>CM055893.1:8553000-9992500 GCA_029582165.1 Portulaca oleracea
ATCATGTTTTATATTCAACAAGACAACTTATATATGTACACCACATATATATTCTTAACCATGAATAAACATGTCATAAAAATCATAATTAAACTCACTTAACATGGCACTTTGTGATTTACTTGACAAATAATAAAATCACACTTAACATCTTGGCAATAGGAATAAACGCAAAGAAACATGTACTCATAGAACACCTTAACATACTACTTTCTTGAAAACTTGTAAATGGTGACTTAACAAGGCGTATAAATAATAAATCATAAAACTTTACATTTTCTAATTAATCCTCCCATTTGAATTAACCTAATTCAAATCAAGATAACTTATGCCACTTAAAATCAAATGCCAATTAAAATTAATTAACTTATCTCGATGAAGGCAATCTCGTCATACTCGTTGAACCTCTTGAGTACGAACACCAACCACCATTACTAACAATAACAATCAAGATTCTAACCACACCAACCAAATAAATTATGATTGATTAGTAATAATCTTGATAAATAAAATTAGTAAACTTGGATAAACAAAACTTGTATAAAGCAACATCAACTTATCTTTTTCATTCCATAGCATCTTGATCTTGATTTCCATCCCTCAAATTGCCCGGTATGATCTTCAACTCGATCATCCATGGTGATAATAAGTCTTAAGATTGTTGGAAATTATGGGGGAAAACACGGTCACTTGCTCAAGATGGGGATCACTTGGGTGGCTAAGAGTCGAGGGCGATACTATCTCCCTTTAAGACTTATTCACTAGACTGTGAAAAGACTCAAGGGTAAAACCTAACTTCTTGTAAGCAAAGTTACAAGATATCTCAAGAACTCACAAGAATGTTGCTGCAGTTCTACACCTTAGGAGTGTGTTGAAGCTCTCTAGGAGATAAAGAAGAGGTTGTAGTAGTGTGTTTGAATGAGCAAAAACACCCATTATTTATAGGACTTGAAGAGCATTCAAATCACTTATCATTTCCAAAGTAAAGGGCATGATCCATGGGATTTGTCTATGGATTATTATGGGATGATGATTATTGACTGATTTCTCAGTCAATGATTATCCCATATATTAATCCATTTGATTAATCCCAAAGCTTAAATCGTGGGATTACGCCATTAATAGCTGACTGGCCTTCAACACGGGTCGTGGTGCATCACCATGGTCCATGTTGGACCAGTGCAGCGTAATCCTTCTCTCTGGACACCAACACGACCCGTGTCGATCCAAGCACGGTCCGTGTTAGGTCCATCTTGCTTATTAAGCTCCTTTTTTTTACCTCCTGGTCAATCTTATGCTTATAATTTATACTTTTATGCCCCTTAACTCTTGAAATACTCCAACAGGGTTCGGGTTGGGTTTGACTCCAGACGAACCTTGGCTGATTTGGATCGGGTTTAACCGGATCTGGATCTTCGAGTTAGATTCGATTGAATCTTTTCCCGAGTTGGGTTGAACCAGATCGGGTTGGTTTGGTTGCTTGTTTTGGGTGAATCTAAAGTCGAATTAGTTTCAAATCGAGTGGCTAACGTATTATATTAAAATTTATTTATTACTAAAATGTCAATTTTCAAATTTTAAGCAAATATTAATTGCATAACTAAGTAATTTATGGTGTATAATTTATTAGTTTGCACTGTAATGTATGGAAATCATCCAAAAAAAATATTAACTACTACATCAGTTGATAATCAAAATAAATAACGATAACATATGGGCTACTGGATATGACAATTGATACAAAAGCCCACATGTGTTTAACTTATCCCATTATTTTTTACTATGGGATGATTATTGACTGATTTCTCAGTCAATGATTATCCCATATATTAATCCATTTGATTAATCCCAAAGCTTAAATCGTGGGATTACGCCATTAATAGCTGACTGGCCTTCAACACGGGTCGTGGTGCATCACCACGATCCATGTTGGACCAGTGTAGCGTAATCCTACTCTCTCGACCCCAACACGACCCGTATCGATATAGGCATCGTCCGTGTTAGGTCCATATTGCTTATTAAGCTCCTTTTTTGTTAGGTCCATCTTGCTTATTAAGCTCCTTTTTTACCTCCCGGTCATTCTTATGCTTATAATTTATACTTTTTTGCCCCTTAACTCTTGAAATACTCCAACAGGGTTCAGGTTGGGTTTGACTCCAGATGGACCTTGGCTGATTTTGATCGGGTTTAATCGAATCAGGATCTTCGAGTTAGAGTCGGTTGAATTTTTTCTCGAGTTGGGTTGAATCAGATCGGGTTGGTTCGGTTGCTTGTTTTCGGGTGAATCTAAAGTCGAATTAGTTTCAAATCGAGTGGCTATCGTATTATATTAAAATTTATTTATTACTAAAATGTCAATTTTCAAATTTTGAGCAAATATTGGTTGCATAATTAAATAATTTATGGTGTATAATTCATTAGGTTGCACTGTAATGTATGGGGATAATCCAAAAAAATACTAACTACTACATCAGTTGGTAATCAAAATAAATAACAATAACATATGGGCTATTGAATATGACAATTGACACAAAAGCCCACATGTGTTTAACTTAATTATTTTTTTATTAGTATTAAAATTTTCTTTTAAAAGTGAAAGTCAAAGCATATGAAATTTAAGTGTTTAACTGTTCAACTTATACAAATTCAATTTCAAATTTTTCATATAATTACTCCAAATCAGGTATGGTTTGGTTTGGGTGTAAATCAGGTTGGTTCCCATTCGGATCGGGTAAATTCGGTTCGACCCATTTTCGGATGCAAGTTTAATGGGTTTAGCATGACTCCATTCGGATTAAGGTCGGTTCAAATTATTTCAGATGTTATTCTTGTTCGGTTTGGAGGTTGTGGTTCGGATCGGTTTGATCCGAGTTTCGAGAACAGGTTGGGTCCCCATATTCGGGTGCGGTTTGGGTTCGGATTCAGGCAGATCAGATTTCAAATAAGTTTTGCGAGCTTTACTCATGCCACCAGACCACTTTACTGGTGAAATCACTGTCATTAATGTCTTTCTTGCTTTTCTCTCATTGTGTGGTCTACATCCGCCAGCACAGGCAAAATTTTGTCCATCTCCAACATCTGAATTTGTTCGAATCAAAAAAGAAAAAAACCGATTTGTCCCAATTTGATTTTGATATTGTTCAGAATCGACCGAATATTCAAACACAATATCCTCTTTTTTGTATTGTCCAAACTAGATTTGTTCTTAAATTTACTTTCGTTTGAACTATTCGATGGTCCGACCCGAAAAGAAATATGCTCAAATATCGATTTCTCGTCTGAGTTCTGACTGAATTTAATCGATCCAAATTTTGGCCGCGCCCAAATGTTTGCCCGCGATCACACGTAACAGCCTCCCACCATTAATATCTCCGCGCCACTGCGACGCTGACAAGTACGCAAGGGAGGTACGCTGACACGCAATACCTGAATTTCCTCGTCCTCATTAAATAAATTCATCATGAAAAAGACTACGGTGGGACAGTTAAACCCAACCGGACCAAACTCCATGGCCACCACCACTACCACCATCACCTCCCACTCCTCCGCCACCACCACCGCCGCAACTCCCCTGCGCCGCCGCGACGACCACCAAACCTACTTCTCCACATTATACCCCTCGACATTCAACAAGTTCAATTCAGCCCTAGGTGCCGGCCTACTCAACCCCATGTCCCCTCCTCCAAACAACAACCACCGGCTGGGGCCCACCCTTTACCAGATGATCTCCTCTCAACCCGACCCACCATCCCACGACGTCGTTTCGTCCACATCCTCACCGACTGAAAAACAGGGGATGACGAAACAGAGGATATCCGAGATTCTGGCGAAGCGGAGCCCCGGAACCCGGTTCGACGACCCGGATTCCGGCGACGTGAAAGTGATTCTGAGTTCTACAAACGGGTATAGTACCGAATTGAGTGTTCATCGGGATGTTCTTGTGAGGAACTGCAGATTTTTTGCGATTGAGTTGGGGAAACAGCAGGGGATGATGGACGGATGGGATGGTGAGGGGCGAGAATTGACGGTCGAGATTGTGGACTGTGAGGATGCGGAGGTTTATGTTGATACGTTGAAGTTGATGTATTGTAGGGATTTGAGACGCAGTCTTATGAAGGAGAGTGTGCCCAAAATCCTAGCCATTTTGAAGGTATGTGTGTCGAACCCTAATCCATTTTGCTGAATTTGGTTCGTTAGTTGATAATTAAGATGCAAATTTGGGGTCTGGATTGAGTTTGATGGAGCTCCGTATGGTCAGAAATGGTTGTATCAATTTGTTTAATTGTTCGTTGTCTTACTGTGATGGTGTCTGATGAAGCTTCATAGCACTTCTAATTTGATCACTCTGATTGCGTATCAAGTTGTCCGGTTTAAATTTACTTGACTTTACTGATGCCCATTGATCTTTATGGATGCTTGTGTTAAATATTGAAAGCATTTTTGTATTGAAGCTTTGCAGAATATGACAATGTAGATTCACTCAGAACATGGTCTGACAATGCAAATTCACTAGTATGATCCAGCTTTTTTGTAGATTATGCGTGCCGTTAATGTCTGAGCTTTGCAGTATCTGGGTTTTTTCAATAATGTATACTCTCTTTTGATTCTTAGCAGCAGCAAATTCTACTCCCGCTTGTTGGAGTAGAATATGCTGCAAGATCTGCGGCTCAGTTGATGACCCGACTTACCATTCTATAGAACTATACTTATTTTAGCCGTTTGCTTGTAAATGTAATTGTTTTTATGTACGATACATAGGTCTCGGCAGCAATTGGATTTGATGCGGGGGTATTGTCTTGTTTGGAGTATCTGGAGGCCGCACCATGGTCCGAGGATGAAGAAGAGAAGGTCTCTTCATTACTATCGGAGCTCAATCTCGAAGAAATACGTGCCACTGAAGTTCTTCAGAGGGTTGCATCAGAACAACAAAACAACGTCGACGACAAGGAAGAATCGCTTCTGAAGCTCCTACATGTAGTTCTCGAAGGGACAGACGAGAAAGCAAGGCGAGACATGAAAGGGTTAGTCTCAAAGATGCTCCGCGAGAGTGCAAATCACAGCAGCAGCGATCTCACAAAGGAGTCTCTATATTCCGCCTGTGACAGATGCTTACACAAACTCCGCCTCCATTTCTTACTTGCTGCAGCAAAAGAGTTGCAGGATGTATGTCAGATTGCTCGACAGGCCGACAACTTGCTCTGGATTTTGGACATCCTGTTCGACAGGCAGATTGCAGAGGAGTTCCTAAAAACATGGGCCTCGCAATTAGAAATGTCGCAAGCGCATTCTAAGGTTCCCCCGCTCCACAGATTCGAGATCAGCAGGGTAACAGCTAGGTTATTTGTAGGGATAGGAAAAGGGCAAGTATTGGCTTCCAAGGATTTTAGGTCTTTGCTACTACAAACATGGTTGGTCCCGTTTTATGATGATTTCGCATGGATGAGGAGGGCATCCAATGGACTTGACCGACATTCTATCGAAGATGGCCTAAGTAACACCATTCTTACCCTGCCTTTGTGTATGCAACAAGATGTTTTTCTCGCTTGGTTTGACCGGTTTTTGAATTCCGGGGAAGATTGCCCTAACATAAGGAAGGGTTTCGAAGTCTGGTGGAGAAGGGCATTTTGGAAGCAGAAGCGTGATCAGCCTGCACAACCCTATGTACGGATTGTTGACGTGAGTTCTGTTCACTGATCTCATTATTCAATGCTGGTAAATATCCTTTCAGAGAACACATCCTGAAATACTAGTCTAGCACGTGACAGAGCGCATTTGATCTATAAACCCCTCACCCGTAACCCATACTACCGATCTGGGACAAGTCTCATACCTTGCAACGGTACAAAACTGTAAGATACTTCGATTTTTTCTGCCAGGCACTATTATTGAAAACATGTGGTATTGGAAGAAACATGTGAACCCTTGGTGTCTATATCAGGGAGATAATGTGATACCAAACAAGAGAATCTCTCAAGATATTCATTCATAGGTAACATGATTAGTACAAGGACCAGGCTGGTATTCAGGATCAAATGAAGGTGGCATTGTATAGTACATGATCTGCTTGCTTCTCAACTGTGTAATCTCTCTGTTCAACACCCCTTGTACATCAATTTCTGATGCTCTTATTTATTTTTTGGTTGGTGGCAAGGTGCAGAAGAGGGTATATATTATAAGAACATGGCTATGTTTGCCTTACTACTCAACTGAGAATGGATCTTCAGGCTTGAACTTGGATATATAGCCCTGTAAATGGAAGCAGCAAGCCTGAATTTTGCTTCCTTAATTCAATATTATTTTCTTCTTTAACATAAGCAATTTATTTACCCTCTCTCTGTAATCTCTGTTATTTATATGCTTTTCACCATTGGTATAGTATTCAACTATTCATCAACATCCGGTAGAAACTTCATATTTACAAATGACGTGTGTATGTGGGTATATATGTACAAATGGCGAATTCTAGCCACCAGGTCTCAGGCGCAATGGTACATCATACGAGATTCAGGGGGACAACTGGTTCAAACTTCATCCTTTAATCTTGGTTGTAGCTCAATACTTGTGGGGGAGGCTACTATTATGCGTAACGATTTCAGGGATGTAGTCCGAGCTAGGTAGGGCTGGCAACGAGCCGAGCCGAGCCGAGCCCAAGCTTGACATGCTCGTGGCTTGGCTTGTGAGCAACATTGCAAGCTTGGCTCGGCTCGCGAGCTTGGCGAGCCTGAAAAGTTAGGCTCGCGGCTTGGCTCGCCAAGGCTCGCGAGCCCTCACGAGCTTTAACAAGCCCATATTTGTTCATTGTTAGTCATTTTGTTGACCTACAAAGTAATAATAAAGAGTAACTCTTAAAATAGAGAATAGTAAATAAAAAAAAAAGTACTGATATAAGATTGAAAACTAATTAATTCAAAATAACAATTATAGGATATAAATAAAGTAATATTTTAGCGATAATGAAAATAATTTGTGATTGTGGATTTATAACACAAAAAAAAGATGTATCAAAAGCACAAGTTTCAATCATAAGGTAATTTTATTTCGGAAATTGTATTATCAAACACAACATATTTCATCCAATTTTCCATTTTCACGAGCCTTACGAGCTTCACGAGCCGAGCTTCCTTGGGCTCGGCTTGGCTTGTTTATGTGACGAGCTCGAGCCCGAGCCGCCTCAAGCTTATCGAGCTTCCCGCCGAGTTGGCTCGCGAGGGCTCACAAGCTGGCTTGACTCATTGCCAGCCCTAGAGCTAGGTATTGGAAGGTACTTATTGAAGGTGATAATTTAGTCAACGTCAGTGCAGTAAAAGGAGCCTTTCAGGTTCCGTGGGAGATCGCTATGCTGAAGAGAGATGTTATGTGGAACAACGTCACAAAGTTCACATTTCACATGTTTATCCCCAGAGGAATAGAGTTGCTGGTTGGTTGGTAAGATTTGGTCATTCTGTTAACCAACCTATTATTGTTTCTTCTAGTTTTCATAGAGAGTTTTCTTGTATTCCTTTTGAAGATACTCTAGGAATGATATCTAGACAATTTGTTATCTATCCTTGATAAAAGAAAAGGTATGTGTATAAATGCAAACGAGCGCACATACAGATATGTGTGTGGGTGCATGTACGCATGCATACATACATGCATGATAGAAAAGCAATGAGCTTTTATTAGGAACACCATAAAAAGGCAAGTTAGAAGGGTATCAGCTTAGCCTACAGGAAGGGTATACGCTAGGATTTTAATTTGGTATCTCTGGTATAACAGAAAAGTGACATTAGTAGTTACACTCAATGTCTACGCAATACATTATACATAACCTTCACGTCAGTTTCAAATATAGATCAACTTGGACCAAAATTAATCTTATATAATTGGTTGGTAATTGGTGCAATGATTTCACGGCGTTGACATCTTTTCTTTTATCCAAAGCAATAGGGACTTCTCAACTGACCCTTTGATTCTAGTACCATACCCGCCATCCGATGAGACTTATCATGGAACTGGGACAAATTTGAGTCCTTTGCCATATATATATAGCCTGATGAGATTCCAACATGAAACTTCTTAATCAATCTGATTTTGATACCATATATAACCATTTCAACCAAAAAATTAAGCTGATAATTGAAGGCCTCGTTATGATTATTAAACATTTTGATTCAAGACATGTATCATTGTCCATTGCAATATATATTTTTACTTTTTAGGATAATATTTTTATCACGAATCCAATTATCGTAAGGTCATGAGTTCGAGTTCTGGAAGCAACCCCTTGTAGAAATATATATATTTGCCTACATTACACCTTTGTTGTGGGACTCTTCCCCGGATACTCGCTTACAAGGATGCTTTGTGTACCAGGCTGTCCTATATCAAAGTAGCATACTTTGGGGTTTGTTGTTTTTTCTCTTGTTTTTTTTGGTGTCCCATTCTTTCCGTTGTCCGGGAGGTATTTTGGGTTGTTTTCGTGGGGGTTTTGATTGTTTGTGGGTGCTTGGTGTTTGGATTTTCGGCCGTTTAGTTTTGGCTTATTCCTATAATAAGTAGCATACTCTCAGCGTTCATAAATGCCCATGTTTGATGATCATATACACAACAAAATAGTAAAAGCGCAAGCTTACATACTACATTACAAACAGTTTGGGACATCCAACTACTTATTATGTATGTTTGAAGCAAGAGGATGAGCTCATCAAATCAAAATCCCACCAAAAACCCTTGTTCTTCTTTCTTCTTCAGGCAGGATGAAAATTAAACACTATTAACTCCATAATTAGGCCTATAAACGTTAGGTGGCCAACGCAATAAAAACATTTGATCTTCAACTTTACTCCCTAACCTCCCACCCATTAAAAATTGATTTTAAAAACAAGGTTCCAAAACACTCTCCTAACCATTCATTGTTCATTACTTTAACTTGAATATTACTCAAAAGTCTTTTAAATAAATAAATTCCAACAAACACCGTTTGTCTTGGGCATGAAGCTGCATTATATTTCGACGTCCAAATAAGCAAGAAAGGAAAAAATAAGTGTCACCTTCTTTTGCTGGGTCTTGAGTTTTGTGTTTGGTTGGTTGATAAAAATGATGAAGGCATATAGAGGGAAGGTGCATCTTCCTGTGATAGCTGGGGTTGTTTGTGCTCTTGCATTTGCGGCTCTCTTGTTCAACCAAACGATAACTTCTCTTTCTTCGAGTTCTATTCTGAGGTTCAGAAGCTGTAGTGCTAGGAGAACGAATGCACAAGGTAAGGCTTTCTCTATGACAATATAATTACCTCTCTTTTGTGTTTTTGTTTTTCAGTTTGGTTGATCAAAATGTGGAATCATGGTTTTTATATTTTAATACGTTCCCTTTGAGTTTGAAGTGTGGATGCGCAGATGCTCCTTTTATCTTGCGTAAATAAATGTGGAATTGCCGAGATTCGAACCTGAAATCTCTTGCTCAGTCTGACTTAAGCTGATAATGGAAGGTCCAATTATAACCTTTATACTTCAACACAAAAAGTTCCAAGAAATTGGTTAACTTTTCCAATTATAATTTTATATAGCTTATATGTGATATTACAGCAATACACATCAACCACATTTTTTTATTACAGTTTAACATGCAAATATATGAATTTTATATCAAAATAAGAAAAGTATGTTACCCTAGCACTCAGTATTAATTTTTTCATTACAGTATTAACACGTTCAACCTTTTTTTTTTCCCCCAAGGGTCAGAGAACAGTGGAGAGGAGATAGTAGAAGAGAAATTGGAGTTTGACCCGGATATATGTGAAATAACCGAAGGAAAATGGGTATACAACCGCTCCTATAAGCCACTTTACTCGGATACAAGTTGCCCATATTTGGACAGGCAAGTTTCGTGTGTCAAAAACGGGCGACCCGATTCGTATTATCCACACTGGGAATGGCAGCCCGACGAATGTTCCTTGCCCAGGTATATATGTCAATGCATAAATTAAAACTTGATTCAATGCCTATTAACTTTCTTTACTTATGTTGTACACGGCTTTAATTAGTTTTCAGAAAAAATGTGTTTCGTTGCATGAAAATTATGATGAAATTTATTAATTTTTCCAAGTTGAATATGATTTTTTTTCATATTTTATCATTTTTAAATAGGGAACATTTTACTAGGAGCCCATAATTTTAATTTACAATGAGCATTGCGAAAATTTCCTAGGGGGTAAAGGAAAAAAATTCACTATGAAAAATTGGATTTAAAGTGTGGAAACTTCCAAAATATACCTAATATAACATACATTATAAATATGAGTAGTTTGTACATTTCAAATATTTTTCCAATAGAATTTACAACTTCAACCAAACTCTGTAAAATATATTTTCCTAGAAAAATGTTTCCAATGAAAAGTTTCCTCAAGAGAAACTTTACTGGAAATAATTTTCCTTAGGGAGCGTTTGGTTAGGAAATTTTCCTATATTTGATTCGCCATATAATGTATAGGAAACTTTTAATATAGGATGGATTATTTCTCTCACTACCTCCTTGAGAAACAAGGAAAGTCTTTTCAAGGAATATTTCTCCTGGAAAAGTTTTTCTCGAAAAACTACTAAACGCATTATAAAATTTCACCAACCACTCTCTTGATAATGATTAGTCCTAATTAATATCCAGATTCGACCCGTATCGGGCGCTGAGAAAGATACGAGGGAAGAGGCTAATGTTTGTTGGAGATTCACTGCAAAGAGGGCAATGGCAATCCTTTGTTTGCCTGGTTGATTCTGTTCTTCTTGATGATCAGAAAAAGATGAAACGTGGTCGTGTGCATTCTATCTTCACAGTTAAGGTACGTATGCTACAATATTCTCCATGCATTCAGACAAAATTTTCACAAAATAATGTCAACTGAGATTTGGGGTAGATAGGTAATATCATGTGGGTGAATCCTTCCTGTCATCAAACTTTTGACGATTATTAAATTACGACAATTGCTAAATTGCTATTAAAATTTAAAAACATGATGTTACAATGATATAAGAGTTGGAGCTTTATCTCGTATTAACAATTTAAAATGCGGTAGGTAATAGTTACCCTTGTTTAAAATTAAAAAAAAAAATTACTACTACATTGGTGAGAAGATAATGATGTAGCTAGCCATAATTAGCAGCGAAGTTGTTAGTGGGCATGCATCGTAAACCTTTTGTCCAAGTCTTTTTTTTTTGGACCAAATTAGTAAGACAGAAATAAAAACATCGTTATGGAGCAAATTAGTATAACAGAAATAAAAACATCGTTAAAGAAGGGTTCTTCACCTTACTATTAGCAAGGTCCTATACTTCCTTAACGCTAGCTTTTTTTTGTCCAAGTTTATGTGTTATCTTTCGTTCAAGTTTATATGTTGTCATAATTAAATATATAGGTAATAATACTTGTCTTATCCAAAACACTTTTTAAGTATCTTACATTTCACTAAGTATTTCTTATGATTTTGGATATTATTTATTTTAGTAGTAAGCATTAATTATCAATTATAAGAAGTTTTGGATGCATTGTATGTGTCAATGAGCACAGATAATACCCCAATCGAATCAACATCATTCGTTAAAGATATTTAGGCGTTAATATAAAAAATAATATATAAATAAATAACTTTATGTAATTTGTATTTAATATTATAGTTATATAATTCGATCATGTTATTTTATTTCAATTTAATTATATGATTTTAATAATAGAACAAGACACTTAAAAGGTCTTGTCCCAATACTTATATTATTTTCATAAATATATAGTTTAATTTGGTTTCTTTTTATTGTTTTACGGAGTACCTCACATTAGTCAAAGAAGTGTAAAACCCTTCAACCTTATGCTTCATTTTATGAATTTGATTCTAACATTAACAGAGAATCAGAGATGGATAAGTCCATATAAACAAGGAAAATTACTTGTCTAATGTAGTAAGTAGTACTAGTAGTTGTCACACCTGCTTTTTTTTTTTTTTTTTTTTTGAGGTGATGTTACACCTACTTGGCATTAATGTAATTAGAGTGGTTGTTTTATTGAACCTACTTGATAGTAAATCATTCTCATTGTCACCAATAATCAAAGCCTTTGTTCATTTGTTTATCTTAAATATTCGAATTTGTCCAATCTAGAAAAATCGAATTTGATCATAATTTTTTTACCAAATTTTGGCAACGACCAAATATTCCGACACAATATGTCTCATTCTTCTATTGTCTGTACCCGATTTTGATGCTGATTTAATTTCGTTCGATGGTCCAACCAGAAAAAATTGGATCTAAACATCAATTTCTCATCCATATTTTAACATTGACCGGCTCGAATTTGACGAACACCCAAATTTTTGCCTATCACTATTTCATTTTATTCAAGCCATTAAACCTTCTATTAATTTTCAAAATTCTTTGTTAGGAAAGTGTCCTAAAATTACCCAATCTCTTGATCCCACAATTATTTGTTTCCTAATTGTATTAGGATATTATTTAGGTTTCCTTATTATGTTAGGTTTCCTACTTGTATTAGATTCTAAATCTAATTGGAGTGGGAGTCAAGGTACGTTTATAGGGAGTTTTCCCTATAAATAGTGGGTCTAGTTCGCCTTGTTTGGTGTAGCCAAGTTTGGGGCACCTCCTATGGGATGAGGTGTATTCAGATATTTTTAAATTTCGTATTCCAATGGTGAGAGAGGTTTTGTTGAGAGTTTTGTTGACTAAGAGCATGTGGCTCTTTCGGGTGGATCTCTTTCGGTGTTTGAGATCTTTGTAATACTCTCTTTGTTGAATCTCGGGAGGAGATCGTTCGTTGTACTCTCTACCAGTAGTGGATTTGTTTGTGCTTGGGCCGCCCGTGGTTTTTTTCCCGATTTGGGTTTCCACGTTAAATCCTTGTCTCCCTTTAATCTTGCACTTATGTATTTTTCTCGATATCAAGTAGTCATCTTATTTTTCCGCTTCCGCTGATTAGGTCGCTCTTATTAAAAACCCTAACATTCTTGTTAAACAGGAATACAATGCCACAATAGAATTTTACTGGGCCCCATTTTTGGTGGAATCAAATTCAGATGTAAAAATAATAGGAGATCCAAAGCAGAGGATATTGAAAGTGGATTCAGTGGCCAAGCATGCCAAACACTGGGTAGATGTTGATGTCCTTGTATTCAACACCTATGTATGGTGGATGAGTGGCTTGAAAATCAACTCATTGTAAGTTCTTGCTTTTTCACTAATGCTCCTATGTTCTTTTACAATATTTTTTTAGTGAATTTAGTAAATCCTTTCAGGAGGTCCAATGACCAAGAATCGAACGTATTCTATTTTTATAGCAGGATGGTTGACTGTTCACAAACTAGTTGTACCTATTCTTTTTGGGTCAATAACTGCAATGCAGTTCATCCAACGATATTCGGCGTTGAAATTGGACTGAAAGTTCATGTTAGAGAAAAGTGAGTAGCAAGGTAACAGCGGAAGCGAATAATAGAATCGAAAACGAGATGACGGATATTACGACAAAATTTAGGAACGAAAAATAAGCGATAAAATCAAACACCAGAATTACGTGGGAAACCGAAGAACTCGGAGAAAAACCCACGGACGGCGACCAGGAAAATAATCCACTATGAGAAAGGAGAGTACAACGATCACTATCACGGTGTGATGCGATCCACAAAGGAGATTACAATAACAATCTCTCAACACTCAACTCACAATTTCAGATACCTGGGAAAATATTGGTGAGACCCCTTTCTCTCTCAATATTTTCTCTCTCTAGCTCTCTGTGTTACCGATGTGTTTTTGGTGGAGAAACATGCACCTATTTATAGGAGAACTCCTATAACCTAACTTGACTCCACTCCAAATAGATTTAGAATCTAATACAATTAGGAAACGCAACACAATAAGGAAACTTAAATAATATCCTAATATAATTAGGAAACAAATAATTGTGAGATCAAGAGATTTGGTGATTTTAGGACACTTTCCTAACAAACTCCACCTTGGACTAAAAATCAACGAATCATCGGTCGGATAAACATCTTGGTATCGCCATCAACACGCCCCTCAGGTGTGGCCACAGTCTCACATGCTTAGAACACCAACTAAGTCCAAACAATGTTCGAACTTAGCTATAGATAGAGGCTTGGTTAACATGTCTGAAGGATTATCAGAAGTATGAACCTTCTTCACCACGATCTCTCCTGCAGCAACTGTATCTCTGATGAAGTGATACCTGACGCTTATATGCTTGGTCTTCGAATGATAAGTGTCATTCTTTGTCAGATGTATAGCACTCTGGCTATCTGAATAAACCACAGTCTCGCCCTGTGGTACTCCAAGCTCCATGACCAATCCCCTCAACCAGATGGCCTCCTTCACTCCTTCCGTTGCGTGATATATTCACCTCTGTAGTAGGCGAGCTGCTATAGATGAATTGAAGCTTTCAAGATATTGCTCCTCCACACATGCGAACACATACCGAAATTGAGCATCTCCTATCGGATCTCCACCATAATCGGCATCAACATAACTCGCAACATCGGGCGTTGCGGCACTACCTCTATCATACAGGATGCCCTTCTCAAGTACCCTTCACATAGCGAAGGATCCACTTCACTCCTTCCCAATGCTCCTTCCTGGATTCTGCATGTATCTACTCACCACACTAGCTGCGTGGGGCCAGTCAGTCTAGTACACACCATAGCATACATCAAACTACCAATTGCACTAGCATAGGAATATTAGACATCCTCCTTACCTCCAAATCAGATTTGGGCGGTTCTCACGCATGACTTGAAGTGCGGCTAAAGGAGTTGAAGCGCTACTGATTTCTCATGTTGAATCTGTCGACACCTTCTCGGATATTTCTTACGAGACAGGAACAACTTCCTGCCTTTCTATCCCTTTGGATCTCCATACCCAAAATCTTCTTCGCGCTCGAGGTCTTTCATCTCAAACTCTGGTTGAGTTGAGATTTCACTTCTTTATTAGTGACATGTCCCCGAGGCAATCAACATGTCATCCACATACAATAATAAATAAACGAAAGACCTTTCTTCAAATTGCCCGTAGTACACAATTATCATAGTGACTTCTTATGTACCCTTGCCCTACCATAAAGGTATCAAACCTTTTGTACCACTGCCTGGTGCTCGCTAAGTCCATACAAGGACTTCCTTAATCTGCACATTGCCTGTTTACCAGAACGATGAAACCTCCGGCCGCCTCATATATATTTCCTCCTCCAACTCGCCATGGAGGAAAGTCGTTGACATCAAGTTGCTCCAACTCCAAATCAAATAGAGCAACAAAGGCAAGCAAGGTGCGGATCGACGTATGCCTCACGATCGAGAATACTTCGTTGTAGTCGATTCCTTCTTTCCGTTGCAACCCCTTACCACTAATCGCCTTCCACCTTGCACTTTCTACACGGGATACCTTCCTTTCTCTTGTACACCCACTTCGATGAAGAGCTCGTCGCCTTTAGGCAACTCACATAGCTCCCATGTATGATTTTTCCGCAAACTCTCCATCTCCTCTTGCATAGCTCCTA
This sequence comes from Portulaca oleracea, assembly GCA_029582165.1. Lineage (NCBI taxonomy): Eukaryota > Viridiplantae > Streptophyta > Magnoliopsida > Caryophyllales > Portulacaceae > Portulaca > Portulaca oleracea. The sequence goes on from CM055893.1 coordinate 8,568,535, forward strand.
TCCATTTGAGGCATTCGGACAAGAGATGGCCTCTCGATAGGTAGAAGGTTCAAGACCTTCAGGAGTCTCTTCTGCAACACTCGGCATAAGCAATCATAGCATCATCTTCTTCAAGATATCGCACGGTCTCCCGATCTCCTCCCGGGACGATCCCTAGCAATGCATGGTTGTTCCTCCACCTGAGGAACATTCGTCTCAATCTCAGGCTCATCAACCTGAGTTGGTTCAGAGCATCGATGGTTGCTCTCGATTGCAGGTTGCAGCAGCTCCACCTTGAGCCTGCTCCACCTCGAACACCATTCTTCCTGCATCCTTCTCCTGATTTCCTGCATCATCAGAAGTACCGGTAGATTCCATTCCAAATAACATAGCAATTTCATTAAAGGTTACATCTCTAGACTGAATAACTTTCATCAAATCAGGACACCACATTCTATATCCCTTAGACTCAGACCCGTAACCTAGAAACATGCATTTAACAGCCCTGGGAGACAGCTTCCCATCATTCACATGGACATATACAGGACATCCAAAAATTCTCAAATTAGAATAATTAACTGGATTACCTGTCCATACTTCCTCTGGAATCTGGTATTCGATAGAGGCATGAGGTGATCTGTTCGGCAGTGCGAGCGAGATATCACCTGCGCGAGCGATTTGTTCTTCCAAAGCCTGCGTTCGAGCATGCGTGGGCTTTCTCAAGAGTGTCTGTTGATTCTCTCGGCTACCCGTTTCTTTGAGGCTTACCGCAAGGTTCGATGCCTCGCAATCCCACGCTCCTCGCGAATTGAGTAAATTAGAATCAACAAACTCCAACCCATTGTCGGTCTTGAGTTTCTTGATTTTCCTGCTGTCAGTTCTCCACCAAAGCTTTGAACTTCTTGAAATATGAGAATGCCTCATTCTTGTCGCAGAAATAAACCCAAGTCTTCCTCGAGAAGTCATCCACGAATGTCAACATGTAGCGCTTGCCACCCGGTGATGGCACTCTAGCAGGACCCACAAATCTGAATGAATATAATCAAGGATCCTCATTGTATGTTTAGCCCTTGAAAAGCTAACCCTCTTACATTTCCGTAGACACGGTGATCGCAAAACTCCACTTGCCGATCTTTGCGCCTTCAAGGTATCCCTTCTTGCTCAACATTGACATTCTCTTCTCGCCCATGTGGCCTAGTCTCATGTGCCACAGTTTTGTGCTGTCGGACTCATCAAGATTTAGGACTGCCGCTGCAGATCCTATCACTGTAGACCCCTGCAGGATGTATAGACTGCCCTTCCTGATTCCCTTCATAAGAACCATGGAACCCCTGCACACTTTCAAAACACCATCTTCTCCTTTGTACCTGCAGCCGTTAGCTTCAAGAGTACCCAAAGAAATTAAATTTCGAGTCATGTTAGGGATATGACGAACCTCCTTAAGAGTTCTAACGATGCCATCATGAGTCTTGATTTTGATGCTACCGATTCCTGCAACCTTGCAGGCTGTGTCGTTACACATGACTACGACCCCGGTGTCAACACTCTCATAAGATTCGAACCAGTCCTTATGAGGACACATATGATAGGTGCACCCTGTGTCAAGAACCCACTCATCTCTAGCTATCCTACTCGATGTGGTAGCCAAGGCATCATCCGTAACTACAAACCCATCACCATCTGACTCGGACTCTACGCAGTTTGAGGTACCAAGTTTGGTGTGATTATCCTTACCCTCACCTCGGTCTCTGTTTTGCCCAACAGTCTCTCTCTATATGCCCCATCTTACTACAGTAGTTACACTTCTTATTCTTGTGAGGATTCCTAGACTTTGAACAGTGTTTAGACCTCCCTCTAGACCCGTTTCCCTTACGTTCAGTATTTCTACCCCTTACAACCATAGCATCACCACCCTGGTCATCACCATCGGTATCAAGTTTCTCCTTAGACAGTAAACTAGCCTTTACTTCACTAAGGTTAAGGTCACCACGATTCCCATACAACATGATTTCCTTAAATTGTTTATGTGATGCAGGTAGGGATGAATTAAATGAAAAGTCTTATCCTCATCGATGTGTTTTATATCCATTGATTCCAATTCAGTAATAATAGAATCAAATTCACTAAGATGTGCTGAATAGAAGTACCTTGGGGCATCTTCAACTGTAGAATTTCTCCTTCATTCGGTACTTGTTTGCACGACTCTTCGACATGTCTGACTTTTCGGTTTGGTCGAGCACCGAGGTTTCTCGATATGCATCACCTCTCTCTGAATGTGCTCGCCAAACACATTGAATCCTGCCAGTCTTATCTTCAAGCTTCTTCCACTCCTCGAGTCGATTCCCTTGATATCCTTCTCGAGTTTTGGAATTCATCATCGCTCATTATCGCATCGATCTTCGTGTCGGGATACTCAATTACATCCCATAACCCGTCTTTGAATCGGGACCGCCTTCATCTGCGGTCTCCACATAGTAAAACTTCGTTCCATCAAATTTTGGAATATCGCACTTCATGATTGAAGTCATCTCCACCTTGCTCGATACCACTTGTTAGAGAAAAGTGAGTAGCAAGGTAACAATGAGCGAATAATAGAATCGAAAACGAGATGAGCGGATATTACGACAAAATTTAGGAGCGAAAAATAAGCGATAAAATCAAACACGAATTACGTGGGAAACCAGAAGAACTCGGAGAAAAACCACTGACGGCGAAAATAATCCACTATGAGAAAGGAGGAGTACAACGATCACTATCACGGTGTGATGCGATCCACAAAGGAGATTACAATAACAATCTCTCAACACTCAACTCACAATCTCTCAGGATACATTGGGGAAAATATTGGTGAGACCCCTTTCTCTCTCAATATTTTCTCTCTCTCTAGCTCTCTGTGTTTACCGATGTGTTTTTGGTGGAGAAACATGCACCCTATTTATAGGGAGAACTCCCTATAACCTAACTTGACTCCACTCCAAATAGATTTAGTATCTAATACAATTAGGAAACCCAACACAATAAGGAAACCTAAATAATATCCTAATACAATTAGGAAACAAATAATTGTGAGATCAAGAGATTTGGTGATTTTAGGACACTTTCCTAACAGTTCATAATAGACATTGCATGGAACTGCAAAGGAAAACAGCTTGGCAGCTAAAAGAAAGGAAAATTGGATTCTAATAATCCTTACTTTTGGCAATTGGACAAATAATCCATGAGAGTGGTCCCAAAAAATAAACTTTTTGCATTTTTTGAAACCGCTAACTAGTGTATATTCTAAATATCGTGTATTTTGACTTGCGTTTGATCCAAAATTTAGCACAACATCTTCGCACGATTTTTAGTGAACTTACATCGTTTGTCCCAAAAAAATTTCGATTATGTTTTTGATTTTTATGATTTTCCCCTTTTATTCCTTTAATAAAATCATAAAAAGTGCTTGGATTTTCAAGAAATAATTTAAATATTTTTAAAATAACTACACTTCATAATCAAGGTAGATTTGTACCAAAAAAAAATATAATTGTTTTTTGTACCACCGACATACAAAAAAAAAATAGGAATTATTATCTTTTGATTGTCAAAAGTAGGGCTTATTAGAATCCAATTTTCCTAAAAGAAAAGAAACAATAAGAAAATCGAACATTACTGCATCAAAAACAGCTCAGCAAATTTAAGCTTTAGTTTTTGTCTTTATTTCTCTACGCATTTTATACTTGGTCATGTTCTTTAGTTAGGTTATTTTTAGGTTTGGATGGATAAGTTAAGATAAATTAGGATAAGTTATGATGTTTTTTTTTTGGAAATTGTGTTTATAGAGTGAATGTATTTTTTGGATAATTATGTTAGGTTTGGATAAATTTAAATAAATCATGATAAGTTAGGATAAGTTGAAAGAGTTATATCCAACATAACCAAAGAACAGGGCCTTAAACTGGTTCGCCCCAATCTCTTTGCCCTTACAAATGAAGCCTATCTTCTTTCACAATTATTATATTTACACTAGTTGGGAATCAAGATTACTTAATTGGTGTTTGTGATGTGAACAAATTAACAGGTGGGGTTCATTTGCTAATGGGGAAGAAGGATATGAACAGTTGGAGGCACCAATTGCTTACAGGCTTGGTTTGAAGACATGGGCAAATTGGGTTGATTCAACTATTGATACTAACAAGACAAGAGTCTTCTTTACTACTATGTCTCCTACTCACATGAGGTAACCTTTCTCTATTTTCAACTCTTTCTTTTAACCTTTAAGAAATTAATCTTTGGCATAAATTTCAAGATAATTTTTTTTCCAGAAGACATTTTCTCCTCATGTTTTTCTCTGGTTTTCAAAATTGTGGTTTTTGGTTTTTTAAATGGTCTTTTTTAATTTGTTGGAATCAGTCTTTTTATGCACTACCATACCTTAAAGGTCTGCTTGGAAGGAAAGTTAAAAATGGAAAGTAAGAGTTCATAAGAGTAAAGGAGGGTAAAAGTATGGGAGGGTTCATAAGGGTAACTGCTTACCCCTGCTTGGGAGAACAATTTGGAGAATTCATAAGAGTAAAATGTTAATTGACATATTTACCCTTTCATAATATATGTAGTTCAATGGTGAGAGTATGAGAGGGTTAGGGGTATAATGGTCATTTTCTATATTATGTATGATACACACCTCCTTACACTTTAAATTTGGGTGTTAAAAAAACAAGAGTAAAGAGGTGTAAAGGGGGTAAACCCTACTCCCTCTTACTCTCCTTTACCCTCCTTCACTCTCTTCCCAAGCAGGAATAAGGAGGAGTAGGAACCCTCCTTAACCTCTCCTAACTCCCCTTTACCCCTCTCCCAAGCAAGCCCTAAGGAAAGGTTGTCTACATCTAGATATCTCAAACCCCACGTTGGCGGAACTATATTGAAATTTGTTATTGTAAAGAATAAAATGCACATATATAAGTAGTAGATATTTAAGCAACCTAACATGAGCCATTATACTCATTGACATTTCTATGTGCATTTTGATTTTATTTCCTAATACTTCACCGAATTATCCATTTGGCGTTTGCCCTGTTTAAAGCTGGAGATAGGGTTTAGGCTAACGCTTCACCACCTCGTAGTGCTTGTTGGCACTTTCCAATTGAATGAATAAAATGGGTTCAAGCTCATTAATTATTAAAAAAAAAAAAAAAAGTTAGATTAGATTCAATTCTCATATGACACGATCAATTGTGTTGTGTGACGACTTGAGGTTAGAATTGGGTTTCTTTTCAAAGTGTGCACCTAACCTTTCTTATATCCAAATTTCACTCATTTTTGCTAAATTCTACTTGTTCTATCTAAATTTAGTTAGACATACCTAAACTTTCATACTTTTTTAAAAAAAAAAAAAAAAAAAAACTACATACGAAGAAGTAGTTGCTTCTACATTTAGGTTATATCTTGACATAAAAATTTGTACTTATTCATGTCAATTATATGTTGTAGATGTTGCGTAGCTCCATTTAATCAATGAAATATTCTCTTTTCTTGCAAAAACAAATACCTTAGTCCCTACTTTTAGGTACTTTTACCTAAATATATTTAAACTTACTCAAACATGTTCAATCTTACTATACTGGACTTTTATGTACCTACCAAAATGACAGTCAATAGAGAGAAAATTGACAATATATTTTGATTGCAGGCCAGTGGAGTGGGACAACAAAGAAGGGATAAAATGCTTTAACGAAACCATCCCAGTGAGGAAGGCCTGGGGATCGGATTCGGTTCAAGCGGATAATGAAGGTGGTGGAGGACGTGGTGGGGAAGATGAAAATCCCGGTAACAGTCATAAACGTGACACAAATCTCAGAGTACAGAGTAGATGCCCACGCCACAATTTACACCGAAACTGGGGGCAAACTCCTAACTCCCGAACAAAAAGCCGACCCTTTACGCCATGCTGATTGCATACACTGGTGCTTGCCTGGTGTTCCTGATACTTGGAATCAAATTTTCCTTGCCTTGTTGTGATCGACACTCCACACTCAATTAAGAAAGTAAATGTAATTCATCAACCCCAAATTATAAATACAGATTTTATTAATGCCTTAGTTTGTTCTTAAGTTTTTTTTTTTTTTTTTGGAGAAAATGTTTATTCCTAAGTTTCCTGTGTGGAAGATCAATTCCGCAAAATGTTTGTAGTTAGAGGACATTTTTTTCCTTCTTTTTTCTCTTTTTTACCCCTCAAAAGTCAAAAGGACAACCCACCCAAGGTAAATAGGTGGTGGTGAGTGGTTGTTAAATATGCTTGTATTTATATACAATGTGTTCCCAAGCCTCAAAAAAACAAAAAAAAAAAAAAAGAAAGAACTCTCCTTTTATTATATGTTTGATCCAACTTATTTAGTCCCTCATTCCTATTCTTCTACTTTAAAAATATCTCACAAACTAAATAAGCTTGTTATGTGATAATCTAAATATTAATGGGTTTTTTGACACCAATATATTAAATTTTTGGGGTATTAGACAGTAATACACTGAACTTTGACTTTGGATGATAATACACTGTACTTTAGGGGGTGTTGGACAGTAATACATTGAACTTTGACTTTGGATGATAATACACTGTACTTTAAGGGGTGTTGGACAATAGTGCACCCGGAACAATTCCAGCGGTGGCTAACTCGGTGGCGATCCTACATGGTCAGTCTGCCACATAAGATCACCACCGAGTCAGCCACCGTCAAAATCTTTTCGAGTGCATTATAGTCTAACACCCCCTAAAGCATAGTGTATTATTGTCCAAGGTCAATGTTCAGTGTATTATTATCCAATACCCAAAACGTTAAGTGTATTAGCGTCCAAAATTCCAATATTAATTGAAATATGCATAAAAATTATTATTTATCTTTTAAAATAAAAGTAGCTACATATTAAGTTTTATTATAAGAGTATTTGGTAGAATCCCTAGAAATTTTTCTTTGGAAATTTTTTGTCGGGAAGATTTTTTATGGGAAAATTTTTCTGTGAAAGTGTAGTTTACGCCTTGCGGTGTTTGATTTGTTATATAAATAGGGAGACTTTTCTAAAAAAAAAATTCTTATAAAAATGTTTAAGATGCCCTTGCCCCTCCCCCCCCCCCCCCCAACCGAAAAAAAGGAAATTTTTTCTCAATGGTCATAACTTCTCATCAAAAGTTCAATTTTGGACTGTTTCACTTGGCAGCTACCATCATAGACAACCAAACGCAACGCAACTTACCGCAACATAACGTAAATTATCATTACTTTTTAACTATTTCCAACGCAACTAAACGTAACGCAACGCACAAAAAAACGGGGCCAAGTGTTCCAGATCTTTGCAAATTTACACTTGCATAGACGCGGTTCTTCTCCCATCTCAAGGCCACTCTAGAGTCCAATTCTTCCTGGGCTTAGAATCTTATGATCAGTCTTGTTTCCACCCTTAACTACAACTTCCTTCATGGGTGGGAACAAACCACTCTTGATCACAAACCACAATTGCAAATCCCAAGACTATTTGTATAGTTCATCATCCGATTCTTCCACTATTTGTAGTTGTACCCATTGAATTAAGATATCGTGAAACAAAAATCAAAATTACAAATAATGGTAAACTTTCTAAAATTTAAGAACACGCAAGATTCCTAATTTTAGAAAACCATATCCTAATCCTCTGATTATATGGAGGACTAGTCGATTGGCATAGCCCAACTTCAAAAAGACCAAAACTTCTTCGAATATATCAAATTGATGGATAAAATGTAGGTAGAGAAAATTTTTCCAAATCTAATAAAATTTCGCCCAACTTATTCACATATACCAAAATTTATCCAAACCTTTTTTTAGGTGAAATTATCATAGACTTACCCAAATTTATTCAAATTTATCCAAAATTAAGTTTTACAGTTACTTGCATTTCTTCCCGGACAATTTGACGAGTTCTTGGATAAAAATGCCACTGAACTTTGCAAAAATTGCAATTTTTCCACCCGTAAAAAACATGTTATGAAAGTGTCATTCATTTATGTTAACTGTGACAAAAATGCCACTTTACCTGTTTTTTACCTGTAACAGCCGGTTATATGCAGGTTTAGGGTTTAATATCTTTATTAAGCATTAAAATTAATTACCCTCCCTTTTTACTACATAAATTAACTGTCCCCTTCCCCTTGATTCTTCATCTTCTTCTTTCATCTTCCTTCTTCATCCTCTCCCCTAACTTTTGCCATAGCTGAGTTCTTCTTCCTTCTTCCTTTCTGACCCTGAAAATTCTTCATCTCTGTTCTTCTTCATTCCTCACCAACACAACCAAACCCACTCAACAACACCACCCTCCTCCGCCTGCCACACCTCTGCCGTCATCTCCGCCACCATCTCCGCCCATCAAATGAAGCAGCAAATATGGCCATCTCAATCTGACGGTTCCCCCCTTCACCGCCCTCCCCCTCGTAAAGCTCCACTCTTCGATCTCCAAACACCTCTCCAAACCCAAACCCTACTCCAAACTCTCCTCATCCTCCTCCAACCACCACCGTCCGATCATCTCCTCCCCCTCTCCGCCGTCGAATCCCGACCGTGACTTCGCATCCTGCCATTCGATCTACTGGTGAAGGTGGTATCTGGGTTTTTTTGCCCAGAATTGTTTGCCCAGATGAATTTTTTTTCAGTCCAAAAACTTAGGTTTTTTTAACTGAAAACCCTAATTTTTGCCCAGAATTGTTTGCCCAAAAAACCTAATTTTTGTCTGAAAAATTAGGTTTTTTTGCCCAGAATTGTTTGCCCAGACGAATTGTTTGCCCAGACGAATGAAGAAGAAGAGATGAGGAAGAGAGATGAAGAATTTAACTGAAAACCCTAATTTTTTTTTTGCTCAGAAAATGAAGAAGAAGAGATGAGGAAGAGAGAAGAAGAATTTCACTGAAAACCCTATTTTTTTTGCTCAGAAAATGAAGCAGAAGAGATGAGGAAGAGGTGGGTTATGGTGGACAAAGCAGAGGAGAGTTGAGGAAGAATATGAACTGAGTTGGGGAGGGGGCAGTAAAAAAAATTGGGAAGATAATTAAATTAGTAGATAATTAATTTGGATAGATAATTTAGGGTGGGGGAAATTTTAATAACTAATCAAAACATTAATGAAAGTAAAGTGACACTAATTAAACCCTAAACCTGCATATAACCTATTGCATAAAAAGCAGTAAAGTGGCATTTTTGTGCGATTAACGTAAATAAATGAATGGCGACTTTCATTACATATTTTTATTTACAAGAAATCGATTTTTGCGAAGTTCAAGAAAGATTTTTATCCAAGAACTCCAATTTGACAAACCCTTCCGCGGGCAAATACGTTGGCATATTCTTTTATCCAGGCCGTTGGGAACATTCTAGAAATTAGGGTTCGAGAACTTTTGTGATCACAGATTCGATCGTCTGGTCTACAGCTACCAATTCATCGCGGTCTCTCCTAAAGGAATTACATCTTGATAACTACGAGTAACATAATTAACCAACTTTCTCTCAACAGCAGTCAAAAATCGATCGTTCTTTCTTTAATCTGTGAAGATTTTCATCTTGTGGTTTAGAAGTGTGCGACAATGGCGGGCGGAAATTTCATGCACAGAGTAATCTCTTATGTTGTCAATGAGGTTCTGGTAAATAGTCTCGCCAATAGGTATGTTATCTCTTGATGCCTCTTCCCTGTCGTTGATCATTCATTGCTTTTGTTTTTCTTGATTCGCCAAATGATGAGGCAAATAATCTTGCAATCCATGTTATTGTCGATGTTGATTGAAAGTAAATATATTCAGGAGGTAGGCATGAAGTTGATTGATGATTTCTTCATTTGGGATTCAGTAGTTTTGTGTGTAATTTTGTGTGGCTATGGGCTCAGAGCTAATTCAGGATACATTTTATTGTGCCATGTATGAATCGAGGAGTATTTCCTGTTGGAATTTTCTGATATCGACTTTGAAATTTGTTTTTTTTTTTCAAGTTTCTGGGTTCTAGGAAATGTAGTATAGAACCTTATGCTGAAGACTTTTGGAGATTGCCTTTGGGTTGTTTTTGAGCTTCTAATTTGGAATTTTGCTGAAACAAAAACATCTCAAGCTGTGATTTTGTTGAGATATTTGTGGTGCAGTTCTACTATTATAGCTTGATTTCAGACCATTTCAACCATGAATGCTTTCTGATTTATCTTGTGACTATCATTGGCAAGTTTTTTATTTGGAACTCATTTGTTACTGGAGTTCATGTTAGCTTCTAAAGGTTGGCTTGTGGAGAGTTCTTCTGGATCATCGTATTTCGCTGTTCCATTACACAGATTTTGCTGTAGATCAGTTGCTCGTCCTGCAGTTTTCTGTTTTTGGAATGTTTGATACCCTCTTAAAAAGGGTCTATGGCCCCTTTGTAAGTTCGATTTTCAGAAAGACTGAAAAAGGGTTGATAACTAGCTTTGCAAATTGTTTTTATGTATTTGCTAAAGGTATTTGCTCCTTATGTATCCCTTATAATGATTGTATAGAGATCTGTAGTTTCTCTGTTGATATCTCAAGTACATATGTATGTCATAGTCAAGCCATTCTCGTGAGTTGCTGCTCAAATGGTTATCGTTATGCTTGTTTGCACAAACGGATAACAGTGTAAATAAATGGGTGCAAAACATGGGTTCAAAACGCATACAAATACGGGAATTGTTATGTTTATATACATATCCTAGTAACAGGTTCAGCGTTGATTCTATGGTGATCAGGGATGCGTTCACCGGCCATTAGGATTTCTTGTTTGAGAATAGCTCGTTCCATTGAAGTTAGATAAGTGGCAGCTAGCTATCATTTTCTAGCTACAATCGGCAGATTGTGCTGTAGCTCATTCGGATTTTCTGCAAAATTCAAACTTTTCAATTTCTGTTTCAAAAGCTTAGATAGTAGTCAGGGAACGATTTTCTTCTAAAAACAAACTTATATATATTATAATCTTGATAAGGGATTAGTTGTTTCGTGTTTGGATGTATACTTGCTTTGCCCTATCATAGTGAAGCGGCTCCAATCATGTTCTAAATGGTTTATGCAGCCCTGCCTTCCAGAGATTTGCTGTCAGGACCTCCAGAAAGATTGAAGATATCTCTAAGCGAGGTACCGGTCTATGACATTTCCCTTTTGCAGGTCATTGTCTTCCCATTGTTACGCCTTTAGGCCCTTGATTAGAGAATTGACATTCAATCACGATATTTACAGTTGCTGAGAAGAAAATAGACATTACTGAACAAGTAAAGGACTTCTCAAAAAATGTAGAGGAGGTAATTATATATTTCATTGGATGCCTTGGTTCCATATTCACTGTGAAGCTGTAAAATTCGCAGAGATAGTTATGCATATTAGTAACAAGACTAACTTGTATTTTGCAGACATTCAAGAAGTGATTGGCGCAGTGCTGGATGCTTCAACATAACCGTACATTTGAACAATAACTCGACAATGATGATATTCTTCCCGGACTGATTCATCCAAGGATTTTGTTTTCTGTACAAATGGTGGCATCAAGCCACTACTGCAGTCAGACTGGTTGCTATTATTGTGTTTGGGGAACTATGACATGGTAACTCAAAAAGGCTGAAAGCCTGAAATACTAAGAAGTGTTTGAAAGCGTATGTGAGTGGCTTGTTTTCCATTTGAAACAAGATTTATACAGTAATAAGAACCTGTTATATTTAAGCTGGATGGACTGTTGGATTGTTTGATTTCCTTGGGGGAGGTTGTTTACCATTTAGCCTGTAAAATTCATGGGTAAATAGAAAGTTTTTGGTGATGTTTTGATAAATAAAGGTAAGCTTTGATAAGTAGGAATGAGTGTTAGATCCAAATTCGAGGCAAATTTGGCCCAAGGCGGACAAAAAAATCTTATTAGAATCCAGGGAAGATCAAAATCCAATTAAAAAAATCTGAACTTGAATATAATCAGAATGGATTTGAAAAATCTTGAACTTGAATATAGTTGGAGTGGATTTGGAGGTATGCATCTCTGACACAATTAAATCCGATATGTAACTCAAATAATAATAAAATTCAATAAACTTCTCAAAAGCTACCTAAATAGCAATATATATTATATGCACCTAGAGCATGTGCTCTGCGTAGGTATAATGAACAATTATATTATTAAGAGTGAATGGGTAGGTATGACCGAACAATTATGCTATTGAGAGTGAATAATTATACTATTAAGAGTGAACAATAATCATGTTTGTAGCATGAAGAGCATATAATAAATTACACCTAGAGTGATATCAAAACTGCAATTCATACCCTGACTTCTGCCCCTTTACACGCCCTAGGTTTGTTCCCCTCAATGCACATCACAGACATTGCCTCATCACTCTCTAAATTGTACTCTTTTTCACAGCATTCACCCTCGTCCATCGATTCAATCTTTCACTCGTTCAATCGCTTATTCACCATCATAGTTGTCAACTTCCATTCTTCATCATAGTTGTCAGCTATTTGACTCTGACTCATTCTCCGATTAATAATTGTATTTGTATGTTCGATTGTAATCGGATTCATTGGTCCATTTCACCTCCGACAAATCGGAGTTGGATAAGATTTTCAAATCAGAATATTAACTGGATTGGAGTTAAACACAAATTCTATCAACATCAGTAATCATCAATTCGAGATTGTCAGAGATATGATATCTGATTAAATTTCAGAAAAGATATTGGAGGAAAAAATGCTATACCAAATCTAGCAAGACGTGTTCAAATTTTAACTTGAACACCAAAACCATACCTAATATCTAGACCTGAACGTGTCAGGTATGGAGTGCAGTTTAATTTTATTTTTTTTTTGCACATTTAAGACAGTTCAATATTTGTAGATAACGGGAATATGAAAGAGAACTGGAATTAAGAGAGAGTACCATCAGTGCAATACAGGATCTGCAGGTGCAAAAAGATTACAATTATGACGAAAAAAGTATCACGTAATATCAACTCAAACAAAGTACAGAATGTACACACACTGAATATCAACTCAAACAAGTACAGAATGTACACACATTGAAGCCCAACAGATGCATTAGTTTTGAAGTTGTTTGCCACTAAAACAATGAAACAAGTAAAATGTATCAATAGTTCAGAGGCAAAAGTACCATTCCGCAATATTATTGAATATGAATCACTCTATCAATATAAAAGCCAATATATAAAGTAAAATGTAGTCGACCAGGCCAAAATTTGAGAAGGGCTATCCTTCTTCTCCACAATCAGTTCAAAATTTATTTGTACAAGCTGAGGTCTACAATAAGGTTCATAACACTTATAAATTATGAAATTAGCTATAGCTCTATGCATGATGTATATAAGCTTTTTCCGTATCATTCAACGTTTTTGAAGCATTGTAAATCCAACGTCTGAACCCCTTCTGATAAGGGGCGTGGGAATTAACGCAAACTCAACACCTCTCATGTACAGATCGTATACGTTACCAAAAATTCCTGTTGAAAATTTTCTTGAAACAGGTCCTGCAAGCCTGAGAGACATCACAGTACGGAGCAGAACTTTGATAAGCTCAGAAGTACAGGACTACTTCGCCAAATCTGCATATCATACATGCTCTGTTTAGGGCACTTTGAAAAGCAGCCTATTAACATGGAAAGAAAGAACCCGGAGCATACCTTAGTCAAAACAGTTTGGGATTCTTGACTGACAAAAGAATCGAGTGGGGTCAACACATCATCTGTCCACTTCTTCAGGGATTTTTGCTTTTCCCAAGTACACCTGCTGCATCTCCTCCTTCCATATCTGTGAATGCAAGGTCAGCTGTTCAATGTGCTCAAGAATGCACTAGTTAAGGTTGGCTACACTAGCTTCTACTTCAACGTAAGGGATCCTTCCAGACTTGCGTTACACAAATGCATGAGCAACCATCACTACCAGTCTGGTCCTCACTCGGTTGATAGTCAAATGCTTAAGCATAGGTGTATGGGACACATCGGAAACAAGGACCCTTTTTTCCTCAAATGACCCACAACAAAGGACACAGAGCACAAAAACAACAGAACACAACTACATACTCGCGCGCAAGGGAAAGCAAGACCAAGTTCAAGGACCAGGGCATTGTTCTCAACTACTTTGTGCTCTTTTCTTTTTCCTTTGTTTTTCTTTTTTTTTTTTTTTGGGGGGGGGGGGGGGGATTTCTTACACAGCTAATATGCTATCCATCTGAAAACAATTCACACTTTCACGCTGTAAGCATGTCACATAAACCACAAATTTCAAGGCCCTGAGTTGAATTGCCCGAAAACAACTAACTAACAAGGACATCTTTGTGTCGAGGTGTCTGCATAAGAGAGATGGTGAACCAATTAAAAAGAACAAATTTGGTAAACTAGTCATTGATATGTCATTGGGACTGTAGGCGACATGGCACTTGGTAAAAAAATAAAAACATTAAAGCAATAAGTACTTGAAATGGAGTACATAATTGATCAACATACCATGTGCCGGAATTCAACCCGTATGTGAGGCACATTTGTCTTGTGGATATCATTTCCCTCTGGTCCTCTTTTATAATAGCGGTGTCCAATCCAATGAGCCTGTAAAAAATTAATATTTGAGACCAGAAACCTAAGATACGCTCTGGTACAGGCAGCACTTTTAGATATTGCCAGTAAAAAAAAAAGAATTGGCATAAGAATTGGCGCCAGTAAAAAAAAAACAAATAAACATATTTCACCAGTCCCTCCAACAGTAACAACATAGAAATTCTCATACCAAACGATCAAATTCAACTATCAACGAGTGAAATACCTTCAGCGCATGAGAGAATCCTGACTGGAGCACTGAATTACGGGCGATCTCACACAAATCACATGAACTTAGCTTCCATACCTGTTAAAGCAGACCCCTTCAGAAAACATCATCGTGATTTTCAGCAAAGCATACACACAGTAGGTGCACTCACCGAAGCAGCTATGCTGTATTCTTCTACTAATGGTTCTTTGGTTAAATGGATTTGTAATGGATCATCCGTAGAAAGTGAAACATTTAGGCCACGTGAGAAGAACATAGGCAAGGGGTTGCGATGGTAGTCCAAAAACAAGGAGTTGTTGCTAAGAGGAGACATTGCTAGGCCAATCTACAGGACAGCTCAGAAATGTCAAATAATATGCCACAAGCAAACAGCAGTGCTCACCAGACTGACAGTTACAGCTTACCTGTGCTAAATAATAGAGATACTGGAGTACAGGAGATTTCCTCAAATTGATCCCATGAGCAATATTGTGAGCAGTAAGAAAGGTTGCCGCGAGATGGTCAATGTCACCGGCCTGCAACACCAGAGACAACAAATCCAAGGCCCATGAGTCTTTAGTTAGAAAGACACTGTCACAGAAACAAATTACTTTCCAAAAACAAATTACTTTCCAAGCTAATCCAACCTTGGTCCTTTAGCTGTCAAATGATAGTACAACCGCAAATTATAAAATACTATCAAGACCTTTTCAAAGGCTGCCTTAAGCATTGGACTAGTTCTTTTGACCGGAGAGAGAAACACAACTAAAGAAGAAAAATTTTGTATACCTCTCCGGCATGAGGACGGAGTTTTATAGTCATCATGCCCTTTGACTCACGCAACTGCAACATACAGAAGATAGATTAGAGAACAAGAAACATGCTCAATTCTTAAGATGGTATGTACAAAAGATGATTGATATGTTCAGTCCAAATGGCAAAAATGAATTTTTCTCAGGAACAGGATTATTCAGCATCAATCCTGGTCGCACCAGCAATAATGAATACAAAAGCCAGCTTCCTAAGTGGATTATTTAATAGTTCAACAAACAGGATGGCAAGGATAAAAGACATGACCTCCAAAAACCTTTGAGTCCTATTAAAATTTTTCTGAATGCTCACTGCCTATCTACAGCCATTAGTTTAATGAGCACTTTGATTAACAAGTAGGAGAGCAAGAGGCAAGAACATTGGTCATTGGTCTGATTTTGCATAATGCAACCTTGCTAAAGTCCACAGCAAGACATAGAAACCTGGTTCAAATTTCATATCACCAAACATGGATATCCTCTACTTTTGGGTGGACAAAGCCATGCAACACCACTCTTTTTAATGTACAGAAAGGGTCGACACGTTGGAGATGGGTCCCCCCCCCCCCTCCCTTTTCCACAACAGCTGCGTGAGGGGGAGGGCTGGTACTTGGACAAGAAAAGTACTCAAAACGGACTGAAGAAATAATTGAGCTCATATGGTGAGACGTCAAGAATAGGGAAAGAAGCTTCATAGTGAACCTTGTTCAATGTGTATAGGTTAGCATAACAGTAATACACATAGTATGAATATGCAGGATTGAAGACATTCGTCCACTCCGCAGGTGTAGGCATATGTTTTGTAGGACGTCTCTCTGGCTTGCTTTCGTCATCCACCAAATCTAGACCCACCACCTAAAAAAGCAATAGCAAAGTCAGGTCTTTAAAATAAAAAATTAACAAGTACAAGAGGAATTAGAGAAGATAACCATTTGAAGGAAGAATGTAAAACACAACAAAGAAGTTTCCCTCACCCCTCCTCCACTTCATCATTTGAACTCACATTGCATGGACTATAGAATGTACAGCTATTTCTTTTGGCAACCAAATACAAAACTGTAGACAATAAAGCCGATTCAATGTTTTAAGACTACTTTTCACTTATCCAGTATCATAAGTTTTATCCATCATACAGTTATAGAGTCCAAATACATCCAGCACGCATAGGCTGGAATTTCATTTGTATTGAATAGAAAGACAAAATATGCATCAGTCTATCGCTAGTGTTGGGCTTCATATGAGATATCTTTCAATCTCTGTAGAGGGATTTCAACCTCTTCATAAACCCTTCGGTTCCTTTCCTTTCAAATAACCCAAAAAAATCACATGAGGTATGCCCAAATCCTTCTTCTTCTTGGGTTTCCTACCAAAAAAAACTCTCCCCACGATAGAAGATGACCCTAATAGAATACGATACAAACCAAGACAACTCAAAGCTAAAGCCCAAAGAGATTTGGTGAAGTCACAATGCAACAATAGATGATTCGGAGATTCAGATGCTCTAGCACATGCTACACGCCTACGCCTATTAGCCAAAAAATTTCCCCCTTTTTTTGTAAGTCGTCACAAGTCACGATGGTCTCGTGAGTCGCTTCCCAAACAAAAAAGCAACCTTCAAAGGGGCATATGACTTCCAAGTGATGATAGATGGAAAAGCTCCAGGCCTCCAGCCTCCAAAAGATGCAAATGGGAAGTATCCACGCCATCCCTTGATCCCTACACTCATTCTTACTCAAAACCCATCTCACCGAGTCGAGAGAAGAGTCCCCAAATTTGGCCTCATTAAGGTTATTGAAGAAACTAACCAAACTGGCTTCATTAGCATTAGTTGTTTATTAGCTTTTGCACATCACTAAATGGGCTAAAGAAAAACGATAGAGCCCAACTTTCAATGGATGCGGCAAACTCCAAACTGAATTCTCTCTTCTCTAACCATTAACCACCATCCAATATCCACAAAAGAAAACTGCAACCTCACCTGCACCATCCCTGACTCCATAACCAACCTCTTTAGCGAGAATGATTTCTCTCTCTTTCCCACTAACCAGTAACCATTTTCCACAAAAGAAAACCATGATCACAACCTCCCCTGCACCATCTCCGACTCCATATTAAACCTCTCTGCAATTTTAGTCAAACCTTCATCTTCTTTTCCAATCTTCATCTCTTCCAACAAAGACCCTTGCTTCAAGCCTAGAATCTAACCTACCACATTCTTAAATCTCCAAACTCACAAGCCAAAACCCCTCTCCCATTCACTCACAACCCCCTCCCCCTTCCCCCCACCCAAAAAAAAAGAAGAAAAAGAAAAAGCCACTTCTTCACCCATTCTGAAATTGCAGCTTTTTCTAGACTTTCTTTGCACTTTTAGTGTGGCACAAGGCATAGAGCGCATGGTCTTTTTGCAGCTTAAGCTACTACTACTCTTGCCTCCCGTTAAGTCTCTCTTTCTCTTCCTCTTTTGAACTTGTTTGGCTAGCTTTCTTTCCCATTTCTTCATCTTCCCAGTAGTTCTCTCCTATTTTCTACTGCTGTAGAATTCTATGTTAAGTGTTAACTAAACATTCAAGCCTCGAATGTGAAACGTCTGCAGTAGCGCCCCCCAGCCCCAAGAGCCTCAGCAATATTTTAATCAAAACTATGTTCATGTTTGTTTATATGTAGACACTCAAACTTAAAGTGTAGGGATCAAGGGTTACAGGATTTTCTTAGGTTAGAATCAGGTTGATATTCAGGGTGTAATTTCTCTCTTTCAATCTCCCTTCATATGTCTACAACTTTCAGACCTCTGTCGTACTTTGAATTTCAGGGGTGTTGTCCATCCTCCCCCCTGTCTGAAACCAACCAAGAAATTACAATCACCATCAAACCAGCCCTGCCCAAGCACCACCACTAGCCATAGCCCTCTGCTGGAGCTACAGCTGCAACTAGTGGTGGTGGGATCTCTGCCTTCGCTGAATTCTCTATTCCGGACCTTAAAGCTGCTAGCTCTCAATTTATAGTCTCTGAAGGTGGTGAAAAGGTTCCAAATCTTGTTTATAGAGGAAGATGAAAGAATGAGCTGTGGATCGCTCTTAAGAAGTTCACCAAATAAGCTTGGCCAGATCGTAAAGAGTTTGCAATTTACCTTCTTTAACACTTAATTAGTACTTGTTCTGAGGATTTTTCAATTTTTTTTTTTTTGATGCACTATGGAAACATCCGATTTTCATGGAGGTTGCTTACTTTTGTGTTCAAATGGCCAAACACCTATCCGGGCATTTGGTGAAGTTAGAATTTGCGTCCAGCTGCTTTTGGTGATTTTGTGGTTCAAGTGTTTGGATACTTGGCACTCAAAATGAACATGCTCAGAAGCCCATCAACACTCACGATGATATGGCCGTCTAGTCAACATTTCAACTAAAAGGTCATGGACAAGTCACGGGACAAAAAGCCCAAACCTGCCCATGCCCAGATAGCAGTCTTGCCTGCCCTGACCCCAATATGGCCAGCCTGTCACCAAGGCCTAATGAAGAGGCATTATCTGGAGGCTTGGCATGGAGGGTAGAAGTCACTTTCATCTGATCCATCCTTCATGATCACTCCACAGGAAACCATCACTTCTCCAAGGAGCTACATAAAATAAAAAAATAAAAAAAAAAGTACAAATCTACATGACTTCACATTGGTGAGATGGTAATCTCTTATAACATCACCCCCTTTGTCTAAAAAACTGAGCAGCTGCAGCACCTAGGCATGCCTTTGGCCACAGGCAAACACGTCAGTCCCTCGTAAGGGGATGAGGTGAGGCAAATTCCAAGACCTCTATGCTTGAATGCAATGCTAATTGCCCCACATAATGACTTCAATTTTTGAAAACATTGTGTAATTAGGGACAAGGTTTACATCATGGTGAAGCATCGACTATATTGGATTGTGGGTAAGATTATTGTAGAGAGCTTAAGGGGTTTGAGGTTTTTTGTATTTTGTTCAAGCCTCCTTTTGCATATTGTTGACAACCCCTTGGTGTCCTTTAATACATATTTTGATTATTCATTAAAAAAATAAAAATAAATAAAAAGGAATCTTGCATGATCAATTAGTTTCCCTTATTTTTAGGTTAAGGGTTCATTCGAAAGCCCTAAATTCGTATATTGTACGTTCAATGGATCGCATTTAGGCTTGGGTCATAAGGGTTATTGCATAAGAAATTATCCTCCATATTCGACCAGCATTTTTGTTGATCAAATAAATGTATTAGGAGTTTTATATAAGTGTGCCTCACACCTCGGGACCCTTCTTCAGGTGCCTCGTGTTTTTCTAAACAAGGCATCACCCCCATGTCAATGTTTTAAGCCTACATAGCCCTTGGACACGTCATGGATCATATTCAAAGCAAATAAAGATTCACATAACAACATTGACTCAAACTGGTGCATTTGCAATGGCACACAGTCTACTGAAAGCACTCTATCGGGTCCCCTGTAAATCCATAGCACAAAGGACAGACATAAATACCTGCTTCAAAAATATATGCAAGTGAGGATGTGAATCTGGATCGACAGTAACTTCAAACAAAGGAAGGAAAATGTTGTCAAGCATGTTTTGAAATGATGTCACAATACCCATTTCCTTGTAAACATTGTACAATCTTGGAATCTGAAAAGAGATTAATCAAAAATAAGAATGGAAAATTCCAAATACACAGCTATAATGGCATTCAAAAAAAAAGGCAAGAATGATAATTTCAAGATAATAAATATGAGAAGCCTTATGGTACAGCCAAGAGTTAAAAATGGTACCTGAATCAACCAAACAACATTCTCACTGTACAACTCGTTGTTCACGATCCAACTAGCCAGTTGGTCCCATTCACTTTGCTTCCTACCATATATTGATATTCTATACTCAGCCATCTGAATTTCATGGCATTTCACCGTGCGTCAAAAACCGTAGGAATCGAAAACTCCAAATACAAGATAACATCTACAACACATTATAATACGTATGAAACAACTTGAATGAAAACTCATGTCTTAACAAAGTCACCAGGATGCAACCAAGAAACATAAGTGGAAATTTTAAAATGCCATGTAGCTCGTAGAAGAGTCTGTGTAACTTTCCTTTTATATAGATGGTAATGGTAACTAGCAAGTAAGCCCACCCACTAGGCCCTTCTCTCGAGGGTAACTACCAAAAAAGCCCTAAAAACGTTAAGGGTAAATACCAAATAGAGAAGCATAGCCTATCAAGTATCAACCTCACAATTTCCATAATTAAGAAAATTGTTTGCTTCCACCAAAACAATCTTTGGTAGCAAGCTTGGAAGTGTTCTTTTTCAGGAAGGGGTGGTGGGGTTAGCCAACTAAGCTAAACTCCTTGATGGAAGTATCATGTAACCTAAAGACTGCGAAATAAAGCAAAACAAAGCTTCTCTACCACAATTGCACTCAAGACAGCAGTCACAACTCCTGTAAAAAATGGTTAAAAAGGCGCATTAACAAGTCAAAGGGGGCGGGGGTGTGGGTGGGGGAACTATGTCTCAATGTGGCACAGCAGCAAATTTTTGGAGTAGTGAATAGAAAAGCTTTGAAGTCCCACAATCAATGTTCCCATCAAAGGAATCCACCCCAAACAGGTCCAGTATAGAAGCCTTAGTCAAGGTCATAGATAGCAGACTATTTACCCATAAGCATGATTTACTATTCAAGTACTAGAACCCAAGAAAATATGTCCATGTCAAAAGAAACGTTGAAAGTGACTTGCAAAACATTCCCACAGTCAAAATGGTACCTGATATTTACTGGCAGAAAGGTCGGAGAAAACTTGCTTAGTGAGCTCCCCAAGGAAACGTCCTGTTAGAAAAAAGCAATGATGACAATGAAAACATGCTTAATGAATACCATAAGTAACGGATTTCCATAACAACTTCAGTTCAGCGTCAATAAGTTCCAAAATGCTCAACTGAGCAGAATTAAGTTCAGTAAGTTCCAATTTAATATAAGCCTAGACAATTACATGGTAAACTTCAGAAAAACGTTAAACTTTTTTTGAAAAAAAAAGGCCTAAAAGAGAGATCGTGTGCCAAAGAGCTAAAAAAGATGGATTCTACAGCTAATAACTAATAATTAACATTCATGCAACCTGCCGTACAATAAGCAGCCCCAAAAAGGAAAGGGTAGAGAACCACACACGAGGTGGTGGTTATAAACACATACCTTAATGACAGTAAATTACCACCACAAGTGGACTGGTTATAAATAGCAAAATAGTTTTATGAGAAATCCACACAAACCCCCCACTAACCGACAAAAGAAAAGAAAATGTAAAACATAGTAGATACGCAACCAATACCATATTGCATTCATCAAGCCACAGCCTTCCCAAAAATCCACTAAAATTGAAGAGAACAAGTACCCACACAGACAAACTACATCAGCATGGAGAATCCCTCCTTGACCCTCTCGTTACTCAGAAAAGAAGCACCACTAACACCAGCACAAACACACAAGGATTTTCTTCTTTTTTTTTCTTTTTGACATGCATATGCGTTACATGAATTTTGTGTAGGGTTTTAGAGCATATTAAACAGACAATTTAGAACATAGCACATCAAAAGCATTAAGTGAAAAATTATATTTCTACTATTTCAAGACAATATACAAATAGCTATCCCTGTTTACACTAAAAAACATAACAGGCCAACCATGACCAAAGATTGCAACCTATAAAAAGTTCCGCTCAGCAACCAATCGATGTTGGTCTCTGGGGGGAAAGAAAAAAGAAAAACTATCTACTAGCGACTGTTAACAGAGACCAATATCTATTGGTCTCTAGCTAGCGACTGTTACGGATAGGCTAGCAACAGATATTGGTCTCGGGAAAAAATTTCAGGCAGATTGTAGACAACAACCAAACACCAAAAACCTTTCCCACTCTTCTTCTGCTAGCACTCGACAGTGACGACCATCTTTGAGAATGATGTCCACTGTCCCCCACCCGGTTGCGGTCTCGGACACCGTCCCCTCCTCCGCCACCATCACTGCCAACTCTCCTCCTTTTGCTTTGGGTAAAAGCTCTTTCAAATTGCTAGCAACTTGATTTGTCCCTACCCAATGAATTGTGTTATGTTGTAGTGTTATGAACCCAGTTTTTCCATAAACCGAAGTGATTGTCCCTACCCAGTGAATTGTGTTATGTACCCAGAAACCCAAATGCCAACCCCTCTAGCAACTAATGACTAACTATTAGTGTTACTAGTGTTGTAATTCACGCTTCTAAATTATCCCTACCCACAACCTCTCTATCCCGATGTGATTTCCAATGACTAATTACCAAATGCTCACTCCTACACTCACTCTCACACACACACTCTAAGCCTTCCTTAGTATTTTTCAGTGGTGTCTTGTGTGGCTAAACTTCCTTTCTCCTAGCATACCCTCCCCCCCCCCCCCCAAAATATATGTGTGTGTGTGTATTTTGTTAGTCTATGAGAGGTTTCCTCTCTCTTTCCTTTGATTTTCAAGGCCTACACAATAATGGCCATTCATGTTGCCAAGGATTCTTTCAGGCAATCACACATCACAGTCTAAGCTAAATTTTGACTTTGGTTGCCACCACATTAATGCAAGTAACAAGCCCTAGTCCATTAATGCTAATTGCCTCAAATTTTGTCATCAACCACGGGCCATGTGTTTGCATGCTTGCTTGACTTCCATTTCCTTTGATTTTTATCACTTATCTCAGCATTTTGAGGGGTGACAACTGACAACTAAAGAAAAGGGAAGCTACTGACAGATTTGATTACAGCCTACAGAGATCTATAGGAGCAAAACATGTCTTTATAGTTTGGTTATAGAAATTGCCAAAGATGGAGGACAATCATATTGCAAGACAGTAATAATAAATGAAAACTTGCGTTAGGGTGGCTGAGATGGATTTGAAGCATCAGATATTCTAGCAAAACAACAATTTGGAGCCCTCGTTGTACAAGTGTAACTCACCTTGGATAAGATTATCTTGTTTGAGGAAAATTTCTCTGAGTCTACTTTGGCCACAGGGATTGTACTTGAGGTTGAACTTATCAAAACGATGGAATGTGCTCTTGTCAGCATGAACATCTAAAAGATCCACATTTAGATCATATCTGTAAAAACATTTAAATTAAAATACATCCAATGTCTTAGAATCTCACCTTTGATTCAAT
Source organism: Portulaca oleracea (assembly GCA_029582165.1). NCBI lineage: Eukaryota > Viridiplantae > Streptophyta > Magnoliopsida > Caryophyllales > Portulacaceae > Portulaca > Portulaca oleracea. The sequence continues at coordinate 8,592,283 of CM055893.1, forward strand.
CAAAGTGAACTAGCGAATTAAACACAATAACATCAACATAAAGTAGCTCTAGGAAGGAAACATCAACTACTTCCTTACCCCGTCAAATCCAAGCTCTCAAAGACCTCTTTCAAAGTTAAATAGGTCCCATCACGAAAAATGACAACCTGAAACAAAGACACGGTGAGGCCAAATAGATATAGATACAACAAAGAGATTGAGTGTGAAGAAATCTAGGGAAGAGGGGAGTGATGATGCAATATATGACTCTTACTCTACGAAAATCTTCCCAATAGTACAGCTAGCAGCTGAGGCTCAAAAATTAATAGATAACTATCATATGGAGCTAATTAATTAAAGTACCCAGTTTCGAATTGCAGAAAATGGAAGAAGTGCAACTTTACAGCCAAAGCCTTTACCTCATCAGGCTCTTTCCTCAATTTTGACTTTATAAATCTCAAAAGATGTTTCTGGTTCATACACGCTGAATGATGAACATGTGTATCAACTTTTCTAACATTGTAGAAGTCACGATGTGGTGCACTCTTCTGAGCAAGAAACTCTCTATCCGCATTAAGCATCAAATGAAGATTAAATTTCTGGAACGACGTTCAGACAAAGCTGTATCAAAATACTATTCATTCAAGAAAACATGAAGACTGAGAAGAAATTTACCTGTTCCAGTAGAACAAGCCGATGATGGCATAAGGTTCGAATGTTTCCACTTGCTATTACGCGAAGAATGTGATGCAGATCAGTAAAAAAAGTAGTTGCATCAGCAACAGGGAACAACTTCTCTTTAGCTGCAAGGTAAAGATCGGGAAAACCAAATACATTAAGAAAACAATTTTTTGTTTAAAAAATCATAATTGGGCAGAAACAATAACAAATACACGCTTACCATCCCTACTTGCATAAACTTGGACAACTCCATCCTCCATCTGGAAATAATGCTGCATATACAAGCCATAATACATGAGCAAAACAAGTTGCCAACAGGATCTTAATATGTTACATTTGTGAATACTTTGGTGAAGTGTATTCCCAAAGTGCGCACTCACATTGCTTTTGCCTTCGGGAGAATAATAGAACGGGTTTGGATTGGGCTTTGGTGTACTGGGTTCAGATATGATTTCCCGTTCCCATGGAGCAGCTGCTTCCTTGAATACATAGCTCTGTCGTAATTCAAGGCATTCTTGAAGAACCAGATACGACTCAACCTCATCAGGTGATGGTGTCTCTGAAAAAGTCCCAAGGAAAGTCAAGAGGGTGTCCACAAATGACTCCTAAACTTCGAGTGAATAATTGTTTCGGACTTTGCTAACTCCTGAGTAATGTACACTTGGACTGCAAATGAATAATATATAAAAGGGCAGATAAAGCACATACAACGGTCCTGAATTCCAAAAGTTTGAACAAGAATCACAGACAAAAGCTCTCAACTACGCGTTTTCATAAGCAAACAGGACACATGTAGTAAATGAAAAGGCAAGGATAAACAAAACCATCCAGATATCAAGAGTAGACACAGGGATACAGCACAAAGGACAGTGTTTACAGATATTTCAAGGGAAAAAACAAAAAACATTACTAGATAAATTTCCAGGGAAAGACGAAGGTTACCACGTGGAGTGATCTTTAGCCGCACAAATGTTTCTTGCTCTGGCTCCTTCCTCAGAATATCAGCAGCTATGGGATCAGGTTGGACACCATGCAGGTCACCTGATACACTATGTGATCGAATCATATTTTCAGTAGCAGCAGGAATTCGGTCACCATTGTTATTATCCTCTGCCAAGTCCTGGTATGGGACTTTCATTTCTGCTCCCTGCTCAAGCAGTTTCAAATTTTAACAGAACAGCCCTCTAAGCATTTATGGCCATGTTTTAGTATGAGCTTTTTAAGATAAAAAGAGCATTTCGGGAGAAGCAGTTGTCTTGACCAAAAACTTATTTCTCAAACAAGTTTTTGGGATGAGCTTACATGTGCATTTTGGGAAGAGCTTTTTTAGACATTACTTATTTGCCCAAGCATTCATAAATATTACAATAGCATCACTATACCCTATTTAGGTGTAATTTATAATGAGATAATTGAGTTCAATGTTAAATATCCCGTACTAAAACAAATTACTTAAAATGGAATACTTAACATAAAATCGAAAACTGAACCTTGCATGGCACCAACTTTAAAGCTAGTGAACCACCAAATCCTCTATTTCTAAGTTGTTAGGTTGAGAGTCCCTCAAATGTTTGAAGAAACTTATGCTTTAGATTAATACATAGAATTATTAGGAAAATAAGTTTTGTTATGGATGGTATTAATGTGCAAATTTGACAGTCATACAATCATTCAAAAATATCACATTGGAAAATTTTGGGACAGAATCGTGGTCAACTTTTCGAACGTAAAGAGACACATTAAAAGTTACAACCCACCGCCACCGTTATTGACTACCATAGCCACACACCACCAGCACTCCCACCAATTGACCCAACTCTAAACCACAATCACCCTTCAACAGTGAAACTCATGAAGAAGTAACCAAGGAAACAAAACCAACAACATCACGATCCATGGTCTAGCAAACTCCAACAAGGAAGGGAGAATATAATGGTAACTTTGATGGAAATGGGTTTTGTGAGGGATTGGAGAGGTGTTCGTAGCTAGGGAGACGATGGGGCATGTTGTGGTGGTGGTTTATGGCCAGGGCAATTGAACGTGGCCCATTTACTTTAGGTGTTCTATGTCTTGTAAGGAGGAAGAGATCATGGATCATTTACTTACCCATTGTTCTTAGGTTTCTTCGTTTTGGAACCTTGTTGTTTCATTGATGGGGATTCTTGGGTTCAAGCAAGTTGTGTGAAGGATGCATTAGTTACTTAGAGGAGAAGGATGAAGAAAGGTTGGGTTCATAATGCATGGAATTTGGTTCCACTAGCCATTTGGTGGCCCACTTGGAAGGAAAAATCAACGGATTTTTTGGCGCAAAACTTTGTCCCTTGATTATTTCAAGCTCTACTTTTCGAGGATGTTGTATAGCTGGAATGTGCTGCTTAAGGGTGATAGAAACTTTTTTTTAGATTTTGTTGATAATATGTTTTATTAGAGCTTGAGCGCATGAGTGTGTACTTACACCCATTTGCAAATGGGCAACATCCCCTAAGTGTCCTTGCAAAATATCTTCTTACTACTTATCCAAAAAAAAAAAAAAATTGAAGAGTTCAGCGAAGGTGCTTTGAGGAGAATGTTTTTTAGCAATACAACAGAAGTTGAATTCCCAGTCAGTACAGGGAGGAGTGGTGGTGTTGTGACCTTGGAGAGGTGGTGGTGTTGTGATCATAGAGAGGGATGGCCAAGTAGGTGACGTAGGATTTGCAAGCTGTTGTGAGGAGGAGATGTTGATTGGAAAGAGAGATGGGGTGATTGGGGAAGGAAATGGCCTAGCTAGAAGGTGGTTTAATGGTTGTGGTGGTGGTTTAATGGCTGCAGTGGTGGTTAGAGAGGAGAGTAAAGATTAGAAATATAGAAAGGCAAATCTTAACCTAAGTTCATTTTGGCCTTCAACAACAAAAAAAAAAAAAAAAGGTTTGGCCCTCATCCTTCACAAGTTTTAGCATGGCCCTAACGTCAATTCAGTGGCGGTTGTTGAGGAGAAAGGAGTGGAAAGATAGAGAGACAAAATTCTAAAACTAAGATTCATTTCGGCCTTCAACAAAAAGTTTCCCCCTCATACTTGACAAGTTTTCACCATGGCCCAAACATCAATTTTACCCATTAGATAAGCAGCAAGTACATAACTAAATAAACATGCTCAATTAAGATTGATCTAGATTAATGGCACATGGAATTTGGCCAAATATATTATTGAGAACCAGCTAATTTGACCAAGATATTTTTCTTGAAGCAGCTAATCTAAGAAATTAAATCAAGCAGCTACCCATTAATCCAAATAGTTAGCCGCTAATCGTTGTTTGCCCAACAAGGTTATGTCTTTTTTCATTTCCTTCTTTTCAAGGTTTTCTCAGCAAGGACATCAAGACATTAAGGCAAAGTTACTTTTGAAAACAAGCTATGAGAAGGGCAGTGACAAGTGCAGGCAAAATCAAACCCACCATTTATAATAGAGCAAGATGATCGGAAAACCCAAACCTAAATCCAATATCCGAATCCAATACCCCAAAAGTTCCACCGCAAAGCATGGTTGGGGGCGGAGTTTGATCTAACAACCTTGCCCCATGGAAAAGAAGTAGAAGAGGTTTAATTAGACAATTTGGCTTGGCCATTACAATCTACATTAGAAAACAAATCCTTTTTCAGCTATGGATATAATTGGAAAAACTAGACCCATTATCAATAAAAGAAAAAGAGAAAACTTCATGATTACATAGGAAACTTACAGCATTGGCATTAGGCTGCAAATATGCAGGATCCAACCTAGAATTATCTGTCAGGTTATCTTCTTCTTCAGATCCTTCAACACTTTCAAAAGCACTAACAGCAGGCGACCTTGGAGACACAGGTCTAATGAGGTGTGCAGGTCTGCTCGCAGATTTTCCTAGGATAGAAAAGTAAACAAGTCCTTCGGTAAGCTTGTTTCCTTACAAATGTACAGGTGATAAATGCTGAATATGGAAGTGCAATCACAAATAACAATAAATTCAGTCCCAGTTTCATCAATTGTCTTTCCAAAATTTCTCCCCTTCCATCAACTATCCCCTACCCACCCACCCATTCTTGTTTTGGTCATTCATAAGTGCCCTTTCTGCCTACTATCGTTCGTTCTCCACGGACTCTAGAAGGATCATGTCACATAATCATAATGTAACAAGTACTAAGTCCACACCACACAACAATTAAAGAGGAGCATTTTAGTGATAATTACTAAACTAAGTCATATATGTCATCATGAAAGGTTGAATTTGCGAATTCCAGATCATTATTCTGCATGTATTTTTCAGCACATCATTGTTGGACTCTGTCTGATACCATAACAACTAACAACCATCTCTAGAAACAAAAATATAATACAAAAAAAAAAAAGAAAGAAACGAATTGAATTGAATTGAATTGAATTGAATTTGAAACGAATTATCTTAGTAATCAAATGACTCAGCATGACAAGACTTCCAACCCAATTCCACTTGGTCAGGCGAGGAAGTAAAGCTACATAGAAAATATGGAGATATTAAAGAACAGAAACAGAACACACCATTTTCCCCACTCCCTTATTCCTCATATGGGCATTACTTGTGACTCTCAAATATATCCAAACCTAGGCTTTCACCTTATTTAGAACTTTGCCATCTGCTCTCTCATGCAAACTTTAATATCTTTAAATATCTGCTAATGACCATAGTCGGTATACAGTACTACATTCAAGAAGCTTATCACATTAATACAACCATATCTAGACAACACCCTAACCAAATCCACCCACCCACCCCCAACAAACAAAAAAACAAACAAAAGAAAAAGGGGCATAGGGGCTCAAATTCTACAGTTCCTATGATCTCACTGTAGGCTCCAGAGGGTTGGTGTACATTTCTTAAACAGACTGAACTTCACCAACAACTGGTGCACATAACAGAGTTACTGCCAATGAAAATATAGCATGATCACAGAGGTTCCATTCCCTAACTTTGATTGGAAAGCATTTTACAAGCTTGCTACTTCACAAATAATTCAGTAGAATACAGCCTAGTCACCACAGAAGCATGAATACAGTTAATTAATCCATACTTGAAAGTTCCCTCAACATTAACATCGGTTAAACTATTTAAACCAGATATTATACTATCCGCAACAATTTTCACTTATAAACCCGCAAATCCACAATGCTTCACAATTTGTTTGTACTATAAATTTGATTTCATGGTGTCAGGGCAAAAGACCCACATTCAACAAAGCTATTCACATGCAGATTGCTTTGAGTAAATACTGCTCAGCATGATAAGAACTTATAAACAAGCACGCATTCCCTGTATTCACCCACACTTACATATGACAAAACCAACAGCATCTCTCTTACAATTCTAATTACAGGACAAAATTCTATCAAAATCATAGCTTCAGATAATCCACAGTTCAAAGTTCCCTCCACAATAACATTTGTAAAACTATTTAAAACAGACATTATACTATCCAGAACACTTTTCACTCACAAACCCGCTTCACAATTTATTTGTACTTCAACTTTGGTTTCATGGTGGCAGGCCAAAACACCCACATTCAACAAAGCTATTCACATGCATATTGCTTTGAGCAAATACTGCTCAGCAGGATAAGAATTTATCAAAGCACAATGATGACTATTCAAAAAACTGAAATTCCAAGAAACAATATTACACGACAAACCCAACAGAACCTCCCATAGAATTCAAATTACAATGCAAAACTCTATCAAAACCATACCTTCAGATAACGTACGTAGCCTGGGCAAGCCGGCGGGAATCCCATCCACCATTCCATTAGGCTTCTCCTCGCCGTCACCCTCGCCGGAACCACCAATTTTCCGGCGACGACTGAAGTTTCGGCGAGGGGAGAGCTCGTCTCCGGCGTCGTCATCGGTGTCTCTTCCTGTTTCTCTCTCTAATGACTTGGCGAACTCGAGAAGCTGCGAGAGAGTCTTCCGGTGCATGTAGTATGCGGATACAGCGACGAAGGATGCTCCCACCAGAGCCGCCATGGCCAGGTGAAGAGCGTAATTCTCCATTTTCGATTCGATCAAGGTTTCTCTCTCTAAAACCCTACTGAAGTTGAGCAAGGGGAAGAAGAGCGCTGAAAGTGAAAACTCTGGTTTTTTTGTATTTTTGGGGCGAGGGTGTCGGGGAATTTATTAATCAATGTATTTATAGGGGAAGAAGAAAAAGGAGCTTTTTTTTTCCTCGAGGGTTTCTCTTTGAGTATACGACGAATATCCAGTTTCGCTTTATAAAAGGTTATTCCCTCGTTGTCATATAGAGCATATTATTTGTTTGTGGCATCGGAACAAGTGGACAACAGAAAATGCTCTATTCCGAGTATATGTAGCAAGTGTATCCAACTATTAGAGCATATACAATGGAAATCCATTTTCTGAATTGCGGATAGATCTGACAATTGGGTGAATTAGTTCGGGTATAAGTTTGGGTTGACATTGGCATAAACATTTTCAATTCGGATAAAAATGACTTCGGCTGAGTTTTATTTGGATTTGTTTGGGTGACATTCTTTCCGATTAGGTTCTAATTTGATCTGGGGTCATTTGCGTGTGGATCTTAAATATGTCACTATTCGAATTGCGGTTCGGATCGGTTTTGAGTTCGGGTTCATATTTTCAAGTATCGGTTTAGTTTTGCCAAGTTTAAGTGTGGATAAGGTTTTGTGGTTCCAAAACCACATAGTATTATGGTATTAAGACATTTCATGCACTTGAACCGACATATTATATAACAGGACGAGAGAATGGGCTATGTAATTGAGTTGTGGCAAGGGATAAGAGCATAAAGCATCATAGTCGCGATCTTACTTTCTACAATTTTTTAATTGATCTTTTCCATATTATCTATTATTTATATTTTTAATTATTTTACTATATTTTTTCTATAACAAGTATAATTCATTATCACTATTTTATTTTAATTATTTATTTATGGACCCAACATTATAAATATTAAATAGATTTACTTTTTATTCTTAATTCCATAAACATAGCAATGAAATTAAAAATATATCAAAGGAAAAAGACCTTACATTCTAAAATGCCACAACAATTGTGAGTGGATATGCACTTTTTTTTTTAATTAAGTGGCCCATGAGCCATATTATATCAACCAAGATTAAGTTCTAAAAAGCACTGAAAATAAGTGTCAAAGAGCAAAGAAACATTCCAGCATGGAATCAAATGCTCAAAAACAAAATTAGGCTCAAACCCATTGAGCACATCTCAGCTCAATTCGACGAATATACATTAATACACCCCATACCTCAACACAACTTACACCACATCGAAAGCAAACTCACAACCCTACCTTCCAATCTCTGCCTCTTTACTAAAATATGAAGGGGATGTTGTGAAAATTAGCTGCAAGACACTCCATGGAATATGGAATAGACTCATTCCATTATGATGACCATAAGCACACCCTCCATTGTACTGATTGAATTACTAGTTCAATGCACCTATCTTGCTGCTAAAAAATCACCAAATTCCTATGGTTCCAAATATGTAATGACCCTCCCCTTTTCGATCCATTGGACAAATTAGCAACATAAATAGAACTCGAAAGAGGGTTTAGAGAAGGAACGTTAGGACCAAAATTCGTGACTACCCCTTTTAAAATCGAAATGATAATGGCAACACTGCTATAAATCCCAACTGATTAATCTTACCCAAAATTGTTCGAAGGATTTTTTTATCCCGGCCCATAGGAAATTTCGGTCATGAGGAAGCATAGAGGGGGCCAAAATCCTTGAGTAAAAATTGTTAATTGATTAGTCATCCCACTCTTGTAAAAGTTTAGCACAATTAAATCCCAAAAAGGACCACCAATAGGATTGATATAACCTCACTCTTGCAAACCAAATATTCACTAGTATTCCCATGCATGGGGAGGAGACAAGCAATGATTAGATGGGAATATTTCAGCAGCAAATATTACTTACATGGCATCTAATATATTCAAAGTCTACCATATACACCTAGGGGAATCTACCAATGAGTAGCCAAGCAACCACACTCTCTATATAACCCCCCTCCCCCATTTCGTTCCATCCCTCCTCCCTCCTCCTCCTCACCGATTTCCTCTCTTTCTCTCACCAGAGCAGCTCTTATAAACCCCTCTCAGCCATAACATTAAATCAAACACTCTATTAGTTATAAACTCCACATAAACATCAAGTAGAAAAAGAAAGGAAGGGAGGGTTGGTGGGACGGTTTGGGGAAGCTTGAAGGATCATTAAAAGACTTCTTATGAATGCTCTCTCCATCTAGAATAAGACCCAAGAGAGTGCAGTTGCTGAACAAGAACAAAACTCAAGAGTAAGACAAATGTTAAGCCAAGATCAACAAAGACATCTAAGGTAATGACCCTAACACTATGACCTAGCAACCACACTACTTAGAGCATGACTTTGGCCCCCCATAGAGACCTTTTTATCAGAAACCTTCAACATGAGTTACATAGTCTTAAGAACAAGGAAAACAACCCAAAAATTCGTGACCCAAAAGCTTAAGAAATGAGGGAGATATGATCTTTTTTTCCAAAGTTGCAAAACTGATTTGTTGTTTGAGTCAGCTCTGACATGCATTCGACTTTGTGAAATACTGTATTAATGTGTGCATGTTTTAATTAATCCAAAAATATGGCCATAAACTAGACTCCATTAGTGAAATTCTCCAACTTGAGGCAAAGCAAAAGCTTAAGAAATGAAGGAGTTATGACCGTTTCTTTGCAAACTGAGTTTTTATGTGAAGTCAGTTCTGATATGCATTCGACTTTGTTAAATACTATACTAATGTGTGCATGTTTGAATTAATCTAAATCCATAAACTAGACTCCATTAGTGACATTCTCCAACTTGAATCAAAGCAAAAGCTTAAGAAATGAAGGAGTTATGACCGTTTCTTTCCAAACTTGCAAACTGAGTTTTTATGTGAAGTCGGTTCTGACATACATTTGAATTTGTTAAATATGATATCAAGATATGCACGTTTTTACTCAATCTAAGGATAGAACCATAAACTAGAACTCGTTAGTAAGAATCTTCGACTTGAACCAAAGCCAAGACTTGAGAAACAAGGGAATTAGGACTATAAATGTAAAGCTTGTTTCACTACTAACAAGGAAAATTAATTGATTTAGGAAACTCTTCATCATCCAAAGGTATGAGAAGTTCGCATCTAGTTATGCATGGGTTTTTCATACACATATGAGGACATATGAGGACTATATCACGATGCATCACGGGGAAGCTGGTGTTCTGAGGTTCACCAAACAAAGCCCGAGAATCCAGAAATGTTTTACGTAGGGCATGCTAGGGAAGGTGATGGACCAAGTTCGTCAGTCAAAGCCCGTACTATGATCGATCATGACCCAAGGGTCAAAGGGGTTAACGTTTTGGCTAAACGTTAACCAAATGATAGGTGCACCTAAATGATGTTACAAATGATGAAGGACGAAAATAAAAGTGAAAGATCATATATGTTTCTAATGTTGCCCTTTAAGGGTCATGCTAGATGTGATGTGTCTTCATACTTAGCTTTGATAAATGTTGTCTATCCCAGGTACTATGAGCACCGAGGGGAACCAGGCGGAGAACGAGAAGGCATGACAAGAGCGGGATGGGATCGGTTGGGTTATGGCGGCCATGCAAGAACGTTGTCTCTCTTCTAAGTTTAGTTGTACTTTTGGTGGACTTATCACTGTGGATTTATGGTATATTCATAATTAGGTTTTAATGATCAAGATGTTTGATGTAATTTAAGTAAGTTTCGGTGACCATCCGCGAACCTTGAGTATCGAAGGGAGTTATGAGATCTAAGCCCCCAATCGAGACACACCCGACCCATGCTGGGAAACCCGAGTCATCTCAAGGGAATATCTATGGGAGTCGGACATGAATCTCGAAAGTTGGAAGTCAGCCTCGGACCCTCGATATGCTAAGGTTGATTATTTCGTCTTTTGCATGATTTTTGTCCTTTTACTCTATAGCTTTTTGCTTGTTTTTAATAATTAAATTAGGTTTATTATTATATTTTTATTGATTTTTGCTTATTTATTATAATTTATGTCATTTTATTATTTTTAGTTATTATTAGTATTAAAATGAAGTAAAAAGATACAAATTGAAAATAAACTAAAAACCTAAATAGTAAATACTAATCTCTACCTAATCCTAATCACTACCCATAAACCCCAAAACCCAGCCCATTTTCTCTCTGTCTCTCTTAGCCCACGGCCCTACCCCACTAGCCCACTACCCAAACCCATCCACCCAATAACCCACAATACCCATTTCACCTTTTATTTCCTCTTAGTCGAAATTCCCACCCCATACCCTAATTCCTAATCTCCCATCTCAATTTCTCCCTTTTCTTTCTTCACTCTTTCGTCATTTTCCCCCTCGCCCTCTCTGTTTCTCTCACTTTGCGCAGCACACATCACGCACCACACATAACCGAACTCCCTCCATTCTCTCTCTCTCTCTCTCTCTCTCTCATACTCACACTTTCTCACCCTTCTTTTCCAAATTTGTGAGAAATGGGCAGGAGAAGTACACTTGTGGCAGATAGGGGTGGAAACGGTGTGGTGCGGTGTGGTTTCGGTGTCTCGAAGCGGTGCACCGGACGAAACGGTGCGCTAAAACCTTAAACCAGAACTGGAACCGAATCACCCGATTTTTAAAAAGCGGTGCACCGGATTTAATGGTGCGGTTTCACCAGTGAACCTGAACCGCATTAATTTCTGTCAATATCAAAAAAATCTCTATTCAATAAAAAAAAATTATATATATATATATATATATATTAACGGTTCAGTATTAATTTCTGGGTAGAATTTACACTATTTTCTTTTAAACAAGTTAATTTACACTGTTTCTATATTCATTCCTGGGTAGAATTTTTTTAAAACCAAAATTTATATATATATATATATATATATATATATATATATATATATTGGGCATTGTTATACGTCACCCCCTTTTTACTAATGTCGCCCACTTTTTCATAATAATTTCCAATATCGCACTCTCACAATTTCACTCTTCTCTCTAATATCTCTCTCTAATAATAATAATGATAGTATTAACAATAATAATAATAATATAATAATAATAATAATATTAACAAAATTTTATTTTTAAAAAAATTAATTGAAAAAACTCAGAAAACATGGTTGCCGGACGAAAAATGCGGCGGCATCGCGGTGGCTGCCGCACGTCGATTGCGGCACTAACCGTATTTTGCTGCGACCGACGTGCGGACACCGCGGTGCCGTCGCATTTTTCATGCGGCAACCGTGTTTTCTGGGTTTTTTTCAATTATTTTTTAAAAATAAAATTTTGAAAATATTATTATTATTATTATTATTGTTAATACTATCATTATTATTATTGTTATTATTATCATTACTAATATTAAATTGCAATGTTATTATTAATAAATTAACAGTTTTTGAAATTCAACCTAAAATTAATAATAATAATAATAATAATAATAATGGTGATAGTATTAACAACAATAATAATAATATTTACAAAATTTTGTTTTTAAAAAATTAATCGAAAAAACCTAGAAAACACGGTTGCTACACGATAAATACGACCGCACCACGGTGGCTTATTATTATTATTATTATTATTATTATCATTATTATTATCATTATTATCATTATTATTATCATTATTATCATTATTATTATTATTATTATTAGAGAGAGAAACTAGAGAAAAGTTAGAGAGTGAAATTGTGAGGGTCAGGGGCGATATTGGAAATTATTATAAAAAAGTGGGCAACATTAGTAAAATAGGGGGCGACGAATAATAAACTGGTATTTATTTATATTAACAGTTCGGTGCCGGTTCCCCATCTGAATATCCCGAACTGCAACTACCCCGTTTAGCATCCGGTTTTTCCGGTGCGGTGCACCGAAACTTTAAGCCGGTTCGGTGTTGTCCATTTCCGTTTTTTTTTATCCGGTTTCCGGCTCGGTGTGCCGGTTCCGGATTTTTTTTCCAGCCCTAGTGGCAGACAAAGGAGCACCGTCATTTTTGCACAAACACACTCCACCACCATCGCAGACCATCAACTCATCTCATCATCTCAAATCTTGACCGTTTGATCTCCCTTTGATTGAACGATGGAGATGTGTTCTGCGTGTTGCAGAGAAGATGGTCTGCGATGGTGGTGGAGTGTGTGTGCAAAAATAACGGTGCTCCCTTGTCTGCCACAAGTGTACTTCCCCTGCCCATTTCTCACAAATCTGGAAAAGAAGGGAGAGAAAGTGTGAGTATAAGAGAGAAAGAGAGAGAGAAAGATAATGGATGGAGTTCGGTTATGTGTGGTGCATGGTATATGCTGCGCAAAGTGAGAGAAACAGAGAAGAAGAGGGGGAGAAGGACGAAAGAGTGAAAGAAAGAAAATGGAGAAATTGAAATGGGAGATTAAAAATTAGGATATGGGGAGGGGATTTCGGCTAAGAGGAAATAAAAGGGGAAATGGGCATTGTGGATTATTGGGTGGATGAGTTTGGGTAGTGGGGTAGTGGGGTAAGGGCGTGGGTTAAGAGAGACAGAGAGAAAATGGGTTGGATTTTGAGTTTATGGGTAGTGATTAGGATTAGATAGAGATTAGTATTTAGGTTTTTAGTTTATTTTCAATTTTTATCTTTTTACTTCATTTTAATACTAATAATAACTAAACAATAACAAAATGACATAAAATCTAATAAATAAGTAAAAATTAATAAAAGCATAATAATAAACCTAATTTAATTATTAAAAACAAGCAAAACGCCATAGAGTACAAGCGTAAAAATCATGCAAAAGACGGAATAATCAAAGGCCGTGTTGACTTGGTATCTGTGAACGGTAAGAATAAATATATTAGCGCTTCGGCCTTGAGTTCGTATGACCATCAATGGGATGACGCCCCTCCTGGCATGCCAACCCATTCCGGGAAACCCGAGCTTTCTTGAGGGAGTACTGTTTATTTCGTTATTTTGCATGTTTTACCCCTTTATTCTATGACTTTTTGTTTGTTCTTAATAATTAATTTAGGTTTATTATTATTTTTTTACAAGTTTACTAGATTTTATGTTTTTCTTATTATTTTAGTTGTTTTTATTACAATTTGAAACAAAAATAGTAAAATTATTATTTAAATGGCGCCCTTGCTGGGGAGTTGCGCCTACCGACCTTTTAGTTTTTCTTGAGCATTCCCTCTAGGCTTGGAAAAAAAAAGAAAAAAGAAATTTGAAAAATTAAAAACCTAAAAAGAAAAAAAAAAGACAGGAAAATGGCATATTTTAGCTTCCCTCAAGATGAGGATGAGTTATTTTGTGATTATCGTGATAGATTGGATGCTTATCTTAACTATTGGGCTCCATATGGTTATGATTTTACTTGTGGGGAAGTTTTATGTGTTATTAATGAGGGTGTGAATTTTGAGACTCGTAACCTATTAAATTATTATGGTTTTAATGTTGAAAATGGTTACGAAGCTTTGGGTTTGCTTAATTGGTTGACTGGGAATACTCGTAGTTTTAAGGAGAATTGTCGTTATGTGGGTTGTCATTTTGATAATGTAACGCCCCAAAACCTTAATCACACAATTACCCAAACATTACGGCAATCACATGATTAGCGCAGCGGACAACGGCCTGAGGCGCTACCGCCGTCCCACTAAGGACAAGGCAAAACCAACCAACCATGCACACCAACAATGGCAACCAAAACCACAACTGAACCGCATTCACCAACACGTCCCCATACATAAAGGAGTTTACAAAAGCCACAAATGCTTAACTTTAACAGTACATAAACACACATAGACCCACACGCTTATAGATCCTTATATATCTCCATACACCATTATCACTTGCTTTATAAGTAACCTTGTATGACGCAAAAGTCTACCTTTCACTTTAAGGAGTAAACTACTTCTGTACGTCCTTTCCCTTTTCTGTGGAGCTCGGACCACCTAAAACAAAACAGCAAAATAGCGCAAAAGTGAGTGGGGGAAACACTCAGTACACAAACCTCCAACATGTAAAACCGTTTTGAAAACGGTTTTTCATGCCGGCCTTTAAAACATTTCAAAGCGGGAAGGGCAAATAAAGCATGCTAAACCATGGAGTCTTTAACTTTAAAAATTCTATGCATATGCTGTGGGTAACTTTGAAAATATAACAATGATAAAGCGTGGTATCCCTTACGATCGATGCGAAGCACCACACGCGCACGTCCAAACCGATCGGAAGTTTGGGTGATTGCTAGGCGATCGACATCGGCAGTCGAGGTTACTCCAGTAGGAGCCTGTAAACTAATGCTAGACTTCACTCTAGCTACTGTAGAATTAACTGTCGGGACCACTTATAAAACAATAAAATCATTAGAGTGTATCTATGCAATAAACTGTACTCGACTTTAAATAGATATAAGGGTTGGACAATTTGCGTACCTTGAAAATCATGAACTTGGTGACGATCTGGCTCGAGGAATGGCGTGAGGCGGTGCGAAACTTTGAGCTAAGACGATAAAGATTAATAATTAGTGGAATGGCTATGAACAATTAGGGTCGTAACGTCCATAGAACAAGACTTGGAATAAACATGTGAAATAATTTTCAGGTGTTTGCGGTACGAGTGTTTTTTGGCCATAAATCGGCCTAGGGAGCTCGGTTTTCGATGAACAAACACTTTTCGGAAAGGGAAAAATATAATCTATAAGTTTGTCAACTGGACCAGTTGCTAAAAATGATGGGAAGAGCTCGAAAAAGGCTCCGGACAGAAACAGTGAAAACCGAAATATTTTCTTTGTGCGGTTTTGAAGTTTAGGCCAAAATCGATAAAATTTACGTAATTACTCTAAAATCATAGGGCTTTCAAGGACAGTAGAATACTTGTAAAATATGTACTCTTATTCTATCAAAGAGGCTTTAAAAATTTGAGAGCGATAAGAACTTTACTTTCTTTAAAAACGCGAGATTCCGATGATAAAATACGATAAAATCAAATGACATAAAAGACGTCAAGGTCTCTTAAAACCAAGTCCTATGGTCCTCAATTATCAATTCCATCTTAACAACCATAATGTCACACTTGCACACCCCAAAACAACTCACAAGGTCACTATAACACTTTTGGTTCAAAACTTAAAACAATATATTATACCCAGAATTTCCAGATTCGCAGCCCTTCTTCCGGGCTCTATAACTCACACTCCCGACGTCGGATTGTCGCATACCATACCTTTTCGGAAAGCTTGCAAGGTCTCCTAAAATTCATATGTTGAACAATTTTTCAAATTCAATCTCCAAACAGACGAAAAATGTGCAACAAGTCACTGTCTTCAAAATCGTATGTAACTACATGCCTTTACGGTTTTGGCTCTAACTTGAGCTATACAAGTCGGAATCCCGAAATTCCAAAGCCTGGTGTTAGCTAACGTCCTAGGCCACCTTTTTAAGCAATACTCTGGGCTAAAAACTAATTATAACTCCTCTGGAAAAATTCGAAAACAACCAGAATGTTCAGTGGGTGTTCAATCCGTCATGCATGCTCATAAACATTCAATTTTTACACTAATCAAGTACCCAATGTAATCGAATCATATATCTCTCAATTTCCAGAATTTTAATCTCTAACATTATCCTCTAAACTCATATAATTCACATGCATAAACATCAAGTTACATGCACTTCCAATCCATCACAAATTCCATGACTTTCTTCACCATTTTCACATAAAACTCTTAATTAAACTAACCCTTCCTTAATCAACTTGTAAAATCAGAATGTGTAACTCCAAATCTTCATGAAATACAACATGCAACACCATAAACATAAATCTCTTCATCAAGTAACACAACCTCAAACAAAAGGGTCACTAACTACATCAAACACACATGGATTCTCAAGGAAACTTCACCACTTATAACAATACTTTAAAACTCATGTTAATGGATGATAAAACAAGAAGAAAATAACATTTTTAACATTAAAACAACCAAAGCTCAGATTATATAACAATGGAGTTAGAGTGTGAGATGAATACCACTTGAAAGAGGAGATAAAAATGAGCAAGGAGGTGTGGGAATGGAAGAGGAACACTTGGTCGCCGGAATTCTCGGAAAACCGCCGGCGGCGAAAATGCAGGTGGTGGCTGGTGGGATGTCTCGGCCAGCAGAGGGAGAGAGTGAGGGCTGAGAGTTTGAAATGGGTTTGAGCAAAATAATGACCCTTCACCTCCCTTTGATGTATATATACTACTCCCTCCCTTACTAACTAATACTAATAATAATAACAACAATAATACTAATAATAATAATATTCACAATACTAATATACTCAATACAAGTGTACCAAAGTTGTCTTATATAAAATGGTAATAAAAATACAACTTGTAAAATGAATTAATTTCACGATAAAATCGGTAACGATCGATATTTTATTAAAATTCACCTTAGTAAAAATCGAAACGGTAATCAAACCAACTTTAAAAATAAACATTAGAACTTAAAATAATAATAATATGAGGTCGAAAAACGATAATCTTTCAGAGCACTAAAAGAAATCCACTAAAAAAATTTGATCGGTAAAATTGACCGCTACGCCATTTCCTCCGAGACCTGTCACCGTTAGTTAACTGTAAAAATTATAAAAATTTAATAATCACATTTCAACTAATTAAACAAGTTTAACCATTATAATTTCTATGATTTAGGGTGGGTTGTTACATCCTCCCCCCCCTTAAAAGGAGTTTCGTCCTCGAAACTCTATCTCCTATCTGGAATTTGAGTGGTTTCCGCCTTTTGTCGGCGTAGCTCTTCTGTCTACTCTGGGCGGTCCGAATGTGCTATTGAATCACTTTGACCTTTTCAGCTGTCTCCTGAATCAATTTTGGGCCTATGACGAGTGCTTCATCTAGCTCATTCCAACATAAAGGGGTTCTACACGGATACCTTCACTGGTTACAATATGTCCCAAAAATTCTACTTCCTTGAGCCAGATCTCACATTTTGAAAATTTGGCATATAACTATTTTTCTCTTAAAAGTCGAAGTACTTGCCTCAAATGACTTTCATGCTCCTCTCGACTCTTTGAGTATACCAAATATCATCAATAAAAACTACCACAAATTTATCCAAAAAGGGTTTGAACACACGGTTCATCAAATCCATGAACACTGCTGGGGCATTGGTAAGTCCAAAAGGCATCACAGTAAACTCATAGTGCCCATACCTTGTCCTAAAGGCAGTCTTAGGAATATCTTCCGCCCTTACTCTAAGATGATGGTATCCTGATCCCAAATCAATATTAGAAAACACTCTTGCTTCTTGGAGTTGATCAAACAGATCATCAATTCTCGGAAGAGGATATTTGTTCTTGAATGTAACTTTATTCAGCTCTCGATAATCAATACATAACCTTAAACTTCCATCCTTCTTTCTCACGAATAGCACTGGGGCTCCCCACGGTGATGAACTGGGTCTGATAAACCCTTTGCTCAAAAGGTCTTCCATGTACTGACCTTCGCCTTTAACTCTGGTGCCATCCTATACGGTGCTTTAGATATCGGTCTAGTTCCAGGGACTAGCTCAATTTCAAAGTCAATCTCCCGCCTCGGGGGTAGCTCTGTAACTTCTTCTGGAAAGACATCCATAAACTCTCGCACCACCGGGATTTCCTCTATCTTAGGCGGGCTATGAGACAATTCCTTTAGAGAACATAGATAACCGGCGCATCCATGGTTCAACATTTTTCGCACTTTTTACATATGTTATGATAGGGCACGGGCTTAATCCTAAGTCCCCAATAAAAAGGCACTCTTTCCCTAAGACATTCTGTAGAACGACTATACCCTCTCCATATTTAATTTGAGCTTGTGTCAAATTCAACCAATCCATTCCCAATATAACATCAAACTCCTCCAACTCCATCTGTATTAGGTTAGCTGGGAAGATTTCTTCATTCAAAACTAGGGGTACTCTCTCAAAGCAAGTCTTACAAACTATGGTTTGTCCATTGGGTAAACTAATTAAAAAGTTTACAGGACAGGCTAACCTTTGTAAACCTAATCTCAAAGCAGCTTTAGAGGAGACGAAAGAATGCGTTGCTCCAGAATCAAATAAAGCAATAAGAGGCTGTGCATAAATGTAAACAGTTCCAGTAACGACCATACCCGACTTAGCCGCTTCCTTTTTGCCCATGACGTAGGCTTGGCCTACACTTCCTTGTTGTGGAGTTGTCCTTGCGGCCGGCGTTGGTCGCGTCGTGCCCGGCTCTGGCCTTCTGGGCTTCTTTGGGCAATCAGCCACTTTGTGATGGCTCACCCAGCTACCGAAGCGGTGGTGTGATTAGTCCTGCCGCACTTCTTGCACGGCTCTCTGCTGGCGGGGGGGTTAGGCTGATTCCTAGGAGTTGGGGGTGTTGGCCTCTTGGGCTGATTTGCTTGTGTAGGAGACGAGGTGGGTACCCCACGCTCGTTCCATCTTCTTTTGGCGCCCACTGGATTTCCCTGGTTTAGCGCCTTTAGCTCCTTCCTAACACGTTCTACTTCTGCAGCTCTCTCATACATTTCTTGCATCGTGGAGAAGTGATGCGACGATACCGGCTGCGTATGTAAGGCGCTAGGCCTCCTCATATCGCGACATTTTTAAACTTTACGTGGCTACATACTCCGGCAAACCGATGACTCATGGAACTTGGGCGTATCAGTAACTTGAAATCTCCGTATTGACCATTGACCACTCCAAGAATTCTTTTTCCTTTTGTCTCCTAAGAGATACAGTAGAACGAGCCCTAAGCTCCTCTAAGAAGTCACTCCATGTCTTTGCTCCAATGTACTTTTCCCTTATGGTTCTCCACCAAATGTCCGCTCACCTTTCAAGTAGAAGGTTCCTATAGCTACTTTCTTCTCCTCGGGTACTTCAATTACTTCAAAATCTTTTCCATATCTCGCACTCAATCCTCTAAAATGACAGGTCATCATAACTTCCCGAGTAAGTCGGGGTTTCTTTTGCTACTGATCGTAATTTCCTTCCCTATTACCCGTTAGTCGTGCTTGGGGTTGGTATACGCTTAAGCAATTCATGTAATAACATCCCGAAGTGGTCGGGTAGACAGTGGGTTTTGAGGAACGGATCCTAAGGATGTCTCGAAGTGATACCAACCTGGACTAGGGTGGGGTCCTTGAATTTCCAACTGGTTTCCTTCGGTCTCAGTCTTTGGTTCACCATGGGTGAATTCCGATATTTGCGACATACTACAATATCACAATAATAACAATGTTAATAGACCACTTGATTCGTAATTACCTTTTCTTTAACTTTTCGTCCAACAATAAAGTCTAGTACACACCCCTTAAGGTTTGTAGTACTTCAACATTAATACATGTTCTATATAAATCAATAACATTTATTTGGAACCACAATAAATTTTCTCCCTGTATTCACATAAGCAGGAATACTCCCATTCTTCCACCTGTACTTTCAAGTTACATGATAATTTTAAAACTCACAACATTCCCATAATCATATAATAGATCATGTCATTCCTAGCAATCTTGAGTTCTCCCTAAAGAAAAATTGGGAGATACTCCAGCAATTACATCCACAAAATAATTCAGTGTATACGAGTTCAACACTTGACATAAAAGGGCATACAACCATGCTTTCCAAGCCAAAATATAGGGAAGATCAAAAGAATCGCATAGTTCGACCAAATACAAGGTTCAACCTTGACCAAAAACAACTTGGTTAACCCAACTATTACGGTCGACTAGCTTACCCAAAAGAATAGGTTAGCTCCTAGCTACCCTGTACAAAATCATCATGAAAGACCTCCTCTCAAGTCCCTGTGTTAGACCCTTCTTCAGAGTCTCCATGATCTGCTTGCTTCATCTTTTCTTCCAATGCAATCCGGTAAGTCTTGGCCGTAGGGCAACTCTTACGGCACCTCTTGCGCTTGGTCCTCATCATCAAGGGCCCTGTTCGTACCACCGCTTTACCCTTCCTAGGATCTTTAGGCATTATGATACCTGTAGGGGTTGACTCATCACTACCTTCCTCTCTATTCTTAGGCTCTTGGCCCGACTTACCCTTACCTTGGTCCGAATTAGGACCTTTCTCTTCCTCGGGGTCCGACTCCGAGGGCACGGGCTCCTTGCGTGGGGGTAGCACAAGGGAAACAGGGCGTCCCGTGATAGGCGTCGCGAAATGGAGCTCCATTCCCCTTGCCGGGGATGGATAGACAAAAGCAGTGGTGGGGGTAGGCAGGGCTAGGACTTCATGTAAAGATGGTGCCAAATCGGTGGGGTGCATTCGTAGGGCAAGCGCAGTCTGCGTGATAATAGCTTCTAAAGCTACTTGATTCCAGGCTCCCAAATAATCAAGGCACCACGTGTGCCGGTCACGATCCCCTCTAAGCAATAGCGGTTGGTATCTATCCTTGATCTCCCCCCATGGTTTCTCATGAGGTAACGTTGCCAGCAAACATCGTGCTCTACAGATGTCGTCCCTATATTCGGTGTTCGGGTTCGCCATACTGTGCATGTCAAAGGCTTTTTGCAGCTTCTTTAGGTGTTCGAACACATTTTCCGCGGGATCCATGAACATGGCAAAAGGGTTGGGTAAAGAACCGCCTGTGGGATCCATCTACAGTATACAAAACAATAAAATAAAACTTCAATAAATTATCCCCTTAAAATTGGCTATAAAAAGAAACAATTAAGGTAAGGTCCGAGACTCCACCCACTAAAATTCCTATGAAAGAATCAACTTATTCTCATTCATTTTCAAGCTTGGCTCCCAATTACTTAGTTATACGTTAAACACATATCTTCCAAATACCGTCATAACTACTTTCAAGCATCCCTCAATTCATAGAGAAAAACAACGATACTTTATATAATTCCAACTTCGTTTCAATGGAATCCTTATTGGAAAATTTTCTCCACTAACTTATCTGTTTTCACTTCTCATACAATCATTAATTCACACATAATATGTCTACTTTCACCTCTACAAATATTCAATCATTATCTATAGGGTATCTCTATTCCCTAACCATTATTCACTTAACTCCTCTCATTATTCACTATAGACCTATAAATTTACGGGAAAAATTCGTGACATTTCCCCTGTAAATAGGACTTTTCCCAAATTTACATCCTTATTTTTCGCCTGCAAAAATACAATTTATACCACATAGACTCAACAAGGAGCTTCATGCTCAACTTCCAGTTCAGCAAACCTCTAATTAGGCCCAATTTGCCAAGTAAGACCCATATACTTTGCACACATGTCCAAGTTTCAATGTTCTAATAGTTCTCTATATTCCCAAATTATCTCCTTATAACTCCGCTCTGATACCACAACTGTAACGCCCCCTCCCCTTGTGCTCAATTTGAAATATGTGAGTACTCTTCCCTCTCCTCCTTCAATTCCTATGCATGCCCCCTCCCCTTGTGCTCAATTTGAAATATCTACTCATGCTAGCATGTCTTCCACTTTTGTTGCTCATTCGACTTGTATTGAAAATGATGTGAACTATGTGCAACAAGATGATGATTTTAATGCCAAAATAGAAAAAGTGGAAAACAGGATTCATGAGTTACTTTCTTTATTTCGTGAAATGAGACCGGATTTGTTTGAAAATGGTCATGAGTCTTTAAGTAGAATTGAGTCTTTTTCCCCATTATCCCCTACTATTCATGGTGATTCCCCTTTGTGTGATTATGGTGATAATGACTCTTTTTCTTTGACTTGTGTGCCACCCTCTCACGAATTAGAAATTGTTCCTCATGATGCATATGTGTGTGATTGTGATTCATTTTCTATGGATTACAAACCTGAGTGCTACACCTCCACCATTGATATTCATGATGATGAAACTTTATATGATGATGAGAGTGTTGCCATGGAGAGTAGTCCTACTTTTCCTTCGCACACATGTGATGATGTTAATGAGTTAGATGATAATCTTAGATTGGGACTTGCTAGTGATGATATTGTTGAGGAAGTTGATGACTCTTCTATATGCTTGGAATGTGATGATGTATCCCCCTCTCCCAATCATGTAATCCCCCATCAGTCATTCTCTATCACTCCCTCATCCGACCATGCATGCCTTGAGTCTCTAGGTACCTTTAGAGGGTACGACCCCCTCCTTGACCCTTATCTTGTTTACGTAGATGATTCACCTAGAAACATCATGTTCATTCACTTACATCATCATTTTAGTGATTTTTCTAAGGCTTTTGATAAGATGTTGAGAACACTTACCTATTCTGACTTATTGATTTTTGTGTTCTCATACATCCATGACTCTGAGATGCATTCGAGGATGCATGATCTTCTCCTACGGGCGTTGAATTCTTCCGATCTTGAAGGCCCGAATCTTGAAGAATAAACAGCGGCAGATGCTCCAATTTTGATCGAGGTTATCCAATCTCATTTCTTGTTCTTTGAAGACTAAGTGGTAACCTCGTTCCACCCTTTCTCTTTTTGTAAATTTTTCTTTGTTTTTGTTTGTATAGTTTGTTTTCTTTTTGCATGCTTGTTTTTTTCTTTTTGGTGGCGCACCCCTAGTTTGCTTTGTGTTGGGTTTTCTTTGTTGTTGGAGCCGTGTGGGCTCGGGGCGCCACCCCTTTCTATGTGTTAGACGTTTGTTTATTTGTTTGCTTGTTTCTCGCTAGGTGTTTGTTTATATGTTTTTTCTACCATTCATGAGACACCCTTCCCACAATGAGGACATTGTGAGGCTTTAAGTGTGGGGGGGAGATATCCTGTTTCAAGGGTAGATCACCTAGCCTTTTTGCTTTTATTTTTTATTTTTTTTTTAGCTTTGGCCTAAAATTTGAAAAATGTTAAAAATTTTCACAATTTTCACAGTTGTGTGTGTGAAAGAGTAAAAAGGGGAGAATTCTTGTGAAAAACCCAAAAGTTTCTTTCTTTTCTTTTTGAAGATGTTTCCATTCACAGTTATGTAGATAGTTTTCTAATTTGCCGATTCGGTTAGTTGGAAGCGGCCGGTATGAATAAATAGAGACCTTAGGAAGGATTTTCGCCATGACTTATCTATTTTAGACCTCTACATGGAATGAGAAAGCAGAATCCTCAATTCTTACACGCTTTGACTGAGTCTTCTTACCTAAGTTGGACGGTTTTGGTTGTTCAAATGCTTAAGCTCTTAATTAAAACATTAATAAATTACTGTCGGGCCTACCGTCATGGGTTGGTTTGGGTGGATCGGCACCCTATGCCCCTTAAGTGCAATGTCTCACGTATGGAGAAACCCAGTAGGGAGGGTAGCCCTTTGCGAAGGCCGGTGCTTAAATCCCGCAAAACCCGACGCAAACACTCTAAAAGATACAAAACAGTTGAGTGGAAAGAAAAGAGTGTAGTTTTTGCAAGAAAGAAAAGAGCGAAGCAAGAAAATGAAAAAAAAAACAAAGAGTTTAGAGATAGATGGCAAGGAAGAGCAAGAAAAGCAGAAAAAAAAAGAGAGAAAGGAAAGAAAAAGAGTGAAGTGAGAAAAAGAAAGAAAAGAGAAGTTGAAAGGAAAACCAAGAGTGAATTAGGATAGAAAATCCCGAACTTGAGCATGAGAACAACTCTGATTGTCTGGCTTAGGATAGGAAGGACCGGCTAGAGCCCACTTGCACATATGCACGAGGTGTTTTGCTCATCAGGAAGTGTTTTGGTTCAAAATCTCAAAGATTGGCAGTCTTCCAACCTTCGTGTCTTAATTAGTTTATACTTGCTTCTTCCAGTCGATTGTTGAGGCGCGTTGGGGAACTAGGTGCATGATTGGGGACGGGAATATTTTCTTTGCTTTTGTTTTGCCTTGTTTTGTTTTTCGGTTTTCACTTCTTTTTCTTCCCCCTTTTCCCTCTTTCTTTGACTTTTGTGGGTACAGTCGCTACAAACCCTCACGAGACCTACCTCGTCCACCCAGGCTACCGGGGGGTTTAAAGGGCTTGATGCATGTGCTAAATGCATCCGCGATTCCTGCGAAAGTAAGTTAGTTGTGTTTGTTTTGTTCTAGTTTCCTAGTTTCTTTCGGTTAGTTTTGCTCGGGACGAGCAAAAGTCTAAGTGTGGGGGGGTGTTTATTTCGTTATTTTGCATGTTTTACCCCTTTATTCTATGACTTTTTGTTTGTTCTTAATAATTAATTTAGGTTTATTATTATTTTTTTACAAGTTTACTAGATTTTATGTTTTTCTTATTATTTTAGTTGTTTTTATTACAATTTGAAACAAAAATAGTAAAATTAGATTTAGAAATAAAAACATATCCTAATCCTAATCCAAACCCACTACCCCAACCCACCTATTTCTCTCTTTCTCCCCTTTTCTCGGCCCATCTCACCACTCCATCAAACTCAGCCCAGCTCTCCACTATCCTTTCCCTAGCCCACCACTTAATCCCCTCCCACCAATCCCATACTCCCAGCCCAATAAAATACCCACCTAATCCCCACTACCCATCCCTCCTCTACTTCATCAGAATTCAATTCCCAAATAATACCAAACCCTCAAACCCTAATATTCTAATTTCCTTTTTCCCCTTTTCTTTTCCCATTCCCCAAACGTCTCTTTCTCCCTCATCTTCCTCTTATTCTCTTTCTTCTTCTTTTCTCTGCTACCTGCCAAAACTCATCCCCATTTCTAGCATTCATCTTCTCTCTCTCTCCTCCTCTTCTTCTCACTCTTTCGTTCCTTTCTCTGATTCTTTCTCTCTCTCTTTTGTCTCAGGTAATTGGGCAGAGCAAGTACAAATTTTCAGAGACATACACCACCACCATCGCATACCACCACCATCTTCATTCGAGCAAGCAGAGGGTATCTTCACTGTTGATCTCGAAGGCAATCGACGGTCATGATTAGAGATGGAGGTTCGAGATTCAGCTATAAATGAAGAGAGAAGAGCCATTCGAGATTTTCATGGTTGGTTTTGGGGGAAAGTGGCGCCCCTAGCCTTCCATCCAATTTTAGGGTTAGTTTAGAGCAATTTTAGATTAGGGTTTTAATTTTAGTTTTAATTTATGTTTAGATCTTGTTTTAATTCTGTTTTTACTGCTATAATTTAGTTTAGGGTTTCGAATTTCTTGTCATGGTTTTAGTTCATGTTCTGAGATTTGATGTTGGAAGACATTGTTCTTGGGTTTTTATCTGATGTTTATTTGATGTTTGATAGATGAATTTCTGTATTTGATATTTTGGTTGTTTTGATTTCCCTGTTTCTTCCTCTGTTTCTCGTCCCCTGTTCATCTTTCTCACTGTTTTTTTTTCTTTCTTTTACTCTTTTCCCTGTTCCTTGTTTAGGCAGAAGTAGTATTAGGGTAGTTTAATTTGTGTTCTCTTATTAGTAGGTTAGATTAGTTTTGTATCTTGGGCTTATGAGTTGATCAATTTCTTTCTTCCCTTTTCTTCGGTAAGGTTAGGCAGTAGATGCCAATAATTCATTTATTTTGGTTTAGAATGAGTTAGCCAGTAGTTAATTAGGTTACTTTAGTTTAGTAGTATTCTAAGATAATTAGTAAGTTTTGGATTTTAGGGAATTAGGATTTTTTGGGCTTGATTAAGTCTAATTGGATCAAGATAGATTGGTATTTTTTTTGGGTCTTCAGTTGGGTCAGTTTTGGTCTTTTATTGGGGCTAGTTTAGTTGATCAAGTTAAGTTGAGTCTTAGTTAATTTAGTTAGTTAATAAAGATGATTAGTGAGTAGGTGTCTTAGGTTAGGGGGTGATTAAGGCTCTTATTAGGTGTTTGATTTGAGGTTTGATTGGAAGAGAATGATTAGCTTAGTTTAGGATTTTTCACCATTACTCTCTATCTTTTGTGGAAGTTTAGTTAATTGAGATGTTGCTAAATTTCCTTAAAGCGTTAGTGTGAGGTTTTAGTGGGATAATTAGGTTTGTCATTCATGGAAGTGAGGGTAGATTTAATTAGGGTTTGTTACACTTTATACTCTTAGGTTTTAGTCTTCATGAAATTGAGGGGTAAGATTTGGGAAGTTAATCTAATGTTATCCTTGGAAGAGGGTGCTTAGAGTGATTAAGTTTTAGTAATGACACATTCCTAGCTTAGTTATAACCTTTCGATTTTCCTTCGATTAGATTTCCTTTAGGCGGCTAAAATCAACCCCCGAACCTTTTTCTTCTTTTATTTGTGATTGTTATTGTGTCTTTTTATTAGTTTCCAAAACTCCAAAAATTGTGGAAATTCTAGACCTAGTAGGTGAGAGTTCGAGTGATTTTTAGGTTCGGTACCCCAACTCCCTGTGGATACGATATTAAACACCCGGCTATACTATAGCTTAAACAAGTACCCATGGGAGTTGGACACCTAGTCAAGGAGGGAAGTAGTCCCAGTATGCCCCGAACACCAAAGTTCGAATCCTTCGTATCCTCCGCTATGACTTTATGATGACCATTATCGGGATGTCGCCCTTCTCGGCATGCCAACCCATTTCGGGAAACCCGAGCTTCTCGAGGGAGTACCCATGAGAGTTGGTCGCCTAGTCAAGGATAAAAGTAGCCCTGCAAGGAGTAGGGACTTATACACTCAATATGGTTCCAATTTTAAATGCCCGCAATGAGAATGCGCGCACGAATCGTTTAAGGGAGAATGTACAATGGAGACAGTTGGTTAACACAATTAACAAAAAAAAAATAAAAATCGGGATGTTACAAAATATACCATATTGATCGAGAAGAATAAAGCAATCCATAATTTTTTCCTCACTTTGCTTCTGAATTTAATAGTCAACCACTTCTCAAACATCAACTTGAGGGAAGACTCTTGAAGCAGAATATATATTACCCAACTTTTGCATAACCACAACCCAATTTGCCAAGTGAGTGAACACTTAATGAATAAGTGGTCAGATTCTTCACCCTGCACGTCACGAAGTGGACAAGTATTCAATGATTCATCAATAATGCCATTACGGACAAAAAGTTGTCTAGTGTTGAGTTTACCCAACAAAGCAAACCACAACATCAATTTGACTTTCAGGGGTGCAATGTTTTGTAACACATAAAATATAATCGAATCAACTTCAGCATTTCCATATATTACTTCCACTGCTTTGTCCACCAAAGACTTTACTGTGAATTTATCAGCAATAGGCCACAAGACATAACCACGAGCTTCTTTGCGTGGGTGGACAACCTGTAGTTTGATTATGAGTAACTGTTCTTCCTCAATTTCAATCATAGATAACTCCCTTTGCCAACTTAAAACCCACCTCCAAAGATCAGCTTCAAACCAACCCATATTTTCTTATTCGAGATAAGGTATAACCGAGGGAAGGCAGTTTTTAGGGGTTGTTGGTCAAGTCAGAAGTCATCTCAGAACCTAATTTATTTGTCTTCACCTAGATTGATCTTGAGATTTTTTCGAATGGCTTGCTAAATGTTGGCATCATCATGAATTGCTTTCTTGATATCATTCGATGGACTGGACATCCACGGTTTGTATTTAGAAGGTAGCAATGCAAAATCCTTCCAGTGAATAGACTGAAAAACTCGCTTCCATAATTGACCTTCCTCGGACGCATCTCCACCACCATTTAAAGAGAAGTGCCATATTTTTTGTAACACTCTGAATATATGGTTAAGTGTGGTTTAAAAGGATTGAAATGATTATACTTATAACACTAATGTGCACATTCTTTAAGGCTTCGTTGGGAACTCCTTAGTTAAGCGTGTTTGGATGAGAGTAGTCTCAGGATGGGTGACCTCCTAGAAAGTTTTCCCTAGCAGCGTGTGAGCGAGGACGAAGCACGGAGGAAAGACTTGTGGTGATTTGTGGGGTCAGTCAGCGATCTTTGAAACAGTTATCGATAATGTCCACGACTGGGAGGGATCAGGGAATTACATATGGTATCAGAGCCAACCCGCGACCGTGAGTTGTGCCAGTGGACGGGAAATCCATGGACAGTCACCTAGCAGGGCAAAGATTATAGAGTGGATTGTGGCATAATGAGGACATTGTACGCTTAAGTGGGGGGTGATTGTAACACCATGGGTATATGGTTAAGTGTGGTTTAAAAAGACTGAAATAACTACTTATATCATCAAGGTGCACCTTCTTTTAAGGTAGCTCATCTATTAGGAACTCCTCAGTTAAGTGTGCTTGGTTGGGAGTAGTCACAGGATGGGTGATCTTTTGGGAAGTTTTCTCAGGCAGCATGTGAACGAGGATGAAGCACGCTAGAAAGACTCGTGGTAATTTATGGGGCCAGTTAGCGATCCTTGAAGCGATTATCGGTAATATCCGCGGTCCAGGAGGGGCCAGCCCATTACATTTTTGATGTATAAATCCCACACCCTATCCTCCTTTGTCTTTAGGTCTTTGAATGATTTCCCATTTAACAAGAGCACCGCCCTTGCACTCAGCACGTCCCGACCAGAAAAACTTCCTTTGGATCTTGTTAATTTCAACACCAATGAATTTCGTCATTTTGAGCATGGAAAGGTAATATAAAGGGAGGCTATTAAGGACAGATTTGATGATGACAAGCCTGGCAGCCTTGAAAAGGCAATTCGGTTTCCAACTAGACAGTTTAGACTGAATACTTTGAGTGATTGGAGTCCATGCTTGTTTTCTCTTCATGTTGGCACCGAGTCGGAAACCCAAATAAGTGATTGGTAGATTCACACTCCAACTTCTTGGCTAACCTTTTCCCCCACTGCTCTTTCTTACCCAAAACCACCAAACTAGATTT
This sequence comes from Portulaca oleracea, assembly GCA_029582165.1. Lineage (NCBI taxonomy): Eukaryota > Viridiplantae > Streptophyta > Magnoliopsida > Caryophyllales > Portulacaceae > Portulaca > Portulaca oleracea. Next base: position 8,621,707 of record CM055893.1, read on the forward strand.
TGAGTAATTGATAGCCAAGCCTGAAAACTTTTCAAAGGCATGCAAAATGGCTTTTACGTTTAGCATGTATTTTTCTTCAGTCGGAGCAAAAATAGGTGTATCATCAGCAAATTGAAGATGAGATACACACTCCTTTTTTTAGCCCACAACAAGGCCCTTAAATTCACCTAACTCAACACCAAGCAAAATTAGATGATTAAGAACTTCAGCCATCAAAGCAAACAAAAGCGGAGATAGGGGATCACCTTGTCGAAGACCTCTACCCATTTGGAATGGTTTGGTTGAAGCACCATCGGTGATGATTGTCATTTTCGCACTCCTAACACATTTCATGATCCAATCAATCGACTTTTGACCAAATCCCATATGCGACATCACTTCATACAAAGCCTCCTAATCCACACAATCATAGGATTTCTGAAAGTCGAGCTTGAAGAGAATGCCTTTTTTCTTTCTTTTTTCTTTTCAACCAATGCACGATCTCAGATGCAATCAACGTGCTGTCAAGAATTTGCCTGCCTGAGATGTAAGCAATTTGAGCTTCTTCAACCAGATTTTGGATTACTGACTTCAATGTGTTGCTTAAAATATTTGAAATGACTTTGTATATACAACTGATCATGCTAATAGGTCTGAAGTCTTTAATGTTAGCAGCTCCAGGATTCTTGGATATAATAGTCATCCATATAGCGTTAATCACTTCAGGCAACACAGCGTGAGAGAAGAACTTCAGAATGCATAAGGTAAAGTCATCGCCAATTGCTTGTCATACATGTTTGATACATTTGAAGTTGAAACCATCATAACTTGGAGCACTTGACGGGCTACAACTTTTGACAACATCAAGAATCTCATCCTTTGAGATCCCTCTTTCAAGCCAAGCAACATCATGATCATTCAATATGTTCAAATGCAAAAGAGATAAGTTAAAAACGAAATCTCTTTGTTGCTTACTAAATTGCTTTTGAAAGAATTTTGTCACAACTCTCTTGATTTGAATTTGATTCTCAAAGGAAACTCCGTCAATTGTGATACTGTGAATGACATTCTTCCTTCTTCTAATAGAGGCCATGGTGTGAAAAAAAATTGGTATTTCTGTCTCCATTCCTGAGAAATTTGCATTTGGATTTTGATGATAGATTCTCTCCTTTCTTAATGAATAAATGTGTAATTGGGCCAACAAATCTTGCCTCCTTAGTTCATCACACTGACTCATTGGTCGAGACAGAGCCACTTGATCTAGATTATCGAGAGCTTTTTCTAGCTAGGCAATTTTGTCCTCCACATTGCGAAACACCACTTGATTCCATTTCTTCAGGGGCAATTTGATTGCTTTGAGTTTCTGTTCTAGCGTTTTGGAGTCTAACTTCTTCCATTCCATAACAAAGATTTCAAGAAGCTTTGGATGTTCAGTCCACACATTAAGCGTCCTGAACGAAATAGGACCCCACTCCAAACTGGATGAAGCTAAGTTAACTGGAAAGTGGAATGAAATTTTCCTAGGCCTGCAGTATACTCTGACATTCTAAAGAGATACAAGCAAGTTGCAATCAATCAGCACACGATCTATTCAATCGGTCGCGTTAGACCTCATGACAGCGAAGTCTTGATCAGTTGGAATGTCATGAAGACACATAGATTGAATGAAACCTGCAAATTCAATCATCCCATTGGGTATTTAAGTGCAGTCTCTACGCTCCTCAAGCGTTAACACTTCATTAAAGCCACCCAACATGATCAAAGGAAGTTGAAGATTTGATTTTAACTATTTGAGCTGCTCACACTATCCCCTTCTTCCATCGATGTCTTGTACGCAATAAAGCACACAAACAACACACTCAATATTGGTTTTCACGTGTTCCTTTCAATGCATATCCACCATTGACCTTTATGTTTATTTGTTACTTGAAAATCCATATTTGACCACAATACAATGTCTCCTCCTAATCTCCCATCGGCTGGTAAGTCACAGAACTTCACCTTGACCATTCCCCACACTCACTTTGTTCCCACTAGAGTGATTTCACGCCCACATGCATTGTTTCCAAAGGTTTAATTCTTGTGGTTGCATACTCACTCCTTCCGATTTTATTTATCCCATAGATTTACACGTCAAGTTTTTGAAAATTTTGACTAATAACTTTTCAAAATATGTAATGTTTTATTATATATACGTGGTATCATTATATTCGTTACAGAAAGTACTATCATTAGATAGTAATATTATAATTTTTTAATAAAATATTATGTGAGAATTTGTCAGTCAAAGATGGATATTGAAGACTATGAAACATTTTCATGTAACAGATAAAATAGGAAGGAGGAAGCAAATAAATGAAGAAAGGACTACAATAAATATAGATAGTAAACATGCACTAGGTTTCAGCTAGACATGCAATTGCTAGGTGAATCAATTATAGGAATGAAGTGAATGAAATATTAATATTAATAAAATGAACAAATGAATAAACACTATGCACGATATATGAAAACTATGCAAGTGAAACATAAATAATGCAATAATTGTTAAGACAATTCATTACTTAAAAATTAACTTAGATTGAGTATAAGACATGTGAACATTCTTATCATAGGTGCGTTAAATAGAAGGGAGACATGTCAAATGGAACTTGATCTTGCTTGTGACATCTCACAGTGAATTAGAGGAAGAATCAATACAAATCAAAACAATTCTATAAAGGTGACATTTGATGACCTTAGTCATTTTTGGAAACTTTTACCAATGGCTATCAAAGACCATTACTTGTCCTCTAGCAACATCTAATTTATCTACTTAAGTATCTAAACTCGATAACGTTATTGTAAAGTTTCAAACTTAAAGGTTCGAGTAATATATTTTCACTTTAGCTACTTCCCCCATGGCCTAAGATCATGTATTAATAATAACTAGCCAAACGTTGATGCAAGCAATGAATACTAAGTAAGAAATAACTATGAACTTTAAAACGACATGCACTGTTTCCCCGAGATTGCCTCTGGTAGTTTTGGGGATTGTCTTCCCGATTTTTTTTTAATTTTCTCTAATTCTTGATTTTCGCCAATTCTGATTAATTATTTGTCATATTCAAATCTAATTGTTTGCATGAAAATGATCACTAAATTAAACAATTAAAATTGACTAATAACAAACCCTATTACAAGACAACATGCATGGATAACTCGAACCTCAAGTTATAATCGTGATAACTATACCCCCCACTCGGGCTTATACCTATAACAATTGACTACTGCTTGGGATTTTTTATCCATGTTTGTGTGATAAGTTATTGGAAGATTTTCAACTCTATCATTACTTTGATTTTGGCAAAAAGATATTATTTCCAAATGCAAATTAAAGGTCAACCTATGCTTTGAATCGTGAATCATTGTTGACCATTAAACCATAATTTTCCAACTTATTTTGTGCTTGTCGTTATTGACCTATCATTGAAGTATATTACCTTCTATCTTGTTCTCCTTCTAAGATTCTCTCTTTCTCAATAGGCCATGGACTTAGTTGATCATTAGTTTTTGTTACCTTGTTATCCTTGTTTAGTGTTCTTCGTGAGGGTTAGTCTTTTGACCAACATCCAACTTCATAAACGGTAAATTCATCTTCTTTGGTTATCTAATCATTTCCATTGGGTTCTCTACCTTGAACTTGTTCTTCTTGTTGTCTAGGGATATCTCATATATGGACATCAATTCTCTTTGTGACCTTGTTTGCCACAGTGAAAATAGATCAGGTAGAGATCCTTGCATTTAATCTTCCAAACCTAGCCCGAAAATTGCACAAAGGTGGCTTTGTTAGATCAAATTTGATGCACATTTGACCGACTTAACCTCCCTTCACAAATGTTATGGTTTTATCTGATTGCACAACTCTTCCAAGCTTCCCCCCAATTTTATGCAACAAGAAGTATTTGTGGAAACATTCCACACTCAATGTCAATGTAGGTATCCTTATACATACTGGGAGCTTAGTAATTCTGTCATCATCCGACACGGAATTAGATACCCATTTCCTAACTACTAGGTGGTTATCTCCAATCATCTATAGGTCATCCATGACAACGTGTTCATAATCATCTTGCATTGTAAAGCTGGCGACATAGTAGTCCAACCCTAAATCAATTAAGAATAAGTCCCTCTTTAAAGACTACTTTGTCCTTAATCTCCATTGTAATTTTACATAACTAACTCCATCAACAAATAGTTTAACTATTAGTGAAAGCATCTATGACTATAGTAACTGTTGGGTGTGAAGACAAATTTGTTGGGAGTAGAGGCCAAATATGAAGAAGGAGCGGAAGAAGGAAGATGATCGAAGGAAAGAAACGCTGCCAGCGCCGAGACCCACTGCCAACGTTCTGTCCAGGGCTGGAAATTCGGCGCTTGCTGCCAGCGCCTGAGGGATTTCGCGTGTTATTTTTTGATGGGCCGTGTTTGATGGCCCACGATTGTTTTTTTCTTGCGACGGCTATTCTTCTAGGTTGTACCATAGGGTTTCCTTCTGTACCTTCTAGTATATATTGAGGTCAGGTCCCCTTTATGATACATAGTAATTGAGAGTGTTTCATCATATACCACAAGAAATTGACCTGTAATCTCTGTGTTCCTGAGGGAGTTGTGTGAGGCTCAACTGTGAGTGTGGAGTTCTCAGGTTGTAACTCTAGGAAGGCTATGAGAGATTGTGAAGGTCTGGGAATCTCTGAAACACCGTTGTAATCCTCCGATAGTGCATCGTTCGTGGTTTTTTTCCTGGTTTGGATTTTTCCACATTAATTTCTTGTGTCGAATCTTTATTTATTTTCCGCCCTTATTATTGTTTGTCTGCTAACTACGCCCTGAGAATCCTAACAACTGGTATCAGAGCTTTGGTTGGAGCGTGGTTGATTTGTAGACTGAGAAGCAATGGCGGGCGCAATTGTGAAGATTCCGGAATTCGATGGGAAAGATTACGCATGGTGGAGGATGCGCGTTGAGGATGTGCTCTGCTAGCAAAGGTTGCATCTTGCGATGGGTGATAAGCCAGAAAAGATAGAACAGAAAGATTGGGAAGAGCTTGATGGTCAAGCATTCAGTACGGACAGGCTGAAGTTAGCTCGAAACGTGACTTTCAACGTCAAAGATCAGAAAACGACGAAAGATCTGCTCGAGGCCTTGCAAAACACATATGAGAAACCTTCGGCGATGAACAAGGTATATGTGTTACGTCATTTGTTTGAACTTAATAAGCAAGAGTCTGGTGATATGCATGATAGTATGAATGAGTTGAATATAATACTATCAAAGTTAACCTCTATGAGATTTAATTTCGACGATGAGATGAATGCTAACATACTATTGGCTACCCTACCAAAGTCTTGGGAAAATTTCGTGACTTCTGTAACTTCTTCAACTAAGAGAAACTGAAGTTTGGGGAAATTAGAGACTTTATCCTGAATGAAAATATTCGTGAAAAGATTCCGATGTGTCTGAGTCTTCGGGGAATACTTTGACTGTCAAGGGTAGGAGGAATAGTGGGAGCTCGGGTCAGGCTCGATCAAAATCTAGAGGTCGAAACATGAAGCAAGTGTTGTGTTGGAACCGTGGTGATAGAGGTCATTTTCGTAGGAATTGTCCCAAACCCAGGCAGAGCAATGACCATGACTCAGTATATTCTGCTGAGGATATGGGTAATGTCCTAACTGTTAGTATTGACAAGTCAGAAAAGAGTTGGGTGATAGATTCGGGAGCTTCGTTTCACTCTTCATCTAGCAGGGAGGTGATAGGCCGCAAGTGCACGTGTGAAATTGTAGCATAAATCAAGGTCGTTCCCACAGGGACCTTTCCTTTCAACGCACTGAACTAGCCTCCTAGTTTTTGCTAAGTCGATCCGGTTTTTGTTTTGAATCAACTAAATCTAACTCTAATCACAATCAAAGTCTAAACAAACGAATATTCACACAAACTTTTTTGATTTAATCAAGGGAAAAAGGCGTTCAGGGGATGAAACCTAAGTCAAATAACGAATCAACGATGTGGATTGAACTCTCATTTCATTAATTTGCACAATCAAGGTTCGATAATCGCATAGAATACTTCGCAATGAGATTTTGCCACTAGAGCGAATTGCCAAGACTAACCAAGCACCTACTTTCGTGGTTATTTCGATTTAGTCAAGGTTAAAGATCTAATTATCTCAAGAACCCTAGTTAAAACTTCTATGTCTAGATAATTTTAACTAGTTCAATCTAGGTTTTCGGGTAATCAAACTTCTCCTTTCGGTACTTCATTCAACAACCTATTAACATGCAATTGGTGATCAAGCAAAAGCAATAACAATTCAATTCAAAGACCAAATAGATTGAAACAAACTAAATTCATGATAATTCAATCCAACAAAGTCAATTCATCAAGCAACTTCAAAGGTTCATCCCCTAAACTAAAAGAACTACTCACAATTCATGTTTAAAACTACAAAGCAATTGAAATCTAGTCTAGAAAGCATATGGAAATCTATGAGAGATTGAGAAATAAACCCAAGTGAAGAACAAACTTGCTAGGAATCAACAATGGAGGACTTTTGCTCCTCCACTTCAAAGTATGTTCGAGTTGCTCTTCAATCTTCAATCTTCTCTCAATCTTCAATCATGGAATGGAATATGGATGATGAATGATATGATTAGGGCATGAAATGGATGATGGTGGATGATTGATTCCCCCTAAACTCCGCCGGAAATAAGCATAATATAGGCAAATATCAACTCAAAACCGCCGAAAATGAAAAGGCAGAGAGCGCGGACCGTGCGAGGGTGACACGGACCGTGCTCATAGTGACACGGACCGTGCCCCCTAGGCACTACCGTGTCGCTTCCGCACACAATTCTTCACGTTACGTCATAGGCACTACGGTGCCCGCTGCAGACACCACCCGTGCCACTGTCTTTTTCAGGCCTAGGAGTACTTTGGGCCATTGTTTGGGCCTTGGGTGATCCAACATCTCACTTCTTGGTCCTTTAAGTTCATAACTTGGATCTACACTTGATTTTAAGCTCGGTTTACATCGATTCTTCACAAATTACCTACAAAACTCACCAAACTCCAAACCAAGCGTAATATGGGAAATTCGGGTATAAAATAACATAATCAAATCAAATATTCCCCAAATTCTCATCAAGACAACCAAGTTCTCATATATACAAGAAGTACTTATCAGGAGGCCTTTAGCAATTTTGTGAGTGGGAGGTTTGGCAGGGTTAGGCTTGCAAACGGTCACAACCTAAAGGTGCTAGGAAGAGGTGATGTGAACATTAAAACTTCTAAGGGTAGGACTTGGAGGTTGAAGAATGTTCGGTATATCCCGGGTCTGACCAAGAACCTTGTATCTGTGAGTCAATGGATGAGGAGGGGTTCACGACGAGATTTGAAGATGGTCATTGGAGGGTAACGAAAGGATCTCTGATAATTGCTAACGGTAAGAAAAAGGGGAAACTATATTCTGTCATTGATAACTCTAACATGCCGGTTCATGCTCGTCAAAGGCGTGTAGCTTCTCTGATGAGAGAAGGGTACCAGAAACGAGGAAGTTTCAGGTCGATGCTACGGGAACGGATGATCAGTCGAGGAACGCATCAAACCTGCACGGGAATTCGACAAGTCCAACACGAGGTAAAGTCTCAATCTAAAATTCCCCTAAGTTGTTGATGATGATGCATATGTCGAAGTTGCAGGGGCGTGATCAGTTCAAGTGGGAGCCAGTTGCAAAAAGAGGAGTTGATGGGAGGTCAACTGGGACCTCTGTTGATCTTTGTTGAATAAGATCGAGATGGGTGCACTAGAGGATTTGAGAAGGTGTTGAAGTGGTAGAAGACTGCGTTTGCAATTGGTCTTCAAGTGGGAGATTGTTGGGTGTGAAGACCAATTTGTTGGGAGTAGAGGCCAAATATGAAGAAGGAGCGGAAGAAGGAAGATGATCGAAGGAAAGAAACGCTGCCAGTGCCCGAGACCCATTGCCGCCGTTACATCGGTGGAAATTCGGCGTGGCCTTTGCCATTGCCACGCTACCGAGGGCTTCCGCGTGTTATTTTTTGATGGGCCGTGTTTGATGGCCCACGATTGTGTTTTTCCTTGCGACGACTATTCTTCTAGGTTGTACCCTAGGGTTTCCTTCTGTACCTTCTAGTATATTGAGGTCAGGTCCCCTTTATGATACATAACAATTGAGAGTGTTTCATCATATACCACAAGAGATTGACCTGTAATCTCTATGTTCCTGAGGGAGTTGTGTGAGGCTCAACTGTGAGTGTGGAGTTCTCAGGTTGTAACTCTAGGAAGGCTGTGAGAGATTGTGGAGGTATGGGAATCTCTGAAACACCGTTGTAATCCTCTGATAGTACATCGTTCGTGGTTTTTTTTTTCTCGGTTTGGGTTTTTCCACGTTAATTCCTTGTGTCGAATCTTTATTTATTTTTCGCCCTTATTATATTGTTTGTCTGCTAACTACACCCTGAGAATCCTAATAGTAACACTTTCCTTTCATACGCTATGAACAAAATAGCAAGGCAAGTTGAGACGTTGGAGCCTCATCAACTTTTAACATATCATAATAACTATCATTCTAAGTCGAATTATTCTGAGTATCAAAGTAGAGATGAAGTTTGTTTTTTTGTAGAGTAGAGATACTGCTTTTATTGTATTGTAATGTCCTTTGTGCATCTATGGGCCCAAGATGAAAAAATCTCAAAACTCAAATTGTTCTCACTTAGTACACAACAATAACAACAAGCCCTAGTATAGTCATGTTAATGTAAGGCCTGAAGGAACTCAGATGTAGGTAGTCTTTCCCCATGCATAGAAATGCATGAAGATGCTTATTCCGACGAGATGAGAAATTTTTAATGTGAAAGTACTAGATATTAAATGCATAATTATTTTTCCTTGAAAAACTTACAGCCCTCTGTGTAATGTTTGGTTGGGAAACTTTCCCAAGAAAGCTAGTCAACTTTTCAAGTTGATAAACTTTTTCATGTTTTATCTTCATTAATAGATTAGAAAATTTTAATGTGAAATTCATTATTTCCCTCAGAAGCTCAGTAAATATTTTTCGAAACAAGATTAGGAAATTTTTTTTCCGAAAACCTCTTTCTTTCTAAAAAGGTCTTTCCCAAAATTCTAACAAACACACAGTTAAACAAATATATTCCTCAAAATTACACATATGACCCTGTTCTTTGGTTATGTTATTTTTAGGTTTGGATTGATTAGTTAGGATAAGTTAGGATAAGTTGGGATAAGTTAAAATAAATTATGATTTTTTTGGGGAATTGTGTTTTTAGAGTGGATGTTTTTTTTTGAGAAATTGTGTTTTTAGAGTAGATTTTTTTTGGAAATTGTGTTAGGTTTGGATAATTTTGGATAAGTTAAGATAAGTTGGGGAGTTATATCCAATCTAACCGAATAACAGGGCCATAGGAACATATTATCTATGAACGACCCAATTAGGAGTAGGTAAAACCGACACCATTAATCCATCATATTATTGATCAGCCCTTTTACTATAGTTTCCAATGGATTAGACGTCATTAGAGCACTATTAATGATGAGAAAAAGTTCACCCAACATGAAACTAATACAATGGGCAAGTGATTAAGGAAATATGATGAGAAGTGACATTAGGTAAGCACGTGAAATACCACTTATATCTATGTTATTATTATGTTTTCACTTTTCAATATAAAAAATAACAAATATGATTATATTTTTAATATTAAATAACAAAAATGATATGAATGCAAGGCAATGAACACGATACATGTTAAATGTCATTTCTTAGTATAATATATCTATATTACTATATATCAAATTTACAAAATAATATAATTAAATATATATTATAATTTTATGTATAAATTAATATAAAATGTATAATAATTGTGGTTGACTCGATTACGATATAATTTGCAAACAAATCCTAAATTTCTTATAATTTTATGCCAGCAAATGCTAAACTTCTTATAATTCCTAGTTAATCCTAATTATCAAAAGAGTTATTGTCAAAAATCATAATAATATAATATACAAGGATGAATCATGCACTCCACAATGCTCACTATGTAAAAGAAAATAATACGAGTCTTAGGGATAAAATACATTTTAATTGTTTTGTCTAAGTATAAAATTATATATTTTTATATTAATTGAAAAAAAATTATATGATTGACTTTCATAACTATAATATAATACTACGTATTAATTTGTAAAATTATATTTATTCATGATTTTTGTAAAAATTTACTATGAAATATGTTGGCAAGAAGAGTCATTGTGTATCTGCGGTTGATTTGTCACAACTCATCACACTTTACCACAAATCATTACTTTTCTCTCTCCCCTCTTTTCTCTCTCCTCACTTTTCTCCTCTACTTTTTACATTCCTTCCTCACCTACCCCACATACCAATAACCTACCACAATTTCACCACAACCACCACAATTCCACCACACTTCACCACACTATACTGCAAAATACCACAGAAAAGAACATGACCTCAATTAAAATGTCATTTATAATTATTGGTATCACAAATGTACTCACCTAAAATGTCATTAATTTATAATTATTTGTGTAGCGAATATTTTGAAGGCTTCTACTGTAATTATTAAACTCATCCAATTTTAAATAATAGAAATCATGAATCAATTGAAACTAGTTTTTCTAAATTGTAAAATTAAGAATAAGATTATTATATGCGACTCTTCCATCGCCGTCTGAGCCGGAATTCGAAGTATTAGTTTTTGTTTGATCCAATTAATTTAGAAAGAGTTTTTGGCGTCTTATAATTCGTACTCATAAGCAAATACTGAGAATAATCTAAACTAACTTTTTGTTAGTTGAGAATGTGCAAAACTTTAACCTTATTAACTAAACTGTTTTTGAATTCCGATATCGGAAAACTGACTCGACACTCTTGAAAAGTTCAAAGGTGACTGAAAATAATCTAAATTGCCTAAATCAGATATTAACCTACTACATCATTGAACTTTCCAGGAGCATCAAGTCAGCATTTTGACATCGAATTTCAATATAGTTTAGTCGGATTAAAATAGTTAAAAAAATTTGACACATCGTCACTTATAATTTAGTGAATAATTTAGTGAAGTGTGGGTGAGTGAGATGCTCTTATCAAGGCCTTTCCTCTCCTCCATCTTCGTTTCTTCAGCCTTCCATTGACTTACTCCTCTTCTCTCCTGGATTAAATTCATCCTCACTCCCTAACAATGGCTGCTCTGATTAACACATTTGCAGCCATTAAACTCTCTAATGGCGGAAACACCCAGTTTCGAGCTCGCCCTTATCTCCCTCCTTCTCCAGCTATCTTCCTCACCAGTGAGTTTTTTTTTCTGCATTCTCCCCATTTTCATTTCTGGGTTTTTATTTTTTTATTTCCTTACAGTTGGTATGAATTTGATTTTGCTGTTTTTACAGGGAGAAGACTGAGTATTAGAGCTGCTGATACTGAAACTAATGAAGGTGTTTTTCATTTCTCTGAAATTTTTAGTGGATTTGTTAATATGGGAAGTTTTCTGGAGTGTTAAATATGATTGATTATGGTTAGTTTTTTGTGTAATAGTATCTGTTGTTTGATTTTGTGAATGTGTTTGATGTTTTTTTTGGGTGAATGACAGTTAAAGCTCAGACACCAGATAAGGCACCTGCTAAAGATGGTTCTAGCTTCAATCAGCTTCTGGGGATAAAAGGAGCTGCTCAAGAAACTGTGGGTATTTTCTGTTTTTGTTTATTTGGTTTGGTTTTATATTTTCTGGACCAATTTCTATCTGGGATTTCTGTTGTTTCTTGTTTATCTTCTTGTAAGAAGCCACACATTAATGGGTTGAATGAGTTTGGGTTTTGAGTGAGTTTTGTAGAGGTGTTTGATTGCTTTGAATTTGCTACTTATGTCCATAATTTGGATAGTTGAAAAAGATTACTTTTTTCAACTTAGATTGTGATGGACTGAAGTGATATGTCTCGTTAAACTTCCTATGCTTCTTTTACATTGAGTGGTAGTTAGCTAAGGATTTCTAAATGCTGGGTCAATTGGAACCCGTCTCTCTAAATTGTAAAAGTTAGAGGGTAAGACTGCTATATTTGACCCCTCCATGCCTTGTCCGTGCGGGATTTTGGAGTGTTGGTTTTGGTTTTGATTTTACTTGTGTTAGCTTATAGGAAGGTACTTCATTAAATAATTGAGGAAAGTTAATGTAAGGGGGAAGAATAATAGTGGACATGATTTTGTACAAAGTAGAAGCTGTTTAAATATGTCTGTAACTGTAAGGCACAGATTATTCAACTTATAACTTGAAGGTTTCTTCTATAGATGATGACCTTGTTTGTAAGCTCTGTCCATTCATATTAGTTTTCTAATGTTCTTTAGGCCTATTTGAAATTAGAATTGCCATGGCAATGTTTGGTCGACGAGATCTTTGATAGTATATGGAAGACATGTGCAATTAGTGTGGGTTCTTTTGTGGGTCAATAGTCAATTTCTACCTGTTTTACCAACTCTACCCAAACTTAAGAATCGAAATACAAATTCTTTATTTTACAAAAAATATAACAGATACTCTTATTACACATTACCTATGTTATCCAACCCTTTCCAAAACTTTCTAAGTTTTCCCAAAGCTTTTCCGACCAAACTTTACCTAGTTTGACCCAACCTTCCCTGACCTTTCTAAATTAGGAAACCTGGTACCCACTGTCATAAAGTGGTCTGAATGCATTCAGTTAATCAGTCTTTATGCTGACAGAAATCAGCGTATGTGTGTCATGTTCTCAAGTATAACTCCATAATCCGTTGTCTTAATCGAAGTTCAGTGGTGTATTCTTGACAATAGAGGGTCAGATAATGTGAACAAGTTACTTTAGATAGTTTGCTCAGAATATAACATTATATCCATGTCACTTCTTGTTTTAGAATTTCTTTGCTGTGATGAGATTGAGAGGCATAAATATATTGATGGCAATATGGTTTTAGTGCTAGTGTGACCAACTATTATCACATTTATGTCGATGTTAAGATTCAGAAGTTAGTTCATAACGAAAGAAAACACAGAAAAACCAAAAATATTTGGTAAGGGAAGGAAAAAAAAGGCATTGCTAATGTTTTGTGGTACCATGCTTCAGAACAAGTGGAAGATCCGTCTTCAACTCACTAAGCCCGTTACATGGCCTCCATTGATATGGGGAGTAGTTTGTGGAGCTGCCGCATCAGGTACCTCATATATCTAATTTTTACTGTTAATATTCATAACATGACGTCATATTTTCGTGTATATTGTTTCTCAAAAGGTTGCTGTTTTCTACTGTGCTGGATTCGAGTCAAATCTTGTTTGTATGTATCTGACTTATCGATAACCTTTCTAGATTGCTGATTGCACTGTCATCTTAGGTGTTATTCCTCTATATCTAATGCAACCAATTGTGTTGAGAGTTGTCAATTATTACAAGCATTCAGGGTTTGTTGATAGTAAATGGATTGACTCATGGACAATGTTTTATAGAAATCAAGCTGAAATATTAGCTCTTTATAATTCTATTGTGACAAATATGTGCCAATGTACTAGTAGGATGAAGACATTAATGGAACTGTATCCTTATGATATGGACTTCATGGCTTTGTGAGCTTGCAGGAAACTTTCATTGGACTCCTGAAGATGTAGCAAAAGCAATTGTTTGCATGATTATGTCAGGGCCTTGCCTCACTGGCTACACACAGGTTGCTGGTTGGAACATGAAAGATCTGCGTCTTTCTTTTCCAGGCCTGTTTTGCACTTGTGTTTTGGGTTTTCATGCATTTGTGTATATTTGCAGACTATGAATGATTGGTATGATAGAGAGATTGATGCAATTAATGAACCTTATCGTCCTATTCCTTCTGGAGCAATATCCGAGAATGAGGTATGTTGTGCATTTCGATTATGGACACTGGCCTCTGAGTACCAAAGTAAAATGTTTCATTAAACCTCTTCTGCTTCTCTTTACATGGAGTAGTAGCTACGACGATTTCTAAATCTTGGGTCAATTGGAACTAGTCTCTCTAAATTGCAAAATTTAGGGGTAAGACCGCTGCATCTGACCCCTCCATACCTTGGCTAGCGGGATTTCGGAGTATTGTTTGTTTTTATTTTTGGTTGTGGGTTTTTTGCCTTTGAGTACCAAAATTTGTTTAAATTCTTGGACTATTTTAAAATGCATGTAGGTGATTACTCAAATCTGGGTGCTGTTCCTAGCTGGACTTGGCTTGGCTGGTTTGTTGGATGTGTGGGTAAGCATCTTGCATTTGTGTCTCGTCCTTTGCGAGATAAATTTCTTCTACTAAGAGCATTATATCTCCATTGACTCATTATTTTCTGCTTTCCGTATGCTAACCCCTCCATACTTTAGGCAGGGCATAACTTTCCCACTGTCTTCTACCTCGCATTGGGCGGATCTTTTGTCTCCTACATATACTCTGCTCCTCCATTGAAGGTGATTTCTTCTTATCAGAGTTTTGTATGCATTGAAAAAGATGTAGTCTTACAAAGGTTTATTTCTTTATTACGTTACAGCTAAAACAAAATGGATGGATTGGAAATTTCGCTCTTGGGTCAAGCTACATCAGTCTTCCATGGTATAGCATCCATCTCCTCTTTCGAAAGAGTGCTAAGTGCTTAGGGCCATAGATTTTTCTTGAGAAAATCGAATGACCGAATGACTAAAGTGGACATCTGTCTAGCTGTGAAAAATTCATTTATCTCCGTTTTTTGCTTAAATCTGCTGAGTTGGACCATAGTTACCGGGTTTGCTACATATGGAATAAGTGTTCCGACGTAAAAACTAGACTAAATGTGTGTAAAATTAGCGACCCGTATTCTGGTACTAACGCCCCGGGAAACGTTCCTGGTAACTATGAGATGGACACTGCTCATACCTGACTTTCTAGCTAAGATTTCCTCACAATCCTCAAGATTGGGTTATATGAAAGCTTATTGCTCCACTCATTCACAAATGCCCCAGTATTCTTAGTTACTACATGATTTCAGCTGTCTCATGACAAGATTGTTTTGGGACACCCATCTCGCGCGACATTAAACGTTTTTCTGTGATATTCTCCAAAAGCAAATATGTGTATTCTAACTGCTGTATTATGTTCCCCGATTGGTTGTTAATAGGTGGGCTGGCCAAGCTTTATTTGGCACTCTAACGCCTGATGTCGTCATTCTCACGCTTCTGTACAGCATTGCCGGGGTATGCTTCTTCATTTGCTACTAACTTCATGTTTAGATCAGGACAGAAATCAGCCAGCAGCATTTTTCTTTTCCTCTCCCTAAGGAGTAACGCTTCATATTCGGAAACCGATTCCATATTAACCTCGTCTTTTTGGCTTCATGTCTTAGCTTGGTATTGCCATTGTTAATGACTTCAAGAGTGTTGAAGGTGACAGAGCAATGGGGCTACAGGTTTGTCACTTTTTCTTTTTGATGTCATCAGTGATGACCGTCAACTCTGCCCTAGGTTGATTTCAGATAGTGTATGCCTTTTGCAGTCACTTCCAGTAGCTTTCGGCATTGATACTGCTAAATGGATCTGCGTGGGTGCCATTGATGTAACTCAATTATCAGTAGCAGGTAATAAATATAGTGATGTGCTGTAAATATTATTTTGGCGAAGTCTTTTCTTCTTTCTTTTTAATTTAATCTGCATCTGCAATATTATTTCTAGCAAGGCAACTGCATTCTCTTTCTTTTACAGTCATCACCTCTTGGCAGTTCAGTTTTTACATACTTTTACCTATTTATTTTTCTTGTAAAAAACAGGATTATAATCAGTAAGACATATACGTGTAGGGTAAATTAGCCTGCTCACTAGGTCCTTTTTGAGGGGAACAACCCGTAAACTTAAAAAACAAGATTATAAATCAATGAGGCCTATGTCAGAACTAATATGGCCGTTTTGCTTATCTGACAAACACTAACAATTTTCTAGAAGTACTGACTTTTTTTTTTTTTTTTTTTGTCTGAAGAAATATTCTTCTACGTTGTTGGTTAAGCTATGAAATACGTGATCGCTAATTTCTGTCAGTTAGTCTGATGACTGGTGCTACCTTAATATTTCAGGTTACCTCCTGGGAGCTGGGAAGCCGTATTACGCCTTAGCTTTGGTGGCACTTATACTTCCCCAAGTTTATTTCCAGGTAATGTGCTGGTTGACATGGTGTGTTATTGGCTTATTGCTTGGTTGATCTTTTGGCGTCGTATATTTTTAATGTTGTTTTTCTTTTTATTAAAATTCGGAGGGTACCCCTCTCATTTCGACGAAGAGCTGTTTACTCCGTTTGCAATGGACTGATTAGATATCTGATCTCAGTACATTTATACTTGACGATGAAAAGTTACAAAAAGTAAGTCTTCAATTCTTAAAACCTAAAGGGAATACATGTGTAACAGTTCTTCAGAAAAGTAAGTTCACATTTCCTAGTTCATCGTTGTGCACTACACTGTAGTTATCTACGAACCTGTCAGTGGTTGTCACATCTACATTCCATCTTGTCTTCCTCGCTCTTCTTTTCTTTTCTCATGTCCTCCTGTCTTAAGTGACCCTAACACATAATTTTACCGAACTCTATCACCTTCAGACCATTATTCGTTCCCTGCTTAAACCCATTGCTAGATCTCTGAATATTGCTATTCTGCACTTGCACAAGCAGAGAGACAAAGTAAAAAGATAGGCATGTACTTGGATAAAAAGTAATAAAGATAGGCATTTTCTGGGACAGACAATTAGGACAAGCTCTGTAGATCAAATTGGGTTCGGACAAGTGTCTGAATTTTCGATCAACCGGTCAAAATTGGGATGAAAAGTTTATGACTGAGGCTAGTTTATTCCGGGTCACACGGGTAACTAATATGAAAACATGGAAAATGGTGTTTATGTAGTAACTAAATGAGAGTAGTTGCCAAGGTCTCTAGTTTAGGTGTGAAATGGGCTTGCTAAGGCTCAACAGGATTAGGGTTGATTTCTTCTGTATGGCCATAAATTGGCTTTGTTAAACTGCCTAGGTATCCCTTGATATGATGACAGGACTTTTTTGTTTGGTAGGGTAAGTGCACATTTGGATAATAGGGGGTAAGTTCAGGTGAACACGGATAAATTTGGATAGGTTCGGCTAAATTTTGATCTATCCGAGCTTATTCGAACATGCCTAAAGATAGAGGGGGTAATATCGTGACACTGTAGGTTCTGTTACAGCAGAACGGTACATCCACAGTATTATGTATCAAGTGCTGAAAGTTTGACTGCACGAGCTATAAACCATGCTTGTTAATATTCATGGCTCCACCAGGTCATCTTCTGGATTTCCCAGTAGCGTCATTTGTTTTCGCCTCATAATAAATGTTGTTTCACTGCAGTTCCAATACCTCCTCAAGGACCCGGTCAAATACGATGTCAAATACCAGGTACATTAGCATTTAACTTCCACTACTTCTGGTGCATTAAGCTTTGATTGCTTGAATTGGACGATCCTGAATTTACATTCTGAGGGGTGGTTTATGTATGTGTATATCCAGGCAAGTGCACAACCGTTTCTGATCCTTGGTCTCCTAGTCACTGCAGTGGCCGTCAGCCCTGCTTCAAGCTGAACAGATACAATATAGCCCTGCGAACGAACGGTTGTCTTTATATTTAGTCACAGTTTTTGTATTTTCCGTAGCTTTTTCTTCCTTTATGTAACAAGCCATGAAAAATCTGTGCTTTGTTTCCCATTGCATTCGTTGCTCCATTCCAAGGTTAGCCCTTTTTCACTTTTTTGTATTCCCCCCTAACGCCTATCAGGGGGAAGGTTGTAAATCTGTATACTTAAACTGGGGAGCATGCGGGAATTTTGGATTTAACTGTTGGAAACTTACAATTTGGCTTGTATTATGGTTGAATAATGCAAAGTGCGGTGTTGATTCTCGACTTCTTTCTGTCATTGAGTGTCTTGGTTTCTGCCATTTTGACAAACTCTACCTGCTGTCAAATTACACCCATGTAGAGAACTTTACAAGAAATTACGCGCATGAAGTCCTGTAGCGTCGTGAAGTTCTAATGGATGCTAACCCTGTTTTCCATGAGCGCATGAAGCAAATAGACGTTAGTTGTCATATGTTATTCAGGACAAACTTGAGGCAAATCATATTCGGCTGGCGTGCTGTCAAACTTCCAACTTAAGGGAAGGGTCACTGTTAAGCAAGGTTGATACTTTTGAAAACATAGTTTTTGAGTTAGCAGGTAGGCCTGATCTTCTGTATTGTTTAATTTCTCTCTGTATACGTCTCTTCCTCCTCGTCTCTTCTCTTCCAGCTCCTTGTGACTCAATCTCTTAATACGATCTCCTATTCTCCTGTATGATTAGTGTTTATCAACGCTTGATTAGGCATGTTCCTGTTTAAAACCTACAGTTTCTGAACTTAACCTGAAGAGTGCAAAATATGACTAGCTATGAATCCCGAGTTACCAGCAGCATAGCTTATTTGTTGCTTTCTACATGCACAAAGAGATACCCAATGCATGAACGCAACTCCAAAGGGCAAACATACCCAGCGAGTGAAGCATAATCAGTTGTTATACTTGGTTTTATGTCAACCACATTGTTGATTTTATCATATTTTCTTACTTCAAGTTAGAAACACTTGCCCTGCAAAGTACGCAGAACATGGCACTTCCCATTACAAAGTCAACATCATACAGAACACAACGATCCCAGTTACTAGAGAGCAGGCAGGTGTTAGCTGCACACCACATTTACAAAAGAAAAACGCCTGCACCAAAACACAAACAACGACCAACCTACCAAACTACGTGCTGCAAACCAACCCTAAAGAGCCAATGTTCAAAACGTGCCATGGAGCCAAAAAAACTAGCCAGACAGTACAGTTTGAAAACATCTAGCCAGAACACAACTACACTCCATTTCCGGCTACATCAACAGCTGATGACTGATCTCAGGTGCTCTTGGTACGATACTTGGATTCGTCGATCTCGATCCCTTCCTCCTTAGCACGCTCCTCTCCGGACTTCTCCATAGTACTGAGTCCACCCTTTCGTCCCATCTCGCGATAACCCTCCGATCCCATCTGCTCCTTCCGAGCCTCGCCACCCTTGCTCCCGAGCTCCTGGTATCCTTCATGGCCCAGTTCCTCCTTTCGGGCCTGCCCCCCCTTGCTGCCCATCTCCTGGTACCCTTCATGGCCCAACTGCTCCTTCCGGGTCTGCCCGCCCTTGCTGCCCATCTCCTGGTACCCTTCGTGCCCAAGCTGCTCTTTTCGGGTCTGCCCGCCCTTGCTCCTTCCTGTCCAACATACATGTTGATAAGCATATTAGATCAAAATGGTTTATAAGCCGCCTATAATTTAGATTTTAGATTTTAATACTCTTAGATTATATCTCATTAGCTCTACATCTTTATTGACAATAAAAACATAATATTATTAGTCCACAAATATATATCATACTCCTTCCACCCCATATTAATAATCACTTAGTTGCCTGTCACAGTCTTTACCAGACTTTAATTCATAAATCTTTTATATAATATTTTATTAAAAACTATAATATTATAATCATTACAAATCCAATCATAGTAATTTGATATAACAAATTATATTTTGAGAAATTTATATATTTAAAATTTAATAATATAATTTTCAAAGATAAAAAATAATATAAAATGATATTTATTAAAAATTTATAAATATATAAAGTTATTTAAGATAGTTTGTAAATGATAATAATTCTCCAAATAATAAAATATACATTTATAATGGTTTATGTACGACTAAATATATAGTTTTTAAAGTGATTTTAAAGAAACAGAAGAAAATAATTAAATGGGGGATGATATATACATATATACCTTCAGCAAGGTGTTCTTGGGCTTCAAGGCTCTTGCCACCAGTACCACCTGGGACAACAGTCTCTCCCTGCTTGGCCTTCTCATCCAACTCCTTCCTCTCTTCCTGTGCCGATGCCATGCTTTTCTTTTTTTTTTTTCTTTCTGCTTCACACTTAGTATTTGTTTGGTTGCTGTTTTAATTAATTTTAGCTTGTTTTTGTTATGAAGGTGAGTACGTAAAATGTCTATTTATACGAGTGAGCTGCATGCTTTGGGTGAAGATAATTACAACAGAAATGTAGAGGAATGAATGTCGAGTAAGAAAGTGACGTGGCATGCAGGGGTACATGGTGGTCCTAGTTTCATGCCACGTACATGTGAGGTAAATATGAGTCCCTTGGGATCATGCCACGTCCAGTTATTTTGCTGCCACTGGGGTAACTAGATATTTTACTTATGGTTATTATCTCTTTTTTGGAGCTTTTGTTTACAGAGTTTACCTTAGGCTAGAGTTTGTAGCAAGGTCTGTTGATTTACATCACCGGGTGAATATCAGTTGGATATACTTGGGCAAAATGCTGAGTCGCATCAAATATAAATATGCTAATGTGATGATACAAGTCTTATCCAAGACATTCGTTTAGGGAAAATTTGTATATCCCTTAATAAGATTTATGACATTTATAAATCTAATTTTGACATTGAAGAAATTTCATTTAGCTACTTTTTCGCTAAATTTAGCAACTTATCCGTTGAATGTGAGATACGTGATGAAATTTGTTAGCTAAAATCATCATCATTTCAGCAAATGAGTTTCATTATAGATCTCACAAATCCACTGAAAAGGTCGTTAAATTGGCTGGAAAGAAAAATGTTAAAGCATATTCATAGTGGAAGCAAAAATATACAGGACAGTTTGGACATCGAAAATAATATTGCAAGAAACATAGAAATAAAAGGAGACAATATCCAGTAAAAAACACGGCCCGGGCATGATAAAATCCAGTAATCCACATTATCCACTATATGGATTAAGATTAAACACATGGGAGATCTGGTGTTGGGCTAAAGACTGGAGCTTAAATTGTTAACTTTGTATGCTTAATTTTGGAAAATTAAATTTTGGTGTAGGCAAGGCTTGGGATTCTATTACCATCAGTGGAGGCAATCAATCGCATTTCAAGCAGAATATTTCAACCAGAATAATATTGAGGTTGTACTCCCTCCTTCCCAAATTATGTGTCACTTTAGACACAATTTTAAAGACCAAAAAAAAAAAAAAAATTCCCATTTGCATTAATTTAGTGCATTAGAAATGTAGAAATATTGAATAAAATAGTGAATAAAAAGGGAAAAGGTGAATAAAAAAGAAAAGTTGAAGAAAGAGATGTAATTAATAAAGTTAATTTGATAAATCAGTAATTAATGTTATTGAAACTATAAAGTGACAGATATTATGGAAAAAAAAGTAGTTAAAGTGACAGATAATATGAGAAGGAGGGTGTATTCATTAGAAAAGATATTATATTCAGTGGGAAATATTATATTGTTATCAAAGGGAGAGACAATTATATGGAGGATGATTGACCATTTGGAAATATAATTTATTGTTGTATTGCTTTGAGAGTATAATATCAAATTAGTAGATAACACATTATATTAGAAAGGGTATTATTATTATTATTATTATTATTATTATTTTATTATTATTATTATTTTGATGGAAAATTTCGGAAAATTCATCCCATGATCAAAACACTATTACAAGCCTCTTCGACAATGAGCTCCGAGATGATGCAAGGCCCAACGTTTGCCTATAATCTTGTAGTGAGATCTATGGGCTGAAGGTGGGCTAAAAGTTGATTGCCAGAAACATCTAATATGTAAGAATTTACAGAGTTCAAAACTTTTTGTTGATAAATTTTGAGAAGAAAAGGCTTGAACGTGAATGTAATTCACTGACTTTAAGGAATTATTTGCCCTCTATCACTCAGATGCTCTCAAGATTAGCAAATATCCTTCCAGGAGTAATCAAGCCTTGTGAAGATCTCAGAAGAGCAAAAACTGAGAAGTTCCCTTATTCTCTCTGTGAATTATACGTGAAGAAGATAGGGTGGTTTAGGCAGTTTGGCTTGCAGTTATTAGAATTAATTAATTTAATTAATTAATTCAATAACTGCCCTATAATATCCAGAAAAATTTGGATATATAACTGATTTTATTTATTTAAATAAATTAAATAAATAATTAAAATGAAAATTATAATGTAATTAATACATTATAAGTCTCTGGCTCCGGCACCGCGCACAAGCGTGCAAAGTGCTAAGTGCCGTCTAATAAGCCGCCAAAAGCCGCCAACCGACACACGCGCGGGTGCGTGTGCGTGTGCGGTTCAATGCGGAGCATTGAACCTTAGTACCACCACTAGCTCCATAGTAGCCCATTAGCTAATTATAAGCCCAAGTAGTACTAAACTTTATAAACTAGTGAAAATTCCCTTCCACTACCAATGTGGGACTTTTCACCTTCCACCCTCCTTATTATCAAATAGCAAAACTATCAACAATCCCCCACTAGTTTTGTATTTGATAAGCATCTTCCTTAAATTTGAGTTATGAATACAAAAAGGTATCTTTCGATTTAAACCTTTAATTAGTGTAAGTATTTCAAATTAAATTTCAACAAAGTGTTAGGTGACTAGTTGTTTAAACCAACACTCACACATGAAATTGGAAATACCACACACATAACCTCAATCTCTATTCACATGAGAATTAGATTGCTTTAGCACTATTATGGCCATGTGCTCATCCTGGATTCATGAATAATTACAAGAATGAACCCTCAACATTCTTGCTAGAGGCGGCACCACCTCTTTATTCATATAGGTGAAATCTTCTAACAATGTCTTTGCTACTTGGACTAAGATTTCATTAAGAGCTATGCTCATCCTCCTTAGGTGTAGCAGTTGTGCACTAAATCCTTCCCTTAGTGCCCATAAGTTATATAGTAACTTGTTATTACCCATTAAACTTAATATTTAGTTTTCACTAAAATAAAGTTGGGTTCCTATCACTACTTAACTTCAAAGAAGGGTTTCAAGCCCATTCTCGTTGCGGTACCTTTCACCACATCCCTTGACAAACCCTTTGTTAAAGGATCTGCCAAATTGTTGCAAGACTTAACATATATAATGGAAATAATTCCATCCATAATGAGTTGTCTTACATATTCATGCCTTAAGCTAATATGTCTAGATTTACCATTATACACCTTATTGTATGCTCTAGACATTGTAGCTTCATTATCGCAGTACAAGGAAATAGATGGCATCGGTTGTGGCCACAACTCTATATCCAATAGGAAATTCCTAAGCCATTCTGCTTCCTTTCCTGCTGCAGCTAAGGCTATAAACTCAGCCTCCATAGTTGAATGAGAGATGCAAGTTTGTTTCTTTGGCCTTGACTAATAGCGCCCCCACCAAGGGTGAGTATCCAACCTGTTGTGGATTTGTTGTCACTTGCACAAGTGATCCAACTTGCATCTGTATAACCTTCTAAGACTTCAGGAAAATTTTGATAGAAAATTCCTAAATCCTTAGTTCTCTTTAAGTAACCAAGTACTCTAGCTATGGCCTTCCAATGCATAGTACTAGGTTTACTTGTGTACCTTGATAGCTTGCACACAGCAAAAGCAATATCAGGTCTTGTGCAATGCATAGCATACATCAAACTTCCAATGGCACTTGCATACTCAACTTGTGCCACTGACCTACCTTCATTTTCAACTAGCTTCATGCTAGTGTCAAAAGGTGTATTTGCCTCTTTTATCCCAAGATGTTGGAATTTATCCAGTATCTTGGATACATAATGGGATTGGTTTAAAGCATAGCCCCCACTATGCTTCCTCACTTTAACACCTAAAATGGTGTCAACCTCATTCAAGTCTTTCATCTTGAACTTTGAAGACAAACACCTTTTGGTCTCTTCAATTCCTATCATGTTTGTGCCAAAAATTAATAAATCATCAACATAAAGACAAATGATAACTCCATAGTTTTGAGTAAACTTGGAGTAAATACACTTGTCAGCGTTGTTATGTTTGAAACCACTAGCAAGAATCGCCTCATCAAACTTCTCATGCCATTGTTTAGGCGCTTGCTTTAATCCATACAATGACTTTATTAATTTGCACACTTTCCTCTCATTTCCCGGAAGAACAAACCCTTCGGGTTGTTCCATGTAGATCTCTTGTAACGCCCCAACCTTAATCACAAGATTAAGACTATACTTTAAAATCCCAAACCTGTGATTAGCGCAGCGGAACACCCTAGGTCGAGGCATTACCGCCGTCCCCACTCGGGACAAGGCAAGAACACAAAACCACAATAAAACCGTACTTAACTCCATACAACACAACTGCTAAACTTGAAGTACTACTACATTATACAACCTTTAATTAAACATATCATATAAACTTTCCACAATCAAGTGGCCTTTAGTGCCCTTGAGTAACCTTGATTACCGATCATCGATCGCCTTTAGAGAACCACCCTGTACAGACGACTTACTCCTGCTTAACCTCGCCTTTATCCTGGGAGCTCGGATCGCCTAAAACAAAACATTAAAAACATTCGCAAAGTGAGTGGGGAAACACTCAGTACGTAAACCTCCAACACGTCAAACCGTTCGAAAACGGTTTGTAGTGTCGGCATTTAAATTCATTTTGAAAACGGGGAAGGGGTTAAAATAGGACTTGAGTGACATGATCATAAACATATGCATAAACATAAACCAATAAAGATAGAAAGTAGGTGGAACCCTTACGATCGGTGCAAGCACCTCACACGCGTATGCCCAAGTTGATCTAAACTTGGAATGATTGATCGCTAAGCGATCGACCTTTGCAGTCAAGGCACTCTGATCAGGAGTGCTAAAAACATAACTGTAGAAATAAGCATAGAATGCGGGTCCACTATTAAACATAAAGACATTGTAAACCATAAAACTTGACATGGCAGAAATTGAATGAACCATGAACATAGCTTAGATCGTAAAAGCTGGACAATTTGCGTACCTTAAGACACTAAAGACCTTGGCGGCTCGGCTCGGCTTGGAGATGGCCTTTGAAACTTTGTCAACCAATGTAAGCATACATAAAAAAAGAAGAACCGAATAAGGTTCTGAATTAGAATCATAAGTTTAGAAACTTAGTAAATATAAATAAAATACTTTTGAAATAAAATTTCAGGTTGTATCAAAATAGAGTTTGTAGCATAACTTGAGTTAGGAAAATCGAAACGGAGTAAAAAAGTACATCCCGGAATAGGGAAAATTATGATCTTTAACTTTGTCAACTGGCCCGAAGGCTAGAAATGAAAGGAAGGGCCCGAAAAATGGCCCGGACAGAAGCAGTACACATATAACTTTAGAAATTTCCGGGTCGGAAAACATGAGAATAATGACGTAGGATATGATCCAAATGGAAGGGCTTGAATCCAATAAAACAAGCTTGAATCGATGGTGAATGGGTAATTATAACTTGACAGCTAGGGTAAGCACGGTGGAGTTCAACATGACTCGATAATACGATGACAAATGAGCGATAAGCGAAATCGATGAACATATTCGAATACGATAAGAACAAGCTTGGGATCAATGATTTAGGCAATAAAGATGGACTTGACTTTGAACTTGGAAGCTACCAAGCTAGAAGAACTCTTAGCTAGCTCAAGACTTGGAATATTATTCTATAGGAAGATGGGGAGGTGAAAATACTTTACTAAACTCATTAGCTTTTCGAACAATCCTTAAGATTCACTTGAGATTCCATAATGGTACTCTTAGCTTTAAACATATAACTCTAAAATGACAACTTATAACCATGACCCATTTATGCCTAGAACCCCCTTATTGGGTTGATTTAAAGCCCAAAAGACATACATTTACATAAACCAAATTGGGCAGAATGTTATCCCGGACAGCCCTGCATCCCGGGCTTGTAACTCACACTCCCGACATCCGACCACATACTTTATGTTTCTGGAAAGCTCAAAGAGTAACCTAAAACTCTTATGTTTATCACTAAAACCAATAAAGTCTCCAAAGGGACGAAAAATGGTCATCAACCCAGATACACTCTTAAACATTCTGGGCAGAACTTAAATTATAATCCCTCAATGAAAACTCCATATCTCGTAATCCCGATATCGTATGAACGCATACCATACCTTTTCGGAAAGCCCAAAGTGTTACCTAGAACTTTTATGTTCAACTCCAAAGCCAATAAAATCTCTAACTTGACGAAAAATGAGCATAAACCTACTGACTCAGAAATTCGTATATAAATTTGTACCTTTACGGTTTTGGTCGTAACCCGGGCTATACATGTCGAAATTGAAATTCCAAAGCCTACAGTTAGATAATGAACTAGGCTATCATTTGAAACAAAAATCTGGGCAAAATTCACCCTTTTATTCCCTGTAAAAATCTGATTTTAAACAGAATCCATTTTAGCCCTTCAAGCTAATATATACATCTCCAATGGCTTCCAACTTGTATCAATTTCCAATCAAACCTCAAATTAGCTATTACCCAATAAATTTCCAGAATTTAACCTCTTAATCTTGCTCAAATAAGACCTTAAAACTCACATGCAAAAGCTAATTTAAACATCCAATATAATACCACTCTTAAACACACAAAATCCATCCAAATTTACATGTATAATTCCCCAAATTCAAACCCTAACTTAACCACAATATAAATTCATGCTTTAAACTCATAAAAGAGATGAAAAACAACAATTATACATGATAAAAACATGAAAATCTGATTTAGAACATAAAGCTTGAGTTTAGGGTTTGGATATTATACCACTTACAGGAGAATTTGAGGAAGTAAACAAGTAGGGAGGGAAGAGGGAATGACGGTGGCGGCATGGTGGTCCGGTGGCTGGCGCCGGTGGCCGGAAAAACCTCCGGTGGTGGCTGCTGTGGCTCGGCAGTGAGGAAGGGGAGGGGTAGTGAGAGAGTTTGAGAGTTGTTCTTGAGTTGATGATATAAAATGATGTGAAATAAACCCCAACCCCCCTTTTATTACTAGTACTATACTCTCCCTTTAATCTACTTAAATCTGAAATTGTAACCAAAAATAATAATTACAAATGTAATAATCTCAATTAATTAGTTTATACTATATAAAATCAATTGGTAACAACTTGGGTTAAAATAAAATAACACTTGGATGAAGAAAACCCGGATAAATGAACATAAATATTACTTGTACTTAAACGAAATAAATATAACCCAAATAAATTAAAGTTTGGGTAATAAAATATAAATGTTACGGGGTCGAATAATTAGACCCTTTTCGGTTAAGCAAACCGCGTAAACGGTAAAACCGATACAATTTAACGTAACGTGTAAATAATTTTATAACATAAATTGTATAACCTGAAATACTTTAACCCAATATATGAACATGTAAAGTAAAATTTTTAAGCCGATAACTCGGCACCTTAGCCATCTCCTGCACGAGACACGACACCGATAACAATAAATAAATAAGTAAATCAATAAATAAATAAAGGTAAACGCGAAAAATTTATAACGCGATTTGGATAATTACTGTGCTTTATAAATAATTAAACATGATTTTGGGGTGGGTTGTTACATCCTCCCCCCCTTAAAAGAAGTTTCGTCCCCGAAACTTGCTGTTGGTTCCATTGCGTTTGATATTCCTTATAAGACGTGTGGGTAACTTTCCTTCGTTTCCTTCCTCGGTTTCCCCAGAGGTTTCGAGTGTCTTGATTTGCCCAAGTACTTCGACTAAGGGACTTTCTGTGAGTGAAGTCATTTGATTCTGTGTTCCATTTTGATGAGGTTCTTCTTCAAGATTGCGGGTCAAGCCCGATACATATTTCTGGGGTTGGAGAGACGTGAAACGTTACGTAATTGCCTCAGATTAAAAGGTACCTCTAAACTATATGTCATTGGATTGATCTCCTCCACAACGGAGTAAGACCCTACTATGGCAAGGGCTTAATTTCCCCTAGATATTGAAACTTCGAATCTCCTTGAGTTGAATCATTTTAAAAACACGATTTCCAATTTGAAGATCAAGCGGTCTCCGCCTTCTTTGGTCGATCTTGACATGTGGTCGGATGACTCTAATCTTATGTGATGCGTCCTGGATTAACTCCGGACCTGTGACTACAGCTTTAACTAATCCACCCTAACATCGCGGGTGTGACATTTCCTGTTATAAGACGCTTTAAAAGGAGCCATTCGAATGGTAGACTAATATCTACTACTTACTACTATAAGAAACCTTTATGAACGAGGGAATTTCATCCTGATTTCCTTGGAATCCTAAAATGCATGCGCGTAACATATCTTTACAATTTGTTTTACTCTGTCCGTCTGGCTGTCGCTTTCTAGATGGTAGAAGCTATTACCATTAGTCTTAGCACCAAAATCGTGATTGAAATCGCGTATCACGTTCGGATACTATGTCCTTTTTGGAATCCTATGCAACCTTACAACTTCTTGTATGCAATTATCGGCCAATCTCTCTACCTTTCCTCCTTCATAGATAGGAGCGAACTATGCCAACTTGGTAAGGCGATCCGTAATTACTCAAATGTTTTTTTTTTTTTCCCTCTAGAAGCTGTGAGGGGTACTCCCCTGATAGCATCCATAGAAATTGATTCCCATTCCCACGTGGGACTTTCTAAGGGTCTAGAGTTACCTGATGCTCTTTAACGCTCGCCGACCCTTTTTGTCATGGCAAACATTGATCCCATAGTTGGCTATACCTCCCTTTACGTTAGGTCACCAAAGGTGCTCTTTTAGACCATTATACATTTTGTACCTCCGGGATACAGAGTACAACGATTTGTGGCCTCCTTTCAAAAGCTTAAGCCTTAAGCTTCCCTTATCAGTATACATAGTTTATTTTGAAACTTTAGGGTTTTGCTTTCATGGCCTAAAAATCCAAATATTCCTTTCGTGGCTAGATTATCATAATCCTCTTGGGTCCTGGGGCATTTATTCATTCTATCTTGGTCCCCTCCAAGACGGACGGTTGTAGGGACAATGCTCTCTCTCTACTGGATTCTTGCCGCATTTATGGGCGTTTTACAAGACGAGTCAACACCTTACGCTAAGCCTTTCCTCGAAGCATTAGCTATCGAAATTGCTTTATTGGAGTGACGTTGGAATCCAAGTCATGATCCTTAATGAGTTCAATCGCCTTCGTTGCCTTAGATTCAACTCTCTCTGAGTGTACATACCTTTGTGACTCCTGTGATCCGTAACGATGGCATTAGAGACCCCATAAATGTAAAGCCTTCAAATTTCAGTATGACACCATTGTTGCGAGCTTTAGGTCATGTATGGGGTAATCCTCGTAGCTGACTTTAATTGCTGTGACGTATAGGCTGCTACCTTGTCGTTCCCCATTAACACATGTCTCAGCCCTTAATGAATCGCGTTGCTATATACCACATACTCCTTTCCTTCCTCGGGAAGGGGTAACATTAAGCGGTTGTTAGTTTTCTTTGAACACTTAAAAGGTTTCTTTACACTTGCGGTCCATTCAACGTGTTGACCTCTTGAGGAGGTTGGTCTTTGGAAGAACTATTTTAGAAAGATTCGAACAATCTCCTATAGCATTCGGCCATAACTAAGAAACTTGAACTTTGGTAACTACGATTGGGTTTGCCAAACTTTTAATGGCGCATACTTTGTCAGAGTCCAATCAGATCTTTTCGTGGATCACTATATGTTCCCAAAAATCCTATTTTTCTGAACCCGAGTTCACACTTTGAAAATTTTTCACATACAGTCTTTGCTCCCTTAATGATTGAAACGCCACTGTCAAGCGATGCACATGTTTCTTTCGGCTTTTCGAGTATACCAAAACATCGTCGTTAAACACCACTACAACTTAACCACCTAAGGTTTGAACTCACGGTTCATCCGATCCATAAATACTGTTGGGCATTCGTAAGTCCAAAAAGGCATTACCGCCACTCATATTGCCCATAATTTGTTTTAAAGGCAGTTTTAGGAGTATTCTCAACCCTAACTCTGAGTGGTTGGTACCTTAACCTTAACCAATCTCAGATGACACTCTTGCCCCTTGGGTGAGTCGAACAGTCCTTCGATACTTGAGAGGGGTACTTGTTCTTGTTCGTGCTCAACCTTTGGTAGTCCAAGTATAGTCTTCTTTATCATGCCCGTGTAAGACTTTGTCATTGTATTAAATGCTGTCATAGGCACGTTGTCTGTTCATTCCTTCCATATGTCCCCATGATATCGTATCTCATCTTAAGGTTACGGTCATCATCGTGACGAGCACCTTACGCTGATTATTTATACAACCTTAAACTCATTTCTGTTGGCATCACTTTCTAAGACGAGTCCCAAAACACTGGGTTTTCATCTCTGTTAATTAGCTGAGCACTCTCTTCCCATCATAAATTATATGGCAAGAACATTTTATTTGTCAAATATATCCATATGACTCTTATATCCTTTGGAAGAAGGTCTGATCTTTCTTCAAGCGTTCTATATTCTTGATTTCATAGACATCCACTCGTAAGAAGTCTTGACCCGAAGGTCCCTAGTATTTCCTTGAACAGCGATTTCTCTTCTTTCCCATTTTACCTTAGGTATCATATAATTCCATACAAACTAACATTTTTCCACTTCGCTATTCCTCCCTTTATTAACTTCCCTTCAGATATCTATTTCTTATAAAAGGCACCAATAATCACAGAGGAAAAACACGATAACAAGGAGATGCCATCAATTAAGAGGTAAGAACATGAATTTTGGAAATCAACAACAAAGCAAAGGTTTACATTGGTAGACTTAAGGCTTTAGGACGACGTGGAGAAATAAAGGTAGTCTTTAACCCAACTACGCATGTATATCGATTAAGAAAACTGGGATCAACAAAAGATAGCATATTTGCCAAAGATGATGATTACAATGATTTCATGAATAAGGAAGTTCATAAGTACATCGAGATGAGCTTGAATTGGAGAAGAAAGCTATCAGGATCGATCTTCTGATTCCCGAATTAAAACAATTAAAGTTTGGAAAGTATGAATGCTTTGTGATAACTTTCTGGAATAATAGGGCATAAGCGATTAATCCTAAACAAAATATGACGTTGGTGGAAGCCAAGCTTTGGAAAGAATATTCAAATTCATGATAGAACGTGACCATCACCTGGAAAAGATGAATCTTAACGAATAAGAAGGGTCATATGAGTCTAATGAAGTTTTATCTTTGGAGACATAACGAGTCACCAACAGACGAGAGTAGGTAATGGTCCTGACGAATTGATTCATGGATTGGCAACGAGCCATCAAAGGCAGGTCATTGAATGTTTTAACACACTGAACTGATAACAACGATAGGATCTGATAAAGATTCTTGAGAATAAACAAGGATAGGAAACGAAAAGCTTGGACTTTAATATTGCGATAAGAGGGTAAACTTTATTAGGAGGATGTACAATGAGGACAGGGAATAAAAGTTGAACTTGAGCGATGAACTTGAAGTATAAAAGTCATACCGAAGAAATTTGATTCCCCGCAATGGTTGTTCGTTACTAGCTATCCTCCAAAAGCATCTTCTCCTATCCTAGTCGCGGAATGAGTATGTGCCTGGGCGCGTAGCTATTCCCAGGTTATACTGAGGACCTTGTAGTTCAAATTGATTTCCCCGATCTTTGAAACATATTCCAACATTACCACGGAAAATACCCTTATTCAACATAACTTATTGTCATCACCACTTTATAACTTGTTCTGTATATGTCCTTAGTTTGTAGCCAAATGCATTCTCATAAGGCCTTCCTCGCTTCACTTGGCTATAAAATCCCCAAGCATGTTCGTATAGTAAGGAAACTCCAATTAATTTCCCACGGCCCTATAATGACATAAAACTCACCGCCCTAAAGGGCTATTGCAAGCACTTGCTAGTTAGAAACCTTCAACGTATAATACCAATGTAAACATCCTAGAATATGAGGATGCAGCTTCAATTTGTCCTTAGGGTACCCCTTTTTTCAACCATATCTGAAATACATTTTAACACTAAACAAATTCTAAGGTCCCCAAATTATTTCCGATGCCTCCTTTTACCCAAAGGCATGGGGAGGTCCCATAAACTTAGCGTAGATTAACTAGTTACGAGAGATGACCTTGGGATAAAAGAATCGGTCCACCACGTAGGTCCATACGGTCATTTAACTTAGCGGAGGTTAGCTTCTAGTTAACCCTGTACAAGAGTCAATCAGCGTAAATTCTCATGATGAGATGCCCCTTAACCATAATCATTAGCGTTCTTAGGCTCTTGGTTAACTTTATGCTCGTCGTGATCCATATTAGAGTCTTTCTTCCTCCACGGTTTCGTGCTCTAACGGTGATGATCCACGTTTGGAGGAGCAGGCAACGATAACATCTCGTGTAGGCAAAGCACTAACTCGTACACACGTAATTGCCTAAGCGAAGCAACTTGAATGGTGACTACTTCCTGACGGAGCAATTGGCGGAAGTAACTCCTTACATCGTCCCACAGACTCTTGTGGGGAAGGGTGGCCATAAGCACCAACTCGGTACTCATCATTGCAATACTCAACTTGCGGGTTAGCCGCACAATGGACATCAAAGCGTTTTGCAACTTCTCGAGATGGACTTGGACGTTGATCTTGGGCTCCCGTAACATCGTGAAGAGGTTGGACAAAGGGCCACGATTGTGACCCATCTATGCTCTATGTTCCATGTGACATCGGTAAAAAGTTTTAATAACTTTGACATTGATAGACTTTGTTGAAAGAATTTAAACAAATGAAAATTAAGGCTAGGTCAGACTCAACCAACTTGAACTTTACTTACCTTAAAAGGAACTCTTGTTCCATCTCATGATTACTGTGACCTTACTTATTATCTTTAGGTCATACTAAACATTTGTATCATATACACATCTTTAATCATTTCACTCTACACCTTGGCAAGGCTTTTAGCCCCTAATTTGAGCTTTACATCAATTCCACTTGGAATTGGGACTTATAAATTCTTATTTGGATGACTAAAATCTCTTTTAAGGACAGCTTCAACATGCTTCGTGTCCATAACGTCACCTATACACATAACATGCTTCATTCATACCAAACTTTTAAGTTAGACACAACCTATAATTAGGTTTTCTTAAACTTGCTACTAAACTTTCAAATTTCTACAGAAATTTCGGCAGCACTTCCCCTATACATTGGACCATCCCAAATTTTACATAGTCTGCAAACCTGCAAGGGAAAACTCTTACATTTCATATACTCATCTAGAGCTTCAAGCTCAACATCCATCCCAAAAATTTCACATATTTCCAACTCAATCCATAAAGGACCCATACACCTATAAGGGACACATATGTCTCCACACTTAGCATCCATACTTCACAAATGTATATCACAATTGCGTGGAAATTTTTATATCCTCGAATCCTCCTTATAACTCTGCTCTGATACCACAACTGTAACGCCCCAACCTTAATCACAAGATTAAGACTATACTTTAAAATCCCAAACCTGTGATTAGCGCAGCGGAACACCCTAGGTCGAGGCATTACCGCCGTCCCCACTCGGGACAAGGCAAGAACACAAAACCACAATAAAACCGTACTTAACTCCATACAACACAACTGCTAAACTTGAAGTACTACTACATTATACAACCTTTAATTAAACATATCATATAAACTTTCCACAATCAAGTGGCCTTTAGTGCCCTTGAGTAACCTTGATTACCGATCATCGATCGCCTTTAGAGAACCACCCTGTACAGACGACTTACTCCTGCTTAACCTCGCCTTTATCCTGGGAGCTCGGACCGCCTAAAACAAAACATTAAAAACATTCGCAAAGTGAGTGGGAAACACTCGACGTAAACCTCCAACACGTCAAACCGTTCGAAAACGGTTTTTAGTGCCGGCATTTAAATTCGTTTTGAAAACGGGGAAGGGGTTAAAATAGGACTTGAGTGACATGATCATAAACATATGCATAAACATAAACCAATAAAGATAGAAAGTAGGTGGAACCCTTACGATCGGTGCAAGCACCTCACACACGCGTATGCCCAAGTTGATCTAAACTTGGAATGATTGACTGCTAAGCAGTCGACACTGGCCAGGTCAAGGCACTCTGATCAGGAGTGCTAAAAACATAACTGTAGAAATAAGCATAGAATGCGGGTCCACTATTAAACATAAAGACATTGTAAACCATAAAACTTGACATGGCAGAAATTGAATGAACCATGAACATAGCTTAGATCGTAAAAGCTGGACAATTTGCGTACCTTAAGACACTAAAGACCTTGGCGGCTCGGCTCGGCTTGGAGATGGCCTTTGAAACTTTGTCAACCAATGTAAGCATACATAAAAAAAGAAGAACCGAATAAGGTTCTGAATTAGAATCATAAGTTTAGAAACTTAGTAAATATAAATAAAATACTTTTGAAATAAAATTTCAGGTTGTATCAAAATAGAGTTTGTAGCATAACTTGAGTTAGGAAAATCGAAACGGAGTAAAAAAGTACATCCCGGAATAGGGAAAATTATGATCTTTAACTTTGTCAACTGGCCCGAAGGCTAGAAATGAAAGGAAGGGCCCGAAAAATGGCCCGGACAGAAGCAGTACACATATAACTTTAGAAATTTCCGGGTCGGAAAACATGAGAATAATGACGTAGGATATGATCCAAATGGAAGGGCTTGAATCCAATAAAACAAGCTTGAATCGATGGTGAATGGGTAATTATAACTTGACAGCTAGGGTAAGCACGGTGGAGTTCAACATGACTCGATAATACGATGACAAATGAACGATAAGCGAATGCGATGAACATATTCGAATACGATAAGAACAAGCTTGGGATCAATGATTTAGGCAATAAAGATGGACTTGACTTTGAACTTGGAAGCTACCAAGCTAGAAGAACTCTTAGCTAGCTCAAGACTTGGAATATTATTCTATAGGAAGATGGGGAGGTGAAAATACTTTACTAAACTCATTAGCTTTTGAACAATCCTTAAGATTCACTTGAGATTCCATAATGGTACTCTTAGCTTTAAACATATAACTCTAAAATGACAACTTATAACCATGACCCATTTATGCCTAGAACCCCCTTATTGGGTTGATTTAAAGCCCAAAAGACATACATTTACATAAACCAAATTGGGCAGAATGTTATCCCGGACAGCCCTGCATCCCGGGCTTGTAACTCACACTCCCGACATCCGACGACCACATACTTTATGTTTCTGGAAAGCTCAAAGAGTAACCTAAAACTCTTATGTTTATCACTAAAACCAATAAAGTCTCCAAAGGGACGAAAAATGGTCATCAACCCAGATACACTCTTAAACATTCTGGGCAGAACTTAAATTATAATCCCTCAATGAAAACTCCATATCTCGTAATCCCGATATCGTATGAATGCATACCATACCTTTTCGGAAAGCCCAAAGTGTTACCTAGAACTTTTATGTTCAACTCCAAAGCCAATAAAATCTCTAACTTGACGAAAAATGAGCATAAACCTACTGACTCAGAAATTCGTATATAAATTTGTACCTTTACGGTTTTGGTCGTAACCCGGGCTATACATGTCAGAAATTCGAAATTCCAAAGCCTACAGTTAGATAATGAACTAGGCTATCATTTGAAACAAAAATCTGGGCAAAATTCACCCTTTTATTCCCCTGTAAAAATCTGATTTTAAACAGAATCCATTTTAGCCCTTCAAGCTAATATATACATCTCCAATGGCTTCCAACTTGTATCAATTTCCAATCAAACCTCAAATTAGCTATTACCCAATAAATTTCCAGAATTTAACCTCTTAATCTTGCTCAAATAAGACCTTAAAACTCACATGCAAAAGCTAATTTAAACATCCAATATAATACCACTCTTAAACACACAAAATCCATCCAAATTTACATGTATAATTCCCAAAGTCAAACCCTAACTTAACCACAATATAAATTCATGCTTTAAACTCATAAAAGAGATGAAAAACAACAATTATACATGATAAAAACATGAAAATCTGATTTAGAACATAAAGCTTGAGTTTAGGGTTTGGATATTATACCACTTAGAGGAGAATTTGAGGAAGTAAACAAGTAGGGAGGAAGAGGGAATGACGGTGGCGGCATGGTGGTCCGGTGGCTGGCGGTGGCGGAAAAACCTCCGGTGGTGGCTGCTGTGGCTCGGCGGTGAGGAAGGGGAGAGGGGTAGTGAGAGAGTTTGAGAGTTGTTCTTGAGTTGATGATATAAAATGATGTGAAATAAACCCCAACCCCCCTTTTATTACTAGTACTATACTCTCCCTTTAATCTACTTAAATCTGAAATTGTAACCAAAAATAATAATTACAAATGTAATAATCTCAATTAATTAGTTTATACTATATAAAATCAATTGGTAACAACTTGGGTTAAAATAAAATAACACTTGGATGAAGAAAACCCGGATAAATGAACATAAATATTACTTGTACTTAAACGAAATAAATATAACCCAAATAAATTAAAGTTTGGGTAATAAAATATAAATGTTACGGGGTCGAATAATTAGACCCTTTTCGGTTAAGCAAACCGCGTAAACGGTAAAACCCGATACAATTTAACGTAACGTGTAAATAATTTTATAACATAAATTGTATAACCTGAAATACTTTAACCCAATATATGAACATGTAAAGTAAAATTTTTAAGCCGATAACTCGGCACCTTAGCCATCTCACACGAGACACACGACACCGATAACAATAAATAAATAAGTAAATCAATAAATAAATAAAGGTAAACGCGAAAAATTTATAACGCGATTTGGATAATTACCGTGCTTTATAAATAATTAAACATGATTTTGGGGTGGGTTGTTACATCTCTTCATTGAGATCACCATTCAGAAAGGTTGTTTTAACATCCATTTGATGTATATACAGTCCATGTATTGATGCTAAAGCCATCAATGTCCTAATGGAGGAAATCCTTGCTACAGGGGCATAGGTATCAAAATAATCTATTCCCCCTTTTTGAGTAAAACCTTTGGCTACAAGTCTAGCCTTAAAAGTATTATAGACCCATCTGTATTCCTTTTCCTCTTAAAAACCCATTTGCATTTAATGGGTTTGGACCCAGGAGGCAAATCAGTGAGAACCCAAGTATTGTTGGATAATATTGAGTTCATCTCATCATCTATTGCCTCTTTCCAAAAACTTGAATCTCTAGAAGCCATAGCCTCACTATAAGTTTTTGGATCCTCTTCTTCTTCAATATGAAGAATCATGGGAATTTTATTAGTGACCTTATTCCTATCTCCTTCCACTAAGAACAATGTCACTTGGAAAGAGATGAAATCTGGCCCTAAGTTTTTCTCCTTTCTAACTCTTTGACTCCTCCTAGGTTCTATAGGGGAATCACAAGATTTGTTTTTAGTTCCCGATGTTTCAGGAACGTCCTCTTGTGGCAAAGATTATGCCACATCAGTGCTTGTAGTATCCTCAACAGGATCAACACAAAGTCTATCCTCTAAAAACTCAGCATCCCTTGTCTCTACAATGACATTAGATTGTCTATCTAACAGTCTGTATGCCTTTGAGTTTTGAGCATATCCTACAAATACACTCCTTATACCTCGAGCTCCTAATTTTGTCCTTTTGATATCAGGAACTCTGTAAAAGGCTAGACACCCCCACACTTTAAAATAATTTAAATTAGGTTGTCTACCTTTCCATATCTCATATGGAGATATTTTCCTTTTCCTAGATGGAATTCTATTGTGGATATGACATGCTGTAAGTAGAGCCTCTCCCCACAAATTTAATGGCAATTTAGAATTTAGAAGCATGGAGTTAACCATTTCTCCTAAGCTACGATTCTTCCTTTCTGCCAACCCATTTTGTTGGGGAGTATAAGGGGCTGATTTTTGATGTATAAGGCCATGTTGTTCACAATAATCATCAAATTCAGTAGGAAAATATTCCCCCCCCCTCTGTCACTTCGAAGAACCTTAATCTTCTTTCCTATTTGATTTTCTACTTCGGCCTTATAGCGTTTGAACAAATCAAACGCCTCATCTTTATGTTTCATTAAATACACATAAGTGTATCTTGAACAATCATCAATAAAAGTTATAAAATAACGTTTACCTCCTCTAGTTAGCATGCCATTAAATTCACATATATCAGAATGAACTAAATCAAGAATTTCAGTTTTCCTTTCTACCTTAGGAAAGGGTTTCCTAGTGATCTTTGCTTGTATACAAATTTCACACTTATCTTTCTTGATTTTATCATTCACAGAAATATAGCCATGTTTCTGCATATATTCTAAGGATGTGAAATTTAAATGTGCTAATCTAGCATGCCATAAAGAACAAGAATCCACAATATAAGCAGAAACAACATTTATTCCATCCATTCCATCATGTTTAACTTAAACATGCCATCACAATAATAACCCTTGCCAACAAATATTCCAGACTTAGAAATTACAACTTGATCAGATTCAGTGACTATTCTAAAACCACCCTTGTTCAAAAGACCTTCAGAAACCAAGTTCTTCCTCATATCCGGCACATGAAGAACATTCTAAAGAGTCAATTTCTTCGGATGTGAATCAGTTCCACTGTGCCTTGTCCAAGGACCTTTGCAACTGCATGGTTTCCCATCAACACTTCTTTCTCAGCAATTTCCTCATAGCTTTTGAACTGAGCCCTGTCATAACACACATGTACAGATGCACCAGAATCTATCCACCAAGCACCAGATCTTGCACTTGCCATATTCACTTCAGTTACCATGTCAATATGCATATTATTGACAGAAGTAGTAATCATGGCAACAAAATCTTCAATATGTTTCTCTACCAGATTAGCTTTAGGTGATGCTCCTTGTGTTTGGGTCTCTTTTCTAAGTTTCTTAACCAATTTACAGTCTTTAATGTAGTGACCTTTCCCATTACACCCATAACATTTCTTATTTTTCTTCTTATCAATTTTATCAGAATCGGGTGGCTTTCTTTTATTGTTCTTTTTTGACTTACCCTCAACATTGTTCACCTTAGAACTGTTGGGAAGATCTGGGACATCTCTCTTCCGAGTCTCCTCTTCAATTCGGAGATGTCTCATGATCTTCTCAAGAGTGAAATCTTCTTGCATATGAAGAAGTTTCTTCCTATAATCATTCCACGTAGGGGGTAATTTCGAAATAATTGCCCCCACTTGGAATGCCTCGGGTAAAATCACCTTAAGGTCACGAAGCCTATTAACCAAGACAAGCAACTCATGCACTTGGTCAAGAATTGGTATAGAATCAGTCATCTTAAACTCCAGAAATTTCATAATAAGAAACTTGTCAGTACCTTGCCTTTCGGTAGTATACTTGTCCTCCAATTTCTTCCAAATCTCTCTTGGAGAAGAATACATCATGTAGAGGTCGCATGATTGTTCATGAGGCAGCCAAAATATGTCCTCGACACACAAACTCATCATCCTTCCTTTTCTTCTGTAGTTCTGCAACCTTTTTCTTATGCTCCGGTGGATCCGACTCCTTGGCATCTTCGATCTCAGGCAAGTTTGGATCTAGAAGATAGACAACGTTCAAGGCAGTGAGTAAAAACATCATCTTGTCCTTCCAGCGATTGTAATTTGTGCCATCGAATTTGTCTTGTTTCATGAAATCGGGATTCATGAATTTCAAAGCAGAAGAACTTGCAGAATCAGCCATAATAATTCCTTAAAATTGTTGATAAATTTTGAGAAGAAAAGGCTTGATCGTGAATGTAATTCACTGACTTTAAGGAATTATTTGCCCTCTATCACTCAGATGCTCTCAAGATTAGCAAATATCCCTCCAGGAGTAATCAAGCCTTGTGAAGATCTCAGAAGAGCAAAAACTGAGAAGTTCCCTTATTCTCTATGTGAATTATACGTGAAGAAGATAGGGTGGTTTAGGCAGTTTGGCTTGCAGTTATTAGAATTAATTAATTTAATTAATTAATTCAATAACTGCCCTATAATATCCAGAAAAATCTGGATATATAACTGATTTTATTTATTTAAATAAATTAAATAAATAATTAAAATGAAAATTATAATGTAATTAATACATTATAAGTCTCCGGCTCCGGCTCCGGCACCGCGCACAAGCGTGCAAAGTGCTAAGTGCCGTCTAATAAGCCGCCAAAAGCCGCCAACCGACACACGCGCGTGTGCGTGTGCGGTTCAATGCGGAGCATTGAACCTTAGTACCACCACTAGCTCCATAGTAGCCCATTAGCTAATTATAAGCCCAAGTAGTACTAAACTTTATAAAGTAGTGAAAAGTCCCTTCCACTACCAATGTGGGACTTTTCACCTTCCACCCTCCTTATTATCAAATAGCAAAACTATCAACACTTTTAACTAACAAAAGAATATTGTCAATGAAAGACTTCAGAGTGGGTGACTTTGCTCCTTTTTAACTTCGATATAAAACTAGTTGGATCACCTTCAAGGACCACCCTATTAACCCATGTTCCTGAGCCAAATTAAGAGCAAACACGACAATGTACTCTGACTTCCTCAACTTCAGGGTAACTGACTTTCGTACCTTGGTAACAAGCAGTGAGCATAACCTCTCCTTTATAGTTTTGTGCAATCACTCCTTTGTTTAAGGAAAGGGTTTCCCGTGGTCACTTGGTGGATGATCTTATTCCTCGCGTTCCACAAAGGCCGTATGATAGTCACGACTCGTTCTAAGCCGACATTGTCATGGGTTTTTACATCTTCTTGGAGCTCCATCGCTGAATGGTAATATTCTGCCCTTTTGCTGATCGATGGGTAAGAATAAGATTATTATTGACCGTGGATATATTGTAGAGTCTTGCTTATAAGTTGAGCCTTTGGGTAAAGCTATTGTTATGTGTGGAGACCAAAATGAGGAGAAGGAGGAAAAGTGTGAGGTGCTATTCGCGTCTCCGGGACGCTCCGCGCGCCTGAGGCAGAAGCCTCGTATGGGCAGGCGCTGTCGGCGCCTCCTTGACGGCACTTGCGCCTCCACTTGGAAACACCACCGGTGTCCCCTTTCTTTGCTGAGATGCAACATATTATTTACATGTGCCATCCGGGGTGCTACCCGCATGCAAGACAGAGGCTCGGGTGATATCTGGGGCGCTACCCGCGCTAGGGTCAAGGTCCCCGCGTCATTTGGGCCTTGCTCGTGCCTTCGAGGCTCATTTTTTGTGCGGCAAAACTGTTTAGGTTATTATTATTGTAACCTAGTTTCCACTTGTGCCGTCGGGTATATAATTGGTATCAGTTTCTCCTCATATGTATCAAGTCAGATAGAGAGAAACACAACCTTTGAAATTGTAATCCTCATATTATTAGTGCATCGATTTCGTGGTTTTTCCTATTTTGGGTTTTTTCCATGTTAAATCTTTAGTGTCAAATTTCGATTTCT
The DNA here is from genome assembly GCA_029582165.1 of Portulaca oleracea. Classification (NCBI taxonomy): domain Eukaryota; kingdom Viridiplantae; phylum Streptophyta; class Magnoliopsida; order Caryophyllales; family Portulacaceae; genus Portulaca; species Portulaca oleracea. The sequence continues at coordinate 8,663,144 of CM055893.1, forward strand.
TTTCTGCTATTATCTTTCATTGTTTGTGGTTTGTTTGAGTGTTCTTCGATCCTATCAACTGGTATCAGAGCATGCAGGCTATTGAAAGAGAACTCGCTTTCAAACAATGTCGGAAGATAACTATGAGATCGAGAAGTTTGACGGGTCCGACTTTACCTACTGGAAGTTGCAGATTGAGGATCTACTATACTCGAAGTTGCTACATGTTCCGCTATTGGAGAAGAAGGCAGATGCTATGGAGCAAGATGAGTACCATCTGCTCGATCGACAGGCGATGTCCAAGATCAGGAAGTCATTGGCTCGGAACGTCAGGTTTAACGTTATAGAAAAAAAGACAACAAAGGAATTGTTGAAGACATTGGAGGAGATGTATGAGAAGCCTAGCGCAACGAATCAGGTATGTTTGTTTCACAAATTAACCAGTTGTAAGATGTCTGAAGATGGTGATGTAGCTGATCATATCAATGAGATTACTAAGATTTTATCATAACTTGCTTCGGTTAAGATGACTTTTGATAACTGTGTTTTATGACTATGTTTTTAGGGGATTTGATAGTGAATTAGGGATAACTTTGATTGTAAATCTTGATTTCCCCCTATTTCTCTATTATGCTCGGTGTTGTTGTTTTTGATGAAAACTTGCAGATTCGGGAGCAAAACACCAGTTTTAGGAACATTTCAGGCTGATCCCATACCTCCACGGACCTCCCCCACGGGTGTACGGACCATGGGATGAATTTCACGACAAACGGAACCAAAACCGAGCAATCAGTGGCCACCACGATTTGTCCGTGGGGCCTGCCACGGTCCGTGTACGGATTGTACGGACTTTACGGACCGAGGCAGACTGCGTGATTAGGTCGGTGGTTTTCGCGAGTAAAAAACCAAGGTAGTGACGGTTTTTCATTATTCATTCATTATCTATCATTTTTCCTTTGTTCTTTGGCCGTCAAGGAGAGAAAAGAGAGCCCTGATACTTCCATTCTACTCCTCTTCCCCACCATCAAGATTCAAGACCGAATCGATTCAAGAGAAACCAAGATCAAGATTCGCAAAGGAAAGGAGCGACGTTCGCGTAGAAGGTTCCACCCCGGGAACGAAAGACTCGACGGGTTGTATTCTTCGCAATTCTATTCTTTCTTTTTGATTTCCTTCTTAGTTTTGAGATTCCATTGTGTTGATTGGAATTGTTTCGTGCTTTTCTTGAATATGAGTGAGTAGTTCCTTTGAATTCTAGGGTTTTGCAACCCGAAACAATGTAGTTTGATTTAGTATTATTAGTTTGTGCATGAATTCTTGATTAGAATCAATAGAAGGTTGTGTTTTCCATGTTTATGAATATTCCTAAGGCCTTGAATATTTGTAAGTTTGAGATTAACCTGAGAAGTACTGAAAGGTGAATTAGGATAATCTGACTACCAACCTGTCTACTTAGGCTTGCGAAATTTGAGAAAGGAGTAGTAAACTAGGGAATCAATTGGATAACCTGATTTTTGAGACCTTAAATTCTGTTTAACCTAAAAGGCACATGAAAGTTGTTGATTAGGTTGTTTAGAATAATTCTATTTAGCATCGAAATGGCAATAGGATTCAGAGGTTGTCGATTCTTGATTCATTCTTGAATGTATGATTGTGCAGGCTAGGTTTCAGTAATCGAACTCGTTGTTAGGTTAGCATTTCCCTAGAAGTCTTTCTCTCTTGATAGAGTCTGTGATTGAATTTTTCCTTGATTTATTAATTTTAATTAATTGTTAGACCTTTTTAAACCCAAAAACCTGATTAGCTTAGTAATCGCAATAGAGATTAGTTTTCTGCGCCGCTAATTGAGGCCCTGTGGGATCGACCTTGTAACGCCCGGACTTTTAGGGTGTCACTTATCAAATTTTAATATAGTTAATGATGGAGACCATGATGAAGAACAGCAAGAAGAAACAGCTTCATCAGCAAAAGAGGCATCTATAGGAGCTTCACCAGCACTTTCACCAGCAGCACCAACACTTTCAGCAGCAGCACCAGGAGGAGATCATCTTGATTCACCAAACTCAGCAGCTAAGGAAGCATTTCCAGCAGAAACAACAGGCTTCCAAATCCCAGCAAACATTCAGCATGTCGTTCAGCAATTCAGCTACCCAACAGGAACTTCACAACTTTACCAGCATCCACCATCCCACCAACAACAGCCATCCAAGCTTGTTACACACTTTTAAGACAAGTCTTGGCATTTTGGCAAGAATCCAACAAGTGTTAGCTGTGCTTGATCATCCATACTCTAGTGTGTTTATAGGAGTATGAATGTGGGGTCCTTTGCCCTTGATTACAGCTGAAGGTGTATCTGTAACAGTTGTAAGCAAGTCTATCCTTATTGTTTCTTATCGGTTGTCATTCAGTCCAGCCAATTGTTTCCAATTAGCTATTGTTCTTACGACATTCAACATGTTTGTATAATTGTATGGTGCATTCTAGTTCAATACTCTGATCTTTGTGAGCTAGCATACATCATCTTGGTATCAGAGCATTGTGTTCTGTCTTGGAGGAAGTTTGTTTGTAATCTTATAGGATGTCGGGCAGCAGTAAGACACCTCAGGAGATTGCTGAATAGGCTTTGAGAGAAAAGCATGAAATGGAAAGGCAAGTGAAGTATCTGAAGGATCAGTTGAAGCATTATGTTTATTTGAAACAAAAACAGATTCAGGAAGATGAGATAGAGAGAGAGAAAGGCTATGAAGAGGAGGGAGAAGCAGAGAATGTCTATGAGGAAGAGTAGGAGGAGAATCCCTTTGGAGACTCTGGTTTTATAGGAGAAGTTGGTAGAGGAACTCCAGCAAACAGGAGATTCATCAGGAGAAGTTATAGAATGAGAGGAGGTTGGGGAAGTCAATATGATAGGAGAGGGAGTGATAGGGAAGAGAGAGAAGATAGGGAGGAAAGAAGAGTGGAAAAATTAGACTTTAAGGTGGAAATACCTGAGTTTAAGGGAGACTTAGATACAGAAGTTTTCTTAGATTGGTTGCAGACTATTGAGAGAGTGTTTGATCTTAAGGAGGTTTCTGATGAGAGCAAGGTTAAGCTTGTTGCTCTCAAATTGAGAGGACATGCTTCAGCCTGGTGGAGCAATTTACAGAAAAGAAGAGTAGAAAAGCCTGGGAAAGATAAGATCAGGACATGGGAGAAAATGAAAAAGAAGTTGAAAGAAAAATTTCTACCTGAAAACTACTTGCAGTCTAACTATACTAAGTTTCAGCAGTTGAATCAGGGAGGAAAATCTGTGGAAGAGTACACTAAAGAGTCTGAGCATCTGTTGTGGAGGTGTGACTTAAGGGAGACTGATGTGCAGATCTTGGTAAAGTATTTGATGGGCCTGAATGACAGCATCAGACATGTTGTGGAGCTTCAGTCCTACTCCAACTTAGAAGAATTGAGCTCTAAGGCTCATAAGGTGGAACAACAGAGGAAGAGCAGGTCCAGGGAGTATCTGGCAAAGCCCCAACCCAAAGCCTATCCACAAAAACAACCATACTCTTACCAGAAACCAGCCTATAATCCAGTCCCAAACCACAGCCAACCCCAACACCACAAAATAGACCCCCATTTCCAAAACCCCAAAAAATACCATCTCAAAATTACCCCCAAAGAACCCTAGCACCAGCAGGAAGAGTTTTTAATGAAAGGAGATGTTTCAGATGTCAAGGCCTGGGGCACATTGCCTCAGAACGCCCAAACAAGAGAATGGTTACTCTTGCTGAGTATCAGGTAGCTTTGTTTGTTAACTCTGAATATGTGCAGGAAGAAGAACAGGTCTATGAGGAGCCTGAACATGATCCAATCTATGATGATGCCATAGAGGAAGGTCCTGATGAAGGGGAAATGTTAGTGATCTGGAGAGTCCTGAGCAGCTCAGCAGTAGCAGAAGTAGAAGAGCAGAGGGAGAATATCTTCCATACAAGGTGTACCATTGGAGGGAAGGTGTGTTCTGTGATCATTGATAGTGGAAGCTGTACCAATGCAGCATCCAGTACCATGGTGAAGAAGCTAATATGACAACCAAGCCCCACCCAGCCCCATACACCATTCAGTGGCTCAGTTCAGGGAAAGGTATCCAAATTTCTGCTAGATGCCTTGTTGGTTTTTCAATTGTTCAATCATATAAGGATGAGGTCTAGTGTGATGTTTTGCCAATGGATGCATGTCATTTTCTTTTGGGTCGACCTTGGTTATATGATAGATCAGTAAGCCATTGTGGTAGAGCTAATACCTACACCCTTACCCTAAACCACAGAAAGATCATCCTTACCCCCATGAAACCCTCACAGTTAGCCAAGAAATCCAAAAACTTATGCCTTGAACCCAGTCTTGATGTGTTGCTTTTATCTGATCAACATGAATTTAGCACACAAAGAGACTTGATCCTTTTAGACCTTAAAGAACCCTCAGCCCCACAAAATGACCACCCTTTATTTCTACCTTTACTCCAGCAGTATCAGCATGTATTCCCTGAAGAAATGCCACCTGGTTTGCCACCTAAAAGAGATATCCAACACAAAATTGACCTAGTGCCTAGATCAGTGTTGCCTAATAAGCCAACTTATAGGATGACCCCAGCAGATACCAATGAAATACAGAGGCAGGTGGATGAGTTGTTGGAAAAAGGAATGATTAGGGAGAGTCTAAGCCCATGTGTACTTCCAGCCTTGTTAGTGCCTAAGAAAGATGGGAGTCAGAGGATGTGTATTGATTGTAGGGCCATTAACAAGATCACAATCAAGTATAGGTATCATATACCTAGGCTTGAAGACATGTTGGATGAATTACATGGGTCAACAGTCTTTTCTAAGATTGATTTGAGGAGTGGATATTACCAGATTAGGATCTATGAAGGAAATGAGTGGAAAACAACATTCAAGACCAAGGGAGGCTTGTTTGAATGGTTGGTCATGCCCTTTGGTTTGACTAATGCCCCCTCTACATTCATAAGACTCATGAACTAGGTCCTTAAGCCACTCATAGGCAAGAGTGTTGTGGTGTTTTTTGATGATATTCTTGTTTATAGCAGGTCTGAGCAAGAACATGCCAAGCATTTGCAGGAGGTTTTAGATATTCTGAGCAGGGAGGAGTTATTTGGGAATCTCAAGAAGTGTCACTTCTTTACATCCCAAGTGAACTTCTTGGGGTACATTGTCACGGCAGCAGGTATCCAGGTTGATGAGGAGAAGATCAAGGCAATTAGGGAGTGGCCTGTGCCCACTTCTATTCAGCAAGTCAGGAGCTTTCATGGCCTGACTTCATTTTACAGAAGATTTGTCAAGAATTTCAGCACCATTTTGGCCCCAATGACTGAAGTGGTGAAGGGAAAGTCCTTCATTTGGACAACAGCAGCCCAGAAGGCCTTTGAAGAAGTCAAGGAGAAGCTTACTTCAGTCCCAGTTCTAGCACTGCCCAGTTTCAGCAAGATTTTTGAGGTAGAATGTGATGCTTCAGGAGTTGGCATACGAGCAGTATTGACCCAGGAGGGCAAGCTAGTTGCCTATTTCAGTGAGAAGCTGAATGATGCAAAGAGAAAGTACAACACCTATGACAAAGAGTTCTATACCATCATTAGAGCTCTTCAACACTGGAGGCACTACCTTATTGGAGCAGAATTCATTCTACACAGTGATCATGAGGCCTTGAAGTTCATTCAAGGACAGCACAAGCTCAACACCAAGCATGCTGCTTGGGTCGAGTATATGCAGCAGTTTCACTTCATGATCCACCACAAGTCAGGAGTGCTAAACAAAGGAGCAAATGCACTAAATAGAAGGTATATGTTGCTTCATATACTTGATTCTAGAATCGTTGGATTTGAGCATTTGAAAGCATTGTATCAGGAGGATGGAGATTTTAAACAAGTGTTTCAGAAGTGTCAGCAGCAACCTCAGGGTCTGTACCATATAGACCAGGGTTACTTATTCAAGAGAAGTAGATTATGTGTTCCTAAGAGCAGTTTCAGGGAGTTGTTGATTTCAGAAGTCCATTGAGGAAGCTTAGCTGGCCATTTTGGGATTGAAAAGACATTTGATGTTGAAAGAGCATTACAGTTGGCCAAAGATGAGGAAAGATGTGGAGCATCTATTGAAGAGGTGCAATGTTTGTCAATTGGCTAAGTCACACAACCTACCTCAAGGCTTATACACACCATTGCCAGTTCCCAGCAACCCATGGGAAGATGTTAGCCTTGATTTCATTGTAGGTTTGCCAAGGACCCAAAGAGGGAAGGATTCAGTAATGGTGTGGTTGAAAGGTTCTCAAAGATGGCACACTTCATACCATGCCACACCACTTTTGATGCCACAAGAGTTGCTGAATTATTCTTCCAGGAAATTGTAAGGTTGCATGGAGTGCCAAAAACAATGGTGTCTGACAGAGATACCAAGTTTTTGAGCCATTTTTGGGTTACTTTGTGGAAGAAATTGGGCACTCAGCTCAAGAACAGCACCACTTGCCACCTACAGACTGATGGCCGGACACAAGTTACTAATAGAACACTTGGAGTCCTATTGAGAGCACTGATCCACAAAAATAAAGCAGGATGGGACACTTTCTTGCCCCATGCCGAGTTTGCTTACAACAAAGCACCATCCAAGGCCACAGGCTACTCTCCATTCCAAGTAGTCTATGGTAAAAATCCAATCTCTCCTTTGGATTTAGTTCCACTAACTACTTCTGTCAAATTTATTTTTGAAGCAGGTAAAAGAGCAGAACAAATCAAGGAGCTTCATTAGCAAGTGAAGGAGAAAATTACAAAGTATACTGAACAAGTGTCTACAACAGCCAACAAACACAGGAAGAAGGTGACTTTCCAGCCAGGAGATTTAGTTTGGATCCATCTCAGGAAGGACAGGTTCCCCAGCAAGAGAAAAGGCAAGCTACTACCCAGAGCAGATGGTCCCTTTGAAGTGCTTGAGAAAATTGGAGACAATGCCTATAGGTTAGACCTATATGAAGAGTATGGAGGTTCAGCAACATTCAATGTAGCAGATCTTTGACCATATTATCCAGCAGATGAAGACCTTCCAAGTTTGAGGACAAACTTTCCTTAACCTGGGGAGGATGATGGAGACCATCATGAAGAACAGCAAGCAGCAGCAGCTTCATTAGCAAAAGAGACATCTATAGGAGCTTCACCAACACTTTTAGCAGCAGCACCAGGAGGAGATCATGATGATTCACCAAACTCAGCAGCTAAGGAAGCATTTCCAACAGAAACAACAGGCTTCCAAATCCCAGCAAAGACAGCAGGTCATTCAGCATGTTGTTCAACAGTTCAACTACCCAGCAGGAAGTTCACAGCTTCACCAGCATCCACCATCCCACCATCAACAACCATCCAAGCTTGTTACACACTTGTAAGACAAGTCTTGGCACCTACAGCCATCCATCCCATCAGCATTGGTCATTCAGACCAAATCCAGTTACCAGCAACAACAGTCCAAGCAGCAGTCTTTCTCAATGTCATATCTGTTGATTGAGGAAGATTCAGCCAAAGTTCCCTAGGAGTTTTTTGTTCTTTGTCATGTCATTTTCAAGTCCAAACCAAGTCCTAGCATGTTCGAGCATGGCAACAGCAAGTTTCAGATGCCAGAACAAACAATCCCAACAGGGTTGTTTGTTATCAGTTTTTCCAGAACCTCAGTTCTGAGGCTAAGTCTTTTGTTATCTGTCCATAGGGGTTGTTTTGGTCTTTCCAGCTCGATCTTAACCTTTTGAGATTATATCCAGGTTAACTTTGGCGTGGGAATTACCTCAGTAACTTAAGGTTTTACCCCCTTAGGCAGGAAAGCCTCTTATTGGCCCTTTTTGCCACTCTTTTGGCATTTGGTCCAATCAAAGCTTAGCTAGCATTTTTCATTTATATTTTGATCCAAATGTAATCCAGATGATATTAGTCAGCTTAGGATGTAATCAAATGTAATTCTTTTAAGCATTGTAAGTTAGGATTAGTCTAGGGAGATTAGACAGTTAGCTTATGACTAAGCAGCTGCTAATTAAACTATTGTAGTCTTTATATTCTAATGTTTCCAGCAATGAAGGGCATCTCAGTGTTCATTCAATAGTATTCTCGAGTGTCTTAGTACCTCTGTATCTTTGTGAGTAATAAATAACTCTCAAAACTCTGGTTAAACCAGCTCCTATCACTGGATTTTGGCAAGAATCCAACAAGTGTTAGCTGTGCTTGATCATCCATACTCTGGTGTGTCTGGAGGAGTATGAATGTGGGAGTCCTTTGCCCTTGATTACAGCTGAAGGTGTATCTGTAACGGTTGTAAGCAAGTCTATCCTTATTGTTTCTTATCGGTTTGTCATTCAGTCCAGCCAATTGTTTCCAATTAGCTATTGTTCTTACGGCATTCAGCATGTTTGTATAATTGTATGGTGCATTCTAGTTCAATACTCTGATCTTTGTGAGCTAGCCTACATAAGTTAATCTCATATTAGCGGAAGCTTATTGAGCCGAGGACGTTACTACCACTTCCTCGTTTATCGAGAAAGCAAAGGCTTTGATTGCGCTATTTGATAAAATAACAAAAAGAAAATAATAATAATAAAATAATAATAATAATAACAACATCAACAACAACGACGACGACGACGACAATAACAACAACAATAATAATAATAATAGTAATAGTAATAGTAATAATAATAATAATAATAATAATAATAATAATAATAATAATAATAATAATAATAATAATAATAATAATTAAGGAAAGACTAAGGTGAGCCATTTCTATGTGGATCAATAATACACCAGAAAATAGCGATATTGTATATAAAACATGAATCTTTAATATAATCCTAACAAAGCCCTGAACAGCTAGCTTTAACACTGGTGGTAGCTCACTCTCGTCACGAAATTCCCCAAGGTACTTGCCATCTAAACCAAAACATAAAACATGAGTTTTGACCTCAGTACAATGCAACACTACCATGTAAAATGCATTTTAGTTCGATCATTTAAAATCATTTTGCAAGAGGGAGGGAGGGAAGTAATTAAAACATGATTTGCTCATTTATTATCTCAGTGGAATCCCCCCGATTGGTTCTTAGGCCAATCTATATGATATAATATTGATGCTTCTGAAATAACCATAGGATCTTGTCCTTAACTATGCGCATATATGAGCCGATTATTTAACTCAGGCTCCGGTACCGGGAGTCCTGATAAGGGTTCACATAATTTAGCCAAGAAATTGATATTGAAATATTGATTATTGATTATTGATTATTGAATTCTTGACTTTGCATGAAAGAGTTTGAGCATGAAACTATATATTGCGATGATATAAAAGAATAGTCATTGCATGTACCTTTCTTCCGGGACTCGACTTAGTTCGACAGATATTAGAAAAAAAATACTCCACCCTTTGAATATGAAAATATGTAATAAGTTATAAAAGAAAATAATAACCAGTAAATAATAAAGCTAGAATATACTAATCAATGAAATTAGAAAATAGAATAAGTTAATAGAAATTTACCAAGATAAGATTATTGGGTAAGTAGAATAATTGGGCCCATCTCATAACTTGGGTTTTAAAATTAAAAGAGGGACTCCCTTCATGTCTCTCCTCCCTCCCTTTCTATGCAAAACAGGGGAAAGCAGAGGGGAAAGGTTGGCGGTCAACGGGCGGCTTGTGGGTGGGTAAGAGGCGGAAGGTCCGGGCGACGGCCGGAGGGGTCACCAGTGGCGTCCGTGTGGCCGAGGTGTTCAAGCGCGAAAACAGGGGCAAGAAGTGGTGGTTTTCGGCGGTTTCGGGTGGCGGTAGAGGTGTTTTTCCGGCAAGAATTTGACCCCAATTGGTAAGTATAACTTATAATTGATGTATTTGGGTTATGAATGTAAGTTTAGATTCGATTTTGGTTGGGTATTGATTTGAGATTTTGAGATGGGTATGCACGTATGTGATGGTTTGGAACAGTGGTGGTAATTGTGATGTTGGTGGTGAAAAGGGTATTTGGGCGGTGGTTCTGGTCGGAGGGTGACGGCAGTGGTGAGGTGGCGGTGATGGAGGTAGGTCGGGTCAGAGAAGAAGATGGTGGTGTAGGGTGGTGTTGGTGGTGAACGAGAAGGGAGAAGAAGATGATGATTATGGTGATGGTGTTTGGATGTTTGATTGAACAATTTGATTTATAGATGTATAAAGATGGTTGATGATTGATGAAAAGGCTGCTACTGCTCAGGAAAGGGATTGATAATTGAGGCCATTGATGAAAAAGTAGAATCTTGAAGAGGAAGATGGATGAAAACTAGGAAAAGGGTGTTGCAAAAAGGGAAACCAAGGCTGTATAATTGAGGAGAAGAATCTGATTTTTATGATTTTGTTGGCCAAAAGGAAGTGTTATGGTTGTTTTTTTATGGGAAATTGGACGGTAATATACCAACCTTTAGGGGTGTTGAATAGTAATATACCAACCTTCACTTTTGGACAGTAATATCACTGACCTTTATAGTTTGGTGACATTAATATACCTTCAAGGATTTTGTGGGCGGCGAACCGGTTGACGGTCTGATGTGGCAGGTGGTGCAAACCATTTTTAGGTATTTTTAGGGGTATTGAGTGTTTGTATTTAGTATTTTTAGGATTAGGGGTTAGTTTTGTTGTTATTTTTTAGGGTGTAAATCCTTGAAGGTACATTAATGTCACCAAACTATAAAGGTCAGTAATATTACTGTCCAAAAGTGAAGGTCGGTATATTGCTATTCAACACCCCTAAAGGTCGGTATATTACCGTCCAATTTCCCTTTTTTATTGGTAAAGAAAACTAGGAAAGTTTTAAAGAGATTATTGGAAGGAAATTAAAATTTTGTAACTAGTAGGATAAATTAAAAGTGATTTTGCAAAATTTAATTATAAGAGGCAGTATAAATGAGATCTAATTTTGGCTAATGATAATATGCTCAATAATTTATGGAGGGTTTAAAGGAGGTTTAATAAATAAATAACTTAGTCATAATTATTGAGAATACTTTTGATAATAATGTAAAAATTAGAAAGTCTAGGAAAGACAAAATTACTAATATTAAAACTCTTAATGCTACACAAAAGTTAGGAAAGAGTTGGATGAAGAAAGCTTGAAGAAGAAGAAGAAGATGGATATGAGAGGAAGAGAAGGGTGGTGGTGGAGGTGCTTTAGCTTTCTAAAAAACCAAGTAAAGCAATACATTTACTATTATTAATTTACAAAATATGAAAAATGTGTGAAATAATAAATATTATTATTATTTGTAAATCAATAAGTAGAACATGGAAAATGTGTAAAATATAATAATCTATATAATTTAGAAATTAATAAGGGCTAAAATTTAACTATTGAAATTACTCATATTAGAGTTTAATATAATTAATTGAAAAGTAAGGAAGTTTAGCATACTAAGACAAATAATGAATCGTAATTGAAATTAAAATTTTACTTAACAGAATAAATCTAGTTTAGAAAATACGGGTCGTTACAGACCTTGACGTGCTACTACATACACCGTGCGCTTGCGACCCTGTCAACTTTTGCTAATAATATTAAAGCCTATATATTGTTGTCTTCTATGCCCGACTCTTGGGATACAGTTGTAACTGCTGTCAGTAGTGCTAAGAGTAGCGATGAGATGAAATTTGACGAGATCAAATCTGTGTTGCTCAATGAGGGCCTTCGTAGGAAAAATTCTAGTGGTGGATCTTCGGGAAGTGCCTTGAGTGTCAGGGGTAGGAAGACCAATCAGAATTCGAATAATTCCAGGGGGTCAAAGTCCAAGGGTAAAAGCAAGTCTAGGAATATGAACAACGTTATGTACTTATGTGTTATGGTTGTGGTTGTGGTGAAAAGGGTCATTATAAGAGGGATTGCCCTAAGCCTAGGAAAGGGAAGGGTAATAATGATCGTGATTCTATCAACTCTGGAAGACCTTTATGAAGCCCTACTCTCGAGTGTGTCTAGTCCTGAAGCGTCATTGATAGTTGATACTGGTGCATCTTTTCTCATTTCCCCAAACAGAGAGTTATTTCGTAATTTCAGGAGTGAGAATTTTGGCAATGTTTACCTTACTGATGCCAAATGTTATGAGATAACAGGTAGAGGAGATGTGACTATTAAGACTGCTAATGATGGTCTTTGAAAGTTGGAGGATGTGAGATATATTCCTGGTATTGAGAGGAATTTAATCTCTGTGAATCAACTTGATGAGATGGGATACACTACAAGGTTCGGGAACAGTAAATGGAAGATTGTGAAGGGTGCTATGGTAGTAGCAAAGGGATTGAGGTCCGACACATTGTATTCTACCAGGGATATCAATAATATGATTTTTAATGTCAATGATGTTTCTTGTTCTAGCTTATGACATTGCAGGTTTCGTCACATGAGTGAGAAGGGCATGAAGATTCTAGCTTCAAAGGGTGTTTTGGAGGATCTGAAAACTATAGACATATATGGAGCTCTGCAAGAGTTTGTCTTTGGTAAGCAGAAAATCAGTTTCTCTAAAACTGGCAGGGAGAACCAAAACCAGAGAGGTTGGAGTTGGTGCATTCAGATGTGTGGGGGCCTGCGCCAGTCAGATCCATGAGTGCCGCTCAATATTATGTCACCTTTATTGATGATTACATTCGGAAGGTATGGGTTTATTTTCTGAAAAATAAATCTGATGCGTTTGATGTTTTCTTGAAGTGGAAAGCTCAAGTTGAGAGACAAACTAGGTTGAAGGAAATGTTTGAGGACGGACAATGGAGGGGAATATGAAAAGAAGGAGTCCGTAAAATAATACGAACAGAACGACATTAGATTATTGAGAACTGTACCCGGGACACCAAGACAGAATGGGATAGCAGAGAGGATGAATAGGTTTCTGAACGAGAGAGCCAGAAGCACGAGGATTCATGCTGGGTTCCCCAAGTACTTATGGGCAGAAGCAGTGAACACAACAACATATCTAATCAACAGGAGTCTGTCAATTCCATTAGATATGAAGGTACCTGAGGAGGTAAGGAGTGGTAAGAAAGTTGATTATTCCTTTCTTCGTATATTTGGATGTACTGCATATGTGATGATTGATCCTGACAAACGTGATAAGTTGGAACTGAAGTCCAGAAAGTGCTATTTGGTTGGCTATGGGACTGACTCTTTTGGATACAGGTTGTGGGATGGTAAAAAGATGTTGAGACACTGTGATGTAGTCTTTAATGAGAATCTGTTGTATAAAGATTGGCAGGCATCAAGTGACTTAGGTGACAAGAAGTTAGTGGGAGCTGAGGTGAGAAAACAAAAAATGGTCAAGTTTTCTGTCAGGCTTGGTGTGCCTAAGAAGAAAACAGTAGTAATAGAGGAACCACAGGCAGCTTCGCATGTTGGAGATCAAACTGATCAGGCTCCAGACCAAACTTCAGATCAGGCTGCTGATGAGCCTAAACCACATGAGCTAGGTGAAAGCTCTACTGATGATGAGTATACTCCACCACCCACCTTGAGGAGATGCATAAGGGCTACCAAAGGTAATGCGCCTGACAGATATTCTCCATCTTTGCATTACTTATTACTGACAGATGCTAGTGAGCTAGAGTCCTATACTGAAGCTGTGCATGTTGAGGCTCGATCCAAGTAGGATTATGCAATGGACGATGAGATTGCTTCACTTGAGAAAAATAAAACCTGGGAACTGACCAGGTTGCCTGCAGAGAAGAAAGCTTTGCTGAATAAATGAGTTTACAAGATAAAGAATGAGCCTAATGGTGCTGTGAGATACAAGGCTTGATTAGTGATTAAGGGGTTTTCACAAAAGGAAGATATTGATTATGATGAAATTTTCTCTCCTGTTGTGAAACTAACCAGAAGGTTGCAGTTGAGAATTTACATATGGAGCAGATGGATGTAAAAACAACCTTCTTGCATGGAGATTTGGAGGAGGACTTATACATGAGGCAACCTGACTGATATGAGGTTCTAGGGAAGGAACACTTGGTGTGTAGACTTCGAAAACATTTATATGGGTTGAAACAAGCTCCAAGGCAGTGGTACATCAAGTTTTACACCTTCATGTGCAGCAACGGGTTCAAGAGGAGTGATAAGGATCGATGTTGTTATTATAAGAGTTTTGCTAACTCTTACATTATTTTGCTTCTCTATGTGGATGATATGTTGATTGCAGGAGCTAATATGAAAGAGATACCGAGCTTAAGGAGAGGATGTCTAAAGAGTTTGAGATGAAGGATTTGGGTGCTGCATATCAAATCATTGGCATGAGGAGTACCGGAGACAAGGACAAAGGCGTTTTGAGGTTTCCTCAGGAGGACTACATTAAGAAGGTGCTTGAAAGGTTCAATGTAACTGATGCGAAATCTATAAGCACTCATATAGCAAACCATATCAAATTATCTAAGGAACAACAACCCAGAACCAAGAAGGAGAAGCAGTACATGACTAGAGTTCCTTATGCTTCAGTAGTTGGGAGCTTGATGTATGTGATGGTCTGCACAAGACCGGATATTGCTTTTGCAGCGGGAGCGGTGTCCCATTTCATGTCCAATCCAGGAAAATCGCACTGGGAAGCTGTGAAATGGTTGTCGAGGTATTTCAAAGGTACTTCCCATTACTGTCTTATGTTTGGTGGAACAAACCTTGATCTTAAAGGTTATGTATATGTTAATCTGAGTGGGGATTTCAATATCAGCAAGAGTACAACATGCCATGTATTCACTCTTAGTGGCTCGACAATAAGTTGGGTGTCAAGATTACAGAAATGCATTGCTATGTCGACTACAAAATCTGACTATATTGCCCTGTCTGAGGCAGGCAAGGAAATGATATGGCTACATGATTTCTTGGAGGTTCTTGACCAGGGACAGGATGGTGTTCTTCATTGTGACAGCCAAAGTGCCATTCAACTGACAAAGAATCCAGTGTTACACTCAAGGACGAAGCACATCAGAAGAAGGTATCACTTCATTTGAAACTTGGTAGAAAGTGGTGAAGTAAAGCTCGAGAAAATAGTAGGCAACAAGAATCCAGCATACATGTTGACTAAACACGTGGATGTTGGGAAATTGAGGCTCTATATGGCCTCAATAGGCCTCTCTGTCTGATAAAGAGGCCGATCGGTGCACTAGGGGAACTTGTGCTGAAAGTGAGGATTTTAGAGGTTTTGGTCTCCAAGTGGGAGATTGTTGTGTGTTGAGACTAAAATGAGGAGAAGGAGGAAAAGTGTGAGGCACTACCCGCGTCTCCGAGACGCTTTGCGCCCCTGAGGCAGAAGACTCGCATGGGCAGGCGCTGCTGGCGCCTACTTGACGCCATTCGTGCCTCCACTCGGCAACACCACCCGCGTCCCCTTTCTTTAGTGAGACGCGACATGCGCCATCCGGGGCGTTACCCACAGGCAAGACAGAGGGGGTGATATCCGGGGCGCCACTCACACCCATTGAGGTGCTCCCCACGCCAGGGTCAAGGTGCCCGCGCCGTTTGGGCCTTGCTCGCGCCTTTGAGGCCCATTTTTTGTGTGGCGGAATTATTTAGGGTTATTATTGTTATAACCTAGTTTCCACTTGTTCCGTCGGGTATATAATTAGTATCAGTTTCTCCTCATATGTATCAAGTGAGATAGAGAGAAACACAACCTCTGAAATTGTAATCCTCGTATAATTGGTATCAGTTTCTCTCTAAGACACACATAATGCCTTCAACGGCTTGGGTGTATATGTAGGAAGACTAATATTAACCGCCAAGCTATCTAAGAAAGCCCTGACCACCACTCCAATTATATGCCAAATCTAATACAATTAGGAAACCTAAATAATTTCTAACACAATTAGGAAACATATCATGTGGTCAATGTGGGTGATTTAGGATACAATATTCTTAACAAACACCCCCGGACAAAATTAGCCAATAGTCAAAAGTTTCCTCTTAAACCACTTGAGCTACTACGATCTGCACTCTACCAATTCCATCTCCACTATCTCAAATCTGATCTTGCCAAACCTGCCATCTTATCACCACAGCTCTAACACTCGAGATCTCAAAACCAAACTTCTCCTTGAATTTGATTGAACCCTCATTGATATCGATTGTTATGAAGTAAAACTTTGGAGCACACTTGTATTGGAAACAAAAACATCCAGGGTACTTCAAACATCGAGAGTAATAATGTAATATCCCGGTACATGGTTAAAGTGTGGCTTAAAGGGATTGAAATGATTACTTATATCACTAAGGTATACCTTTCTTTTAGGAAGTTCATCTGTTGAGAATTCCCCAATTAATATAAGTGTGTTGGATGAGAGTAGTTTCAGGATTTGTGACTTCCTGGGAAATTTTCTTAGGAAGCGTGTGAGCAAAGACAAAGCATGGCGAAAGAACCAGTGTGATGATTTGTGGGATCAGACATCGATTTTTGAAGGAATTTCCAATAACGTACGCGACACGAGAGAGGCCAGGACATTACAAAATAATGCTAGAACAACATAAATAAAGGGAGACAGAATAGTTAACGTGGAAACCCCAACTCGAGTAAAATCATCTGGATCACATGAGCACAACAAAATCTACTATATGGTTAAAGTACAACTATCTCAAGTCCACATGAGATCAATATGAGAGGTAAAGATCTACCACGAGAGATTCAATTAGATAAGAAGAATTAGTCTCCCTCAAGATTCTCACTAGCACAACTCTTCATCCCTAATGAATTGACTAATATCTTAGGGGCTTACACCTATATATAGGCATAAACTGGTTGTATCTCTTCATCTATCCCTGGAGGGAGGCAGCTAAAGGATTTACATTAGCCTCTCTACCTGGTGCTCTCTTTGAGACACACATAATACGTTGGAGTATTTTCAAAAGAATAAGGGTAATTAATTAAGTTGGAAAATTACTAAGACAAGCTTAAGGTTGACTGCGAGGGTCAATGTATGTCCTTTAAGCTTTAAAATGAATTGACATGACCCATGTCAGAAATGACACGAGTCCCGTAATTGTTCAAGGAGACAAGAAAAGGAGTCTTAGGCCAACACAGGATGTGTTGACAAGCAACACAGGTCATGTTATGCAGATATAGTTCGTGTCAGGTTCTAGTTGCCTTGATTTGATTTGCTTGATTTTAAGCCTTTGAATAATCCCACGTGATTATGATTTTGGATCATAATAGTGATTGATTTCTTCAGTAGACTTCATGATCCATCATATAATCCCTTGGATAATACCCTTGAATCAAGCCTTTTGAAGGCAAAGAATTGATGATTCAAACCCACATATAAATAATGAGGTGAATTCTCAATATTCATCTTCACTCTACTCCTCTTCTTCACGTTATATAAAGCTTCAACACTCTTTGAGGCATTTACTGTAACTAGGGTTGAGACCAAATGAGACTGAATCGAATCGAGATGACCGAGGACCATACTTGGGGCAAGTTGGACTGAAAAAAATTTAGGTCCTGGATTGGATCAACTGCACTTTTCTAGTCTTGAACTAGATCGACCAAACTTTTTTCGGTTGAGTCCTCAGTCCAAGTCTAGAATGAACTATGCATAGCCTTATTGAGAAATATTGAAAAATAGGCTGAGAATTTAGTAGTTGATTCACTTTTATTCGGTCCTTGCTCCAGTCCTCGATCCTTCAGTTCAATCAATGAGTTGGACCGAAAATCGAATATTAGAATTTTTTGGACCGAAGATTGACTATAATTAAAAGATTCCTTTCTCTTTATGTATAACACAATTTTTTTTTTAAAAAAAAAACTTCAAAGTAAATTTAACTTTTCATAATATAGGAATGAAAGAAAGGTTTTCTCCTTGCCTATAAATGTATTTTCCAATAGAAAAAGGCGGTAATGCTTGATTTAAAATAAAAATATGAAAAAGATACAATGTTAGCGTGCGAATCAAATCTAGTAATAATAAAAATGTTGGGTTTGTGACCCATTGGATCCTTCTAGAGGTCCATCGGCAAAGAGAAGCAAGGAGGCACAAGCATCACCCCAAGAGGCGCCACCCGCCCCAGGATAGAGAGGGGGGAAAGAAGCGATGAAGGAGACGCCACTTGCATCTCGTAGGCGCCAGCTGCGCCGGACGCTGGCGCCACCTCATGAGACGCTCCCCGGGCCTCAGACTCCTTGTCATGTACGTGTCAGTTATTGTCTTCGATCTAGCATCGTGGGTTATTGGTTTTGACCTATTTATACTCCTAGTTGTCAGTTGTATCATATATAATTTTGGAGAGAGAAAAATATTGAGAGAGTAAATTTCACCAATATTTTTCCAGAGTGTCCCACCATTGTTATCCCCAACGAGATTGTGAGTTGAGAGATTGAGATATTGTATTGTAATCTCCATTGTTTGTACTCCTCATTTTTCTCATAATGGATTTTCCGTGGGTTTTTCTCTGAATTCTTCGGTTTCCCAGGTAAAATTGGTGTTTGCTTTTATCGCTTAATTAGTTCTGTTCCTAAATTTTGTTGTAATCATTATCATTTTGTTTGCTTACGTTGTAACTATAATCGACAGTTAGTTTCTCTAAAACCCTCACAAAAAAGGAAGAAGGTTGAATGATAGACATGTTTTTTTTTTTGGTCGTCATTTTGTATCATAAGCTAATTTAACAATAAACAATTATTAATATTGTGGGCTTCAATTTTAAACAATTAGCTTCACACCTATTTACTATTCGCTACTAAACTATTTGCTACTTAAATCGTTATCCACTACTCAAAATATATCTAAACTCCAAACAACTAATTTTAAGAATACATACAAATATATTTCTCTATTAAAAAATTCCGTCATATAATGTTCACAATTAAAAAGATCTCGAATCATTCATTGAATCTAATACATAATTCGATATTAATGACTAGAAGGTCCCAGAAAGCAACAAACAAAATTTGATAAAATTCTATCAAGATTAATTGTAGCCACAACAAACTGCACACGTACATAAGTGATGCAATGTGAAGTCTATATGAAGCCATGCCACAACTATGTGTGCCCCATTAGCCTCAACGTTGCCCCATTAGTACTCTCATAAATCAAAATATACATCTTTCAAATTTGACCATCCATGCACCTTCCTTTAGTATATATATTCAATGTGTCACCTTTCCTCTAAGTATATATAGTTTCTCTTTTTTGAGGATCTTAAAATTGAAGCAAGGTTAATTATTTATATACTAAGAAATATTTTTTTTATTATTCAAAGTTCGAACAGGTTGAGGAACTCCAACAATACTAATGGCGATGCAAATGCAAGCCTTATTAGGCGGCCCAACTGGTCACTTAGTCAGTGGTTTGAGGATGATTAGAATGAGTTTTCCTCAACTAGGAAAACAACGCTTGCGAGTTAATTGCGTGGCCAATGAGGAGGTTGAGGGTCAATCACAAAGTGGCTCAACTTCACCAAAGTCAAGTCCTAAGAAGTCTAGCAAAAAGGTAATGTAATCTTAAATGTTACACCTCTATTTCTTTTTATCTGGGTTTTTTCTTTAAATTGATGGGAAAATCAATGTAAAAAAATCTTATATCATTGGAATTGTAAATTGACAGATGATATGAAACGAGATAAGTTAGTTAAAAGTCAAATAACAAAAAATCAAAGTAGTATAAAATTAATGTCGGACAACATTGTATTGTATTTTGAAGGTGTTTACTGTACTATAATGATCTTTCGTACAATATTATACCATACTTTGGTGGTGGGTGTTACATGTGTCATATGAGTTTTTGGGACAATTATGCTCTAGAATTCAGCCTTGGATTTTGCTAAAATCCAACGCCTGTAAGGTAGAATATATTATCATCCAAGAAAATTATATAGCGCGGTATGGTCTAACATGCACAAATTTATTTATTTATTCACTTCTCCTTCATCACACGGGTTTAAGACTAATAACTCGTTAATATTAATATTTTTTTCAATAAGCACCCAATCTTATAATATTTAATTTTAAAAGTACTTATTTTTAGGAAACCGATTAACGATATAATAAATTTGTTAAGTCTCTCTTAAATCTACAAGTTTCGGCTGGATATATGTTTAATATCAATAGTTTGGTTTCGTTTTCAGTTTCCCAATGCAGTTTATTTATAGGAAACCGATTAACGACATAATACTTTTAGGTTTACAAAATTCGTAAATTAGAAATAGGTTTAAATGAAAATACGGTTGACCGGTTTTGGACGTTCCTTTAAGTTTACAAAACCCATAAACTGGAAATATGATTAACTGAAAATGCTATATATTTAATATTAATAGTTTGGTTTCGTTTTCAGTTTCCAAATATAATTTACCGTAAACCGGTTAACGACATAATGCGTTTAGGTTTTAGGTTTACAAAATCCGTAACCTGAAAATACTTTTGATCGAAAATACAGTTAACCGGTTTCGGACATTCCTTTAGGCTTAGGTTTGCAAAATCCGTAAACTGGAAATATGATCAACTGAAAATGCAGTTAACCGATTCTACACAGTATTCCTAAGAAATGACCCTAATGTCATTGCACAACCACATATAGGCACAGGAAAACAGAAGCTGGACCGACTTACTGGCATTCAGTGGCCCAGCACCGGAGCGAATTAACGGCCGCCTAGCCATGGTGGGGCTAATGACGGCCCTAGGGGTGGAGCTATCCAAGGGCAGAGGTTTGTTTGCCCAGATATCGGACGGTCAAGGAGCTCTGTGGTTTCTTGGAACAACCATCCTACTGTCAATCGCATCATTGGTGCCATTGTTGAATGGAGACAACCCTGAAGAAGGTGATGATGATGCATGGTTCAACTCTGATGCTGAGCTTTGGAATGGCAGGCTTGCCATGCTAGGGCTTCTTGCCCTAGGTCTCATTGAGTATGTCAAAGGGGGAGCTCTTATTTAGGGTTAATTCTCTTGCTTTCTTGAAAATACAAAGGAATGGTTAATTAATTAGTGAGTGTGTGATCTTCATTTTGTGTTATCTTCATCTTATCAAATTGTATAGTTGTTTGGTGAAAAAGTATTGTTCTGCCTTTTCTTTTGATGAGAAGATAAGGGTTCCATTTGTCCTTCAATTCATTATATGTGAGCTCAGTGACGAATCCAAAAATGAAATTAGGTGGGTTACGTTCAAAGTCAAACATAAAAAGTCAAAATGATTTAGAAAATTTACAATATTATTTGTATTGACTGGTTAATGTGTTTTATGATTATGCTCCTGACTTTCTTCATTCCGAGGAAAATTTGCAGAACTTGAAGGAAATTGAGATTGAGTCGATATTTTTTTTGAAATATATTTTCATTTAAGCTGAAAGAAAGGATTACAATAACAATTACTCAAGCAAATGTGATTCAAACTAATTATATTTAAACCAATCCACATTAAAATTGAGCAAACTAATTAAACAAAAATTAGACGAGAGCTGAATAAAATAAAACTAAAAAATTTATCCGGCTAAATTTTCAAGTTTAATAGACAAAAATTCCACTAAATCAACTAACTAATAACAAATAGAGTAATATATATTTCTAAAAATTATACTACATGATCACATTCAAACCAATTTAATTTGAAAATTGAATAAATTACACTAAAATTGAACTAAAATTTGAAGAGAATTGTCAATTGATCATAATAAAACATAACACAACTTACTAGATCATAGGTTGAGCGGACAGTAGTAGTGGCCGGTGGTGAGAATGATGGTGGTCTGGTGGTCCCTAGTGAGGAGTGGGAGAGGTGGGGTGTCGGCAAACTGTGAGCGAAAACAACTGATTCAAATTAACCTATAATTAATAATTGATGGGTTTGCAAAATTTGAGTTAAAAATTGAAAAGGGAAAAATACCTAGCTAGGATTTGAACACAATAACTCTACATTCATTACACATCAAACCTAGCGTGCACCACTCAACTACAAGCACATATATGATTCCATGTCATATATGTTGCTTAAGACACCAAACTTTCAATTTTTTTTTTAAAAAAAAAACAGTGTATTTGACCCCACGTGAATCTATGTTAAATCCGTTCATATGTGAGCATAATTTTACAAGTGAATAAAACAGAAACTAGCAACAATTCTCGTCCCTTATGCTCCAGGAACACTTAATAAATTGCATATAAACATTAGCTTTTTGTTCAATACGTTGCAAGCTAGAGGGAAAGCATGAACTAATATTAATACATGCAATGCTAAAGACATGACACATACACCTGACAATTTCTGACCCAACTGAACCCGCCCGAAATTTCAGGGTTTTGAACATGATTTTTTCATGTCAACCCGAAATATACCGAACCTAAAAATTAGCGGGTCAAACCAACCCGACCGTTTGACCCAAAATTAAATTTTTAAGTTCAACTTTATTAAAATTTATGACTTTTCATCGGGTTTTTTTGCATTTTAGACCCTGAATTTTAGGGGTATTTATTATCTGGACCCCCATGTTTCAAAGTTTATATTTTGGACCCTGTAGTTTGTCTCCGGTAACAATGTGGACATATTTAAACGAGTCCGGCACAAACAAGCCCTTAATGAAGTTTGACTAATTTTTTCTTCCAATCTTACCCTTTAATTATGCCTCAACTTCCTAGTTTGCCCTTCACTTATTCATTCTTAATTTCCCTTGACTTTTTTATTAAATACCCAAATTCTCACATTTTAATTTACACTCTTCCTCCCCTCCTTCTCCCACACTGCTCGGCTCCCCACACCTATCTCCATTGCCATTTCCCTTTCTATCTTCTGCTACTTGCCGTCACCAGTCGACCCCCTCTCACTATCCCCCTTGAAACATCAACTTGGAACCCAACGTTGACCTTTGCCAATCCGAATCTGCAACCAGATACCCAAAATGAGAAACTCGCCCAGTTTTATGATAAAAAAGAATTCAGCAGACAGGAAAGTCCATGTTTAACAATAGTAAATGTCTACTGCCAGCATTTTCAAACAGTAAAAAATTCCAACTGGATCTGATTCTAACGTCCCAGTGTTTTTCTCATCCCTACTTGAATAACACATTTTGCAGCAAACATTACTTGCAGTTCTAGGCAGTATAACTTTACTGACAAAGGAAACCAGGCAAGATGGACATTCATATATATTTATATAGGTACAACAGCCTTCACTATTGTTTAACAATATGAAAAGAAAACAAAACAAAAAAGAAACAGGGGAGGGAAAAAAAAAACTGACTCTCAGCTCAAAGGACCAAAAAGATAGGAAAAGGGAGAGAAAAACAGGCTATAGTGAACATTGAGTAGAAACCTCTAAAGGACAAAACATGATCAATTTAATGATAGTACATGAGCGGGTGGTGGGAATGTGAAGCTTGGCAGACAACAAAGAGCACAGACCAGATTTGAAGGAAACATAGGACAATTATAAGCACATATTACCCACTCAAAATCAATGTTAACAAGCAAAGTACCAAAAACCCACCAAGAAACCAAAATGACAACCACCCAGAAACCCATCAAAGCTAAAATTGCAAACACAATAGCAAATCACAAACAAGCAAATCGAATGAAAAGGGGTGAAAAGGGGCGTACTAGCAACAGGCTGAAGGAAGGCATGGGTCGAGCAGAGATGGGGTTGTTATTAATGGCGAGAAATTGATTGCTGGAGATTTTGAGCCGCTCAATTGGGAGGTGACGAACCCCAGCTCAGAAACTTGCTTGCCAATCCGAATCTGCAACCACCCCACCTGTTGGAATCTCCATTGTCAGATTAAGGGGAAGCTTGGCAGAGAACATATTTGGGTTATGCGTATGGGAGAAGGAGTTCAATAGTCAAAGGGAAGTCTTGTCAAAGGAAATTCAAAAAAAGGGATAATAAAAGGGCAAATCGGGAACTTAATGCATCATTATGGTCTTCACCGGACTAAAACCATAGTTTGGGCTAGATTTTTTGGGTCCAAAAAATTCAGGGTTCAAAATATAAACTTTGAAACATGGTCCAAATAATAAATACCCCCAAAGTTCAGGGTCCAAAATGCAAAAAACCCCTTTTCATCAGAATTTCTAATTATTAAACTATTAGCGCAATTCATTTATTTGTTATTTCTCTAATTTAAGTTAACATAGTTACAATAAACTATTGTTACCAGAAGATAATCATATTTTATTATGTATTTTGTACAAAAAGTAGTATTTAGATACCATTTTTTAAAAAGAAAAAATGGAAAAAGGTCGCAATCATAACATATTGGGTTGACCTGAAATTGAAATACACCGCTGCGTATTTACCCGAACCTGAAATATACCCGACCCGTATTTGTCCGATCCTGATATACGACCGACTTAAAACTCGCCTGCCCGACCAAATTGACAGGTCTAATGAAAGGTCGATTGGCATGTGGAGTTAGAGAGGGTAAATGACAATACAATAATTGATAATAGAATTGTTATCTTTATTTCATGAGAATTGAAATGGAGTGAGAATGACAGTAGAAGACACAATCCCACCGATTTATTACCATGGGAATGGTAGTAATTGAAATGATAACTTAATTATTATAAGACTACTATTTGATATTGGGGGTAATGCAAGTCAATTTTTTCAATAATTTGATGTAATTTTTGGAGTAACTAATTAATTAATTATAATAATAATAATAATAATAATAATAAAGGTATTCAACTCAAATATTAAGTAGAAATTAACTAATGGAAACATATACAACAATTATACTATTATTGGTTATGTACTTTCTTTGTGCAATTAACCTTTGAAGCTGGAGCTGGGAATTGAGGTTAACTTAGACCTGTTAATACGGGCGGACAGGCGGGTTACGGGTCGGTCGTATATCGGGTTCGGGTAAATATGGGTCGGGTGTATTTCGGGTTCGGGTAAATACAGGTCAGGTGTATTTCGGTTTCGGGCGGTTTGGGTCGGGTTTATGGGTCATGACCGCCCTTTTTCTCAGTCACTTACAACTAATAAAATTGATTATAGTTAGTCAAAGAAGCCTATGTAATGTATCATTCAATTTCAAGTTCGACCACCATGATATGTCATAGTTGTATTGACATATTAATATACACCTAATGGACAAAATTTAACAATCTTCAAGTCTACAAGTATTATGCGGTTTACGTCAACAATCACGAATAACAATACTTATGAAATATATAAGGTTTTGGGATGCTAATATACTAAACTTTTGGTGTATTGGACAATAATGCACTGAACTTTGACCTTTGACAATAATACACTATTTTACTGAAAGAGAGGAGAGAGGCGGGACTGCAGGAGTTTGAGGGTTCACTGAAAGAGTGAGTGAGTGACAGTGTTAGGGTTTTGTTTTGGTCATTTGTTATTTCATTATTTCATTTGTATATCTCTCTCTACGCATAGCTTTTCAAAACCACCCAATATTTTACTTTTGGGCCTTAATTTTCATGGAATGAGCCCATTTTTTTGCACAAGGCCAAAGTAGACAAAACACTTAAAATTAAAGTGTCTGACCCAACGGGTCGACCCAAACCTGACCCGACCTAACCCGTTTTTTACCGGGTTCTTTGGGTCGGGTCATTTTCGGGTCACGGGTCGGAATTTCGTGTTCAAAACCCACTTTTTGCGGGTCGGTTTGGGTCGGGTTTCCGTGTCAGGTCGAGAATTGCCAGGTCTAGGTTAACCACATGATCGAGTTAAAGATCTTGAATCAGCACAATCTGAATACAAGGATGTCAAACACAAAGGATACGACTTAGTCTAAAGTCAACGTCACCAACTAAGCCTAACGATCCATCAAAGATTGATAAAGGATAAGCCACACAATCTCATGAAAGGAACCACTTTAAGATCACCTCCTTTAGAAAAAGGTGTAGAAGGCGAAAATTTGTCAATGAATCAAGACTCGCCACGTTGAAATTAAAATAATTTTAATTCGGCTAATTATAACTCATCATGTGTCAAAATTAATTATGGTGGATCATTTAATGATAAATTAAATGATATTATATTTGGGTTATTGGATGCTAATATACTGAACTTTTGGGGTGTTGGACAATAATACACTGAATTTTAACCTTGGACAATAATACACTGAACTTTGGGGGTGTTAAACAATAATGCACCTAGAACGATTCCTGCAGTGACTGACTCGGTGGCAATCCTACTTAATAGGTGGATGATATGAATTGACCCAAAAATATTTAAATTTATGATATATCAGCTAATCCACACATAAGCAAAGGGAATGAACTTTGGAAAGAGTAAAAAAACATAAAATCACATTTGTTTAAACGTGTTTTTGCTGAGAGATTGTTGTTGTAATTGTATAAAATCACCTTTGTTTGTGTAGATTAGTAGAGATGTCATAAATTTAGATATTATTTGGCCAATTTATCTTCTCGACCAGCCCCATAAGATCACCACCAAGTCAACCACCATAAAAATTGTTCTGGGTGCATTATTGTCCAACACCCCTCAAAGTTCAGTACATTATTGTCCAAGGTCAAAGTTTAGTGCATTATTATCCAATATCCCAAAAGTTCAATATATTAGCATCCAATAACCCATTATATTTTTGGCTAATTAAATTACGCCATGTGTATGGATGACACATAAATATTTATCTTTTTTTTAAAAGAAATTAAATGGAGCCAAAGGCTAACCTAGGTTCTCTATTAATAGAGACCATTCTCCTTCATTTCAAGGGGTTGGAAAACATCCAAAGAAAACTCAAAAGCTCTCAGACTCTCTTCGAAGACAAGAAGCACAACAAAGTTTAAGCTTGTGCCGTCCATTCGTGGAGATCAAACTACTTCCTCTTGATCGGGATCAAGTCTCTATGACCCTCGTTCAAGACCACAATCATCCAAGTTCATATTCAATCAAGAGTATATTCATCCAAGATTATATTCATCCAAAACCATACTCATTCAAGACTAGTTCATGTTTGTTCAAGGAGATCGAATCAGAGGAGTTACATTTTCATTTTGTAACAAATATACGGAGATTGTACCCAAAATCTTTTGAAATTAATATATTATATTTGTTCACTAATTTCTTGTGTTTTATTTAGACCTAGAAATTTGTGTTTACACAGGGATTCGATTAGAAGCTTAAGTTAAGAGAAATACCGCAAAACTTAAATTTTCAATTCATATGCCAAGATGTCTTTCAAAATACAATATATGGATGAATACAACTTCAAAGCCCTCCACTTGCTGCCCATGCATGTCCAAAACAAGAAAGAAAAATAAATGGTAGAAAAGTTTTATTTACAAGCTAAAAATATAAAGATCAAGCCTCCTTTTGACATCTCATTTGTATGAAATCTCAAGCGACTCAAGCATTATTTTTATTAGAACCCCTCAATATCTTTGGCAGACCCAAGCCCAAAGACTTTGATAACTAAAGCTTAAGGACATTCGTTGATTTGAACAATACAGTAGTAGAAGCTCACTAAAATACATACTATTTGCAACATTCTTATATCATAATAATCAATTTTAATTAGAAAAATAAGTTCACCAAATATTCTCTTAGAGTGCGTTTGTTTAGTCAAAAACCCTAGGGAAATGGTCAATTTTTCCGAATTGACTTATTTTCCCTATGTTTGGTTGTACATTGACATAGGGAAAGTTTTTACAAGGGGCCCACCATTTGCAAGGTTTTCCTTGGGGGTTAAGGGAAATATTTCTAATGGAAAACTTTTCAGGGAAACTTTTCCCCGGAAAATTTTTTCCTAAAAATCTTACCAAACGCACCCTTAAACAATAATTGAACTCAAATAATTAACTAAGCTCTCAATACATCACTTATAAGTTATTTTGCACAATGCGTGCATAGCTGCACTAGTTTTAGAAAGTTCAAGAAACTACATGATAAAGCACGAGCGTCTTGTATTGTTTGTCAATTTTCTTTCTGAGGAATTGAAACTCAACAAAATCGTTAGTCATATTTAAGGGCACACGCATAATCGAGTTAGGATTATATTTTATGAAGTATCATATTTATGTAATTTCAATATATAATTTATGAGCATATATATGTATATATTCTTATGAGTACATATATATAAATTTATAACCATATTCATACAATTAACAAGCATATAGACATACAAATAAAATTAGAATTAACTTGTAAATTAATAAAAACATAGATATGCGAACATGTATAAATTATAAATTTAAAATTTCAATATATACATGATCAAAGAGCGAAAATTATATATTTTATTATAAATTACATGTTCATGAAATTATATTTTAAAAACACAAAAGCATCATAATCCGAAATGTACTAAGGATGTGTCATATTAATGGGTAAAAAGTAGTTGAAGAAAAGTTAAATTTTGGTAACTTTTAATAGCTTTTGGTAATTTTTGGTAAATTTACATTAATATATCAAAATTAATTTTTTTATTTTTTAAATTTTGATAAATTTAGACAAAAAGTGATAAATTTTAGTGAATTGAAGTTAACCATGAATTTGAGAGTCACTAAGGGTGCGTCTGGTTGGTCAAAAACACCAGGGAAGTGGTCAATTTTTTCGGGTTGACTTATTTTCCACATGTTTGGATACGGGTTGACTTTAGGAAAATTCTCACGATGGGCTCACCATTTTCTATTCCCTTAGGGCCGGGGTTAAGCAAAATTTTTCTCTTTCCATAAAAAATTTCCCATAAAAAAAATTTTCCTGAAAAACTTTTTCTTAAAATTCCTGCCAAACACTCCTTGAAAGTAACTCTACAAAGATACTCCAGGATTCATGCACAACAAACTGAAGTGGACATGTTGCCTGTGGGCTACTGGGCTGTTAATTTAAAGTCCAGATGAAGCCACGTCCAATATATATTTGTGTGCCCCTGTAAATCTACGTGATCTCAATTGCCCCCCAAACACGTCCCTAAAATTATCGTGGTCATAATTTGGGCATCCATCTTCCCTAATTACTATAAATACAAAGCTTCACTTCCCTACTTTGACTCATCGAGGAACACAACTAAAACTAAACGCTACCAATCTCCATCACAGAAAACAAACCCTAGATATACACATATACATACATACATACTTATCTGTCTTCTTTGAGTTTTTTGTGAAAGACATACATATTAAAGAGCATAACTCGATTAATGGCGATGTCAATGCAAGCTCTCCTAGCCGGTCCCTTAGCCATTAATGGCTCGAGGAGGTTGACCATGGCTTCTCCATTCGGAGGCGTGCCTCGGTTGGAGAAGCCGAGTTTGCAGGTTAAGTGTATGGCAAAGGAGGATAGGAATAAAATGAAGGTTGGATCATCCTCTTCTAAAGTAAATCCAGTTGTATCGGACGAGAAAAAGGTATGATATTTTGAACTAATTCTTCATTGTCCACATTTTTAGTCAGAATTTCAGCACCCTATATATTCATACCTTAGTTGAAGTAGATATTTGCATCATCCACATTTCAAATTCAAAGAACATTTATATGACAACGTGCGTGTTAGAATATAAAATCATCATTTGACCTTCAACTACTAGCTTAAACTTTTCAACTACTAGCTTAAACTTTTGTACCACAATTTCTACCTCACCGTAGTCAAATTTATTGAAACCTATTTAATTGTATTTGACCTAACTTCTAATGCCCAGTGAAACTAAATAACAGAGCCTAGGTGGCCTATTACGATTGGGTAGACAACCCAAACTAAGTTAATGTAGGATTGACCATCATGTAGTTGCAATTATTAGATATTTCTAGACTCTTTTTTTTTTTTTTTTTACAAAGGTAAGCGGGTAAACGGCAGACTACCGATGTCTTCTCACAAGAAATCGGCCCGCCCTATCTAGATTAACTAAATTACAGAGATTGTGATTATTAAGGATTGTCATATCATCACCAACCCCTCTGGAATGTCCTTGATTAGCTAACCAATCAGCGACCACGTAGATAGATATTTCTAGAATACATATTCTAAATAGTGTCATTATTCACCTGTATATATATTATTCACTTTTAATAGTGTAATTGTCCACTTTAATTAGAAATCCTAAAACATAAACTCCAAATGGAAATAACATACATTGCTTATATCTCACCATGGAATGGCCATTCCCCACTAGGCGAGCACAAAATTCAGCGATTTATTCGCCTTCAGTGGGCCCGCTCCAGAGAGGATCAATGGTCGTCTAGCGATGATCGGGTTCGTGGCAGCCCTAGCCGTGGAGGCATCCAAGGGCACAGATTTGTTCGATCAGATATCCAACGGCGGAGCACAGTGGTTCCTAGGGACAAGCATCCTTCTATCAGTAGCATCATTGGTGCCCCTTTTCAAAGGGCAGACTCCCGAAGAGGAGACCGACGGTTTGATGAACTCCGAAGCTGAGCTTTGGAATGGCCGCCTTGCAATGGTGGGTTTGGTTGCATTGGCTGTCACTGAACTTGTCAAAGGAGGAGCTCTTGTTTAGGAATGATGGATCAAGAGTACTACCATGGTCAAATCTATGTTGCTTTTGATCAAATCTAGTTAACCAGTTGTCTGTCCTGTACTGTAATTGTACATAGATGCATCCTATAAACTAGTTTTATACACATGTGCTATATATATCTATATATTACTGGGACGATGATACGTTTTTTGAATCAAGAAGGTTAATGAGCATGTTGAATTATCCATCAATCACATTTTGTAATTTATAATAATATTTTCTCTAATAATTATGTACATTTATCAATTATAAGAGTATAACATTTATTATCTAGATCAACAAATATAAATGATGGCTTAATTTTATCGATCATAGTAAAGTATGTACATTTTATGCATATCTTTATATTTATGAAAAAATATAAATAAATAATTATTTTGATGTAGTTTATAAGTCGTAATACTTCTCAAAGTAAATAAACGTACGCACATTTATAATTAGTAATTTAAATATGCTTATATATCATTTTTGAAGTGATCTAGGTGAAATTAACTACATATCAAGGTGCTTATCATTTTGTGTATTACTCCCTCATCCTGTGTTTTATTGTAGGGTGATAAATGTTAGGCAGACTCGTACTTCTTTTGACTAATAATTTTCTACGTAATATTTTATCAGAAAATTACAATATTATACTTTTATAATAGTATTTTTGGTTACGCATTTAATGATAGTATTTTTGTATAATAGAAATTGTATATGTTGAAAAATTAATGGTCAAAATTTTCAAAGTCGACAGATACATTGATCTGTATCACCTTAGAGCTCTACGTTTTGGAAAATAAAAATCAAAGTTGGTCCAAGAAACTTTTCCCCTAGTCGAGCTTGGACCTCATTTCGGTAGTCATTCTCATCTATTTTGGGAGCAAAAAGGCAATTTAGTCTTTTCACAAGGCACATGTTTTCGTCATTGGGCGTCAAAGAAGAGCGTGAGAAAAGTTGAGACCAAGAAAGTCAGGGAAGAGGAAGAAAATATATGTAGTAGCTCTAATTCCATAGAGCTTCAGTGTTCTTGAGATTCGAAGAGCTTAAAGCAGACACTGAGAGCTTTCTAACGATAGATTATAAGCTCAATTTGACGTCCAGACGAAGAAGTTATGTGAACTTGAAGTTCGACAGAAAAATTGTCCAAAAGGGAGTTACGGTCGTGACGATGCAGGTCACGCTCGTGACAACCCCATGTAGAGGCATGTCATGCCTCGTTTACCACATTCCTACAAAGCTGCTTGGTTTTTTTTTTTTTAACTCGCTTGCTACATTTGTCGACGTGACCATTTTTCTTATTCTTGTTACCCACATTATATTGTACCATGTGAACATTAGAGACTATTTGAATTCAACTTGTAGGCGTAACTCCCCTTAGAATCTAGAGATGGTTAATCAAACTTTCAAGAGACATAACATCTTTTCAGTGTATAAGAGTCATTTTGGTTTCATTATATGAGGAGGGAAGCTTACCAACAATTGATGATACAACTATGTTCTTATTCATATTTAAGTTATATTGGTTAAAAATAATTACCAAGAATATCTTGAATCTCCGAAATAAATTGATTTTAAATTTTCCTATTGTCACCCATCTTAAATTTCATGAATTCACGAACAAGAAAAATCTTACTTGACACATCTTCTAACATCTATTTGGCTTCAAGAATCTTCTAAAGCTTCCTGGTTGTCTCAACATGTTGATGAATATTGAAGAGCAAATTTGTCATTCCATTGAGAATGCATCCTTTACAAATGTAGTTTTCATTCTTCATCTTAAGCCTTTGCCTTGTAGATTCCAGATCTTCTGATGGCTTCTCTACACTTGCACTTGAATCCTTGCGCTTGTTGCAATCCTTGGAAAACTTAGTTGATGATCTTGAGTCTGCTTAAGAGGAATCTCAATGTTAAGAATATATGCAACATTGAGAGTAGTTAGCAAGAAATACATTTTAATTGCTTTGGCAATGCCTATATCCATGCCTTCGTACCGGTCTAACTTTTGGAAATTGCTAGTTATGTAACAAAGTGAGGGCATTCTAAATAGTTTATTGGGGTTGCGTAGGAAAGTGAGTAAAATGGTATAGGGAACGATGGAATTCTCATGCAAACAACGCTAAGTTTGTGAACAAGCTCACTTTTCTTAAGAACTATTTATTATATCGTAAATGTTTAGAGAGATAAAACTTAGTATAACTTGAACAGTAAGAGGGTTGTTAATTTTAACTTGATTCACTCTAGTTGCAATTTAGACAACAATAAAATGTGTGATTAAATGAGATGATACGAAATTCACTTGCAAATGACCTCTATTTATAGGAGATCGATCGATATCCAACAATCCCTTAAGAGTCGGTCAGCACCTTTAATAGCATCATCCTCAATGAGGATTAAGACTTACCAACTCAATATGACCATATATATATATATATATATATATATATATATATATATATATATATATATATTAGAAATATAGTTATTGGGGTCAAAGATCACATAGTTAATTGAGATTATACAATAAATGTAACAATTGAATAATCTAGCTATTGGAGCGTTAATGAGATTCATGTGCTAAACATGGTCCGTGGTTGACATATTCCCTATTTTCTTACATTCTGGACACCAACACAACGTGTCTTGGTTCCCAATTAGTCCATATCGACTATATTTCTTGTGTTAACTTTAATTATAACACTTAAACTTATCTTAGATGGTTCTGACATACTTATAATTCTCTTATATTCTCATATAATCTCATTAGCGAGACATTTGATACATATTTTGCCCCAAAACATATATCATTTTCACCGGAACAAGAAAGTCACAATTCATGCTGAGTTTCATGGACCATGGTTCATAGAATAGTTCTGGATTGCTAAGTTCATTTAACCTAGCCGTACGTGCCCCAGAACAAAAACAAACAAAAGAGGTGCTTGAGGTAGGTATTGTCTGATGATATACATGCATTTGCCATTTGTGAACTCTACAGTTCAATGATTAAGTCAAGTGGGTAGAATATCCTAGAAATTAGACAATTTATCCTCCAAGAATATTATATTGGACGTTTTATCTGGTGCAAAATTTGTGGACAGAACCAGATCATTCTACGTCCCAGAAATTGGATAATTTATCCTCCAAGAATTGTGGACATTTTATCTGTTGCAAAATTTGTGGACAGAACTAGATTCTACGTGTACGACAGTAATTAAAACTAGTGTTTCCATGCAACATTGAACGTTTGTGCCTTATTCTAATATTTGTGACCCCACTACCCACTTACAAATAAAAGTAGGATTATATTTTGGGTAATTAGATTTAAATAATCTGAACTTTGGGTCACAGTAAATTAAATAATTTGAACTTTAGATTTGATTCTAGTTAATCTGAACTTTGGTCTCCTTGGATTCTAATAGCACGTCACCAAGTTAAATTGAACTTAATTCAACTGCGAGATGACGTGGTGGCGGAGCCACGTGCATAGGCTTTTTAGCTGTGCCATGTCAACTTACTATTGTTATCCCGCCGCCGAGTTAAGTTCGGTAGTGTGCTACTAGAATCCAAGGAGGCCAAAATTTATATTATTTAGAACTAAATCTAAAGTTCAGATTATTTAATTAGTTTACTATGACCCAAAGTTTAGATTATTTAATTCCAATTTCCCTTATATTTTTTGAAATATGAGGCATTTTGTATTTTGGACGCATAGTATAGGGTAATCAAATTTTTGGATCCAAGGTTTCCAACGTTTGATTTTTGGAACCTAAAGTTTATGGGTTGAATAAAAAAAAAAACGTTAAAGTTTGTGGGTTAAAAAAAAAGTCTCATGTCTCGTTCTTTTTTTCTTCCCATGTTTGAATTTCTATTCTAATTGACGTCAAACTTAAGGACTAAGGTTAAAACTTATATTAAGGCTATATTACATCTCTCTTATTCATATCAAAATTACTTAGACCCACGGTACTTAATTAGGGGTCTAAGTAGCTCTGACATGAATAAGAGAGTGTATTATAGCTTCAATATCAGTTTTAACATTATTCCTTAAGTTTGACATCAATCGGGAGATAAATTCAAACATGAGAAGAAAAAGAAAAACGGTACACACACACTTTTTTCAACGTACAAACTATAAGGTTTTTTTTATCATTAAGCATACAAACCTTAGGGTCCAAAAAATTAACGTTAAAAATCAAAGATTCAAAAAATTAATTACTCTATACTTCTGAGTCCAAAATGCAAACAACCCGCTTTTACATATGGTTTTATGGTACAAAACATTCCTTAGACAAAAATATCATACATCAAATCACATCCTCCTCCACTTATATAAATGCACCATCTTACTCTTCCTCCAGCATCAGCAAAACAAGGATCATTGCACAATCAAGTCTTCCTACTAAATCCTCCAAATCAAAAAACAAACACTTCCTCAGTCCTCTAGGGTTAATTGACCCTAATTCTCTCAAACTTGTGTGTAGAGTGCAACTCAAATAGTAGGTTGTAAAGAAGTGATAGATGGCCATGCAAATGTCAGCCCTGCTAGCAAGTGCAGCTGGTAGCTTGGCCAACGTCTCGAGGGCGGCTCCCATGGTGGTTCCTTTGAGAGGTCTCCCTCGGTTGAATGACCGTTATGGGTTCCAGGTTAAGTGCATGGCTGCTAAACAGGAGGGTTCGGGTAAACCTAAGGTCTCTTTGATTTCATCCAAATCAAACGAGACTGAACCTCAGAAACAACAGGTAATTATATTGGGTTGTTTTTTTAATGAAATTAACTGACTTATATATGCTAATTAACTTTGGAAATTCTGTACTGTATATCAGTTAATCTTATAATTTTCGGAATATAATGTTACAACCCTCTTTTTTTTACATTAATTTTTTCAATCTATTGGTTTGTACATATACATTTAGTCTTAGGACACTTGGACATTCTTTCACCAATTGAAATAGTTTCATGAAGAGCGTTTAATTGTTTCACCAAGACAAGTATTTAAAAAAGAAAATATGCAACTTTAAAGCTCATATTAAACCATGCTTTATATTTGAGTTGTTATTAGGTACTCTCTGATTTTATAATAAGGTAGTCACCACTATATTATTTTTGAAATTATAAAATGAAAAATTGGGGGTCTCCAGGACTGTTTAATAACTAATAATGCAATTTATTAGTTGCTTCTAGAGGTTATATTCTAGAAGGAACTCGTTGGTTCTCTATTTTTATTTTATTCACTCATAAAAATAAAGAGTATTCGCTATATAGTATATATACTCTAGGTATATGCAATATATATCGAAGAGTTTACCCTCATATTCCACTGAAAGGTGACTCAAAAATGTACCATGAAGCTCAAAATGCTATGAATAAAGGAAACAACCACAAGGCTAAAAATTCAAAGTCAATCAATCTATAACTCCAGCCAGTTGCTAAAACTTTGACCTAATTCATACGTCTTCCTCCCCACCATGCTTGTTACAGGGACTCACAAGCTTTACTGAGCTGTTCGCATTCAGTGGGCCCGGACCCGAGCGAATCAACGGTCGACTAGCCATGATCGGGTTCGTAGCCGCTCTAGGGGCCGAAGCATTCAAGGGCACAGATTTGTTCGACCAGATATCGCAGGGTGGAGCTCTATGGTTCCTAATAACCATGTTTCTTCTTTACACAGCTTCATTGGTGCCTTTGCTTAGAGGTGACAACCCAGAAGAGGACACTGATGGGTTGATGAATGCCAAAGCTGAGATTTGGAATGGCAGGCTTGCTATGCTGGGTCTCATTGCCTTGGCTGTCACTGAGTACTTCAAAGGAGGAGCTCTTGTTTGAGGGTACAAACACCTATGTATGCACATCATGGAAATAAAAGAGTGTAATGTTAAAAACTGAATAATCAACATTGTACAGGTTTCCAGTATTTCTGCTTTGGGCGATCCCACGTGTCTTGAATCAAGATGGTTAATAATCATCTTTAATTGCCTAAACTTTATACTTTTATGACTCTAAATTATACTTCATCCCATATTAATTGTCCCAATGTCCTTCTTTGACTAAGAATTGAATTTCTCGTAGCATATTTCGTCAAAAAATTATAAAATTACGTTCTTATAATAATATTTTTCATGATTAATCTAATGATAATACTTTTGTTATACTAAAACATTGAGAAATTAATGATGTCAACCGATAATTAATATGGAACTGAGGGAGTAATTTTCTTTTAGAGTAATTATACATGTTTATCAAGTATAAAAGTATTCGAATCATTGTTTATGTCAAAAAGTATTTAATGATAACCTAATCATATCAACTATTATAGAGAACGCACATTTTGTGTAATTCTATATTTATAAAAAAAATATATATAAATTGATAACAAATTTTATGTAATTTATGAGTTGTATAACCCTTAAAACAATG
Source organism: Portulaca oleracea (assembly GCA_029582165.1). NCBI lineage: Eukaryota > Viridiplantae > Streptophyta > Magnoliopsida > Caryophyllales > Portulacaceae > Portulaca > Portulaca oleracea. The sequence continues at coordinate 8,699,952 of CM055893.1, forward strand.
AAACGTATATTGATAACAATTTGAATATGCACAAATATACCATTTAGGATGATTTACATAAAATTCAAGACTTGTCATTTTTATTCTGTTTTTATTCAACTAAAAATGCAGAACAAAAACCATTAGCACACGGCTCCATGAGCCGCTGCCCGCTGCTTCTTGATTGAAGGCATGGTGTCCCCCCATGTGATCAAATTTCCTCTTTCTTTCAAAGCATGTTTTCAACGGATTCTTGCAAGAATAATAAGTTTTAGGAGAAAAATACTCATGTGAACAATGCTTACCCTCTTTGTATGACTTAGAGATCAGAGACCTCTTGTGTGCTTCTGCTCTTGTTTGTTGAAATCCGACCAACTTTATAGGATCGCTTTCTCTTTGAAGTTCGTGACATAGCCTTGTAAAAGAAAATGTTGGCCCCTCAGGTACAACTGTTGAGGAACATGTGTTAGGATCTCAGGGCGTTGTTAGCGGCACAAATAGTAATAAACACTTAATAGTAATAAAGATTGACACAAAGGATTATACGTGAGAAAAAACAAACCGGAAAAAAACCCATGAAGTTTGCACTATCAAAGGATTATAGCGGTGTTTCAGAGATTTCTAAATCCTTATGTACAATTTATATCAATCTCCATTCCATAGAGTTACAATATGAGAATTCAACTATCACAGTTGATATGCCCCACACTGTTGGGTTTTGAGGGGGTCCAAGGCCCAAATCCTATCTAAGCCCAAAGGGTAGTGGGCCCAATTTAATGAGGCTCACCCAGATTAGGGTTGGAAGAAGTCCTAACCTTTAGGGCTTAATTCACCTTATCTACCTTAACCCAAAACAATAACAATAGAAAAGAAACAGATAGCAGAAGCTGAGTTATTTGCTTGACAATCTCTCGAATGGACAAGCCTCGACCGACCTTCAACTCTTGAGCGCTCTTCTTCGGCTCTTGTACCGTCACTCCGGACTACGATCAGCACATGTGACACTGGGTTCTAGACCACCCGATCTCGATCAAATCAAGATTGGATGAGTATATGGATTTTGTCAAATAAAGTCTATCTTTCCAAATCTAGGACCTCGAGGGATCACCCTAATATATAGTGCCAAACCGGAAGCTTTCTCATAGAAAGTTTTTCTGGATCCCCAAAATCTCCAAAAAGGAGATCAGCCTCATAATGGGCCACCATGGGATGGAAAGACACTCTTGGCATCCCCACGGGCCCCATGTATATAGGAGAGAGGAAATGAGAGGGCGAGGAATTCTCCCGACATGGGACGCGCGCTTAAAGTTTACACGGACCATAACATCCCCACCACGGATCGTGATTCGTGATGACCTAGCCTCCAACCATGGTTGCCAGTTTTCCCAAAAATTAACTCCCGCATTTCCCCTGGTTCAATCCCGCATTGATCCGTACTATTTTCCACATACATATTGACTTCACATCACTGATTTGTGTGACCCTATGAGACCAATTAATACGATTGTGATAAAACCATCCAATCACTGATTAAGTGGACTTCTAGTAAAGTCATTAATCACCAGATTAACTTGGCTTGAGTACTCGAATGAAATTGAATATTACCGGGACATTCCCAACAAATACAACTCCCCCAGAACATAGAGATTACATATCATTCTCTTGTTGTACCAATGAAACACCCAATTGCGCCACAAAATAAGTCTAACAATAGGTTCTATTAATAATAACGATGAATACAACAATTAGGATTTAGGAGCTCTCCTTAACCACCAAGGAAACCATGTGAGGTGGCGAAACAAGTGAAATTGCAGAAAAATAACCAGCCTTAGTAACAAGAACCTTGTCCTAGTTGACAGGACCAGTTTTACCCCCTGTCACGGACCATGTCGACCTCGACGCGACCCATGTCACACGACAATCGCCAAAATTCAACCTCTAACTTCAACACGATCCATGTTCAATTGTAGAACACCAGTGTCGCCTTGTTTTCTTCCTCAAACGAATCAATTGAGCTCCACACTCAATAATATGAACCCATGCTTTCAACTTTGATCATCAACATGTTGCTCTTGCATATCCTGTAACATCCTTTGCACTTAACCTTGTGAATTAGTCTCTCTATCTCTCTCTCGCACATGAAGAATTACCAAAATTTAGTGGTAAAATTACTATATTCATCCCCTCCGTACCTCACTCCTTACGAAATTGTAAAGAATTAGTTTTGATTTTGGTTATTTGTGTGTCTATACACACACACACTATCTCTCTCTCTCATGAAAGTCCGCTAAAGTTTTACTAATCCAACTATTATTTTTGGATAATTTTAGCAAATAAATTTCATTCCATATCACACATTAGTCGGAAAGTCACTAAATTTACTGAAAAATTACTAAATTAAATTGGTTTAACAACTTAGGATGGGTAAATATTAACTTAAAATTGCTAGAGTTTGATTTATAAATGTCATAAACATGAAGGGAGTATATGCATTTCTTTTTCTTTTTTTTTTAACATATTTAAGTAGTTCATCTCATTTAGCGCCTATCGCAGGGTAACACTAACCCAATAGGCCTGTAGCAGATGAGGGATAGGGGGATGTTAAAGCCTAAACTAGGCCCACACCTAACCGTAACATTCCAAAACTGGTGAGAGAGCAATGCTTGCCCCATCATTCCAACCCTGGAGGAGAGGGATAGAAGGTTGAGTCCTTGCTACTAAGGCACTGTTCTTTAATTTTATGCGGTTGGTATGATGCAGAAACGGTGCAGTATAGTGGAAAATGCGATAACGTGTGAGATGGTATGGTAAAACTTGTGGAATAGTTGATAAGAGAAAATGTGAAAAATAGATAAGAAAAGTGAGAATTGTGGTAAAGTGTGGTATGGTGTAATAAAGTGTGGAAGAATATTGAGTAATATGATCAGTTATGATACCGCACCATACGAACAAGGTCTGAGGCAAGGGGCAAGAGCTAGTCCACGAGAGTATATCCTTTCATTCTTTAAATATCTATCATATTAAAATTTCATTAAATATCAATGAATATTTTACTAAATTTACCTTACTCTTATTATTTCCAACAAAAAAGGAAGGAGTAGTTTTCTCTTTACCAAACTCCAAATTGTCCGTTTGTGCAACCAAGATTTCCGAAAGCAAAACGAGAAGGGTCCCGAAAGTGCTAGAAAGTACTTATGAGACTCGTGGCCACAACAACTCCACATTCAAAATGTGGGTACCCAAGCTATAACCTCACATTCAAAACTAGTGGCTAGTATAACCTCCACATCATGCCCCTTTCAACATGTGTGTCCAAATGCATCTACGTGATGCAATTCTTATATGACTAACGTGTATTCAAAATATCCCCTCAATCAAACTACAGTCTCTCGTCCACTCCAATGTCTTATAAATACACTAGCATAACCCATCTACCAACTCACATAATTCAAAGCAATATATTACTTGTTTAATTCATAAACTTTTTGTACAACTTTTTTTTTGTAGTGTTTGTAGTAACATATTCATAGAAATGGCATCCATGCAAGTACAAGCCCTCCTAACCAACGGGTCGGGTGTGACCCGGATGAGCCGTCCCCCGATGTTCATGACCCAGATGGGCAAACGGGTCGGATGGAGGGTAAAGTGTGTGGCCGAGGATAAACCTGAGGGTGTGTCTAAGACTGAGTCGACTATACCTTCATCTATTCCAACCCCAACTCCCACTCCAGCTCCTGCACCTCAGAAGAAGGTACTATATATACCCTTTTCCAAAACCGACTTAAATTTTTTGAAATTGAACATGTTATAAAACATTCTGTTTTTATTTATTTGTTATGCTTAATAATATATTATTGTTAAACGGTTATTACTTATCAATATATTTTTTTAAAATCTTATACTTATATTATTCACTTTTTGTAATTATAATTTATTAATTTAAGTCATTTTGTAATTTTTTTTCCTATTGTTGCTTGTTTTTTTTTTCCTATTCTACATAATGATAAATAGAAAGGGATGGATTGAGAGCAAAAGATTGATAGTAAGCTAAACATTCTAAGTTTCGTACTATGAGATGCACTGAAGGGGACATGTTTGGGAGGGCCCTTTTAAAAAAATTTACAAGCGTATCCAATAATTTATTTGAAATAATCTTAATAAATACCTTTTATTAGTACTTTACAATTAAATTAAAAAATCATCCTAATATAAGTTTTAATCACAGTTAAATATTAAAATGATAATTCGAATAGAAACCCATCTTACCATAAATTTAGGTAACAATGACTTAACTTAGAATTTGTGTTATATTAAAATCATAGTTAACAATCCCAAAAATTGGATGACAGGCCAAGACAAGCTTCTCCGATGTGTTCGCCTTCAGCGGGCCTGCACCCGAAAGAATCAATGGTCGGCTAGCGATGATCGGGTTCGTGGCAGCAGTAGCAGTAGAACTATCCAAGGGCACAGATTTGTTGTCCCAGATATCCGACGGTGGAGCTCAGTGGTTCCTAGGGACAAGCATTCTTTTGTCGGTCGCGTCCCTGGTGCCATTGTTCAGGGGCGAAAACCCAGAGACGAAGACCGATGGGCTGATGAACTCCAACGCAGAGTTGTGGAATGGGAGGTTGGCAATGTTGGGTCTGGTTGCGTTGGCTTTCACTGAGTATGTCATTGGAGGAGCTCTTGTGTGAGTCAGCTTATTGTAAATATATGTTGGTGATGTGGATAAATTAGTTTGGTTAAGGTATGAGGCTAAGAAGATTACCGTAGGTGTAAACCATGTTTGTATGGTGTGAAATTCAATCTTTGTATGGGGCTGTGTAACTTGCCCTATAAGCAATTCAATTTTGTGTGAAGAACTTAACTATGTTCTCGTTAATTACTACTTTTATTGCTCATTGGTTTTTATGATAATGATAAGCAAAATGATAGGTAATAGTGAATTTCACCCAAATCACTTAAAAAAACTAAATATAAATATATTTAAAAAAAATAAATGTATGTTTTATTACTTTGATGTTCATTGTAACTTATAAATTATAACAAAGGAAATATTTATTTATGTTTTTTCATAAATATAAAAAGTTACACTCTCTATTTTTATTGATAAAGTTAGATTGTTAGTTATATTTGTTGATTCTAATAAGTATTATACCTTTATAATTGATATATACATATGATTATTAGAGGAAATATTATTAAAAGTTACAAAAATGTAAATTATGGATTGAAAATGTATATGGTCTTGATTTAAGATGACTATTAATCATTTTGAATTTACTTAAATTATTTTAAACAAAAAATTGTTCTGAAATGATACATATTTTTGGAAATTGACGAACAAAATACGTTTAAGAAGACGAAAATGTCTTTATTTTTCTCCATAATTTAATACAATCTACCCCTCATCTCTCTTTCTCTATCTTCCTCGTCTTCTTCATCTATAATTCTTTCATTTCAATTCTCACCAATTTCACCCATCTCCTACAGCAAAAATATCAATCCCTAATTTCTCTTGTCACTCCCCATCAAAACATTCAATTTTACCTGTCCTCCTATTCCCAAGTATCCATCTCTCTCACTTACTCTTAATTATTTCCCTCGAATCGGATCAAGCTTAAATTCAAGCATTGGAATGTCACAAACTACATTGACATTTTTCAGCAAGAACATGAGATTTGTTGACAGAGAGTTGTGGAAATAGAGCTCGAAAATGTCATCCACCAAAGTATGTTGATCACTTGTATGTTATAGATCATACCGAAAGCAACAAAAAAAAAATGTATGCTTTTCAAACTAGACTGGTGGTTATTGAAATAGCAACTTACAAACAGAGACCATTAAGTGCTATAAACTTAAGTGTCCAAAGCAACAGAGAAGAAGAGGTTGGAGCACAAAGATTTCATATTTGAAACACAGCTAAAACAAGGTAGTACACAACGCAAGGATCAATGAATTTCAGACCCAAGACAAACGCGGCCTCAGGTGAGAAATTGAGTTTGAAATGAGCGAACCTCGTAACCTGACAATGGAGAGCATGATGGCCCGTATGAAGTACAAAGTAAAGCTCAGAATGTCGAAAACTTTGGCACAATGTACTGGCTATCTATCTCTCTCTTTTCCTCACCCTTTTAAAAAAAATTCTTTCGTCTCAGTCCTCACTATTTATGCAAGCTTGATTTTGACATGTACTTTAGTGCAATGTGGGGAAATTGCAGATTAGCGAAGAAGATGAGGAAACTAAGGCAAAACTTGACATTTCACTCAAAAAATGAGGGGCTCAATTAACTTTTTCAATTTTTAGGCAACATTTCGCCTGAAAGTCGCTAAAGAGCCATTTGGTCTGTAAATATGCCACCTAATAGTGCATTAAAAAAAAAAGTTACGACCTTCCAATCAATTTTTAAAAATGTGAGCTACCTCGTAGTAATTTTGTTTGGATTTTAAAAGGTATATTTTTGCATATTTAAATTGTTACAAATATATTTTACATTGCATTAAGGATAGTACAATTTAGAAATTACATAAACCCATTGTTGTTTTATTCCCATAAATATAGAATTACACATAAAATACGTGTTCTTTATAATGATTGATATGATTAGGTTATAATTAATATTCTTTTATGTAATTGAGGATTATGATACTTTTATACAGGATCAACATGTGTAATTATCTAAAAACCTTTATTCAAAATAAAAAGATATATAAATTTTGGACAATTCAAGATGATTATTAATGATTTTGATTCAAAACATGTATCCTGATTCGATTTTTAAATTTGTAAAATGACAAGCGTCTTGATTTGGGATGGCTAATAACCATCTTGAATTTCAGCTAAATCAGTTAAAATATCAAGTATAGGCATATTTAAATGATTAGAAATGTATGTTTCATTACTTTAAGAATTATTAAGACTTATAAACTATAAAAAATAATTATTTATTTATATTTTTTTTTCATAAAAATTGTTGAAATGCCAATAAATTGGTTCAATAAGCTATTTTATCGAACACCTAAAATTTAATAAAATAACATAATTAATTAAAATGCTAAATGCTACATCAAATGTTATTGTCAAACAGACCTAAAAAAAACCTCTTGTGAAAAAGTTTATTTAAAGAATCAATAAAGGAAAAAAAATTTAAGGCAAACTTCTTTGTGAAATTATAGAAATAATTATCAAACACTTAATTATCTATTTTGAAATTAAAGAAATGTTTATCAAATTAACTTTTGGACAATGATACGTTTTTCATTAAGATGGTTAATAAACATCTTGAAATGTCCATAATTCACATTTTTGTAGATTTTATTAATATTTTCTCAAGTAATTATGTATATTTACCAATTATAAGAGTATAATACTTATTAGCTAAGTCAACAAATATGTATAATAGCCTTATTTTATCAAACATGCTAAATAATGCATATTTTATGCATAATTTTATATTTACGAAAAAATATAAATAAATAAATATTTTTATATAGCTTATAACTTATAAGTCATAATAAGTCTTAAAGTAACGAAATACATCTAATTTTTAATTTAATCTTTTGAGTGATTTAAGTGAAATTTAAAATAGTTATATATTAGCCATCTTAATTCAACATCTGTATCATTTTGCTGAACTTTTTGAGCCACCCATTATGTAAGTTTCCCATCATGGTGGTCCAATTTGTCCCATAATGCATCCAAAGTTTCAAAAAGGACAATGAGAAGAGCCACAACAAAGGACTCTAACCTTCTCTTGGCCACAAGAACTCCCCACTAGCTTGGAAAGTAGGTTGGTGCCCAAAATTACATCACATATGAAACTCTTGGCTAATATGACCACCACATCATGGCTCTTTCAATATGTGTATCCAAATGAATCTATGCAATGCAATTGTTTTTCTAAACTACGTGTGTTCAAAACATCCTCTCAATTTTAATTTGCATCGTACCATCTCCCATGTTTTATGGGTATACACTAGCATATATGTATATATAAGTTAAATTCCTTCTCCTTAAAACTAAGCATTCAAAGCATTTACTTAGTCACTTCACATACTCTTGAGTGCTTTTGTTGGCATTAGTTTGTATACCAAGGCGAGATTAGAAATGGCATCATCCATGCAGATGCAAGCCCTCCTAGCTAATGGCTTGGGAGCGACCCGAATGAATGTTCAAACAATGTCGGTGCCCCGATTGTTTGGGAAACGGGTCGGGTTGAGAGTAAAGTGTATGGCTGAGGAGAAACCCATGGGTAGCACTAAGTCAAACCTTGAGATGCAGAGCCCTACTACACCTTCACCTGCTCCAACCCCAACTCCTGCTCCTCAAAAGAAGGTATTATATTATGCCCCTTTTCACCTAGTTAAGTAAAAATACTCATTTAATCTTCTGAAAATTATTACTACCTCCGTCCCATAATAGTTGTCACTTTAACTAATTCTTTTTGTCCCAAAATATTTGGCATTTTGTAATTCTAATGTAACTTTTTCCAATTAGCTATATTTTTTATTAGCTTTTGTCATACATAAATAGAAAAAGTGATAGAGAGAAAGATATCCATACAATTTAATACTCATGTTTCACAATTTTTCATACAATACAACACTTAACCAATTCATTTTATTGGTTTTCTAAATTTTATCCAAATGGACAAGTATTATGGGACGAAGATAGTATAATGCAACACTCTCCCGTTTCTATATAATTAACTGTCGCTTAGTAAGTGATACATTGTTGATATCTATCATGATATGGGCATGTCTTGAATTCACTTAAAGTAGGCACATGCACTCAGCCACAACATCCCATACGATTCTTGGATGTCACTTATTGTATTTATACAAATATGCAATTTTTATTTATAAATAAGAATATAAATTTTAGAATTGTTTTTTAAAAGCGGGGTCACGTGACCCCACATTGAATCCGCCCCTAGTAAAATTCTCAATGTTAATACCAATAGGAGTATTATATACTTTGTGTAACTAACTACCTAGGCTCATCAACAATATAAAATAATAAATAATAAAATGATGGACCGGGGAGGCATGTTATATGAAATATTTTGGAGTGGTCCATATTAAGTTGGTAGACATAGGTCCACACACTAGGGTGGACATCATAAATTGCGATCTTAATACACATGAAATTCAATGACAGGTCAAGACAAGTTTCTCCGATGTGTTCGCCTTCAGCGGACCTGCACCCGAAAGGATTAACGGTCGCCTAGCGATGATCGGGTTCGTGGCGGCAGTAGCAGTGGAGTTATCCAAGGGCACAGATCTGTTCTCCCAGATATCCGACGGCAGAGCGCAGTGGTTCCTAGGGACAAGCATTCTTCTATCGATTGCATCCCTGGTGCCATTGTTCAAGGGCCAAAACCCGGATACGAAGACAAATGGGCTGATGAACTCTAACGCAGAGTTGTGGAATGGGAGGTTGGCAATGTTGGGTCTCGTTGCATTGGCTTTCACTGAGTATGTCATTGGAGGAGCTCTTGTGTGAGTGAGATTGAATGTAAATATTGGTGAATGTAATAGCACCTTGAGGAATTTCTTGGGTGTTATGTGTTGTTAAATTAGTTTGGTGAAGGTAAGAGGTTGAGAAGATTACGTTAGGTACAGCGTAGACTACATATGCACATTGTGGAATTCAACCTCCGTATGAGATTGTGTAACTTGCCCCATAAGCAATTCAATTTTGTCTTAAGGAATCAACTTTTTATTCTTGTTACAACTTTTACTGCTCATAGATTTTTAATGATAATGATAAATGTTTTGATTCAACATGGTTATTAATTATCTTGAATATCACTTTAATGACTTTAAATAAAAAAACATTTTGGGAGCCGATGACACATATTTTTGGAAATTGGTTAAAAGATGACTACTTTTTTTTAATGCATTCACGGGTTACCTATTTTTGTTAAAAAAAAATGGTTGTAAAGTGACAATTCAGCTATTTTGACTGAAGTTTGATGAGATATGTTTAAGAAGAACAAAATGCCTTTATTTCTCCTCTCTAAACTCAATCTACTTCTCATCTTTTTCCTCACCCTTTTTATCTATAATTCCTCCACCATTACAAACACGGCGACGGGTGAGAAGTTGAGCTTGAAATGATCGAGCCTCGGAACTGGGCAGTGGAGCATACTGACCTGTATAAAGCACAAAATAAAGCTTGGAACGTCGAAAAACTTGGCACATTGTACTAGGTATCCATCTCTCTCTTTTCCTCACTCTTTTCATATCCCTTCTTTTCATGCTTCTTTCCTTTAATTAATTTTTGATTTCATATGATCACAGGTTTGGAACCACAGGAACTCAGGGACTGACAAATCGAAAGTGTTTACTTAAAAAGATATCGACCGTGGAAGAGATACGATTCAACAACTATGCCTTGCGGGCCAAGCCCTGTGTTAAGGCCAACGGTGAGGGTAGGTAAAGCCTTGAAGCTCCCCTCTTGCATGAAGTTATTCAATCACTCCAGCCGGCACATCTTTTCTGTTCACCTGATATCATCCTCTACCTTCGCTTCGAAAATTTGAATTTCTTCATTCTATAAGTAAGGGTTATTATTTTTTATTAAACATAAGGTTCGCCCTCTCCCTTACAGTCGAGTAACGTCGAGCAGTACCTCTCCTGCCGATCGAGTGACTTCGTACCTCTTCGTTACAGTATCATCACTTGGGGAGTACCTCATGTCATAATTCCTTCATCTCAATCCTTACCATTGCGGCAAGCTTGATTTTGACATGTACTTTAATTAATGCTGTTCGTGGCAAACTGGCAATTGTTGATTAACGAAGAAGAGAGGAAACTAAGGTCAAATTTGACATTTCACTCAAATAATAATGGGCTCAATTGACTTCTTCCAATTTTCAAGTGACATTTCACCTGAAAATCACAGAAGAACCAGTTAGTGTGTAAATATGTCACCCGAGAGTGTATTAAAACAATGTGTGAGCTTCCAATCAATTTTAAAAAGTGTGGGCCACCTCCTAGCAGTTTTTTTGAATTTTAAAGCTATATTTATGCACATTTAAATTGTTACAAATATATTTTACATTGCTTTAAGGGTTGTACAATTTAAAAATTACAAAAACTCATTATTGGTTTTTTCCATAAATTTAGAATTACACATAAAATGTGCATTCTCTATAATAATTGATAAGATTATGAAATTAATATTATTTTATGTAATTGAGGATTCCGATACTTTTATACTTGATAAACATGTGTAATTAACTAAAAAATATTATTTAAAATAAAAAATATACAAATTTTGGATAATTCAAGATGATTGTTAATCCTTTTGATTCAAAACACGTATTGTGGATTGACTTTGAAATTTACAAAATGATAAGCATCTTGATTCAAGATGATTAATAACCATCTTGAATTTCTCCTAAATCGGTTGAAAGATTAAGTATAAGCATATTTAAATGATTATAAATGTATGTTTCATTACTTTGAGGATCATTAAGACTTATAAACCATATAAAAATAATTATTTATCTATATTTTTTTCATAAAAAAATGTTATAATGCTAGTAAATTGGTTCAATAAGCTACTTTATCAAACACCTAAAATTTAATAAATAATATAACTGATTAAAATGTTAAATGCTACCTCAAATGTTATTGTCAAACAGGCCTAAAAAAATACTCTGGTGAAAAAGTTTATCCAAAGAATTGATAAGGAAAAAAAAACTTTTTAAGGCAAATTTCTTTCTGAAAATAAAGAAATATTTATCAAACACTTAATTATCTATTTTGAAATTAAAGAAATATTTATCAAATTAACTTTTGGACTATGATATAAATCTTGCATCAAGATGGTTAATAAACATCTAAAATTTCCCATAATTCACATTTTTGTAACTTCTTATTAATATTTTCTCTATTAATTATATATATATTAATCAATTACAAAAGTATAACACTTACCAAAATTTACCAGTTTTTTCCTAAATTTACCAAAACTTACCAAAAATTACCAAAGTTTAAAAACGAATTTTTTTTTTAAATTTTGATATATTAGAGTAAATTGCCAAAATTTACTAAAAGTTACCAAAATTTAACTTTTACCCAAATGTTTTTTACCCATGAATTTTACACACCCTATCTAGTGCACATTTTATCAACCATCCTAAATAGTGCACATTTTATGCATAGTTTATATTTATGAAAACTATAAATCAATAAATATTTTTATATAGCAATTATAATAAACCTTAAAGTAATAACAACATACATCTTTAGCATGATTTAAATATCCTTATATTTAATTTTTTTGAGTAATTTAAGTAAAATTTAAGATAATTATTAACCATATTGACTCAATATATTTATCATTTTTTCAACTTTTTAAGCCACCCGTTGAGTAAGTTTCCAATCATCATGATTCAATTTGTCCCATATATATAGTGCATGCAAAGTTTCGAAAAGGACAATGAGAAGAGCCACAAAGTACTGTAGCCCTCTCGTGGCCACAAAGAACTCACACTTGGAAAGTATGTGGGTGCCCAAACTTACATCACATATAAAACTGTTAGGCTATTGTGATGACCACATCACTGCCGTTACAATATGTGTCTGTGTATATTTAGACTTTAGAGTGTCTTTGGTAGGGAAAATGTTTTCCCAATTTTCTAGTGTTTGGTACACAAAATCATTTTCAAAGAAAATCATTTTCCTCTAAAGGAAGGACATTGACTTCCTTTGATCAACCTAGAAAAATCATTTTCCACCATTGATTATTGAACTGATTTTTACTACTAACCCTAACTGAAATTTGAAGCCAAAATTTAACATTAACGGTTTTACTTGATGTTGGGTTGAATGTGGAGACCAATTTTGGGTTGGTCTCTGTCTCTTGGGGAGCAAGGTAAAAGAGTTTGAGTGGGAATCAGATTGTTGATTTGTTCCGCTTATTTTTTGTAATCCTTTGTTGTAGGGACTCTATTAATCCTAAAATTGTGTCAGACTTGTACTATAAATAGAGTCTAGGTGCTAGGTTTATTTGTATTGCAATTGAGAGTGTTTCATCTTATACCACAAGAGATTGACCTGTAATCTCTGTGTTCCTGAGGGAGTTGTGTGATGCTCAACTGTGAGTGTCGAGTTCTCAGGTTGTAACTCTAGGAAGGCTGTGAGAGATTGTGGAGGTCTGGGAATCTCTGAAACACCGTTGTAATCCTCTGATAGTGCATCGTTCGTGGTTTTTTCCCGGTTTGGGTTTTTCCACGTTAATTCCTTTGTGTCGAATCTTTATTTATTTTTCGCCTTTTATTATTGTTTGTCTGCTAACTACGCCCTGAGAATCCTAACAAGTGGTATCAGAGCCTTGGTTGGAGCGTGGTTGATCTACAGACTGAGAAGCAATGGCGGGCGCTATTGTGAAGATTCTGGAATTCGATGGGAAAGACTACGCATGGTGGAGGATGCGCGTTGAGGATGTGCTCCGCCAGCAAAGGTTGCATCTTGCGATGGGTGATAAGCCAAAAGAGATGGAACAGAAGAATTGGGAAGAGCTTGATGGTCAGGCATTGATGCAGTCGGTGGCGCTAGCTCGGAACGTGGCTTTCAACGTCAAAGATCAGAAAACGACAAAAGACCTGCTCGAGGCCTTGCAAAACACATATGAGAAACCTTCGGCGATGAACAAGGTATATGTGTTACGTCGTTTGTTTGAATTTAAGATGCAAGAGTCTGATGATATGCATGATAGTATGAATGAGTTGAATATAATCCTATCAAAGTTAACCTCTGTGGGATTTAATTTCGACGATGAGATGAATGCTAACATACTATTGGCTACCCTACCTAAGTCTTAGGAAAATTTCGTGACTTTTGTAAATTCTTCTACTAAGAAGGGTGAGAAACTGAAGTTTGGGGAAATTAGAGACTTTGTCCTGAATGAAAGTATTCGTAGGAAAGATTCCGATGTGTCTGAGTCTTGGGGAATGCTTTGACTGTCAGGGGTAGGAGGAATAGTGGGAGCTCGGGTCGGGGTCGATCAAAATCTAGAGGTCGAAACATAGAGCAAGTGTTGTGTTGGAACTGTGGTGATAGAGGTCATTTTCGTAGGGATTGTCCCAAACCTAGGAAGAGCAATCATAATGACCATGACTCTGTATATTCTGCCGAGGATATTGGTGATGCCTTAACTGTTAGTGTTGACAAGTCAAAAGGGAATTGGGTGATAGATTCGGGTGCTTCGTTTCACTCCTCGTCTAGCAGAGAGGCCTTTAACAATTTTGTGAGTGGGAGGTTTGGCAAGGTTAGGCTTGCAAACGGTCACAACCTAAAGGTGCTAGGAAGAGGTGATGTGAACATTAAAACTTCTAAGGGTGGAACTTGGAGGTTGAAGAATGTTCGGTATATCCCGGGTCTGACCAAGAACCTTGTATCTGTGAGTCAACTGGATGAGGAGGGGTTCACGACGAGATTTGAAGATGGTCATTGGAGGGTAAAAAAAGGATCTCTGATAATTGCAAATGGCAGGAAAAAGGGTAAGCTATATTCTGTAATTGATAACTCTAACATGCCGGTTCATGCTCATCAAAGGCGTATTAGCTTCTCTGATGAGAGAAGGGTACCAGAAACGAGGAGGTTTCCGGTCGAGGCTACGGGAACGGATGGTCAGCCGAGGAACGCATCTAACCTGCACGGGAATTCGACAAGTTCAACACGAGGTAAAGTCCCAATCCAAAATTCCCTTAAGTTGTTGATGATGATGCGTATGTCGAAGTTGCAGGGGCGTGATCAGTTCAACTGGGACCTCTGTTGATCTTTGCTGAACAAGATCGAGATGGATGCACTAAAGGATTCGAGGAGGTGTTGAAGTGGTGATTGATGATAATCGACGAAGGCTGCGTTTAAAATTGGTCTCCAAGTGGGAGATTGTTGGGTTGAATGTGGAGACCAATTTTGGGTTGGTCTCTGTCTCTTGGGGAGCAAGGTAGAAGAGTTTGAGTCGGAATCAGATTGTTGATTTGTTGCACTTCTTTTTTGTAATTCCTTTGTTGTAAGGACTTTATTAATCCTAAAATTGTGTCAGCCTTGTACTATAAATAGAGCCTAGGTGCTAGGTTTATTTGTATTGCAATTTAGAGTGTTTCATCTTATACAACAAGAGATTGACCTGTAATCTCTGTGTTCCCGAGGGAGTTGTGTGAGGCTCAACTGTGAGTGTAGAGTTCTCAGGTTGTAACTCTAGGAAGGCTGTATGAGATTGTGGAGGTCTGGGAATCTCTGAAATGCCGTTGTAATCCTCTGATAGTGCATCGTTCGTGGTTTTTTCCCGGTTTGGGTTTTTCCACGTTAATTCCTTTGTGTCGAATCTTTATTTATTTTTCGCCCTTTATTATTGTTTGTCTGCTAACTGCGCCCTGAGAATCCTAACACTTGAAATTTTGTAACACGATAGAATTGATTAAAAAAACCTCAAATATAAATTTTTAGCTCAAAATATTTTTATTTGATAACATTTATCTCGATATACATCAAATCAGAAGTTTTTGCCCTAAACTGACTAAAACTTTTAAAATTGAAACTTTATGATTTGATAGTATGAACTAAGAAAAGCTCAAATATAAATTTTGAGCTCCAAATATTTTCATTTGTAACATATATCGCCACTTTTATCGACATTTTTTTTGCGGTTAAATATGACTGAAACTTAAGAGCAAAATTCAATTTTCTCAGTTTGTCATGAAGATTTACAATACGATAGAAATGATTAAAAAAGCTCAAATATGAATTTTGAGCTCCAAATATTTTCATTTGTAACATATATCGCCACTTTTGTCGACATTTTTTTGCGGTTAAATATGACTGATACTTAAAAGCAAAATTCAATTTTATCGATTTGTCACGAAACTTTATAACAAGATAGAAATGATTAAGAAAAGCTCAAATATGAATTTTGAGCTCCAAATATTTTCATTTGTAACATATATCGCTTCTTATATCGACATAAATGATCATTTTCCGAAAAATAATTGATCTCCTACCAAACAAGGGAAAATTTGGTATGGAAAACCATTTTCCTTGAAAAACCATTTCTTATGGAAAACAATTTCCTCAGAAATCATTTTCCTCTCAACCAAACACACCCTTAGAGCTTATAAAAATCTGGGTCTGGATAATTTTGGGTTAGGATAAATTGGATAAATGATGGAAATTCGATGTCGATACCCAGTTTTTCACGTATTTTTTAGGTCGGATTAACAATAAATCTGGGTCTAAATCAGGTTCAGACAATAGAAATTTGAAAAACGTTGTGTTTGAATTTTAGTTCAAATCTTGTTACTGACAAATTAGACGAAAACTATACGACCATACCCAATTTTTTCTGTGTTTGAAAAATCCGAATTGTCGGGCCGGACAAACGTTTACATGCCCTATGTGTGTCCAAAATCCAAATGAATCTTTTCCAAGACAATTGTTTTTCTAAGCTACGTGTGTTCAAAACATCCTCTCAATCCTACATCGCACCTTCTCCAATAGTCCAATGTTTTATAGGAACACTAGCATGCATATATATAAATTGAATCCCTTCTCCTTAAAAATAAGCATTCAAAGCATTTACTTAGTCATCTCACAAACTCTAGAATTCTTTTTTTTATCATTAGTTGTATACCAAGGCAAGATTAGAAATGGCATCATCCATGCAGGTACAGGCCCTCCTAGCTAATGGATTGGGAGTGACCTGAATGAGTGTTCAAACAATGTCGATGGCCCAATCATTGGAGAAACGGGTCGGGTTGAGAGTAAAGTGTATGGCTGAGAAGAAACCCATGAGTAGTACTGAGTCAAACCCTGAGATGCAAAGCCCTACTACACCTTCACCTACTCCAACCCCAACCCCTGCTCCTCAAAAGAAGGTATTATATTATATTTATACCCCTTAATTTCCACCTAGTTGAGTAGATACTCATTTTAATCTTCTGAAAATAATTAGAATGTAATAATATCATTAGCATACAATTTCTCATGGAAAACAATTTCCTGAGAAATCATTTTCCTCTCAACCAAACACACCCTTAATGAACATTACGCCTAGCTTGTATTACCAGTAGTGGATTGGGAGGGGTAACTTGACAACAAACTAAGCATTTCTTTTGTGATCATTTTTGCTTCATAGTTAACAATTTCAAAAATGGGATGGCAGGCCAAGACAAGCTTCTCCGATGTGTTCGCCTTCAACGGGCCCGCACCCGAAAGAATCAATGGTCGGCTAGCGATGATCGGTCGTGGCGTGATAGCGATGAGAACTATCGAGGCGCATTTGTTGTCCCAGATATCCGACGGCGGAGAGTAGTGGTTCCTAGGGACAAGCATTCTTTTGTCGGTCGCGTCCCTGGTGCCATTGTTCAGGGGCGAAAACCCGGAGACAAAGACAAAGACAAAGGGGCTGATGAACTCCAACGCAGAGTTGTGGAATGGGAGGCTGGCAATGTTGGGTCTCGTTGCATTGGCTTTCACTGAGTATGTCATTGGAGGAGCTCTTGTATGAGTGAGCTTCATTGTGAATATTAGTTGATGTAATAGCACCTTGAATTGAATTTCTTAGGTGTGGTATGTTGATAAATTAGTTTGGTTAAGTTAAGAGGCTGAGAAGATTACAGTAGATACTGTGTATACCACATATGTATGTTGTGGAATTCAACCTTTGTATGGGACTATGTAACTAGCCCCATAAGCAATTCAATTTTGTCTTTAAGGAATCAACTTTGTTCTTGTTACAAATTTTACTGCTCATAGATTTTTAATGATAATGATAAAAGTTTTGATTTAATATGGTTATTAATTATCATGAATATCACTTAAATGATTTTAAATAAAAAAATGTTACAAGGTGACACATATTTTTGGAAATTGACTGAAAGATGACCACTTTTTTAATGCATTCGCGGATTACCTATTTTTGTCGAAAAAACTGGATGCAGAGTGCCAATTCGACTATTTTAACTGAAGTTTGACGAGATATGTTTAAGAAGAGGAAAATGTCTTTATTTTTCTCTCTAAACTCAATCTACCTCTCATCTTTGTTTCTCTCTTTTCCTCACCCTCTTCATCTATAATTCCTTTACCAAGACAAATGCGGCCTCGGGTGAGAAGTTGAGCTTGAAATGACCGAGGCTATAACTGGGCAATGGTGCATGTTGACCTGTATGAAGTACAAAATAAATTAAAACTCCGAACGTCGAAAACTTTTGCACACCGTACCGGGTATCCATCTCTCTCTTTTCCTCACTCTTTTCGTCTATAATTCCTTCATCTCATCCTCACCATTGCGGTAAGCTTGATTTTGACATGTACTTTAGTATAGTTCGTGGCAATTGCATATTAACGAAGAAGAGAGGAAACTAAGGTCAAATTTGACATTTCACTCAAAAAATAAGAGGCTCAATTGACTTTTTCAATTTTCAGGCAATATGTCACCCGAGAGTACATTAAAAAAAATATACATGTGACCTTCCAATCAATTTTAAAAAAAGTAGGCCACCTTCTAGCAATTCTTTTGGATTTTTTTTAAAGTTATATTTATGCATATTTAAATTGTTACAAATATATTTTACATTGCTTTAAGGGTTGTACAATTTAGAAAGGGAAATTGGAATCTAATAAACTGATCTTTGATGATTCTTTGAAATAACGAACCAACCTTGCAAGTTAATTTACAACGAACCCACCTTAACATGTTAATTAACATGTTAATTTTTCTAGCGAACCTCTGGCGAGTCCCACATGTCGGAAAGATGAGTTGGCGGTGGCGGAAGCTCAGTTGGAATATTTAAGAGCAAAAAAAAAAATATATATATATATATATTGTGGCATGTGCTGATTTTTTTTTTGGCCAAATCACTATTCCCCTTTGTTTATTTTTATTGTACACTTCACCCACCTCTATTAATTCCCCTTTTCTTTCTCTCTCTCTCTCACTCTCTCTGTCTCTCTCTTTCTAACACCCCCGACCCATCCCCCCACCAACCTCTCACTCTCTCTCTCAACCACCCTCACCACTGCCATCACCACCTCCACTGCCAGCCATCTCCGCCACAACCTCCACCTTACCACAACCTCCATTGAAGGATTTCATAAATTAAACCTCAATAATCATTCAATTATGGAACATATTCATACAACAACAAAGAAAGAGATAGGATTATCGATGAATGATTAACAAGAAATTTACAAAGAAGAGTGTGAGGGGAAGAGGTACAACACACTAATCAGCAGGGTATCTTGGAAGTGAACCACTCCATGACATGAAGAGGAGCTTTGATGAGCTCAAGCGCCAACTCAACCAGCACAGTCACACACAAACAACACGGATATATGTAACTCAACAGCAATCTGTGAAATTCGCAGCCCAAACAACCAAAATCACCCAAAATTCTGGAAAATTTCAAAGAATTTACAGAGATTGAGGTTGAGATCGAGAATTACCCGATGATCCAGATAACGATGCCGATGATGAAGATGATAAGGCATAGGAAAGCGAAGGGGAGATCGAGGAGGAAGCCGAGAGGTCTGTAATCATCGCAACACATAATTGATTAATCGATTGGTTGATTGATTAATTGAGCAAGTATGGTTGTATGAATCTGTTCCATAATTGCTTTATTACAGAGCTTGAGAGAGGTTCTTCAATGGCAGTCGGTTATGGGAGTTTGGGTTTCTCTCTCTTCCTGGGGGATGAATGTTTGGTTTCAACCAGAGCTTTTTCTGGGTTTAGCTTGAAATCGAGTTTTCGAACCTGGGGTTTGCTCGGAAGGTGGGATTATGCAGGCAAATCTGCAATTTTTGAGCTGCAACGATTGGGGGTGGGGGTTGGGGGGGGGGGTTGTGTGTAAGAGAGAGAAGGGGGGTGAGGTGGAGATTGTGGCGGAGATGGCTGGCAGTGGAGGTGGTGGTGCAGTGGTGGGGGTGGGGGGATGGGTGGGGGGGTGTTAGAAAGAGAGAGAGACAGAGAGAGTGAGAGAGAGAGAAAGAAAAGGGGAGTTAATAGAGGTGGTGAGGTGTACAATAAAAATAAATAAAGGAAATAGTATTTCGGCAAAAAAAAAAAATTCAGCACATGCTACAATATATTTTTCATTTTTGTTTTTGCTCTTAAATATTCCAACTCAGCTTCCGCCACTGCCAACTCATCTTTCCGACATGTGGGACTCGCCGGAGGTTCGCTAGAAAAATTAACATGTTAAGGTGGGTTCGTTGTAAATTAACTTGCAAGGTTGGTTCGTTATTTCAAAGGACCATCAAAGATCGGGTTCGTTATTATTATTTTTTCTCATAAATATAGAATTACACATAAAATGTACATTCTCTATAATAATTGATATGATTTGGTTATGATTAATATTATTTTATGTAATTGAGGATTCCGATACTTTTACTTGATAAACTTGTGCAATTATCTAAAAAATATTATTTAAAATAAAAAAATACAAATTTTGGATAATTTAAGATGATTATTAATCTTTTTTGAAAGAACCCTAAAGGGGGGGTGAATAGGGTTATTGAATTTTTCTGCACAAATTACAACTCAGCAAGGACGTTAGGTTCTCAGTTTAAACAGACTGAGAATTTCCTTCACAGGAAGCAGAAATAGAATTAATAAATGACAGAATATATAAACTGAATAACCTCCTTTATTGTGAATAGAACACGATGAACCTAGGATGAATGTCCTTAGGTTTTACAATGAACCAAGCGCCTTACAAGGACGCTTCTTATTTTTTGGAAACTAACACACACCAAATTCAATCTTTGGTGTTCAAACTTAGTTGATCCTAATTCCGTCTAGGAAACGACTTCACAAGCAACAATTAATCCTAGATCCGTTAAGGATTGATTTCACTCAAACTACTCGCACACCAATTCTCTCAAGAACACCAAAACAGAAAACTCTATTTCTATTTTGAACACCCGATTTCTTTCGTGGAATCGTTGGGTTCTTCTATCTTGAATTGTGTCTATTTATATTGCTTCTCTTCGTCTTGTTTCCGTTGAGGAGAGGATTGTTTTTCTGCTTTGATTTCCTTTCTGTCTGCTTCGAGATTTTCCTTCCTTTTCCAGCGGATCCTTCTTTGAATTTCTTCCAAAAACCTTCACGATTATTTCCTGCAAAAGCAGAGTGTATAGTCAGTTGATTTGACTATGGGATAAAATAGGAAGGTATGATTCTTGCTCAATTAGAGGACTTCCCTGATTTGGTTTCTGGTTTCTGTTTGTCTTTCACTTCAAAAACTTCTCATGTTGTGCAAATGTCTTTTAGGAGGTTTGGCATGAATGACCTTAGGGCACAGCAAGTGAATGTCCTTTTCCCTGTACTCAAGAGGGGTTCTACAATCTCCCCCTTTTTGAGTGAAAGATAAAAACTTTATACAGACATAGTATGCATACTGGATAAAATCACATAGCTGAAGCATTCATATAGTGCTTAGCAAAAGGCAGTTTTGTTTTAAATGTCTTACAGACCCAAAAGAAAAATACTACCATACTATGCATGGATCGTCTCCCCCTTTTTAACTTTCAAGCAAAAAGGAAACAGGAGGAATGTTTGCATGCAAGGAAAAAAAACGAGTGTTTAGGATTGGGGATCAGCAGAGAGAGAGGCGACGACAGCAGGAGGAGAGGGTGATTTTGGTGACCTTGGTACAGCCTGGGTTTCTGGTAGAGCAAGAGGCGATTGAGTGGAGACCGCAACCTCTTGGCGAAGAGCCTGAATCTCCTGTTGAAGGGCCTCAACGGCGGACACAATGCTTGAGAGTTGAACTTGCAGAGTGTTTGTGGCATCCTTCGTAGCAGCAGCAGAGTTGGAGGCTTCAACGGCCTTGACCTCATCGAGGTGAAGCCAGGAGCCATCTGGTTGCTGCTGGTAGCCCAGAGTAAGGAGTTGGGAGGAACTAATGGTGGGAAAATTGAAGGAGGACTGCTCGGCTGGGTTCAAAGGAACATTGCAATGGCGGAATATTTTGGTGAGCAAGTTACCGTAGGGCAATGGGCCAGAGGGTGAGGCTGCAGCCTTGATGATGTGGCGAACCACGATTTCTCCTATATCAGGATGTTTGTCACGAAGGACATGTAGAAGAAAGGAGGCGCAGGCTTCGTTCACAGTTTCCTTGTTTGTACCTCTTGGATATAGTATAAGAATCGGGCTTCAGATTTCAAGCCTGTACACTGGGAGTTTTTCTGTTCAGAGGGTCGGCCAAAGTGATGACGAAGTTCTTGTTTTGGGCCAGAGGAAAGGGACAAAGGGGATTTAGTAGGATTTGGGTCAAGTTTGAGGATGCGTTCAATTTGGGAAGGGTTGAGAGAGATTTCGATTCCAGCAACACTAGTTTTGAAAGAGGGGCGTTTAGAGTCTGGGACCAGGTTTGCATAGAAGTCGAGAATGAGAGAGGGATAAATTACCGGATCGCAATCGAAGAAAGTTGAGCATCCCATGGCTTCAATGTGGAGAAGGAGGGGAAGACTGGGAGAAGAGATTTGATATCGACGTTCTCACAGCACAGAATTTGACGAGTCGCCAGGTGTTCCATGCGCTGCTCGAGAGATAGTGTGGGTGCGATGGGTGGTTGAGAAACAATAGCAAGTGTGGCGGAGGAGGAGGACTGTGAATGTGGGGAGTTGGAAGGGGTGGGAGATGGTTTGCGAGAACGTAGTCTTTTGGCTACGCCTGCAGAAGGGGAGGGAGCAGTGGACTTCTGTGCGGGTCTTTTCTTCATGGCGAAGGTGTGAGAAAGAAAGGACTGGAGAGAGAATGGGGCGTGTGGACCAGATGGATTGTGATGGTTGTGGTGGAGTAAAAGGCGAAGGGTGAAGGGGTTTAATATAGGGAAGGAAGGTCAGTAATTATGGAAGGAGGGAGTAACTAGGGAAAGTGGCATTGGAAAAAGGAAGGTGATGATTGACGGGTGAGGGTACTTAAGAGATGTGACTGGGGAAGGTTGTAATAACCCACCCCAAAATCATGTTTAATTATCTATAGATCACAATAATTATCCAAGTCGCGTTATAAATTTTTCGCGTTTACCTTTATTTATTTACTTATTTATTTATTGATATCGGTGTCAAGTCTCGTGCAGGAGATGGCTAAGGTGCCGAATTATCGGCTTAAAAAAAAATTTCACTTTACATATTCATTCAATGAGTTAAAGTATTTCAGGTTAAACGATGTGTATTATAAATTTATTTACCGAGAAACGGTTAATAATTATCCGCCTCGATTTCTATATATATTTTACCGTCCCAATTTTAATTTATTTAGTTTCATTTCCTTTACATAATTTTAAAGAGCTAATTTTTCCACTTTATTATTCTTAATCCAAATTCCTTTGTATTTTATTTTTATGTTACCAAATTATTATCAATATATTTAATTTCCTACAAAAACCCAATACTTCAATTTATTACAACAATTACAATATATTTATCCTATTGTTATCATCCTATTACTATTTAATTAAGGTTTATTTTAGTTATTATTAGCATTAGTTTTAATTGGATGATAGATATATATGTGTTAGTAAGAGGGGCCTTGTCATTTTAGACCCTCATTTTTTATTTCACCTCAACTCAAGCTCTTACCCTCTTCCTCTCTTCCTCTTCGGCCGAGCAGCAGGGGCCAGCCCACTGCTGGGTTTTTCCGGCTCCGGCGAGGTGCCCAGCCGCCGTCCAAGGTGGCCGCCGCCACCACTCTTCCTCCCTCTTGTGTTTTTCTCCAATTTTATCTTCAAGGGTAACCTCTTAAAACCCCCAATTTCAATTTCTCTAAACCCTAATCTGAAAATCTATGTTTTAAATATGTTTCTTTTGTAATTTCTATCTCTTTTACTCTCTTTTATCTTAAATTCAAGTATATAATTGTATTGGTTAAGTTAGGGTTAAGTTTTGAGTACATGCATGTGTGTTTCTAAGTGTTTATGAGGTTTTGTGGATGAATTCATGGTGGATGATGATTATATGTTAATGCATGTGAAATTCTTGAGAGACTCTTAGTATGTAAGGGCTGTGTTTATGTTTTGAGATTATGAATTAAGTGTTATTATGTTTAATTTGGGTGAATTAGTGAGGTTTTGGTGCAAGAGTTCAAAAACAAGTCCTTTATGTTGAGTTTATGTTTAATCCATGGTTGCATGTGGTTTTTAAGATCCTTGATGAGTAAATTTTCAAGGTTTATATTCTGGAAATATAGTGGATTGAAGTTAGGAGAGGTTTGGTTATGTTTAATATGGTTAAGAGTGGGAAAAAGTCAATTAAAAACTGAGATGTTGGTGTTTAAAGCCTCTGTTTCGATTCTGGAAATTTACAATAATATAAAAGTGGAATTTTTGCCCAAATTTCTACTCCATTTGATAGCTTAAGGTGTTAGCAAACCATAGGCTTTGGAATTTCGGGTTTCCGACTGGTATAGCCCGAGTTACGACCGAAACCGTGAAGGTACAATTTTATTTACGAATTCTGAGTCACTGTATTGAGGGCTGTTTTTCGTGCCTTTGGAGATCTCTTTAGTTTTTATGGTAAACATGAAAGTTTTAGGCCACGTTGCAAGATTTCCAGAAAGGTACGATTCGTAGTCATCCGATGTCGGGAGTTTGAGTTACGAGCCCGGGAAGCAGGGCTGTCCAGAACAACGTTTCTGCCCAAATTAGCTTATGTAAATTAATATCTTTTGGGCCTCAAATCAACCCAATAAGGGGTTCTAAGCATAAGTGTGTCATGGTTATAAGTTTTCATTTTGGAGTTATGTGTTTAAGGCTAAGAGTACCATTTTGTTGTCTTAAGTGAGTCTTAAGGATAGCTTCCAAAAGCTAGTAAGTTTGGCAAAGTACCTTTTTTTTTCCCCATCTTTCTTTAACATAATGTTCAATGTCTTTGGTCTAGCTAAGAATTTTCTTCTAGCTTGATAGCCTCCAAGTCCTAAATCAATCCAACCTTTGGTACTTAAGTCATCGATCCAAGCTTGTTCTTGTCACATTCGGATGTGTACCTCTTACTCCGTTTCGCTATTCATTTGCTATCACATCATCAAACCATGTGTGGATCCATCATTCTCATTCTAGCTTTCAAGTTATAATTACCCCAATCATCATCGATTCCAGCTTATTTTCTTGAATTCAAGCCCTTTTTATTCGAATCATCTTCTATGTCATTATTCTCATGTTTTTCCGACCCGGAAATTCTAAGGTTTTATATGCACAGCTTCTGTCCGGGCCCATTTTGGAGCCCTTCCACTCGTTTTTAGCCTCTGGCGCTGTTAACAAAGTTGTAATTTATGTTTTTACCTATTCCGGGATGTACTCTTTCACTTCGTTTCGATTTTCCTAACTCAAGTTATGCTATAAACTCTATTTTCTAGACAACCTGAAATTTTATTCCTAAAGTTATTTCATTGATATTACTAAATTTCTAAACTTGTGAACCTAATTTAGAACCTTTTTCGGTTCTTCATTTCTATTTATTCTTATTTCAGTTGACAAGTTTCGAAAGCCATCTCAAGGCCGAGACGCGCCGCCAAGGTCTTTAGTGTCCCAAGGTACGCGAATTGTCCAGCTTTTACAATCTAAGTTATAGTCATGATTCATTCAATTTACGCCATGTCAAGTTTTATGGTTTACAATGTCTTTATATTTAATAGTGGACCCGCACTCTATGTTTATATTTACTTTCATGTTTTAGCACTCCTGATCAGAGTGCCTTGACCTGGCCAGTGTCGACTGCTTGGCAGTCACCCATTCCAAGTTTTGATCAACTTGGGCATACGCGTGTGTGAGGTGCTTGCACCGATCGTAAGGGTTCCACCTACTTTCTACTCTCGTTTGTTCATGTTTATGCATATATTCATGATCATGTCATTCAAGTCCTGTTTTAATCCCCTTCCCTTGTTTTCAAAATGAATTTAAATGCCGGCACCAAAACCGTTTTCAAACGGTTTACGTGCTGGAGGTTTACGTACTGAGTGTTTTCCCACTCACCTTTTTGCAATGTTTTAATGTTTTGTTTTAGGAGGTTCGAGCTCCCAGGGCAAGGACAAGCCGGTTCCAAAGTAATTCAAGGCTCTTGAGGTAGTTCTCTAAGGAATTCATCGGTCAGCAAGGGCGAGCAGGACTTTGGAAGTTGTTTTAGTACTTAAGCTATGTTTAAGTTTATATATTTTATCCAAGGGTTGTATAAGTTTTATATGTGAAGGTTCTTAAGTTAGTAAGTTACCTTGTGGTTTTGGAAGTTTCTTTGTTGTTGTTGCCTTGTCTCTTTTGGGAGACGGCGGTGACACTTCAACCTAAAAAGTGTTCCGCTGCGCTAATCGTGGGCTTAGCTTCTCTAAGTAGAGTTTAACCCTGTGATTAAGGTTGGGGTGTTACAGTTGTGGTATCAGAGCAGGGTTTTGATTAAGTATTTGAGGATTATAGAATTTCTTAAGTCATGGATCCTAATTTAGGGAGAAAGTAGGCATGTGAGTACAAGCCTCTTTATGATAAGTATAAGTATGATAAGTGGTATGTTGGGAATTGTTGAGGAGCATGAAGCTCTAAATATTGATTTAGTATGTAAATTGTTCTTCTTTGCAGGTTTTCAAGATTATGTAAATTTGGGAATAGCTCTAATTATAGGGGAAGTGCTGCCGAATTTCTTCCAGGGTTTTAAGAAGGTTTTAGTCAAAATCTTTAAGGGGAAAATCTAGGTGAATTGAGTTAAGTCTAGTAATTTATGCAAGTGAAGTTAATAAATATAACGGAAAATTGTGAAGTTTGCCAAGGCACCTCATCGAAAGTCTTTGAAAGTTAATGAAAAGATTATAAAGCGAGTCCCAAGCGGGATTGGTATATGATGAAATGAGTTTTAAACGTTAGTATGGATTAAAAGTTTTTAGGGAAGCCCGAGAAAGAGAATAAATTATGAAGTCTAGAATTGTTAAGCAAGCTTAGGGCAAATTCAAAAGATAAAATGAGAGTTTCTTAAATCGCTCATAAGAGGTTAACTTGGTTGAGTCTCGAACCTCGTCACAAATTTGTTTCTTTTATTTGCAAATAGCCCGTTCATTTTGGCCATGATAAGATTTTAAAATCTTGCATTGTACTTTGTGTATGGTATAGATGGATAACGACGGTAACCCCCTCCCAAATCCGTTCGCGATGTTCATGGACCCCGCCACCAACGTTCAAGCCCATCTTAAGGCTTTACAAGATGTCCTCGACGCACATTGCGCTGCAAATCCCAAGTCCGAATATCACGACGACATTTACCGAGCCCGATGCCTTCTAGCGACTCTTCCCCACGAGAGCCCGTGGGATGATATCCGGGACAGGTACCGTCAACTGCTTATACGTGGAGAACCCGGACGCCACGCATGGTGCCTCAACTATGTAGGGGCTTGGAACCAGATCACGATGGAGATAATGATCACGCAAGCTGCGCAATCTTTGAGTCTTCACGTCAGTAAGTTAGGACCCTATCTTCATGAAGTGCTAGGATTACCGGCGCCTGCCAACGCGGGAAAAGCACCAGCTCACGTGTTCGCTCCCCCGGCGGATGAAGTCCGTCTACACTTCTCACCGTACCTCACAGGACGTCCAATTGTTCCGAATCTATCGTCTCATGGGGAGACTACGCCTACCGCCCGAATAGCCGGAAAAGAAGAAGAAGATCCTAGCATGGATCTAGACCAAGACGAGGTGCGTCCCGAGCTAAAACAAATCAACAAGTGTGAAGCAGGAACGTCTACACCTGCCGCCCCGGTGGAGAACGACTTTGATTGGACCGCTTTGGGGCCCAGGATTCGGCACACCAAACGCAAGAGCGTTTGTCCTCTACGACTTCGACGCGTGGAAGAGGCTAGGGATCAAGAACAAGAGGGGTCTAATTCTCACGTTTAGCAGTAATCGTCGGTATTTGACTTTTGTGCAGGTTTAGCAAGGGGCTGACCATAGGTGTAGGCTAGATGACTATAAGTACATCATAGGTGACTAGGTTTTTGCTTTTGGGTCACCAATGTAATTAGCCAGACTATGCTTATTTTTGTAATCTCCTTACGATTATTTTGTGGAAGGGAGTGTGGGTTTGTAATTCAAGGGGGAATGGAGAACATGATGTTTTGGTTTTTCTCATGTATTGGGATTGGAAATGGAGATGAAAACTCTATGACAATCAAAAGGGGAATCGCTATCTTTATTTATGAAAATGGATGGATGTTATGGAAATTGTGGATTTATAATTATATGTATTGTGGATTCTGCAATTTGCAATATATTGGGATTGTGAAAATTCTTTTGAGATTTTAATTATGTATGAATATATGTATGTGGATGATACCTAAGACTTGACCAAGGAATCAAGGTTCTATGCGGGAGCATTTGACTAAAATCTGAGTTTTATGAAAAAAGGGGCTATAAAATGGGGGAATAATGTTAAGCTATGTGGATAATAATATATTTTCTTGTAATATTGTAGTATGTCGCAAAATTCAAGAAACACGCCATCACAGGAAGAACCTGGAAATGGGACATCCGAGGGAAATCTACTAGAATTGCAAGGACCTCAACTTAACCCAGGGATGGTTAATCCTTCTGAGTCTTCTCTAGGATCTGTTCCTTTTAATCCACCTCAATACCCTGACCCCTTTGGGATGCTGGTACAAGAGTTGTTTAGGCGTATACCCCTTCCACCTACGGGTCAAGTAAGTCAGTCAAAAGAGGGAAATTACGCAGATAGAGTAGCCCGAAGGAACCCAACCTTTTACAAAGGGGGCTACGACCCCGTAGTGTTAGAGGATTGGATTCGTGAAATAGAGAAAATATTTGAAGTGGTCGAAGTACCAAAAGATAAGAAATTAGCCACATGCACCTACTATTTGAAGGGAGAAGCGAATATTTGGTGGAGGACCATCAAGGATAAATATCAAGGGACCGCGAAGTCTTGGAATGACTTCCTAGGTGATTTACGAGCTCAGTTTTATCCTACTTCCCTTAGGCGTCAGAAAGAGAAAGAGTTTTTAGAGTGGAGTATGCTCAACAAAGATATTTCAGTAGTACAATACACCGCCAAGTTTAACGAACTGTCTCGTTTCGCCCCAGAGTATGTTGCATCGGAGAGGCTGAAGTTAACCCGATACGAAGGAGGCCTAGCGCCATATATCCGTAGTCAGTTATCATCCCATGACTTCCGAACAATGCAAGAAATGTATGAGAGAGCTGCAGAGGTAGAACGAGTAAGAAAGGAGCTAAGAGCTCTAAACCCCTGAAACCAGGGGACTACCAAGAGGAAGTGGAACGACAAAGGGATGACAAGTGCCTCAAATGTGGGGAGCAGTCCAGTCAAGAGGCCAGTGCCTTCAGCCCCAAGGAATCAAGCAGCTCATGTCAATGTTAAGGAACCCTGCAGGAAATGTGGCAGGACCAACCACACTACCTCCCAATGTCGGGTAGGTACGGGGAATTGTTTATGGTGTGGAGCCCCGGATCATAAAGTTGCAGAATGCCCAAGGAGTCCGAGATCGTAACCGGGCACCACACGCCCAAAGACCGCCAACGAAGGCACCGCAACAAGGCTCGATGAGTCAAGCATACGTCATGAGCGGAAGGAGGCAAAATCGGTATAGTTATTCTTGCACGCTTATATATATATGCAACCCTTGACTGCATTATTTGATTCTGGAGCAATGCACTCTTTTATTTCAACCAGAGTTGCCTCAAAGTTAAAGTTTCAAAATCTAGCCAGAAAAGTAAATTATTCTATCAGTTTACCTAATGGTCAAACCATGCTTTGCACGACTAGTTTTGTGGGTGTCCCACTCATGTTAAAATCAGAGATATTTCCCGCTAACCTTATTCAGTTAGACCTAAAAGAATTTGATATCATTCTGGGT
Source organism: Portulaca oleracea (assembly GCA_029582165.1). NCBI lineage: Eukaryota > Viridiplantae > Streptophyta > Magnoliopsida > Caryophyllales > Portulacaceae > Portulaca > Portulaca oleracea. Next base: position 8,729,812 of record CM055893.1, read on the forward strand.
ATGGATTGGTTGATTTCGACGCAAGCCCAAATCAAGTGTAATAAGGGGATAGTCATTCTTAAGAATGCCTTAGGCACAGAAGTCCACTTCATTGGGGACTTATGAGCTAACCCGTGTCCCAGCATAACCTATGTGAAGGCTCAAAAGTTGCTTAATCATGGGTGCGAGGGTTACCTATGTTTAGTAAGTGAAGATTTGAAGATTCCGCTCAAGATAGAGGAGATCCCCGTAGTACGTGATTTTCTAGATGTCTTCCCAGAAGAAATTATGGAGTTACCCCCGAGGAGGGAAATTGATTTTGAGATTGAACTAATTCCAGGAACAAGACCTATATCTAAGGCACCGTATAGAATGGCGCCTGCAGAGCTTAAGGAGTTAAGAGAGCAATTGGATGATCTATTGATTAAAGGATTCATCAGACCTAGCACATCACCCTGGGGAGTTCCAGTGTTGTTTGTAAGGAAGAAGGACGGTAGCTTAAGGCTATGTATTGATTCTGTGAAATAACAAAGTTACCATCAAGAACAAGTACCCTCTACCAAGGATTGATGACTGTTTGACCAAGGAGCCGGGATGTTTTCTAAGATAGATTTGAGATCAGGATACCACCAGCTCAGAGTTAGAGCTGAGGATATACCCAAGACCGCTTTTAGGACAAGATACGGGCATTATGAGTTTACAGTGATGTCGTTTGGGCTTACCAATGCGCCGGCAGTATTTATGGATCTGATGAACAGGGTATTCAAACCCTATTTGGATAAGTTTGTAGTAGTATTTATAGATGATATTCTAGTCTATTCAAAAAGTCAAGAGGAGCATGAGAACCATTTGAGAATTGTCCTTCAGACTCTAAGAGAGCGACAGCTGTTCGCCAAATTTTCAAAATGTGAGTTTTGGTTGAAGGAAGTGGCATTTTTGGGTCACATAATCACCAGTAAAGGGATCCAGGTGGACCCTAGCAAAGTTTCTGCCGTTCAAAGCTGGGCAAGACCTTCTACAGTTAGCGAAGTGCGAAGTTTCTTAGGTATGGCAGGATATTATAGGAGATTCGTACCGAATTTCTCTAAGTTAGCTCTACCATTGACCAACCTTCTCAAGAACTTGACTCGTTTCGAATGGTCTGACGAGTGTGAAGAAGCCTTCCAAGTGCTCAAGGAAAAGTTAACGACCGCACTGGTGTTATCCCTTCCTAAGGAAGGAAGAGAATATGTGGTTTATAGTGATGCGTCCCATCAAGGATTAGGATGTGTGCTGATACAGGATGATAAGGTAATCGCATATGCATCACGGCAGTTAAAGCCTTACGAGAAAAATTACCCCACTCATGACCTAGAGCTCGCAGCAGTGGTGTTTGCCTTGAAGATTTGGAGGCATTACCTATATGGAGTTCATACGACAATCTTTACGGATCATTAAAGTCTCAAATACGATTCACTCAGAAGGAGTTGAATTTAAGGCAACAAAGATGGCTAGAACTTATCAAGGATTATGATTTAGATATCCAATATCATCCTGGCAAAGCAAATGTAGTGGCCGATGCCCTGAGTAGGAAGACTCGGCATGGGAAGTCGACCTGTCTAGAGGTTCACCCAAAGCTGCAACAGGAGCTATGGAAAGAAAACATTGAGCTAGTTAAGCAAGGAGAAGTGACAAGGAAGTTAGCCACCTTATCTCTACAGCCATCTATTATTGAGGAAATCAAGACAGAACAGGTGAATGATCCTGAACTCAAGAGAATCATGGATAATCTTGTCATAAAAGGGATGCCGGGATTCCTAATTCAAGATGATGGAACCTTAAAATTTCAGAATAGGTTGTGTGTGCCCAACAGAGGAGATTTAAGGTTAAAGCTTATGGAAGAAAGCCACAACTCATTATATTCTGTGCACCCTAGAGGTACCAAAATGTATAGGGATTTAAAGGAAAATTTCTGGTGGCCAAAAATGAAAAAGGACATAGCCAATTATGTGAATAGGTGCCTAACCTGTCAAAGGATCAAGGCCGAACATCAATGACCATCAGGAGACCTCCGACCTTTGGAAATTCCCACGTGGAAATGGGAATCCATTTCTGTGGATTTCATCATGGGTTTACCCCTCACCATGTCCAGGAAGAATGCCATCTGGGTGATTGTGGAGCGTTTGACCAAGTCGGCACATTTTGTCCCTATCCACGAAGGGTGGAAGGTAGATAAGCTAGCTGATATATACATTCAAGAGGTTGTCCGTTTGCACGGAATTCCAAGAGAAATAGTATCCGACCGGGATACCAGGTTCCAGTCAAGATTTTGGAGCGCGCTGCAGAAAGCTTTTGGTACACGACTCAATTTTAGTAGCTCATACCATCCGGAGAGCGATGGTCAAACCGAAAGGGTTAATCAGATTGTAGAAGATATGTTGCGTGCTTGTATTCTGGATTTTCAAGGGAATTGGGATGAATTCCTCCCACTCGTAGAATTTTCATATAATAATAGCTACCAGGCCCACTATTAAAATGGCCCCGTTTGAAGCACTCTATGGCAGGAGATATCGTACCCCATTATGCTGGGGAGAGTTAGATGAAGCGTTAGTCATAGGTCCGGAACTAATCCAAGACACGACCGATAAGATCCGAGTCATCCAACAGCACATCAAGACTGCCCAAAGTCGGCAAAAGAGTTATGTAGACAGGAGGCGAAAACCTCTCGAATTTCAAGTGGGTGATCAAGTTTTTCTTAAGATTTCTCCAACGAAAGGGGTTCGAAGATTTAACATCAAAGAGAAATTAAGCCCACGTATTATTGGGCCATATCCGGTGATAGAAAAGATCAACCCGGTAGCATACCGAATAGAGTTACCTTCTAGTCTAGGAAGGATCCACGACGTTTTTCACGTATCGCAACTCCGAAAGTATGTGCCGGACCCGAAGCATGTTCTAGTGGAAGAGCCGCCGCTTTTGGCCGAAGATCTAACCTTCGAACACCAACCGATTCGAATTTTGGATCGACGAATCAAGCAGCTACGCACGAAAGAAGTCCCATTGGTCAAAGTGCTGTGGGCAAATCAAGATACCTCGGAAGCCACTTGGGAAACCGAGGAAAACATGAAATAACGATACCCTCATCTCTTTTGAGGTAACCAATCACATTTTTAACCACCATCAAGTTTCGGGGACGAAACTTCTTTTTAGAGGGGGAGGATGTAATAACCCACCCCAAAATCATGTTTAATTATCTATAGATCACAATAATTATCCAAGTCGCGTTATAAATTTTTCGCGTTTACCTTTATTTATTAACTTATTTATTTATTGATATCGGTGTCAAGTCTCGTGCAGAAGATGGCTAACGTGCCGAATTATCGGCTTAAAAAAAATTTTACTTTACATATTCATTCAATGAGTTAAAGTATTTCAGGTTAAACGATGTGTATTATAAATTTATTTACCGAGAAATGGTTAATAATTATCCGCCTCGATTTCTATATATATTTTACCGTCCCAATTTTAATTTATTTAGTTTCATTTCCTTTACATAATTTTAAAGAGCTAATTTTTCCACTTTATTATTCTTAATCCAAATTCCTTTGTATTTTATTTTTATGTTACCAAATTATTATCAATATATTTAATTTCCTACAAAAACCCAATACTTCAATTTATTACAACAATTACAATATATTTATCCTATTATTATCATCCTATTACTATTTAATTAAGGTTTATTTTAGTTATTATTAGCATTAGTTTTAATTGGATGATAGATATATATGTGCTAGTAAGAGGGGCCTTGTCATTTTAGACCCTCATTTTTTATTTCACCTCAACTCAAGCTTTTACTCTCTTCCTCTCTTCCTCTTCGGCCGAGCAGCAGAGGCAAGCCCACTGCTGGGTTTTTCCGGCTCCGGCGAGGTGCCCAGCCGCCGTCCAAGGTGGCCGCCGCCACCACTCTTCCTCCCTCTTGTGTTTTTCTCCAATTTTATCTTCAAGGGTAACCTCTCAAAACCCCCAATTTCAATTTCTCTAAACCCTAATCTGAAAATCTATGTTTTAAATATGTTTCTTTTGTAATTTCTATCTCTTTTACTCTCTTTTATCTTAAATTCAAGTATATAATTGTATTGGTTAAGTTAGGGTTAAGTTTTGAGTACATGCATGTGTGTTTCTAAGTGTTTATGAGGTTTTGTGGATGAATTCATGGTGGATGATGATTATATGTTAATGCATGTGAAATTCTTGAGAGACTCTTAGTATGTAAGGGCTGTGTTTATGTTTTGAGATTATGAATTAAGTGTTATTATGTTTAATTTGGGTGAATTAGTGAGGTTTTGGTGCAAGAGTTCAAAAACAAGTCCTTTATGTTGAGTTTATGTTTAATCCATGGTTGCATGTGGTTTTTAAGATCCTTGATGAGTAAATTTTCAAGGTTTATATTCTGGAAATATAGTGGATTGAAGTTAGGAGAGGTTTGGTTATGTTTAATATGGTTAAGAGTGGGAAAAAGTCAATTAAAAACTGAGATGTTGGTGTTTAAAGCCTATGTTTCGATTCTGGAAATTTACAGTAATATAAAAGTGGAATTTTTGCCCAAATTTCTACTCCATTTGATAGCTTAAGGTGTTAGCAAACCATAGGCTTTGGAATTTCGGGTTTCCGACTGGTATAGCCCGAGTTACGACCAAAACCGTGAAGGTACAATTTTATTTACGAATTCTGAGTCACTGTATTGAGGGCTGTTTTTCGTGCCTTTGGAGATCTCTTTAGTTTTTATGGTAAACATGAAAGTTTTAGGCCACGTTGCAAGATTTCCAGAAAGGTACGATTCGTAGTCATCCGATGTCGGGAGTTTGAGAGCCCGGGAAGCAGGGCTGTCCAAAACAACGTTTCTGCCCAAATTAGCTTATGTAAATTAATATCTTTTGGGCCTCAAATCAACCCAATAAGGGGTTCTAAGCATAAATGTGTCATGGTTATAAGTTGTCATTTTGGAGTTATGTGTTTAAGGCTAAGAGTACCATTTTGTTGTCTTAAGTGAGTCTTAAGGATAGCTTCCAAAAGCTAGTAAGTTTGGCAAAGTACCTTTTTTTTTCCCCATCTTTCTTTAACATAATGTTCAATGTCTTTGGTCTAGCTAAGAATTTTCTTCTAGCTTGATAGCCTCCAAGTCCTAAATCAATCCAACCTTTGGTACTTAAGTCATCGATCCAAGCTTGTTCTTGTCACATTCGGATGTGTACCTCTTACTCCGTTTCGCTATTCATTTGCTATCACATCATCAAACCATGTGTGGATCCATCATTCTCATTCTAGCTTTCAAGTTATAATTACCCCAATCATCATCGATTCCAGCTTATTTTCTTGAATTCAAGCCCTTTTTATTCGAATCATCTTCTATGTCATTATTCTCATGTTTTTCCGACCCGGAAATTCTAAGGTTTTATATGCACAGCTTCTGTCCGGGCCCATTTTGGAGCCCTTCCACTCGTTTTTAGCCTCTGGCGCTGTTAACAAAGTTGTAGTTTATGTTTTTACCTATTCCGGGATGTACTCTTTCACTTCGTTTCGATTTTCCTAACTCAAGTTATGCTATAAACTCTATTTTCTAGACAACCTGAAATTTTATTCCTAAAGTTATTTCATTGATATTACTAAGTTTCTAAACTTGTGAACCTAATTTAGAACCTTTTTCGGTTCTTCATTTCTATTTATTCTTATTTTAGTTGACAAGTTTCGAAAGCCATCTCCAGGCCGAGACGCGCCGCCAAGGTCTTTAGCGTCCCAAGGTACGCGAATTGTCCAGCTTTTACAATCTAAGTTATAGTCATGATTCATTCAATTTACGCCATGTCAAGTTTTATGGTTTACAATGTCTTTATATTTAACAGTGGACCCGCACTCTATGTTTATATTTACTTTCATGTTTTAGCACTCCTGATCAGAGTGCCTTGACTGTCGCGCTTGATCGCCACCCATTCCAAGTTTTGATCAACTTGGGCATACGCGTGTGTGAGGTGCTTGCACCGATCGTAAGGGTTCCACCTACTTTCTACTCTCGTTTGTTCATGTTTATGCATATATTCATGATCATGTCATTCAAGTCCTGTTTTAATCCCCTTCCCTTGTTTTCAAAATGAATTTAAATGTCGGCACCAAAACCGTTTTCAAACGGTTTACGTGCTGGAGGTTTACATACTGAGTGTTTTCCCACTCACCTTTTTGCAATGTTTTAATGTTTTGTTTTAGGAGGTTCGAGCTTCCAGGACAAGGACAAGCCGGTTCCAAAGTAATTCAAGGCTCTTGAGGTAGTTCTCTAAGGAATTCATCGGTCAGCAAGGGCGAGCAGGACTTTGGAAGTTGTTTTAGTACTTAAGCTATGTTTAAGTTTATATATTTTATCCAAGGGTTGTATAAGTTTTATATGTGAAGGTTCTTAAGTTAGTAAGTTACCTTGTGGTTTTGGAAGTTTCTTTGTTGTTGTTGCCTTGTCTCTTTTGGGAGACGGCGGTGACACTTCAACCTAAAAAGTGTTCCGCTGCGCTAATCGCGGGCTTAGCTTCTCTAAGTAGAGTTTAACCCTGTGATTAAGGTTGGGGTGTTACAAAGGTGGGGGGTTAAAAAATTTGAAAATTTTGAAAGTATTGTGAAGAAGAGAAAGAATCAAAAAGGAAAAAAAAAAGAAAAAGTTGTTTTAATTTTTAAAGGAAACGGTTACTCTTAACAGTTATAGAGGAACTGCAAAAATAACCATATGCCAAGGTATTGATAATAAGCCTCAGTTTGGTTCCAAGACAAGATTGTCAAGGTCCTTGTATGAGTCTTGAAGTTTCAGAATATACCTGGTAGGGAAGGTCCTTAGCTCCCCCTGGACAGGGGAATGCTAGCTCCCCCTTAACTGGTTATTCAAGTTGTAGCATGCCAAGCTCCCTTCTATTGGTGAGAAATTGTTCTGTGGGAAGGGCGTTGGTGAAGATATCTGTCAGTTGTTGATGGGTAGGGACAAAGTCCAGAGTGATATGGCCTTTGTCTACATGATCTTGGATGAAATGATGTTGAACTTCAATGTGCTTGGTGTGGGAATGTTGTACTGGATTTTTGGTGATGTGAATCGCACTTTGATTGTCACACTTGATTGGAATATTTGAAGACTCAATCCCAATGTCCTTGATTTGCTGGTTTATCCATAAGAGTTTTGCACAACAGGCACCGACTGCTATGTACTCAGCTTCTGCTGTAGAGAGAGCAACGACATTTTGTTTCTTTGATTGCCAAGATATCAATGACATCCCTAGCATTTGGCATCCACCAGAGGTTCTCTTTTTGTCAGTTCTAGATCCAGCAAAATCTGCGTCTGTATATCCAATCAGGTGAAGGGGATTGTTGTTGGGGTACCATAGGCCAATGTCCTTAGTACCTGCAAGATATCTCAAAATTCTTTTGACTGCAATCAAGTGAGATTCTTTAGGAGCAATTTGAAATCTAGCACATAAGCACACACTGAACATAATGTCAGGACGACTAGTAGTTAAGTAAAGTAGAGATCCGATCATACCTCTATAGGTTTTAATAGGAATGTCCTTACCATTGTGATCATGATCAAGTTTTAGAGTGGAGGACATTGGGGTGTTGCAATGCTTGGTGTTTTCAAGCCCATATTTCTTGAGAAGCTCTTTCACATATTTACTCTGGTTAATAAAGATGTCATCTTCATTTTGTTTGATTTGTAAGCCAAGAAAGAATCTGAGTTCTCCTACTAGGCTCATCTCAAATTCTTTGCTCATTAAATCAGAGAAATCCTTCACTAAGATGTCATTAGTAGCACCAAAAATAATGTCATCTACATAAATTTGAATAATGGTGGATTCCTGACCTGTGATTTTGATGAACAATGTTTTGTCTATGAGGCCTCTTGTGAATCCATTACTTAGGAGAAAGGAGCTTAGTCTCTCATACCAAGTCCTTGGGGCTTGTTTGAGCCCATAAAGGGCCTTTTGAAGCTTATAAACATTAGTTTCTGGATCTTGTTGCTCAAATCCTGGAGGTTGTTCAACATAGACTTCTTCCTTTAGGTGCCCATTCAGGAAGGCACTCTTGACATCCATCTGATATAGTTTCATTTGAGTTGATGATGCATAGGCCAAGAGTATCCGAATGGCCTCTAGCCTTGCGACTGGAGCAAAGGTTTCCTCATAATCAATGCCTTCTTCTTGATTGTAACCTTTTGCTACTAATCTTACTTTATTTCTTGTGACGATACCATGTTCATCTAATTTGTTACGGAAGACCCATTTAACACCAATCACAGGGTGGTGTTTTGGTCGTTGAACAAGCTTCCAAACTTTATTCCTTTCAAACTGGTTGAGCTCTTCTTGCATGGCAAGTATCCAATTATTGTCCTTTAGTGCTTCTTCAGGGCCTTTAGGTTCAATCTGAGAAACAAATGCATGAAAGGCACAAAAGTTTCTAAGAGAGGATCGAGTTCTAATACCTATTTCCAGACCTGAAAGGAGATTGTCGGCTGGATGAGCAGGTTTAAACCTGAAGGTCCTTGATGACTCCTCGGTGTTTTCCTGTGCAGTATCAGTCATTTGAGGAGTTTCTGTCGGAGAAGGTCCTTGTCCTTCATTTGAGGAAGGTCCTTCTTCATCATGCGGAGGTCCTTGAGCTTCATTTTCCCACATGTTCTGAAGTTGATTGCATGGTATCATCAGGAGGAGGTTCTTCATTTTGTTGAAGAGGACCTTGCTGAAATATACGAGGGATGTCCTCGTCATCATCATCTTGATGAATCTGGAACTTGATGGAGGACCTTTCTGATGAAGTGGTGGAAGTTTCATCGAAGACAACATGAATTGATTCCTCCACCTTCTTTGATGCTTTGATGTAGACTCTGTAGGCCTTGCTAGATAAGGAATATCCTACCAGAATTCCTTCTTCACTTCTTGGCTCAAATTTTCTTATGGCCTTCTTGCCATTGTTATGAACGAAGCATTTGCATCCAATGGCCTTGAGATGAGTTACATTTGGTGTCTTACCTTTGAACAACTCATAGGGTGTCTTCTTCATGAAAGACCTTATGGTACATCTGTTGAGAATATAATTTGAAGCATTTATAATTTCAGCCCAAAGAAAGAGGGGTAGGTTATTCTTACAGATGATTGTTCTGGTCATGTTTTCCAGTATGCGGTTCTTCCGTTCAACCACACCATTCTGTTGTGGTGTCCTTGGAGCAGAGAAATTATGTGTAACCCCTTCTTGATCACAGAATCTTCCAAATTGATCTCGATTATCAAACTCTTTTCCATGATCTGTTCTTATAGACACCAGATTGAGTCCTGTAAGGACCTTGAGTTGCCTGTATAATTTCTCAAATTCTGGGTAAGCCTCTGTTTTATCCTTCAAAAATAGAACCCATGTAAATCTAGAATAATCAGCAACAATGACTAGTATGTATGGACGTCCTCCTAGACTTTTGTATGGAATTGGTCCACAGAGGTCCATATGCAACAGTTCTAAACATCTAGAGGTAGTTACTTGAGATACAGGTTTGAAGGAAGTTCTGGTCTGTTTGCCTCTAGTACATGCATCACATACTTTGTCACGAATGAAATTTGAGATGGTAGTCCTCTAACCAAGCCTAGGTGTTTTAGCTTTTGAAGGGTTTTCATGTTCACATATCCCAATCTACGATGCCATAACCAGGTTTCATCTGATGCAACTCTAAGACAGGTGATGTCCTTTGTCATATGATCACTGAGGTCAATAACATACACATTGTTCATTCGATGACCTCTAAGGACTATTTCATGAGATTCTTTTTCTACAACGCATGAGTTCTTATTGAACCAGACTTTATAACCTCTATCACAAAACTGAGAAATACTTAAAAGATTATACTCTAAACCTTCTACATAATATACATCATTTATACAGTTGACTGAGTCCTTACCGACCTTACCGACTCCAAGGATCTTCCCTTGGCTTTTGTCTCCAAACGTTACCTTCCCACTTCCGATGTCCTTAAGTTCTCTGAATTTGGTTAAATCTCCAGTCATATGTCTCGAGCATCCGCTGTCCAAATACCAGAGGTCGTTGTGAGCCCTGAGACATACCTGCACTGAAGGACATTATACCTTTCTTTGGACCAGGAGGTTTATGAAAGGTTTCTTTGGTAGGGGGAACAGGTTTGTTGTTTGGCTTCTTTGGAACCCACTTTGTTTTGGTTCTTGGTTTTGGTATATTTGTGGGTTTATGAGGGGGTAAGATGTATGGTTTGGTTTTGGGTGAACCAGGTTTATCTGTAGAGGTTTTCTTCTCAGGATTTATGGTAGAATGAAACTGGCTTATTTCTTGATTGAGAGTGGAATTCAGCTCTTTTCGGTTCTATATAATTTCATTTCTCATGCTAACATTATCAGAGGTAAGATTTTTTATTATCTCCAATTGAGTTTCTATGGTTTTGGAGTTTGTTTCAGCAATTCTAGTGAGATATTGTACTTTGTCGGTGAGGATTATAATGTAATCAAGCAGATTGAGTAATCTTGGTTTCAAATTATGTGGAGGACATTTCAGAAAGAGATTTGTAAATACCTCATCATCGTCATCCGCCTGTGTTTCATCTGCTTGTGTTTCTGTAAGGTCCTTTGCCATGAGACAAAGGTTTGCAATTTGCTCGGACTCACTTTCACTTTCACTGCCTTCACTTTCACTCCATGTGGCAACCATGGCTTTGTTGCTCAATCTTTTTCCTCTGAAGTCACTTTGTTCCTTGACTTACTTTACATGAGGACATTCCCTAACCAAGTGATCTGTTGCACCACAAGCAAAGCATTTATATTCATTTTCATCCTTGGTTTAAATTTTACCTTTGGGTGAAGGTCGTTTAGAGGATGATTCTCTTAGGTAGCCACGGAATCTGGGATTCTTTCTGTATAGTCGTCTGTTTAGCTAACATGGCCATGGTTTCTTCATCATCATCCTCGGATTCTTCTTCTGGTTCTTTGGTGCTTTTGAGGGAAATGTCCTTGGTCTGACTGCCTTTCGACAGTCGTATCCCATGTGCAAGGAGTTTGCCAATCAGCTCTTCAATTTTCAAGGTCTCTAGATCTTGAGCTTCTTCTATTGCCGTTACTTTTGATCCCCACTTGTGCCTAGGAAGACACTGAAGGACCTTGTTCACTTGTTCTTCATTGGAATAGGATTTTCTGATTGACTTGAGATGGTTGATAATTGCACTGAATCTTTTGAACATTGACTCAATGGACTCATTTTCTTCCATCTTGAAGCCTTCATACTTTTGAACTAGTATGTTGACCTTGGTCTTCTTTACTTGGTTTGTTCCTTCATAGGTTGTGACCAAGTAGTTCCATATCTGCTGTGCTGTGTCAAAATTAGACACTCTTTCAAATTCATTAGAGTTAAGACTGCAAATTAAAAGATAATGTGCATGAGTATTTTTCTTTGTTTTCTCTTTTTCTTCAGGTGTATACTCAGATCTTGGTTTGTCACTTGTAGTTCCATCTTCAGCAGTCTTCTGGGGAGTAGGATAATTTCCTTTGGTGACTACATCCCAAATGTCCTCATCTTGATTTCTCAAGAAGATCTCCATTCGTTTAAATTCTCGTAGTTGTCACTGTCAAGAAGGTGATCTGTTCCATGAACGTCCTTGACTTAGGTCTCCCATGTTGTGATCTCCCATGATCTTTGCCACAGAGCGATTAGTCTCTGAGTTATCAGTGGATCAGGCTCTGATACCAATTGAAAGAACCCTAGAGGGGGGGTGAATAGGGTCATTGAATTTTTCTGCACAAATTACAACTTAGCAAGGACGTTAGGTTCTCAGTTTAAACAGACTGAGAATTTCCTTCACAGGAAGAAGAAATAGAATTAATAAAGGACAGAATATATAAACTGAATAACCTCCTTTATTGTGAACAGAACACGATGAACCTAGGATGAATGTCCTTAGGTTTTACAATGAACCAAGCGCCTTACAAGGACGCTTCTTATTTTCTGGAAACTAACACACACCAAATTCAATCTTTGGTGTTCAAACTTAGTCGATCCTAATTCCATCTAGGAAACGACTTCACAAGCAACAATCAATCCTAGATCCGTTAAGGATTGATTTCATTCAAACTACTCGCACACCAATTCTCTCAAGAACACCAAAACAGAAAACTCTATTTCTATTTTGAACACCCGATTTCTTCCGTGGAATCGTTGGGTTCTTCTGTCTTGAATTGTGTCTATTTATGCTGCTTCTCTTCGTCTTGTTTCCGTTGAGGAGAGGATTGTTTTTCTGCTTTGATTTCCTTTCTGTCTGCTTCGAGATTTTCCTTCCTATTCCAGCGGATCCTTCTTTGAATTTCTTCCAAAACCCTTCACGATTATTTCCTGCAAAAGCAGAATGTATAGTCAGTTGATTTGACTGTGGGATAAAATAGGAAGGTAGGATTCTTGCTCAATTAGAGGACTTCCCTGATTCGGTTTCTGGTTTCTGTTTGTATTTCACTTCAAAAACTTCTCGTGTTGTGCAAATGTCCTTTGGGAGGTTTGGCATGAATGACCTTGGGGCACAGCAAGTGAATGTCCTTTTCCCTGTACTCAAGAGGGGTTCTACATTTTTGATTCAAAACACGTATGGCGGTTGGATTTTTAAATTTGTAAAACAATAAGCGTCTTGATTCAAGATGATTAACATTAATCATCTTGAATTTCTCCTAAATCGGTTGAACGATTAAATATAAGCATATTTAAATGATCATAAATTTATAATTGTATGTTTCATTGATGGGAATCAGGCCAAGCATGCTCAAGTCATCCAAGCTTGTTATTTGGTCGTGGGTGAAACCAAGAAGGGAGTTGATCGTTTGGCAGGCCAATGTCCTTCACCTCGTGAAGCCTCTCCAGTGCTTACTTCAATCTTCCAGACATAGTGGCCAATTTGCTCAGAATGAAGGACATTCACTTATCCTATCATTTGCTCAGACTGAAGGACGTTCACACACCACGTTCTAGATGCAGGTAAAGGACGTTCATCCGGAGCTGCTTATGTTTGAAATATATTTGCTAATATAATAAAACGTTATTAGCTTCTTTAAGTCAGATTAGGAGGTTTTCTTTTTGCTCAAGAAACCGCTAATTACCTGAATTAGTTACAATATTCTGTTGGGTATATATAAACCCCCTTTGTAATCGGATTTGGACAATTAATCTGAATATTACCCTAAAATTCGAGAAGCTTCTTGCTCTCAAGGTTGTGAGTTTCCCTCAACTCTCATTTCTACTACTGTAACTTGATTTGGCTGGTCAAGTAGGTGATTGGTAGAGCTTAATCGAATTCTTGGAAGGTGAATCTGTAACCAAGAAGGACATTAAGGAGCCCTTGTGTTAATCGATCATGGTGAGTCTGTATTGATTGATTTTCACTTGTTCTATCCTCTGTTTTAGTTTTTATCTTCGTTCATTGTTGTTGATCGAACCATCTGGGTTGTTATTGAGCTGAAATTGGGACACTAAACCACATTGATGTTCCTAGCTGAATAGAGAATCCATTTGTTTTGGCTGGGATACATCATAATTTGGTATCAGAGCTAGATTTCTGTCTTGGTGGAGGTTTTGTTCGATTTCATTTCATACTCTGTTTTTAGCAATGTCATCTGGTCAAGTTTCCCAAAATCAAGAGCAACTTATGAAAGAGAAGGAGGAATTAGAGCAGCGAGTGAAGTTCCTTTCTGATAAATTGAAACATTATATGTTTCTACGCCGAGAAGAGCTCCAAGATTCAGAGGAGGTTGAATCTGATTCGGGAAATCCATTTGGGGATGAGGACATTGGGGTACGAAACCATCGCAGAAGCGAGCACCACAGGAAGAAAGGCTTGATTTCAAGGTTGACATTCCTGAGTTTGAAGGAGACCTTGACCCTGAGGTTTTCTTAGATTGGCTACAAACAGTGGAGAGGGTCTTTGATCTCAAGGACATTCCAAACGATAAGAAGGTAAAACTCATTGCCTTGAAGTTGAGAAAACACGCCTCTATTTGGTGGACTAATTTGCAGAAGAAGAGGGTTTCTATGGGAAAGGAGAAGGTGCGTTCATAGGAGAAAATGAAGAAGAAGCTTCAAGCAAAGTTCCTTCCAGCTAGTTACCTCAAGGACAATTACGTGAAGCTCCAACACTTGATTCAAGGTAACAAGTCAGTTGAAGAATACACTAAAGAATTTGAGCATTTGCTTTGGAGATGTGACCTCAAGGAAGATGAACCTCAAACCCTTGTGAGGTATCTCTCTGGATTGGATGAAAGGATTAAAAATGTTGTGGAATTGCATCCTTATTCTACCCTTGATGAGTTGAGTTCATTGGCACACAAGGTTGAGTTGCAAAAGAGAAACAAAGGGAAGGAAGTAACCCATAAACCCCAACCTCAAACACGTTCATATCCATTTCAGAACCCAAACCACCCTCCACAAAAACAACCTTACCCGTCCAAATTTCCAACCCCTAAACCCCCACAAAATACCCTGCCATATACCCCCAAAAAGCCTACCCCTACTGAACCCAAAACCTACAATCCTCGAAGGTGTTTTAGGTGCCAAGGATTAGGACACATTGCATCTAAATGTCCTAATAAACGAGTGGTGTCTCTTATGGAATACCAAACTGCCTTGTTCGTTGCACCTGAACCAGATTTGGAAGAGGAGTATGAGAAGGAATTATTGGGTGAACCAGTTTATGATGAGGTGATTGAAGAACCAGATGAAGGGGAAATGTTGGTGGTGAGGAGAGTTCCTAGTAGCTCTTCTATGCAAGAGGGACAGGAGCAAAGGGAGAACATCTTTCATTCACGATGTACTATCAATGGGAAGGTGTGTTCGTTGATTATTGATGAAGGAAGTTGCACCAATGCTGCCTCACAGTCCATGGTGAACAAGTTGAGGTTGCAAACCAACCCTCATCCGACTCCTTATACTATCCAGTGGCTTAATCAAGGCAAGGGCATTCACGTGAATCAGAGATGCTTGGTGAATTTATCTATAGGTAAATCCTTTCAAGATTCACTTTGGTGTGACATATTACCTATGGATGCTTGTCATGTTTTACTTGGTAGACCTTGGTTGTTTGATAGAGATGTGCATCATGATGGAAGAGCCAACACATATACCTTTGTGTCTGACCATAAGAAGATTACCCTTGTACCCCTCAAACCTACCCAACTTTCGAAACCCAAGGAGAATGTGGTTGTTGAACCCAATTTGATCACACTCTTGGTTGCTGAACACCATGAGTTTCATGAACATAAGGACCTTATTCTCCTGAACCAAAACACAAGCCTAAGCTCCACAAATAGCCACCCCCTTCTTACCCCTCTTTTGGAACACTATTCCTTTGTGTTTTCTGAAGAGATGCCCTCTGGTTTGCCTCCCAAGAGAGATATCCAACACAAGATTGACCTTATACAGGTCAATACTCCTAATAAACCGACACGCATAACCCCTGATGATACGGGAGATCCAAAGGCAGGTAGATGACCCTCTTGCAAAGGGATATATCAGGGAGAGTCTAAGTCCTTGTGCTGTGCCAGCCTTGTTGGTACCAAAGAAGGATGGAAGTCAAAGGATGTGCATTGATTGTCGAGCCATCAACAAAATCACAATCAAGTATAGGTATCCTATACCTAGACTTGAGGACTTATTGGATGAGCTCCATGGTGCTAAGGTCTTTTCGAAGATTGATTTAAGAAGTGGATATTATCAGATAAGGATCTTTGAAGGAGACGAATGGAAGACTGCTTTTAAGACTAAAGGAGGTTTGTATGAATGGTTGGTGATGCCATTTGGTTTAACTAATGCTCCTTCAACATTTATGCGATTGATGAACCAGGTTCTGAAGGTCCTTATAGGCAAGTGTGTTGTTGTCTACTTTGATGACATACTTGTTTATAGCCACAATGAAGAGGATCATGTCAAGCATTTACAAGCGGTGATGGAGATTTTAGCCCAAGAGAAGCTTTATGGGAATTTGGGAAAGTGTCAATTCTTCACCGACAAGGTTACATTTCTTGGTTATGTGATCACTGCTGAGGGCATTCACGTTGATGAAGAGAAGATCCAAGCCATCAAGGATTGGCCGGTTCCAACCACCATTCAGCAAGTAAGGAGTTTCCATGGCCTGGCTTCCTTCTATAGAAGGTTTGTGAGAAACTTTAGTACCATCCTAGCTCCCATGACTGAGCTAGTGAAGGCTAAGGAGTTCTCTTGGACCCTTTCTCCCCAGAAGGCCTTTGAGACAATCAAGGAGAAGCTAACCACAGCCCTTGTGTTAGCCTTGCCTAGTTTTTCTAAGATTTTTGAAGTGGAATGTGATGCATCTGGATTGGGCATAGGTGCTGTCCTATCTCAAGAGGGAAGGCCTATTGCTTATTTCAGTGAGAAGTTGAATGATGCGAAGAAGAAGTATAGTATGTATGATAAGGAGTTTTATGCAATCATTCGAGCATTGGAGCATTGGAGACATTACCTCATTGGTAATGAATTTATTTTGCATAGTGATCATGAAGCCTTGAAGTTCATCCAAGGTCAGCATAAACTAAACCCACGCCATGCCAAATGGGTTGAGTATATGCAAGCCTATCATTTCATGATCCATCACAAGGCCGGTCATTTGAACAAAGGAGCTGATGCACTGTCAAGGAAGTTTATTCTGTTACATGTGCTGGATTCTAGAGTACTTGGCTTTGATCAAATCAAGGCTTTATATCCGGAAGATGAAGATTTCAAGGAGCTTTATGAAGCATGTCAGCAGCAACCCCAAGGTTTATTCCACCTTGAGCATGGGTTTCTCTTTAAGGGAGATAAATTGTGCATTCCAAAGAGCAGCTTACGTGAACTTTTTGGGATTCCATCTTGGAGGTTCATGGAGGTAGTTTGGCAGGACATTTTGGGATTGAGAAGACTACCTTGATGATGAAGGTCCATTACTATTGGCCTAAAATGAAGAAGGACGTAGAGCATCTGATCAGGAGGTGTTCAATCTGCCAGCTTTCGAAGAGTCACAGTTTGCCTCAAGGACTTTACACACCACTGCCCATTCCTGAAGGTCCTTGGGAAGATATCATCCTAGACTTCATTATTGGGTTGCTTAGAACGCCTAGAGGTAAAGACTCTATTATGGTAGTTGTTGATCGTTTTTCTAAGATGGCCCATTTTATTCCTTGTCACACTACCTATGATGCTGTGAAAATTGCTGAGTTGTACTTTCAAGAGGTGGTTAAGTTGCATGGAATCCCTAAATCTATGGTCTCGGATAAGGATGCCAAGTTCTTGAGCCATTTTTGGGTAACTTTATGGAAGAAGCTTGGTACCCAACTCAAATTCAGCACTGCATGTCACCCCCAAACAGATGGTCAAACGGAGGTTACCAATAGGACCCTTGGTACACTGCTAAGGTCCTTGGTGAACAAAAATAAGAGGGGATGGGACACTTTGCTACCTTATGCTGAGTTTGCATTTAATAGAGCTCCTAGCAAGGCTACTGGTTTGTCTCCATTTCAAGTAGTATATGGGAAAAATCCAATCACCCCTATGGATTTGGCCCCTATTATTACCTCAACCAGGTTTAGCCATGACGCTAGTGTGAGAGCCAAGGAGATTCAAGCACTACATCAACAAGTCCGAGAGAAGATAGCCAATTTCAATGAGAAGGTTTCCAATTCAGCCAACAAGAACCAAAGAAAGATGGTTTTCCAACCTGGGGATCTTGTTTGAATTCACCTAAGGAAGGATCGTTTTCCATCTAAGAGGAAAGGTAAATTGGTTCCAAGGGCTGATGGACCATTTGAAGTGCTGGAAAAAGTTGGAGACAATGCCTACAAGCTTGAACTTTCGGATGATTATGGAGGAAGTGCCACATTCAACGTGTCTGACTTGAGGCCTTATTATGCTAAGGATGAAGATCTTCCAAGTTTGAGGACAAACTTTTCTCAACTTGGGGGGATGATGGGAATCAGGCCAAGCATGCTCAAGTCATCCAAGCTTGTTATTTGGTTGTGGGTGAAACCAAGAAGGGAGTTGATCGTTTGGCAGGCCAATGTCCTTCACCTCGTGAAGCCTTTCCAGTGCTTACTTCAATCTTCCAGACATAGTGGCCAATTTTCTCAGAATGAAGGACATTCACTTATCCTATCATTTGCTCAGACTGAAGGACGTTCACACACCACGTTCTAAATGCGGGTAAAGGACGTTCATCCGGAGCTGCTTATGTTTGAAATATATTTGCTAATATAATAAAACGTTATTAGCTTCTTTAAGTCAGATTAGGAGGTTTTCTTTTTGCTCAAGAAACCCCTAATTACCTGGATTAGTTACAATATTCTGTTGGGTATATATAAACCCCCTTTGTAATCGGTTTTTGGACAATTAATCTGAATATTACCCTAAAATTCGAGAAGCTTCTTGCTCTCAAGGTTGTGAGTTTCCCTCAACTCTCATTTCTACTACTGTAACTTGATTTGGTTGGACAAGTAAGTGATTGGTAGAGTTTAATCGAATTCTTGGAAGGTGAATCTGTAACCAAGAAGGACATTAAGGAGCCCTTGTGATAATCGATCATGGTGAGTCTGTATTGATTGATTTTCACTTGTTCTATCCTCTGTTTTAGTTTTTATCTTCGTTCATTGTTGTTGATCGAACCATCTGGGTTGTTATTGAGCTGAAATTAGGACACTAAACCCCATTGATGTTCCTAGCTAAATAGAGAATCCATTTGTTTTGGCTGGGATACATCATTCATTACTTTGAGGATTATTAAGACTTAAAAACTATATAAAATTAATTATTTATCTAATTTTTTTCATAAAAAATGTTGAAATAATGCTAATAAATTTATGTTATATTAATTATAGTTAACAATCTTAATAATTGGATAACAGGCCAAGACAAGCTTCTCCGATGTGTTCGCATTCAGTGGACCCGCACCCGAAAGGATCAACGGTCGCCTGGCGATGATTGGGTTCGTGGCCGCAGTAGCAGTAGAGGTATCCAAGGGCACAGATTTGTTCTTCCAGATATCCGACGGTGGAGCACACTGGTTCCTGGACAAGCATTCTTCTATCAAGAACTTGATGTTCTTGATTGAAGATAATAATCATTATTTGGATAAAGGAAGGATTCACTAATAATCAAGGACTTGAATCCTTGCTTGGGTAGAGAAGATAATGATGAATGACAATAAACTTGATGTTCTTGATTGAAGATAATAATCTTGAGAAATAAAACCCACAATCAACAAGAAAGATATCAAGGACTTGAATCACCAAAAGAACTGGATATGGACTAGGAGAAAGGAAAAATTCACTATCAAGAACTAGCAGTCCACCATGATTAGATAAAGGAATGATTCACTAATAATCAATAAAGGAGAGACTTACAACACCACCATAACATATCAATTAGGGATAAAGAAAGTAAGATTTAGGGGAAAATGAAAGTCATTAGCTTCACCATTACATTCATAAGCAAGTTTATCAAAAGTCATCAAAAGTCCCTTCCAAAAGGTTTACAAGAGCTATTTATAGGGAGAGGGTTTAAAACATAGATTAAGGATCATACTAAGGGTGTCGCGGGCGTGACACGACTTTGGGAATATGGCACCTTCCCGAGGGATCCGTCTCGAGCGTGACGTTCCACGTCGCGGCTGTGATCTGGCACGTCGCGGTCATGACCTCGCGGCCAACAAAAACATGTCACGGTCGCAATGACTTGGTCATGGGTGCAACGACCTTGAACCCAAGATGTCACGAGCGCGACTTGCTTCGGCTCCAAACAGGGACGAAATGAGGAGAATGGGTCGCGGGCGTGACGTACGATGATTAAATTAATGTATTATTTTAACCACAAACTAATTTAAGCAGGGGAAAAGGTCGGATTATGGCCAAGAACAGAGGCAGTCGCAAAAACATTCTCTGGATAACTCAGATTATTACCCTCCAGTTGGGGACTCATAACTCTTATTTCCGATATCCTATAAACACGTATTACACCTTTCTGAAAAGTTTAAAGTGTCCCCCTACATCTTTCATGTTGAACATTTATCCCAAAGAGGACTCTAATCTTACGAAAAATGCACATCTTTGGACTGACCATGAAAAATTCTCAATTTTGCGTGATCTCACGGTTTTGGCCATAACTTTCAATGTACATATCGAAATAACGAGCTACAAAAATTGGGTGTTAGCTAACACCTTAGACTATCTAATGATATCGTAAAATAGCTCAAAATCACAATTCACATTCTCTGAAAATTCTAAAACCAACCAGAATGCAATATTATTACTTCATGAACTCACTTGTATGCATTTTAACTCACTAATTCACCTTAATCACTCTCCAAATCATGCCTTCCAACCAAGAACACGAATTTCCAGAATTATAAACATGAAGAAAATTTTCATCTTTGACCAAATCCCATACATGCAAAGCTCAATTCAATATATATAATGCTCCTAAACACTACACTTTACAAATTCAACATTAAAAGCCATAGAAATCATCTTCTTACTAAACAAATCTTAATCTAAACACATGCACCTACAATTTAGCTACAACCTTAATCTTTTCATAAGAATTTAAACCTCCTAAATCACATGCATGTCACAATATAACATTAATCACCCTTGTTCATCCTTTCAAACACAAAAAACATCACAAACTTACTCAAACTCCACTCTTTGGTGCTTGGATTCCTTCACTTCTCATTTGCTGAACTTAAAACACTTGGTTTACTTATGAAATAACGTGAAAAAACCAAAAAAAAAACTCATATCTCATCTAAGATTTTTCATTAGAAAAAAGAGAGAGAGAGAGGAGAAGAGGGGTTATAATACACTTGCAAGAGGAGAAGGAATGAAGGAAGGATGATGGTGGAGGTGTGGTGGTGCGTCGGCGGTTGGAGGGTGGTCGGGAAAAGCGTCGGCGTGGGCTGGGCAGGGCGGCAGAGGGCGGAGCAGCAGGAGGCTGGGCTGGGAGGCGGACGCCCAAGAGAGGAAGAGAGCAAGAGAGATGAGGGTGTGTGATTATCTTTCCAATCAAATAAAACCCCTTCCTAATAACATATATATATACCCATACTTATTAGCTTAAGCCCAAGAAGAGTCCCCTCCTCTCTTTTCTCCTTGATGGCCGGCCAACATGGCCCAAATAAAAGAAAGTTTTTTCAATTTTATTCTTCTCTCTTATACTTATATCTCCCTAGTCCCAATTTACCGAAATTTATTAAACCGTAAAAATGTTATTGGTAACCCAAATGAATATACTCATACACCTCCTCATAATTTCACATGATTATATCTTAAATTAACTTGGATAAAAGAAAGACCCGATATATTGGTCTCGGTAAATTATTTCGTAGACGAACATGATCACTATAAAATTATCGGAAGAGGTTCATCAAGAAAAGAAATTTAAACTGATTTATTGACAATTGTTGCACTGTTGAAGTCCTGCAAAACATATACTGGGTAAGAAAAACAAGGAACACGCGCTTTAATTATCCGTGATTTATTATTAATCTTGATTATTTAAACTAATTAATACGTATTAAGGGGTGATTTTCATTGGGTTATTACATATTACTGCTTAGAACAAGTAAATCTACTCAAAATTTAACAATCTTTCATCATCTAACTCAAGGAAATTTGGATTAAGAAGTTAGGGTTTATGATACACCTCAATAGAGGAAAGATGCACAAGGATTAAAGGGAGGAGGTGGTGGCCGACGACCACCTGTCGACAGCGATGCAGTCGTCATAGCGACCCTCATGGCGGCGAGAAGGCGGCATAGGTCCAAATGAGCAGGAGAGAGTCAGGTGAGGGAATTCTATTGCTTTAGTTTTTGAATTTTGAAATGAAAAAAAAAAAAGAAAGGGAGTAAAGTCTACTAATAATAATATCCACTACCTCAAGTGCATTGGGCTGACAAAAAGAAATAAATCAGGCTCAATTACTAATTAAGCCCTCCACTTGTCTTTTCTCTTGTAATTATTTTTTTCTCTTAACCCGACACTATTAGTTTGAGATTCCGGATAAAACTTTTACGAAACTAAACTATGAGAAACTTCGATAATAAAAATTTTACGAGTACTCACGTTTCTAATAATCATCCTGAAGAATGAATCAGTTCGACGAAAAATTGTCAAACAAGTGACCCAAATATTCTGTTTTACTAAGAAAGATCGGGAATACCACTAGAGGAGTATCTATCGAAATTATTAAACTGGAGAATTGATGGTCATTGCACTGTTCGAGACCTGCAAAAACAGTGACAACAAAAGCGCGAATTAATCTAATTACATTTGATTAGTAAAATTAATCATCCTGGATTAGGGCGGTTATTACAGTCTACCCCCTTAAAAGAAGATTATCCACGAAACTTATCAATAAGCCAGACCTGATAGTACCTCGGAAAAGGTAAGGATATTTCCTCTATTTTATGCTCAACGTTAGTACATTCTGTAATTGAACACAAGTACCTTATGCATCAATACCTTAAAAGAAAAGTCTATTGGCCCTCGTATCAGATCATAACTCCAATATCCATAAGACATAATATTACCAAAACCACACTTCCTCTTTCCATAAGATTAAAACACACATACTAATCTCATCCAAGAGAAAGAAATTTACCTAAAAGGAAAGAACTCATCCATAAAATTCCTCCATAACAACAATATAACTTCTATAAAACATATTGTCCATCAATAAATTACCTAAAATGCCCTAAATCCTGGGGAAATTTCGGCAAAGTTTCCCCTGTAAATTGGACTTTTCCAAGTTGTCGGATGTATAACGCATCTGTATAAAACAATTTCACACTACAATTTCATCCATAAAGCCTCATGTTCAACTAAACAACAGTCCATGCTAGTATTTTCATCCATGTACCATAACCTATCACCATGTATCTCAAAACTCTAATTCCTCCAAAAGTCTCCTTATAACCTCGCTCTGGTACCACAATTGTAACGCCCCCAGATTTATAATCATATGATTACTACTAAACAATTCATAACTCAAAGATTAGCGCAGCAGTTAACCAAATCCAGAGGCATTACCATCGTCCCCATAACAAAGGACAAGACTTTAAAAACCTATCAATACAACACCATACACAACCATACATATAACTTAATTAAATTCAAACTGCACTGACAACTCCTTAACATCATAATCAATAACTCCAAAATAAAGCATAACTTAAGGTTTACATCCATTCCTCAAAATACTTAAAACCATCATATATTTCAAAAAGGAAGAGATTCATCATTCTCCTCCAAGCAGGAGATTTCTTATTCCTGTAACGAACGCCTACCTTAATTAGGAAGGACGCTTCAATTACTTCTTCGGACCTAGGAGCTTGTAGCTCTTAGGGGAGCGCTTCCTAAAACAAAAACATAAAACTTCGCAAATGAGTTGACTAAACTTAGTACACATACTCCTACAGTGTAAACTTTTACATTTCATTTTAGTTCGCGCATTTTTAAAATCAGGACATAAAAACTAGAATAACCAAGAAACAATATAAAATAAATATTAACGTCGTAGACATCATCATCATCATCATCATCATCATAAACCTCAATATAGACCTCATTATAGACCTCATCATAGACACTGGTCATGTCGTATGAAAGATGCCCGTTGACATCGAAAGTACCTCAAGTGCGGTTAGCACAATATAACTATAGACTTCATCATTAAAAGAACAAAAATCATAAACCTTCCTAGAGTTAAAAATCAAGAAATCATCAGCATAAATCAGCATCAACATAATCAAAACATGCTTGTTGAACGGTAGGCAATATGCGTACATGAACCGCTGAACACTTACATACATTCACTTAGACGCGTAGAGATCGACTTGAGCAGTTGGGCGCAACGACCTCTCAGGAACACTTAAGAAAGAGCAAGAAACATGAATTAGAGGCTAACCTTGTGAGATTGAAGAAGAATATCCTAGTAAAACCCTAGGATTACTTGACAATTTGGCTTGTTTCCTTAAGGTTCACTCGAAAGGCCATAACTTCCCCCACAAGTATCGTATCATTATGAATGAGGACTTTCTGGAAAGCTAAGCTCCTGTACTACAACTTTCTAGTTGCTCATGAGGGCCAAAAATGTGGTTACGGAGGCCAAAACTACCAACTTAGCAAGCTGCCCAGAAAATACAAACATAAACATCGATTATTCAGATAGTTATAACTCAAGTTATAGACATCGGTTTGGGGCGTGCAAGCTATCTACGGAAAGCTTGAAGAACATTCTAAAAACCTTCATAATGACCATAAATTGATTTGAGCATGGGAAAGGGCTGGAATTTGGCCATGAACATAAGACAGTCAAATAAATTTTCTGGGCAGATTCAAAATATTGACCAAGGTTCAGAGAGTAGAGACTCATAACTTCCACTCCCGACATCCTTTAGCTATGAAATTTACCTTTCCGTAAAGCTTGATAAAATACATTTACAGACCTAGCTAAGAAATCGTATTAAAATTCATGTGTTTACGGTTTTGGCCATAACGGGAGATATACATAACGAAACTCTGAGATTCAAAAACCGGGTGTTAACTTACACCTTAAGCTACCTATCCAAACCTTAAATTGGTCAAGAACACCTTGTATACTCCCTGGAATTTGCATATTGTAACCAGACTTGAAAATCACCCTTCATTTGGGCTTGCATGCATCTTAAACTTAATTATTCTACACTAATCTTCCCCAAATCACTTCATCGAATCATAATCCATTATTTTATGAGGCATTTCATCAAACACTTTATGTGCATTATAATACACTAAAAATTCATCTCTTATTCACTACTTTAATAACCCAAAACTCATTACAAACAACTCTAAGATTACTTTCAGATTTGGAACAACAATTAAATCATCATAAAAGTAACATGCACACTACACTACACCTTCCTCAAGTACATGTCAACCTCCATACTTAAGTTCCTCCATTTCTTACTTGATTCACCCAATCTCTCAACATACTTTACTTCCCCGTCACTAATAAAAACCCAAGATTAAGACTTTTATACTTATTACTGCTTAGAACAAGTAAATCTATTCAAAAGTTAACAATCTTTCATCATCTAACTCAAGAAAATTTAGATTAAGAAGTTAGGGTTTATGATATACCTCAAGAGAGAAAAGATGCACAAGGATTAAAGGGAAAAGGTGGTGGCCGACGACCCCCAGTCGACGGCAGTCCGGTCGTCACCAGCTCCGGCGCCGGCAACCCTTGTGGCAGGCAGAAGGGGGGCAGCACCGGTCCAGCGAACACGGAGAGAGTCATATGAGGGAATTCTATTGCTTGAGTTTTTGAATTTTGAAATGAAAAAAAAAAGGGAGTAAAGTCTACTAATAATAATATCCACTACCTAAAGTGCATTGGCTGACAAAAAGAAATAAATCAGGCCCAATTACTAATTAAGCCCTCCACTTGTCTCTTCTCTTGTAATTATTTTTTTCTCTTAACCCGACACTATTAATTTGAGATCCTGGGTAAACTTTTACGAGACTAAACTATGAGAAACTTCGATAATAAAAATTTCACGAGTACTCACGTTTCTAATAATAATCCTGAAGAATGAATCGGTTCAACGAAAACTTGTCAAGTGACCCGAATATTCTGATTTACTAAGAAAGATCGGGAATACAACTAGAGCAGTATCTATCGAAATTACTACACGGGAGAATTGATGGTCGTTGCACTGTTCGAGACCTGCAAAAACAGTGACAGCAATTAAAGAATTTAAAAAGCGCGAATTAATTTAATTACGTTTGATTAGTAAAATTAATCATCCTGGATTAGGGCGGGTTATTACAATGGATAACTTTAATACAAAATTGATATTGTTATGACAAAATTTTCAAGATGATTTTGTGCACAAACATTCTCAAATTCACATCGTATCGTGGATCGAATCATTGAAAGGTAGAATCGTATTGCAATTCTAACTCATAATTTTCAGACTAAATCAAGATCGTAAGATTCTAATTACTTTAATATCCTAATAAGAATTGGATCGATAGAGGGTTTTTGGATCATAAACTCGTAAAATCGTTGTTCCGGATTGGAATTTTAATATATGGACGCCACCAGCTGGTCTTTTCTATCAGCTCTATGGGAATCATTCCACCCTCGAGAAATATCAACATCCTAGAGTTGTCGTTGACTATGTCTCTAAATGTAACACCCCAAATACAAGGTTAAGTGTGGTTTAAAGGGATTGAAATATATAACTACTTATATCACCAAGACACCAAGGTGCACCTTCTTTTACGGTAGCTCATCCGTTGGGAACTGGGAGTAATCTTAGGATGGGTGACCTCTTGGAAGTTTTCCCAGGCAGTGTGTAAGAGAGGAGAAGCACGTTGGAAAGGCTCGTGGTGATTTGTGGGGTCAGTCAGCGATCCTTGGAGCAGTTATCGGTAATGTCCGCGGTCCGGGAGGGGCCGGGGCGTTACACCAAATTGATCGAAGCAGCCACAACGACGTACACAAACCAATGAATCCAAAGGTGATCATCAAATCCTAAAGAAGAATATGTTTAGTAGATTTGGATTACCAAACTCTCATTAATGATAGCGCTACTTAAAATGCTAACTTACTGAACACTATTATTTATTCAATTACAGTTTTAAATTTGTCAAACCGTTAAACGTTACCCAAACACTATTAACTGAACACGATCTACAAAAGCGGTTGACGTTAAAGTGATAAGGGTGGATAGTTTTTTCTCCTTTTTATTTGAGGTGGGTTAACAGTAAATGAAAATGGTTAGAATTAAAATCTTGGTAAGTAGAGAATATTTTTTTTATCGTTAGAAGCCAAACAGGCTAAAAAGCATCAAAGATGCTACAAAATATCCGTCAAAACAACAAAAACAGCAGAGCCAAACCACCAAAACAAACAGCAAAAGTAGAAACTACAGCCAAGAAAACCCGAAAAGGCACCTAAAAACAGTTAGAAAACCACCCAAAGAACCAAAAAAACAAATCACTTCTTCTTGGATGGAATAACCTTTAGCCAACAAACCTTTTTTACCAGAGCTTTCTTTTGATCAATCACCGCTCTAGCATCCTCAATGACCTTCAACTTCCGTGAAGATTCAAAAGACATCGATTTAGACTTCCTAAACGCATCCAAAACCAACCTCCATTTAGATTTCAACACAGTCTTTCCTCTCCTTTTACTCCTAGCACCGACATTTGAAAGAACCAAGACAGAATCCTCAAGATCAAGAGAGACATCTGACACATATTTGATCGAAACTATGTCTTCACTATCAATAGGAGCATGATCACAAAGGGCATCCTTATAAGAACGCAAAGGAGAAGTAAAGCAACCACCACGTGATCCAAGAGCGCCCACCGCCAAACAAGGGCGGATCTAGCATGGGTTCACGTGGGGTCAAGTGACCCCGCTTTAAAAAAAATTTCTGTTATAAAAACGAAACCTGGACACTTAAGGTATTATTATAATATATGGAAATTTTAAAGAATATCAGTGTTTGTGGTTCAGTGGCGCCCGCGTCCTTCTTAAGTTTCATGTAACGGAGGTCATGGGTTCGATTCCTGTCTCCAACAAAGTCAATTATTTTTCAGATTTTGCAATCCAGCGACGACCACCATTGTTCTCACGGGCGCCTAATGCTAAGTCACATGTAACAACAGTCCTGGGTTCGATTCCTATCTCCAACAAAGTTAATTTTTACTCAGATTTTGCAATCCAGGGACAGCCACCATTGTTCCCACGGGCGACCACCACCACTATTCACTCACTGAGTGAATAGTTTTTATTATTATCAATTGAAATCAAATGTTAGTTCAATTTAGAGTAATTTATTAAATTTTCAATTTAGATTAGTTTGTGTGTGATTATATAATATATTTTTTTAGAAATATTACTTTATTTGCTATACATTAGTTGGTTTAGTAGAATTTGTCTATCAAATTTGAAAACTTATCATGATAATATTTTTTAGGTTTTATTATACTCAACTTTCTTCTAAGTTTAGTTTAATTTGAATGGGTTTAAACGTAATTAGTTTGAATGACATTTGCTTGAATAATTGTTATTGTAACCCTTTTTTTAGTTCAAATGGAAACATATTTCAAAAAATTATATATGCAATTACGATTTAATTCAAGTTCTACCAATATTCTTTTGAATGAAGAAAATAGGGAGTATAGTCTTGAACCACATTAATTAGTTAATTTTTTTGATTTGTTGTTTTGAATTTTTATGTTTGACTTTGAACCCGCTTGATTTCATTTCTGGATTCGCCACTGCCGCCAAACAAATGAGTCAAAAGCTATCATTCAATAATCTTTTTGCGACAAGGAGCTAGCTAGGCTAGGTCCATTCAAATATGCGCATGTTTTGTGATGTGTTTATGTAAATGTTGCGTGTATGGTCAAGATTTATCAAGAAATATCAATAAAAATATACATGGAGAGGAGAAACTTAACCCAGCATAGTCATTGCACCTGGTATTATAGCCATAGGCACAAATAATAAGTAATGAGAAATTGATCTTTTCTTTTATGAATCTTAGTTCAACAAAACTGAGTTTTACAAAGACAAACTAAATAATCCACAGTAGAAGTCTCAGACATTTGAGTCATGTATACTGACATTTTTTTTTATAATAGTGCGGCAGATTCTTTCTCAATGGTTTTGTCTACGTTATTTTCTAGATAGATAAAGTGAAAATGATATAAATTTTTGGATAAGACATCTTTTAAATGTCTTCCTTTAATATAAAATGCATATATTTACATATTAAATTGAAAAAAAGTGATATAATTAACCTCTATCTATAACTAAAATACCACATATTAATTTTATAAAACCATATGTATATTCATAACCCTTTTTAATTTATAAAAAATACCGAAATATACCTAGCTAGCTTATCGATGAATTTTTTTTTTATTAAACTTGATTTCACCCCTTAATGTTGGAAAACTTGTTGTTGGGCATTGTCCCAATTAATTCAGATTCAAGTTTGGAAATAAATAATTATTTTCCTTAAATATACTGCTTGGGTTCTAATCAGTTGAGTTGGACTAGAAGACGATTATACGTTTACTTGGGTTTACTATAAATATTAGGTTGTTCAACCTAGTTTGGTGTGGCAAAATTATGTGCCTCTTAGTCACCCTTATGAGATCTCTTTTTCTATTCCACTTTGAGAGTTTTTATAATGAGATTGTAATCTCTTTATATCTCATTACCCTTCCTTTGAGATATGTCTATTCCCGTTGTGCTATAACCGTCTGAGATCTTTCCTTCTTGATCTCGTTATGTTATACAGCCGTTTGGGATACCCTTTGTAATCTACTCCCGTTGTGATATAACCGTTTGAGATCCTTCCTTCTTGATCTCGTTGTGTTATACAGTCGTTTAAGATATCCTTTGTAATCTACTCCCGTTGTGCTATAACTGTTTGAGATCTTTCCTTCTTGATCTCGTTGTGTTATACAACCGTTTGGGATACCCTTTGTAATCTCTCTGTTCGGTTGTGGTATTTGGGTATTTAAAGTAAGGGTTGTCGTATCCACAGCGATGGTGTGTCAGGTTTAGGTAATTGATTTGGTAAGGTTCAAAGTTGAAAGCAGTAAATAATGAATTAAAACAAGAACTAATCTAAACATGAAGGAAATTAAAACTGCAAAGAAAATTCTTAACTAAGAGCGTAATTAAAAGTAATGAATAAAGAATTAAAACTTCTAATCTAATCTAGCATGGAAATTGAAACTAAAGAGAGAATTCATATTCAAGAAAGCAAACAATGTCAAGAACATAAAAATTGAATCTAAAACTAAAATTAAGACTGCAAACATTAACCTGGTATTATTCAGATTCGGAAGGTAAAACCAATTAATATCGATGCTCTAATGTTGTAGATGTGATAGTGTAACACCCCGGGTAATATAATCGTGTGGCTTTAGAGGATTGAAATGACTACTTATATCACCAAGGTGCATCTTCTTTTATGGTAGCTCATCCGTTGGAAACTCCTCAGTTAAGTGTGCTTGACTGGGAGTAGTCAAAGGATGGGTGACCTTTTGGGAAGTTTTCCCAGGTAGCGTGTGAGCAAGAAGCACGATGGAAAGACTCGTGGTGATTTGTGGGGCCAGTCAGCGATCTTTAAAGTAGTCATCGGTAATGTTCACGGCCCGGGAGGAGCTGGGGCGTTACAGATAGCTCATTCTGTTTTAACTCATACATTCTATATGCTTACTGATCGTTGTTACTTTACTGATGCAGATATATGGGACAAAATATTTTAGCTGAAAGACTATAAAGATCAAAGGAAATCACATATTAGAAAATTTAAACTCATGACTATTTATTTTTGTAAAATTGAGAAGCCTGAACATCAATAATGTGCTTTTGTACTATGCACAACATCTCAGCATCAGGTTCTGAAAATACATATGTACTCTTTCGACATAATAGATGTCATCATCTACTTAAACTAATGTTGAACAACTCAATTTTAACTAGGGGTGTTCACGGGGCGGGTACCCGAACCGATTGGATAATTTTTCCGGATACTCGAAAATTCGGGGCGGCCAAACCCTCGTACCGTAACCGAAACTACCGAGTACCCGAAAAACGAGTACCCGAAAGTTTCAGGGCGGACACCGGTTAACCAAAAAAACCCAATTAATTATAATCACATGAGTTTCCAATTTTTATTTTTAATTTGTAATTATTAATTAACACTCCAGTAGCAAAAAATGTTTCAAAAATGTTCTGAAACTGGGCCAGCAGGACCACTGGCATTGAGTTTCCATACGTTTTGAGTTTTTGGAGGATTTGGAATTGGAGCACTGAGCGCCAACATTAACATAAATTAGGGTTTTTTCCAGATTAAAATTTGGGCTTGGACAGTGGACTGGAGATTGGAAAAAGATAGGCAAAAATTAAATCTAGACCTAAATGTTAAATTTAATTTCGGGTAATTCGGGTATCCGAAAACGCCTAGGGGCCGATCCGTAATCGAATCGATTAGCTGAAAAACATTCCGAAGCGGGTACCCGAACCGATTAAAAATGATTTTTCCAGATCGAGTACCCTAAATTAATGACCGGGTTTTCGGATCGGGTTTTTCGAGACGTTTATTTATAAACACCCCTAATTTTAACATATTAGAATCAATGTGTCATGCAAATCTAAGTTTAATTTTAATGTTTGGATTAGGGCGAAATGCAAAGTGTATGAGTACTTTGTTTGGCATGCAACCACCCAAAACCATCATATTTGGATTCTTCGTCCGTCCCATTTTGCCCTGTTGTAAGACCTTTGCGACGGACCTTGTGACGAAATTTACGACGGACCTTGGGACGGAATTTGGTTCCGTCGCACTACCTCATGGAAAATTTTAAAAAAAAAAACTTGCGACGGAAAATTCCATCGAAATGATTTTTTTTTAAAAAAATTTCTCAAAATTGTTTTCTCGAATTTGTTATGCTGGAATTTAATTTTTATTTATATTATATAAAAGTTGTGTGTGTGTGTGTATATATATATATATACACACACACACACACACACACACACACATATAAGGTGGATATTAATTGGAAATAATTCTATTTATATAAGTAAATAAAAAATACAAGTACGAATCATTCATGCAATTACTTAGTTTGACTAGACTACGCAAATTTAAAGGAGAAAAAAAAAACACAAGTTCTAGTAACATATATATATATATATATATATATATATATATATATATATATATATATATATATATATATTACATCGGTAAGCAAAACAGCTAAGCAACTCTTCTTTTAAGAGACAGACCCAACCTATCTTCACGCAAGATACAATTCAATCTATCATATTCACTATGATTCCAGAAGTAATTACCCTCAATGCCAAGTCCAGCTTTAGCGAGCCAGCCGCCGCCCTATTTGCCTCGCGAAAAACGTGAACAATCCTGAAAAATGAGCAATGGGCAAGGTATTTTTTGATGTCGCAAAGAATTTGATGGATGGTCCAAGGAGTGTCACAAAGACCATTGAGAGTGTCGATGACGATTTTATTATCTCCTTCGATAACCAGGTTGTTTAGACCAAGACGAATAGCCTTGCGGAGACCATTACGTAAAGCGGTGGCTTCCGCCACCAGGACGGAGGACTGGCCCAAGCCAAAGGAGCCACCCGAAATGAAGCTTCCAGCCTAATCGCGAATGATAAAACCACCAGCAGCACCTTGAGAGGATTTGGCACCATCAAAGTTGAGCTTGCAAGTTCCGATAGGCGGGGGAGACCAGGAAATCCACGAAGAAGAAGGACGCTTGGAGGAATCCTGTCTTTCCGAAAAATACTCAGCATAAATGTTGTCAAGCTTGGAGCGAGACCTCCATTTAGAGACACTCTTCTTAGCGCGAATGAGAATGTCGTTGGGGTGTGACATGATTCCTTAGAACGTGAGAGAGTTCTGAGCTTTCCTAATGCTCCAAAGGAAGGTGACAAACTGCTCCAAATGACTTCTATTCCGATCCTGTTTGTAATGATTAAGAAGGCTAAGAATGTCTGAGAGGGAATGCAGATGATAGGGAAGCCAAGACTGCTCACAGGCAAGTTTCCAGGCATTTTTGGCTTGAACACAGTGTAGAAAGATGTGATCTTGATCCTCGATAATGCAAGAACAACGAGGACAGAACGGAGTGATAGCACACCCCCCGCTTAAAAAGCGTGTAATTAGTGGGAAGGGAATGTCTACAGAGGAGCCATAAGAAGACTTTCAATTTAGGCTGGATATCTAACTGCCAAATCCACCGGTATTCCCAAGGTTGAGCATCAATCGTATGGCTATGGGTAAGCCAAGTGGCAGATTTAGTAGTAAAAGAGCCACACTCCAAAGGCCCCAGCAGCAATGATCGCTAACATCATTATCCAGAATAGGGATATCTCGAATAAGCCGAATAGACTGGTCATTAACCAGCCGATGAAGTAAACTAAGATTCCACTGTTTATCTTGAGTGATAACTTCAGAAACTTTAAGGTATAAATTAACATTGTTGGGATCAAATGTGAGGATTCAGAGCGAGCAGATTATTAGAGTGGCACCAGTTATCCGTCCAGAACTTTATATTATTTCCATCACCAACCGACCATCTCAAACCTTTCTTAAAACATTCTCTATTTCTAAGGATGGCTTTCCAAGCCCAGGAATAAGAATTCTTGATTTTGCGATCAAAAAAATTAGTTTCAAGACGATATTTAAGCCGCATTAAGTCAACCCAGATACCTGAACCAAACAGGTAGCGCCAGGAAAGTTTGCTCAGAAAGGCACTATTAACCGCCCTAATTTTACGGAGCCCGAGCCCCCTATATTTTTTAGGCATGCAAACATTGTCCCAAGACACAAGGGCAAGACCCTTATTTGAATTCAAATCTTTCCAAAGGAAGTTACGGCTGATGGAGTCGATTTTGGAGGCATTGGAAATAGGGAGTTTGAAGCATTGCATAGTATGAGCGAGCAGAGATTCAAGATTTGATTGAATTAATGCTATACGACCGACTTTTGAGATAAACTTGGTTTTCCACCCTTGAAGCTTTTGATAAGATTTGTTAATAAGATTAGCGAAGGTATCTTGGGAGGGACGACCTTTAAACAGCGGACAACCCAGATATTTTCCTAGACCATCCCATCTAGGAATATTAAAGATATTAGAAATAAGATGTTTGTCATGGGAATTGGTATTTTTGGAGAAAATGAGAGAAGACTTGTTGAAGTTGATAAGCTAACCAGAGAGAAAGCTAAATCTGGATATAAAATGTTTTAGAAGAGTTGCCGCGTTAGTAGTAGCTCTACAAAACAATAGACAATCGTCTGCAAAAAGAAGACAAGGGATGGCTTGAGACTGGGGTGAGAGTTTAAGACCCACCCCTGAATTCGAAAGCGAGGTTAACGTTCGAAGATAGGAAGTGAGGATTTCCATACCAATTATAAAGAGATAAGGGGAGAGAGGATCTCCTTGACGAATGCCACGAGAGGGTTTGAAAAATCCAAAAGTTTCATTATTGATAATAAGAGAGTACGATACAGGAGTAATGCATTCAAGAATCCAATTGATCCACTTTTCAGCGAAACCAAGCTCTTTTAAGGCCTGAAGCAAGAAGTCCCATTCCATCCTATCAAAAGCCTTCTCTAGATCCAACTTTAGAGCAACCCAACCTTTTTTCCCATTCATATTATTAAATTTATGCATAAACTCATGCGCAACAAGGATGTTATCATGAATGGATCTGCCAGGGATGAAAGCGGACTGGACAGGATCAATAATTTTGTCAAGAATAAGTCTTAATCTGTTCACAAGGATTTTTGAGATAATTTTATAAAGACTGTTACATAGACTGATGGGGCGAAATTGGGACGGAGTCGAGGGTTCATCAACTTTAGGAATAAGCGTGATAAGAGAGTGGTTAATTTGCTTAAGCAGCTTTCCCTCTCTGAAAAAGGATTTGACAGCATCACAAACATCCTTTTTAACAATGCTCCAGTAGGCTTGATAAAAACCGATACCGAGCCCGAGGCTTTGTATTTATCTTGTTGGAAAACAGCTAGTTCAATTTCTTCATCAGATACATCCTTCGTTAACAAAAGATTATCTTCCTCAGATAATCTAGGAGAGATATCAAGACCCAAGTTACGATTGGGATCAGCTTCAGATTTGAATCTCTTGGTGAAGTCATTAATGAAAATGTCCTTAATTTTCTGAGCATTGGAGGTCCATAGACCAAGATCATTCTTGATATGAGATATACTTATTTTCTATTTCTACTAAGCATGGTTATATGGAAAAGTCTAGAATTTCTATTTCCATTAAGCAACTAATTATTCCGATGAAAAGGCCCCCAAAAATTTTTATTAAAAGAGAGCAAACGCTCTCTTTGCTTAATAAGCCTATTAAACTGGCTATTAAGACAGGCACTGTCAGGATTGTTGATGAGTTTGTCTTCAATAGAATGAGGGAGATCAGATTTTCTTTCGAGCTTAAGTTCGGTCTAATTGAGGCATTAATGAACCCAATCTCTGGTTTTAGTTGGGCTTATTAGGATCCGAAAAAAATGGGTTCGGATCTCCTGCGGGAATTATTTGGAAGATAGAAAACAAAAAATAGTGGTATTTGCTAGCAAAGAAAAATTAAGTCCGGTCTAATTGAGGCATTAATGAACCCAATCTCTGGTTTTAGTTGGGCTTATTTAGCCCCTTGTACATTCCAACAAACGATCTTCATAATAATTATTTGAATCTTAATAAATGGCTTCCGCAGCCCAAACAAACTGGGTTCCGCACCCAAATCTGATTAAGAGACTAAAATTTGATTCGACAATAGTAAGGTTGATATTTGAGGGGATAGTATCGGATCTTTGTATATTAATGAGATTAATCAAGATTATAATGCTAATTGCTGCATTCCTTGGGATTAATTTATGATTTAGAATTGGATTTGGAGTTGGTGGCCTCAGAACATAGTCATCATTGACCATGAAATGGGTACCATTAAAGGACCGATTAACTGGCTTCCAGGCCGATACAACGGCGGCAGCAACAGCAAACAAAGGGACAAACGAAAGCAGCCTATGTGGCCAGCCAGCCTTAGCCCAGGCGGCGGCGACACCCATCGTGCAAACCAACACTCATCCTGCACAAAAGGGGGGTATTAGATTACACATAGCAAAATCAAACAACACGAGAAACCAATTACACAGCAAACTTGCAACCCACAAAGAGGGATAGAGCAAAAGGAACACTTCATTAAGAAAGACAGACGAGACCTTAAAGGAAAACCCAGGTCTAATACAACCTAAGAATAAACTAGAAGATGACCAAAGCAGGAAAAAGAACAGAAAATAAGACCAAAAGAGCTTAGAATAAAAAAAGTATGCTAAAAACAGCGAAAGAAATTAACACCCACATCCAAGAAGAGACATCCACCATGGCTGAATTGCGAGCAGGGGAAACAGGGTTGAGGTTGAAAGGAATGTTGATTTCTTCAGAATTAGAAGCAGACATAAGGAGAAAACGCAGAAGACTAAAAGAGATGGGAGACGAGCAAGAAAAGACGACGGTCACACAATCATAAAAATTCCAATTGATAAGCCCAGCAACGAAGAGCACAACGGCGATTAAAAAACCAAAATCTAAGGAAAACGCCTATGGTTATCAGGAAAGGAAAGCTAAACTGAAAAAAGGGGGGATAGAGAAACGATACCTTAGGTGTAGCTCTAGGCCTTGGAGGCCACGGAGCAATCATACCTTAGGTGGAAGGACGGGCGTGGGGACCTGATTAGGATCAGCAGTGACCACCGCGCATAGGGTGTCTCGGAACCATAACCAGCGGCAACCACTCGGCAGTCGACTACACAAGCAGTCCAACCGGGAGAGCTCAGGGAAGAAAACGATCCGGAGGAGTTGCAGAGACTCCACACACGCAACCACCTCACAGACCAAACCCCAAACATTGTCCAAATCCAACAAATTGAACTCAAGCGAGATTTAATCTGGATCAAGAAGATTATAAAAAGAAGGTTTAGATCTAGGATTTGAGGCTGGAAAGGGAAGAGAAAGGACGGCCATGACAATATATTAGGGATGATAGGTTGGAAGGATAAGGTTGAGGCCATGAAGATGAAATCAGCGAAGGAAGGCTCTATTGAGAGCAGAAGACTCCCATTAGGGTTCTTTGCTCTTCCACTTATTACATGATACCCGATTCACAGCATAAGATAATTATCAGAATATATAAACTGATAATAATATGACAAAATCAATTATATATATATATATATATATATATATATATATATATATATATATATTACACTACATATATATAAAAATTGTTACCAAAATATTAACCGATTAAATATACAAACATAAAATAAGAGGCCACATACACCTAATTTTTGAGAAAATTCGACAAAATCTCAAAAACCTCGAACAATATCGACTGATTAAATATACAAAGCATAAAATCTCACAGAAGATGGTAAATCTAAGATCTAATTTCAACAAAAAATTGCACGAAGGTACCATCTATTTCGCGAAAACTATATTTTGGGGACCATATTATTAGAAATTATAATGGGGTGAATAATGTTATTTGGTATCTATTATTTGGCGACAATCTAACCAAAACTAATCGGAATCCGGCAAAAAATATGAAGTTACTAACCTACCCTTGTAATTAATCATTAAATGACTCACCTAACTCATCTGGTATGTTGCTTCATCGTCTTCCTTCACCTTCCCTGGCCTACAATCATCCTTGATTCTCGCTACTACTTAAACAATGGTCATGTTATCTCCCATGGCCTCCAAGGCTCTGCAAATCAACCATAGTTGAGCTCCTCAATTGCTACAATATGACAATGTCTGCTTTGGATGATGATGCCTTGATCTTCATGGTTGCAAATGGCAATACTTATCTTCCATGGTACCGAGATCTTCGATTGCGCATTAAATGACTCTCACTCACTGACATTTAAATGAAACAAATTTTGATCCAAAGCTCCAGTTTAACTTGATTGAAATTTCATATGTTGTCAGAAAAATTGTTTGGTTGATTTATGAATGTTCCTGGGATTATGATATATTTAGGTTTAATTAATAAAAACAAGACTTTTAATTATTTGTTTATGAGAACCAAGGAGCTTAGAAATCAGCTTCACATATATGTAGGTTGTGTGTGGGGAGGGGGGGGGGGTGTTACAGTCAAGGAGCCTAGTTTTCTGATTAACCCAACAGTGTATTTGGGTGTTAAGCGAAACTAGGATTGCACATATGACCTAGTTTTACTGAGCAATATGACTTGGGGAAGAGAAAGAAATCACAACAACTTAACTGACCTGTGATTTGAGCGGGAACAATTGGGAGGAGCGGTATATCTTCATTCTTGCAATGGCTTAAAGCTGCATGTTTTGGGAGCTAAAGAGATTCAACATTGAAGGGGTAGGTTAGCAGAAAGATTGAATACATCTTGAGGGGTAGGTTAGTCATTAACATTTAATTACAGGGACAGGTTAGTCAATTTATATATTTCACCGGATTCCGGTAGGTTTTAGTGAGTTTTGTCCCCAAATAATAGATACTTAAAAACATTGTTCACCCAATTATAATTTTTAATAATATGGTCCCCAAAAAATAGTTTCCGTAAAACAGAGGATACCTTTGAGCAATTTTTTGTAATTTCAGCCACAAAGTAACAGCATAACTGAAAAAACTGTTCCAAAGATGCTTATTTCATCACAAAGCTACTGGTGTTTTGGTGTACAAGGAAGACAGCCATTATTATTTTTCAAGATAGTAAGGATAAATTTTTTGTCAAAAGTAAGTTCACAAGACCCTGATTATTATCATCTGCGCCACGTTTCTTCCTTAAAGTGAATAGCAGAAGCTTAAACCCCAGACAATAGAAGAGAGAACATAGTTTTTTTTTTTTTTTTTTTTTTTTTTTGAAAGCAAAGAGAGAACATAGTTTACCTCTCTAGGTTCTGATTTCTTCTTTGAGCATCGTATATGATGTGATTCGTCAATCATCAGAGCAGGCCATTCTAAGCTCAGCATGCTCTCCCGCAACAGGTGAAACATTTTATACGAAATGACGACAATTCAAGGATGTCTTGTCAAATGCACAGGATTGCTTCGATGGCCAAACACTGAAACAAATGGACAAATGAGATTAGATGCATATAAACCCTAAAAAAATGAATCAGCTCAAAAGCCTAATACTGAATCACAGAACCACTACCAACAAAAAAAGCTTCAGATGTCGCTTTTTTCTGATGAATCTCAAGCAGAAAATCATTTTCAAACGAAGACAAACAGATTCGAACAGAGATAAAAGAAAAGAGGACTGGAAAACCAATCTGAATAAGGAGAGAGAGAGAGAGATGCAAACGGCAAACCTTAGTGGGGGAAATCATTTATAAATCATACTGTCCAGAAACAGAGGAGAAAACTGGTAGAAATAGACAATCAGAACCAGGCACAAAATGATGCAATATTCACCCTTATAACCTTATCAAATCTTAACCAAGGCCATAAAGTATGATTCCACAAACTCCAACATATTTTTTAGTATCATTTCATGAAGAAAACATAATCTAGTGGATAACAAGGTTGGTTTTAACAGAACATTTGTGGGGGTGGGGGGGGGGGGGGTTGACACATTTGTCTGCATTCACAGGCCCCATCCGATACAACACCTCAAGCCAAGCATGAAATAATCAAAAGTTGAAATTTAAATTCACACTCACCGATTCGTTCATGTCAAATATCTCTTGAGTGCCATTTCCATGGTGTACATCCTAAACAAAAACAAAAGCAAAGACCATTGTCATAGGATCTCCACATATAACATAACCAATATAAAGAAAGAAGACGTACCCAATCTACAATCAAGACCTTCTTGGCTCCAGCAACTTGAACAACTACGGCAGCAACTACAACGTTATTGTGAAGACAAAAGCCCATAGATTGGTGGACTCT
This sequence comes from Portulaca oleracea, assembly GCA_029582165.1. NCBI lineage: Eukaryota > Viridiplantae > Streptophyta > Magnoliopsida > Caryophyllales > Portulacaceae > Portulaca > Portulaca oleracea. Next base: position 8,769,379 of record CM055893.1, read on the forward strand.
GGCATGATGACCAGGTGGCCGAATCTGAACCATTCAAGAGATGTCAAGGGAAAGATTTCCTCGATTCAGGGGAGGAGCATTGAAAATCGAAGTTCTAGGCACAGAGAAAGAGGAAAAGGACCGATACCAGGGCAAACCCATTCTTAGCACGTCCTGAATAGATTTCAGATGCAAGATCAGCACATTGACCAGGGCAAATCCATTCTCGCTCTATTGGGGTTGCTAAGTCTGTTGTTGTGGCTCTGGGGTTGCTGCCTTTGGTGGAGCAGGCCTTGGTTTTTTCATTATAGGTATGCATAACCTTTCAGTCTTTTATTCACACAATACATTGATTACAGTTGTCTTTTAAACAAACGCATATGCAAGGACATTCTATCAATTATCAAATGAAGGAATGGAATGAAGTGAACTGAAAAAAATAAAAAACGTATTTGCAAGGATGTTCTATCATTTTTCTACACCATATTCTGAACAAAAGGAACAATGACATAGAGCAAGTGAAATGAAAGACTACCTGTCAACCTCCTCAGTCTTTTCTTAATATCACTTGAGCTCAGAACAGTATATTTGCATATTGAAGAAGTACGACATTACCTTCTACTTTTCAAAAATGTCATTGTGGTCAAATTTTGTCAGTCGACATTGTAGCCTCTCAATAGCTATTGACGCAATAAGTAAAGTGATCAATGACAGCTCCAAACTCCATGTGCTCTTTGAAATGTTTCTCAATACCATGGTGCAATTTCACACCGAGGTCAGGAAGACAAATGGGGAAAAGTAGACAAGAATAAAGATCTTGGAGAAAGACAAGAATAAAGACATTGGAGAAAATTTTTACTTTTTGAGCTCCTCAGACTTTGCCAGAGACAACTTTTGGTTTCATCTTCCCCGTCCTCATACAACCAGTTTACCCAGCTCCTGAAGCCTACCAATAAAATGATCTTTGTCCATAGGAGTGATGAACTCTTGGTACTTGTTATGAAGCTGGACAGTAGAAAAAGGAATAGAATTGATCAAATATATATGTGATAAGCACATACAAATGAACCATGAGAAATAACTAAAGCAATGTGACATACCTTATTTCTAATTTCGTACACATAGGCTTCAACAGTTTTCTTGCGATCCTTTGTCTCTTCCATGATTTGATCTTGCAATGTCATTTCACACTCTTACTTAACAGCCTTCTGCAAGTCTGCAGATGACGGTGCACCATAAGCTGTCTCAGAAATGAGAACAGAGACTTTCTTAACCTTCTTTTTTGGAGCATCAGTCTATGCACAACAGCTTGGAATGAGATCCATGACAAACACTCAAAACGACTTGAATGCAACACCCACTGTGCATTTAGCAAGTCAGACAACTATTGTTAGCTGTCAACTATGTACGAAGTTGGAAACTAAAGATGTCTAAACCTTGAGGACACTTTAGTAAACAACAGACTATATATAAATACAAAATTAACCAAATTCTGAATTCAAACCCTAATAAACACTAAATCTACATCATTCATACAAAATTAACTAAAAATTAACCAAAATCTGAATTTCAACCCTAATTAAACCATAAATCTACATCATTCACACAAAGTTAACCAAAAAACTAACCAAATCTGCATTTAAACTTTAACTAAACCCTAAATCTACATATACATACAAAATTAACCAAAAACTATCTAACAATAACATCAAATTCACATAATCCAAATCAAAACAACATAAACTAAACAAAAATCTGAATCTAAACCAAGTTTAACTTACCTTTCACTTGACTTAGGGAGTAGCGTGTGGTGGGCAGTCTGACCAGCGACAACCTGTAGAGGGGTGGTGGCGACTTGCGGATGGGCGACGAACGACAGCATAGCAGCAGCCGGTGGTCCTTGGCTGCGAGGCTGAGCGACGTTTGGGCGTCGGGAGTTCTCAAGTCGATGTTTGGGGGGAGAGGGGTTTGAGCGAAGGCTGGAAGTATTGGGGGGAGTTCTCAAGCTGATGTTTGGGTGGTTCGCCGGTTGGAGGCTGTGGTGGGCGCAGGAGAGAGGGGCGGGGTTTAGGATTTGGGAATGGGGGGAGAGGAGAGAAGAGGAGAGTTTAGAGGTGACAAGTTTTTAGTAGTGAACTTTCTTTGCGTAAACGTAAAACCAAACTAATAATTGGGGTAGAAATCAATCAAATTGGGGTTTACCATCGACAAAAGAATCGATGGCAGCCCCTCCAAGGAAATGGTGGCTAGGGTTTTCTAGAGATAAAAAGAAAAGAGGAGGCTAGTGTTTATGTCATATCTCTATGGGACTTCTTATCTTTATCGAATTCATCTTGCATGTGATTTAGCAATCAAGTATGAGAATAATTAATCATGGTACTCCTCAAGGCCATACTTTTCAATAGGATGAGTAAAACTTTATCATATTTATAATACAAGGATTCTTCGTCACTAAGAAAACTTCATTACTAAGAAAACTTCATCACTAAGAAAACTTCATCACTAAGAAAACTTCATTACTAAGAAAAGTAAGAGTATTGACATTCACACTACTATTCTATAATAGATTGGTATATTCCATCAAAAAAGAAAGTGATTTGGTTGGTATAAATAGCCATCCCCTAGCCCCAGTTGCACCAACATGTGCCAAGTCGGGTATCTAAGAAACATGTTGAGACACGGCGACCCAAGGCCGAGCATCACTTCCACTTCATTCGACGTGTTCTTCCATGGGTGGCTTGTCCGTCAGCAAGCCCTCCTGGATGAGCTCAAGCGCACCAATGACAAGACTACGACGGTTGCCAGTAAAGATGCCGACAATGGTGATAGTGAAGATACTGATGCTGATTCTGATTCTGATGCTGAGGAACAGTTGATTCAGAAGGTCCTAAATCACTACGGAGAGTACTACGAAGAGAAGGCCAAACTCGCGAGCGAGGACGTGTTCCTCGTCTTCTGCCCTCCCTGGCTGACCGCTCTCGAGAGGGCATTCCTGTGGGTGGCGGGGTTCAAGCCGTCCATGGTGTTCTGCCTGCTGCAACAGTCCGATCTTCACATGCTATCAGAGCAGTTGGAACATATCCGACGCCTGCAGTCAAGCACTATGCGGGAGGAGAGGGCGGTGTCAGAGGCCCTCGCCACGATACAGGAGCAGGTGGGGTCCCCAGAGCTGATGGAGCTGTCCAGGCAGGTCGAGAGGCTCGTCAACGGCCAGGTGTCGCAGTTTGACCGGGCAATGGACGATCTGAAACAAGCCATGAGGAGCGTTGTCGAGAGAGCCGACAATCTGCGTCAATCCATTGTACTGCAGGTGGTCGGACTCCTTGATCGGAAACAAAAGGTTAAGTTCCTAATCGAAGTTGCAAAGTTCCAACTTGGGGTCAGAGCAAGGGGGCTTGGAATGGACACTGCTACGCAAGGGGAACCAAGTACCAGCTAGCTAATGGTATGTAATGTAATCTAGGTGTTAGTGTTACATATAAATCAATTATTAATATTTGTGGCTGTCAAGTTAGTGGTGAATAACTGAATATAGACACATATCTTACAGAGCAATTGTATTTAGTTGCCTAGCTACTTTGTCCAGATTAAGATTCAAGCAACAGTCATTATTTAATTAAACTAAATGTGCCAGTCAATGTAAAATTGTACAGATTGGACAGACTGAAGTGAATAGACGGGTGTCCACTTACACTAATAACCATCATACATTTTGTCCACTACTTTCCGGTTGTTTTCTTTTTGAGGCGCAATATCGTAAAATCGTAAAATTGAATTAGAACGATCCATATTATTCCTAACACTTTGGTACTCACTGAAAAAACAAGATACAAACACAAAACAACAATCACAAATCACATCAAAATACTCAACATTCAGAAATCTAATTGCTAAACCAATCATTGACAGTAATTTACTGAATCACAAAGTGTTGAATAATTCACAAACCACACACAAATCACAAATTATAAATTTCAGCAATTTACCAATTACCAAAGTGGAAAATTGAAAACCACTAACAGTAAACCCTAAAATTGGAATGAAAAACCTAAAATTGAAATAGTTAACTGTAAACCCTAAAATTGAAAATCGGAGAACTCACAACTTGGATTTCCGTTGAGTGGGAGGCTAGGCTGGGTTGCTGTCGGTCGGTCGCTCGGCTGAGACAGGACAGAGAGTTAGAGACAGAAGACAGAAGACTTGAAGGTCTCTGAACTGAACGCCCTTGACTCCTCGTGCGTCGGAGATCGCTGGGGTCGAAGGTCGGTGACGGTGACGGTGACGGTGACGGCGACGGCGACGGCGACGGCGACGGCGACGGTGAGTCGGGGTCGAAGGTTAAGCGAGGATGGAGGCCTGGAGGGGACTTTGTGATTGTGTGCGGTGCAGAAACAAGATTGAAACAAATTGAAAATTTTTCAATTAAGTTAAAGTTAAAACAATGCTTTATTTTATATATGTACATATATCATATATTATATGGAAACTATATACTTATAATGACACCCATGTAGTAGTAAATGCATGCGAGAAAGATTTTAAAGTTTGATCAATCACAATTAAGATAAATACAATTTTTAGAAATTTTTTAATAATTTCAGAAAATCATAATAATAATCGATGAAAATCAAAACTTATGTTGCATTGGACTCTGACCCCATTTTCAATAAGTTTTTATTTCATTTTGAACTGGATGTTATTTGAAACCTTGGCTGCTTTGGGCTCTAACCCCATTTACAGTTGTTACATAACTATTTCGGATTTAAATTTATTTTAGAATTAAAAAAAAACTTTTATGAATCCCATATGGCTTTGGAGTTTAATCACGTTTACAACTGTTAAAATATCCGGCGCAACTGTAGCTAGGTTACGTTCATTACTTTTTCCAAAACATATAAATACAATACTTTCACATACCAGCCAAAATCACAATTGATCTTCGCCGTATTCGTCTCAATTGATTATTGACATTCCCCAATTCATACTCTCATTAAGGTAAGTTCCAAGTCATAATTATATAGCTATTCAAACCTATTGGGTTCTACACTGATTGTGTGGGTTCCACGAAATATAACCACGGGAGTGACTGTAGGGGAATTGACCAATCACATAGAAAATTATATTTTTTCTATTTTCAATTTTTTTCAAAAATTTTCAATCCGGATTTTATTTTAAAATTAAAAAAATAGAAAGGATCACTAATCCTTGACTCCTTTGGACTCTGAATTAAATTATTTTGGTGCAAATGATATTAATTATTTTGGTATTGCCAATAATAATAATAATAATAATAATCTATTAGAAATCATTGTGGGTTCTACGAAATAGAGCCACGGGAGTGACGATAGGGGAATTGGCCAATCACATCGTAGAAAATTATATATATATTTTTCTATTTTCAATTTTTTTTAAAAAAATTTCAATACGGATTTTATTTTAAAATTAAAAAGACTAGAAAGTATCACTAATCCTTGACTCCTTTGGACTCTGAATTAATTTATTTTGGTACAAATAACAGTAATTATTTTGATGTTGCCTATAATAATAATAATAATAATAATAATAATAATAATAATAATCTGTATCTATATAATATTAATAGTAAAGTTTGTGGATCCCGTTAAATGAAGAAAGAAGAAAGAAGATTAATTGTAGGGATTTTGACCAATCAGAAGATAGATAAATACTGAATTAAATTATTTTGGTCCAAATATCAGCAATTATTTTGACGAAACAACAACAACAACAACAATAATAATAATAATAATAATAATAATAATAATAATAATAATAATATTAATAATTGAAATAAAGTCATAGCAGTGATTCTCGGAGTCTAAATCAATCACAGCGCATTAAGTTGTATTTTATTTTCAATTTTTTTCCAGATTTTATTTACAATTAAAGAAATTAAAAAATATATTTTTAATCCATGTCTGCTTGACAACAGTTACATTCAAAACGAGTCCTACTAAATCTCAAACAGTAGTGTTCAATTTAAATTTAAATTGTATTTTATTTTCTATTTCTTTGTAGATTTTATTTACAATGAAATAAATTAAAAAAATATCGTTAATCCACGTCTGCTTGACAGCAATTACATTCAAAACAAGTCTTACTAAGTTTCAAACAGTAGTATTCAATTTTAATTTAAATTGTATTTTATTTTCTATTTCTTTCCAGATTTTATTTACAATTTAAGAAATCAAAAAATATATCCTTAAACGAGTCGTACGAAATCTTAAACAGTAGTATTCAATTTTAATTTAATTACACCACTAAAACAAAATTGTCCATAACTAATGACCTTAATGTCCGAAACACTTCAAAACCATTACTAATTCGATTATTAATATGACCCTTGCAGTTAGGTTAATGAGATTCATGAGTTATTGTAGATATCTATATAAATATAACACATCTGTTAGAGGTTATATCTATTTCCCGGATATTAACATATTATTATGCATCTACTTTTACAAACAACATACTAAATATCCCAAAATTAAACCCTTCTTCATTTACAGTCAGAAACAAGCAAGATCAATTTTATCGCACTTCAGAATCATATAGACATAATACTTTAAATTTCCCATCAATAAGTTTGACATTCATAAACGTTTTCCTCAATATTCATCTGTACGTTTCACATCCATGACTTTTATAAAATTTCAAAAGTAACTAATTGAGTTCACTCCGTGCATCGCACGGGTTGAAGTAGGGGTGAGCAAAAATTCCGGGAATCCCGGTCCCGTCCCGCTCCCGGTCAAGTCCCGGTCCCAAAATCCCGTTCCCGGTGGGAGCGGGACCGAGAGTGGGACTAAAAATGAAGTCCCGGTCTACAATGGGACCGGGAGTGGGAGTTGACCTCATTTCCCGCTCCCGATCCCGGTTCCCGGTTTATATATATATATATATATATATATATATATATATATATATATATATATATATATATATATATATATATAACAAATCTAGTGATTTCATGATGATTGATAAACTTGTTTAATTTAATTTGTTTTCTCTCTTGATTTATTTTATTTATTACTATTTCGAATTTAACATAATTTTTTTCTGGAAAAAATATTATGTATTAGATATTGCGTAATTTTAATTTGAGAAAAAATGGCTACTTAAACAAACTAGCGCCCACATTTGTGAAATTAAAGAGAACTTGTATAGTTTATTTTAATTTTTAATAGAAATAAATCAAATAATTGGTGGAAAAAATTAGGATACCGGGACTAAAATTTCCCGGTTGATTTCCCAGTCCCGATGGGACCGGAAGCGGGAGCCAATCTTTGCTCCCGGTCACAATCGGGACCGGGACTGGGAGCTAAACTTTGCTCCCGGTCACAACCGGGACCGGGACCTCCGAAAATTACCGGGATCTCGGTCCCGCTCACCCCTAGGTTGAAGCCTAGTAGATATAATGAGAAGGGGTTTTTTTTGTGAGAAGGAAAGAAGGGGGGATCTCAACCCTTGGTCCAAAGATCTATGGTTGGGATAAATGAGATGTTTTATTTTTATTTCTAATGGGAAAGTGTAATAATAAGTGATTTTCTTTTTTTTTTTTTTTGTTTGATGTTCTCACGTGAGAACTGAATTGTAGCCAAAGTTTTTGTTTTTTTTTATTTCTAATGGGAATCCCAAGAATCATCAGCATTCAAAGGAAGGCACGCTTGCTCCATGCATGCATATCAAACGACCCCCCCACATTCCCAAGGTAATTCCCAATGTTTCCCACTCATTTCAATTGATGCTTCATCAAAGATCAATTGTTTTGTCTTCTAAAAATTCCAACAGAAGCCCTAATTGATTTGTCTCCCAAAAATTCCAGCAGAAACCCTATTTCGACGGTGAGACTATTGAAGAGGTGAAGGGTGCAATTCATTCAGTTGCACAGCCGATATTCTGCCCGAAAGGACGCTTTTCTGCATTCCGGCGACCAAGGAATGGATGGTGGCGATGAAGGAACGAGGTAAACTGAGTAGTGTTTATGGAATATGGGTTTTGGTTGTGTTTTTATTCGGTTATGCAGCTTGTGTTTATCTGATTCTTGCATATATTTGATGATTGTCTAGATGAGTTTATAGTTTAATGGAAAATCATGTCAGCCCTAATGCACATGGTATATGATAATGTTGATTTTTTGTTCTTGTTTAGGATCATTACGAGTCCATCATTTTTGTTTGATATTCAGTCCTTCATGTAGTGCTTGATGTTGATGTCCATAATGGCATGATTGATTTTCATTCATGTAATACTTCATGTTCATGGCAATTTGGTTGATTTCATTCATACATAACCTAATGTTCATTCAATCATTTCGATTATGTTGTTCATAAAGGTTTACTGATGTGCATTCTACAATTAGTTGATGTTCATACATGCATGTCATTCATGCCAATTTGGTTAATGTTCATTCTTGCAGAACCTGATGTTCATTTCAAATACTAGTTGAGTTTATGTTCATAGTATGGTTGATGTTCATTGTATAATCAGTTGTTGCTCAATCACGTATCATTTGTTGTTCATGACAATTTTGGTTAATGTTCATTGAAACAGACATTGATGTACATGCATGTCAGTAGTTGTGTGTTAAATTAATTCATGCCATACTTGATGTTCATGGAAATTGCTTCATGTTCATGCCAATTTGATTAATGTTCATTCTTGCAGAACCTGATGTCAATTTCAAATACTAGTTTAGTTTATGTTCATAGTATGGTTGATGTTCATTGTATAATCAGTTGTTGCTTAACCACATATCATTTGTTGTTCATGACAATTTTGGTTAATGTTCATTGAAACAGACGTTGATGTACATGCATGTCAGTAGTTGTGTGTTAAATTAATTCATGCAATACTTGATGTTCATTCATGCAATACTTGATGTTCATGGAAATTGCTTCATGTTCATGCCAATTTGGTTAATGTTCATTCTTGCAGAACCCGATGTTCATTTAAACAGACGTTGATGTACATGCATGTCAGTAGTTGTGTGTTAAATTAAGGTTTGACTGATGTTCATTGTACAATTGTTGATGTTCATTCGCTTAATACTTGATGTCCATGACGTGGGTGCAGTGCTGCTGCTGACGCATTGGGAACGGTTCCGCCGTGCTTCCACCGCCAGTGTCACAACACTACCAAATGACGGAAAGTATTGGGGCTAATTATATATATCAACCTAAATGACAGTTAGTGCATTTAGGTGGCAAATAGCACATGAACCTAAATACTCGATGTACATTACACTATAGCGTGATGCTCATTTCCTATATATTTGATGTTCATCTGAAAAATAGATTGTTGGTAACTGTTTAATTATATATATCAACCTAAATGGCAGTTAGTGCATTTAGTGGCAAATACCACATGAACCTAAATACTCGATGTACATTACACTATAACGTGATGCTCATTTCCTATGTACTTGATGTTCATCTGAAAAACAGATTGTTGGTAACTGTTTAATCCAACTTGGTGTCCATTTAAACTTAAATTATTGTGAACATTTTTTGTGGCAATACCCATTACATGCTCAAGCGACCTACCAATAACAAAATGTAGCATGTTCACGGCCATTACGAACCTGGATGTTCTTATAAACAGACCTTATTGTTCATTCCATAATGCTTAATGTCCTTTCCATGATACTTAATGGATTATTTAAGAACCTTGATGTTAATTACATGACAGTTAATGCATATACATAGCTACTCATTGCACAACAACTCGATGTACATCCAACAAATGTATGGTGTTCATTTCGTAGAAACATGTTGTTCGTTTTTCTCAAGTATATATTGTTCATCACAGAAAGTATTGGGGCATATTATATATTTCAACCTAAATGACAGTTGGTGCATTTAGGTGGCAAATACCACATGAACCTAAATACTCGATGTACATTACACTATAACTTGATGCTCATTTCCTATGTACTTGATGTTCATTTACAAAAAATAGATTATTGGTAAATGTTTACTACAACTTGGTGTCCATTTAAACTTAAATGATTGTGAACATTTTTTGTGGCAAGACCCATTACATGCTCAAACGACCTACTAATAACAAAAATGTAGCATGTTCACGTCCATTACGAACCTGGATGTTCTTATAAACAGACCTTATTGCTCATTCCATAATGCTTAATTTCCTTTCACCAATACTTAATGGATTATTTAAGAACCCTGATGTTAATTACATGAACTTAAATACTCAACATACATTACACAATAACTTTATGCTTATTTCATAAGTACTTGATGTTCGTCGGAAAAATATATTATTGGTAAATGTTTAATCAAACTTGGTATCATAATACATTACATACTCAACGACTTAACAATAACCAAATGGTGCATGTTCAAAACCTTATGTAAGATCATTTTCAAAACATGGATGTCCACGATATTGTACACCGTTATTCATCGTTAACATCACCTGATGTTCATTTGACATGCACGTGATGTACATTTTGGCACAAATATGATGCTCATGTCACAATACCATGCTATCCATTCAGCAGAAGTTCAAACCAATACAATATCCTATAGTTTGACAAACAAAATACATTTAAGCAAAAACGCACATGGTGTTCGTTTTCGTTATGTCACCACAAACACAACATCAACTAAACCTGGCAATTCTCAACCCGACCCGGAAACTCGACCCGCAAAAAATGGGTTTTGAACACGAAATTCCGACCCGGGACCAGAAAATGACCCAACCCAAAGAACCCGGTAAAAACGGGTCAGGTCAGGTCAGGTTTGGGTTGACCCGTTGGGTCATCCACTTTAATTTTAAGGGTTTTGTCTACTTTGGCCTTGTGAAAAAAAATGGGTTCATTTCATGAAAATTAAGGCCCAAAAGTAAAATATTGGGTGGCTTTGAAAAGTTATGCGTAGAGAGAGACATATAAATGAAATAATCAAATAACAAATGACCAAAACAAAACCCTAACACTGTCACTCATTCACTCTTTCAGTGAACCTCTAACTCTTGCAGGCCCGCCGCTCTCCTCTCTTTCAGTAAAATAGTGTATTATTGTCAAAGGTCAAAGTTCAGTGCATTATTGTCCAATACCCTAAAAGTTCAGTATATTAGCATCCCAAAACACTATTTATTTCATAAGTAATGTTATTCGTGGATTGTTGACGTAAACCGCATAATACTTGTAGAATTGAAGATTGCCAAATTTTGTCTCTTGGGTGTATAGTAATATGTCTATACAACTATGACATATCGTGGTGGTCGAACTTGGAATGGAATGGTACATTACACAGGTGTCTTTGACCAATTATAATCAATTTTATTAGTTGTAAGTGACTGAGAAAAAGGGCGGCCATGACCCGTAAACCCGACCCAAACCGCCCGAAACGGAATACACCCGACCCGTATTTACCCGAACCCGATATACGACCGACCCATAACCCGCCCGCCCGCCCGTATTGACAGGTCTAACATCAACCGATCAAAGCGTGAAGTAGCTACAAGTCAAGTCGTTGCAATGGAGCCCGTCCTGAACCAATGGCTTGCTTTCGTCTGGATTCAACTGGTTCCCATCATACATGATGAGGGTGTGGCAATATCTGCTCCTCAGCACATCTAACATCTCTTGCTGGAAAAAAATGATAATTAAGCTAGAAATGAACATCTAGTTCAAAACAAATGTACATCACTTTGAGATGAACTGAACTTGATTAAAATATGACATGATCATCAAGATTCATTGAAGTGATCATCAGTCATTTATAACTAAACTGGTCCTCATAGCAACAAGTCATTTATATCTACAAAAGATCATCTGTGTGCACTAAAAATTCTGGTTTTGTACGTTATAAACAACAATAAGCACGAACTGACCAACTTATTCTCCTTCCCTCAAGCTAATTTAAAACCATTTGGTCGGAAATGAACATCTAGTGAATAATTGTTACGAACATCTAGTTCATAACAAATGAACATCACGTTGAGATGCAATGAACACAAAATTTCCAATAGAAATGAACATCTAGTTCATCACAAATGAACAGAAATGAACATCTAGATCATAACAAATGAACATCACGTTGAGATGAACTGAACTTGATTTAAAATATGACATGAACATCAAGATTCATTGAAGTGAACATCAGTCATTTATAACTAAAATGGTACTCATAGCAACATCAGTCATTTGGACCTAAAAAGATCATCTGCGTGCATTAAAAATTTGGTTTTGTATGTTATAAACAACAATAAGCACCAACTGACCAACTGATTCTCCTTCCCTCGAGCTAATCCAACAAAAATGCTTATTTACAACAATTTGGTCGAAAATGAACATCTAGTGAACAACAGAAATGAACATCTAGTTCATAACAAATGAACATCACGTTGACATGCAATGAACAATAAATGTCCAACATAAATGACCAGCTAGTTCATAACAAATGATCCGAAATGAACATCTAGATCATAACAAATGAACATTAAGATTCACTGAAATAAACATCTGTCATTTATAACTAAAATGGTCCTCATATCAACATCAGTCATTTATACCAAAAAATATCATCTGTGTGCACTAAAAATTTTTGTTTTGTACGTTATAAACAACAATAACCACCAACTGATCAAAGGTACAACCACCAATAAACATCAAAACTTATGACACCAAGTGCTGAAATGAACACCAAAAGTCACATATATATAATGACTTACATTTCCTCCTTCCTTTCTTCAACCTCCGACTCATTCCCACCCGTCGATGCCATGCCCTACACTAAAAAACTCTTCTTCCTTTGCCAAAAACAACCATCAAGTGTTAGGCTCACACCAAACACCCGCCGGAATTTCCCAAAAAAAAAAACCCCTCCCACAAAACCCTAATTACTGGAAAACTTACCGGGAAAACAGCGTCCCTCGATCTCAACTTCACTTCAAACGACTGTCGCCGGGAAATTGTCGCCGGAATTCCGCACACAATACACTAAAATTTCACCCGGATTTCCCCCCGAACTTCGCCGGAATTACGAGCTTTGCTCCTTGACAATAATGGCGCCCTAACTCTCTCTCTCTCTCTCTCTCTCTCTCTCTCTCTCTCTTGTGTTTTGAAACTATCCAGAATGATTACAGTTGCTTAGGGAAACTGATCCTCATTACTGGCGTGCAAAACATAACAAACTCCGTGCCATGCCTCTTCAACTTTCTCACACGTGAGAACAGAAAAAAAACAAATTTAACAAAATCAACCAATCATCTATTACCATTATGTATTTAAAATAAAGATTAAACAACTATTTATCCCAACCATAAATCCTTTAATCAAAGGTTGAGATCTTCCCTTCTTTCCTTCTCACAAAAAACCCCTTCTCATTATATCTATTCCCTATCATATATCATATATCATATTTTATATATATAAAGGATCTATGGTTGGGATATTTTATACCATTCATTTATTAACCATAGTTTTCTTATTTATAAAATATGATATATGATATATGATAGGGAATAGATAATTAACCATTATATCTATTCAAAATCAAAGGAGGATATATATATAAAATATGATCTATGGTTGAAAATATTACCAAAAAATGAAAATATTGTTGAAATATATATATATATATATATATATATATATATATATATATATATATATATATATATATATATATATATATATATATATATATATATATATACACACACACTAGTACTTAGACAGTACCTTGCATGAAATAAATCGTATATATTGTTGAAAATATTACCGAAGTAATTTAATGAATAAAGAAAAAGATAATAATGCAAAATAAAAAGAATAGTTTTCTTATTTATTTTCAACTATGGTAGTTGAAAATTTTATACCATTCATTTATTAAAAATAAATTATATTTTTTAAAGAGATTTATATCCTCCTAAACATGGTTAATTATTGTATCAAGTTACTTTGATCAAACTACATTGATTTTGAATTTTTATGATAAAATTAATGGTATTTTCACTTTTCAACTACGATAGTTGAAAAAATGTCAACTATGGTAGAATTTCCTTTAAAATATTCAATTTTGTAAAAAATTATAACTTAACATATAGATTTACTTATTGTAACAAGTCCTATGGTGAATATATGTATTAATTTTAATTTTTAATGACAAAATTAAGGGCAATTATACATTTAAACTACCATAGTTGAAAATAAATTCAACTATGGTAGAATCTCCCAAAAAGAATAGTGCATAAAAAAAAAAAGAGTCATTAATGCAAACATTAATATTACATGATTTTTTTTAAAAAAATTAAATAGAATCAATTATAAATTTTCCAAAATGCCCTTATTAAAATCCACATATTTCGATCCTCGCCCTTTGTATTCAGAAATATATATATATATATATATATTTGCACGAAAAGCCAAGGCTATATTATTAATAAACCCAACCAACAAAATACAACACAACCCACAGAACAGGGCCAAATTACAAGAAACGCTTAAAGACTAAGAACAATATTGACACATTATTTATATCTTTTCCCTGTTCTAGCTAAACGGAGCACTCTGGTATGAATGTCCTCTTTAATATGATGAACGATTGTATCCATGTTTCTCCTTGGCCTTCCATGAACAACATTGTTTCTTTCTCTCCAGATATGGTACACAACAACCCCATAAACACCCCAAAAATAATTATGAATCTCTTGGGAGATGCCATTTTCATTTTGGACATCCAAAGGTTGTGATCAGGAACAACGAGCGTCTGACAGTAAGGCCAATTGCTAATCACGTTGATGATCTCCTTAGCCTTCACACAATGGTAGAATAAATGACCATGAGTTTCTTCATTTTGGCCGCAGACAGGGCAATCAGAGCAGCCCTCAGTTCTCCACTTTTGGGTCCGGCTGCGCACAAGGAGGCGGTCCTGAAATCTCAGCCAAAGGATAAAGGCATGTCGAGGGGTGACAAACCTTCTCTAGACCGCTTCCGTCCACCAAGGTTGTTCAGCAGCTGGAAGCAGCCACCTATATCCACTGAACACAGTATATTGCCCTGTGTCAGTCCATTCCCAACGATGTCCCGGCTGCGAGCCCCACTTAATAATTTATTTGATTTCATAGAGGTGTTTGAAGTAGGGCAGACGTTGTACGGGGGATGATAGTCCCACCAATCCCGATCTTTGATATATTTTTGTGTGGATCCACTTGACCCAAAGAATGTCTTTTCGAGATTGTATATCCCACACAAGCTTAGCAATGGAGGCTTGGTTCCAGATGGCAAGATTTCGGCACCCAATCCCACCCTGGTTTTTCGGTCTACAAGTGTTTACCCACGACACAGCGGGAGGAGCTTTGTAATCCTCTGAGCCACCCCACAGAAAATTTCGACAATATCTATTAACGGTATCTACCACTTTGTCAGGGAGAATTATGATTCTTGCCCAGAAACTATACAGACCAAACAATACCGAATTGACGAGGGTAGCACGACCTGCATAAGAGATGTTCCGGGTAGACCAAAGATGAATTTTGGCGAGGATTTTCTCTATCAGTATATTACAATCATTCGCAGACAGTTTGCACGCAAAAATGGGCATGCCAAGATACTTGAAAGGGAGGGCTCCCTGCGTAAAATTTGTTTCGCTCAGAAGCTCATCTGGGTTCTGGACTCCCCCAAAAATTACCTCCGATTTTGCCGTGTTAGCCACCAGCCCAGTAACTTCAGAAAAGTGTCTGAAAGCATTCATTAGAGTCTCGATAGAAACCTTGTTTGCTGAAGTGAAAAGAATCAAATCATCCGCAAAGACGAGATGGGACAATTTGAGCCTGGTACAATTGGGATGATACTTGTATCCTTCTGAATGTTTTGATATGGTAGATGATAGACCTTGAAAGATATTCCATTGTTAGAACAAATAACAATGGGGGCATTGGATCCCCTTGACGGAGGCCTCTACCACCGGGGAAGCTTTATGAAATTGTTCCGTTGACATTGATGGCGAAGACAGGGGTAGTCACACAGACCATTATACATTTGATAATCCAGGTGGGAAACTTAAAAGCATGTAGCGCTTCCAAAATGTAGCTCCAGTGGACTGAATCGAACGCTTTGTTTAAATCGATTTTCATCATGCATCTAGGAGAAATTTTAGATCTATTGTAACCACGAGCAATTTTTTGGCAAAGCAAGACATTGTGCAATAATTCCCGACCCGGAATAAATGCCGCTTGACTATGATTGATTAGGTAGGAAAGAACCTCCAGATTCGGGAAGCGAGGATTTTGGTGATCACCTTATAGAAGGTGTTGCAACATGGTATAGGACGAAAATCGGTTGCTTTTTTTTTGGGAATCAAGACGAGATGAGTGGAGTTGAATGAAGGTTTTCAAGAGTTTCCCATTTGTAAAATACTCCTTGGCCGCTTCACAAACGAGCCCCCCCAGATGCTCCCAACTTCTCTTATATATATATATATATATATATATATATATATATATATAATACTAGTAGTTAAATTCGTGCGTTGCACGGGACACAAGTAAACCACATGTATTATTGCAAATATTACCAAAATTATATTTAAAAGAATAAAGAAAAAAGCAACAATGAAAAATAAAAAAGCATAATACATATGAAAAAAGGGAAAGAAAAAAGAATTATCAATGTCATCATACACATTAATGCATACACATTAATATTATATAATTTTATAAAAAAATTAATAGAATTAATTATATATAGGTTTCCCAAAATGCCCTCATTAAAATTCACATATTTTGATCTTCACCATTTGTACCCAGAAATATATATATACTAGTACTTAGACCCATACGTTGCACGGGGCGCAAGTAAATCGTATATATTGTTGAAAATATTACCGAGGTAATATCTAAATGAATAAAGAAAAAGACAATAATGCAAAATAAAAAGAATATTTTTTTTATTTAAAAGAATAAAAAAAGAATAGTGTATAAGAAAAAAAAGGAAAAGAAATAAGAGTTATTAATGCAAGCATCCACATTAATGCACACATTAATATTAAATAATTTTTTTTAAAAAATAAATAAAATCAATTGTAAATTTTCCAAAATGCCCTCATTAAAATCCACATATTTCGATCCTCACCCTTTGTACCCAGAAATATAGGTACAAAAGGTGAGGTTGTCATATGCAAAGTTTAATAAGGGTATTTTTGGAATTTTAAAATTGATTATTTTTATCTTTTAAAAATTGCTTATACATAACCGACTCTGAATATACTATGACCCATGCTTAAATCCAGGATCCGATCCAATTATCCGAAAATCCAATCCGAAAAAAATGAATAATTAGCGGATACTTTTTTATTTTCTTTGATCCAATATCTGATTTGCTATTTTTCTCTGGATCACGGATCGGAAAATAAAATCTCGGATATCGGATCGGATATTGAAAATCCGACTTTTTTCAACAGACTCACGATATAAATCATATTGTGAGTGTCGACACAATATCTCTTTTAAAAGTCAATCTTAGTATATTTTAATATATTTTAATTTAACTCACTAGAATACTCAATTCGCGGCCACATATTATATATGATTATACATTGTATATTATTTCACTCAACTTGATTTATATCATTCAACCATGCAACTACTTGAAAATATATTTCGTATATCATATGAATCATAATATAGTTGTTTTGCCATAAATTATTGTTAAAACTATATATCCGGTTTTTAACATAATTTCGTCTTTTATTAATTCCTTTTTATTACTATATATCCAGTTCTACATTTATTTTTTTTATGTGTAATATGTTGTAGATACTTTATGTTTTTATATTAACTGTTGAGATTCTTATCTTAATTTTTCAAAAATATAAAATATAAATAAATATCAATTTATAAGTTTAATATGTTGTAGATACTTTACTCACCAATTTTTTTTTATAAGGGGGGTTTTTGTCAGTTTTAAAATATAAATAAATAGATATTTTTACATAGTTGGAGTCATACTAAGCCTTAAAATAATGAAATACATCTAATTCTTATATTTTATTTTTTGAGTAATTTAGGTGAAATTCAAGATGATTATATTCAAGATGATTTTATTTAACTTTTTAAGCCACCCATTGAGTAAGTTTCCAATCATCATGATTCAATTTGTCCCATATATAGTGCATCCAAAGTTTCTAAAACGACAATGAGAAGAGCCACAACAAAGTAGTCTAACCTTCTCTTGGCCACAAGAACTCCCCACTAGCTTGGAAAGTAGGTGGGTGCCCAAAATTACATCACATATGAAACTCTTGGCTAATATGACCACCACATCATGACTCTTTCAATATGTGTATCCAAATGAATCTATGCAATGCAATTGTTTTTCTAAACTACGTGTGTTCAAAACATCCTCTCAATTTTAATTTGCATCGTACCCTCTCCCATGTTTTATGGGTATACACTAGCATATATGTATATATAAGTTAAATTCCTTCTCCTTAAAACTAAGCATTCAAAGCATTTACTTAGTCACTTCACATACTCTCGAGTGCATTTTTTTGGCATCAGTTCAGTTGTATAGCAAGGCAAGATTAGAAATGGCATCATCAATGCAGGTGCAAGCCCTCCTAGCTAATGGCTTGGGAGCGACTCGAATGAATGTTCAAACAATGTCGGTGCCCCGATTGTTTGGGAAAAGGGTCGGGTTGAGAGTAAAGTGCATGGCTGAGGAGAAACCCATGGGTAGCACTGAGTCAAACCCTAAGATGCAAAGCCCTACTACTCCTTCACCTGCTCCAACCCCAACTCCTGCTCCTCAAAAGAAGGTATTATATTATGCCCCTTTTCACCTAGTTAAGTAAAAATACTCATTTAATCTTCTGAAAATTATTACTACCTCCGTCCCATAATAGTTGTCACTTTAACTAATTCTTTTTGTCCCAAAATATTTGGCATTTTGTAATTCTAATGTAACTTTTTCCAATTAGCTACATTTTTTATTAGCTTTTGTCATACATAAATAGAAAAAGTGATAGAGAGAAAGATATCCATACAATTTAATACTCATGTTTCACAACTTTTCATACAATACAACACTTAACCAATTCATTTTATTGGTTTTCTAAATTTTATCCAAATAGACAAGTATTATGGGACGGAGATAGTATAATGCAACACTCCCCCGTTTCTGTATAATTAACAGTCGCTTAGTAAGTGCTACATTGTTGATGTCTATCATGATATGGGCATGTCTTGAATTCACTTAAAGTAGGCACATGCCACTCAGCCACAACATCTCATACGATTCTTGGATGTCACTTATTGTATTTATACAAATACGCAATTTTTATTTATAAATAAAAACATAAATTTTAGAATTGTTTTTTCAAAGCGGGGTCACATGACCCCACATTGAATCCGCCCCTAGTAAAATTCTCAATGTTAATACTAATAGGCATATTATATACTTTGTGTAACTAACTACCTAAGCTCATCAACAATACAAAATAATAAATAATAAAATGATGGACCGGGGAGGCATGTTATATGAAATATTTTGGAGTAGTCCATGTTAAGTTGGTAGACATAGGTCCACACATTAGGGTGGGCATCATAAATTGCGATCTTAATACACATGAAATTCAATGACAGGCCAAGACAAGTTTCTCCGATGTGTTCGCCTTCAGCGGACCTGCACCCGAAAGGATTAACGGTCGCCTAGCGATGATCGGGTTCGTGGCGGCAGTAGCAGTGGAGTTATCCAAGGGCACAGATCTGTTCTCCCAGATATCCGACGGCGGAGCGCAGTGGTTCCTAGGGACAAGCATTCTTCTATCGATTGCATCCCTGGTGCCATTGTTCAAGGGCGAAAACCCGGAGACGAAGACAAATGGGCTAATGAACTCTAACGCAGAGTTGTGGAATGGGAGGCTGGCAATGTTGGGTCTCGTTGCATTGGCTTTCACTGAGTATGTCATTGGAGGAGCTCTTGTGTGAGTGAGATTGAATGTAAATATTGGTGAAAATAATAGCACCTTGAGTTGAATTTCTTGGGTGTTATGTGTTGATAAATTAGTTTGGTGAAGGTAAGAGGTTGAGAAGATTACATTAGGTACGGTGTAGACTACATATGTACATTGTGGAATTCAACCTCTGTATGAGACTGTGTAACTTGCCCCATAAGCAATTCAATTTTGTCTTAAGGAATCAACTTTATTCTTGTTACAACTTTTGCTGCTCATAGATTTTTAATGATAATGATAAATGTTTTGATTCAACATGGTTATTAATTATCTTGAATATCACTTTAATGACTTTAAATTAAAAAAATGTTGGGAGCTGATGAGACATATTTTTGGAAATTGATTAAAAGATGACTACTTTTTTTAATCCATTCACGGGTTACCTATTTTTGTTTTTAAAAAAAATTGGTTGTAAAGTGACAATTCGGCTATTTTGACTGAAGTTTGATGAGATATGTTTAAGAAGAACAAAATGCCTTTATTTTTCCTCTCTAAACTCAATCTACCTCTCATCTTTTTCCTCACCCTTTTTATCTATAATTCCTCCACCATTACAAACACGACCACAGGTGAGAAGTTGAGCTTGAAATGACCGAGCCTTAGAACTGGGCAATGGAGCATACTGACCTGTATAAAGCACAAAATAAAGCTTGGAACGTCGAAAAACTTGGCACATTATACTGGGTATCCATCTCTCTATTTTCCTCACTCTTTTCATATCCCTTCTTTTCATGCTTCTTTCCTTTAATTAATTTTTGATTTCATATGATCACAGGTTTGGAACCACAGGAACTCAGGGATTGACAAATCGAAAGTGTTTACTCAAAAAGATATCGACCGTGGAAGAGATACGATTCAACAACTATGCCTTGCGGGCCAAGCCCTATGTTAAGGCCAAGAGTGAGGGTAGGTAAAGCCTTGAAGCTCCCCTCTTGCATGAAGTTATCCAATTACTGCAGCCGGCACATCTATTCTGCTCACCTGATATCATCCTCTAACTTCGCTTCGAAAATTTGAATTTCTTCATTCTATAAATAAGGGTTATTATTTTTATTAAACATAAAGTTCACCCTCTCCCCTATAGTCGAGTAACGTCGAGCAGTACCTCTCCTGCCGGTCGAGTGACTTCGTACTTCTCCATTACAGTATCATCACTTGGGGAGTACCTCATGTCATAATTTCTTCATCTCAATCCTTACCATTGCGGCAAGCTTGATTTTGACATCTACTTTAATTAATGCAGTTCGTGGCAATTGTTGATTAACGAAGAAGAGAAGAAACTAAGGTCAAATTTGACATTTCACTCAAATAATAATGGGCTCAATTGACTTCTCCCAATTTTCAAGTGACATTTCGCCTGAAAATCACATAAGAACCATTTAGTGTGTATATATGTCACCCGAGAGTGTATTAAAATAATGTGTGACCTTCCAATCAATTTTAAAAAAGTGTGGGCCACCTCCTAGCAATTTTTTTGAATTTTAAATCTATATTTATGCATATTTAAACTGTTACAAATATATTTTACATTGCTTTAAGGGTTGTACAATTTAAAAATTACAAAAACCCATTATTGGTTTTTTTCCATAAATTTAGAATTACACATAAAATGTGCATTCTCTATAATAATTGATAAGATTATGTTATAATTAATATTATTTTATGTAATTGAGGATTCCGATACTTTTATACTTGATAAACATGTGTAAATAACTAAAAAATATTATTTAAAATAAAAAAGTACAAATTTTGGATAATTCAAGATGATTATTAATCCTTTTGATTCAAAACACGTATTGTGGATCGATTTTGAAATTTACAAAATGATAAGCATCTTGATTCAAGATGATTAATAACCATCTTGAATTTCTCCTAAATCCGTTGAAAGATTAAATATAAGCATATTTAAATGATTATAAATGTATGTTTCATTACTTTGAGGATCATTAAGACTTATAAACCATATAAAAATAATTATTTATCTATATTTTTTTCATAAAAAATGTTATAATGCTAGTAAATTGGTTCAACAAGCTACTTTATCGAACACCTAAAATTTAATAAATAATATAACTGATTAAAATGTTAAATGCTACCTCAAATATTATTGTCAAATAGGCCTAAAAAATACTCTTGTGAAAAAGTTTATCCAAAGAATTGATAAGGAAAAAAAACTTTTTAAGGCAAATTTCTTTCTGAAAATAAAGAAATATTTATCAAACACTTAAATATCTATTTTGAAATTAAAGAAATATTTATCAAATTAACTTTTGGACTATGATACAAATCTTGCATCAAGATGGTTAATAAACATCTAAAATTTCCCATAATTCACATTTTTGTAACTTTTTATTAATATTTTCTCTATTAATTATATATATATATTAATCAATTACAAAAGTATAACACTTTCCAAAATTTACCAGTTTTTGCCTAAATTTACCAAAACTTACCGAAAATTACCAAAGTTTAAAAATGAAAATTTTTTAAATTTTGATATATTTGAGTAAATTTGCCAAAATTTACCAAAATTTAACTTTTACCCAACTGTTTTTTACCCTTGAATTTTACACACCCTATCTAGTGCACATTTTATCAACCATACTAATAGTGCACATTTTATGCATAGTTTATATTTATGAAAAATATAAATCAATAAATATTTTTATATAGCAGTTATAATAAACTTTAAAGTAATAACAAAATACATCTTTAGCATGATTTAAATATCCTTATATTTAATTTTTTTTGAGTAATTTAAGTAAAATTTAAGATAATTATTATCCACATTGACTCAATATATTTATCATTTTGTTCAATTTTTTAAGCCACCCGTTGTGTAAGTTTCCAATCATCATGATTCAATTTGTCCCATATATAGTGCATCCAAAGTTTCGAAAAGGACAATGAAAAGAGCCACAAAGTACCCAAACCCTCTCGTAGCCACAAAGAACTCACGCTTGGAAAGTATGTGGGTGCCCAAACTTACATCACATATAAAACTGTTGGCTATTGTGATGACCACATCACTGCCATTACAATATGTGTCTGTATTTAGAGCTTATAAAAATCTGGATCAAGATAATTTTGGGTTTGGATAAATTGGATAAATGATGAACATTTAATGTCGACACCCAGTTTTTTGCGTATTTTTTGGGCGGGATTAACAATAAATCTGGGTCTAAATCAGGTTCAGACAATAGAAATTTGAAAAAAGTTGTGTTTGAATTTTAGTTCAAATCTTGTTAGTGACAAATTAAACGAAAATTATATGACCATACCCAATTTTTTCTGTATTTGAAAAATCCGAATTGTCAGGCCGGACAAACGTTTACAAGCCCTATGTGTGTCCAAATGAATCTTTTCTAAGGCAATTGTTTTTCTAAGCTACGTGTGTTCAAAACATCCTCTCAATCCTACATCGCACCTTCTCCAATAGTCCAATGTTTTATAGGTACACTAGCATGATAAATTGAATCCCTTCTCCTTATAAATAAGCATTCAAAACATTTACTTAGTCATTTCACAAACTCTAGAATTCTTTTTTTAGCATTAGTTGTATAGCAAGGCAAGATTAGAAATGACATCATCCATGCAGGTACAGGCCCTCCTAGCTAATGGATTGGGAGTGACCCGAATGAGTGTTCAAACAACGTCGGGTTGAGAGTAAAGTGTATGGCTGAGAAGAAACCCATGAGTAGTACTGAGATGCAAAGCCCTACTACACCTTCACCTACTCCAACCCCAACTCCTACTCCTCAAAAGAAGGTATTCTATTACATTTATGCCCCTTAATTTCCACCTAGTTGAGTAGATACTCATTTAATCTTCTGAAAATAATTATAATGTAATAATATCATTAGCATACAATAATTATATTGATGAACTGTTCAATCTCAATTAATACCAATAAGTAAATTTTAAAGCATTATATTGTAGGTTGTTACTAATTTAATTTCTGTTGTATTACTAAAACTAGAAAAACAAAGGTCAAGGTAGCACATTGTTTGGCCATAAAACTATGAGACGAGTCCTTCCTTAATAATGTGGTTCTTTCTCAATATTTTCTATCTAAGCTACCAAAAAATATTAATAAATACATTGTATATTTTTGTGTAACTACCTAAATACACTAAAAATATAAAATAAAAGATAATAAAATGGAAGGGCTAAGAGGCACGTGATATAAAATGTGTTTGATTTTTGAATCAGTTCATACAAAGTTGGTGGACGTACGTAGGTCCATAGACTAGGATAGACCCTATAAGTTGTGATCTTAATACTTATGAAATTTCTTAATACTTATGAAATTTAATGAACATTTCGCCTAGCTTGTATTACCAGTAGTGGATTGAGAGGGGTAACTTGACAACAAACTAAGCATTTCTTTTGTGATCATTTTTGCTTCATAGTTAACAATTTCAAAAATGGGATGGCAGGCCAAGACAAGATTCTCCGATGTGTTCGCCTTCAGCGGGCCCGCACCCGAAAGAATCAATGGTCGGCTAGCGATGATCGGGTTCGTGGCAGCAGTAGCAGTAGAACTATCCAAGGGCACAGATTTGTTCTCCCAGATATCCGACGGCGGAGCGCAGTGGTTCCTAGGGACAAGCATTCTTTTGTCGGTCGCGTCCCTGGTGCCATTGTTCAGGGGCGAAAACCCAGAGACAAAGACAAATGGGTTGATGAACTCCAACGCAGAGTTGTGGAATGGGAGGTTGGCAATGTTGGGTCTGGTTGCATTGGCTTTCACTGAGTATGTCATTGGAGGAGCTCTTGTGTGAGTCAGCTTGATTGTGAATATTAGTTGATGAAATAGCACCCTGAATTGAATTTCTTGGGTGTTGTATGTTCATAAATTAGTTTGTGAAGTTTGCAACTAGGTGATGGTAAGAGGAATTAGGTGTAAACCACATATATATATATATTGTGGAATTCAAGCTTTGTATGGGATTGTGTAACTTGCCCCATAAGCAATTCAATTTTGTCTTAAAAACTTAAACCTTTGCCCGGGTTAATAATGAGTTGATAGCTTTTAACTGTTAGTTGACACTTGTTTAGATTAGCTATTTGATTTGATTTTGTTTAGGTTAACTACTTATTGTACGAAAGAAGTTTGGTAAAGTAGCTATTTGTGAAAAGTTACTTCAAAAACTTTTTCAAGTTGTATTTTGAAAACAAATGTCCCTGTTCATTATAGCATGAGGATTAAATTAGCTAAAGTAAAATTAGTAAGGAGAGGAAATATAAGGAAAATAATATAAATTCGCATTGGTTTGCGTGTTTTTTAGAGATTCGGGGAAGGTAAAGTAATATAAGATATGCGAATTAAATTAAGGAAAGAAAAAGATAAACCTAACTTACCATTCTAAAAAATAGGGTTGTATTGGTTCTAAAAAAACTAATATGTCAGAATCTTTACCAAAGACCTTTAGTAACTTTTTAACCTTAGTCCAGGGATATGTGCTAAATCTTTGGCTTCCATTAATGGTCTGTGACCGATACCATATCGTTCGCTGATTAGCGACTCTATCGGTCGCTGATTAGCGATGGATACTCTATCGGACGCTGCGTATTAGTCGCCCGTGTCGAAACGAGCGACTGTTACGTATCAGTCGCTAACGTCAGTCGCTGTAAGCGTTTCATATTGTAGTGATTTCATCCTCATCGTCTTAATGTGGAGAATACAAAGATGATGATCATGATCAATGTGCCGAGAGAATGAAATTTTTAGAAGTTGAGAATCAAAAATTGAAAGATGAAATGGTCGATTTTCGAGGGGGCCAAACTCGAATTCTAGCGATGCTAGCAAGACGTTTTGGTGAAGGTAGCATGGATGATACCATACCATCTCCTTCAACAGGGATAAGAAATGAACTGGTAATTTCTATAATTTTAAAGTTTCTTATATTTGAAACTATAAAGTGTGATTATAATTGTTAAAAGTATTTTACTTTTTCTTTCCTTATATAGGTTATTCGAAGTGCATACATAGTTCATGAATGTTGAATGTGTGCCCTTATTTTGCAGGCGATAATGCTAACATATGGTGCCTCTCAATTCTATTTCAAATCTTTTGATTTTTTTTTTTGATAATTACAATATTATACTTTTTTAATATTTTTTTAAGTGTAGTATTAGTAGTTTTTTGTGATGAATTATTATATATATTTAAAAAATCAATAGTCAAAAGTTTTGGTCACAAAATTTTAGACAACAGTTAAAATTTTAGACAACCGGGACAAAAAGAACAGTATCAAAAATCCTTGTTTTTTCACCTTGAAAACTTTGTTAGTAAACTTGTGACTTGTGATTGTACTGTCTATAATACTAGTCTAACACTATACTTGATGTATACATTTGTATAATATTTTCTTTTTTTGCTATAGTTGATGTGTTAAAATTGATCTTAATGTAAACTTGGTTGTTAACTTGTGCATGCGATGAGAAAGATCAGCCTTTTGTTGAGTAAAATTACTTCAATCAGATTCGCTTGACTATTTCTCACTTTTGTATAGACTAGAGGGTGCCAAACTAGTGAATACAAAATTCTTGTTTATTTTTAGGCTAAATTTGAAACCTCCAAGTGGTCTTTTATATTTAGTTGGTTGAATTGTATGTGATACATTACCATTCATGACTAATACTATTCAATGAGAAATCAAGTTTCATTTTGGAAAAATTGTGCTTTGAATATATTGTTTTATCAATTATTAAGCAAGTTCATATAATTGGTCAGATATAATACAAAAGTAGTACATTGGAGATTCAGGCCAATGTGGAAAATCCATGTTATTATATCTTTTTATAACATATGCCCTATAGTGGCATTTATTTGGCCTTATAGCGGCATTTACAATAAATGTCGCACAAATATATGACGACGTCGCCTTTAGCGACATTTATAAATGTCGTTATAGGGCAAAATAAATGCCGCTACATGCTATTTTTGTGGTAGTGACCTCAAAAGCTATTATCGAATAGGCCTAAAAGCCTCTTGTGAAATCATTTAATCTAAAAAATTGATGAAGGAAAGAAATAAACTTAAGCCAAACTTCATTATGAAATTAAAGAAATACTTATCAAACACTTAATTATCTATTTTGATCCAAAACAAGTAATTAATTTAAAAACTGACCTCGGCCACCCGTTATGTATCAATTGTTATATGATACACCTTGGAGTATCTACCTAAGTCCAGCAAAGTGCTTGTAACACCCCAAGTATATGTTTAAGTGTGGCTTAAGAGGATTGAAATGAGTACTAATATCACCAAAGTACACCTTCTTTTATGGTAGCTTATCCGTTGGGAACCTCTCAGTTAAGCGTGCTTGGCTGGGAGTAGTCTCAGGATGGGTGGCCTCCTGGGAAGTTTTCCCATGTAGAGCGTGTGAGGGAGGGCGAAGCGCGCTGGAAAGATTCGTGGTGATTTGTGGGCTATTACAGTGCTAAATTTCACAAAAATAAGTATCAATATTAATGATAAAATTCATCATAAATTTATCAGTATTATTACAAAATTCAATAATATTTTTAAAATTTATCAATTTTTTACGCAAATTCCCCACTTAAAAATTAATGTATTTAATATATATGGTGACTCTATACAAATCTTAGTATATATAGTATAATTTGTGGTTATGTAAGTTTCCCATCATCGTGGTTCAATTTGTCCCATAATGCAACCAAAGTTTCGAAAAGGACAATGAGAAGAGCCACAAAGTACTCCAACCTTCTGTTGGCCACAAGAACTCACACTAGCTTGGAAAGTAGGTGGGTGCCCAAAATTACATCACATATAAAACTCTTGGCTAATATGACCACCACATCATGGCTCTTTCAATATGTGTATCCAAATGAACATATGTAGTCCAATTGGTTTTTCCAAACTACGTGTGTTCAAAACATCCTCTCATCATCAATCTTGCGTCATATCGTATCCTCTCCAATGTTTTATAAATACACTAGGATATGAATTCATTCTCATTAAAAATAAGCATTCAAAGCATTTTATTTATTCAGTTCACAAAGTTTTGGGTGTTTTTTTTCGTATTGAATTCTTGGAAATACAAAGGCAGGAATTTTAGAAATGGCTTCATCAATGCATGTGCAACAAGCCCTCCTAGCCAATGGATTGGGAGTGACCCGAATGAGTGTTCAAACAATGTCGGTGCCCCGATTATCTGACAAACGGGTCGGGTTGAGAGTAAAGTGTATGGCTGAGGAGAAACCCATGGGTAACACTGAGTTAAACCCTGAGATGCAAAGCCCTACTACACCTTCACCTTCACCTACTCCAACCCCAACCGTTGCTCCTCAAAAGAAGGTATCATGTTATGCCCCTTAATTTAATTTCCACCTAGTTTAGCATGTACGAAATTAATCTTTTGTAAATGATTACTCCCTCTTTCTCAGATTATCCGTCACTTTAGCTAATTGTTTTTTTTCTATAATATCTATCAACCTTACAATCCCAATAACACATTAATTACTAATTTATCAAATTAACCTTATTAACCATAATCTATCACATTAAGTACATTTTTTCTTCAATTTTTCTTTTTGATTCACCATTTTTCTTTTTGATTCACTTTTTTCTTATTTCCAATAATGTAAATTAATGTTAGGTAGAAGTATTCTTGATTTTGTGAGTTATGTCTAAAGTGACAAATAATTTGGGAAGGAGGGGAGTATAATGTAACGCTCCCTGTATTTCATATTAACTGTCGCTTAATAAAATACTACATTGTCTTTACCTTGATATGTATCTTAAAGCAAAATATTAATAATCATCTTGAATTGCATATCAAATACTATATGTAGAGAATGTTGATTTTATGTATGATTCTATATCTATGAAAAAATATACAAAGCAATAATAGATTTTATGTAATTTATATTAAACCCTTAAAACAATGAAACATATATTTGTAACAACTTAAATATGCATAAATATATATTTTAGAGTGATTTAAGTAAAATTCAAGATGATTAACAACCATCTTATATCAAGACACTTATCATTTTATTATCTTTATTTAACTGATAATTACTTGTAGTTGTAGCATATTTTATCAAAAAATGACAACATTATACTCTTATGATAATATTTTTCATTATTTCAGATAAATAGAACATTATATATATTGAGAAAATAATGATCAAAGTTTTTCAAGTTTGATTGATGCATACATTAAACCATTAAAGTGACAATTAGTATGAAATGGAGTGAGTAATATATCATTGGCATACATTAATTAGTAAAATGCTCAATCTTAATACCAATAGGTATATTATATACTTTGTGTAACTAATTACCTAGGGTCATCAACAATATAAAAGAATAAATAATAAAATGGATGAACCTGGAGGCACGTTATATAAAATATTTTGGACTGGCCCATATTAAGTTGGTAGACGCAGGTCCATACACTAGGGTGGACATCATAAAGTGCGATCTTAATACTTATGAAATTCAATGACAGACCAACTCAAGCTTCTCCAATGTGTTCGCCTTCAGCGGGCCAGCACCCGAGAGGATCAACGGTCGACTAGCAATGATCGGGTTCGTGGCAGCAGTAGCAGTAGAACTATCCAAAGGCACAGATTTGTTCTCTCAGATATCTGACGGCGGAGTGCAGTGGTTCCTAGGGACAAGCATTCTTCTGTCGGTCGCATCCTTGGTGCCATTGTTTAGGGGCGAAAACCCAGAGACAAAGACTGACGGGCTGATGAACTCCAACGCAGAGTTGTGGAATGGGAGGTTGGCAATGTTGGGTCTCGTTGCATTGGCTTTCACTGAGTATGTCATTGGAGGAGCTCTTGTGTGAGTGAGCGTATTGTAAATATTAGTTGATGTAATGGCACCCTGAATTTCTTGGGTGTTGTATGTTGATAAATTAGTTGGTGAAGGTAAGAGACCGAGAAGATTACATTAGGTGTACACTGCATATATATGTTGTGGGATTTAACATTTGTATGTGACTGTGTAACTTGCCTCATAAGCAATTCATTTTTGTCTTAAAAACTTAACTTTGGACCTATTTGGCAATCAGTTGGTAGCTTTTAACAATTAGTTAATTGTCATCTGGATTGGTTATGTGACTTTTTTGCACTACTAGGGAGTACGATAGGTCTTACACAGGACTAAGGTCAATGTCCTCTCGATTTAAGCAAATAACCAGGTGGATGATTCGAGTTAAAAAAAATGCAATGAACACGAAGAATAACAAATATGAAGTCTTGGGCAGGGGATTCACCAACTAACATGTCAAACAACACAAATTACACCACCGTGCTATTCGTTCTAACATCGAATTAAGGAATCGATTCAATTTAGCCCACCTAAGCCCCCTCTTGAAGGTCATAAGCTAATTCAATTGCGTTAATTAATGTTCTCACACAATTAAAACAAGTGAATTACAAAGTATTGATCTTTCCCTTAATTACAGGGGCGGAGTTAAGGTGGAGTTAGTCACGCATTAACGACCGCTTTTGATATATATATATATATATATATATATATATATATATATATATATATATATATATATATATATATATATATATAGATTTTTTCTAGAAAACGCCAAATTAGCGGGATTATTCATTATCATTCAAAAAACTATTCATGTCCGTAGGGGCCAAAGATAAAGATTCTTCGGGGCCTTCCTCCACCCAGACTGGTTCTAATGAGTTAGTGAGCGAGGGAATGAGCTACCCTATTCCCTACTCTACTTACATGATGCCATGAAATAGATCTAAAATTACTAGTTAGATTCAAAATCTCCTTAACTATGAGGCCTATAAAATTACTACCTTTAAAGCAACTTTTATTTTGCTGATGAGAGCCAGGCAATCTCCTTCCACTTGAAGCATTCTGAATCCCAAATCCCATGTTATCCAAAGGCCAAAGAGACATGCTCCGGATTTTTCCATTTCAGCACTTGAAAAGCCTTCCAACTATTTGGTTCCGGCTAGAACGATTCTCCCATTGGAGTCCCTGATTACAAAACCACATCCTGTGCCCCATTCACCAAGCTTCGCTGCGTCAAAATTGAGTTTCCAGCGCCCGCTTTGAGGGGGTACCATTTGTTAACGCCAATAACTTTCGGGGGAAGTTTCGGGGTTGGGAGAGATTGGAAGTTTGAGATCGTCTCCTTGGCTATGTTAACAGCTCGGACTGCCGGGGTATAGGTGTTGGTTATAACCAGTTTGTTTCTCAAATTCCAGCATTGCCAAGGGATTGCTAGGAACATGGCTTTGTCGTTGTCATCCAACTCAATGAAAGCTTGGTAAAGGTGGTCAAGGGTAGAGGGCAGCAGTTGTGACCAGAATTTTTCATCAATGCCACTCAATTCCTATATTTATGCGGCTGGGGGGAATGGAATATGCTATGCACATTAGATTATGTTTCATGCCCGCAAATTTGGCATTGGCCTACGTTATTTCTAAAGCGTCGGGTTAAAGCTCCTGTCGAGGGCAGAATTTCTTTAGCAAGTCTCCAACGAAAAGATTTGATTCGGGGCGGGACGTTGAGATGCCACAATTTCTTCCAGAATGTATTGCATCTCAGCGCAGTAGAAGATGATCTCAGGATGTGTTCTCGAGACATTAAAACATGATATCCAGTACGCACACTTTATTCTCCATCTTTTATCTCGTTCCAGGCCTGCCGATCCTCAGGCCATGTGGAGCATAATGGAATGGCAGTGATGGCTTCAGCATCCGATGGAAGAAAGAATTGTTGTATTATGCTTGTGTTCCAAGATCCTTTCTTAAAATCAATGAAATCCTTGGCCATGGTGGGAGCCTGGTGGTCTGGGCAGGCAGTGATCACTGATAAGTGTATTTTATATATATGTGATCTTGGGTTGTTAAGAGTTAATTTGGGTGATGTTTGTTATGAATGTGTTATTTTTATGCCCGAATTCTCTATATTATGCTTGGTTGGAGTTTGGTATAAGTTTTGTAGGAAAATGGAGTTATTTGGATCAAATCAAGCTCAAAACCAAGTCAAAGGAGTCCAAGTAGATCACAAATCAAGAGAGAGATCCACCCCAAGGCCCAAGCTCAAGCCCAAGAACACATTGGATACCGGCAGACATCAACACGGGTGAGAAAAGACCCAAAATGGGTCGTTTCAGCCTCCAGAAAGTCCAGAAAATGATTCCAGTGACCAACACGGTCCGTGTCACTTCAACACGACCCGTGTTGAAGGAAGCACAGTCCGCGTTGACCTGGAATCACCCGTGTTGGCTCTGTTTAATGCAAAAATGGCGTTTCGGTTGCTCTTAACGCTATATAATTGATGTATCCAGTGGTTTTTGCTGTCATTGACTCCTACTGATCATCATCCTCATCATCATATTCGTCCATCCTTTCATCCATATTTCCATCCACATCCATCCATTGTGAAGATAGAGAGATTGGTTGAGTTTTGGAAGATTGGTTCTCAAGAGTTGGAGAGAAGTGGAGGAGCAAAAGTCCCCGCGGATCAACATTCAAGCAAGGATTGAAATCCAACTCGGTTTATTTCTCTTTCTCATAGTTTCCATGCTTTCTAGAGTAGATTTTGTTATGTTTTGTGAGTCGAACATGAGTAGTGAGTAGTTTCATAAGTTTAGGGGATAAACCCTTATTAGTTTCTCTTATGGATTGAGCTTTGTTGGATTGAACAAGTGTTAATCTAGTTTGGATGCATTTTATTTAACCTTTGATTATGTTTTTCATTGTTTTTGACTGGCCATCAAGAATATGGAATTAGATTGTTGAATGAAGTACCGAACGGAGAAATTCGATAATCGGAACCCTTAGGATTAAACTAGTTTATGAAGTGAACTAGAGATAGAAGACTTTGTAACTAGGGGTCATTGGATAATTTGATATTTAACTTAGACAAAATTGACACAATAAAGAGTCTAATAGATCAATTTTACTAAGCAATCCGTTTCATTGCCAAAAGCTCGCTACGGAATACATTATGCGATTATCGATCCTAAAATGTACCAAATTAGTGACATACATGTTCAATCCACTTGTTTGATTCATAGAGTTACTTAGGTTTTATCCCCTGAACATTTTTCTCATATTGATTAATCCAAGTAAATTGTGTGAATATTTGTTGGTTTTGCCCTTTTTAGTGATTAGAAATAGACATAGTTTTTCACAATAAAAAAACCCGACCGATTTAGCAATCACATAGGAAGCTAGTTTGGTGTGTAGTTAGCAAAGTCCCTGTGGGATCGACCTTGATATTTGCTACACGTACACCTGTGCACTTGCGGCGTATCAAGTTTTTGGCGCCGTTGCCGGGGACTTTGTCCCTAGCCGCCACCGAACGAATATTCTTAGATTGACTAGATCATTTTCTTTTTTCTGTTTTGATCTTCCTTGGTTGTTCTTGTTTTTGTCTCTGGTAAGGTTTTCAATCGGTGTATGCAAAAAGCACCGCTATTCGAGTTTGATCCGGAGATAGAAAGAACCTTTCGTTCAAGGCGGAAGCGGCAGCGAATAGAGGAAGCAAGAAGGAGGCAAGAAGAAGCCAAGGAAGAACCGAAGATGGCCCAACCGAGACGTACTTTTGGGCAATGCGTGACTCCCCCAGTCGCGAATCAACCCACGGCCATCAACGCACCGGGAGTGGACGCACATGACTTTGAGTTGAAGAGCTCCCTCATCAACTTGGTGAAGGCCTCACCTTTTCATGGCCTTCCCAATGAAGACCCCAACCGGCATCTCCCCATCTTTCGGCAAGCTTGTGAGACGTTCAAGGCGAATGGAGCGACGGAGGACGCAATCAAACTCCGACTTTTCCCTTTCTCACTAGAGGGGAAGGCATGGGAATGGCTCGATTCCCTACCGGCGACCATCCCCTTCACCACCTTTGACCAACTTGCTAGTGCATTCGTGGCGAAGTACTTTCCGCCTAGCAAGTTGACAAGCTTACGGAACCAAATTTCCACATTCGCACAAGAACCGGGAGAGAGCTTCTACGATGCATGGGAGAGGTTCAAGGACCTCTTGACGCAATGCCCCCAACATGGTTTCGAACCATGGGTGTTGATTCAAGCGTTCTATAACGGAGTGGATGACAATTTGAGGGCCAACATCTTGGCAGCGGCGGGAGGTGACATCATGAGCAAGACCGTGGAAGAGCTCCATGAACTCATCGAGTAAATGTCTTTGAATAGCTACCAATGGTCTAAACCCCGTTTCGCACGAACGGGAGGTAAGTATGAGGTAGATGCTATTACACTTTTGTCCGCAAAATTAGATGCATTAACTGAGAAGATGAATAAAATGAATGTAAATGCTATCCCTCCCCCTCAAGTTCAATGTGCTTCTTGTCATTCGCATGAGCATGAGACTTTGTTTTGTCCTAACGGGATGGGTGGTGGAGATCCTAATGAACAAGCCAATTATATTGGTAACCCGAATGCTTACCACCCCAGTTTGAGAAATCACCCGAATTTTTCTTACCGAAACAATAACCACTTGGGTACCCAACAAGGACAAGGACAAAGACCTCACCAAGGACAAGGCCAATCTTCATCTCCTGACCTAAAGAACGTAGAAGCCATGTTAGGAACCCTCATTCAATCCCAACAAAGGCAATTTGAGCACCAAAAGAGGCAAGATGAGGTTATAAAAGCTTTGGCCACTAGAGTAGAATTGTTGACTACCCATAACCATATGCTTGAAACTCAAATCGCCACCCAAGCTAGTGCTTTTACCCCTCCTCCGGGATCACTTCCTGGACAACCTGTCCCTAACCCTAATGCTCAATGCCAAGCCATAACTTTGAGAAGTGGGACACAATTGGGGGAACCTAAGGGAACTAAGATTGAGCATGTTGTGATTGATGTGCCTGATGTTGTTGTGAATGGTGCTGGGAAAGATGCTGAAAATGTTGTTGTGAATGAGGAGGAATCTATTCCCTCCAATGAGACTTTGATTGATGTGCATGTGCAAAATGATAAGGAGAATCTTAATGATTCCCAAGACATCTCCCAAAGGATTTATAAACCACCTTTGCCATTCCCACAAAGAATGGCTAAGGCAAAACTTGACAAACAATTTGGGAAATTTTTGGAAGTCATTAAGAAACTTGAAATAAGCATACCCTTTACCAAGGCTTTGTCTCAAATGCCCACTTATGCTAAATTTTTAAAAGAGATTTTATCAAACAAAAGAAAGCTAGAGGGACATGAGACAATGGCTTTGAGTGATCATTGTAGCGCCGTGATTCAAAATAAGCTTCCACCTAAGCTTAAGGATCCCGGGAGCTTCACTATTCCATGTGTTGTGGGTAATGTGTTCATTGATCGTGCCTTGTGTGATTTAGGGTCTAGTGTGAATTTGATGCCTTTTTCATTGTCTGAAAAACTAGGAATGGGAGAGTTGAAACCCACTTCCATGTCTTTGCAACTAGCTGATCGATCTGTGAAATACCCAATGGGTATTCTTGAAGATGTCCCTATCAAGGTGGGAGACATATTTGTGCCTGTGGATTTTGTTGTGCTTGACATGGATGAGGATTTGCGCACCTCTATCATTCTTGGGAGGCCTTTCATGGCCACTTCGGGATGTTGTGTGGATGTGAAAAATGGTAAAATGACTTTTGAAATGGGGGATGATAAGATTGAGTTTAATGTGAACAATGCTTGCAAATTTCCTTCTATTTCTGATGATTCCAATTTCATTGATTCTATTGAAGGATTAGTGAGGGAATTTGAATCTAACCCCAAGTCAAGTGATCCACTTGAGCTATGTTTGTTGGTTGATGGATCTTTGCAGGATGATTGCCTTGAGGTAGCTATTTGTGCTAAACTGTTGGAGGTTACCCCTCAAATCCCTCCGGAGTTTGAAAAGAAGGAAGAGCTCGAGATCGAAGAGGAGCCAGAGCAAGTTGAGAAGGAAGCTCCCGAAGTAGAAATGAAACCTCTACCTTCTTCATTGAGGTATGAGTTCCTTGGCCCAAATTCTACATATCCTGTGATTGTGAATGCGAATTTGAGTAAATCTGAAATTTCTTCTTTGTTAGAAGTTTTGAAATTGCATAAAAAGGCCATAGGATACACTATAGATAACCTTAGGGGTATTCATCCTTCATTTTGCATGCATCGCATCCTCATGGAGGACAATTTAAAACCTTCTAGAGAGCGCCAAAGGAGACTTAACCCTAATATGAAAGAGGTTGTTAAGAAAGAGGTCTTGAAGTTGTTGAAAGCCGGAATAATCTACCCTATCTCCGATAGTGAGTGGGTGAGTCCGGTTCATGTTGTGCCTAAGAAAGGGGGGAGGACGGTGGTTAAAAATGAGAAAAATGAATTAATTCCCACTAGAACTTTCACGGGTTGGCGAATGTGCATTGATTATAGGAAATTGAATAAAGCCACCCGAAAAGACCATTTTCCACTCTCATTTGTTGACCAAATGCTTGAGAGACTTGCTAAAAACTCCTATTTTTGTTATCTTGATGGATATTCGGGGGTTTTCCAAATCCCTATTCACCCCAATGACCAAGAAAAGACCACCTTCATGTGTCCTTATGGAACATTTGCATATAGGAGAACGCCTTTCGGGTTGTGTAATGCACCCGCTACTTTTCAAAGATGCATGATGGCCATTTTCTCTGAATTTATAGAGGACATTATGGAGGTTTTTATGGATGACTTCTCTGTTTATGGCACTTCATTTGATCATTGTTTGCATAATCTTACAAAAGTGCTAAAAAGATGTGAAGAGGTCAATTTGGTTTTAAATTGGGAAAAGTGTCATTTTATGGTACAAGAAGGAGTTGTGCTAGGTCATGTGATTTCATCTAAGGGCATTGAAGTTGATAGAGCAAAGGTGGAGGTGATTGAAAAATTGCCACCACCTACTTTGGTAAAAAGTACGAGGAGTTTTCTTAGACACGTTGGTTTTTACCGGCGGTTCATAAAAGATTTTTCTAAAATTGCAAAACCTCTCACTCATTTGCTCATCAAGGATGTTCCCTTTGCATTTAATGAAGAGTGTTTGAGTGCTTTTGACAGGTTAAAGAAAGCTTTGGTTATCGCCCCTATAGTTCAAGCTCCGGATTGGTCCTTACCCTTCGAAGTAATGTGTGATGCAAGTGACTATGCGGTAGGGGCTGTTTTGGGGCAAAGAAAGGACAACAAGCCCTATGTTATCTACTGTGCTAGTAGAACGTTGGATGGGGCCCAAGTCAACTATGCTACTACCGAGAAGGAATTTTTGGCGGTAGTCTTTGCTCTAGACAAGTTCCAATCCTATCTCATCAATTCGAAGGTGATTGTCTACACTGATCATGTCGCGATTCGACATCTCATGGCGAAGGCAGATTCGAAGCCCCGACTCATTCGATGGGTTTTGTTGCTCCAAGAGTTCGATATTGAGATCCGTGACAAACCCGGTTTGCAAAATGTTGTGGCGGACCACCTTTCTAAGTTGCAATTTGAGGCCCCTAATGGTGATGATGATCCCCCGATCGATGACTCTTTCCCCCATGAGCAACTCTTCGGTCTTGCCCATCAAGCTACTCCTTGGTATGCGGATTTTGTGAACTACATTGTGTGTGGTGCTTTGCCCCGGATATGTCATACCAACAAAGGAAGATGTTCTTCTCGGATGTGAAGAGATACGTTTGGGAGGAGCCCCTCCTCTACAAGCTATGTGGTGATGGGGTTTATAGAAGGTGCTTACCGGAAGATGAGGTGCACAGTGTGCTTCACCATTGCCATTCAACAACATGTGGAGGCCATTTTAGCACGGACAAGACCATTGCCAAGGTACTACAAGCCAGATTCTATTGGCCAACCCTCTCCAAAGATACAGGGAATTTTGTGCTTTCATGTGATAAGTGCCAAAGGACGGGGAGTATTTCGATGCGGAACGAGATGCCTCAAAAGGGTATCTTGGAAGTGGAGTTATTTGATGTGGGGGGGATTGACTTCATGGGTCCCTTTCCCCCTTCTCATAACAATCTCTACATCTTGGTTGCGGTAGATTATGTTTCTAAGTGGGTGGAAGCCATTGCTACCCCTACTAATGACTCCAAGGTGGTGATCAAGTTCCTCAAAAGGAATATTTTCACAAGGTTTGGAACTCCAAGGGCTTTATTGAGTGACAATGGCACTCACTTTTGCAACAAGCCCTTAGATGCTCTTTTGGCTAAGCATGGGGTTACTCACAAGGTTGCTACTCCTTATCACCCCCAAACTAGTGGCCAAGTTGAGCTTTCCAACCGGGAGGTGAAGAGTATCTTGGAGAAGACGGTTAGTAGATCGAGGAAGGATTGGTCACTCAAGCTTGATGACGCATTATGGGCTTACCGGACCGCATTCAAGATACCTTTGGGCACTACTCCATACCGGTTAGTCTTCGGAAAGTCATGTCATTTGCCGGTTGAGATGGAGCACAAGGCATATTGGGCCATCCAAACCCTTAACTTTGATCAAAAGTTGGTGGGAGAAAGAAGAATGTTGCAACTTCAAGAACTGGATGAGTTGAGATTGGAGGCTTATGAGAGTTCCCGGATTTACAAGGAGAGAACAAAGCATTGGCATGATAAGCACATCATGAAGAAGAGGTTTGCCGAAGGAGATATGGTTCTTCTCTTCAACTCTAGGTTAAAACTTTTTCCGGGTAAGTTGAAGTCCCGTTGGTCGGGTCCTTTCCGGGTGTTGAAAGTTTTTCCCCATGGTGCGGTGGAGGTTTGGGATGAGCAAAAGGGAGCATTTAAGGTCAATGGGCAAAGACTCAAGCCCTATTTTGTTGGTCAATTTATAGAACAAGGAGGTAACATCGCCCTAACCACCCCCGGTGTGGTTTAAGAGGTACTATGTCTAGATTATGACAATAAACAAGCGCTTCTTAGGAGGCAACCCAAGCTTTTTCGATTTTATTTTCATTTTTTAGGATTTTCTAAAGTTTTTCCTTATTTTTCTTCTTTTTATTTTGATTTTTCTAGATTTTTCCCTATTTTTCTAGAATTTTTAGGATTTTTTTATGACTTATTTTTAATTTTTCTAGGATCTTTAGAAAATTATCTCCTTTTATTTTTTTTTCTTTTTCTGGATTTTTTTTAGGGTTTATATTTTCTTTTTCTTTTTGAAGTATTAGTTTTAGGGAAATAAATAATAAAAAAATGAAAAAAAAAACTGAAAATTTTGAAAAAAAAGGGAGAGCAAGATGAGAGTTAGAGAAAACAAAAAAAAAGAAGCAGTGAGAAAATAAGAGTTTGAAGAAAATGTGAGTGAAAAAGAATTAACTTTTGAGAGAATAAAGGTTTGTGAAAAACAAATAATAAGAAAAAATGAGGGAAATAAAAGGCAAAAGGGGGGCTGTTGAGAGGATTCGAACCCAGGCGAAGCAGGCGAAGAACAGGGCCAACACGAGTCGTGCTGGACCTGACACGATCCGTGTTGCCGTCCAGAGAGGAAAAATTTTTGAATACGGGTCAACACGGACCGTGTTAGACCAACACGACCCGTGTTGACCCCCGATTCCCAGCGACACGGGTTTTTCAGCCCGTTTTGATGCCCTGCTTTTCCAATTCCTTTTATTCATCCGTTTTGGCCCCCTTTCACTCGTGTAAGCCCTAAATCTACTCCCTCTCTAACTCATTCTTCTTCCTCCATCTCCCTCAAAACTCCATAGCTAACTTACTCCTCCATCCCTCTTTTTGCTCCATCTCTCTCAATCCTCACCCAAATCACTCCATTTTTCTTCCATTCTTCATCTTTCTCCTTCCTCTTTCAGATCCCACCAATTTCATCCTCATTCTTTTCATTCCATTTTTCACCCCATTCCCAAAACCCTCCATTTTTATCTTCCTTCAAGCTCTTTTCTTCTCCTTCAAGTGTATAAAGGTTTGGTTTTTCTAATTTCTTTGTTTTTTTTCCGTTTATTTTAGTTTTATATTTTCGCTTTTAGTTTTAATTTTTGTGTATAATATGTGAGTCTCCATTATTATGTTTCAAGCTTTTTGAAGTGTGAATTTCTTGTATAATTGTTGTTTCTTTGTTTTAGTTTCTTTCTTTTGTTTTAGTTTGTTAATCTTGCTTTTTTTAGTTTTGGTTTTCTGTTTTAGTTTTGTTTAGGGTGTACATTAGTTGTTTTCTTATCTTGAGTAGTTGTTTAACTTAGTATTAGTTTAGTTTAGCTTTTGTTTTCTGATTTTAGTTCCTTTTTAGTTATTAGGGTCTTAATTTAGTTAGTTTATCTTGCTTTAGTCTCTAATTGTGGTACTTTGGTGTTGTTTAATGTTGTATATTTTGACATGTTGGATTAACTAGCATGTATATCTTGTTGTATATTGGTTGAGTATAACTTAGTGTAGTAAGAGTCTTTAGTTCCTTAACATTTGCCTTAGATTTAGTCTAGCCTTAGTTTCATTAGTAGTGTTTAAGAGTTTAAAGGTCTTAAAAAACAAAAAAATAAAACCTTAGAATTTAGTTTGATTTGAGTCTTATGTACATAAGTTTAGGATTAGTTTAGGTCTAAGGTTTCTTAGTTTTGTTTAGTTTTTCTTTGTTATCCTTTGTATATTACCAACTTTTTAAGCTTGTATATTTTGTATAAAGATGGTCATGACTTCGCGTGGTGAGGAGCAAGCATCAAAGAAGCGAAAAGGGGACAACGGAGACAAAGGCAAGGGCAAAGCGGGTTCGTCCTCCCGGCAAACGCGAGGTAATAACCCTTTTAATTTAGAAGGTGTACAATTCGAGCGTTACCTTGCTTTGTCTAAGCGAAACATAATCCCTACTCGTTACATAAAGGAGCCGTTTTTGCAAACTACTGGCATGCTAGCTAATGTAGAATGGCTTTTAAATTGGAAAGGGATGTTAGATTTCGCCAGGATGAGAGAGCCCACCTATCGGAACCTTACCCTAGAGGTGCTTAGCACCTTTGATGTAAATCTTAGAACACAAGAGGGTAGGATTTCCTTTAGTATAGATGAAGAGGAACATCAATTGACTCTCGCCCAATTTGCCGAGATATTTCGTTTACCAGTTGTCCAAGGTATCACCACACGAGATGTGCCCCCTTTAGCCGAATGGAACGCCAATGAATTTTGGCAGTTTACCACAACAAGGAATGACTACCACCCGAGTAGGTCTAAGTGCACACACATACGGAACCCCGTGTTCCGTTACACGCAGAGCATCCTAGCTTGTGGGTTATTCGGTCGGGGGGATAGTATGAATGTTGCGGCTCAAGCTGAATTTTACACGGTATGGGGTATGTATTATGCACGACCCGAGGTTAACCCCGCCGCTCTTTTTGCCACACATTTAGCCAGCGTCACATCTCACACGAAAGGTGATATCGTTGTTGGTGGGTTGCTCACGGTTTTGGCTAGGCACTTTGGATGGGATCCGGCTCGTCACGAGCGAGATAGGGTAGAGGGCCCAATGACCTTAGATAGTAGGGCTATTAGAGACATGAAAATGTGCAAGTTAAGAGGGGAAGAAGTTTGGTGGGTGTATCCTAACAATGAGTTGATGAGGCTTCCTCATCCGAACCTTACCATTCAAGAGCTCCCGAATATTCTTTTCCTTCCTAACGCACCCATTCCTCAACCTAACCCTATTCCCGCCCAAGTTCCTTCGCCTCCTCATCACGAGGGTGGTGGGGATGATGAAGAAGGTCTCACCGTCGCTTTTGATTTCCAAAATAATTTTAATTCTTTGCGTGCGGACCATGCCTCTCTTAGAACTTATTGTGAAAATGAGTTTGGTTATTTTCGAACCACTTCGGACCAAATTTTACAAAACCAAACTCTACTTTTTGAGAGGCTCGACCTTCTCGACCAAGCCACTGCCGCCCAAGCTGCCGAGCAAGCACGCATGCTCGAGATGATGCAAGCGATGCGCGATTAACAGTTGAACTACTCTCA
This sequence comes from Portulaca oleracea, assembly GCA_029582165.1. Taxonomy (NCBI): domain Eukaryota; kingdom Viridiplantae; phylum Streptophyta; class Magnoliopsida; order Caryophyllales; family Portulacaceae; genus Portulaca; species Portulaca oleracea. The sequence continues at coordinate 8,811,265 of CM055893.1, forward strand.
CCAATATCCTTACCCACCTCCTCCTCCACTACCGCAGTGATTGTCTTGTTTTTCCCCTTCGTGCTAGTTTCTTCTTGATCTATGCATTGAGGACAGTGCTTTGTCCAAGCATGGGGGGATTAATTTGAAAATTTTGAGTCCTCATCTTTGGGTATATGATTTTATTGTTGTTTATCTTTAATTTTTGTTTTCTTTTAGTTTGCTAGTTTTTATTTTAATTTTAGTTTTAGTTTTGTTTCTTTAGTTTTTCTTTTGTTTAGTTTAGTTTTTCTTTTTGATTTTTTCTAATTCTTCGCTATCATTTGTAAATATTTTGCATCCACTTAGAATTGCATTAGTTAGTATCATATTAGATTTTATTTTGTTTCTTTTTCTTAGTTTTTAGTTCCTTCTTTTCTAGTTTTTCATTTGACTTTTGATTTTTGTTTTTGAAAAAAAAAGGAACCAAAAAAAATCAAAAAATTTCAGAAATTAAAAATTTGAAAAAAGAGAAAAAGAAGAAAAAAATTAGGTTAGGTTAGCATTAGTGAATAAAATTCTCCGGTGATGAATTAAAGCTAGATACATTTTCTTTTGATTTGACTTAGTCTTGTATAGCCCTTTTGTGAATTAAAGCTTTGAAAAGAGTTGTGAAAACATAGAATGTTTAGAATTGTACTTTGATAAAGAAGATTGATTGCCCTTTTGAGATCTTTTGGAATGAGTTTAGTACATACACATCTACTTGAGCTAGGTTTATTTGAGAGCTTTAACCCGTGAGACCACAAAGCCTTAAATGACTAATCATTTTTATTACTCTCATGTTTTCCATGTGTGACTCATCCATAGGTTTCATTCTCTAGAACTTGCAATGTATCTCTTTGAAACTGCATTTTTGCTTGTGCATTGATAATATGATAGAAGCATTCTTTTGTATATATTTTAGCTACAAAGCCAAATAGTCACCCTTTATTTGTGAATATCCGCCTTTAACCCCTCTTTTAGCCTTGTATCACTCTTTCTTTTGATTACCTATATAATTAGCCATGGTCGTATATATAATTTCTTACCCTTAAGCCATTGCTTGGAGTGTTAGAGTGTGAAAGTTGGGTTGATTGTCGCGAATTTATGGTTTGGTTTTATTGGGGATGTTATGAAGTTGAAAATCTTGAGATTACTCCCTATTATAGCTTGATATAGGTTGAGTTAGGAAGTTTGCCTCATTGGTGTATATATCTTTGATTATGGATTGAAATTGAAAAAAATGAAAAAAGAGAAAAAAAAAAGCAAAAAGAAAAAAAATCAGAAAAATGAAAAATGAAAAAAAGTGTGTAAGTTTATTTTTCTTTGAGTTGAGGCAATTTCTGCTTGATTTTGGGGTGTTCTATTGTGAATATAAGGTGTGAGAGTTCTTAATTGTGCAAATTTGGTGAGGTTTATGCTCCTAGCTTTGGCTTTTAGCACCACTTTCCCAAATATATTTCCACTCCTTACCCTTAGCCTTAGACCCATTACAACCCTTTTGAAAGTCCTCTTGATTATCATTAGTACTTTGCATTTTAGCGGTAGAGAATTGAGATTATTTGCAAGCTTATGGAAGAGTGTTGCTATGTGATTGAGTATTGAGTGCACCTTCATTGAATATTATTTTTCAAACACATGAGAGGAGTGTTTCCACATTCCCAAAAGTGAGGTTGCTCTCAATTTCCTAGTTTCATCCATTATTGTGTGATTGCTTGTTTCATTTGTGATTAGGAGGGTGATTAGTTTGATCTTGATAGGTATGGTTTTTGTAATTTTTTTTATGGTTTCATTTTCTCTTATATATAGACTTTCGTTCATACTTGGGCTATGCTTGATTAAGTTGGATTAATTGAATGTCTTATCGATGCTTTCCTGAGGAGATTTATACATAAATTTTTCAATTTTACCTTGAAACTTTTTCCTTTCGATTTGCGTCATTTTGTCCCATTTATTTTCTATTTTCGTTATTTTCGTTGTTTTCTATTTTGTTTGTGAGTATTAGCCTTGCTTAGGGACAAGCAAGGTGTAAGCATGGGGGCATTTGATAAGTGTATTTTATATATATGTGATCTTGGGTTGTTAAGAGTTAATTTGGGTGATTTTTGTTATGAATGTGTTATTTTTATGCCCGAATTCTCTATATTATGTTTGGTTGGAGTTTGGTATAAGTTTTGTAGGAAAATGGAGTTATTTGGATCAAATCAAGCTCAAAACCAAGTCAAAGGAGTCCAAGTAGATCACAAATCACACTACAACAAAAATGGCCTACAACGGCATTTATTTGGGCCTGTAGCGGCATTTATAAACGCCGCTATAGCCTATAGCGGCATTTAAACAAATGCCACTAGAGGCGATGTCGCCATAGGTTTGTGCGGCATTTGTTGCAATTGCCGCTCACTACAAAAAAAATGGCTTTTACCAACAGATTGCTAGTGACAGATATTTTATCTGTTGGTAAAAATGTATATTTACCAACAGATTAGGTATATGTTGGTATTATTAATAATTTACCAACACTAATATTATCTGTTGGTAAAACAATTTTATTACCGACAGATAAAAATATAACTGTTGGTATTATTTTAACAATAGCAACGGTTATGATATCTGTTGGTAAAACTATTTTAGTACCAACAGATAAACAACTTACTGTTGGTATTAATATTCTGAAAATTTAAGCGCTATTTTTAGGGGGGAAAAAGAACACGGCCTAAACTACTACCATCACATTCATTCAATCATTCAATCTTCATTCCCTAAAAACTGCTCTTCGCCGCTTCCTCTCCATTCCCTCTCATTGACTCGTCCCTCTCCCCACTGCTCACAATCAACCCACCAAGACTCACAATCAACCCACCAAGACTCACATTCTGCCTCCACGCCTACTCCAGCTTTGTCGCCGCCCTCACTGTCGACGAGGTGCCTCCTCGCACGATCCGACTCGGCGTCGTAGTCGGAATCGTTCGCTGATGTCTTCGATCCCTGTTCGGTAGAAGAGTGAGTGTGAATTGGGCCTCGAATTTCACTACCTGATCATTCAAGGTGTCAAATTGTTGTTTTCTTTCGTTATTTTTTGTATCAATTCGATGCACGATCATTCAAGGTATCGATTCAAGTATTCTCTCTTTCTCTCTCTCCCCCCTTCTCTCTAGACTGGAAACCCAGCCAACTCCAGAAAACCTAGAAAAATTGGGACCTCAGCCGTCTAGATCTCCTCCCTGAATAATCATCTTCTCAACTTTCAATCACTGTGAATCAAAGAAGAAATCATCATGATATGCCTCAAGATCTTTCAACCCGGTGAAAATTTTCACGAGTTTTGAAAGAAGGTTTCAGATCTGCTCCTTTTTGACCGATTTGTTCTTCGATGTTAGGGTTTCAGTGAAGAGAATCAAGGCTGTGGATATTCTCTACATCGTTTTGGTGTGCACTTGGGAGAAGCTTAGTGGTCAGTCATATATCACAGGTGTGTTCGTTCCTTCTCTCCTCCTCTTCTTTATGTTGTTTTGGTCCCAATTTGAGGCACGACTTGGGCCTAAAAGGTTCGCGAATCGAGTCCGTGCGATCGTCGATTCACAGAGAAGCGATTAGACCCCTTGGTGTTCATTTCGTCGTCTTCATCCAAGTAGTTTCAGATGTGATGCAAATCGAGGACTCTGTGAAGTGATTCCACAAAATACATTAAATCTGACGAAACATGGTTTGTGCAGGAAATCTGGAAAGATATCAATGGTTCAAAGATCGGGATGAGCGAGTTACATTCGAGGCTACAGGAGATTTCAGAAACCTAAATTTCTGAACTTCTGGCTGAGAAAGATCGGGCGTGAAGAACGTCAGCAGATGGTTCAGCAGTTGCTATCAAATCAGGTGTGTTCATTCCTTTTTTCTTTTATTTTACTTTGTCATTTTGTGTTTGGTCGATCTGTTTGTGGTGATTCCGGTACTGCTTGGTCTACTCCAAGGTGTGGTTTTACTGATTGCAATGGGGATAATTGTGATGACTTACTAGTCATTTTGTGTTTGGTCGATCTGTTTGTGGTGTTACGCCATTGCTACTCGCTTTCCCTGTTGTTCTCCATTCTGTTTCTCCCTCTAACTTAGCTCCTCCTTTGCATTTACTTTGCTCTTCCTCCTGCATTCAGTCCTTCCCTCACTGTATTTTCCAACTTTTACTATCTGCAACTGCTACTCATCTCTCTCCGACGGCCATGCAGACAGACGTGTCCTTGCCTCCCCAATGCTACCTCCATTCGATTCGATAATCCGATCGAAGCAACCAGAGAGTCAAAGGCGGGGCCAATACTGAAAATCCGACCAATATTTCAGGTGATTGTATGCAAAGTCTGAATTATTCAATTTGTGTGCAAGTAGTAGCAATTCACATGAATTAGTGAAGCCAATTTTGAGGATTTCATTTTTTATTGAAGGTTTGAGTTAATTTTGTCCTAATTTATGAATTATTCGATTCGATTCTAAAAAAATTCAGTGTTTTGTGACATTTTAGGGTTGTGGATTTGATTTCTTGGAGTGATTTAGACCGACCCTTGGTGGGTTTGGGTTCAAAAGGTATGTTCATCTTTATCACTTTTCGATTTCATACTAATTTTTTCAAGACATGGTGAATAAGCAAAAGAATAGGCAATTAGGGATTAGGGAAAATGGGGTTAGGGATTACAAACATCCAGAAATTAATCGCCAAAAATTGAATATTAGAGCAATAGTACTAGATAGAGGTGACTGTGTAGTTGCTGTCGAGGTAATGATTAATACAAAGACTAGCTTTTGGATTTTGTTGATATGGTTCTTGTAGAAAGTGTGAGGGCTTGAGTTTATTCAAGATGTAGTAAGCCTTCCAACCCCAATCATATTGAATCTAATGCACATAGGCGACTTACACGTGTAATTCGGTGGCAATTTCGAAGTTGCTTTAGAATTGATTCAATAGCATTTAAAGCTTGGGAAATTTTGTTGTCGTTGGTTTTTTTGGTAGCGATTTAGACTTGTATTCAACCCAATTAATGTGTCTTGTCTGTTGTAGGCATGAATGGGTAAAGCTTGACATAGAACTTGGCCCTCTCGATTCTATGAATTTGACTTCCTGCAAATTTGAAGGAGATATCTGAGGATCTTTACAATTTGTTTGAAGACGATTTCAATGTCGATGCTGATGAATTTTACAAAGACATCGTTGAAGAAAATGTAGACAGAAAACACTAGATTTAGGCTCTACTTTTTGTTTAAAATATTACTCTTGTATATTTGCAAATCTGATTTGATGAACTATTGAGTTTCATTTTGGTACTTTTCACTTAATTGAGTGAAAATTCAATTTAGGCATTATGTATTATATAATTCAGAAGATCCCATGAATGAAATTTCAATTTTGGTACATTAATGTAATTATTAATAAATATGAGATTTTTCCATATGATTATTACCAGCAAATGTGTGCAGGTGTAGATTAGTATTACCAACAGACGTGCGTATGTTTCGAATACTATTACCAACAGATAAATTAGGACTATAATAAGATTTGGCGCCAAAATAGTATTACCAACAGAAACAATCTGTTGGTACAAGTGATAACTTTGGCTCCAAAATATTAACACCAACAATTTATTTTGTTGGTAAAAGTCTTTTTACCATCAGTTTCATATCTGTTGGTAAAACACTAGGCAATACCAACGGATTTGATCTGATGGTGTTGCTAAACATTACCAACAGATGCACTTATCTGTTGGTATAACCTTTACCAACGGAGTTTTTACCAACAGTTTTGTGACAGATAATTATCTGTTGGTAAAAGTTATTACCAACAGAAAATTCACTTATACCAACAGATAAGGCCCTGTTGGTAAAAGTCATATTTCTTGTAGTGGCTATAGGTCTAAATAAATGCCGCTAAAGGGCATATATTATAAAAAGATATAATTACATGAATTTTTCACATTGGCTGGAATTTCCAATGTACTCCAAATGTTTGTAGCATTTAACCAATTACATACTTGCTTATAAATCCACAAAAAGAATATATTCAAAGCAGAAATTCTTTCAAAATGAAGCTTTATTTCCATAGAACAGTAATAGTTACAAATTATGAGATGTATCACATATACAATCAACTATATATAGAAAGTCACTTATAGGTTTCAACTTAAACCTACAAAATAAGCCAAAATTCTATGTTCACAAACTGGACACCCCAAGTCTATACAAAAGTGACTAATAATTACGCAAATCTAATTGTGGCAACTTTACTCATCAAAAATTTCCCTTTGTCATCATCTGCACAAATTAAAACCAAAGCTTACATTAATATCAACTTTACCACATTAAAAATATAACAAAAAATATATCAAGAATTTACTAATTAACTCGGTTGTGCTTCCAGTAGACTTAAATAGAAAGCTGAAAATTACACAACTTAAAATTACAAGATCCCTTCAACCTGTATTTGTTGCAAACCTGTAACATTTTTGCCTACTGTTACACAAGCAACTAAACGAAATTACACAACTTGACTGTCATAATCCTTCACTATAAGTGTGCCACTCAAACCACAACTGTAGTTACTTCTAGCTGTTCTTAGTATCAAATTACACAACTTGATTGTCATGATCCTTCACTATAAATTTCTCCCTTTTTTATAACAAAAAGAAGCAAGGATGATCACTTGAAGGTGTAGGAAAGGAGTTTATGATCCTCAAATCGAGAAAAGAATGTTAAATACAAGATGCAAGAGCACTTGTAGAGGAAGTCTACTACTCACATATTCTTCTGATATAGAGCAACTGTCTTGCAAACCTAATTACCAGAGAGCCACCTGCAAGACAAACATTGCAAATCTAATTACTTTTATTAGTTCACTACTTTGCTTCTACAAACCACACAAAGTCACAACTTATATTTTCAGAACTCCACACTAAAAGAAAACACTTTAATGATCTTGCTTTTCTACTCCACAACTTCTTGTTCAGCTATCCTTATTCAAGAGCACTATCTTGGGGATCCAACGTGTTTATAGAAAGAATTCTGGAAAGAAATCAAATAAGAATTTTTCTAACAACCTGACATAGATAATACTCTATTGAGCAACAATATTCATGGATAGGTTCTAACTAACTTTAATCAATGCATAATCTTTCTCATTTCAGAATAAAAGTAGAGCATTGGTGTCCATATTGATACAACAAACCATACCTGCACAATTCCATAAACAGCTACATATATTCATCCACAGTTACATCAGAACCCTCTAGTCCCATCCGATTGAGTTTATCAACTCAAATTTAAAAATCCACATAATTTGATTACCAATCGAATTCAGTACTTGCATACTTCACCCAATTCTTACACTCAGAGGCTACCCCTTTCCATAGACCAAGCAACTCCAACTCAATAGGTTAGAAAGGCACAAAAACAATAGCTAGCACAAAAATCTTAGACTCACCAGTAAGACCTTGCGGATTAGAATTAGAGAAGAGGAGAGAATGACCATAGAAAAAAGGACAAAGCAGACCAGGAATTTGGTGGCCATAACTCCATATCTTGAACAAGTTGAACTATCCAAGCAGCAAAATAGTGACAGCAAAGAGAGAGAACCACAACAATAGATTGATCTCTCGATCGACATAATCCCTAAAAATCTGTCGCGAATCAAAGCTCTCCACATTGCAAATGGCATCGACATAATCCCTAAAAATCCTTCAAATAATCCAATCAAAAATACCCAAAAAGTTATTGAATCATTTATTCATTGCATGTCTAGATTGGGAATCGTAAAGTTGTATTAGAATGACAATAATTAGGGATTTAGGATGCAATGAAGACACTTACCACTGACTCGTGAGAACCCCAGTACCACTACGCAACAAAGACTCTAGAAGCAAGAATACTTCAAGAAAAACATACCCCTAATAGATATGTAGATTAGAAGAAGAAGAAGAAGAAGAAGAAGAAGAAGAAGAAGAAGAAGAAGAAGAAGAAGAACAATTAGAAGAACATTAGCAAGAGTATTATGCAAATCAATATTAAAGAGCGAAGGATCAAAATTATGAATGAAGAGGAAAGATTAGCAAGGACAGTATACAAACCAATATATCATATTTCAATTTTCCTCCACTGATCTGCTACTCGACAACAAAAGAATCAAACCAGATCAGATCAATACAAAACAAACGAAAATCGGATCTGATAAATTACTCAATCACACAAATAATCACAATAATTGATGAAAAACTCACTCACCGGAATGTAAAAACAACGCAACCTTATTCGGAGTTTCGCCATCTTGCACAATCATCAGAAACACGCGTGAAACCACAAAAAAAACCCGCAATCACAGATTGAAGCAATACAATCAAACCACGACAACAGAATCAAGAGAGAAATTACGGATGGGTTTGATGTACGACGCGACCAGAGCTATAGGGAGGAGGAGGCGCGAGAAAGGAGAGAAACACCATCTTGCTGGAACTTGAAGGAGCTAGTAGACTGCAGATGGCAGGAGAATAGAAAGAAGGGAGGTGGGAAGGGATATTAGGGTTTTAGTATTTCTCTGGGACTACTCGCAGAATACAAGGCGGGTTGTTTAATTTTTCATTTGGCGCTGCTTTTTTGTTGATTTTAGGTTTCAAGCGGGCTGAGTAAAGAGTTGGGAGCCCAAATACACACCTTTTAGCGGCATTTAAAATAAATGCCACCATAGGGTATGTTGTTTATTTCAGCTATTGGTTTTCAACGGCATTTATCATAAATGCCGCTAAATAAACGCTGCTAAAGACCAAATCTGTTGTAGTGTCAAGAGAGAGATCCACCCCAAGGCCAAGCTCAAGCCCAAGAACACATTGGATACCGGCAGACATCAACACGGGTGAGAAAAGACCCAAAACGGGTCGTTTCAGCCTCCAGAAAGTCCAGAAAATGATTCCAGTGACCAACACGGTCCGTGTCACTTCAACACGACCCGTGTTGAAGGAAGCACGGTCCGTGTTGACCTGAAATCACCCGTGTTGGCTCTGTTTAATGCAAAAATGGCGTTTCGGTTGCTCTTAATGCTATATAATTGATGTATCCGGTGGTTTTTGCTGGCATTGACTTCTACTTATCATCATCCTCATCATCATATTCATCCATCCTTTCATCCATATTTCCATCCACATCCATCCATTGTGAAGATAGAGAGATTGGTTGAGTTTTGGAAGATTGGTTCTCAAGAATTGGAGAGAAGTGGAGGAGCAAAAGTCCCCGCGGATCAACATTCAAGCAAGGATTGAAATCCAACTCGGTTTATTTCTCTTTCTCATAGTTTCCATGCTTTCTAGAGTAGATTTTGTTATGTTTTGTGAGTCGAACATGAGTAGTGAGTAGTTTCATAAGTTTAGGGGATAAACCCTTATTAGTTTCTCTTATGGATTGAGTTTTGTTGGATTGAACAAGTGTTAATCTAGTTTGAATGCATTTTATTTAACCTTTGATTATGTTTGTCATTGTTTTTGGCTGGCCATCAAGAATATGGAATTAGATTGTTGAATGAAGTACCGAACGGAGAAATTCGATAATCGGAACCCTTAGGATTAAACTAGTTTATGAAGTGAACTAGAGATAGAAGACTTTGTAACTATGGGTCATTGGATAATTTGATATTTAACTTAGATAAAATTGACACAATAAAGAGTCTAATAGATCAATTTTACTAAGCAATCCGTTTCATTGCCAAAAGCTCGCTACGGAATACATTGTGCGATTATCGACCCTAAAATGTACCATAGTGACATACATGTTCAATCCACTTGTTTGATTCATAGAGTTACTTAGGTTTTATCCCCTGAACGTTTTTTCTCATATTGATTAATCCAAGTAAATTGTGTGAATATTTGTTGGTTTTGCCCTTTTTAGTGATTAGAAATAGACATAGTTTTTCACAATAAAAAAACCCGACCGATTTAGCAATCACATAGGAAGCTAGTTTGGTCTGTAGTTAGCAAAGTCGTTGTGGGATCGACCTTGATATTTGCTACACGTACACCCGTGCACTTGCGGCGTATCAATCACTTTGAATAACGGAGCTCGATTTTACCATTTTTCTTCCCACACCTGAATTTTCTCTCCCTTTCCCATGAACCATCTGAGTTCCTCTTGTGCTAGGTCCTTTGCTTCAAGTATACTCCGCTATGTATAGGAGGGCCGGGGACCAAGCTGAGCGTGGAAGATGTTCGTTGATGGGTAATATTTGGCTTTCAAGAGCTTTGCCGCCAGTGTCTCCGTATACTCCAAAGTCTCCATATTTATTTTCCGAGGAGTGCTAAGTTGAGCTTCTCTAGCTTCAAGAACACATTCCACCCATGAGTTTGCTTTTACATAATGTTTCTTTTCCGACCTAGTGCATTTTCCTCTCTCCATTCTTCGCTTCCCACCAATCTCTCCAATAAGAGTTTTTGGATGTCATTGCACAGGGAGGTTGGAAATTTGAACATGCTCATGGCATAAACTGGTAGGGCTTGGGCCACGGCTTTGATAACCATCTCTCTACCCGCCCAAGATAGGAATTGATCATCCCAGCTACTAAGCCTCTTTTCTACAATATCTTTTATCATGACAAGGTCCTTGTACTTTGATTTACCAACATAAGTGGGTAGACCGAGATACTTGTTATGCAAGAGAACTTCCAAGATGTTCGTGATAGCTTGTCGTCTCTCAATCGGGGCTGATTTGTGAAAGACCACATCAGTTTTGTTGTAATTCACTTGTTGTCCCGAGACCTTTTCTTAGAGTTACAGTAGTTGTTTCACTTCTCTGGCTTAAGCTTCGGTTGCTTCACAGAATAGAATCGTATCGTCCGTAAAAAAAAAAAAGGTGACAGATGACAGGTGCGACTCTAAATATCTGGAGTCCTTGCAACGTGCCCGATTGCACAGCTGCGTTGAAAAGGGCCGACAATCCTTCAGTTACAATGATAAACATAAAAGGTGAGATAATCACCTTGAAAAAGACCTCGAGATGGTGTTATAAATCCGCACGAGTTGCCATTGATAATGAGGGAGAATGTCGGGGTTTCTACAAAGCGCATCACGGTGTGAATCCATTCTTGACTAAATCCCAATCAATGCATGATACCTCTTAAGAAATGCCACTCTACCCGGTCAAATGATTTCTTCATGTCAAGTTTAATGAACATAGGTCTATTCTGCCCTGTGTAGCAGTGAATATAGTGGAAAGCCTCGTATGCTACAAGGATATTATCACTTATGAGTCTTCCTTTGATAAAGTCGCTCTGATTATCGGATATTATATCTGGCATGATTGTCTTGAGCCTATTAGCAAGGACTTTTGTATTTTGACGAGGACGTTGGTTAAACTAATTGGCCTAAAATCAGCAACCAAATTTGGATGCTTGATTTTCGGTATTAGCACAACCAATGTATGGTTGATACCTTCTGGGATCGGCCCACCTTGCAGCACGTTGATAGTATCATTAGAAAGATATGGGCCTATAATTTGCCAGTAATGTCGGTAGGAACCCGGATTGAATCGGTCGGGCCCTAGTGACCTGTCGGGGTGCATTTGGAAAACTGTCGCTTGGACTTCCTCATAGGTGTAAGGCTTTGTGAGGGCTACATTTATTGTCTCCGTTACTTTTGGTGGAACACAACGCAATACCTCTTCCATCTCCTGAAATCCTTCTGTAGTAAATAAGGTATTGTAATGTTCAAGAAATAATTCTACAATATCATATTGGAGGTATATACATTGCCCTCTGAGTCTTTCAACTGATTAATAGTATTTGACCTCCTTCAAGCGGACGCTTTCTGATGAAACCATTATGAGTTTCGATCCCCATAGGCTAGGTAGTCCCGCTTTGCTCTTTGCCACCACATCATCTCTTCCTTTCTCCTAAGTTCCTTTAGTTTGTCGAGGAGGGTTTTCCTCTCTGCTTTGCCAACTCCACTGTCAAGTCTACGTTGGATTTTTTTATGGCTTTTGTTATGTTTCCGAAGTTGTTGCTGGCCCATCCTTGTAGAGCTTGTCTACATCGGTCGAGTTTTTGCATGCACTCATAGCCTGTTGTGTAGTTCCCAATCGTGCCCCAACCTTCCTTCACCACTTCCTCGCAGGAGCTTTCTGTCATCTACATATTTTCGAAGAGAAACCGTTTCTTAGCTGGCTTGTGAGTGCGCTGGTTTACATTAAAGTACAACTGTATTGGTAAATGGTCTGAGATGGTCTCATTCAAGTGTACTACTTCCGCCATGGGGAAGATGCTAGCCCATTCTGCATTTGCCATAAAGCGGTCAAGCTGCTCTTCCAGTGAATCCTCGCCGTCTTTCCCGTTCCACCAGGTATACTCATAACCTTTGAAGCCTAGGTCGAACAACCCGCATCTTTCAAAGGTCTCCTGGAATGTATCTAGAACATGTTGTTGCTTTGTAGGTTCCCCCCATATTTTTTGAAGTTGTAAAAAATCTCGTTTATATCGCCTCCGATGAGCCAAGGTAAGTTTGAGCGCTCATATGAATCTTCAAAGAACCTGCAGGTGTTTAATTTATCATGAACTTGGGGCCAGCCGTATATCCCAGTAAATCTCTAAGGTGCCTGGCCTATACTGCTGTCCACCGTAACGTCGATATGGTTTTGTGAGTACGATAACAGTGTAGCTATGATTTTTTTTACTCTAGAATAATGCAAGGCCACCCGAGCGACCTCTACTGTCGACACAAATACTGAAGAAATTTTTCATCTTTCTTTTTAGATAAGCTAATTCAAAAGAGCTTCGCTTGGTCTCACAAAGAAAGATAATGGATGGCTTCGATCTGTGAGTGAACCTCACAAGATCGGTTATTGCACGGGGGTCGCTAAGTCCCCGGTAATTAAGGTATATGAGATTCATTGGACTCGGCGGGGTTGCTCGGCAACTCCCGCCATTCCGCCATCCATGTTGATCAAAGGAGACTTGAACTCAATGACTTATGCTGTTTCGTTATGCATATCTAGTGATGCATCTTTCTTGCGCTTGAGGAACTCTCGTCCCACTTTATCCCGTCAATCTGCATTCCATCACTTTTGTCTCTGTCTATTTTACCGATTCTCCAAGAAGATGCCAAGGTACGATCTGCTGGACCCCAATCTCCAAAAAATAAGACTTGCCTTGCCTTCGTGGGTGTATTGTGTTTTTAGAGAGACTAAAACAAACGTTTCTCTTCCTGTATTTCAATCTCTGCGTTTCGTCGCCTCCTATTGAGAGGGGATGCCCTAAGCCAAGCACCATACTCATAATCTTCAGGAGTGAGGTCGGGGTTGCTTCCTTTACAATCCCTCACCACGTGCCCTATGTTAGGATTCTCAGGACGTAGTTAGCAGACAAACAATAATAAGGGCAAAAAATAAATAAAGATTCAACACAAGGAATTAACGTGGAAAAACCCAAACCGAGAAAAAACCACGAACGATGCACTATCAGAGGATTACAACAGTGTTTCAGAGATTCCCAGACCTCCACAATCTCTCACAACCTCCCTAGAGTTACAACCTGATAACTCAACACTCACAGATGAGCCTCACACAACTCCCTCAGGAACACAGAGATTACAGGTCAATCTCTTGTGGTATAAGATGAAACACTCTCAATTGCTGTACAAATAAACCTAACACCTAGGTCCTATTTATAGTCAAGACTACAACATAATATTGTGGTTAATAATAATATTAACTTTCCAAAACATGTGTTTCCTAATAATTTGATACTATATTCCAAAGCAATATTATATTTCCATGTGATTGCCCCATCACAATTTGGTAACAAATATAATATTTTCCACTTTATATAATATCTTTCCTTAAATAACACAATCTTGGAAGATCTTCAATATTATATGAAATTTGCTCACTAAGTATAATTTTGGCTTTCCAAAATTCATTCCACCAAAATAATAATTTGGGCTCCACACAATTAACCCAACAATCTCCCACTTGGAGACCAAATTGTAGCCTTTATCGTTCATCACCACCACCACTCGTCTTGGAATCCTCTAGTGCATTCATCTCGATCTTGTTCAGCAAAGATCAATAGAGGTTCCAGTTGACCTCCCATCAACTCCTCTTTTTGCAACAGGCTCCCACTTGAACTGATCACGCCCCTGCAACTTCGACATACGCATCATCGTCAACAACTTAGGGGAATTTTGGATTGGGACTTTACCTCGTGTTGAACTTGTCGAATTCTCGTGCAGGTTAGATGCGTTCTACCGACCATCCGTTCCCGTAGCCTCGACCGGAAACCTCCTCGTTTCTGGTACCCTTCTCTCATCAGAGAAGCTAACACGCCTTTGACGAGCATGAACCGACATATTAGAGTTATCAATTACAGAATATAGCTTCCCCTTTTTCCTGCAATTTGCAATTATCAGAGATCCTTTCGTTACCCTCCAATGACCATCTTCAAATCTCGTCGTGAACCCCTCCTCATCCAGTTGACTCACAGATACAAGGTTCTTTGTCAGACCCGGGACATACCGAACATTCTTCAACCTCCAAGTTCCACCCTTAGAAGTTTTAATGTTCACATCACCTCTTCCTAGCACCTTTAGGTTGTGACCGTTTGCAAGCCTAACCCTGCCAAACCTCCCACTCACAAAATTGCTAAAGGCCTCTCTGCTAGACGAGGAGTGAAACGAAGCACCCGAATCTATCACCCAACTCCCTTCTGACTTCTCAACACTAACAGTTAGGGCATCACCAAAATCCTCAACAGAATATACTGAGTCCTGGTCATTATGGCTGCTCTTCTTGGGTTTGGGACAATCCCTACAAAAATGACCTCTATCACCACAGTTCCAACACAACACTTGCTCCATGTTTCGACCTCTAGATTTTGATCGACCTCGACCCGAACTCCCACTATTTCTCCTACCCATGACAGTCAAAGCATCCCCCGAAGACCCAGACACATCGGAATCTTTCCTGCGAATACTTTCATTCAGGACAAAGTCTCTAATTTTCCCAAACTTCAATTTCTCATCCTTCTTAGTTGAAGAAGTTACAGAAGTCACGAAATTTTCCCAAGACTTAGGTAGGGTAGCCAATAGTATGTTAGCGTTCATCTCATCGTCGAAATTAAATCCCACAGAGGTTAACTTTGATAGTATTATATTCAACTCATTCATACTATCATACATATCACCAGACTCTTGCATCTTAAATTCAAACAAACGACGTAACACATATACCTTGTTCATCGCCGAAGGTTTCTCATATGTGTTTTGCAAGGCCTCGAGCAGGTCTTTCGTCGTTTTCTGATCTTTGACGTTGAAAGTCACGTTCCGAGCTAGCGCCACCGACCGCATCGAATGCCCGACCATCAAGCTCTTCCCAATCCTTCGCTCCATCTCTTTTGGCTTATCACCCATCGCAAGATGCAACTTTGTTGGCGGAGCACATCCTCAACGCGCATCCTCCACCATGCGTAGTCTTTCCCATCGAATTCCGGAATCTTCACAATAGCGCCCGCCATTGCTTCTCAGTCTGCAGATCAACCACGCTCCAACCAAAGCTCTGATACCACTTCTTAGGATTCTCAGGACGTAGTTAGCAGACAAACAATAATAAGGGCAAAAAATAAATAAAGATTCAACACAAGGAATTAACGTGGAAAAACCCAAACCGGGAAAAAACCACGAACGATGCACTATCAGAGGATTACAACAGTGTTTCAGAGATTCCCAGACCTCCACAATCTCTCACAACCTCCCTAGAGTTACAACCTGATAACTCAACACTCACAGATGAGCCTCACACAACTCCCTCAGGAACACAGAGATTACAGGTCAATCTCTTGTGGTATAAGATGAAACACTCTCAATTGTTGTACAAATAAACCTAACACCTAGGTCCTATTTATAGTCAAGACTACAACATAATATTGTTGTTAATAATAATATTAACTTTCCAAAACATGTGTTTCCTAATAATTTGATACTATATTCCAAAGCAATATTATATTTCCATGTGATTGCCCCTTCACAGTTTGGTAACAAATATAATATTTTCCACTTTATATAATATCTTTCCTTAAATAACACAATCTTGGAAGATCTTCAATATTATATGAAAGTTGCCCACTAAGTATAATTTTGGCTTTTCAAAATTCATTCCACCAAAATAATAATTTGGGCTCCACACAATTAACCCAACACCCTAGTCTCCCACAACCATAACAGAAGTCTGGCAACTTGAGATATTTGAATTGAATCAAGATTAATTTACCGTCAAGTTTCACCATCAGTCCTCGTCACAAGGGTTTTGTGATGTCCAGGTCCGCTTTAAAGCATATGAACTTGTCAGCTCCATACATGGTATCGTCTTCGTATCCTGTAAACTTTCCAACATTGTCTCACAAGACCTTTGCAAATGATTTTGTTTGTTTGATGGTTGGCACTCCATAGACCTTCACCTAGAAACCTAAAAGACGATTTCTTGAAGTTTTTCTTTCCCGATCCATTCTTTTAGAAATAAGAGTTTGTTGTTAAAGGACCACGGTCCTTCGTTGAAGACGTATGCCTTGTCTTTCTCATTAAAGAATTGGAAGAGCAAAAAATTATTATCAAGTTCTCTTATCACCACTGTGTTTATTGGCTTCCATACATTCTTGAGGACCATTTTCATCACTCGGGCATTGAACGTCATTTTCGTCATCAAGGTTCCTACCAGGCTCAATGCGATCTCTTCCAATTTCTCAGTCGGCGCATCGTCGTCCAATTCTAGAATTTCTTCTTCCTCTTCTGTAAGCTTTAGTTTCTCTCATTCTTGATCCAGAATATCTGACATATTACCAAGTATCTTGTGGGTTACGTTTCCTTTGCTGTTGGTTCAGGATGGAACCTGCTTCCCTTCAAACCCTATGTCGTGTTCTCCTTCCGAGTTTACTCTGAGACTAAAATCGAACAACCACCACCTCACCTACCGGAGGCAAAAACTCTCATGGCGATCAACTAGGGTTTTGGAGCCCTAGCTGCTGGAAAAAAAAAAAAAAAACTTTTGTGTTTATAATAGTCGTTCTCTTGTGAGGGGAATATTAGTAATGATGAATTTGATGAGTAAATATTAGGGTTAGATTTTGGGGAGAATTTTATATATTGATGTTTTTGTAATAAAGTAAATTTATATAATTTTTTTTTATGATTCATAAAAAGTCATGAAATTTCAATTGTTTGACTAGACAGTTCAATATTTTTATTATTTAAAACATTATTATGTTCACTTAATTTTAGTTTTGTGGAGTGTTAAATATTACTGACGATGATTTTACTTCTAAGAAAATACGACTTTTGTTTATAGATCTATTTTTATTTTTATTTGTCAAATTTACAAGCATTCTTGATTCTTTAATTAACTAAGATTAATTTGATTGTTTGTATCAATATCTAGTCGACTTCTATTGCATTTGTTAGTTATTACTTTTATTTGTGTTGATTTGTGGTTATTGTTCTTGACTTTTATGTCTATGAATAATATTTAATACTTATACAGTGCAAATATTTGAAAATTTTGATCATATGCGAATGTGATGTCAATTACTTGAATTTTGGGTTAGTTAGGTATAACTGTTGAATCATTTTAAATAAATTGATAGCAACTTTAATTTATTATTTAAGTTAAAATACAAAAATTGAAGAAAAAATTGTGTACATTATATATATAATATATTTTATATCATATGATACTTATGATTTGTTTATAGTTAATGTTTAATATTTAATATTTAAATTTTTGCTAATTAGATATATAGTTTTCAATTACTCATCTTTAAAGACTCCTCTACATTTAGTTCCTGGATTCGCCTCTACTTAATTATGACCTAGATTATTCTCAAAAAATAGTTGTAATCATCCAACAAGTTGCATTAAGTCTAAGTTTCTTTTCTCAAATGTCATAAAAAAAACCTAATTAGCACAAGATGGGACTCTTTCGAGCCTCACATCAACAATAACTAGCAACTTGAAAGAAATTCGACAAATAAGCATAAATTAGTACGAGGAGTATAATTATGACTAAACAAGCATGCTAGTGGCAAATCCCCTACCCAAGTTGGGGAATTTAGCTACTCATATTCATGGAGAAACAATTCGCAAAATTAAGGAACAATGAACAAAATCAAACAAGGTAAAGAGGAAGAAGAAATTGATTACGACCAATCTTAAAATTAATCAGCAATTTGAGAATCCAAAAACAATAATTTTCAATCACAAATCCACTAAAATTACTTAAAATTTATTTAGAGGGAACTCCTACGAATTCTAGAGAAACTTCATATTAAAAAAAAAACTAAGATGCTTAACTGCTATTTTTTTAAGTTAATTAAAACGTCAGTCGCAAATCATGTTCTAGCACGGGCGCGCCACTTGACACGGGTGCCCATGCCAAACCCAAAAACGGGTTGTTCGGTTGCTGGAACCCAAGCACGGTTATGCCACTTGGCACGGGTGGGTGTGCTGGCTGAAAAACCTTATATATCTCTACTTTAGGTTGTGCTAACTTGCGTGGTTGCTTGCGGAAACTTCCCTTGGGCTCTTTCACATCCCATCCTCATCGCGGCTTCCACATCTTATGTTTCAAAATGACAAAACCTTGCTAATTCACCCAAAATTCACCTAAAATTGACAAAATTCATTACTTTCAGCCACAAGAGGCAAAGATAAGCTAAACCAAGTCAAATTCGGAGCAAAAATAAGTCAAATAGTCTCGAAACAAACCAGGAAACCAAGGTTACTAGCAGCAAAAACCAAGCTTTATCAACCCCCCAATGCTTACTCCTTGCTTGTCTCTAAGCAAGAGTATCATCAAATATCAGGAAGAGGAAGAAAGCCTTTAGAGGATTCACGCACCTAATTTGAACAAGGGATTAGACTTAGCATTCATGAGCAAGAGTTGCTTGGCAATGGCAAGGATTTATATCAAAATAAAGTCACAACTCATTTCAGAGATCACACAATCAGGAGGCAAGACCTTCACCCCATTCAGTCCCTACACACACTTCAGGCTCATTCAAGTGGTTGGCGAATTAGTTGGTGTTGGATTTGTTAGTCTTGTAATGGCAACAAGGAGGGAGTTTTTTCTTTTTCCCTTCTTTCTTTGTCCCGCATAGGAGGAATAATGTGGTTTTGGAGTGGTTTATATATCTCTCTTGTCTTGCTGGTGTTGTATTAGCTTGTGAGTGGTTTTATGGTGGAGGGCTAGGTTTGGGCTTCCACACGCCTTGCTACACGCCGCCACGCCGTCCGGCCGGTCGTGGGTCGGGTGGTTTTGAGCCCGGCACTATCTTTTTGTGGGTAATCTAGCCGTTTCGAATCTTTGACCTGAATTTTTTTTTCCAGAACTAATTCCTGGTCTTCCGCCACCTTTATCTCCACGATCCTCTCCCCCGTAACTGCTTTCAGTTTTTCCCTTCCACAGTCTCCTTTTTTTTTCCTATTTATTGAGGTCTTTGCTGGGTTGTTCTACACATCGAAAACACACAGCCTTCTCCTCTTTACCTTTCTTTCCTGGGCATTCAGTTTTACATACTCCAAGCTCTTAGCCTCGAGGGTTGTCTGAGTTAACCTTGGGAAGCGACCGGCGTATTCGATTGGCACCGAGGTCGAGCCGTAATCGCTTTCAAGGCAGTGGTCCGTCCACGGCTCAGATTTGTGTCCGTTCCGTAACCTTGATCAATCCTCCTTTTCCAATAATTTGAAAGTGATTAATCTGATCAATGGCTGCTCCACAAAAAACCCTATCTGAAATTTATAGGTTCGATCTTCTTGATGGAACCAATTACAAACGTTGGTCTCAAAAATTGCTTCTCTGTCTTGAGCAATTGCAGATCGACTATGTGCTGTCTTCTCCTCATCTGGACACCGAAAATGATGCTACTGAGGCCGAGGCTGATCCACAGAGCACCCCTACGAACACTCCGGTCAAAAAGCCTGATGAAGCCGAGTTGAAGAAATTGGAGAAAGACAACAAAGTTGCTCGGAGTCATCTCCTCAACAACATGACGAACCCGCTGTTTGATTTGTTCGTCAATTTCAAATCAGCGAAGATCATACGGAAGAAACTGCAGATCAAGTATAGCGCTGATGATGCTGGAAAGAAGAAGTACGTGGTTGGCAAGTGGCTGCAGTTCCAGATCGTGGATGACAAGCCAATCATGGAACAAGTTCATGAATATGAGAACTCGCTACCAAGTTCTAGGTGAAGGGATGAAAATGCGAGATTCGCAAGCCAACGTTCTAATCGAAATTCCTCCGTCCGTCCGACATGGAATCATCTAAAGCACAAGAAAAAGGATCTCACCTTCAAGAACCGATCACATATGAGGATCAAGAGGCTAACCGTTTGAAAGATAAGATGATCTCTCTGTCTTTAAATTCTGTTAAGGCTAACATTGTTGAATCTTCTGTACCCTCTAGCAGAGACAGGTTCAAAGGGAAAAATAAGAAGGACCAGAAGCAAACCAAGCATCAGAAACAGGTCAACAAGCCTAACAAAGATATCCAGAAGTATGTGGTGTATTGTTATATATGCGCTAAACCAGGGCACAAAGCGTATCAATGCAAACAGAGAAAGGAACCGATGAAATCCCAACACAAACCTGCTGGACAGAATGGTGGACAGAATCAAGCCAACTTGACTGAGGATTCTGAGGTGTTCTGTGCAGTGACGGTGGAGGCCAATCTCGTTACCAACAACACCGAGTGGATTCTGGACAATGCGGCAACTAGGCATTTCTGCACCAACAAGGACCTGATGCATGATTTTGAAGAAGTTTCTGCTTGTGAACAAGTGTTCATGGGAAATACCGCTACTTCCGCGGTGTTGGGTAAAGGAAAAGTTCTCCTTAAATTTACTTCTGGAAAATCACTGTGTTTGAACAATGTGCTGTTTGCCCCTTCCCTTCGTAGAAATTTGGTTTCCAGTAGTTTACTTGATGTTGCTGGGTTTGAGGTGAACCAAAAGGCTGGAAAAATTGTTATTCTGCGCAATGGAGTTTTCGTTGGGAAGGGGTATCTTAGCAATGGCTTGTATGTTCTGAATGTGATTTCTGATGCTAATGGAAATGCTTCTACTTCTGCTTATATTACTGAGTCTGTTGGTTTATGGCATGGGAGACTTGGACATGTAAACTTAGCATCCCTGAACAGACTAAAGAATGTGAGACTAATTCCGAATGTTAGCACAGAAAATTGCACTAAATGTGAAGTATGTGTTGAGGCCAAATTTGCCAAGAAACCATTCAAATCTGTAACCACGAGATCAACAGAATTGCTTGACCTTATTCATTCGGACTTAGCAGACTTTAAGAACACAATCAGCAAAGGAGGGAAAAAGTGGTATATCACCTTTGTAGATGACTATTCTAGATATACAAAAGTATACCTCCTAAGGTCTAAAGATGAGGCTGAAGAAATGTTCTTAAAGTATAAAGTAGAAGTTGAGAACCAACTAGGCAAAAAAATCAAGAGACTTAGGTCTGACCGGGGTGGTGAGTATGATACAAATTCGTTGGCTGTTTTTTGTGAGAAAAATGGTATAATTCATGAGACCACTGCCCCTTATACACCACAACAGAATGGTGTAGCTGAACGTAAGAACCGTACCCTTAAAGAGATGATGAATGCTATGCTTTTGAGTTCTGGACTATCTGATAATATGTGGGAAGCCGTTGATCGCTTGTTTTGTGCTTAATAGAGTACCCCATAAGAAAATAGACCAGACCCCATATGAGCTTTGGAAAAGGTATGCCCCAAACTTAAATTATTTGAAAGTGTGGGGGTGTTTGGCTAAAGTTGCTCTGCCTGGTCATAAACGGACCAACATAGGCCCTAAGACCTTTGACGTTGTTTTCATTGGTTATGCTCAAAACAGTGTTGCGTATCGTTTTATGTCTTTAAGTGATTATTCTATTTCTGAATATAGAGATGCTGAGTTTTTTGAGCATGTCTTTCCATCGAAAAAGGATGTTCCTAATGTTGTGCTTGTTGTTGTGCCTAATATTATGACTGAAAGTATGAGCTTACCTGCTTCTAGTTCTAGAGATGTTGTCATTGAACCTAGAAGAAGTAAAAGACAAAGGACCTCAACTGTTTTTGGACCTGACTTTGTTACTGCCTTTATGGTGGAAGTGTGTGAAGAATACAAAGTTGAAGTTGGGTCTGAAGAATTTGTTTCTGTTTTCCTTGTTGAGCAAGATCCAAAAACCTTTGAAGAGGCTGTTAGGTCTGTTGATGCAACCTTCTGGAAAGATGCCATTAAAAGTGAGATTGATTCCCTAAAGTCTAATAAAACTTGGGAATTAACTGATTTGCCTAAGGGTTGTAGACCTATTAGCAGTAAATGGATCTTTAAGAAGAAATTGAGGTCTGATGGCTCAATTGATAAATATAAGGCCAGACTAGTCATTAGAGGCTTTGACCAAAAGAAAGGGATTGATTACTTTGACACTTACTCTCCTGTGACTAAATAAGCACCATTAGAGCTTTGATTGCTTTGGCTGCCTTGTTTGATCTTGTTGTGCATCAAATGGATGTTAAGACAGCTTTTCTTAATGGTGACTTAGAGGAAGAAATTTATATGACCCAACCTAAGGGGTGTGTAGTCTCAGGTCAGGAGGATAAAGTTTGTAAATTGAGAAAATTCCTTTACGGCCTTAAGCAAGCTCCTAAACAGTGGTTTGAGAAGTTTAATAATTCTCTTGTGGAAAATGGCTTTAAAGCAAATTTTGGTGATTCTTGTGTTTTTTCAAGGATGTTTGGATCAGATTGTGTGATTATATGCTTATATGTCGATGACATGCTGATCCTTGGTCCAAATTTGCTTGCGGTAAGTGAGACTAAGAAATTGTTATCTTCTTTATTTGAGATGAAAGATATGAGTGAAGCTGATGTGATCTTAGGGATTAAAATCCAGAAGACTAGGACTGAGTTTTCTTTGTCTCAGTCACATTATATTGAGAAAGTGTTAAAGAAATTTGACCACTTTGATGTGACTCCTGTAAGAACCCCTTATGATCCTAGCATATCTTTAAAGAAGAACAATGGTTATGCTGTGTCTCAATCTGAGTATGCCAAAATTATTGGAAGTGTAATGTTTTTGATGAACTTTACTCGTCCTGATATTGCTTATGTTGTGAGTAGATTGAGTCGTTATACACATAACTCTAGTAAAGAACATTGGAATGCACTTTTTCGTTTGCTTAAGTATCTTAAAGGTACTATGGATTGGTGTTTGCATTTTAATAAATTTCCTGCTGTTGTAGAAGGATATTGTGATGCAAACTGGGTTTTTGATAATGATGAAGTTAGTTCTACTAGTGGTTATGTGTTTACTTTGGGTGGAGGGGCTATTTCATGGAAGTCTGCAGAAACTTGCATAGCCCGCTCCACCATGGAATCTGAATTTATTGCTCTTGAGTTGGCAGGTCAAGAAGCAGAATGGCTTAGAGGTTTGTTAGCAGACATACCTCTTTGGGAGAAGCCTGAGATTCCTATCTCTATACATTGTGACTCACAGGCAGCAATTGGAGTAGCACATAACAGTATCTACAACGGAAAGAGGAGACACATCCGTGTTAGACATGGTACAGTGAGGCAATTACTGAAGCAAGGTGTAATAACATTGCATTATGTGAGGTCCGAGAAGAATTTGGCGGATCCTTTCACTAAGGGATTAACCAGACGAGTTGTTCTCAAGGCGTCGAGGGGGGTAGGGCTTAAGCCTATGGCTTTGGCTTGAAGAGGTATGGTGGATATCCACATGTGGTCAAACGAAGCCATACTAATCTTCGAGATGCACTACATTCCTATCCCTATGGTGCCAGGTAGTGCTTTAAGGATGAGTTTATATACTCTTAATGAATCCACGCCCGTTGTGGGGGGTGCTTGTGAGATGCACTGAAGGATTCACCGGCTTTTGTGTGTGAGATTAAGCTATCTTACTCTTAATAATTCCATAGTCACAATTTCTTTTGTGCTGGTCTATATTGAGATAGACTTGATGGAATAACTTAAGTAAGTGTGAAGGTTTGGCCGCCTTCTATGAGAGACTAAGGCTGTCTCTCTAGAACACTTATGAGTCCCAAGGTGTGCGCATGGCCATAAAGGCGCAAGTATATTTTATCGCGGAGTATGTTCTTCTACTGGGTTGATATGTGTTGTGAGGGTCTCAACCAAAGTCTTTCAAGTTCAAGGCCTAGTCCACTTGACTAGATCGTTGGTTGTTGCCTCACATCACTAATGTGTCAATTCAAATCGAAAGATATTGACGCCTAAGTATCTGACCCATTCTTTTGCCCAGGTTTCTTTCTTGGTTTGTCATCCTTGTGTGCCATTAGTGGGGGATTGTTGGATTTGTTAGTCTTGTAATGGCAACAAGGAGGGAGTTTTTTCTTTTTCCCTTCTTTCTTTGTCCCACATAGGAGGAATAATGTGGTTTTGGAGTGGTTTATATATCTCTCTTGTCTTGCTGGTGTTGTATTAGCTTGTGAGTGGTTTTATGGTGGAGGGCTAGGTTTGGGCTTCCAAACGCGCGCGCGTGCCGCCGCCGCCGTCCGGCCGGCCGGTCCGGGCTGGGTGCGGGTCGTGGGTCGGGTGGTTTTGAGCCCGGCACTATCTTTTTGCGGGTAATCTAGCCGTTTCGAATCTTTGACCTGGATTTTTTTTCCAGAACTAATTCCTGGTCTTCCGCCACCTTTATCTCCACGATCCTCTCCCCCGTAACTGCTTTCAGTTTTTCCCTTCCACAGTCTCCTTTTTTTTCTTATTTATTGAGGTCTTTGCTGGGTTGTTCTACACATCGAAAACACACAGCCTTCTCCTCTTTACCTTTCTTTCCTGGGCATTCAGTTTTACATACTCCAAGCTCTTAGCCTCGAGTGCACGGGTCTAAGGGTTGTCTGAGTTAACCTTGGGAAGCGACCGGCGTATTCGATTGGCACCGAGGTCGAGTCGTAATCGCTTTCAAGGCAGTGGTCCGTCCACGGCTCAGATTTGTGTCCGTTCCGTAGCCTTGATCAATCCTCCTTTTCCAACAGTTGGGATCGATAGGACTTCATTTTAGGGTATGTAGAAACAGTCCTCTCTTGTGTTTGAAGAAATATGTGGTTTCACTCAAAACTCTCCCAATGCATGTGCACTACCATAAGCTTGGCAAGGATCTCATTCTCAACCACTACGGACGATAAGCAAGAATCACAATCATGATGACTTTCAAAGAGCTGTAATGGGGCTAGGCTAGGGAAAGGAGGGGAAAACAATTTGGGAAATGTGGAGTTAATAGTCAAGTATGAACAACACTTCCTAATTCCTACTCCCATCAAAAATCACCGCTACCCCACCAATCCAGAATAGAGTAATCACACACAACCTGCAAATGACCTAAACCAAGGGGGAAAGCATTAAGAACCACCCATGCCACACACTTTATTCAAAACTAAACTAATTCGCTAAACTTTTTTCTTTCTTTTGTTTTTGTTTTTCCTTTTTTTTTTATTTTTCACTCTTTTTTTCTTTTTTTTCAATATTATAAAGCATAGCAAGTGGCACGAGTCAAAATACAACTATTTATTCACCCTTAGGAAGATAGCATCTGACCCAATCGATTTTCAAGGGAAGTTCCAACATAATCACCATTAAGGCACTCTTTTCACAAATCACCAAAAACCAACCAACAATCCAATGTATCCGTAAGATCCACACATACACAAAGTGTTTTTCATCTGCTTGACATAAAGGGTAGGAAAGAGATTGAAAGGTCAAGGCTAGAAATAGGTGAAACACAATGAAGTTAAGGCATAATATGGGCTAGCAAAAAGGGATATGTGGTCGGATAGCTATTTGGCTTAGTGGCTACAAAAATGGGTCTCAATCATATTGTAGACACCGAATTTTGTACCGGTATTAGTTTTAGTTATTTGTAAAAATAAGTTAGCCGAGTAGTTTGGTAGCATGCAAACCCATTTCTTTTCTAGCCCGAAAACGAGCATAATGGCCCAATATTACGGGACAAACCCGTCTGGGTTCGTTGGGCCAGAGCATAGCTCAGCTCGGCAAGAACCCGTCTGGGTTGCTGGGCGAAATACAGCTCGGCCCAAAGCTAAACTCGGCTGAGTTTTGTCGTCGCGGCTAAACCTAAACCCTAAACGCACTTTACTCCCTATTACACTATAAATTAAACCCTTTTTTCCCTTCCATAAACACACCCGAGTATGCTAGAGTATTGACACTAGCATATTCTCTCCACCTCTTCTCTCCCTTTGCATGCTGCTTCACTAAAGGTTAGCATAGTTGATGTAAACCATGTAGCATAATCTATCGAATTCATGTTCCTTTTATATTTTCAATGTTTTGCATGATTTTAATGATGAATTTGTGAAATTTATATCTAATTCCTCCCTTTAACTTTTTCTGCTTTGATTTAATTCTAGTAGAGTCTATTCGTTTGAATAGGCGAATTTGACAATTTTAATTGTCAAATTCGTAACCTTACCCCCGAATCCGTCTTTGGGTTCGTAGGCCGGAGTTGTTTATCAAAATGGTTTGTTGTTTTTCTCCTAAAATTCAACTGGCGACTCTATTTTCGTACTTTGGTGTTTGCCTTTTTTATGGTTTCTATGACCTAATTTGTGTTTAGCGCAAGGAGCAACTCGGCTTGGTTCAATTCATGAACCCAGACGGGTTTTCACCTTCTTTTCTTTTTTTTCTTTTGTTTTTTTCTTTCTCGTGGGATCTGCAGTTACGAACCCGTTTTGGTTCCAGCTGAGAACCCAGACGGGTTCCTTGTGTTTTCCCCTTCCTTTTTGCAGTGAACCCAGACGGGTTCCTTGTGTTTTCCCCTTCCTTTTTGTCTTTTTCCCTTTCTTCTTTCTTAAAAGGTGAATCTCGAGCTCATGGCGCATAAATCGATTTAATCTGTTAATGAAAATATTCTTAAAAGTTCAACCTTATTTAAGTAGCGCCCAATCATACTTTTAAGTAGCGCCGCGAAAAAGGTCATCAATTTTTCGGGGTCTACAGATTGGCGACTCCACTGGGGACTTAAACTTAAAAAGAGGGTAAAACTTGAAAGAATTAAATTTTAGTGTTTTTTTTGTAAAAAGGGGAGGAATTAATTTATTTCACATTTTTATCATTTTTAGGCATATTGCATACCAGGCTACTCTTGGGCCTTTATGGCTGGGGAGCACAAAAGCGTTGGTTTAGGTTTTAAAACTAGGAATCAGTCCCGAGAGCGGGAGGTCACTACTTGTGGGATGCACTTACATCGCCAAGCATTTGATCTCTCCTCTCACCCGTGTTACACTCTAAAGGTTTCCTTGAAACCCAAAGAGCAACACCCCACACATTTTTCCTTGAATTCTATATAAGGAAAATGCACCGGGGCGAGAACATGTGGTACCCTACTCATCTCCCTAAACCTAGCAAAACCCTGAATCTAAAGCCATGGTTAGGTTCATCCCGCATCTGTATGTCATGTAAATTAATCCTGTAAAAGTTGAAGTCCAAGTGCCTAGCCCAAACATGAGTGGGACATCATTCTAGCCCGCGTAGGATCAAATGAGAGATGGACTGGCCCAAACCCAGACGGGTTTGGTGGCCCAAACCCAGACGGGTTTGATGTGCCTGGCCTAGTTGGACTCATCAGAGAATCTGTCTGCCTATTTGAAAGGGAGGAATTACGCTCAAACCTGCACGGTTTCTACTGCTTTTTCTTCTCCTTCCACATCGCCAAACTGCTCGACATCGCAATGCCCAATCCACTTACTATTGATCCTATTCGCCCTTTATGACGCCCCTTGAGTCGTTGTCACCCGCTACCATCATGCTAGGTCCATATAGAGTTAGGACATGCACTCCCATAAAAGTGGGTGAGTCACCCTTATGTCAGCATATAGGCGTCGTGTCCATGTCCTAGGTTCATATGGGTCCATTAAGCCATGCATGCATTGGGCGGGTAGCATAAAGGTTCTTTCGAGCACTAATCATTTCCATGCAGGCAAGATAGCAGACCATCTCCGAGCCCGCATCCGTGACCCACAAACCGCAGCTCATTCACAATCCCAACTACGCATCACCGCCCAATCCAGTGAATCTAGTGAATCCACCATGACCACTAACGTGCCTAGCCCCCCTCAGAAAACTGTTGAGACTAATTCCATCCAACGGAGGCCGTAAACCTTTCTTACTTTCAGTTTAGCTTGCTTCATTTAGAAAAAATCTGGACGAGATCTCAAAAGTTTTTTTGAAACCTTTTCCTTCAAACCTTCTGATTTTGAGACAAGTTATGAAAGTCGATTCGATCGCTTGACTATCTTAGAAAGTATAAATGTGCGTGCCGCAAATCTTTGGGCTAAGTTTAGTTGATTGAGCCCCATCCCGTGAGTCCACATTGCCTAAATTCTGAACTGATCACTTTTATCAATTCCATGATCCCTTGAGCGACTCACCCATTAGTTGCATCTCTAGAACTTGTTTTGCATCTTGCTTGAGACTACACATTTGCATTGCACGCTGTGACAAAGTGATTAAGGCATTCGATTTTATTTTGATAAGCTACATAGCTAAATAGCCTTCCTTACATTATATTTACCGTTCTTTTTGCCCCGCCTAGCCTTTGTTTATCCTTTTCTTTCATGATTGAACCCTGAGAATACGAGCCTTGGCCTCTGATATCCAGTATCCCTTTGCCTTGCTTGGTTGGATGAGAGTTTGTTTTTTTTTTTTGAAGTTTGGGAGAATCTGAAAGTCCCATATCTTGAGCGATTGGTATTTGGTTATGTTGTTCATATATTATATCAAAGTCGAAGATTCCATAGATATTCTTCTCCCCGATCACCCACAAAAAAAAAGAATAAAAAATTGAAAAAAAAGAAAAGAGTTTCAAAAATAAAAGGGTGATTAGGGAGATTCAATTTAAAATTCAGAAAACTTTGACCTGGTTGTATTCAGTTGAGATGTTTCAGGGTGAAAGGTGAAATGCCTTGCATACATTAAGAAAGAAGGAGAGCTTAGAGTGTTTTATTCATTGAAAATCAATCCAAGCATGGCTCTTAACTCCTCATTTCCAAATTTTACCACTCCTTACCCTAACCTAAGCCCCGTTGCAACCCGGAAAAGTCTTTTTGATTGTCACTTGTGCATTGCATACCAGTAGTGGAGAGCGAGGTTCTTACCAAGCTTATGGTAGTTTGTTTCTATTGGTTTGAGTATGAGAAAACACACATACATTTTCAAAATTGAGGGTTTGAGTGTTTGTTCTTTCCTATGTGAGGTTTGCTCTTTTTAACTGACCTACGTCCATAACTAACCGCGCACATTTGCATTATTCTTAAGACTGCATGGATTTATGCCTCAAGTACTTGTTCTCTCCTTTGGGATTCAAAATTTCTTCCTATCTCTTTCGAATCGAGTTTTGATTTTGTTCTGATTAATCTTTGGGATTGCTTTTTTAATTGAGTTTACAAAAAGAAGAAAAACAACTATGCAACCTGCACGGTTTATGGGCCTCCTTTGCCCGCTTCGACCCGGGCTTTCTATAGGTGAAGCTCCCATTGGGCTTGAACGCCGACGGGTTTGGGCCAGTGTTATTGGGCTATCTCACAAAACCATTTCGCCTCCATCTTGGGTCATAATGCGGGTCCACGAGATGGTTATTCGCCGGCCCCGAAACTGTAGTTCGAACGTACTTGTAGCGTTTAATTCTCGTTTTTTATTTTTATTTTGGTCTTTTTTCGTTTGGGGAAGTGGGAATAATCCCACCATGTAGATTGCATATCGCATTGCACATTTTTGTTACTTTGTGCATAAGAGTACATGAAAATAAAAGAAGTGCATTACGTAGCATCATCATTGCATAAGCATCACATCAGTAGTTCGCACTAGTGCATATAAAAAAATAAAAATAAAAAAAAGCGTTATTTCATCATTGCATTGCATCGTCCTAAGTGCATAATAAAGAGTCATGCATAGCATTACAAAGGTTCGTTGCATAAAAACCCTGCATGTGCATCTTTCTCAATCCTCATCATGCCAGACCTCCGTGTCGCCGCCGCCACTAGCGCTATCAGCCCCATGGGCTCCACTTCCACCAGCTCCAAAGTAAGTGTCCCATTGATAGTAGGAGGAGTCTACCACCTCTGTATCGCCACCTGAGCCAGATAAGTGCAACACTTCGGTACTGCCCGCATTAAGCCAAGAGTGTTCTGGAACCTGCCACTCTTGATTACCTCCAGGCCACCCCTGTGGAGCAGGCCAAGAAGTTCTTACTACGGGCTCTGGGACAGACCATCCCGACCATTCCTGCGTTTGTGTTCCCCATCCAGACGTTCGAGGCAGCTCCAAACCTCCTTGTGAAGGAGTAACGGGTACGACAGGTTGGGACGGAAGCACTGATGAGGCGTCATCTGCGAGGGCACGGTTATACCCCACAGATGCACCCGAATCCATCGCAGCACCACGGTAGGGTCGACCGCGCAAAGGAAGTGCCATAACCTAAATTCACGATCGGTCAGAGACGCAGGAACATACCTGGCATTCCATAAAGTGCGAGGCAAAGGATGAGAGGACTAATGCCTAGACCCCGAGTGATGAGATTCTGAAGGAGTACCTAAATGCAGTGAAATGCCTTCTTGCTCGCCGCACACAGCTCCACCAACAGCGCTAGACTCGGAGCCTGTCTCCACCACAAAACTGGGGGTACCACGACGAGAACCGCGGCTCCGACGAGAATTCCCATGATCATGAGACCTCACCTCATGGCCGTGCTCACCTAAAGACATGGAGGATATGCTGTTCTCCACTGAACGCTGAAAGTCGTGGCCAAAACCCGTGTCTCCGTAGTGAGAACTGGTTGAATGACTATCTTCGAGTAAAATACCTTTCCCACGGTCATCGTGGAGGCATGCCGCGCTCCGCCTACTCCTATCCCCGTGCCTTGGAGAGCCTTACCGCTTCATAAGACCGCCTCGCGTCGGCCATGAAGGAGGAATGTCGAGGAAGGTCCATCTGCCCGACCGCCACGAGGCACGCGAATGGCGAGGAGGATCCACAGGGGCGAGGCGTGCATCATCATCCACGTTTGCGTCCCCCAACCACGTAACTGCAAGGTCTTTCTCGCGAGCCCATTTAAGTGTGAAGTAATTTTTGAGGAAGCCTTTCGCTTGTTTCCATCGCCACTGCACAGAATGAGGAAAATTGGTCAAAGTTTGAGCAAGTTACAACTAAAGCAAGGAAAAAAGGGGGGAATCATCTACCGGCTTTCCCAGGATCTTCTCTAGTTCCGGTTTGATGTCCTCACTGGTCGCCCTCGGGTAGCCACAAACCGTGTCCCCAGAATTGCTCTGATAGGGCCCCAACTACAACAAGCAAAGAAATGGTCATATTAGGCGATAGTAGAAGGAACATGAAAAGAGCAAATGAAGGTCTTCTTCCCCACCTTTCTAAAGGCCAGGCGGTCCCCATATTGTTCCCATTCCTCCCAGAATTGGTCGGGCGATGCCATTGATGCATGATTAGTGTACCAGGAACCCCCCTTAGCTGCTGCAAACGCCTCGGCGTGCAAGGCTCGCGGATCATGCATGGTCTCGGGAGGATCTGATGGTATTATCCACCTTTCATGGCCCAGGGTTTGCCTTGTAAGTCTCTCACCAAGACTCCAGACCCAACCGGACGGACTCTCCATCACCAAGCGCAGGGTACTATCCCTATGTGCCGCATTTCGCGAGGGAATAAAGTCCTGCGGAATCTCGAAGCCAACCCAGGGATTCCAATTAACATCATCCTGCACAAGTAAAGGAAACATAAGCACCAAAGAAATGCAAGAGAGATTACATGAAAATTGTACCTCTTCAAGGTGATCCAAGATGCGGCGCAACTCATCTAAGCTCCCAAATGGTTTCTTCTTTTGCTCGAGGTAGTTTTTGTGCCACCGTTCTGCTGCAGGCACTGTCTGGACGTGTCGGGTAGGGATAGTGAATCCCTTAATATACTCATACCCCCATACCTGCAAATATGTCAATACCGAGACTCATGATATAAAAAAGAAGAGAGAAATGCATGTAAAAGAGAAGCGTCTCGAAGATTACCTCGAGCACCTTCCACATGCTCGGACCGCTCATCTCCCGCGGATTCTCCGGTGCAAAGAATGGGTCCACATCAGTGCCAGGCCGAACACCAAAGCGAAGCCAACGAATGAAGTTAGCATAAGCAGCCTTTGCCCAGTTCCGATGAATGACCTGCTCTAGATCAAGGAGATTCTTCATCCAGGTCAAATAAACATCGTCTCCTCGATTGGCAAACATCGTGGCAGAGATGAAATATGCCAGGAAAATGAAGCGACGCTGAAACTCATCCATATGAGTGAAGTCGGCAGAAGTGATGACATCCTCGAAGGAACCGTAAGAAAGCTTCATCTTTCGACCAAATCGGCGCCGTTCGAGCACAGGCTCTAATAATTCCATCACTTGATCCGGCACCACAGGATCGAATTCGACATCTTGACCACCCCAGCGTAGCCCGGTAATCATCACAAAGTCGACAGGGGTTACGGCCATCTCTCCTACAGGGTGGTGGAAGGTGTTGGTGGAATCCTGAATCTCTCTGCGGCGCACGCCCATCACCCGTGGCGCATAAGGTTCCTGGCCTTGACACATTTCCAGAAGAGGTCGAATCCCGACTCTTCTAAAAGTGCAAGCGCCCAATTATCTTCCGCAAAATGCTCCACCAACTTGATCGGTTTCCGCATATTGCCACCAGTTCTGAGGGAATCCTCCTGAGGATCCACCATAAAAATTCAAAAAAAGACAAGTCTCTACAGCAAACTATCAAGTGATCCCTAGTTTAGCAAAAGCTAAATTGAACTTCCACTAAATTAGAGGGCTAAAAAATCATTCGGCCCAACCCAAGACGAATTAAGGGCTTCTTTGCTCTCGGCCCGAAGATCAACCCACACGAGTTCACACAACAAAAAAAAAAAGAGGAGTTTGGGCCTCTCTTTTCGGGCAACCCAGACGAGTTCACGGAAAAAAAAGAGGTTGGGCCGTATGCAACTCAGACGGGTTCCAGAGAATTTGGGCCGCATCAGCCCAATTCAGACGAGTTCACGAAATGGGTTGGGCCGTATGCAACTCAGACGGGTTCCAGAGAATTTGGGCCGCATCAGCCCAATCAGACGAATTCACGAAATGGGTTGGGGCCGTATCACGAGAACTCGAGCGGGTTCGAGAATTTGGGCATCGGCCAATTCGACGAGTTCACGAAAGAGGTCGGGTATGCAACTCAGACGGGTTCAAGCAAGGAGAGAAGTTGGGCCGCATACAACTCAGACGGGTTCAAGCAAGGAGAGAAGTTGGGCCGCATCGGCCCAACTCATATGAGTTCTTCGACGATGGGCCACTCATTTTTTCGGTTTAACCCAGACGGGTTCCTAGCCCAAATGGGCTCATTTTTCGGACTAACTCAGACGGACAAACTCAGACGGGCTCACTATGCGTTCCATTCTAAAAAAAAAGGCCTATCATCCTCGGTTCTCTAAAGCTCGATACGGGTAATCGACACAAATTACTTCATTATTATTAGCTAAATCAACAAGCTAGAATTAAACATTTCTACTTGCAAATTTATGCTATAATTAAAGAGCAGAGTCAGGAAGAAGACATTACCCGGACATGTGAATGCTTGTGCCATACGTGATTCCACGGTTCAGGCACCAGAATCGACGGTTCCCAACCCGGCCTAGGAGTCCATGCTCGCCGGGAGGACATTTCATGTGCCCAGTTTGTTGCATGGGGTTGAACGGGCAAATCTCTAGCTTTTCTAACCATTGCTTCCTAACTAGTGAATGAATGATTTTTTGAGCAAGAAAAGGAAGTAGAGGAATGAGATGTGTGATTGAGGGTGTGAAGAGGCCCCTTTTTATAGGGAAAGTGGATGCATGCACACCACACAAGTGGCCAACCGGCGGGTCCCAGCAATAGGATCATGGAAGGCATGCATTGGCCGAAAATCTATCCTAAAATCTATCCTAAAATCTATCCTAAAGTCACATGCATTGGCCGAAAAAAAGAGAAAGAAAGGACCCCAGACGGGTTCCTTGCGCCAAGATGTCGGCCCAGTCGCAGAAAATGGGCCTTGCATTTGCAGGCCCAATGCAGAACCTGCACGGGTTCGCAGCCGTTCTTGCGCCAAGATGCGGCCCGAATCGTCGCCGGAATGGGCCTTGCAATTGCAAGCCCAATGCAAGAATCCGACGGGTTTCTAGAGTCAAATGGGCCCAAATTCGTCGCTCAATTCAAGCCCAAAAGCAATTCGGCGCCAACTCAAACGGGTTTTACATGCAAACAGGCCCAAAGTTACGGCCCAATGCAATTGAGCATCTCCCATGAAGCAATGGCAAACTTAAGCCCATTTCCAAAGTCAAGCACAACCGATGTAAATTCTCTGACTCGCTTTGATTTTCAGATAAACTGATGCACTCCTTCTCTGTTTTGCAGGACAATGCACGAGATACGTCGGTCGTCAGGCGGTTACAAAAGGACGAACTCATCTTCGGTGGCCGTCATCTTCACAGCATGCTTCATTTCACCGTGAAGCATGCCGTGACACCCTTTTCAGCACAGAGACACAAGTCACGGCATGCTTCACGGCGAAATGAAGCACGTCACCTTGATCCACCTGACGGCGAAATGAAGTGGATCACCTCATCATCACGGCACGCTTCACGGCGAAATGAAGCGCGTCACCTCGGTCCGCCTCACGGCGAAATGAAGTGGACCACCCCATCATCCTGTCATGCTTCACGGCGAAATGAAGCATGCCCCCCAGATCCGCCTCACGGTGAAATGAAGCGGATCGACTCTAACCGGCTTTACGGAAGAAACTAAGCAGGTCAACCCATATAGACACAGGTCTTGCAC
The DNA here is from genome assembly GCA_029582165.1 of Portulaca oleracea. NCBI lineage: Eukaryota > Viridiplantae > Streptophyta > Magnoliopsida > Caryophyllales > Portulacaceae > Portulaca > Portulaca oleracea. Next base: position 8,846,204 of record CM055893.1, read on the forward strand.
TCCACGGCGAAATGAAGTGCATGACCTTGATCCACCTCACGGCGAAATGAGGCAGATCAATTCGGTCAGCTTTACGGAAGAAACTAAGCAGGCCAACCAACATCGGCGCAGGACCAAGCTTCCAAGCATCAACTCGGTCCGCCTCACGGCGAAATGAAGTGGACCACCCCGTCATCATGGCATGCTTCACGGCGAAATGAAGCACGTCACCTTGATTCACCTCACGGCGAAATGAAGTGGATCACCTCATCATCACGGCACGCTTTACGGCGAAATGAAGCGCGTCACCTCGGTCCGCCTCACGGCGAAATGAAGTGGACCGCCCCATCATCACGGCATGCTTCACGGCGAAATGAAGCACGTCACCTTGATCCACCTCACGGCGAAATGAAGTGGATCACCTCATCATCACGGTACTCTTCACGGCGAAATGAAGCGCGTCACCTCGGTCCGCCTCACGGCGAAATGAAGTGGACCACCCCATCATCCTGTCATGCTTGCGGAAATGACGCTTGCCCCGAATCGCCTCACGGCGAAATGAAGCGGATCGACTCGACCGCTTTACGGAAGAAACTAAGCAGTCAACCCATACGAACACAGTGTCTTGCACTCCACGGCGAAATGAAGTGCATGACCTTGATCCACCTCACGGCGAAATGAGGCAGATCAATTCGGTCAGCTTTACGGAAGAAACTAAGCAGGCCAACCAACATCGGCGCAGGACCAAGCTTCTAAGCGTCAACCAGCTTCAGAACAGGCTTCTGATTCATATCCAAGATCATCAAGACTACTTTGATCATCGTTTTACTCAAACTCGATCAAAGTGGGGGCTATCTGTAGACACCGAATTTTGTACCGGTATTAGTTTTAGTTATTTGTAAAAAATAAGTTAGCCGAGTAGTTTGGTAGCATGCAAACCCATTTCTTTTCTAGCCCGAAAACGAGCATAATGGCCCAATATTACGGGACAAACCCGTCTGGGTTCGTTGGGCCAGAGCATAGCTCAGCTCGGCAAGAACCCGTCTGGGTTGCTGGGCGAAATACAGCTCGGCCCAAAGCTAAACTCGGCTGAGTTTTGTCGTCGCGGCTAAACCTAAACCCTAAACGCACCCCTTACTCCCCCTATTCCACTATAAATTAACCCTTTTTTCCATTCCATAAACACACCCGAGTATGCTAGAGTATTGACACTAGCATATTCTCTCCACCTCTTCTCTCCCTTTGCATGCTGCTTCACTAAAGGTTAGCATAGTTGATGTAAACCATGTAGCATAATCTATCGAATTCATGTTCCTTTTATATTTTCAATGTTTTGCATGATTTTAATGATGAATTTGTGAAATTTATATCTAATTCCTCCCTTTAACTTTTTCTGCTTTGATTTAATTCTAGTAGAGTCTATTCGTTTGAATAGGCGAATTTGACAATTTTAATTGTCAAATTCGTAACCTTACCCCCGAATCCGTCTTTGGGTTCGTAGGCCGGAGTTGTTTATCAAAATGGTTTGTTGTTTTTCTCCTAAAATTCAACTGGCGACTCTATTTTCGTACTTTGGTATTTGCCTTTTTTATGGTTTCTATGACCTAATTTGTGTTTAGCGCAAGGAGCAACTCGGCTTGGTTCAATTCATGAACCCAGACGGGTTTTCACCTTCTTTTCTTTTTTTCTTTTGTTTTTTTCCTTTCTCGTGGGATCTGCAGTTACGAACCCGTCTTGGTTCCAGCTGAGAACCCAGACGGGTTCCTTGTGTTTTCCCCTTCCTTTTTGTCTTTTTCCCTTTCTTCTTTCTTAAAAGGTGAATCTCGGGCTCACGGCGCATAAATCGATTTAATCTGTTAATGAAAATATTCTTAAAAGTTCAACCTTATTTAAGGTTAAGCAATCCTAGTCGGCTCCCAATCATACTTTTAAGTAGCGCCGCGAAAAAGGTCATCAATTTTTCGGGGTCTACACATATTGATCTTCAAGCAAGTGTCAAATATGGCCTCAAAGAGAAAACAAGCCAAGTTCTAGAGTTTACACACATAGGAGAGTTATACAAACACAAAGAATGTGAAACTATAAAGATGATAGTCTATTAAGCTCAAAAAATACCTCATGGGTTCATTCCTATCACAATCACTACAACAAGGTTCTTTTATGTACCAACCACAAGAACTCACAATCATGCGCAAGGGACCATCAAGGGTAAAAGAGTCACACACAAGACCATGATCACTCCAAACAAGTGCAACTAGTCCATCACATCTTCCAAGCTAAGCCAAATTTCTCAAGCAACAAAAGCAACCATCAACCAAGAATCACCCCTCGAACAGCAAGAAGGGTTTTCAAAAATGAACTAACTAGCCTATAACCACAGTTTCTAAGTTGTTCCATCAATTTTTCCATTTTTGGATTTTTTTTTCTTTTGCGAGTATACTTGTTCAATGGGCCGACTCGACCCAACTCGAAAAAATGCATGCCAAGGCCACAATTTTAGAAGGTGACCCGGCTCGACCAAAAAAATTCGGGGGCCCGAAGCATGGTTGGGTCAGACTCGAGCCAAGGGTCTGTGACCCGGCCTGACGACCCGACTAAATACATAATTTTCACAAAAAAACCCTTATTAGGTTTTAGTTTTTTGTGACCCTACCTGATGACCTGAACTAAATACATGAATTAAATGCATGAATTTTTAGGTTTTTTTGTATAGAAAGAAAAAATCAAACTTGGATAGTTATCAGCCCGTTGACCCGGCCCATAGGATCAAGGCTTGGGTCGAGGGTATTTGGCCCGAAGCTCGAGGCGGATTGGACTTGGACTGAGGGTCAACAACTTCTGACCCGGCCTGACCCGACTATTGAACTGGTTTATATGAAAGCAATAAACTACCACTAACAAACTTGCAACCACAAGAGAAATAGAGATGGAAGGGAAGTAAGTTACCTCAATTGCTTGATAGATTACCCTTTTTCTTCTCCATCTCCATCTATAAATGCAAGGATTTGATGTAAAATGTGAGGAAATAAACCTAAGCTAATGCAAATCCTATATGCAAATGATATATACATGTGTTGTTCTCTACATGCTAATATGTACAAAGAACTCCAACCCTCCTAGTTGAACACCTCCCCCCCCCCCCCCTCAATGCTTAGAACATTCATTGTCCTCAATGAAGCCCAAAAATTGTAAAAGAGTAAAGGAAGGAGAGGGGAAACTCAAAAAGGAAGCTCATCAGATTGGCCCCGGGAGCCGTAGAGGCATCCAATCCTGGGAGACACTCAGTCGGACGGCAGGTAAGGGCACCAAAAATGATGATATGCATAGTGGGCTAAGTGCTCCAAACTGGCCACTCTAGTATCGAGGCGCTGCAAGCCGCGATGTCTATTTGCCCCAACTAGATTTGATCAAGTCGGGTTACGATGGCTTGATACATGTCAGCGGAATGCACAGATGTGGCAAGCGGAGGCATGTCCATGGGGGTGCTCTCTCGATGATACTCGGGCCAGATTGGTTTTGAGAGGTAAAAGACCGGTAGGTCCCATTGGTTGGGTTGCTGATAGCGATGCAGTCCGGGTTTGGGAGAGCAAAGAGAGGTACTCCATAATGGCTAAACCTAATGTGAAGCCCATCTTGATTGAAAAGTTGCATCCGAAAGCAAGAAAAAGTGTTGAGGGTTCATCCCGAGTCGGAGAAAGTATAAAGAGCAAGACTGATACCTAGACTCACTGCTAGGTTGCTAATCAACCCACTCAAAGAGAGGACCATGGTCTTGTTGGTAAAGGCCTGACTCTGGAGGTGATCCAAAAGGAAAACCTCTGAATGCACTTGTTGCTTGCTGAGGGCGCCTCCAGGGAAAACAACATCCCAGCCCCCACAATGGTCCGACTGTCTCCACGGGCAAAGATGGAGTGAGAGAGGTACTGCTGAAAATACCTAAGAACCATATTGCATATATGGACAGCTTTGGTTCGTCCTGCAATGAAACTGTGTTTTTTGCCATTCCGGAGGGCATACATCGGCGATTTTATGTGCACCGAATGATGGCCATCCATTGGGAGAGCTTAAACAATACTATTATTGTTTTAATAATGAAGAAGGATGCTCCTAAAACGGTAACTGATTATCGCCAATTAGCCTCTGTAATGTTTAATATAGAATTATCAGCAAATGCATTGTAAATAGGCTCAGACCTATAATGGCTACTTTAATTGGGGGAGTTTCAAGGGTCGTTTATCTTGGAAGAAAGAGTGCAAGCTATTGTCTTTTACTCCATTAAATCTTACACTCTATGCATAATAAGAGGCAAGGGACACGATACGCTACATTAAAGGTTGATATGAGCAAAGCATGTGATTAAGTGCGACTGGATTTCCTCTCTCAAGAAAATGAATTTTCCAGATAAATGGGTCTCATTATTAATGAAATGTGTTTCGCTAGTTCGATATTCAACCACAGTTAATGAAGATCATATACAGTGGATAACTATGTCGACTGGGCTAAGACAAGGTGACCCATTATCCCCATATTTATTCATCTTTAAGGATGGTTCTTTTAATCAAACAACTTGAGAAAAGCTCAAGAAGAAAAGCGAATTATATGAATACAAGTTTCAAGGGGAGCCCCAAAGATTAATCATATATTATATGCTCATGATTTGATTTGTACCACTAATATGCGTCCAGAATCGTATCCTAAGTTGAAGAATATTTTGTCCACTTTCAATTATGTATCTAGTCAGACAATCAACATTGCCAAATCATCGATATGCTTCTCGAAAGGAGTTCGAGCAGAAGATAAGGTTTTATTTAAGCAATATTTCGAATATGGCGAATGTGATTTATTCAAAAAATACTTGGGTCTTCCACCAGTTGTACTACAAAACAAAACTTCTACATTTGGCTTTCTTGTGGACGTAGCTTGCAAACGATTACAAGGACTGTAGGCGAAATTACTATCACTAGTAAGCTGATTGATCTTGATTAATGTAGTCCTAGCAACTCTTCACCAATATGTTTTTTCAGTTTACAAGATTCCTGACAACATTGTGGTCAATGTTGTTAGAATCGGGATCCTAGTTAGGATAGATGGACGTAGTTAGGATCGGAATCGTAGAATCGGATCGAGGATCGTAAGATTCTAACACAATAGGAAAATATCAAATAAAGTTCTATGATAGTTAAAATCTTAACATTTTATTCACTAGTAATGAAGCAATACGTTAAATTGTATATCACTTGATAACTTCAATACAAAATTTAAATTGTTATGACAAAATTTTACAGATGATATTGTGCGCAAACATTATCAAATTCAGGTAGAGGATCGTGGATAGAATCGCAGGATCGTAGAATTGTATTGCGATACTAACATATAATATTTAGGCAAAATTAGGATCGTACGATCTTAACTACTTTAAGATCCTAGTAAGAGTTGGATTGATGGATGATTTTTGGATCGTAAACTTGTAGAATCACTGATGCGGATCGAGATTTTAATAACTATGATTGTGGCTAAACTAAATGCAATCATAACATAGTTTTTTTTTTGGTGGAATTCAAAGGGACAAAAATCAATTCATTGGACAGCGAAGGAGAATTTGTTCTTGTCCAAAGGAGCTGGAGGAGGCCTTGGGATTAGAGAAGCTCAAAGTTTCGATCAAGCTTTGTTACTAAACAAGCATGGAGATCATATTTTTTTAAAAAAATCTTTGTTAGCAGGATCTGCAAAGGGGAACCATGGTTCGCCTTTGCAGAGATATCTACAAAGGCAAACCATAGATCGCTTTTGTAGAAATTCTGAAAAGACGCGCTGGAGTTTGAGAGTGTTTTTCAGGGGAGGGGGCTCGAGAAGAGAGAAAGAGGTAGTCTTGACATCGGTCGCCGGTGCATGGAGTGGTCAGAGGTGATTTCCAACGCCGGGGTGGTGGGTGCAGGTGATGGTGGCAGCGTAGATAGTGGTGGCCACTGGATAAGGCAGACAATTGAAACAAAAAAAAAAAGAAAAAAGAATTTCTATATGACATATCAAAGCTATCCAAGACATTTTCCACACCCCTTGGGAAGTGGCTTCGCTCGTTCAAGATATCATATTACTCTTGCCCATTTGTAACGTAATTTCTTTAACACATATTTTCAGAGAAGTTAATAGAGTTGCTGATCGGATTGTTAAGTTTGGTTTGTCTCTTCAGTCAGTAATTTTTTTATCCTCTTATCTTTCCTTTGAGTTGTTTTCTATTTTTAGTGATGATATGCTAGGTCAATCCCTTAAGAAAAAGATGTGATAGGGTTTATATTCTTACCTCTTACTAAAAAAAATAAATAAATAAATCAATCAACACCTATTAAATCTCCTACTTTCTTACAAATTAGATCCTCATGATTTTGACTTTGTTCATGTCATTTGTGCTTGCTGGGCCATCCTTAATAGTCCATTACCTTAAAAAATTGTGACACAGCTCATCTCATATAGATCCAATAATTGCGAGGCTGATTGCGGGAATTTAAGATGACGCTTCGAAATATTTTAAAAATGATGGACACGTGAGGACCAACGCATTAACCCGACCCACAAGCAAGTAGAAGGCTAGCCTAACCATGACCGCAAAAGACGTCTGATTATGGGAATATATGAACCCACCAAAAATCCCCACACAACCTTGCAGGAACTTGATGCTCTTCTGAGTTCTGAGAGTTCTCACCCTCCCATTTTCCTGCCAAATTCCCTCCCCAAACAACACTCAAAAGTTAGTAAGTTCCAACATTTTCGAGCTCCCTCTTCATTCTTCTTCCCCAAAATGGTCGACTCATCCCAGAAACCCGAACCCACTAACACTCAGACAGTCACAATCCCTCCCTACATGAAGGCAGTCTCGGGTTCCATCGGAGGAGTCATGGAGGCCTGCTGTTTGCAGCCGATTGACGTCATCAAGACCCGATTGCAGCTGGATAGATCCGGAACTTACAAGGGTATTTTCCACTGTGGGACGACCGTGGCTAGAACTGAAGGGGTGCGTGCCCTTTGGAAGGGATTGACGCCTTTTGCGACGCATTTGACGCTCAAATATGCCCTTCGGATGGGCACCAATGCCGTCCTACAGTCGGCGTTTAAGGACGCGGAGACGGGGCATATTAGTCATCGGGGAAGGTTGCTTTCTGGGTTTGGGGCGGGTGTTCTTGAGGCCCTCGTTATTGTTACTCCGTTTGAGGTATGTTTGTGGTTTCTGCAGGTTTTATTTCTCGTTTTTGTTGTTAATGGGTGTTTGGAATCAATCATGCTAATGGGTACTTTCAATTAGAGCTGTGAAAATTTGGGTCGGTCTAACTTGGTAATGTCAAAATTGGGACCAGAAATTGATATCCGGACCCGGGTTTTCTCGGGTCGGACAATTGGGAATGTGGTTCGACAATAGGAAAAAATGTAGTGTGTCCGAATATTCAGTCGATTCGGATTACGTGAAAATTGGGTTGGGACAACTGGTTTTGGGGCGGGTGTTCATGAGGCCCTCGTTAGTGTCACCCTGTTTGAGGTATGTTTGGAGTTTCTGCGGTTTTTGTTTCTCATTTTTCAGGTTGATGGGTGCTTGGAATCTTCTTAATGAGTATTTTAAATCTTGTGGAAGAGTTGTTTGGTGGTGGATGAATTGTTTAATTGGGCTTTTGTCTATTTCCTACTTTCTTCCATGGCTTTTTTTAGTTGTTCTTTTAGTTAAGAAGGTTAATTTGTTAGCTGCCTTGGATAGTTTACTCCTTTACTAGATTTTCGTAATGGGAAACATAGAGTGTCTTTGTGATAGTAAGACGACATGAGACAGTGAAGATGGATTGGAATGAGCAAACATTGTAGTGGGGAGGGACTGATTAAGGAGAAAGAAAGAGAAAGAGTAGAGTAGGGAGAGGAAGAGGACAAAGTAAGCAGAAAAAAAAATAATTAAGGGATTGATTAGGTGGCTAAATTAATGAGGGATTGATAATCTGCTCAATTCAAGCTCCAATCAATGAATGCCATATCATTTTCAAGTAAAAATGGCTCACCATTGCAATTGCTTTTACTTGAAGGATTAGGCTTGGCATACTTGAACTCAGTTTCCCTGTCTTAGGAATTAACGTTAAGCTAGTGATGTGTTATGACATTGTGATCTTGATTTTTCCAATGATAGGCCAATAGGAATTTGGCTCTTGTTGAATTAGTAATCAACTTTATATCAAAAACAATGAAAGGACGAGTTAAAACAATGGAGAAAATCTAGTAATCTATCTGGGAGTAACATGAAATATAGCTTGGCTATGCAGAAGTAATAGGTTTCTGATGAAATATGTGTAATTGAAGTCTAAAGAATATTGTGTGCAGCTGTTTGTATCCTTTATCTCCATGAACTTTAGTTTATGGGGGAGACTGCCTACATTTGGATCCCCAATACCGCGCTCAAACATGTTCCGTTGGGGGTTTTGTTGTTGACTTCCTGTTGTTGTATGCTTGGCAAGTAATCTACAACAAGATTTGCAGTAGAGGTTGTTGTGCTATCAAATGTTTGATTGCCAATGAATGTTTTTCTCCAGCTGTAGAGTTTGGAGCTTTGTTTGGCAATTTGTATTGAGGAGTTGGTGATTGGCAAAATAACACAAGCACTTTTGTGGCATTGGTGAAGTTGCTGGTAGTTTTGTGGCTAAGTAGTTTAACCTTTGCACGAAGTCCTTAGCCAGTGTCAAAATGGCAAATTTTGGCATTTCATGTTTCCATTATTGTATGTTGATTTGGTCTATGTAATCCACCATATCGTTAGTAGTCCTTGGTATTGTGCCCGCCTTGTAAGCAATTAATCAAATTAGTTTCGGGCAACCATATCAACTTAAAATGAGAGTGTTGTAAACATACCATAGAAAGCTTAGGCTCACAAAATCCCAAAGCCCACCAAAGAGTTGCACCTTGCTAGGGAAATCTCGCGCTTTTGTGTTCTCCAAATGAAGGGTCAAAACTGTTGTCTTACCGAGAAAAGAAGAAGAGGGAGAGAAAGTCGGCCAGACCAAGTTTGAAAGAGGAACAGGAAGGAGGATTGCGAAAGAGGGTGAAAGGAGACTAATCTTGAGGTGAGAGAGAGTAGCAACAGCTTAGGATGCAAAAAATCCCATAAGCACCACACCATTGCCCTACTAAAATGAGCAAAGAAGCCCAAAAGAGCCCACACCTTCGGAGTGGGTTGGGCTTCGACGTGAAAATACACAAGGGCTGCACCGGAGTCTTTCAGGGGCTATATTGCACCGTATGCACTTTTTTAAACTAAGAGTATGCGGTATTTTTTTATTTTATTTTTTTTGTATATAATGAAGTTTAAATACTATTTTCGATGCCATATAGAACTTATTGTCAAAACAATCATGGTTGTGAGTGATTTTAAGCATTAGTACAAATGCGTTTCCTCCAAAAAAGCCCGCGCCTTTGTCTTGAAGCATGCGCCCCCCGACTGTTTGCACTTTAGATAGCCTAACCCTTGGTTAGTATGACAGAGTTTTTTGAATGCTTCATCAGCATCCTTCTCTTGTAATTTATCTGTTTAATGATGATTCTTTTTTCCTATCAAAAGGAAATTCCAAGCAAGTAAAAAGGCCACTTTCATGGGCAGATTTATCTGCTCATTGTGAGTGGCCCTGCAACTTCCAAATCAGTACCCTTATATAAGTAATATATTTGTAGTTTCAAAAATGGGAATATGTATTATGTAATGAAGCAGCAAGATTTTGACCCCATAGTTTCTCAATGGTATAAGTCCACCACTTATCACTTTTGGGTAATTGTTTCATCATGATATTAGTAGTAGCTAGATGAAACACCGTACTTTCGGGCAATTGCTTCAACATGATATCAGTATAATTCTGTCAATGGCTTTTGAAATGTTAAGTACAGCAAACTGACATTTTTGCTATTGAGCTTCAAAAAAAATCCCTTCCCTTCTCTCAGTTCTCTGCATGCATATAGACTTGCCTTTGCAGAAATTTTGGGTATTAGCTTGGACCGCTTTTTCTGCATTGATTAGCTGTAATAGTTTAAGTTTATTGTAACTTTTAATTATCATTGTTTGAAGAGCTGATAAATGATGATTATGTGCTGTAGTGCTTGTTTTCCCAAATTCGAGTGAAAAAAACTCATTTCAACCTTGCCTTGACTATTGTACTGCAATCCTAGCTTACATATTAAACTGCTCATATTGTCAAACACTTTTTCAATAAAGATTCCTTTTATGGTTATGAAGGAACTTTTGTTTGTGTATTAATTCAAATGTATTCACTTCTAGTTATTGTCAACCATTTGCAACTGCAAATGCTGTGTAATTGAGTTTGATGGTGTTTAAATGATTTGCAACATAACAAAGATAGAAATAGTTTCTTCGTTTAGTTTTTTTTATCAAAGAAGCAGGCTGTCGTGAGGCGATCTTTGTCTTACCCTGTTTTGGGTATTAGCTTTGGATATGCGCAATAAAAGGATTTTCTGATTGAGGCAATTTCTGTAGAATAAAAACTGCTCCAGATTTGAATTCATTAGCCTCGACTGCACAAACAAAATTCTCCATTAGCAGCACGCAACTCCACTCCCGGAAAATCTCGTAAACATGTGTACAAAAGTAGTTCTCTGACCATCTAATTTGAAGCCTCTGTCAAGGCGAAAATTTCACCACGGATGCATACAAACTACAGTGACTGTATCCTGTCCCAACCCTTACTACAATGGATGCATATGGGTAATAACAAGTTTAAGAGCCTCATTGGTATTTACCACTTACATTACTATTTCTTCCCAGTACTTGGTTGTAGCTTTAAGAAGGATACTGTGTCGACCCCAAATTATCTATTGTGCCTTACAATGCATTGTGCCATCAAATTATCTAGTTTGCTCACTTTTTGGCTTAATAACTGTTCATGTTCCGTTGCTGGTCTGATTGGCAGGTTGTGAAAATCAGGTTGCAGCAGCAGAGGGGACTCAGCCCGGAATTATTAAAATACAAGGGCCCGATACACTGTGCTCGCATGATCATACGCGAAGAAGGGATACTTGGACTGTGGGCCGGTGCAGCTCCGACCGTGATGCGCAACGGGACAAACCAGGCAGCCATGTTCACGGCCAAGTACATGTTTGACCGCGTCCTTTGGGACAAGCACGAGGGGGACGGGCAGGTCCTGCAGCCGTGGCAGTCCATGATCTCGGGCTTCCTCGCGGGGACCGCGGGGCCCATATGTACAGGCCCGTTCGACGTGGTCAAGACGAGGCTCATGGCCCAGAGCAATTCGGGTGGTGAGGTTAAGTACAAAGGCATGGTCCACGCGATCAGGACGATCTATGCCGAGGAAGGGCTGCGGGCGTTGTGGAAGGGACTGTTGCCCCGGCTCATGAGGATCCCGCCGGGCCAGGCTATCATGTGGGCCGTCGCGGATCAGGTGATGGGACTATATGAGAAGCGGGTCCTACAAAAACATAATGCCCCATTATAAAGTCTCCCATGGTCGTGCTAAGCCTCAACATTTATCGAAATTATTGAGATGGAAAGCCAGTGTCCTCTGGTAAACACAATTTTTTATTTTTATACATTGGTAAGTCAGGTCACCCAATAGGCCCTCCATCACTGGGAGGACCCAGTAAACACCCCTACTCTCGCAAAGGAGAGTAGCATATGTTGCTTCCAGATATCAATCCCGGGACCTGTGAGGTGAGCTGATAAGGCGGTCGTATTGATATTGTAAGGCAGATTATGGGGATGGGGATGGGGATGGGGAGGGCCTTGTTGGCATTGGTCAGCCAACTTAGTCATATTTAGATCCAATGTGGGTATTATTTTGTTATTCTGTTGTTGTGATTTTCATTTTATATTCAAGTCAAGTAGCTTATGCAACAGTCACCCAAACTGAACTGATGAGATTAGACAGTGCAATAGGGCAGTACTTTTTGATTTTGCAACATTTCTTACTTACCAGCTCAAAACTGAATCAAGGGCCTAATTTTGAGGAAAGGTATATGGTTGATTGGTGTTTTTCAGTCAACAACCACATCTTTGATTTTGGTAATGACTATCTCTATGAGAGATTTAGCCCCCAGTGTTTTTTATCCTAATACGGTTGATCCTTTTAGGATTGATACTTACTTGAATCTATCTTCAATCGGAGTAGCTAGATTTGAGGATTCTAGATACGATTATCTTTTGAAAGTTCATGAGGGATCGATCGCTTTGGTTCATTCTTGTATGGGAACATGTGCGGATGTGCCTAGAATTCAGAATAAGTTGTTTCTAATAGAATGCTCTTTTCAGAATAAAGATAGTTCTATATATTATAGATTGGTTTGTACTTTGTATGCCAATAAAACTTGTGACTTTAGTTCTCCATGCCTAATACTGTATGTCAAGCCCAAGGAATTGTATCCATAGGGGTAGGGATTTAGGTTGTGTTCGGCAGTAGCATTTAGGATAGTGTTTAGCATTTTGGTCAATTCAAAACTCTAATTGCATAAATATTAGTGTTTGGTAAGCTAGCGTTTAGCGTTTGAAGGAGCTTTTGTGAAACGCTAATAAAGTTAATGTTTAGAATTTGGAGTAGCGTTTTATATTTTTTGGTCAAAAAATACCTTTTGAAAATTTTATCTTTGGAAATTATGGATATCCTTTTATATCAATTCATATTAATCTGTTAATTCAACCGCTAAATTTATCGAACACAATTCTCATTTGAACAGTCATCCACTATTCGCTACTTAAATCGCTATCTGCTGCTCAAACCGCTATTCGCTATATAAACTACTATCCGCTATCTAAAATACTAATTTTGCCGAACATGACCTTAATGGAATGAATTTCGTGGTTTAACTATAAACGATTTTTCATCAGAAAAGTAAATACCTTTGGTAATAATCGCAGCATAGTCTTTTTGTTTTCGAAGTCGCACTATAAAGAGGACCTTCTTGACTTTGCATGTTGTAATGATGTTGTACACTTCTCAGATTTCAACGAATGAAGCATGTCATGCAAAAAATTACTCAGAGTTACCCTAACTTTTGAAAAATAATTTTTTGGTACCCTAACTTTTCAAAACTAATTTTGGGGTACCCTTACTTTTAGGATTAGAAATTACTAGGTGAATTTCCGGCAAAACTCCGATTGATTCAAATCATTTTCGTCCACAAAAACAAAGGGCATTTTCGTCCAAAAAACACTTAATCAATTTCCCACCTAAAACTCACCGGTCAATTCAAAAATTCGCCTAATTATTTCTAATTCTAAAAGTTAGAGTACCACAAAAGTAGTTTTTAAAAATTGGGGTACCAGAAAAACATTTCACCAAAAATTAGGGTATCCCTTAGTAATTTTTTGCATGTCATGACGGGGGTTAGACCAAAGTACAAAACAAAGTACTGAATTCTTCCCATAATTCCTTTCCCTTTCAGTCACCTTCTCAAGCTTGGTACAATTGTTCTGTTGATGACAGATTGACAGTTGCTCGGGTGTATTTTAGAACACTTCCATTGTAAGAATTTATCAGGGACACATAAGTAATAGATTTTCAAAATCTGCAGTAACCTTCATTTGATTTACCTCCTCAATAGACAATTTTTTTTTTTTTTTTGAAGAACTCTTTTGTGGATGTATCTTTACCTTGGTCACAAGGTTTTGTGACACCAACTTCAATTTGAAGATTTAGGCATTTCACTCTTCCTTTGTGTATGTCCCGATTGTGTGGTGACAGTGGGTTGAACCACCATATTCGAACTCTTTTTTACATTTCGCCATGCCAGGCTCCAATGAGAGAAACCCTAGGGCAAAGAAGGGGAAAAATGAACGGAAATTAAGATTAGGATTGAGACTTGAGGTGACTTTCCAATTCTTACTTACTTACTCATAGTGATGGCCAGATGAATAGTGTATATTGAGGAGAGATGATAGAGGAGGGAGTTAGGGATTATGAGAGAGGAAATCTTAACCTTTTATTTTAAATATAAAGGTTGACATTGGAAATAGTTTATATTCATAAAATACTTTCTAAAACATTTATTCATAGATTTAGAGCTTGGTTTGAGAAAACCAAACCTCCCAAATTCATTTATTTAGGTTTGGGTTTATCTTTGGAGGACTTGTATTAATATATAAATCACCTAGACTTCGCAGATGATCTGACACACTTTCAGAATGCCTCTGGTCTGGCAGCAAATCCCAGTAAATCCATTATGCTCATCAGTGGAGTCTCGACATCAACCAAGATGGACATTCTCCAGCAAACTAGTTTCAAGAAGGGACTCTGCCTCTCTTTCTATCTTGGCATGCCTATAACAGCCGGAAAACTCAGCAAAATGGAGTGCAGTGACAAGATGACTGAAAAGATTCAAATTTGGAGAACTGACAACCTGTCTTATGCAGGGAGGGCAACATTGATCAATAATGTCCTTATGGGGATATTTTCTTTTTTGGCGTTCATCCTTATCCTCCCTCAGGAAGTCGTCCAGAAAGTCACCCTAATTTGCCGAAACTTCCTTTAGGGTGCTGATGAGAATTATCGCAAAACCCCACCCATCTCATGGGCCACTGTCTGCAAACTGAAATCAAAAGGAGGGCTGAGGCTGAAAGACTTGTATCACTGGAACACTGCACTCATTGGGAACTAGGTTTTCAACATACAACAAAATAAAGAATGCCTCTAGATTAAATGGATACATGGAAGATATCTCCAAGGCGTCCAGTGGTAGGATTACCAACCTACAACAGATGTATGTTGGTATCTCAAGAAGCTTTCCGTTGTGAAGAACACTTTCAAGCCTACTACCAACTTACACCACTCATACACTGTCAAAGCTGGCTACGAATGGCTTCTTGGTCCCCAAGACAAATGAGCCTGGGTAAGAATGGTCTGGAACAAATTGAGCACTCCACGCCATTCCTACATTGCTTGGATTTCCCTACATGGGAGGTTGCAAACAAGAACTCGTATGCAGCGATTTACACCTAACATACATACCCTCTGCCCACTGTGCAACCAAGATGAGGAAACAATGGACCATCTTCTTTTTACTTGCAGCTATATATGCCACCAAAGTAAGGACAGACATCGCAGATTGGCTCTCTATGCCTTCGGGGCACTCTTTTGACCAATGGTGTAGAAGAATTTTGAACTGGAAGGCTCCTCCATGGATGCGAGACCTCACTATGGCATGTATCAATAGTTACATATATAATATATGGGCGGCTAGAAACCTCAGCATCTTCAAAAATGGCTCAAAGTCCCCTCAGATCACTCACAATACCTTCAAGCACAAGCTTCTTGATAGAACATGTTTCCTGGCAAGCAAAACAATCAAATACAAGAGATGTATTGAGTTAGTTTGTAGATAGGACTGTATTTGTCCCCGTGACTTCTCTTTGATTTTTGAATCTGTTCAATATATATATATATATATATATATATATATATAGATAGATAGATAGATAGATAATAATAATAATAAGAATAATAATAATAATAATAATAATAATAATAATAATAATAATAATAATAAAATTGAAAATTGTTCCATCATATAAAAAGCAAAGCAATAATGTTAGTAAATTTAATTTCCCTTTCAAGTTTCTTTCCATTTTATTCCATTCATTGGGTTGATTCTTTCTGTTTTTTTTTTTATAAATTTTTTTTGGAACCTTCATTGCCGAAATTGCATAAAAATTAAATTAAAGAGACAACAAGGATCAAAAAGATTTGCGAACAAAACCCCATGAGAAAATTCCATCTTCACGCTATATAAGCACAAGGCGCTCATTTGGTCTGCCGTAAACCCTAAATTCGACTACGCCGGCACTTCTCTGCACCGTTCACTTAACTGGTTATCTCTCTTTTCCTCCTTGTCTTAAACCCTAATTTCTTCTTCCATTTTGTCTCCATTTCTCGAGCTGATATTCTTCATCTTTATTTGTGTTTTTGTATCGATTGATTGACTTAGACTTTCATTTCGATTGCGCTTTCAGAGACTGCTTTTGGGAGGTATCATTTCTGCAGCGTCATTTTGAAGAGGGGATATAATCATGTCTTCCGACGATGAGAGGGAGGAGAGAGAGCTGGATCTCACCTCACCTGAAGTCGTAACCAAATACAAGAGTGCAGCTGACATTGTCAACAGTATAATCTCTTCCTTATTCTTTCTGTTTATGTTATCTGGGTTCGCTGGATTTTTGTGTGTTTGATAGTGTTGTAAAGTTTAGAATTTGAAGTGTTGATGTTTTGTTTTGTTTTGACCAGAGGCTTTGCAGCTGGTTTTGTCAGAATGCAAACCCAAAGCTAAGATTGTTGACCTTTGTGAGAAGGGTGATGCTTTCATTAGAGAGTAAGTGTTTGTTATTTCCATTAAGTTCTTATTGTTTTGTGGTTGGAGCTGTGAAGGCTTTTTTTAGAATGTAGAAAGCATGTCTCCTTGGCTTCATTTATGTGAACAATGGTGTATGTGACAGTTCAACTTATATTGTAATGGACGAAAGTAAAATGCCTTGCGAACCATTTTTAAATCTTTGTTCAATTGGAATCGGTAATGTATGACTGTCACACACGACCACTCCATGGGCGGGATGTTTAAATATTGTAATGTATGAAAGTAAAATGCCCTGCTATTGCATGGGTGGGATTTTTTCGGAGAATTGGTTTTGGTTTTGGTTTTGGTTTGGTGTTTGTGACATTTCAGTTTTGTGGGTCCCTTTTATCCTTGTTGACTCGTGCATTGAATGCTGAGTAACATTGTTAATGGTGGGTTTTTTTTTCGTAATTTTATAGGCAAACTGGTAACATGTACAAGAATGTGAAGAAGAAGATTGAGAGAGGCGTTGCCTTCCCTACCTGCGTGTCGGTAAACAATGTTGTATGCCATTTTTCTCCACTTGCAAGTGACGAGTCGGTGGTTGAAGAAGGTGACGTGGTTAAAATGTGGGTACCTGATGCTATGTATGGTTGATTTGCAGGAATCTGAGTTTTGATCAAGTACTAATACTTAGGTGCTTGTTTAATGTAGTGATATGGGCTGTCACATAGACGGGTTCATTGCCACTGTGGCACATACTCATGTAATTCAAGAAGGCCCGGTCACAGGAAGAAAAGCAGATGTCATTGCAGCAGCCAACACTGCTGCTGAGGTTGCATTGAGGCTTATAAGACCTGGAAAGAAGGTATGAATGCGTATGACATTCTATTACTTTTCACATCCACAAATTTCTGGCTTCTTATGTTTTAGTGCCTGTATTCTCTGAGTACCTGGGTTGTATTCAATTTTGTTGGCATAGTTAGGTCATTGATGTAGAGGTCTAATAGCAGGTGTTAACTGTATACTAGTATTAGATTTTCAAATATTGAGCTTTGTATAATGGATCTGTCTGTGTGTTATTGTGTAAATAGTGTCAATGGAAGCTAAAACCCTAAAAAAATGTTTTTTTTTTTTGTCAATGCCCTTAGTGTCAGGAGCTATCATTACAATTTCTCCTCTCTCTCCTTCTGAATGAGGGGCTTTCAGTTTGTGCACAGATATCTTTGGTTTATGCTGCACAGATTCTCCTCATGTTTGCCTCCAAGCATATTGTTTTCAATCTATTTTGGTCTCCTATATTCGTGTAATGTTGATTTATCGTTGCTTTGTTTTCTTTTGTGTTTGCTCCCTATGATGACTTGTTATAAAAAGCTATGGATGAAGTCCAAATGAAGCTTTTTTTGTCATAGTTACACTGATGGGATGTGCACACTTTTGATAACTTGGTTTTGACGTTTTTCTTCTGCATGTTCTGCCCTGAATGTCTTCCTTTAACTAGGTTTCTTTCATTTGGTTATACATTACTTTGTTTGCAAGAAGACTGCATAATATGATTGTGGTTTGTCCTGTGTTTTGGGAACTGCTGTAGATGGTAATGGACAATTGTAACATAAGTGCAGTATTAACTATGTTATGAGTGCGGCAACTTTGCCTTGGTGATCAATCCTTGTCATACTGATCATCTGTTTTCCCTGTTGCCGAAAGTTTGTTGCCAAATGTGGGCTTTTTGGATCCACTCATGTCTGTTTGGATCCTGCTGCCTTGCTGTGCATACATTTTGAGTTTCTGATCTTTATTTGTATTGTATTTAGTCGGTATTAACTATATTATGAATGCGGCAACTTTGCCTTGGTGATCAATCCTTGTCATACTGATCATCTGTTTTCCCTGTTGCCGAAAGCATGTTGCCAAGTGTGGGCTTTTTGGATCCACTCATGTCTGTTTGGATCTTGCTGCCTTGCTGTGCATACATTTGTTTCTGTCCTTTATTTGTAACATAAATGCAGTATTAACTACATTATGAATGCGGCAACTTTGCCTTGGTGATCAATCCTTGTCATACTGATCATCTGTTTTCCCTGTTGCCGAAAGCGTGTTGCCAAATGTGGGCTTTTTGGATCCACTCATGTCTGTTTGGATCCTGCTGCCTTGCTGTGCATACATTTTGAGTTTCTGATCTTTATTTGTATTGTATTTAGTCGGTATTAACTATATTATGAATGCGGCAACTTTGCCTTGGTGATCAATCCTTGTCATACTGATCATCTGTTTTCCCTGTTGCCGAAAGCATGTTGCCAAGTGTGGGCTTTTTGGATCCACTCATGTCTGTTTGGATCTTGCTGCCTTGCTGTGCATACATTTGTTTCTGTCCTTTATTTGTAACATAAATGCAGTATTAACTACATTATGAATGCGGCAACTTTGCCTTGGTGATCAATCCTTGTCATACTGATCATCTGTTTTCCCTGTTGCCGAAAGCGTGTTGCCAAATGTGGGCTTTTTGGATCCACTCATGTCAGTTTGGATCCTGCTGCCTTGCTGTGCATACATTTTGAGTTTCTGATCTTTATTTGTACTGTGTTTGGTGCGGTCTTCCTCGAAATTCTCCATTGCATCATTGAGAAGCCAACATCAAGATGCGCTTGTGTTTGTCGTGCCTATATTAATGCCGTCAAACACAAGGCACCCTGGGTTGGTCATGTTTTTAATCTACTAGTTTTGTTGCTGACATGTGTTGGAGAACTAAAATGTTCCATTTCAAATCTAACTTGATTTTTGGATGCTTGCAATCCCTGTCCTCAATGAAGTTAGTTTTCTTTTTTCTTCAACATGATGATTCCCAGTGATGACCATTTCAAATCTAACTTGATTTTTGGATGCTTGCAATCCCTGTCCTCAATGAAGTTAGTTTTCTTTTTCCTTCAACATGATGATTCCCGGTGATGACCATTTTTCTGGGCTATTTGGATCTGATCCAATGAAGCTTTATAGTCATAGTTACACTGATGGGAGCATCATAGTTATCTTTGTAGTGGCTCTTCGTTCCCATCTTATGAACATGTGCAGTCTGCACGTTTATCTTCTGGATTTGTGGCGACACAAACTCTGGGAGTCTTAAGCCTGCACAAACAGCAGGGTTCTGTTTTCTTTTCCCCTCTTATTTCTTTTTCTTGTTTTGTATGCTATGTAAACTAAATTTTCTCAGTTAGCGGATTGCTCTAAGTGATGATAATTTCCTTTGCTATTTGGATCTAGGTTCAATGAAGCATTATTGTCATAGTTACACTGATAGAGCATAATGCTAATTTACATTTTTGATGGGTTTTCTCCATTCCCTCATTCTATTTTTGATTCTCAAAAATGTTAATGTGGATCAATTGATGGAGCATTTGAATTGCTTCTGGGATAGTGGGTTATTTTGTTCTTTTGATCTTGCTGATTTTTGTGGATAACTTTATATTTTGGATGTGCTCCCTACAAGAGATGCTGGCTTTGCATTCAATTTTCAATCATGAGAGGCAATATATATATATAACTTCATCTTTTTCTTCGTAAAAGTTAGTAATTGCTTTGATTTGTCTGCCTCATGCTTGTGTTCATGTGATTGCTCTATATGATGAAGAAAGCCTTGGCTATATGGATCTGCATCCTGTGAGCTTCATTGTCATAGTTACACTGATAGAGCAGTCGCTTCATGTTTTCCCCATGTTTCTGATGAATCGAATACCTCACATTGGAATGGGAGATAGTCTCATCTCATTATACTATGAAAGTATAAAGAACTGTCCAGAAATGATTCATGTCTTCTGTCACTTGTGATACTGATTATTGGTGGTTATCTTAATGTTTTGTTTTTTAGGGAAGGTTAGATTGAGTTCTTAATGTGCAAATAGGTGTCATTCGGTCAGAGAATATGTTATGTTTCTATATTTTTGTGTCCTGACATGCCTGTCATTTGATGCCATTTATTCTAATTAAATGTCTTCATATGACAGAACAAAGATGTGACAGAGGCCATTCAGAAAGTTGCTGCTGCTTATGACTGCAAAATTGTCGAGGGTGTACTTAGTCACCAACTAAAGCAGTTTGTGATTGATGGAAACAAAGTTGTTTTGAGCGTCTCAAGTCCCGAAATGAGAGTTGACGACGCTGAATTTGAGGATAATGAAGTTTATGCAGTAGATATAGTGACTAGTACCGGTGAGGGAAAGGTAAATGGTCAAATTATTGTTTTAAGCATCCTTTTTATTTTTCTTATTTTGGTATATGAATGTTTGATCCGTCCGTCTGTGTACCTGACTCTGGTTGTTGTTTCATTTCAGCCCAAGATGTTGGATGAGAAGCAAACCACCATTTACAAAAGAGCTGTGGACAAGAACTATCATTTGAAGATGAAAGCATCTAGGTTTATTTTCAGCGAAATCAGCCAGAAATTCCCCATCATGCCATTTACAGCAAGGTTTGTATTGTTCCTAAGCTGTTATTCGAAGCTTAAGCCGTCTGTTTTGGTTACTGTTCTCTAATGTTGTGCTGTGTGCATTTGATAGGGCTTTGGAAGAAAAGCGGGCTCGCCTTGGTCTTGTAGAATGTGTGAATCATGATCTCCTCCAGCCTTATCCAGTTCTCCATGAAAAGCCTGGTAATTTCAAAGTCATCAAGTCTTAATTCACTCCTGATTGTTCGTTGAATGCCTACTTTTTTCATTACATTAATGGATATTGGGGACGTGCAGGTGATTATGTTGCTCATATAAAGTTCACCGTGCTTCTCATGCCAAATGGGTCGGACCGCATAACAACCCATCCTTTGCAAGAACTGCAGCCAACAAAAACTGTCGATGATCCTGAGATTAAAGCATGGTTGGCCTTGGGCACAAAGACAAAGAAGAAAGGTGGTGGCAAAAAGAAGAAAGGTAACTATACATATAGATTATGAGAGTCAATGTATAATTAGTCGGTATTTTGGTTGTTTCTTCGAGCGTGACATGTGAAAATGTGTTTGTTTACCAGCCAAGAAGGGTGAGAAAACCGAGGCTGGGGAATCTGCTGATGCAGAGCCCATGGATGCAGCAGCTGCAAATGGAGCAACCAGCTGAAAATTGAGATGAAGTTGAAATACCCCTTGAAATTTTGTCACTTGATTCTCTTTTTGTAATTTGTTTGTCAATGGGTTGTTGAAACACCCTTTAGATGTTGATCCTTTTACTTATACATTGATGGGGATAGCTCTTTCTGGTTGATGCCATCTTACCCTCTTCAATGAGATCGGAGTAGCTATTCAGTTTCAATGATAACAGTGACAGAGTGATGAGCATATTAACTTAAACTTTTTGTATGATGTCCTGTGTCGATTTGTTTGCCATGCAAATTCAACTTCGATTTTCCACTGTTGAACACGAAGCCTTCGGTCAGTTTTGATTGATAGGGATTGCTATGCTGTCAGGCTTTTAGCTGTATCCACAGTAGAAGCTAAACTATGTTGACATGTTGTGAATTGTGATGGACTATATTGTCAAGCTCCGACTGATCACTGAACTAGTTGAACTAGGTTTAATCGGTTGATTTGAGTCATTGGTTGAATTGGTCATAATTGGCCTAATTTGGGCTTGAGTAGACCGTTTTTCACATACATTTTGATAAGTAGGCAAACAATAATGATAAAAAGATGAAAAATAAGTTAACAAATACATACAGGCTGTAGCTAGTTACAATTGGTATTCATTTGCTTGAATGGGCTTTTGGATCTTTTGCACATTTGAACCTGACATGTCATATGGCCCTTATTTGTTTTCTTAGAAAAGAAGTGCTTTAGAATCCTAAAATCCAATGTAGGCTATGTAGCTTAAAATCTAGGGTTATATTGACTATGAAGGACGGCCCAGGATGCCAAATGATCATGAGGTCTGGGCAAGACATTTACGTCCTTATTTACATCAAGTGGTTGCCCAAAGTGATGTGAATGCACAGTGGATTATTGAGTTTTTTTTTTCTCTCTCATTTATCACAGTTTCGAATTTCAAAATCACCCCTCACTTTCTGGGAATTCCTTCCAACTTGAGATTCAAAAATTGATCGAGAGAGAAACAAAGAGAGAGAGTTATGGCGGCGACGGTGGAAGTAGAGATGAGACAAGCAAGGAAACGACGCCGTGTTGTCTGGGATGTTGCCCCTTTCGATCTCACGCCGGGGCTGGTGCGAAGGACCACCGCATCAAAGGTGGCTGTCATGGCGCCGGTCGTCGGAGAAGCGGAAGAAGGTCGAGAATTCATTGCCGGCCAAAGGCGAGGATCTTGCGGGAATGTCCGATGCTCTGAAAGCAGAATTTGCCTGATAAAGGGGCCAAGTTGAAGGCCAATGTGGAGGCTCTGAAGGCAGAATTGGAGCGTTGGAGACTTCGCAGAGCTCCTCCCAGCCGCCACACACACCACCGGCGACGAAGATTTCGGAGACGGAGGTTTTCTCGGCGGAGGAAGCGGCTGTGGATTTATTGAACACGGGATGGGTTGGAATTCCCGGATAAGGAAAAATGTAGTTTCTGGGTTGTTGAAATTGGTGCATTTTGGACGGGCGGTTGTGGTGGACGAGATCAGGGACATTGGTGTGCAGTTTGTGTTTAATGGATTGGAGGAGATGGCTCGAAATGGGAGCCAAAAGGCGCAAAATTTGATGGACATTCCTGATGGTATCAGACTATCAGTCTCGATGGGTTGGATATCAACTCAGTGAGTTCCAACTAATTCAGGTTCAGATTCGAATTCTGACTCTCGTTGAATGCACAATGATGATGAAATCTCAATTCCAAAGCTCCGAGAGCAAATCAATGGCGGACGACGATGCAACGAGTGAAGATGAAGTAGAGAAATGAGAGAGAAAAAAATAAAACCCCAATAATCCACTGTGCATCCACATCACTTTGGGCAGACCCTACACTTGTTGCAAATAAGGACCTAAATGTCCTGCCCAGACCTCATGGCCATTTGGCTTTCTGGACCGTCCTTCATAGTCAATAACCCTAAAATCTATGGATGTTCACATTACCAGTAGTGTTGAATTGAAGGCTTTGGCCGGTGATGGATTCTAGTGAACGACGACATCAAGGACCGAGAGAGAAAGAAAGACAAGAGCTTAGACAAATGAATGAGAGCTTTCTAGTGATAGAGTGGTGGATTCAAGTGAACGACAACACCAAGGATTGAGAGACAAAGTCAGGTTGAGGACAAAGACAAGAGCTTAAAACAAATCACTGAGAGCTTTACAGTGATAGTATGAGATTAAGAGGAAGAAAGATAGATGAGCGTGAGAACCAATATTTATATCATGCTCCTAGGAACATGCATTCCCACAAGCTATATTTAGTAAATATATATATATATGAAAAAGGGAAATTAGATTGAAATAATCTAAACTTTGGCCTATAATAGACTTAATAATCTAAACTTTAGATTTGTTTCTCAATAATATGAAATTTGAGCCTCTTGGATTATAGTAGTACGCCACTAAATTAAGAACTGAATAATTCGGTTGCGCGCTGACCTGGCGGCGAAGGATCATGTGTTTATTATGTGCCTAATCAGCTTTGACTCATCCACCTCACTCTCTCCTTTCTATTCTCTCTTCTCCATCCCCTTTCACTCTCTCCTTTCTATTCTCTCTTCTCCATCCCCTTTCTCTCTCCTTCCTCTCCTCTTATTCGATCCACCCAAATTCATGGCCATGACTTGTTCCTCTCCTCTCTCATTTTCTCTCTCTAATCCATCCCCCCTCCCTTTTTGCTCTTTTCTCTTTGTTTCTCTTATCCTCTGTCATCTCCTCTCTCTAATTCATCCTAATAGCCTCTCTCATCTCTCCACACTCTGATTCTGTGAAATACAAAACCCCATCATACTCCCCTTCTAATTCAAATTCTCTCTCTCTCTCTCTCTTCTCTACTCTTTGTTCATTCGAGTTCTGGGTTCCTTATTGATTGCTGTTGAGCTGGGTTAGTTGATTTGTTGTGATTATGCGAATTTCGGTCGCAATTTGTTCTGTTGCCATTGATTTCGTATGATTCTGGGTGGTATGTTCTTGATATATGATTCTGGGTTGGTGAATCTCTTCGATTTCTATTTTTCTTGTGGTTTGATTGGTCACTTTTCTGGGTTATTGATGCTCGACCTACTCCTTGTTCTCCTCTCTTTGATTGGGATTTGAGATGGTTGAGGGAGAAGGGGGTGGAAGAATTGGGTGTTTTGGTGGATGTGGCGGCGACAATAAGGGTGGTTTGGTGGTGGTTCTAGGTGGTGATTGGTTTGGTGGTGGTGGGATGTTGTGGAACAGAAGAAGAAGACATGGGTGAAGTGGGTGCTTGCAAATGAATTTTATATCCTTTGGAATTGATTTGAATCCCCTTTACAGTCTGACCCAAAAAAATCAAAAAATAAATCGGGGGAATGTTTTAGAGATGTGATAGAGAGAGAGAGAGAGAGAGAAGAGGGATGGAGATGTTTTAGAGAGAGAAAGGGAAAGAGAAGAAGGAGAAGTCATGGCTATGGTCATGGCATGCTAAATGGAAGAAGTGGAGAGAGAAAGGGGCTGGGGGAGAGACAATAGAAAGGGGGAGGGCGAGGGCGAGGGCGAGGTGGACGAGTCAAAGCTAGCTAGGCACATAATAAAAGTCAACACATGCTCCTCCACCGCCACGTCAGCGCGCCACCGAATTATTCAGTTCTTAACTCGATGGCGCACTACTAGAATCCAAGAGGCTCAAAGTTCAGATTATTAAGAAATAAATCTAAAGTTAAGATTATTAAGTCTATTATGGGCGAAAGTTCAGATTATTTAAATCTAATTTCCCTATTAAAAATAATATAGAATAAATAAATGTTAGAAATGTTTACTAATATTGAATTTAGAATTTATCTCGAGAAATTTATGCATATGAAATTGGTATAAAAGAAATAAATAGTTAACCCGTGCATACATTTAAAATTTAGAAGTTAATAAATTAATATAATATAAGAAAATATGTTAAAAGTGTATAAACATAAAAATCAAATGTTATAATGAATCTTAAATATAAAAATATTTATCACAAATACATATTGAAGAACATATGTTTTATACTAGTAGGAGTATATATTTTTGTAATACCTAAAAAATTGTGTGTGATAATAAGAGATTGAGGGTGATAAAAATATGGGAAAATTACTCCCTATGTTGTCAAAAAAAAAAACTTTTCATCGAGGTGTTTTTCTTACAATAAGGTCTTGCCATCAATGAAGGACTTTTGACCAAGAAAAAGAATTTAAAATTATTTTTAAAGTTAGATATAGGTTTGTCAAATGTCAGATATGACTTGAAATGATGTTAAAACAGATATTTAAATCGGATAAATATTTTTGGAAAATAATCCAAAACGCTACGTCTAATAGCGTGTTAACCCAAGAAGTGAGGGTGGTAAACCCAGTAAATTCTAGGTTAACCTAAATAAATGTTGGGTTAACACGCCATGAACACCTGCATTCAAATGTTAGTTACCAACACAGGGTATGGGAAAGAAAGATTTGAGTATATGTTAATCACAACTAAACCTGTCAATTCGGTCGAGCTGGCGGCTTTCGGGTCGGACGTATATCGGTTTCAGGTAAATACGGGTTGAGTGTAGTTTCAGGTTTGGGTAAATATGGGCGGTGTATTTCGGTTTTGGGTCTACCCAAATACGGGTTATGTCTTATGATTGCTACCTTTTTCCGTTTTTTCTTTTGAAAAATGGTTTCTAAAAACTACTTTTTGTACAATATACATAATAAACTATGATTATCTTCTAGTAACGATAGATAATTTTAATTATTTTAACTTTCCGACCCAAATTTACTCGTACCCGATTTTTGGCCAGCCTAATTGCGCTTATAGTTCAATAGTTAAAAATTCCAATGAAAAGTCACAAATTCTAATAAAATTGAACTTACAAAAATAATTGTTTGGATTAAACGGACGGGTCAGGTTTGACCAGCTAATTTTCGAGTTTGGTGTATTTCGGGTTTAGTTGAAAAAATAGTGTTCAAAACCTAGAAATTTCAGGCAGGTTCGGGTCGGGTCAAAAATTGACAAGTCTAACCACAACGGATCTAAACTAAGTTAAAATCAGATGAGGCATGTAATTAAGGTATTGGTAATAGTTAACCCAAGAATTGAAGGTGGTAAACCCAATAAGTTATGGGTTAACCTGAACAAATGTTAAGTTAACGCGCTTAATTTACAAATAAACAAAAAAATCTGTAAAAAAATAAAACTTAAACAACTGACGTCTGCAGTATATCTAGGAAATGATGACCTATTGGATTTATACAAAGAACCAAATTGTAAATATTTTCTTAGTCATATTTGATTCTATTGATGACAACACCTTATTGTAATAAAAACACATCAATGAAAAGTCCTTTGAGTGTTTAATACCAGAGAGTAATTTTTCCTAAAAATACTAATATATGAGAAACACATATAAAAAGGGAAATTCGATTATAATAATATCTACTTTCAACTTTCTTGCTAATAATCCCTTCGTTGTTTTTGTATTATGGTGGTCTAACAAAAAAGAGAAAAAATAAAAATTGTACTTTGAAGGGACATCACAAAGTGTATACCCTAAATATCGTAGATTTGACTTGCATTTGATTCAATACTTAGACAAAAATTTTCCATTATTTTTAATGAATTTACAACGTTTGTCTCAAATTTTATCGATTTGTTTTCAATTTTTTCACTTTTATTCCTTAAAAAATCATAGTAATTGCTAATTTTCAAAAAAATTATTTAAAAAGCATTTTATTAACTACACTTCATAACTTTTATGGGGGCAGAAATGAAAAAATTAAAAGTAATATAGGGCATGAATGAAAAAAATTTAAAAAAATGCGGAGGCAGATTTAATACCACCAGAATACAATTTTTTTTTTAAAATTTTATTGTTAAGACTACTAGAAAATTTATAAAAAAAAGTAAGGATCACTAGCATCCAAAAGCTTAAAATATGCTAATAAAATCCCATGTTCCTAAAGTGTGAATAAGTTTTTTTAGGGTGGATGTTATTTTCGACAAAATTTCACAAAAGAAAATAAGAAAAATATATCGTATTGCACTGTACTTTAAAGGTTTGGACTGTGACAAGTTATACTTTTAGTTTATATTGTAGTGCACCAAAACATAAAAGTGTAGGATTTCAGTGCACTACTGTCGAGTTGAATAAAACCAACTTGGTCAATTGTCTAGATGACACGTTTGTTATTGGATTTTAGTAGACCAAACTTTATGATAGTTGGATTATGGTAAATCCAAAAAATTTGTTATTAGATTTTAGTACATCAATATTTGTGATAATTAGGGGTGAGCAACGCCGGGTACACGCCTAAAATTTAAGGATCCAGTATCAGATCCATTTAGTAATGGATCCTAATTTTAGGATTTAGTTCCGGATCCATTTCAACCTGGACCCTAAAATCAGGATCCAGTCCCAAATTGAAAACTCACTATCACTGTCCAAATTTTTATACTTACGCTGCCAACTGCAGTTTAAAGATTTTAATGACATTGATCCATCCATTCACTACTTCCAACTTCAATCTGAAGATGTTTGAAGGAGAATAAGGTCTCTGGCAGTGATGATTAAGCAAATTAATTAAGTTTCTCAGCACATGGGCTTGGAACATGGATCCAAGAGTGGAGTTTGCGCTGTTTGAGTAGTAGTCTTCACTTAGTATTAAGCCTTAAAATAGTTTTTGTATAAAATAATTATATATATCCTGGATACCGGGTCTGATTCTGGATCTTAGATGTCAGGATCCAGTCCCGAATACCATTTACAAATGGATCCTAATTTTATAATCCAGTCCCGGATCCAGATAATTAAGATCTGGATCCCGATCTAGTGGATCCAACCGGTTAAGGATCTAGATCCGAGTACCCGATTTTTCTGCTCACCCCTAGTGATAATTATGTTACAGTATCTTGATGGTGGTGCCATGTAGACAATCCAGCAAGTTGCTTTCACCTAACTTAGACGTGGTGCATTAAATTCGATCACTTCTATATTATGGTGCACCATGATACAATTTAAAGTACAACTTATTCTCTGTTTTTTTTGTGTGATGCCAAACCGTATCTATCACAATTTACCACTCTAACCATAAACCGTCACATATTATCTTATGATCATACCACACTTTATCACAACGACCATAATTTTCTCTTTCCCCACTTTTCTCTCTTACTTTTTCAACACTCTTTACTTTTCTCTTCTCACCCATGACACCAACCATTCTTATCACAAATTTTACCATAATTTACTATATTATACCACATCATATCACACTATCTATAATTTACCATATTATACAATTACTACACTTTACGAATTGTAAATAGGAACATGGTGTTACTACTACCTCTATAATTCTTTTTCTACCTCTACTTAGGCCGTGTTCTTTTCTGCGGTTGGCAAACTGCGGTGCCACATCCTACCGCAATTCGCCACAACCCACCGCATTTTACCGCAAATCATTACTTTTCTCTCTCCTCACCTTTCTCTCTCCTCACTTTTCTCTTCTACTTTTTACAGTCTTTCTCATCACCTACCCCACATACTAATAACCTACCACAATTTCACCATACCCCACCACAATTCCACCACACCCCACCACGCCATTCCGCAAAATACCCGCATAAAAGAACACGGCCTTAATAGATTCATTTATCACTTTTTATCATTTCAACAACTATTATCTTCTATTAAAGTAGGGGTAGTTTGAGTAAATTACAAACTTTTTACCTCAATTCCCAACACACATTGGTCTTCTAAAGTTAGGTAGATGGACAAATAAAATGGGATGGAGGTAGTATAATCTAATCGGCTAAACCCCAAAGGCAGTGTGGTACTATCCAATTTTCCTAAAAAATAAAATGGTATTTTGGATTAAAAATGACAAAGTAGATGATACGGGCGTGTTCTGGATAAAATATTGTAAAGCGGAGAAATTTCAAGAAGAGTGACTAGTGAGAGGAGAGGGAGAGAGAGAGAGAGAGAGAGAGAGAGAGAGAGAGAGAGAGGATGTGGCGACACGGGTATGTAAAATGTTGTGTATTCAGGATAATGAATGTAGACAACCTTAAATCCTGAATACATGATGTGGTGGTGACTCAACCTCGTGCTTATCTAAATTATGACCTTTTCTTATTTTAATATTGTGAGTAATCAAAATGGGATTGGATTTTTATCTCGTTTGGAGAGACCATCAAAATTCAAAAGAGACCGAATTCATTGACAAAGCCAAAAACAAATACTATATCCGTCCCAGATTGTGTGTTTATCTACTTAACTCCCTTGTCCCAAAATATTTGTCCATTTTATAATTTCAATGATTGTGATTCCTATTATATTTATAATAAATACTCTTTTATTTTTTTTTGATTTTTTTTCACATGAGAAAAGTAAAGATAATTCTGATACATTACACATTTTTTACCCCATTTTTCATGACCATTGGACTTTTAAATATAGTTAGATGGACAAATAATATGGGACTAGTACTCGAAAAGGACTTCTGTCGCACTGTTTAGAATTAGGTAATCAATTCTGTTCGTCCACCGAAGCTCACAATTGCCTAAATTCAAAAGAGACCGAATTCATAGACAAAACTTACTTTTTCATTCTTTTTTTTAATTCAATCATTTTCTATTTTTTTTACACAAAAATAAATCCTTAGTGTAACAATTTTTCTTATAGAATGTTTCCGTAAAAACTATTGTTTAAAGAATTAAGGGTATGTCTAATTGAAGAAATATTTATGATATTAAACTTGCAATGCTAGTTATTATAATTTTATGAGCATGTGATCTTGAATTTGATTTATTAGATGAGGTAGAATCTATGGATCCCTACAGAATTATAATTTTCTCTTTATTTAACTAGTTTTCCAATGATAGTATAAATTTGACTTTTATAATCTTATTAATTAAAAAAAAGGTTAGTAAGTTTTACTTAATAATATAATTAATTTAATTATATTGTTAAAAAATAAGGCGGAGGAGGGAGACAAAAAATATAATTAACATATTTGTGAGTAAAACTCATATTTAAGCTCGTTTCGGGAGACTGACGTCGAGATTTTCGCGAGTCAAGTCTCATTCTCATTACTGCAATATCCTGATCCAATTCTCATTTCGTGTCATGTCAGTATTAAACTCATCATTGGAGATGGTTTAAATAAATAAAGTATAGCACAAAATATAAATTAGAGTTTTATTTAAACTTATGAAAATATACATAATAAACATTTGAATACTTAAGATGCTTAAAAATATTTTAATTTAAGATATTCATCATTTTCATTTTATTATTGTTCAAAATCCGAAAATAAGTTATAAGATGACAATAAAGTTACAAAACAACAGATACATTAAGGTTGTAAAATAACAAATACAACAAAATTACAGAAATCACAATAAAATTGTAAAACAATCAATATATTAACTGAACAAAGTTGCAAAATAGCAAATACAACAGCTAAAAAATATGATAAAAGAAACACAGATGATTAAAAAGACACCCATTAAGCAGATATGTATCACTTTTTTTACCTATTAATAGAATGGTTGTTTTCTAGAAGTAATTTTTTTTTTTAATCACCAAGGGCAATTCATTTTTCTTCTTATTGTAGCGTAACGCCGTAATTGGATAAGGGTCCTCAACACGGTACGGACAGTGACCCACCACCTACTTTGGCACTATTTATTAGTTACGTTCTATCTACGGCATCACAATTCACATCGGCGAGTCGCCACATACTTTACTCTTTCCTTTTCTAACTCTATTCCCTTCTTTGTTTCTCTCTCTAGATCCATCTCTCTTTAAATCTCCTTCTAAATTTGTTGATAATTAATTAATAATAAAATAAGCAAGAGAGCTACGATATCAGATATTCAGATCCATTATGGTGCAGTCTAAACTACTTCGTCGGCGCAGCAAATTACTCTTCCCTCAGCTGCCACCCCCAGACGACGTCGTTTTCTGGTCCACCGCCGTCGTCGGCCAAGTCATCGACGACCGCGTCTTCTCCACCTCCGCCCTCGAATCCGCCGTCAACTCCCTCTTTTCCGACGCCTCCTCCGCCGTCAGAGTCATCCGGGTGGGTCCCGACAACCTTTTCCTCCTCGGCTGCTCCACCGCACGTGACAGGGACGACCTCCTTTGCCTCGAGAGCGTGGTGATCATGGGAGTCCTCCTCGTCCTGAAGCCGTGCGACCCACGCGCCGACACCAAGGAGTGGCGCGTCACCCACGCGCCGCTGTGGGTCCAGATGCGGGGAATCCCGGCGGGGCTCTGCAGCCGCCACGTGGCGGCGGAGCTGGGGCGGCTGCTGGGGGAGGTGGATGACGTGGAGGTGAGGAAGAGGGGTCTTGTGAGGGTGAAGGTGAGGGTTGAGGTGGACAGGCCTGTTTTACCAGGGGCGTGTTTGGATGGTGGGAGGGAAAATAATGAGGAGGAGGGAGAGGGAGTTTGTTGGGTGAGTTTTCAGTATGGGAATGTTTGCAGGGTGTGTAAGAAGTGTTGGAGGCTGGGTCATCTTGCAGAGTCTTGTTTGGTTGCTGTGGAAAATACTGCCAGGGAAAAAAATCATGCCAAGGTTGTTCCTGTTTTCTCTCTATCGACTGTAAACAAAACCTAATCAAATGTTGTATTTCATGCGGAAGTAAATGAGGGAGAGATTAGATAGCTGATCGAGTTAAGTTTTGTTTGTCTTTGTAAAAATTCAGTTTTGTTGATGGAACTAAGATTCATAAAAGAAAAAATCAATTTCACATTACTTATTAATTATTTGTGCTTTGCTTATTATTGATATTTTATTCCGGGGGCAATGACTATGGTGGGTTAAGTTTCTCCTCTCCATATACTTTTTTATTGATATTTGTTGATCAATGTGGACCATAGACGCAGCATCTACATAAACACACCACAAAAACATGCGCATATTTGAATGATAGTACGTATAGATTATCCACGAGCG
The DNA here is from genome assembly GCA_029582165.1 of Portulaca oleracea. NCBI lineage: Eukaryota > Viridiplantae > Streptophyta > Magnoliopsida > Caryophyllales > Portulacaceae > Portulaca > Portulaca oleracea. Next base: position 8,878,524 of record CM055893.1, read on the forward strand.
TACGTTGACACAAGGAATGGAGCTAACAATCTAACATAGCTAGCTCCTTGTTGCGAATATGCTTTGATGTATTCTCTGCTTATCAAAATTCTAATTCCAACCATTTTCATTTACTATTAACCCACCTTATAACGTAACGTCAACTATTTATATATGCCGTGTTTGGCAGTAATATTTGGATAGTGTTTATATTTTGACTAATTCAAAACTTTAGACATATAAATATTAGTATTTGATAAGTTAGTATTTTAAGTAGCCTTATCATCTTTTGGTACTCCAAATCTATTAAACATATTCTTCTTTAGGATTTGACGATCACCTTTGGATTCACTGGTTTGTGTACGTTGTTGTAGCTCCTTGATCAATTTGGAGACATAGTCAACAACAACTAGGATGTGGATGTTTCTCAAGGGTGGAATGGGTCCCATAAAGTCGATAGAAAAGACCAGGTGGTATCATTCTGCACACTTTATATATGCCCTGTTCTTTAGATTGGATAAAATGAAATTTAGATGGATTGAATTGGATTGCATTGGATAAGTTATGATACTTTTTTGGGGAATTATGTTTTTAGAGATGATTTTTTTTGGGAATTGTATAAGGTAAAGTTTGAATTGGATTGGATTGAAAAGAGTTAACAATCCAAATAGCAGGGCCATAGTTTGACTATATCTGCATACTAAGTGGTTTTGGTGTGGCATTACAAGTTACTTGAAATTCTTTAAGGATGTTTTAGCAATAACATAGAGCTATGGAATCCCAAAATCTAAAGTACCCATTGAATTGAAACTGGGTTTGAGACTTTGACAGTGGGCTTAAAATCCATGGATTTTTGCATTAGGGCTAGTGTTAAGTTGAAGATTCAATCAAGTTGGTGGTGGATTCCAGTGAACGATGGCGCCAAGTATTGACAGAGAAAGAAGGGCATGCGAGAGCTTAAACTAATGAATGAGAGCTTTAGAGCGAAGTTAGAGACTAATGCTATGTTTAGGAGAAGGGTTAGGGGGTAGGGGGTAGGGGTTAATTAAGGAGGATGCTTACTCCTAACCCTTACCTGGAAATGAAGTGAGAGGGAGTAAGGAAAAATGAAATTTACCCTCTTTTACTCTTTTTAACTCTTATTTTTCTTACACTCCAATTTGAGGTGTAAGGAAAAGTTCAATAACATTATAACACACATAACACATAAATTGACAATTTAACCCTTCTATGTCTCTATATCACGCTACAAGATCTTTCTCTCTCTCTCTCTCACACACACACATACACATCTATCTCTCTCTCTCTCTCTCTCTCTCTCTCTCTCTCACACACACACACACACACACACACACACAAACACACCTCCTGATCCCCATTTCTCTCTCTCTCTCTCTCTCTCTCTCACACACACACACACACACACACCTCCTGATCCCCATTTCTCTCTCTCTCTCTCTCTCTCACACACACACACACACACACACACACACACACACACTGCACACATACACACACACCTCTCGACCCCCATTTTTTTCTCTCTCTCTCTCTCATGAGAGAGATATATATGTGTGTATTTGTGTGTGTGTGTGTGTGTGTGTGAGAGAGAGAGAGAGAGAGAGAGAGAGAGAGAGAGAGAGAGAGAGAGAAATGAAGATAGAAATGTGTGCGTGTCCAAAAGAGAGAGAGTGAGAGCAGAGGAGGGGGGTGAAGGGATGGAAGGGGTGGAGAGAGATTAGATAGAGATTTGTATGTGTACGTTAGGGGGGGGGGGTTAGAGAGAGAATAGAGAGATAGGGGGAGGGGGTAGAGAGAGCATGGACATAGAGCTAACGTATAAGTGTCATTGTATTACATACAATATGAAATGTCAAATATGTCAATTAAAAACTTAATCTTATGAACTTTCTCAATTGATCTTCCAAGTAGGGGTAGCTAATAGTTTACCTTACAAACATTCTCACTCTTACCCTCCTTTATTTTTATGAACTCTTACCCTCATTTTTAACTCTCCTCCCAAGCGGGCCTTAAAAGGGAGAAAGAGAAAGATGAGCATGAAAATGAGTAAATGAGAAATTGAGGGTGAACGGTTGATAATGAAATCTATACGATTTGTCAATTTTTTTTATGCATAGTTTTATGGGTTACGTGGGTAAAATAAGTTTTTTTTAGAGTGGGTGTTATTTTTTACTAGAACATTCTATAGTACAAAAGATGGTATATCATATTTTAAGATAATATATTTTGTTATGAATTTGATAGTAACAGTTTTATAAAGCAAGTTCAAATGAATATTGTAAACACAAATTTCGAGTCTGAATCAAATAAAAACAGAAAATTGAGAAACAAATTAATTGTATTAATATTTGAATGTATGCGGGTACAATCTCAGTATTAAATACAATAAAGTAGTCCTCTGATTCGATCTCCTGAAACTTGGGTGAGCCGAGGGCGCAGGCGCTTGATCTCGATCTCGAACGCAGGTTTAGCTGAATAATTCTTGCAGTAGTTCTTGAGTTGAAGGTCTTGAGCGTTGATCCCCTTAGTGCTTGGTAGTTGGAGTTTGCTCGAAGTTTGACCCTTTGCAAGTTGACTGTTGGTTGCAGTTCTTCTTGGATGCGAGGGTTTGAGTGCTTGGTCTCGATCGATGAACCGGACGAAGAAGATGACTGCAGTCTTTGATGTGAAGAACAGAAGCTGTTGAACTAGCAGGCGTTGGTCCTTGGCGCTTGATAGCTGGAGACTGCTTGTAGTTCGGTCTTTTGAAGGCTTCGCGGGTCTTGCCGAAGAAACTTTGAAGCAGTTCTTGATCTTAACGTGGTAGAGGCTTGGAGACTCGATCTTGAGCTTTTGCAGACTTCGATCCTTGGCGCTTGGTAGCTGGAGACTACTGGAAGTTTGATTTTTTGAAGCCTATGGAGCGCAGAATGCCGAATGCCGCCGGGGGTAGACTGCAGGGCGTCTTGAAAATGAGGGAGATGACACATATTTATAGGCTCTGGAGGCCTAGGATTGCCTAGGGTTTGAGTTGGCTTTGGGCTTAGGCCCAAATTAATTAATTATCCCTTTATTTTTAAAATAAAGAAATAATTACTATTTTCTGCATCATAATTGACACGTGTCATGACGTTATTAGCCATTATACATTTCCATTTAAAATTTAATTAAATGGACCGCCGTAATTAATTTACCACGTGACAGCTAATAATTGGCCGAATAAATTTATTTATTTTCCACGTGTCATTTTCTAATTTGCCGATAAATTTTTGACTCCTACAAATATAATAGTGTACATCACGGAGCTACATCCCTTTTAACATGACTTTTAAACTTCCATAATCAAATGAGTAAGAAATACGTGATTAGAACAAAACTGAAAAATTATGTATATATAGTTTATAAAAGATAATAATTCTTAAAATAATAAGACATATTATTTTTAACAATTTAAATGTTTTTATATATACTTTTCTTTTTATAGTGATTTAAATATAATTTAAGATTATTAATAAATACCTTGAGAAATTTATTATTTTCTTTTGAAAAATCAACAAATCGAATAATATGGCCTTGGGTTAGCAGTGGCAAATATTCGGGGTTAGCAGTGGCAAATATTCGGGTTCGAACAAAATCCCTAAATTCGGACCCTTTCGAATTTTAAATTCAGTCAATTTGGAATGTCAGAACCCAAAGTGTATAAATTTGTTGAAACTCGCATTTGTTTGAATACTCCACACCCAAATTTATACTAAAATTACACCCGATTTCAATATTTTGTTCGAATTTTAAATTTGGGTTGGGTTTAGGACATTCACCGAACATGCCTGAATTTGAATTTGACACAAAATTTGGATAACCCACTTTTCTTACTCCGAATTCGACTCGATTTTGAATTCAGACATAACTAAATAAATTTGGACAAAAAATTAATGTCTCCAAGTTAAAGACACTAGGATTATTCTACATAGATTAGACCATCCGCAACGGCGAGTTTGAGACTGAAATAACGCTGATGTGGCGTGAGCGAGGACGAGAAAGACAGTGCAGCGGCGATGACGAGTGTCGGGGGTGAGAAAAACTCGAACTCGTGTTCGCCGCGCGAGGAAGAGGACGAGATTCTCGACATATTTTTTCATTTTTTAATTTTTGTTATAGTGTATTTAAACTATTAAACATGAGGCTTACGCATTATTTTTACTTATTTTAATCAAACTCACACTCACTATTGGAAAACATGTTAACATGGAGAGTCTAACTCTAACTTTTTTGGTGGGTCATACTGCTTTCACCTCATCCAGTGAATATAACTTATGCTCACCATTGCAGGTGCTCTTATATGGAGCTGAGAAAAATCGAGACAAAATCTTGTGTAACGTCCAGATAATGTACCTAGACAAACTTGAATCCTTAATACATTATGTGGTGGTGACTCACCCTCGTGCTTATCTAGATCATGACCTAATATTTTAATCTTTTGAGTACTCAAAATGGGATTGAACTTTTATCTCTTTTGGAGAGACCCTCAAAACAGGCCGAATTCATTGCCAAAACAGAAAAAGAATCGAAAAAGACATCTGTCGCACTGTATCGATTATCGAATTGAGTACTTTCATATGTCAAAAAACTGTTCGAACGAAATTTCAATGTTAGGCTTGGCAAAAATTTGGGTCATGTAAATTGGAATCGATAAATTTGTCTTATGTGAAAATTTCAATGAATTAAATTCATGTTTACACTTGATTTTTATTCGGATTGAATTAGGTCGGATAATTCGAACGGAATTAAATTCGAGTTAGAATTGGATTCAAACAATGAAAAAAAGAGAAACTTTATGTCTAAATATTCAGTCAATACAAAATTCAGATGAAAAAAATATGTCCAAACCTGACCTTTTCTGGGTCGGACAAAATTTTACCAACTCTATTTGGTATAGTCCGACTCGGAAATAATTGAATATAGTTATAAAGTTTTCGTCTGAATTTTGACTTCATCTGATTCGACCGACCGAAAATTTGGATGTAATATTTTTGTATTTTTTCATCGACTTAACCCAATATGGACATAAATTTAGACTTATTTGAATTGTCCAACTAAAAAAATACTCGAAAAAGGTGAACATCATATATCAACTTTTGTTCGATATCAATTCATCCAAACCCGAAATAATCTGAACATATTTTATTTTTAAGGTGGGATAATAGTAAATGAAAATGGTTGGAACTAAAATTTTGATAAATACAGAATATGTCAAAGCATATTCGCAATAGGAACTAGCTAGCTCGATCCATTCGTTCTCAACGTACGCGTCGTACCATTCGAGTCATGCATGCTTAGGGATGGCAACGGGGTAGATCAGGAATGGGGGAGTATACCCCCGTCCCCATCCCCGTTCCCAAAACTCATCCCTATCCCTGCTTCGGGGAATGATTCTTGCCCCATCCCCATCTCCACGGATTCCCTATCCCCAACGGGGATTTTTTAAACCTGTTAAAAATCTAACTAAATTTTAATCGGATTCGGTTTTTAATCGGATCAGGTTTTTAACCTGTTCAAAATACAATGTATTTAACTTGCTCAAGCAACAATACATCAAAATCAAACAATAATACATCACGAATAATTGAACATGAACATATGAACTAACACCATAGCATCATTTATTAGACCTTTAGTTTTACAATTTACAAACAACACGAGTAATTGAAGCATAAGAGCACAGTTTATAAATTGACGCATAAGAGCAGTCCAATGCTTGCAAATCTTCCACCAACAAAACATACACACGATTCAGCAGCCTAGTGTAGACCACTATCCATAATACAAATGCCAATTGAATCTAGAAATCAGGCGAACATATGACACCCACAATGGCCTAAGAGCACAGTTTCTCAGAAAATAACATAATCTCAGCATCGATCACTTACATAAGAAATTATATTGTAATTATATGGTGAAGAAATTATATTGTAATTATATTGTGAGAATGAGAGTGTGAGAGTGAGAGTTGAGAGAATGAGAGGGAGATGAGAATATAATAGAGAAAAAACAAAAGGAACTGACCGAGCGAGCAGAGATTCAGCGAATGAACAAACACACTGAGACTTGAGAGAACGAAGCACGCACTGAGAGGAGGGAGCAGCGACTCAGCGAAGGCCGAAGAATTTAGGAGGGAGCGGAGCAGAGATTCAGCGATTCATATTTCAGAAAAGGGAGGATCGAGTGAGGCGCAGTGAGCGTCTGAGTGACCGAGTGAGGCAGTGAGAGATTCAGCGAATGGAAAATGGAGGATGAGGGAAGCGGCTGCCAATTTAGGTTAGGGTTTCTGAGAATAAATTCAAAAATTACTGTTTTGTCCTTTCCATTAATATATATATTCAATATATATAAAGGTTATTTGGTAATTTTAACATTTTCGGAGACGAGGATTCGGGGATGGGGACGGGGAATTCTCCCCGGCGGGGAAAATGGGGACGGGGACGGGGAAAATTTCGTCCCCAACCCCGCCCCATCCCCGAGCGGATTTTAGAAAATCGTCCCCGTCCCCGTCCCCGTCCCCATCCCCAATGGGGGTGGGGATTTTTCCCCAAAGTGGGGCAGGATCCCGGCGGGTTCGAGGATTCCCCACCCCATTGCCATCCCTATGCATGCTGACATTTTTTGTTTTTAATTATCTTGCCTCAGTTACACAATAGTTGGATCCTTTCCCAACAGTTTTGCCTCAGTTATTTTTTGGATAGACAAAATGAAAATGGTACAAATTTTATGACAAAATATCTTACCTCGATATAAAATTCATACATTTATATATTAAATTGAGAAAAAAGGATTAGTATGTAATTATAACTTTATCTAGAGTTTTCAAAATTTATTAAAACAATACCTAAAAAATTACTTATAATAAAATTTATTTAATTAGAATATCATTTATAATTAATTACATGCTTAATAAACTTATTCCAAATTTCTTATAATTAATATAAAAAATTTTAGTATAAACAACTAGCAAAGGTATTAATTTCACAAAAAATAAGAGACTTAAACAATATCTTATGCAACATACATCTCACTGTATTAAATGTAAAAGATCTACATGGGGTAAAACTCCACAGCTTAGTGTCAGAAAAAGAAAACAAAACTCAACTCAGCTATCTAATCTCTCTCTCAATTACTTCCCGCATAAAATACAAACATTTGATTAGGTTTTGTTTACAGTGGAGAGAGAGAACACAGGAACAACCTTGGCTTGATTTTCCCTGGTAGTATTTTCCGCAGCAACCAAACAAGACTCTGCAAGATGACCCAGCCTCCAACACTTCTTACACACCCTGCAAACATTCTCATACTGAAAACTCACCCAACAACAAACTCCCTCTCCCTCCTCCTCATTATTTTCCCTCCCACCATCCAAACACGCCCCTGGTAAAACAGGCCTGTCCACCTCAACCCTCACCTTCACCCTCACAACACCCCTCTTCCTCACGTCCACGTCATCCACCTCCCCCAGCAGCCGCCCCAGCTCCGCCTCCACGTGGCGGCTGGAGAGCCCCGCCGGGATTCCCCGCATCTGGACCCACAGCGGCGCGTGGGTGACGCGCCACTCCTTGGGGTCGGCGCGTGGGTCGCACGGCTTCAGGACGAGGGGGACTCCCATGATCACCACGCTCTCGAGGCAAAGGAGGTCGTCCCTGTCACGTGCGGTGGAGCAGCCGAGGAGGAAAAGGTTATCGGGACCCACACGGGTGACTCTGACGGCGGCGGCAAAGAGGGAGTTGACGGCGGATTCGAGGGCGGAGGTGGAGAAGACACGGTCGTCGATGACTTGGCCGATGAGGGCGGTGGACCAGAAAACGACGTCGTCTGAGGGTGGCAGTTGTGGGGAGAGTAATTTGCTGCGACGACGAAGTAGCTTAGACTGCACCATGGATCTTGATCTGATATAGCTCTGTTGCTTATTATTAATTAATTATCACCAAATTTAGGATGAAATTTAAAGATAGATAGATGTATGTGGCGACTCGGCTGTGTGAATTGTGATGCCGTAGATAGAAAATGTGTGTTTATATAATATTGAAAAGTGGGTGGTGGGTCACTGTTGTCCGTACCGTGGTGAGGACGGCAGTGCGGAAGTGGAACGCAATGGTTATCCAAATTATGACGCTACGTTAATTACGAGAAAAATCGATAGCGTGCGAAAAATTACTCTTCTAGAAATCAACCTCAAATATATAGGCAAAGAAAATGACAGATATTTCTTGAATGTGTGTCTTCCTTATCATATCTGTTTCTTTGTTGTATTGTGCACCTGTTTTATTTGTTGGTTTCCAACTTCAATTTGTTGAGATGTATTTGCTGATTTGCAAGTTTATTGTGATCTCTGTAATTCCATTATATTTGTTGTTTTACAACTTTGTCGAGTTACTGTATTTGCTGCTTTCCAATTTCGTTGTGATCTCTGTAATATTTTTGAACTTTGAACAATACAAAAGAATTAAAATATTTTTTTAAACATCTTAAAAATTAAAATATCTATTTATATATTTTCATAAGTTTAAATAAAATTATAACCTATATTTTGTGACTTCAACCAAATGTAACTATAATCCTTCACCGTTCTTAATTCTCATGTATTGAATAACATAGACTATATGAATTTATTTTGCTATAAAATCTTAGTCATCTGATAATTTAATATGTTAACTTTTTAAATTTTCCTAACTTTCTCTAGATTTAAATTTTCCTAAATTTTACTAACTTTTTAAATCAACAATTTGCAGACTTTCTGTGAGGCTTTTCAGAGAAAATAACTGCAGGTTGCAGTTACAGCGTACGTAAATGAGAAGATGGAGATTACAATAAATTTTAGTAACGAAAATTAAGCGATAAAACGAGCATCGGATTTACGTGGAAAATTGAAGAACTCGGAGGAAAACCTACGGACGACGACAACCGAAATAATCCACTATGAGAAAAAAAGAGGAGTACAAAACGATCACTATCACAAGGTGTGATACGATCAACAATGAAGATTACAATACAATGTCTCAACTCACAATCTCTCTCGAGATAACAATGGCGGAATTCTCTAGGAAAATATTGACGAAATTTTCTCTCTTAATATTTTCTCTCGAATATGATCTATATGTTTTACGACTTGGAGAATAAATAGAGTTAGAAAGAACCTAACCCACATCGCTTTAGAAAAAACACTAGCCAGCTTTGCGAAGACAAGCGAGGCGCGGGGCGCGTCGCATGAGGCGCGAGTGGCGCCGGTGTCCGGCGCAGGTCGCGTCTCCATTCGTCGCTTCTGCCCGCTCTCTGTACTGGGCGCGAGTAGTGACGCCGTTTCGGGCACTGCTTGCGCCTCCTTTTTCTTCTCTCTGTCTTGGGCGCGGGCGACGCCTCCTTGATTCTTCTTGTTGATGGACCCCTAGGAGGATCCACTGAGCCACCACCCAACACTCTCCATCTTGGACCATGATCCGACTCATCGGTCCAAATAAGCACCTCGACTGTCGCCATCAACACGTCCGTCCGCAGGGCGTAACTCGAAGGACTCTCACATGCTCAAAACACCAACTTAGTCATAAGTCTAAGCAGTGCTCAGACTTAGCTATAGATAAAGGCTTGGTTAACATATTTGCAGGGTTCTCAGAAATATGCACCTTCTTCACAACAATCTTACCTGTAGCAACTGTATCTCTAATGAAGTGGTACCTAACACTTATATGTTTGGTCTTTGAATGGTAACTGTCATTCTTGGTCAGATGAATAACACTCTGACTATCTGAATAAACCGCGGTTTCTTCCTGTAGTACACCAAACTCAATGACCAAACCCTTCAACCAAATATCCTCCTTCATTCCCTCTGTAGCAGCAATATACTCAGCCTCAGTGGTAGAAAGGTGATAACTGCGTTTCATGACTATGTTTTTGGGGGTTTTCAATAGTGAATTAGGGATAATTTTGTGTGTGAACCTTGATTTTTATTCCAATTTCCCTACTACACTTGGTGTTGTTGTTTTTTATATGAATTTGTGGGTTTTGAGGCCAAAACACCAACTTTCTCTCAACTTCAGGCAAGAGTGAATATACCACGGACCTCTACATGTCAAACCCAAACCGTGGTACAAATTTGGGACGGAAAGGAGCAAGGAATAGCCGGGCAGCAGCAACCTTGGGCAGCCCGTGGTGGTGGCCACGGTCCGTGGCGGGCTTGCCCAGCTCATTTTGGCGAAGGAAAGAAGAAAGAAGCGGGAGGAAGCGACGGTTTTTCGAGATTCATTCATTATCTATCAGTTTTTTTTCGTTCTTTGGCCGTCAAGAAGAGAAAAGAGAGCCCTAATACTTCCATTCTACTCCTCTTCCCTACCATCAAGATTCAAGATCGAATCGATTCAAGAGAAACCAAGATTCGCAAAGGAAAGGAGCAACGTTCGCGGAGAACGTTCTACCCCGGGATCGAAAGGCTCGACGGGTTGTATTCTTCGCAATTCTATTCTTTCTCTTTGATTTCCTTCTTAGTTTTGAGATTCGATTATGATGTTTGGAACTTGTTTTGTGTTTTCATTGAATATGAGCGAGTAGATTTCTTGAATTCTAGGGTTTTGCAACCCGAAACAATGTAGTTTGATTGTTTGTTATTAGTTTGTGCATGAATTCTTGATTAGAATCAATAGAAGGTTGTGTTTTCCATGTTTATGAGTATTCTTAAGGCCTTGAATATTTGTAAGTTTGAGATTAACCTGAGAAGTACTGAAAGGTGAATTCGGGTAATCTGACTACCAACCTGTCTACCTAGGCTTATGAAAGTTGAAAAAGGAGTAGTAAACTAGGGAATCATTAGATAACCTGACTTTTAAGACCTTCAATTCTGTTTAACCTAAAAGGCAGACGAAAGTTGTTGATTAGGTTGTTTAGAATAATTCTATTTAGCATCGAAAGGGCGATAGAATTAAGAGGTTATCGATTCTTGATTCATTCTTGAATGTATGATTGTGCAGGCTAGGTTTTAGTAATCGAACTCGTTGTTAGGTTAGCATCTCCCTAGAAGTCTTTCTCTCTTGATATAATTTTTGATTGATTTTCTTTTTCTTGCTTTATTAGTTTTAATTATTTTTTAAAGTCTTCCAAAACCCAAATCTGATTAGCTTAGCAATCGTGATAGAGATTAGTTTTCTGTGCTGCTGATTGAGTCCCTGTGGGATCGACCTTGACGTGCTACTACGTACACCGTGTGCTTGCGGGCCTGTCAAGTTTTTGGCGCCGTTGCCGGGGACTCTGTCCCTAGCAGTCGGTAAACGAATTCTCTTAGGTTGACTAGGCTGTTTTCCTTTTCTTTCTTTTTCTTTTCTTTTTATCTTTGATTTTTTTTCTTTCTTTAAAAAAAAAAATGGCAATTCTTGATTTTCCCCAATTTGATCAGGAATTATTTTGGCTCTATTTTGAGAGATTACTTGCATGTCATGTTCCATGTTGTATTGTCCTGGAAAATCAGATGTTCTTGACATTGTGGCTTTGGGGGTGAATAGTGAGACTCGTACTCTATTAGAGTATTTTGGTTTCTATGATACTCAAACTGTTGATGAAGCTTGGAGTTTGCTTGAGTGGCTTGCACGTGATACTCGTGATTTTGAAAATTATTATGGTGCATTCTCTTTCCCCAATCTTTGTGCATCTCATGCTAGATTATGTACTCAACCCCATTGTTTGCCTCATTGTCGTTTGTGTAATTCTTTTGATCATGATGAATCTGCATGCCCTATTTTAGCCAAACTTTATTTTTTGATGAGGGCAATGCAAGAGCAACAAGATAAGGTTGAAGCTTGTCTAGAAAAAATAGATGAAATAGTTGACCCTTCTAAGTCATCTTTGCCAACTGTTTCTCCTTCTCATCCTAGCTTACCTAGAGACACTACTGATGGTGTCTTTGCTTTTCATAATGCATCCTTACCTTTTTCTCAGTCGACGGGGTTCGGGGTGAGTGATTCCCATGGGTTTAATGCTAGGTATGATGATGATGTTTATCATGAGTCAATTGATGCTATTTATGAGGAGTCTTGTGAGGGGTTTGTAGGTGGATTGGGTCCTTCAAGCGAGGAATCTGTTGATGTACTCCATGTTTCTACACCTTGTTCACCACCTTCCCTTGCCCCTAAGAACCTTGAGGAATCCATTCCCTGTGAAAAAACCATTGATGTTCATTTTGATGTGGGATGTGAGGTTGATTCTTGTGATGTGACTGTGATTGAGGGGACCAACAATGTCTTTGATTTGTCCTTAGACACTTTAGAAGGGTTTCATCCCTATCTTGATCCATATTGTAAATGCCTAGAGGACTCAGTTAGAAAAATCATGTGGACTACTTATTTTGATTCTTTTGATTTTTCTAGTGCTTTTGACTTATTTGAGAGAGTGCAACTAACATTTTTTTCCATGAGTGTTTTGTTGCTCTCTTATACGCAGGCTTGTGAACCGCATGCTGCGGAATTTGACAAGCTTCTAAGGGCTTTGACTGCATCTGAGGTAAGTTTCGTCTAACTAAAGACGTTAAACTAGCGCTTCTTGGGAGGCAACCCAAGCGTTTAATTGCTTTATTAGGTTTTATTTCGTTCCTTTAATTTTCTTCGTTTTTTTAGAATGTGATGCATTATGTCGTTTCCTTCTTGTGCATGTTACCCTTATTCGAAATGCATTGTGGATACTGCTTTGTCCAAGCATGGGGGGGGGGGGGATTGGGTTGATTGTCTTAAAATCATGTGCTAGAGTGAGACTGACGCCTATAGTTGCATGTTTCTTAGTTTCGTTTTGTATTTGTTAGACATTGAATTTGCATCTAGGTTGCATATAGGAGTAGTTTTCTTGCTTTCTTGCTAAAAAAAAAAAATTAGGATAGTCTTTCGCCTTTAAGAGGTGTGTGTTTGGATTGTCATTGCAAGTGTATACTTATGGGATTTTTGGCTTGATGTGGATGATGAAAGAGACTTTGTTGTTTGTTTGACTTAGGTTGCTTGTCTTGTTTGTAATTCATCTAGTCTTGATCAATTCATGTGTATGATAGTAAAGTTCTTATGTTTGGTACATCAAAGGAACTAGTTGCTTGTGATTGTGGTAAGTTAACCCGTGAGACTTCTTGAGCCTAAAAGACTATCATTTTTATAGTCTCATTTTCTTTTGAGTGTGACCTTACCATGTTTGCATCTCTAGAACTTGACTTGATTCTTTTTGAAACTGCATTTGACTTGTGCATTATGTTAATATGATTGAGGCCCATTTTGAAGCCACATAGCCAAAAAAAGCCACCTAACAATATGACCCCTTTTTGCTAGCCCTTTACTAACCATTTTTCCTGTCTTGTTGTTTACCCTATTGCGCGCCCTTGGCCTGTTTTTAATTCCTCACCTTTTAGCCAAGTTAGTGGCGCAACAATTCAGTTGGGGGGTAGTTTTGTAGTCTAATTGTTGGTGACTTCGTTGGTTGGTTTACTTGATGAGAAACATTGTTCATAATCGTTATTTATCCCCTCTTTTCATTTGAGGTTGAAATTGGTTCGATGGGAAATGAGTCGTTTCTATATTTATCTATGCTATTCTCCACAAAGTAAAAAAAAAAAAAAAGAATGAAAAGTACAAAAAAAAGAGAAGTTTTGAGGAATAAGGTGAATAGCATGGTGGTTTTCTTGTTTATATTGACTCTTCCGTTATTTTGCTTCGATGGGGAAGATATTTATGCTTCATTGCGGTGTGAAGTAAGAGGTGTTGAGTTTTATGTTATGGGAATGTTGCTCTTTAGGTCCTTGGCTCTTAGCTCCACATTACCCAAATGAATTCCCTCCTTACCCTACACCTAAGCCCCATTATAACCCTTGAAAAGTCCTCATGATTAACATTTATGCATATTGTTTATAGCGGTAGGGAATTGAGAGTCTTGTCAAGCTTATGGCAGGTTGTTTACATTGGTTGAAGGTTTTGAGTGAACCGTCATATCTATTTAAAACACACGAGGGGAGTGATTTACATACCCTAAAGTGAGGTCCTACCGATCCCAACTAGTTCGCCAAACATGTGAATGAATTTTGATTACATTTGAGTTGTGATAGACTAATTGCGTTGCTTCCTGGCTTGTGATTCTATTTCGAACAACAATTTTTCTTTCAATTTGATTCTTAATCTCGCTAGGGAGTCTCTTTGTGTATGCTTGTTTTGGCTTTCTAATATGCCCTTTTTATTAGAGGAGGTGTGAGTAGATTTCTTTTCCTTTTCAAGTCTTTTCATCTTGTTTTGAGTCTTGTACTTGCTTGGGGACAAGCAAGGAGTAAGCATGGGGGGGATTTGATAACTGCGTTTCATGACTATGTTTTTGGGGGGGTTTTCAATAGTGAATTAGGGATAATTTTGTGTGTAAACCTTGATTTTTATTCCAATTTCCCTACTACACTTGGTGTTGTTGTTTTTGATATGAATTTGTAGGTTTTGAGGCCAAAACACCAACTTTCTCTCAACTTCAGGCAAGAGTGAATATACCACGGACCTCTACATGTCAAACCCAAACCGTGGTACAAATTTGGGACGGAAAGGAGCAAGGAATAGCCGGGCAGCAGCAACCTTGGGCAGCCCGTGGTGGTGGCCACGGTCCGTGGCGGACTTGCCCAGCTCATTTTGGCGAAGGAAAGAAGAAAGAAGCGGGAGGAAGCGACAGTTTTTCGAGATTCATTCATTATCTATCAGTTTTTTTCGTTCTTAGGCCGTCAAGAAGAGAAAAGAGAGCCCTAATACTTCCATTCTACTCCTCTTCCCTACCATCAAGATTCAAGATCGAATCGATTCAAGAGAAACCAAGATTCGTAAAGGAAATGAGCAACGTTCGCGGAGAACGTTCTACCCCGGGATCGAAAGGCTCGACGGGTTGTATTCTTCGCAATTCTATTCTTTCTTTTTGATTTCCTTCTTAGTTTTGAGATTCGATTATGATGTTAGGAACTTGTTTTGTGTTTTCATTGAATATGAGCGAGTAGATTTCTTGAATTCTAGGGTTTTGCAACCCGAAACAATGTAGTTTGATTGTTTGTTATTAGTTTGTGCATGAATTCTTGATTAGAATCAATAGAAGGTTGTGTTTTCCATGTTTATGAGTATTCTTAAGGCCTTGAATATTTGTAAGTTTGAGATTAACTCGAGAAGTACCGAAAGGTGAATTCGTAATGACTACCAACCCGTCTACCTAGGCTTATGAAAGTTGAAAAGGAGTAGTAAACTAGGGAATCATTAGATAACCCGACTTTTAAGACCTTCAATTCTGTTTAACCTAAAAGGCGATTTAAAGTTGTTGATTAGGTTGTTTAGAATAATTCTATTTAGCATCGAAAGGGCGATAGAATTAAGAGGTTATCGATTCTTGATTCATTCTTGAATGTATGATTGTGCAGGCTAGGTTTTACTAATCGAACTCGTTGTTAGGTTAGCATCTCCCTAGAAGTCTTTCTCTCTTGATATAATTTTTGATCGATTTTCTTTTTCCTGCTTTATTAGTTTTAATTATCTTTTAAAGTCTTCCAAAACCCAAATCTGATTAGCTTAGCAATCGTGATAGAGATTAGTTTTCCGTGCTGCTGATTGAGTCCCTGTGGGATCGACCTTGACATGCTACTACGTACACCGTGCGCTTGCGGGCCTGTAAAAAGGGTTGCTATAGACTGGAGTGAGGTCTTCTAGGACACCGCTCCACCACTCATAGTGAATACATACCCTAAAATTGAGCGTCTCTTATCTTAATCTCCACCATAATCAACATCCACATAAGTTGCAACATCAGACGTTGCAACACTGCCTCTATACAAGATGCCTTTCTCCAAAGTGCCCTTCACATACCGAAGGATCCACTTTACTCCTTCCCAATGGTCATTCTCTACATTCTACATATATCTACTCATCATACTAATTGCATGGGACAGGTCAAGTCTAGTGCACACCATAGCATACATCAAACTACCAACTGTCCTAGCATAGGGAACATTAAACATCTTCCTAACCTCCAAATCACATTTAGTGAAACACTTACCAGACAACTTGAAGTGCACAACTAATGGAGTTGAAGCTGCCTTATAGTTTCTCATGTTGAACCTGTTCAACACCTTGTCCAAATACCTCTTCTGAGACAAGAACAACCTCCCTGCCTTTCTGTCTCTGTAGATCTCCATACCCAATATCTTCTTTGCTACCCCGAGGCCTTTCATCTCAAACTCCTGGTTGAGTTGTGATTTCAGCTTCTTGATCAGTGACATGTCCCTGGACGCAATCAACATGTCATCAACGTACAACAATAAATAAATGAAAGACCCATTGTCAAATTG
Source organism: Portulaca oleracea (assembly GCA_029582165.1). Classification (NCBI taxonomy): domain Eukaryota; kingdom Viridiplantae; phylum Streptophyta; class Magnoliopsida; order Caryophyllales; family Portulacaceae; genus Portulaca; species Portulaca oleracea. Next base: position 8,894,851 of record CM055893.1, read on the forward strand.
CCTGAAGTACACACAGTTGTCATAATGACTCTTTGTGTACCCTTGCCCAATCATAAAGGTATCAAACCTTTTGTACCACTTCCTAGGTACTTGTTTAAGTCCATACAAGGACTTCCTCAATCTGGGCACCTTTTCCTCCTTACTAAGAACAGTGAAACCCTCTGGTTGCCTCATATCTATTTCCTCCAACTCGCCATGGAAGAATTTTGTCTTCACATCAAGCCGCTCCAACTCCAAGACAAATAGAGCAACGCAGGCTAGTAAGGTGCGAATTGACGTATGCTTCATAACTGGCAAGAAAACCTCATTATAGTCAATTCCCTCACTCTGGTTGCAACCAATAACCACCAATCGGGCTTTCCACCTTGCATTTTGAACTCCAGGGATACCTTCCTTTCTCTTGTACACCCACTTTGTAGTAAGAGCTCGTCGCCCTTTTGGCAACTCACACAGCTCCCAAGTTTGATTCTTTTGCAGACTCTCCATCTCTTCTTGCATAGCTCTTATCCAGTTTGAGGCACTTGTATAAGAGATGACCTCCCGATAGGTAGAAGGTTCAACACCTTCAGGAGTCTCCTCTACAACGCTCAAAGTATATGTGATCATATCATTATCTTCCTATGTATATTGAGTTGCTCTTTTGATCTCCCACCTAGGACAATCTCTTGCTATGATATGTTCTTCCTCTACACGAGGAACATCAGTCTCAACCTCAAACTCATCAACTTAAGTTGTTTCAGGAGCAACATCGGCAAGCTGCTCCTGATTGCAGGTTCCAGTAGATCCACCTTGAGCCTCAACCTCCTCCACCTTGAACTCAACTCTCCCTGCATCATCCTCCTCATTACCTGCACCATTAGAAGTGATAGTAGATTTCACTCCAGATAACACAGCAGGTTCATTAAAAGTTACATCTCTAGACTGTATGAGTTTTTTCAAGTTAGGACACCACATTCTATATCCTTTAGACTCAGACCCATATACTAGAAACATGTATTTAATAACCCTGGGGGACAACTTCCCCTCATTCACATGGGCATATACATGACATCCAAAATTCTTAAATTAGAATAATTAACTGGATTACCTGTTCATACTTCCTTTGGCATTTAGAACTCAATAGAGGCATGAGGTGATCTATTTAGCAGATAACATGTAGTAGCAACGGCCTCTGCCCAGAACGATAAGCTCTTCCAAAGCCCTGTATTTGAGAACATAAAGCGAGCTTTCTCTAGGAGTGACCTGTTGATCCTCTCAGCAACACGATTTTGCTGAGGTTTACCCACCAAGATTCGATGCCTAGCAATTTAATGTTGCTTGTAGAACTAAGTAAACTCAGAATCAACGAACTCCAACCCATTATTTGTCATGAGTTTCTTTATCTTCCTGCCAGTCTAGTTCTCCACCAAAGATTTGAACTTCTTGAAATATGAGAATATCTCATTCTTATGTCGTAGGAGGTAAACCCAGGCCTTCCACGAGAAATCATCCACGAATGTCAACATATAGCGCTTGCCATCCAAAGATAGCACTTTAGCAGGACCCCACAAGTCCGAGTGAATGTAGTCAAGGATCCCTACTGTTGTATGCATAACCATGGAGAAACTGACCCTCTTTTTCCCCATAGACACAGTGGTCACAAAACTCCATCTAGTCAATCTGTGCACCCCCAAGATAACCTTTCTTGCTCAGTATTGGCATTCTCTTCTCTCCTAAGTGACCCAGTTTCATATGCCACAATTTTATGCTGTCGGCCTCATCATGGTTAGAAACTACTGTTGCAGTTCCTGTCACTGTAGACCTCTACAAGATGTATATACTGCCCTTCCTGATTCCCTTCATAAGAACCATGGAATCCTTGCACACTTTCAGGATACAATCTTCTCCTTTGTACCTGCAACCGCTAGCCTCAAGAGTACCCAAAGAAATCAAATTGCGGGTCATGTTAGGAATATTACGAACTTCTTTCAAGGTTCTGACAACATCATCATGGGTTCTAATCATGATGCTAGTGATCCCGGCAACCTTGTAGGTTGTGTAATTACCCATGACCACAACGCCAATATCTACACTTTTATAAGACTCAAACCAGCTCTTATGAGGACACATGTAGTAGGTACACCCAGTATCAAGAACCCACTTATCTCTAGCTATCCTACTTGATGTGGTAACCAAAGCATCATCCATAACAATAAACCCCTCTACATCTGACTCGAACTCAACACAATTTGAGGTACCGAGTTTGGTTCGGTTATCCTTACTACCCTACTTCCAGTCTTTCGCTTTTACTTCACTAAGGTGAAGGACACCACGGTCCCCATACAACATGATCTCCTTAAATTGTTTGTGTGACGCAGGAAGGGATAAAATTAAATGTAAAGCCTTATCCTCATAAGTGTATTTACATCCATTGATTCTAACTCAGTAATAATAGAATCAAATTCACTAAGATGTGCTTGCATAAAAGTACCTGTAGGCATTCGTAGCCTGTAGAGTTTCTCTTTCATTTGGTATTTGTTGGCGAGACTCTTCAACATATACAACTCTTCCAGTTTAGCCCAAAGCTTTCGGGGTTCCACAATATGCATAACCTCTCTCTGAATGTGCTTTGCCAAGTGCCAACCACAGCTGAATCTCGGCCAGAGTCTTATCTTCCAACGTCTTCCACTCTCTCGCACTCAAGATGCCGTTGATCTCCTTCTGAAGTTTCTTGAAATCGTCATTGCTCATCGTTTCATCAGTCTTCGCGTTAGGATACTCGATCACATCCCATAACCAATTTTGAATCAAGACCGCCTTCATTTGCAGTCTCCACATCGTGAAACTCCTCGTTCCATTGAATTTTGGAATCTCGCACTTCATGCTTGAAGTCATCTCCACCAGGCTTCGATACCACTTGTAAGGGTTATTTAGAGAAAATAACTACAGGTTGCAGTTACAGTTGCAGCGAAAACAAACGAAATGACGGAGATTACAACGAAATTTAGGAGCGAAAATTAAGTGATAAAACGAAGACCAGATTTACGTGGAAAACCAAAGAACTCGGAGAAAAGCTCACGGTCAACGACAGCCAGAAATAATGAGAAAAAGAATGAGTACAAAACGATCCCTATCATAGGGTATGATAAGATCAACAATGGAGATTACAATTCAATCTCTCAACTCACAATCTCTCTCTAGATAACGATGGTGGAACTCTCTGAGAAACTATTGGCGAAACTCTATCTCTCAATATTTTTTCTCTGATATGATCTATATGTTCTACGGCTAGGAGAATTAATAGGGTTAGAAATAACCTAACCCACGTCGCTTGAGAAAAAACCCTAGCCGACTTTGCAAAGACAGGCGAGGTATGGGGCTTGTCGCATGAGGCGTGGGTGGCGCCGGCGTCCAGCACAGCTGGTGCCTAGCAGACGCAGGTGGTGTCTCTATTCGCTGCTTCTTCCCCCTCTTTGTCCTAGGCGCAGGAGGTGCCTTTTCGGGCACTACCTGCACCTCCTTTTTTCTCAATCTGTCTTGGGCGCTGGTGGCGCATCTTGGGGTGCTGCCTGTACCTCCTACCTTGATTCTCCTTACCGATGGAGCTCTAGGAGGATTCAATGGACCACAACCCAACACCTTTCTCTTTGAATAACTACTCCTACTTTCTCACAATTGTTTGACAATTTCGTTAGTATCGACAGTGTTGTTGTACTAATAGCTACTTCTAAATTTAATTTGTCGAAAAATTGTATTTATACATAGAAGAAACTTTATAAATCAACCATTCTATCAATAGATAAAGATAATGATACGTATCTTGAATTCATTTGAAATATTTATTATTTATATTTTTATATGTTTTAATTGTTTTATAATTATTTTAATTAGGTCAATTATAACCGCTTGTTTTGCTATGTGGACGATCATATATCAACATCTTAGGGTATAATATTTTGTGTACTTCTGCATTTATGACAAAATATAAATAAAAATTGAATTCACGATATTAATATATACTAGATATTCTTCGTAATCAGATAATTTTACTTTCCTTTATAGTCTGTTTGGATCCAATTTAAGAGGGGGAAGGGAGGGTAAAGGAGGGTAAGGTAATGGAGGGGAGGGGAAGGGAAAGGAGGTGTTTAGGGTTAACTTTGTTTGAATTTATTAATAAGGGGAAGGGAGGGCAATTGTTAAAATTCTTCCCTTCCCCCTCATTCCCCTTCATTTTGAGGGTTAAAAAAATGGAGGGTAACGGAGGGGAATGAGGGTTAAGTGTTCCCCTCCCTTCCCCTCCCCTCACCCTCTAATTGTTTTCCCAAACATAAAAAATTAGACAATTCCCCTCCCTTCCCTTCCCCTCCCCTCCCCTCCTTTAACCCCCAATACAAACAGACTGTTAGTCTTTTATCATGTTATAAGAGAACATGGGAGAAGTGGAGAAGCGGTTGGGTCGAGAAGAACCATAAAAAGAAAAAAGGAAAGGAAAGGGAGAAGGCAAGATAGGAAATTCTTATTGATTTTATATATCTCATGGATGCATTTATAAAATAAATCTTATTCATACATGTGTCAAGTTTTACCTTAATCATTAGCCTTCTTATTTAATATAAATTATAAAATATATTTTTTAAAATTTTATTTTATTTTAAAAAATTTAAAATAAATATTTTTCACATTATGCTTATTTACTAGGGAAAAATTTAGATTTAAGATATTTAAATTTTAAAAAATTTTGGAAAATTGATTTTAATTTAGAAAATATATTTTATAATGTTGTACTAAATAAAAAAAAATGGCGAAGATAAAAGTTCACACATGTATGGATAAATATCGTTTTCATTGTGGTGATTGTCATGGTTGACAACCACTATAAGTTTTTCCTATATGTCATAATTAATAACACTGGTAATAAGTTGGTTGCTTTGATCCTGTATAAGCTTAGGCAAGATAGGAAATTTTTTGCGATATTCAAGTTGTGAAGAAGTAAATCTAGAAGTGTATGTATTAATGAAACTCATTCGGATCTTTTGATCGTCTTGAATCCAGACACTAGCAGTATTTAATATTTAAAAGCAAAGTTTCCTTTTTTTTTTAAAAGAAATTGACCGCTCTATGAAAAAAAAGTGGAATTACAATCCTTGAACCGGACACTATAAAAGTCTTGTAATAATCTCGACTCAACACATTGGATCTTTGCTAAATTTGTATCCATTCTTTCTTTAAATTTTCCCCAATATTTTTTTTTCATGTGTTTCTAATCATTCTTAAAGTTCAAAATTGTTTTACACTTTCACTCGTTATTCATTATCATTGTATAACAAAGATAAGGGGGGAAAAACTTTAAGTTTTGCTTTGACTTCAAAATAAAAATAAAGAACAAAAGATAAGACATACAATATAACCATACATCTTCATTTGAATTAACTGTTACAGTATATAACTATTTATAAACTAAATTTTGCGAAAGCCGAAAGGAAAAGAAAATTGTCAAATATAATTCAATTACAAAAATTAACTACAAAAATTGGGTTAAAAACTTCAAATTATGCTGGTTCTAAGTAGCAAATATAATGGTCATCAGGCCAATTTTTATTCTTCACACAGGTCACCCTCTTTACTGGCTGCTTCAGAATCCTTCTCATCCTCCTCAGGCTGCCTGATAGAGATAAGAATAAATGATAAATAGTAAACATCCAATAAAATAATGTTAAAAATTAGCTATTTTACTCCATTAATGCCACTCCATTCATTTTAATGAAAATTCTAATTCTTAATCTTCTTCTATGAGACGCCAAATAAAACAGGCATAAATAAATATCATCAAGCTCAAAAAATATAAGTTTGTAATAAAAAAAAACAAGCAATATCTGTCAGAGTATACTAATGTTTTTTTTATATAAAAAAATATCTTTTACGGAACCCTAGTACAAGTCAAATCATCTTTTAGGGTGTGCATGTGATAATTTAGGTCTAATAGTTGTGTAGGATGCATGTGATGTATATCTGAGATAGTAACCACTTCAAATAAATACAAAATAAATCCAAGATTTAGAGTATGTAAAATTTATAGATAAATGAAAAGTTAAATTATGGTAAATAAAAGTAAGTCTTGATAAGTGGAATAAAATGATATTTTTAAATATAATAACTTTTTAAGGAGATAATAAGTACTGATAAATGGGTAGGATGCATATGATGTATATCTCAGATAATAACAACTCCAAATAATACAAAACAAATATAAGATTTAGGGCCGGCAAAATTCATAGGCAAATGAAAAGTTAATTTTTGTAAATAAAGGTTTTGTTTTGGTGTGTATTGAAAAAAATATGGTACTTTTAAATATAATAGTAGCTTTTTAAGAAGAAAGTATCGCTAAACGTGTTGAAAACTTTTGATAATTTCCAGTAACTATTCAGATAAATAATTAACTAATTTCATTTACATGCCCATTGTCCAAGCCTTAATCACTAGGAGGAAACTACTAGCCAGTAAACTTGGCAATGGACAGTGGCGAATTTAGGTTTTCTGATTAGAGGTGGTCAATACACTGATATATTCACTCGATACACATAATATCTGTAATTTTTATCTCAAATTATACCAAATCATAGAAAATTTTTTTTACCGGTGGCCGTGGCCACCCTAAGACTAGTCTGAGATATGCCACTGGCAATGGGGTCATTGGATCGGGTTGGGTTGGATCATGTTGAGTTCGGATCCATTTCAAATTAATTATTTCTTACATTTTCGAGTCCGGATGGGTCAGGTTAGACTGGGTCAGTATTGCCAGATGGAAGCCAGAGCACTCCCCACAAAAAATGTAGTCTAGTGTATTATAACGGTTAGTTTTGCATGCAGTTATAAACGAGTTTTGAAGAAGCAAAAAAAGTAAAGTTTAAGTGACTGGAAAAATAGAGAGACTTTAATATGAAAGATGGATCTACTGAGGGTTTGGTGGGCGGCTGTTGGCAGCGCAGACCCTGGAACCCCACTCCAACAGCTCTTTGCTTGTGTCATCTTTGTGTACAATCACTTCTATGAAACACAGACTGTCTTTCTTTTCTTCTGTTGCTGTCTTTATTGCTGCTGTCAGCTCCTCTTCAGTCCGAACCTACATGCACCACACAAACCCAACATCCATCATATTAGACGTGTCGATTCGGACAGACGGGTTAAACACGGGTCAGGTGTATATTGTGTTATGATAAATACGAGTTGAGTATGTTTCGCATAGTTCTGGTAAACGTGGGCAGTGTATTCCTCATTGTTCGGGTGGATATAGGTGGTGTATTTCGTGTTCAGGTCAACCCAATAGGCTATGGTCCGTGACTTTTTGTCAATTTTTTCTTTGAGAAAGTGTCTTCGAATGCTCTAGCTAATTTGTTCAATATCTATAAAATATACTATTATCTAACTAGGACTGTCGAAAAATTCGGGTTGGGGGTCAATTTGGGTTCGGACAAATTGGACGTCAGACGAAAAGTTGTTGCTCGATGCATAGTTCTTCTAGGTATTTTTTGGGTCTGATAACTCAGACAAGTCAAAATCCGGCTCAATATTGGGTTGGGCCAATTAGAAAATGGAAATATTGTGTTATGATTTTCGGTGGAATCTGTCGAAGTTAAAATTCAGACAAAATATCTACGACTGTACCCAATTTTTGCGGGTCAGATTAAACTGGATATTTGGTTGATAACCATGTGATTAAGTAGCCCAAGAGATACACTAGAAGGGTAAGTGAGTGCAATAGTAAACTATATACTTGGTTGTCCAAGAGACACACTAGGAGTAGCAAAGTTTCACAACACAAGTACCTTGGTTGTCCAGCATTTGCCTTCACCATTGTGGATTGCATCTATAAGAGCAGTGTAATTCCAGTTCTTAATCACATTGTACGGGCCGTCATGGATCTCGACTTCAATGGTGTATCCGCCATTGTTGATAAGGAAGATGATCGACTTCTGCTCGCATCGCAGCATTGTCGATACATCTTGTGCAGTCACCTACGTACCATGCCAGAAAGTGAACACAATGTGAAAGACAAGATGAAATGCATGGTATGTGGAAAACATCAAATATGAGTGATTTCTAATATGTTTGCCTTCCACTTCTTGAAAAGAACCAAGTCAAAAAGGATTGAGGTTCATAGGATATTCTTCACTCTTCACTTTTAATACACGTTTGGTGGTTTTTCGGGAAAGACTTTCCCTAGGCCCTTCGAGAAACAGTTGACTAAGTTTGTGAGTGAAATAATGCGTTCCACATTAAAACTTTCCTACATATTATGGAGAATCAAATATAAGAAAGTTTGTCAACTTGAAGAAGTTGATCAACTTTCTCGAGAAAGTTTCCCAACCAAACGTTCCGTTAACCTAAAGAGCAGAATGTTGAATTTGTACTTTTTTTTCTTTTACGATTTTTGACGTTTCCACACCTCGCCTCGGTAGGATTCAGAGTATTAATACGCTTGGTTTTGGTTTCGGTTTCACTTTATAACGTTGTGACAAGAATTAAGAGGATGACAATTGCTTTTCCCTTGGTTAAAAAACATGCCCAAGAATGCAAATCATGAACGTATATATATAATAGGTACCTGGAAACTACCATCACCAATGAATGCAAGGACCCTCTTGTTGGGAACAGCTTGAGCATAACCAAGTGTAGCACCAACTGACCATCCAATGGATCCATACTGCATTTGAAACTCGTACCTGAAAAACAATTAAATCGCATCACAAATCCATTCATCCATCCATCTTACACGATAAACTACATCCACCACGCTCAAACTAAACTTAACTATACGTGTACGTGTACATATACGAATATAAATCATGATATCATACTGACCCACATCCATCTTACACGATAAATCTACCACGTTCAAACTAAACTTAAACACATATATGTAATATTATGGTGCGATTGGTAAGATTTCTAGGAAAATTGTTCCTAAGAAAAGTTTCCCTGGAAAGTTTTTCATTGGAAATATTTCCCCGGGAAATATTTCCCTTAACCCCCCTAAGGAAAATTTTCCCTAGGAAAACCTTGCAAATGGTGGGCCCCTTGTAAAAACTTTCCCGAAATCAATGTACAACCAAACACAAAAAAAATAAGTCAACTCATGAAAATTGACAATTTCCTCAAAGTTTTTGACTAAACAAACGCACTCTTAGACTTACCCGCATCCCTCGGGTAATCCCAACTTCTGACAGTTAAACCAGGAATCCCCTGTCTCGGCAATGACAGCAGTATCCCCCGCGAGCATCTTCTGTACATGCTGGAACATAACATTAACCCTCAACGGCTCATTCGGCTCGCACTTCGGCGGCTGTCCGTCAGGAACAAAGATCCTCTGATAATTCTCGTACGCGGTCGTATTCTTGTTAATCTTCTTGGCCAACTCCTGGAGGAAGTCCTTCATCATGACACACCCGAACGCGGGACCATTCCCAATGGTGACCCTGTCAGGCTGAACTATGATGGCTTTCTCCTTTTTAAGAAGCAAGGAGTACCCGACGGAGCTGTAGTCGTTGAAGATGGGCCCCGCGAAGAGGTAAGCGTCGGCTGATTCGACGATTTCAGCACAGAAGGTCGTGCTGACGGCGCCCCAGTAAGTTCCGATGAAGTGGGGGATGTGTTCGGGGACTTGGCCTTTTGCAGAAGGCATGACGGCGACTGGGTAGCCGCATGCGGCGGCTAGTTCGACGAAGGCGTCGGAAGCCTTGGACACTCGCAGCTTGGGTCCGCCGACCATCACCGGCTTGACCGCTTTGTTGAGGAACTCAGCGGCGGCCTCCACTGCCGCCTCCAAGCCCATTTTGTTACTCAGCCTGTACAACCAAAATGATAATGTAAAATGATAAGCGTATTGATTCAAAATGGTTTATAACCATTTTGAATTTCACCGTACTAAGTGTCTTGTTATTGAAAATAATCTAAAATGATCGGTTGATCACAATCTATATTTTTATATTATTTTCTCAAGATATAAAATTAGCAATATTTGGCAACGGAAAAATGATGTGTCCACCGGACTACGAGCTGTTGGCCGGGGAGTATAGATGGTCATTGTCGAAAAGTCACTTTTGTCATTGGCCACGTCATTTTTCCGTTGTCAGATATTGTTAATGTTTTGTTATATGAGAAAATAAAATAAAAATATAGACTGTCATTCACCAAAATGTCACTTTTGATTATTTTTAATAACAAGACGCTAAATACGGATTATTTGAAGCCAAAAGCCGTTTAAATAATTATAACAACATATTTCATTTCTTTGAAGATTATTACAATTTATAAACTATACAAAAGTATTTATTTATATTTATTCATAAATATAAAACTATGCATAAAATGTATATTCTTTGTTATGGTTGATAAAATTAGGCTATCATTTATATTTAAGACCTAGCTACTTAGGTAAAAAGAAAAGATGAGTAATGTTAGTACTACCTCTGTGCCATATTATTTGTCCTCTTTGGAAATTGTGCAGTCAAATTTTTAAAAATTAAACTACAAATTACTTAATATATACAATGATTTGTTCAATAAAATTACTATCATTAGATTCATAAACAAAAAGTATTATTCTAAAGATATATTATTGCAATTGTTAATAAAATATATTATTATATAAGAATTAATCAATAATATTAAAAATCGCGACTGTCAACAAAATGACAAATAATATAGTCCGGATGGACCGATGGAGTAGATACCTAGGGGTGATAGAAAAAGGAACAGGCTCCCTGCTGAAGGTAGGATGAGGAATGCCTGACAAATTACAACTGATGCTGATGTACACCGGCTTACTCTCCTTCAATGCCGTCGATATTGCCTTATCTATCTGTTCATGCGCATCGTCCAGGTTGTTCACCACCGCCTGATTACCAACCAAAAAAATGAAATGATGAGGTGATCCATCTGTGAATTCGGGCTGGCAAGTTAAGGTCATGTTCTTTTATGCGGTGGATAACATGTAGTAATAATATGATGTGGTTAGTTGTATTAAGAATGGTTGCTAATTTGGTATGGTATGTAAGGAGAGAAAAAAGTGAAAAGTAGTGAAAAATTGAGGAGATAAAAATTATGTTGTTACGGTAATGTGTGGTATGATATGGTAATATATGTGATGACTTGTGATTGCTGTGATAAATTGTGATAAATACAGTATGAGACCACAAAAAAAAAAAAAAACAGAGCCTTAATATGAACGAGTTGGTCCTCAAATTAATACAATACATGAAAGCACTTGACAGCCTGTGATAAAAAATTGTTGAGTCAAACGAGCAGGTCGAGTCTAGTACACTAATTCACATGTTTCCTAGTTCAGTTTATTTCAAGTACGGGCCTATGGGGGAGAAAATCGGGTTAGAAGCCCATAATTCTCAGTTGTGTTTAAATCAAATTATCGGGTCGGATCAAAAATTGACGGGTCCATCCCTAAACACAATACCTGAAAGCACGTGACAGCCAGGAAACACTGCAACTCCTGACTAAAGTCCGACAACCCGATCGTATGGTGCAAGATCCGGTTGGTCCCATAATCATTCGAGTTCGGACCCCCAACAATACAGATCACGGGGAGGTTCTCACTGTACGCGCCGGCTATGGCGTTGAGGACGCTGAGGCCGCCGACGGTGAACGTGACGACGCACGCGCCGACGCCCCGTGTCCGCGCATAGCCATCAGCGGCGTACCCGGCATTGAGCTCGTTGCAGCAGCCGACGTTGGTCAGCTTCGGCTCCGCGATCAGGTGGTCCAGGAGTGTCAGGTTGAAGTCACCAGGGACCGTGAACACGTCGGTCACGCCAACTTGGACCAGCCGGCGGGCCACGTGGCGACCGAGCGTCGCCTCAGGGCCCGCCGGCCCCGCCGTCGACTGGAGGGTCGCGACAGCGCTGTTCCCAGTGGAGCAAAGGTCGGTGCTCATCTCGGGGATTAGTGGAGGGGAATGGAAATATTTACGGGTTTTTTTTGTTTATTACCTCGCCTTCTTTGGAAGTAATATTACCTGACCTGCTTTTTTTTTTGGTGGGGGGATTAAGTTTTTGGAAGTGATTAAGGGAGGGATTTTATTTATAATTGTAGGGGGTAAGTTTTGTTTTGAGAATGGATTTGTAGGGGAGTGTTGTTTAGTGGTACAGAGAGAAATGAGGGGTGGTGTTGGTTTTTGAAGTTTCTATTTTGATTTGCTTTTGTATTCTTTTTTTGGAATGGTGCCCGAGAAAAAGGAGAAAATTTTAAGATAGAAATTAAGTGAATGCGAGATTGACATATTTATATTATTCATAAAATTTTGTCCGACCGATGTCTGAATTTATTCGATTCAGAACAAAAAATCAGTTTCGGTGAACCTGATTTTAGCATTGATTGAATATCCGAACACTATATTTTTCTTTTTTCTATTATTTGAACCTGATTTTGACCTAAATTTAGTAACATCCGAATTGTCCTATCCAATAAAATCTGGCATGAACATCAATTACTCATTCGAACTTTTATAGTAACCAAATTTAAACCGACCCAAATTTCTACCGGCTTCGATTTACATTACTCATCAACCTGTGTTGTAAGTAAGAGGGACACATTAGATCAGATTGCATGGGTCTAGTCTAGTAGTATGGTGGAATGCAGTGACATGTTTTGATTTTGCTCTTGGACCCTACTATTGAGTAATGATATCATCTAACTTTCCTAATTAAAACTTTCAAACTATATTGAAACGTAAGAGAGTTTTTTTTTTAATTATTGTTTAATTAACTAGAGTTCTTTTCTTTGAACAAATTAAAAATGAAATGCTAATCGAAATTTAATTATCTCTTTAGAGTGATGGGATGATATTACTTACTCATCACAAACATTACATAAGAGCACCGACAACAATTTGGAGGAAAGTGAGTTTTTTTTCTTAATTATTTGAAACTTAATAGGCTAAAAAGTTTTGCAACAAAGTTGCATACAACTTCAGAACACCAACAAAAATGGACCATTAGCGTCCAACGAATGCTTCTCATTATTTTTATTTATTTTTCTAATGCTGAATTTATCTTACAAATATCTCTCGAATTTCCTCACTGTTACACCCAAAATATCACCTTATGTCCTTATCGTGAACAAGTTTTCAAGTATAGTTGGTTGAAATTTAAGGAAAAGGTGAAATAAAGTGAAGACCTACCGTAAGTTTTCTTTATTTAATTTTAATGTTAGTTTATTTAAAAAAAGTGAATAATTAAGTACTAAATAATCAAAGAAGTTATATGTCCAATTGTTCTTTTGGCAGAGTTATATGCCGTCTTCACTGCCACTTGTTGGATTTTTTTGTTGGATTTTTTTATTACTATCTCTCTTATTTGTCTCATATCTAAAGTCCATTTAAGTCGATGAGTTATATTTATATCTCATAGAAACATGTCTCTTACTTTTGATAATGTACAAAGGGAGTAATACTTTTGATGATGCTGTGATTTTTTTTTAATGATGTGTACTATTATTTTTGAATGTGCAAGCAGTGAAATGGAACAACAATGCACAATAACCATTAGAAAAGAGATGAAACGAAACTATGAAGCCAAACCATGCTCAGTGACCATACATGTGTCAAGTTTAATCTTAAATGTTCAGTTGGCAATTTACAACCGTAAAAACGAACCCATAACTTAGAGACAACTGTAGTTTGACAATCCTCTCTTCCTACTATCATCATAAATATTTGTCACCTTACAATCTTCAATCACAAGTTACATGCTCCCCCAAAATGAGATGTTCATATGAATCGTTTGCTAATATACATTTCTTTCCCTAACCCGCAAAATTCTGCTCCTATTCTCTAATCGAACATTTTTGTTCACCATCGTATTCAGCAAAAGAGAACCCAGACTTCCACCCTGTTTTCTGCCTATGTACATTGATAGTGATCAGTGACCAAATCTTTTTTGCAATCTGCCATAAAAATAACCATAAAATGGCTATTTCATCATCGGTTTTTGCCGGGTCTTGCTGAACTGTACATCACCACTGAGGACCGAGCCAATGAACATCTCTGCTTCCTCGACAGACAAATCTCCGGTGAATGCAGCAAACTTCCCCCTTCGAGGTTTGTAGGCTACTAAGAAGCTGTCCGAGGATCTGAACCCGGATTTATTGAACGCATTTAGGAAGGATTGTTGCTTTCTGGCATCTAACAACGCATAAGAGATGGAATCCTTGGAGTCGGATGATGAGTTTGGTTTCCTGGATAAGGATTTCTGAGAAACCTGAACAAAGAAGGAGAACGCAATCGTTGAGCATACAAGTCTTGTCAACAGAAGATCAATGCCATCTGACAAGCAGTTGAACATGACTACATGAGTGAATAAGTACAAGTGTTTGGTTCAGGGGAAATCATTTCCGGAAAATGAGTTTCCCAGTTTCCTACGCCTGGTGACGAAATTATGGAAAATTATTTTCAAGGAAAATGAATTCTGCCACTTCCTTTGGAAAAAAAAATTTACAGAGTCCAACCAACATAAATTGTATTTTCCTCATCCTCCGAACTTTAGCTACCCAAACTTCCAAACTTTCTTAGGGGGAGAGAGAGAGAGAAGAAACAGGAAAAAATCGAGAGAAAGATAGATAAAAAAAGAATCGAGACAAGAGGGTGAGAGAAAGAAAGAGAGAGAAGCACACTAATCCTAAACTTCAAAACCTTTTATAGGAACATCATTTTTTCTTTGTACCAAAAAGGTGAAAATATCAACTAAAAATCTATTTTACAGGAAAGCAATTTTACAAGTAAAACTATTTTCCAGGAAAACGATTGTAAAAACACACCCCTCAGCAAATTTGATCCGGCCTAATTACAAGTAAACGAACTTAGACTTCGATGAATGAAGGAGCTCCCAAGCCAATAGAGCCAGCAAAGGTATCGTAGTCTAAATATTTCGGTTCGAAAAAGTTCCGGCCAAGTAATCCAGGACTCAGTTCTTATACTTAACTGCCTTCATTTTTTCCAATTCACTAATGGAAAAGCCATCAGTATTGATTAGGGATTAATCCAGGTACTCAGGCTGATTAGGTTTGGTTTTGGTCAATTTGGAAGTGGATGAAAATAAACCAGCCATACAACTTGATCAGCGTTGTCAGACAGATATCCCAAACAAAGACTTCCATTACTAGAAAATGAATTGTGGTAAATTTTCAGCTTTGAAACTATAGTCTATATGCCATATTGTTATGGTATTTAAGTTGAGTTACTAAAAGAAGAAACTACGTACCGTCAATAGAATGGACTCGAGCTTGTCTCTTGCCTTTGACGATCTGAAGGCACCCATTAAGCAAACAGGGACTTCTTCTCCACAAAGGGCATCGAAATTTGATGCTGTCAAATGTGGTATTTGTTTGCTAGACGATTCGCTTTCTGACTTTCTTTGACTCGGTGCGACCTTCTTGTTCTTCTTCTCAAAATTTTTGAGCAAGAGACTAAGATCCTGAATAGCAGACTCCAAATCTTTTACAGATATCCCAGCTTTCAGAATCTGCTTCTCTCCATTTGACAGCCAGCCTACTATAGCTGGAAGTGCGTCAACGCCCAAGTTTTTCACATTTGGATCAGACGCATCGTGAACCTGCGAAATTGATCAAATATCAAAACCTGACATTAGTTGCCATTGCCTGGCATTAGTTGCCCTTGCCCTGTCATCTAAGGAAGTAAAACGCACTGATACCAGCTCAAATGAATTGCTCAGAGTTCCACAAATTTCAATTTAGATGGACATACTAAATACTAATCAAATATACATGTCCTTAATCTGGCTAGTTGAAAAAGATTACTTTTGAACTTAGATTGTAATGGACTACAGTAAAATGCTTTATTAAACTTGCTTTGCATCTTTTCCTTGTAGTAGATAGCGATCAACTTCTAAGTCTAGGGTGAATTGGAACCAGTCTCTCTAAATTGCAAAATTTAGAGGTAAGACAGTCACATCGACCCCTCCATACCTCACCCTGAGGCACGATTTCAGAGTATTGGTTTTGGCATACTAATCAAGTATATCTATGACGGAAAATGGGAGTTCAGTTTAAATATTCTGAAAAGAAGTAAAATCCCGTCAAAGTATGTAGCTGAAATCAGCAAGGATATAACTCTCCTGCTCTATCATACAGTTGTAGATCATCCCTACTTTCTCATGGAACATCTGTTTTAGTTTCTTCTTTTTTCTACTTGGCATTCGTCTTTCCTCTATCCCTGTCTACATTTACTTTCAAAGGGAGGAGGAGGCTACAAACCAAACATGGCATACCTGTGCATCGAAGAAGATAAACCGCTTGCAGTACAAGCCACTAAGAACGCGCCAAATAACCGGGGTATCCTTTTTAGTTGATAGAAGCAAAACTCGAGGCAACCTTTCCCCAGCAACAAGTGAGGGATCAAAGTTTTCCAGGCTCACACGCTTGGAATACCTCGGAAGATGTTCTTGACAGAAAGTTTTCAAAGTTTTGGTATCCCAATCATCATTATACTCCTCAAAAGAACCACCGTCGGTCGTAGTGTAGGAATAAATAAATAGTCTCGGTGTGTTGCGGGGATGTATTCCATGGTCCTTACAGAATGACGCCTCAGTTTCACAGTTTACTTTACCCACCTGAAAAAACAAAGCAGGCGTCAAAATTTTACAGTTATGTTTGAATCAGGGTGCTGCAGTATTAGCATACAACTACAACAACAAACCCCAGTATAGTCCCATTGACGTAAGATCTAAGGGGATCCAAATGTAGCAGTATTCTATTCATGCATGGAAGTGCATGAAATTCCGACGGACATGAAAAAGCCCGTTGAAATACCCAAAAAACAACCATTTTGAAAACCAGAAGGGAAAACTGCTAAAGCATACAACTAGAAGATAAAAACATACTTTGAGTGCTCCCTTTAGTGAGCTAGCAATCTCCTCCAAGATTGATTCATATTGCTTGATAGACATTGTCGACGTAAAAGATAATAAAAGCCAAGTCATTCCCATATTATTGATTTCTTTCTCAAACACTTGAGAATTTACAGAGTGAACCATCATCTTGGGAGGACTCTTGAACCCAGATTGTGAACCGGCCTTAGCACGAGAACCGCCAAATTGGGACCCAAAAGAGCCTCCAAACCCGGACCCACCACCACCCATGCCGCCTCCAAACAAATTTGAAAACATGTCATCGAGGCCAAAACCAAAAGGGTTGCCTCCACCACTGGGCCCACCAAAGGAAAAGGAGAAAGAATTGGATCCTTGTCCACCCATATTCTGGAATCCGTCCGGCCTAAACGAGAAATGGCTCTGTCCTTGTCTGCCACCTGTGAAGTAGGAGTATCCGTCTCCTGCACCTCCACCGCCAAAGGAAGGGCCACCACTCTCATCTCCATATAGATCATAATTTTTCCGTTTTTGTTCGTCGGATAAAATATCATATGCTGCATTGCAAAGAAAGAAAAATGAGATGACATGCTCCTTTTCTTTTTTTTTTTTTTTTTTGTTTGGGGGGTTCACAATCACCACAAATTACCATTATTGATCTCCTCAAACTTCTGCTGTGCACCCTTGTTCTTATTCTTGTCTGGGTGATACTGTAAAGAAAGCCTGAAAATTGTAAAGAAAGAGGAACAATTGAGAATAAAGCTGATTCTATTCGAAATGAGAGACCCTGAATTCAAGAACACTACGAATGCAACAACAAACATTCCATGAGCTGGGAAAAGACATTGAACATCCCAGACGGAACATATAATCAAAGCCTATTAAGATTGGGATCCTATATAGATTTTGGGGACGTATGTATGACTGGGATAATAGCATTGGATTCAAATTATAAAAACTTTCTGCTAAATCTATAGAAAAATTGTTTGGAATTTCCAACTGTAGCAAATCCAAATTAAGATGTAGAAACATTGAAAATGACAATAATACGATCACCTTGCACATTCCACTATAGTAAATCCAAATCAAGATTGATTCTACAAAGACATACGAATTCAGAAAAAAATCCATCTAGAAATGTGTACTTCAAATTGTCAATTCCAAAATGTTTCTAATGTAGCTTCTAAAGGTCTCACAAGTCGAGATATGGCAAGCAACTAAAAGCATTATCATTTCATGCATAGCAAACTACCATGACAAGAGCTAAAAAAGAGTGACATAGAACAAGTGATGGAAACAGTTTGCATTTCCTTCAACTTTCATCAGTTATGCTTTGTTCTTTCACGCCGGAAATTAGCCACAACCTAACTATACCTATCTTACCAAATTTTACTTGTTTTTCCCTAAATATACCTAAGCTTTCCTGCTTCTAAAAAAAAAAAAACTCATTACTTAGTTCTACCTAAGCTATCCAACCTAACTTTACACGGCTTCTAAATTTATACATACCCACCAAAACAACAGAGATTGTAGGAAAACTTACAAAACGAGAGCACCAAAAGGTGATATACTGCTATCACAACAACTGAATATGATTATAAGCAGTGACTAGGGAAATTAGAAAGCATACTTGTGGAAAGCCTTCTGAATATCACGTTGACTAGCGCTCCGGTCAACACCCAGAATCTGCAAGAACAATTCTTTCATCAGTAAATGGCACAATATGTTACATGCATAGCAGAAATATTGACAACTCGATCTCCAGTATTTTAAGTTTACAAATAGACGATAGACACTATTCCATAAACCTGTAGAGTATGAAATTATCATAAGCAAATGGAAGTTGTTCATGTATGGTAAATTCTTCAAGTAAATTTGGGGCGGTCCAAATACTTTTATACAACCGATCCAACGATGAAACATTTATCCTAATCAACTCTCGGAAATTATTTAGTACACTTTTGAACTTACCTACGTCCACTACATGCACAGATGCACTAAAGTAGATAAACTTTTCCACGATAAATTTGTGTAAAATGTTAATGATTTTCAAAAATATCAATAAATTTTACAATAATGTCAACAAATTTATGATGATTTTCATACTTAAATAGGTTTTTTGGATCCTAATAGACCCACCTTTTGGGATATTGGATGTAATATGTCCACCTTTACTATTGGATACTAATG
Organism: Portulaca oleracea; assembly: GCA_029582165.1. NCBI lineage: Eukaryota > Viridiplantae > Streptophyta > Magnoliopsida > Caryophyllales > Portulacaceae > Portulaca > Portulaca oleracea. Next base: position 8,913,909 of record CM055893.1, read on the forward strand.
TACACCTTTATATCTAGGTGATTTTAATATAATTATCATGACTTAAGTGGTAGTGACATAACATAAGGATAATGTGGCAGGCGATAGAAACTTCCCGAGACCAAGAAACGAATATAAGCCTACTAAAGTCTATCCAGCTTGATACCATTTTACCACCATTAAAGTCCGAGTACATTAAAATCATCTCGATATTAAAGTCGATATATTAGTATCTAACAATAAAGGTGGATATATTATGATCTAATACAGCAAAAAATGGATACATAATATATTACAATCTAAAAATCCTTATAAATTTCTCTTTTGGATTGCTTCTTCCCACTTAGAACATTGACAGCAGTTTTGGATATCATGTAAATCCCCCATTTCAACACGAAAAACACCCTATTCTGTTTCCGAACAGAGAATAGTTTCACATTAACCTAACAATCAAACAATTTCCAAAACACAAAAACAATCTCCAAAACTGCGAAAAAAAATGAAAAGAATCATACCTTATAAGGGTCAATCGGCTTCTTTGCTGCTGCAACAAATACGATCGACGACACCAATACAATGGCGGCAAATTTCGAATAAGAACCCATGTTCGCCATCGGAGACCTCGACTTGAACCTCTCAATTCGTGGTCTCTGCAATTCCGCTCTTCTTTTGACCTAATTCGATGGGAAATTTCTTCAAATTGTTCTTGCGAAGAGATAGAAGAGGTGAAAAGTTGGATTAACTGCAAACAGAAAAGGAAAATCGGGGGATTGGAGTTGGGAGAAAGGGCGGGGGGATAGAGAAGGGGTATATTTCGCGCGGTTGTCAAGAACAAGAATAGCGAAAGAAGTTTAAAGCGGTCCAGCACACGTGGCAAGGCGTGGTAGCTCCACGAGTGATCGACCAATAGGATTGCAGTATTTGCGTCATCGGTGTCGAAGCATAAAGTAAAAGTGCATTTTTTTATTGGAAAATCTTATAGTGGCTATTTATAAAGAAAACAATATTTATTCGTAAATATGTCAACTTTTATTTTCGCCATTCATTTTTTTTATTTAGTACAACATTATAAAATATATTTTCTTAATTAAAAAAAAGTTTCTGAAATTTTTTAAAATTTAAATATCTTAAATCTAAATTTTTGCCTAGTAAATAAGCATATTTTGAAAATATTTATTGTAAATTTTTTTTAAATAAACTAAAATTTTAAAAATATATTTTGCAATTTTTATTAAATAAAAAAGCTAACGGTCAAGATAAAACTTAACACATATACAAATAAGATTTATTTTACTTACGATAGTTATCATGGTTGACAACCACTATAAGTGCATCATTTTTTTTGTTAGGTGATTTGACAAGCAAATGATCTCAATTTAATATTAACTCCATCCCAAACTGTTGGTATTTTGGTTAAATTTTAATTTTTAATTACTTACACATTATAGTGAGTTATAATATAAAATTACCATTATTGTAATTTTTAGTAAATTATCTAACGGTGGTAATTTCATATTTTAACTCATTATAATTGTGAGTAATTAACGGTCAAAATTTAGTCAAAGTAAAAATATTTTGGGATGGAGGTAGTAGTACGCCTTACTCGCGCTTCATATTCGTTGTCGTTTCTAGAAATTATATAGTTAAATTTTAAAAATTTTAACCATAAATTTTTAAATATATATAATGAGTTGTATAAAATTACCACTATTAGATTTGAAATGAAAAATATTATCATAAAAGTATAATATTGCAATTGTCAAATAACATATTATCTAAGAAATTACCAATTAAAGAGTTACATTAGAGACTGTGAAAGTCAAAATTATGACAATTAATATGGAATAGAGAGAGTATATTTGCCACCACTCGCGAGTGCATTAGAAAAAGTGGTGACCCTTCAGTCAGTTTTCAAAATATGTGCCACCACCCAACAATTTTTTGCAATTGTATTTGAGTTTATTAAATTTTTTGATGTTTAGTTGTAAAATAAAAATAGGAAGGTCTTTAAATACAGTCTAATATTTTATTATAGTTGATAGTTGATAGGAAATTGTCTCTCGTGTGTGGATTAGCAAAGTTCATTTATATGAAGAAGTTAAACTATTATAGTATATTTTTTCTAAATAGCTTGAAAACTTTTTTATAAATTTAATAAATATATAAGAGTTACTTGAACATCTTAAATAACATTTCTTATAAACTTTTACATGTCTTCAAATTTAAATCAAATACAGTAGCATGGGCGGATCTCGAGCCACGGTGACGGTGGCCACAGTCACCGTTAACTCCATAAAAAAATTAAAAAATTAGTATAATTTGGAATAAAAAATTATGGATTTTACGTTGATCATATGAAATAATAATATATTGGTCATCCTTAATTAAAAGGTCGAGATCCGCCACTATACAGTAGTATATTCTTTTCTAAACATAACTTCTAGGAAATTTTTCAAAAAAAAAAAAAATTTCCTGAAAAAGAAGTAAACGCACCCTTAGATTTTTGTATGCGAAAGTTGGGGTTATTCAAAAAATTTGGAACTCCCAATGAAACATGAACGACATTCCCTGACCATATTTTCTAATATCTATGACCACATTTCTTATTAAATAGTGTTGTCATGCATTTCATGACCACATTTCCTGATATTTATGACCACACTTCCTGAAGTGCTTGACCACACTCTCTAATATCCATGACCACACACCATCAAATGTAAAATCAATGGCCAAGATTTACTTTTTTCACCTTCCTTCTAACTCTCTTACACCATATGTATGTGTGTGTGTGTGTGTGTGTGTGTGTGTGTGTGGGCGCGTGCGCGTGCGCGTGTGTGCGTACTCATATGTATATCTGTGTGTATTGAAAGGTAAGCACAACAAATGATCTAGGAAATCCTTCTCTCAAAGTATATCTACCTAAACAATTTGCATGTAATACATCAATGAGCTCATTACAAGGACAGATGGAATACAAAGCGTGAGTATACAAATCAAAAGAAAAACCCCACTTAGCCAACTAGTTAGTTGCTTGATTGCCTTCTTTGTAGAAATGTTAGATGTGAAAAACCTCCCACCTCTGTAAAGGTCGATTTTGGATGTCCGTATGAAGATGTTTGTGTAGAGAATTGTGGGTTTCTTAGCAAACATGAAATAGAAATGAGCATGGATTAGTATGTTGAGTTGTTCCCCTCTGTAACGCCCCTAGGATAATAATCATCAGATTAAGCTAGAGGTTCGAAAGCTCCCTAAGGAAACCCGAGGTGAATTGGAGACTTCTCATGAGGAACAGTAGAGAATTTGGCTGCCCTTATGGATTGTATAATTTCTTGGGGTTGCTATGTTGTGGTTTTAAGTATTTGTCTAAATTTCAAGTCATGATTTTGGTTTTGTATGTTTAAGGTTATTTATGCTTTGGTTTTGTGTCGGGGTGTAGATTAGCCTTGTTCATCTTGATGGACGGTGGTAATGCCCTTAGTTGAGTATTTTCGTTGCGCTAATCTCTAGGTTAAGTGAGTCATTAGCTTAATCTAGTGATTATTATCCTAGGGGCGTTACACCCTCTTTCCCCAAAATTTGGCTACAATTATATTTTTGTAATTCCTGGCGTGGGGTATGTATCGAGACCTACCTCTTAACGTGAATAACGTACATTCATAATAAATAATGTTGCTCGAGTTGAAACTAAATTTATTATAAAGATTAAATTTGTTGTAGTTGTGATGGTTCAACTAAATTGAGTTAACACAACTATGGCATAAGGAGGTCATAGGAACAAAGTAGCATCCATCACTTAAACTTGAATGCTCTTGGATAGCATTCGTAATAAATGTCGCTACACAAATGTTGCTCGAAACAAAATTTGTTGCAAGGACTATAATTTTATTATAGGGAGTGTTTGGTAGGAACACCAGGGAAATTTTTTCCGAGAAAAATTTCCCATTGGAAGTTTTCCATGGGAAAGATTTCTCTGGGAAAAATTTCCCTTAGCCCCCCTAAGGGAAATTCTCCCTAGGTAAATGGAGAAAATGGTGGGCCCATCGTGAAAACTTTCCCGAAGTCAACCCGCATCCAAATATGGGGAAAATAAGTCAACCCAGAAAAATTGACCATTTCCCCGGGGTTATTGACCAACCAAACGCACCCATAGTGTAATTGTTCAAACAGATTCAGTTATGCAACTATGACGTAGGGAACATTCATCACAAATACCATTGCTCACGACCCACTTAAGCGAAGCCATTTTATAGGATATTAAATAAATAAAATATTTTATATAGGATCGTCTCATGTTAAATTAGTGCAAAATGGGGCGCCACGTCAGATAAGGAAAAAAATAGAGACACTCTCTTAAATTGTGTCTGTGATACATGCTTCATATATATAGTGTTTGGCTTCTCTCTCCTCTTATCGACAAACCCTAAAAAAATTCGCGCAAATTGCAGAGTTGCCGCCACCCTCGAATATCATCTGTTGGGATTCACCCATGAGTAAATGTCTAACATCGAAAAAGTAAAGAAAAAGCACATGTTATATAAGTCAAGTGGGCTACTCCTCTTAACACCAATTGATTTTAAGATGGAACCTCTCTTAACTTGTATACCATGGGCCTTGGTTGAAGTGGGCTCCCCCTTGGATCTCCCAGCATCATCATTGTCATCTGATCGAAACAACATTTTCTCGGGTGAGTCAACTATGTAGATTAGGGTTATCCTTTTTATTATATTTGGTCAGAAATTTTATTGTCAAATGTAATGGTGAATTTCATTTCAAGAAATATAGACAATTTCTTTTAATTGGGTACTGATTGTGAGCTATAATAGATATAAACGTTTTGGTAGTCGACTATAGATTTCCTGAAATAAAGAAATATGGACATCTTGGTAGAGTTAGATTAGGATTCTTGTTTTGATTGGTTGATTCATGTCAAATTTACAATAAATCGAGTGCATTCATGTCATTGGTAGATTGACTAATATGGATTGTGCGCTACCAAAATGAGCAATTATTATATGATTGAACGTTAAATGAGATGACGCAAAATTTTTAACTAGAAATTTTGTGTTATAATATAGATGACTAATATATGTAAACTAAGGGCTAACTAATATTATATGCTCTTGAGTTTTTCTCTGTTAGCTAATAAAAATTGCAATTAAAAAATTTTACTAGGTGTATCAATTTACGTTAGAATATACATAACTAGTATTCAATTTATGAGTGACTAATTTTAAGTACGTGACTAGTATTCAATCTATGAGTGACTAACATTATATTATCTCGATTTTCTTATAGTTAAAACACACAATGAAAAAAAATGGTATGTCTACTAAGTACTATCTGAAATAGATTATATGTGACTAATATACAATGTAAAAGTGACTAATATAATACATCCATTAAGTATATCATGCACAATTTATTTTGTTTGTATCCAACACTTTGGTTTTACAAGAAATATATATATATATTGTCCGGTAAGTAGTAGATTCATCATATTGATATTTGATATATTTGTTATATGAGAGACATTATAACTACCAATGTGAGCTTGATATATAAGAGGAGGAAAAAACAATGGGGGACTCAGGGAGGATCCATGCAGTATAACTGGGAAATTTACCAGAGAAAATTGACAAGTATGGATTGAGAGGAATCTTTGGAAGGTTTGGTAAGGTGAAAGATGTGATAATTCCCTGGAAAAAAAAGCCTTCAAGGAAGATATGAATTTATACATTATTGGGATGAATGGGCAGGCATGGCAAGCATAAATTGGATGGATGGAAGGTTTGTTAGAGGCAAGAAGTTGCGGGTTCAGCAAGCGAGGAGGAAAGTTCAAAGAGTTTGGAGAAGAAAAGGTAAAGTGAAGCAAGTATGGGTCAGGAAAGGGACGATGCTGAATGGAAGGAAAATGAAGAGCCTAGAAAAGAATGTAACCTTGCACTTGCAATTGAGGGGGAGGTAAACGAAAACATACAAGAGTGGCTCCAACGAAGCTTAATTTGTATTTGTCCACAACCAAGAGATCTAGCAACAATGGCTTCAACAATAACTCAAAACTATGGCCCACTCTCTAAAGTGTCAGCTATTAGTAGCACAAAGTTCATTATCACTCTACCAAGCAAAGAAGATGTAGAAGAGGCACTGAAGAATCCGTTGGAGCTTGAAGTGTGGTTTTTCAGAAATTAGAAAATGGTCTAAGTATGAGACCTGCGAAGACCGGAGGGTGTGGCTAGACATTCATGGAATCCCACCGCACGGCTGGAATTGGATGAACTTTCAAAAATGTGTCCAAAAGTGGGGCACGTTGATAAGTTTAGGCCAAAGTACACTTACTGCAAAACACTTTGAGCACATGCGTGTTCAAATTCTAACTAAAGTATTCACAAGGATTGAAGGCAAGGTAATACTGTCATTAGAGGATTGTTCATTTATTGTCTACAACAAAGAGACTTATACATATATGCATCCCACAATCTCAAAGCCATGGAATGTAAATGTTTCGGATGATGAGGAGCAGCAAGAAAACTCAGATAAGCAATCTTCAAACTGGGATGAGCAAGGAATGAACGATGAAGCTTCAATGGAGGATGTAGTACAGTCAAATGAACATCAATTAGAAGGCGAACAGACAAGGAAGACATCAGAGGCGCATGCTCAAACTAGAGACAAGTTACGAGAGTAAAAAACATTAATGTGGAGGTCAAACAACAGTGGTGAAAACCAAAAGTTAAATGTTGGAGATGAAAGGGTACAAGGCGTGGAAGGAGAGCTAGTGTCTGATCTGGAAGTTATTGAAAGTGAAGCTGGGTAGCAGGCTCGAGGAAAACAAAAGGTGGAGAATAGTGCCGGGGGAGGATTCAAGGTCAGCAATAAATGCAACATTGAAGATATGAGATCTATGAATTCAGAATTGCACTTAGTTCCCATTGAGGCTAGTCAGAATTATGCAATTGCAACCCAATGTGAATATCAAGAGGTTGATCAAGACCAGATTCTTAGCGAATACTTAGAGGAAATTCAAAGGAAGATCGAAAGAAGGATTGTTGAGCTAGAAAAGGATATAGGAATGAGGTTTTTAGAAGAGCAATGGTCACCCAGAAAAGGAAGGAACGGAGACAGGAAGACAGCTCATAAGAGAAAGAACAGCAGCAAAAGAATGAAAGCAAAAGGCCAAGATGAGGATTACAACATGAAATTTTAGAGGGGTTTGTCAGAGATGGGTACAGAGGTGGATTGCAAAATTCCTTGCAAATTTGAGGGCAATCTGGAAGTCCAAGAATGAAGTTGTGTTCCCAGAAAATAAGTGAGTTAGTTGTGATAAAGCAACTGATCCACAAAATTACAATTCAATTAAGAGGTTTGGAGTAGGCTTGGAGAAGCAAGGGTTGGTGCTCGTCGACTAGAATGGTGCCAGAGAAAGCATGTGTTGCTGTAGTTTTTAGGCTGAATGCCTGAGAAAGCATGTCCGATTGGGGAAATTTAAGGTGCCTTTTTCCTTTCTGTCGTGTTTTCTCCTGTTGCATGCGACAGTTGCAGAGTTCATTGGACTGGAAAAATGGGTGTTTAACTTGTGTGAAGTGTGTGTGAAAGTTTTGGTGGGAGTGAGTTGTGCACCTTTCTCTCTCCTCCTCTCCAGCCCGCTAATTTGTGTGTGATGTGCAGTAGGAGGAGTGTGACAGGGTTTGGATGTATGGGTTGTTGGGGTTGCTTTTGTCTTTGCAATGGCAGTGAATATCAATTACGTGGGTGGTAAAATTCTTATCAATTTGGGGGCTTTTTTTGACCACAAGTTGTAGTTGTTGTGTAACAATAGTATTTCATGAGTGTTTCCAAGCAATTGGGTGGGTTTTGTCATTTTATGCATTAGTGGGGCCACAGAGTTTGATTTTCTGTCATCCATTCACACACTTAGCATGTATTGGCCTTGTTCAAAGAATTTGTACTGCATCTCTTGTGGCCTTTATCTTTTGTAAATCAGAGTTTCAGTATTTTGCTTGTGCCTACTGACACCGTTCTTTTGATGAATAAAATGGGTTTTGGCCCAGTAACTTTTGAAAAAATGAGAGACATTATAATGATAACAATGGAGAACTCATAAGTGCAGACGTCACAGGGGATTAAATTGTTGGGGTACTGACATAGAAGTTAATATTGGTATGACCATTTTATCTTGCTCAAATGACTATCATGATTATACGAGTATTTAGTATTGTTATAATGATTATCTTACAATATTTAGTTGAATATATTGTTCTCTTAAATGTCTTAATGCATGTATGACTATTTGGGACTGATAAGGAGAGTATAATGGTTTACAAAAATTGTCATTTTCAAATTTGATGCCTTTGAAATGAAAGGCTGACATAAACCACATAATGGGTTTGTTAATGTGACTATTACTTTTTTTATTTTGAATATTTTGTTATTTTTAAATCTTATCAAGCTGAATGTGACTATTTTGCTTTGACAAAATGACTATGATGTTAATAAGTCCATTGATTTGAAGGTCGTGTGTTCGATCCCCGGCAATGGCGTTTATTTTTTTGTTTCCAGCATCAAGTTTTGACATGTTTATTATACGCAAAAAGAAAAAAATGCGGTGAGCGTGGATCGAACACACGACCTTCAAATCTTCAGTCTGACGCTCTCCCAACTGAGCTATCCCCGCTTGATGTTTGTAATTTTTTTATTAGGCTTATTATCCATTAATTAAAATTCGCGATGAAATAATTTGTAATATGCTTTTAGTCCAGAAAATATAAAAAACACTTTGTGGGACTCAAACCTACAATCCTTTTATTAGAAATCAAATGCCTTATCTATTATGTTAATGATGTCACTGCAATATTAATAAGTGACTATTTCGATATTTTATATGTCAACGTAGAATATGTGAATATCCGCCTTAATACAATTGTATTAAGGCGGATATTAAGATTTTCGTTAGAGTAATTTGTCTTCTATAAGATAACCCAGGACCGTATACTGTTTATAGCTATATTGATATGACTATTACGACGAAAAGATCGCAAAGACCCAAGTATTCAATGTATGAGTGACGTACGTGACTAGTATTCAATCTACGAGCAACTAACATTATATTATGTCGATTTTCTTATAGTTAAAACACACAATGGAAAGAAATGGTATGTCTACTAAGTACTAACTGAAATAGATTATAGGTAACTAATATACAATGTAAAAGTGACTAATATAATCCATCCATTAAGTATATCATGCACAATTTATTTTGTTTCTATCCAACACTTTGGTTTTACAAGAAATATATATATATTGTCCGGTAAGTAGTAGATTCATCATATTGATATTTGATATATTCATTATATGAGAGACATTAAAATTACTAATGTGAGCTTGATATATAAGAGGAGGAAAAAACAATGGGGGACTCAAGGAGGATCCATGCAGTATATGTGGGAAATTTACCAGAGAAAATTGACAAGTATGGATTGAGAGGAATCTTTGGAAGGTTTGGTAAGGTGAAAGATGTGATAATTCCCTGGAAAAAAAGCCTTCAAGGAAGATATGAATTTATACATTATTGGGATGAATGGGCAGGCATGGCAAGCATAAATTGAATGGATGGAAGGTTTGTTAGAGGCAAGAAGTTGCGGGTTCAGCAAGCGAGGAGGAAAGTTCAAAGAGTTTGGAGAAGAAAAGGTAAAGTGAAGCAAGTATGGGTCAGGAAAGGGACGATGCTGAATGGAAGGAAAAATGAAGAGCCTAGAAAAGAATGTAGCCTTGCACTTGCAATTGAGGGGGAGGCAAACGAAAACATACAAGAGTGGCTCCAACGAAGCTTAATTTGTATTTGTCCACAACCAAGAGATCTAGCAACAATGGCTTCAACAATAACTCACAACTATGGCCCACTCTCTAGTGTCAGCTATTAGCAGCACAAAGTTGATTATCACTCTACCAAACAAAGAAGATGTAGAAGAGGCACTGAAGAATCCGTTGGAGCTTGAAGTGTGGTTTTCAGAAATTAAGAAATGGTCTAAGTATGAGACCTGCGAAGACCGGAGGGTGTGGCTAGACATTCATGGAATCCCACCGCACTGCTGGAATTGGATGAACTTTCAAAAATGTGTCCAAAGTGGGGCATGTTGATAAGTTTAGGCCAAAGTACACTTACAGCAGAACACTTTGAGCACATGCGTGTTCAAATTCTAACCAAAGTATTCACAAGGATTGAAGGCAAGGTAATACTGTCATTAGAGGATTGTTCATTTATTGTCTACATCAAAGAGGCTTATACATATATGCATCCCACAATCTCAAATCCATGGAATGTAAATGATTCGGATGACGAGGAGCAGCAAGAAAACTCAGATAAGCAATCTTCAAACTGGGATGAGCAAGGAATGAATGATGAAGCTCCAATGGAGGATGTAGTACAGTCAAATGAACATCAATTAGAAGGCGAACAGACAAGGAAGACATCAGAGGCGCATGCTCAAACTAGAGACAAGTTACGAGAGCAAAAACAATTAATGTGGAGGTCAGACAACAGTGGCGAAAACCAAAAGGTAAATGTTGGAGATGAAAGGGTACAAGGCGTGGAAGGGGAGCTAGTGTCTGATTTGGAAGTTATTAAAAGTGAAGCTAGGCAGGAGGCTCGAGGAAAACAAAAGGTGGAGAATAGTGTTGGGGGAGGATTCAAGGTCAGCAATAAATGCAACATTGAAGATATGAGATCTATGAATTCAGAATTGCACTTAGTTCCCATTGAGGCCTGTGAGAATTATGCAATTGCAACCCAATGTGAATATCAAGAGGTTGATCAAGACCAGATTCTTAGCGAATACTCAGAGGAAATTCAAAGGAAGATTGAAAGAAGGATTGTTTAGCTCGAAAAGGATATAGGAGTGAGGTTTTTAGAAGAGTGACAGACCTAAAACATATAAGGTGTCTGTGTACCGCAAGTGTACGGGTCTGTGTAGTAATAAAAATATCGTTCTCTCTCAGGGACTTGTGTTCAACTACGCACTAAACTAGTTCAATACAAAGGATGCTAGGTCGATCAAAAGGTTGTTGTAACGGTTCAGATAATTAACTAGAGAAGCAGGAATTTAAAGAATTTAACCAAGTAATTAAAGGCGTTCAGGGGAGTCTACTCTAGTCAATCAATCAAATTATCAACAATCCCGGTGCAGGTAATAAGATAATTTGGGGTCTATAATCTTTCTAGTCCTTATCACTTCGATCTTTCGATCCTAGGTGAGTTATAGTGATTAAACTAAACATTATTTCTAACTATTTAGCCTAATCAAAGATAACGAACTGATTATAAATTGACCCTAGGAAAGAATCATTATGTCTAACTATTTTCTAAACCTATTCAATCTACGCAATCCAATTCAAGACTCAAACTGTCGTTCTATTGACAAGAATCTAAAACCAAGTACGGGCTCTAACTGTCGTTCTGTTTCCAAATTATCATGACATACAATACACGCAGTTTAACCGAATAAAAGGATAACCTAACACCGAAACTGTATTCAATTTCAATCAATATACATCGAGTTTATCCCCCAAACAAGGAATCTAAGCACTCATAATAATAAAAACAAGGAAGACAATAATAAAATCTGAATAACGAAGCATAAAGTAAATAGAAATTAAACCGAACGTTCAAGTCGTCAAATTCGATCTCTTCGTGTCACTCGATTCGATCTCCTTCTCCTCCTCTTTCGTTCCTAGCCTACTAGAACGGCTCTCCGAAGGGAGGAACTACAGAGAAAACCCTAAGGCTAAACGGCGGAAATAAAACTCTCAATAGTTAATGATTGTCTAATTGAACGGTGGAGTAGTCCTTTTATAATGCGCGATTAGGGCATAAAATGCGGCCTGCGTTTTGCCTAAAAGTGAAAGTCTCCGTGAGAGGGTGCTAGCTGCGCCTGAAAAAACGCGGCCTGCGTTTCGGTTCTGCTCGCTTTTTGATGCTTCTGGACGAGGCGAGGGCTGCATTTCTAAAACACTGCATGCGCCTTGTTCTTTCACCCTAATTGGGTTTGGGCCGTGTGATTTTGGGTCGTTCTCCATCCTTCCTTTCTTCCTCTTCAATATCTTTTTTTATTTTCCTTGATTTTTGCTATTTCTTCTCCAATTCTTCATGCTTTTGATATAATTCCACCAATTCCTGTAAAACGTACCAAACTCGCGAACAAGTGTATAAATCACGGAAATTGACATAAAAATAGGAGATATCAGATACAAAAAGCATGAAACTGATATGTTTTGAGCCCTAAAAACTCTATAAAAACGACTTATCAAATCCCCCCATGCTTAACTCTTGCTTGTCCTCAAGCAAGTCAAAATTGAAAATAGGAGGATTAGGGCTCAAACAGGAAAAGCAGAACCTAAGAAGAAAAAGAATCGGAAAGAGTTTGCGATAGGATTACAAAAACAAAATCTTAACACCCCCTCAGGCTAACCATTCTAACACATCAATTCAACAAGCAAGCACAAAGATAAGTTTGGACAAGATCAAAACTCGGTTCAAAAGAGAAAGGAAGAAATTTTCGAAACCAAAGAGGAGAGAACAAGTACTTCAGAAGCATAAATTTGCCAACAGTCTCAAGAATAATGCAAATATGCGCGGTTGTTTATGGACGTAAGTCAGTCAAAAAGAGCAAACCTCACATAGGAAAGAATAAAAACACTCAGTCACTCAAATTTTAAATATGTATGTGGGTTTTCTAATACTCAAACCAATAGAAACAAACTACCATAAGCTTGGTAAGAACCTCGCTCTCCATTACTGGTATGCAATGCACAAGTGACAATCAAAAGGACTTTTCCGGGTTGTAACGGGGCTTAGGTTAAGGGAAAGGAGCGGTAAAATTTGGGAATGAGGAGCTAAGAGCCATGCTTGGATTGATTTTCAATGAGTATGACACTATAAACTCTCCTTCTTGCTTAGTGTATGCAAGGAATTTCACCTTTCTCCCTCAACAATATCAAAATCTCCACTGAATACAACCAGGTCAAAGTTTTCAGAACTTTAAATTGAATCTCCCTAATCACCCTTTTTTTTTTGGAACTCTTTTTCTCTTCTTTTATGATTATTTTTTACTTCTTTTTTTTTCCTTTTTGGTGGGTGATCAGGGAGAAGAAAACTATGGAGTTATAACTTCGACCTCGATATAATATATGAACAACATAACCAAACACCAATTATTCAAAAGGTGGGACTTTCAGTTTCTCCCAACTTGAAACAATAAGCACAATCTCTCCCAAACTCCATATTTTGTTCAAAAACACACCGAACCAACTGTTCCTTCCAAAAAAAACGATAAACTCTCATTCAACCAAGCAAGGCAAAGGGATACTGAATATCAAAGACCAAGGCTTGTATTGTCAGGGTTCAATCATGAAAGAAGGATAAACAAAGGCTGTGCGGGGCAAAAAGAACGGTAAATATAATGTAGGGTAGGCTATTAGGCAATGTAGCTTAATAAAATAAAATGAATGCCTCAATCACTTTGTTACAGCGTGCAATGCAAATATGTAGTCTCAAGCAAGATGCAAAACAAGTTCTAGAGATGCAACTAATGGGTGAGTCACTAAGGGAATATGGAATTGATAAAAGTGATCAATTCAAAATTTAGGCAATGTGGACTCACGGGATGGGGATCAATCAACTAAACTTAGCCCAAAGATTTACGGCACGCACATTTATACTTTCTAAGATAGTCAAAGTAGTAAGATACAACTTTCATAACTTGACTCAAAATCAGAAGATTTGAAGGAAAAGGTTTCAAAAACTTTTGAGATCTAATCCAGACTTTTCTAAGCGAAGCAAGCTAAACTGAAAGTAAGAAAGGTTTACAAATCATCACAGAAGGTGTTTCCGGTTTTAATCCTAGTCCTATCCAATATTTTTTTTTTGTTTTTTGTCTTTTCTAATTTTTTTGGTCTTTTTCTCTAATTTTCTGATTTTTTTGGATTTTTGAGATAAGTTGATGTAAAAGAAAGAAAAAGAAACAAACGAAGAAAAGAAAGGAAAGCTATATGCTTCTAACTAATACAATCTAGGTGGATGCAATTTAAAAGAAAAACTTAGAAAAAAAGCTTAAGAAAACTAGAAAGCAAAAGAAAAACATACTAGAAACTCAAATAAAAGAAAACAAACAAGCTAAAAACTAGAAAACATTCTAAACTAAGAACAAGCAAATAAAAGAAACACACAAAAACAAGAAAAATCACACTAAAAACTGAAAAATAAGCATGGAACAAGAAAAAGAAAGATGAAAATAAAAGAAAAACAAACGAAAAACAGAGAAATAAGAAAAATATTCGCAGAATATTCAACCCCCCATACTTAAACGTTGCATTGTCCTCAATGCAGAAGACAATGATGAAGGATAAGGTCAAGTAAAGGATCAAGGAACCTCGGTCGGTGGGGAAGGGTTGGTGTGACTTGGTCCTGATGGCGCTGTAAACACAAATTTCTGGGTCTAAATAAATAAACACAAGAAATTAGTGAACAAATATAATATATTAATTTCAAAGGATTTTGGGTACAATCTCTATGTATCTGTTACAAAACAATATGTAACTCCTTCGATTTGATCTCCTTGAATGAACTTGAACGAGTCTTGAATGAATATGGTTTTGGATGAATGTGATCTTGAATGAATATAGTCTTGGATGAATGTGGTATTGAACGAGGGTCATAGAGACTTGATCCCGATCAAGAGGAAGTGGTTTGATCTCCCACGAATGGACGGCACGAGCTTAAGTTTTGTTGTGCTTCTTGTCTTCGAGAGAGAGAGTAAGAGAGCTTTTGAGTCTTCCTTTAATGTTTTTCCACCTCCCTCCAAATGAAGGAGGATGTCTCTATTTATAGAGAACCTAGACTAGCATTTGGGCCCATTTAACTCCTTTTAAATAAAATAAAAGGAATAAATATTTATGTGTCGTTTATGACACGTGGCGTAATTTAACTGGCAAAAAAAATATCATTTAATTTATCATTAAATAATCCATCATAATTAATTTTGACATATGGCGGATTATAATTGGCCGAATTAAATAACTTGAATTTCCACATGGCAAGTATGAGAGTCGGCCGCGCTTACGACTTGGTAGTAATGGCTGCGGTCGAGTCTCGAAACTTGAATAGAACTCTTGTACTATTTGATTTTATGTGTTACCCAGGTCGATTTTGACTTAATAGGGCAGTGAAAAATTTTCTTCAAATTATTCAATTGAACCCCATATTCAGCAGGAGATAATATATGAAGATTTGGCACTTGATTGGGAGATATTACCTAAATCACTTATTTTCTTTGCTGAAATTTTTTTGCTAATTTTGGCTCCCATTATTAGGAAATATCAACCAATTATATTCTGCTTCCATATGGTGCTCCAGTTGATTTGGGAGGAATTTTTACCCAATTAAGGCACAAGGGTAGCTTAATTTTGTCTAATTCTATAAATTGAGATGCAGACAATGGAGATTCCTCACAAGCCATATTACTCTTAACGTGCTTTGATTATCGCCAACACGCCATAGTTATTGCTCAATCCATCGCCGCTGCTTTGCATTGGTCATTCTCATGACTATTCTAATGTAATCACCATTACCACAGTTGCTTTGATGTAATCATCATGCACCATCACTCTTGGACAGTACGTGATCCAATTTTTTGATTGATTCATTGATACTTCATCCACCTTCCCACTTTTCCTTAATTTCTCTCTTCTTTTTCTAATGGTTGCCCCTTTTTTTTGGCCTTGTTTGTCATTTTGACTGTACGCAGATTCATCTCTCGGTTGAAGAAGACTTCAATATTTGGATAAAATTAACAATAATCTCAAGATGAACAGTGTAGACTTGAAGGATGTCGGACCTTTGATACATATATGTCTTGAGGACAACTCGGCGATAAGAAGACAAGCGGTGACCTTTGATTCTCCTCCTCAGTTGGGGACATCAATTCGGCCCGTCTTGAGCATGTATTGGCAACTAGAAGACAAGCGGTGACCTTTGATTGTCCTCCTCTGTTGTGGACATCAATTCGGCCCGTCTTGAGCATGTATCGGCGATCAGAAGACAAGCGGTGACCTTTGATTGTCCTCTGTTGTGGACATCAATTCGGCCTGTCTTGAGCATGTATTGGCGACGAGAAGACAAGCGGTGACCTTTAATTGTCCTCCTCTGTTGTGGACATCAATTCGGCCCGTCTTGAGCATGTATCGGCGATCAGAAGACAAGCGGTGACCTTTGATTATCCTCCTCTGTTGTGGACATCAATTCAGCCCATCTTGGATTATATCACTAATAATCGGAAGACAACTTATCCGCATGAGTCTGCATCACGCCTTTGAACACTTGATCCTCTTGATCTTTGATGCCTCGAATGTCTAGACCTTGGAAATTCAACATTCTTTGATGACTTGAATCTTGGACTTTGTTGACTTGGGAGTATTTAACTTGGATAACTTGAGAACCTTTGATTTGAACGTCTTTAGTATTGACTTGAAAGTCTTTATTTTTGCCGACTTGTGAGTCTTTGACTTGAAAGTCTTGAATTTGGATTGGTGAGTCTTTGGTGTTGATGACTTGGGAGTCTTGGTTTTGACTGAGAAGTCTTTAACTTGATGATTTGAGAGTCTTTGATTTGAAAATTTTGAATTTGGACTTGTAAGTCTTGATTTGAATGACTTGAAGGATTGAGTTTTGTTGACTTGTAAGTCTTTTGCCTTAATGACTTGGGAGTCTTTGACTTAAAATTCTTGAACTTCGACTTGAGAGTCTTCAATTTTGATGACTTGAAAGTCTTGATTTTGGATCTGTGAGATTTTTTTTATGGATGACTTGTGAGTCTTGAATTTTGACTTGTGAGTCTTGATTTGGATGATTTGAAAGTCTTGAATTTTTGATTTGTGAGTCTTGATTTGGATGACTTGAAAGTCTTGAGTTGGATGACTTGAATGTCTTGAATTTTTTACTTGTGAGTCTTTTTTTTCTTTAACTTGACTTGAAAACTTGCAATAAGTTCAATCGGATTCATCGCTTTCATCTTCATCAAACACGATCTTGCCTTCATTTTTAAGCCTCATGACAAGCTCCTTAAAGGTTTGACACTTATCCAACGGATGGCTAATGATCCTATGGTACTTGCAATATTTAGGGTCATTGATTCTTCCAACTTCACTTGGACGCTTCGACTCTGGAAGTTTAATAATTCTTTTTTCAAGAAGTTTATCAAGTATTTTAGGTGTATCGCCATCGGAGAAAGGATATTCTTTCTCTCAAAAAATCATGGATGAAGGACTTCCTTTTGACGTGCCCCCGAGTGAAGTTTGCTTCTCCTTGACGCTTGGTCTTCTTGTGTCATGCTTGAAAATTGTGAGCTCCATGTCATGTGCTCGCGTTGCCAAGTCTTGAAAAGTTGTTGGCTTACTCATATGTAAAACATAAAGCAGATCCCATTCCATACCTTGTATACACATCTCGACAGCGGAGGCTTTAGACAATCGGTCTTTGCACTCAAGGCTGAGTGACCTCCAACGATTGATATAGTCCAAGATTGGCTCCCGGTACCACTGCTTCGTGTTTGTCATGCGCTGAGTGCTATAGAATCGATCAAGGAATTCTTGCTCCATTTCTCCCCAACTGTCGATGGACTTTGGCTCCAAGTCCGTATACCAATCAAAGGCAACTCCTTTAAGGGTTCTAACGAACTGCTTTACCAGTCGATCTCCCTCAGTCTCGGCATTATTGCATGTCTCGATGAAATGAGCTATATGCTGCTTAGGATTCCCTTTACCATCGAAGTGAGTGAATTTCGGCGGTTGATAGCCGTAAGGCATGTGAAGTGCATCAATCCTCTTTGTGTAAGGCTTCTTGTACAATTGCGTTTTACGAGAGCCTCCCTCGATCTGAGCTTTTATCGCATCGGCTACTAGTTTTTGGATCTGCTCCACAGACAATGAGCCCGAGCCGGAACATTCTTCATATTTCTCTTCTTCGTCAGAGTCTTCCTGATTAGATCCTCTGTTGGAATCTTCATATCCCGAACCTTCGTCAAATTTGCTAGCGGGTCGCTTTTTTAACTTCTTTGTCAATTTCTTGATCAACTTATATTGTCGCTTAATATGCTCAGTCTTTTCCTCGCTTTCTTTCTCAAGTCTTGCCAGCGTGGCCTTCATAGTTTTGAATTTTTCTTCATAGTTAATAACATCGGTGACCATGACGGGCATAATAACGGTGTCGATAGATTCGGTATCAGAATCGGAGGAGAGCGATCCCTTGGATATTTTGGCGTTTCCACGTCAACTTCATTGTCTTCATCCTCTTCACTCGATGGTTGATGGAAAATTTCATACATGCATTGAGGAACCATCTTTTTCGGGTCGACGGCTTGAGTGAAAGTAGTTTTGTTTGCCCTCTGAGTTAAGGATTTGCAACGGGGCACTCGCAGCAACTTGCTCCTCGGCCTCCACAGCGGCAATCTTGGCCATCCTTCTTGTGATTATTCCGTTGGATGTTGCACTAGTTATTGATCCTTGTGACTTAGATTGAACAACTTTCTTTGAAGCAAGAGAGATGTTCTTAGGCGCCATCTTCTTGAATGATGAGTAGTTCATTCTTGGAGAAAGAGATGAGAGGTAGAGATGTCCCACCAGGCATGCCAAAATTTGTAAACACAAATTTCTGGGTCTAAATAAATAAACACAAGAAATTAGTGAACAAATATAATATATTAATTTCAAAGGATTTTGGGTACAATCTCTATGTATCTGTTACAAAACAAAATGTAACTCCTTCGATTCGATTTCCTTGAATGAACTTGAACGAGTCTTGAATGAATATGGTTTTGGATGAATGTGATCTTGAATGAATATAGTCTTGGATGAATGTGGTATTGAACGAGGGTCATAGAGACTTGATCCCGATCAAGAGGAAGTGGTTTGATCTCCCACGAATGGACGACACGAGCTTAAGTTTTGTTGTGCTTCTTGTCTTCGAGAGAGAGAGTAAGAGAGCTTTTGAGTCTTCCTTTAATGTTTTTCCACCTCCCTCCAAATAAAGGAGGATGGTCTCTATTTATAGAGAACCTGGACTAGCATTTGGGCCCACTTAACTCCTTTTAAATAAAATAAAAGGAATAAATATTTATGTGTCGTTTATGACACGTGGCGTAATTTAACTGGCCAAAAAAAATATCATTTAATTTATCATTAAATGATCCATCATAATTAATTTTGACATATGGCGGATTATAATTGACCGAATTAAAATAACCTGAATTTCACATGGCAAGTCTTGATTGGCTCACAAATTTTTGCCTTCTACAGGCGCTTGTCGCGTTTGGGGAAAGGGATCGAGGGGTTAGGGCAAAAAAAAAACAAGGAGGGTCTTCTTTGTTTTGAAAGAAAGGAAAGGGCTTGACAAAATTAAAAGGGGCGGGCAAATTTTCTGGGCAAAAAGGCAAAACGCAGCCTGCGTTTTGCAAAAGGAATTACCTGGGCATTCTGGACGAGGCACAGCCAGCGCTTGGAAAACGCTGGCTGCGTTTTCCTACTTGATGCAAGTAATGCGATTTTTGCAACTTTTTGCTTGTTTTCTCCTTTCTTCTTTCTTTGCTCCTTATTTTCCCTACAATTTGACCTACCAAAATTCCCTACACACATCTAACAACTAAAAAATTAATATGTTAGAGATAATAATTTCAATAAATAACAAAAAACTTGACTAAAAATTTAAGGAATCTAATTATCAAAGAGAAAATCATAAACGAAAATGAAATTTAGCAAAATCGAACGGAAATTAAAAAAAACTTTAGAAAATTAAAATACACTCGGTTAGAAGGTCAAGATCCGGGTCTTCGTTCCGGATGACGTCAAGGCCCTTAGTAACTTGTCAAACTCCTCCGCATGTGGTTTGCAAGCTAGTAAACATGAGATACACTGAAAACTTATAAAATAAAACGTTAGTAAAGTTCTCAGCAATAAATCAAATCAAAAGATTCAAAATATTTGGTCCACAAGAATTTTCTAGGAAGGTCCTCAAGGTGTATCCAATAAGGATCAAGGGAAGGGTAATTACCTAAGGACAATTCATCAATAATACTGTTAGTTTCACCAGTCGAAACACAAAAATTAACCTCATCAAAGACATTAATTTGAACATCAAAGGTTTTTTCATCAGGCATAGATTCCTCGAAGGTTTCTGGTAAAAATGAAGGCAATGAAAAAGAAATAGAAGCATGGAATAAATCATCGGAATCATGGAGTACAATATTATCAGGATCCTTGTTTGAAAAATTTAATTTACTAATAACCTTCTCGCTTGGTTCCTCATTAATAATATTAATAGAATCATGATGAAAATCATCCTCATACTTAGCTAGTATCATGAAAATCAAGAACACCATCAGTAGTGTTTTCAGGTAAACTAAGGTAAGAAGAATCATCTAGATTGACTTCTAAAGGGGAGGGGGACTTACTATAATCATATATTCCATCATTAAAATAGGAAGAATTTGAATTATGGTCAATATCATGGAACAAGTCACACCTTTGCATTAAAGATCCAAGTCTAGCAACACCGAGGAAGGTAGAATCATCATGTTCAGAAGAATCATAAAGCACAAGTAACTGAATTACGAGGTTGGATATAAGAATTAGACAGAAATGCATAAGGATTAAAGTACTCAGATGCACAATTAGGATTTTCAAAATAATACGTATCATGTGCAAGCCATTCAAGTAATTCCCAAACTTCATCAACAGATTTATCACAAAAACCCAAATAATCTAAATGACTACGGGTTTCTAAATTCACACCTTCAAAAACAATATCAAGAATTTCAGGTTTTCCTAACATGATATCACGTGAAACAAGTAAAGCATATAAACGCTCAAAATAACGCCAAAATAATTCACGTTCATCTTGAGAAAAATAAAAAGGTGTCATATTTTTGGATTTTTGAAAATTTTAATTTTTATTTGATTTTTTTAGGATTTTTTAGAAGCAATAAAAACCTAGTCAACCAGAGTGTGTTCGTCTAATGGCAGTTGGGGAAACAAGTCCCCGGCAACGGCGCCAAAAACTTGACAGACCTAAAACATATAAGATGTCTGTGTACCGCAAGTGTACGGGTTTGTGTAGTAATAAAAATATCGTTCTCTCTCAGGGACTTGTGTTCAATTACGCACTAAACTAGTTCACTACAAAGGATGCTATGTCGATCAAAAGGTTGTTGTAATGGTTCAGATAATTAACTAAAGAAGCAGGAAATTAAAGAATTTAACCAAGTAATTAAAGGCGTTCAGGGGAGTCTACTCTAGTCAATTAATCAAATTATCAACAATCTCGGTGCATGTAATAAGATAATTCGGGGTCTATAATCTTTCTAGGCCTTATCAATTCGATCTTTCGATCCTAGGCAAGAATCATTATGTCTAACTATTTTCTAAACCTATTCAATCTACGCAATCCAATTCAAGACTCAAACTGTCGTTCTGTTGTCGAGAATCTAAAACCAATCTGAGCTCAAACCGTCGTTGCTTGCCAAATTACCATGACATACAATACACGCAGATTAAACGAATAAAAGGATAACCTAACACCGAAACTGCATTCAATTTCAATCAATAGACATCGAGTTTATCCCCCAAATAAAGAATCTAAGCACTCATAATAATAAAAACAAGGAAGACAATAATAAAATCTGAATAACGAAGCATAAAGTAAATAGAAATTAAACCGAACGTTCGAGTCGTCAAATTCGATCTCTTCGTGTCACTCGATTCGATCTCCTTCTCCTCCTCTTTCATTCCTAATCTACTAGAACGACTCCCCGAAGGGAGGAATTACAGAGAAAACCCTAAGGCTAAACGGCGGAAATAAAACTCTCAATAGTTAATAATTGTCCAATTGAACAGTGGAGTAGCCCTTTTATAATGCGCGATTAGGGAACAAAACGTGGCATGCGTTTTGGAAACGTTGGCTGCGTTTTGCCCAAAAGTGAAAGTCTCCGTGAGAGGGCGCTGGCTGCGCTTGAAAAAACGTGGCCTGCATTTTGGTTCTGCTTTTTTATGCTTTTGGACGAGGCGCGGGCTGCGTTTCTAAAACACTGCCTCACAACCTCATTTGGTGTCACCATGCTTTGAGGCAATCCATGAATCCTAGAAGGTCCTTGCCTATATCAAAGGTCATCCACCTGATGTGAGGCCATCTTTACTGTCTCAATACTTCAGAATTGAGGCCTCACTCACATTTGGTCCCTTGGAGGTTGTTTATAATGTCCAAACTTACATGGTCCGAAGGTCATTTGGGTTCCACGGAGCTATCTTGTTCTGGACATGCATTGAGGACGTTTATCTGGAGCTGATTGTTCTTTTCAACTTGGGTTGTGATTATCTTCTTTTTGGATGTCAATGAAGTGTATTATTGAGCTTTCCTAAATGCCAAAGGTTGATCCATTTGGAGGTCTTTGCATTCTGCACAACTATTGCAAACTGGGTACGTGCATGAGGACCTCATTCGGGATCAACTTGTCTTTTGGTGTTTCAGCAAGGTTCTTTTGGTCTTTTCACTTGGGTTGCGCCATCTTCTGTGCTATCTGAATGTGCGCATGAGGACCTCCATCTTGAGTCTGCTGAGAATTTGGACGTCCAAGGACATTCCCTACTTGAGGAAGACTATTTGCACCTTGTTGACTTCACTTCCTGAGTTGTTGAGATCTTTCCAATTCAGTGAGGTGTTTGTCATAGAGGTCATTGATAAGTGTATTTTATATATATGTGATCTTGGGTAATTTAGAGCTAATTTGAGTGATTATTAATATGAATGTATTATTTTTATACTCGAATTCTCTATTTTATGCTTGGTTGGAGTTTGGTATAATTTTGTAGGAAATTGGTGTTTAAGTGAAGAAATCAAGCTTAAAATCAAGTGTATGGAGTCCAAGAGGATCACAATTGAAGAATAAATCCACCCCAAGGCCCAATCTCAAGCCCAAGAACACATTGGATACCGGCAGATACCAACACGGGTGAGAAAAGACCCAAGCGGGTCGTTTGACCTCGAGAAAGTCGAATATGACTCGGTGACCAACACGGTCCGTGTGTCGAGCAACACGACCGTGTGGACCCCAAAGTCCGTGTTGACCTGGAACCACCGTGTTGCTTACATTTAATGCAAAAATGGCGTTTGATTGCTCTTAGTGCTATATAATTGATGTATCCGTGGTTTTTTTGGCATTGACTCCTACTCATCATCATCCTCATCATCATATTCATCCATCCTTTCATCCATATTTCCATCCACATTCATCCATTGTGAAGATAGAGAGTGGTTGAGTTTTGGAAGATTGGTTCTCAAGTGGAGATAATTGTAGGATCAAAAGTCCCCGCGGATCGACATTCAAGCAAGGATTGAAATCCAACTCGGTTTATTTCTCTTTCTTATAGTTTCCATGCTTTCTAGAGTAGAATTTGTTATGTTTAGTGAATCGAACATGAGTAGTGAGTAGTTTCATAAGTTTAGGGGATAAACCCTTATTAGTTTCTCTTATGGATTAAGTTTTGTTGGATTGAACAAGTTTGTTTATCTAGTTTGAATGCATTTTATTTAACCTTTGATTATGTTTGTCATTGTTTTTGACTGGCCATCAAGAATATGGAATCAGATTGTTGAATGAAGTACCGAACGGAGAAATTCGATAATCGGAACCCTTAGGATTAAACTAGTTTATGAAGTGAACTAAAGATAGAAGACTTTGTAACTAGGGGTCATTGGATAATTTGATATTTAACTTAGATAAAATTGACACAATAAAGAGTCTGATATATCAATTTTACTAAGCAATTCGTTTCATTGCCAAAAGCTCGCTACGGAAGACATTATGCGATTATCGACCCTAAAATGTACCAAATTAGTGACATACATGTTCAATCCACTTGTTTGATTCATAGAGTTACTTAGGTTTTATCCCTAAACGCTTTTCTCATATATAATCCAAGTAAATTGTGTGAATATTTGTTGGTTTTGCCCTTTTTAGTGATTAGAAATAGAAATAGTTATTCTCAATCTAAAAAACCCGACTGATTTAGCAATCACATAGGAAGCTAATTTGGTGTGTAGTTAGCGAAGTCCCTGTGGGATCGACCTTCATATTTGCTACACGTACACCCGTGCACTTGCGGCCTATCAAGTTTTTGGCGCCGTTGCCGGGGACTTTGTCCCTAGCCGCCACCGAACGAATATCCTTAGATTGACTAGATCATTTTCTTTTATTTTTCCTATTTGATCTTCCTTGGTTGTTCTTGTTTTTGTCTCTTGCAAGGTTGTCAATTAGTGTATGCAAAAGGCACCGCTATTCGAGTTTGATCCGGAGATAGAAAGAACCTTCTGTTCAAGGCGGAAGCGGCAGCGAATAGAGGAAGCAAGAAGGAGGCAAGAAGAAGTCGAGGAAGAATCGAAGATGGCCCAACCGAGACGTACTTTTGGGCAATGCGTGACTCCCCCAGTCGCGAATCAACTCACTGCCATCAACGCACCAGGAGTGGACGCACATGACTTTGAGTTGAAGAGCTCCCTCATCAACTTGGTGAAGGCCTCACCTTTCCATGGCCTTCCCAATGAAGATCCCAACCGGCATCTCCGCATCTTTCGGCAAGCTTGTGAGACGTTCAAGGTGAATGGAGTGACGGAGGACGTAATCAAACTCCGGCTTTTCCCCTTCTCACTAGAAGGGAAGGCTTGGGAATGGTTGGTTTCCCTACCGGCGACTACCCCCTTCACCACCTTTGACCAACTTGCTAGTGCATTCGTGGCGAAATACTTTCCGCCTAGCAAGTTGACAAGCTTACGGAACCAAATTTCCACATTCGCACAAGAACCTGGAGAGAGCTTCTACGATGCATGGGAGAGCTTCTACGATGCAGCAGCGAGAGGTGATATCATGAGTAAGACCGTGGAAGAGCTCCATGAACTCATCGAGCAAATGTCTTTGAATAGCTACCAATGGTCTAAGCCCCGTTCCGTACGAACGGGAGGTAAGTATGAGGTAGATGCTATCACTCTTTTATCTGCAAAATTAGATGCTATTACTGAAAAGATGGATAGAATGAATGTGAATGCTACCCCTCCCCCTCAACCTCAATGTGCATCATGTCATTCTTTTGAGCATGTAACATTGCATTGTCCTAGTGGTATGGAAAGTGGAGAGCCTAATGAACAAGCCAATTATGTTGGTAACCCGAATGTATATCACCCCGGTTTGAGAAATCACCCGAATTTTTCTTACCGAAACAATAATCACTTGGGTGCCCAACAAGGACAAGGACAAAGGCCTACCCAACAACCCCAACCCCAAATCCAAGACCTAAAGACTATAGAGGTCATGTTAGATGCTATCCTTAAATCCCAACAAAGATAGTTTGAGCATCAACAAAGGCAAGATGATGTGATCAAAGCCTTGGCCTCTAGGGTAGACTTTTTGACCTCCCAAAACCAAATGCTCGAGACTCGTTTGGCCAACCAAGCTAGCACTTTTACCCCTCCTTCGGGATCACTTCCCGGACAACCCATTCCTAACCCTAATGCCCAATATAATGCCATTATTTTGAGGAGTGGGACTCAATATGAGGGACCTAACATGCCAAATACTAAGCATGGGGGGGTTGAGGTTGAGAAGTCTAGTGATGGGACTGAGAGAGGGAAAGACCTTGAGAGTGAGCCTCCAAAAGAAAACACCGAAACCCGACCTTCATCTCCACCTAGGGTTTACAAACCACCGTTACCCTTTCCTCAAAGATATGCTAAGGCTAAATTTGATGCAAAATTCGGCAAGTTCTTTAATATGTTAAAGCAATTGTATGTGAATGTGCCGTTTTTAGATGTTTTATCTCAAATGCCTTTGTATGCAAAGTTTTTGAAAGAAATCCTCTCTAAAAAGAGGAAAATTGATGAAATTGAGGAAGTTGCTTTGACTGAAGAATGTAGTTCTGTGGTTCTTAACAAGCTTACTCCTAAGCTTAAGGACCCGGGAAGCTTCAATATTCCATGTGGCCTAGGTAGTTTAACCGTTGACCGAGCTTTGTGTGATGTGGGTTCTAGTGTAAGCTTAATGCCCTATTCTTTGTATGAACGGTTGAACCTAGGAGAGTTGAGACCAACTACCATGTCATTGCAAATGGCGGATCGTTCCATCAAGTACCCTAAGGGTATTTTGGAGGACTTTCCCCTTAAGGTGGGTGATTACTATGTGCCGATTGATTTTGTCATCCTTGATATGCCTGAAGACTCCCGTACCCAAATCATTTTGGGGAGACCTTTTCTTGCTACAGTAGGGTGTGTAATAGATGTACAATGTGGAAAGATGAAGTTTAAGATAGGGGAACATGAACTTGAGTTTGATTTATTCCGTGACGTTTTGCCACGTGGAGTTTCCCCTTGCTTTGGTGTTGATGTGCTATGTGAGATAGATAAGCATGTTGATGGTTTTGTTTGTGAAAAGAATGATGATTGTGAGCGTAATGTTGAAAGAGAAAACCTTGAAAAATCTCATGATGGTTTTGTTGAAGATCCTTGCGGTTTGTTATTATTTAATGAAGGCCATGAACTTGGCGATGCAAGGGTGGGGATAAAAGAAATTTTGCCCCCACCTAACATCATCAAGAACGTGCCTTATGCTATTAACAAGGGTGCTTTCAATGAGTTTTTCAGGTTTGATGATGGTGATCCCTCCATTTCTGAAGGAGGTGATGGGTTTGACCCAAACTGTAGGGTCAATTTGAGGACATTCGGAGGTACTTTACAATATGGAGCTCCTAAAGCCCTTGGCTATGGAGTTATGGACTATTCGCCCGGTTGAGAGGTACCTTGTCTAGCTTAGGACATTAAACAAGCGCTTCTTGGGAGGCAACCCAAGCTTTTTCGATTTTATTTTCATTTTTTAGGATTTTTTATAATTTTTCTTCCTTTTATTTTGATTTTTTTATATTTTTCTATCTTTTTCTGGGATTTTTAGGGTTTTTCATTGATTTATTTTAATTTTTATAGGTTTTTTTTTAGAGAATTTTCTCCTTTTTATTTTCTTTTTCTAGTTTTTTTTCTAGATTATTTTATTTTTTTCTTTTTGAGGTATTAGTTTTAGGGAAATAAAAAAAATCTGAAAAATTTGAAAAGAAAAAAAAAAGGTAGAGCAAAATTGAGTTTGAAATAAAAGAAAAACAAGATGAGAGTGAGTGAATGAAGAAAAAAGAAAAGAAAAGGGGGAAAGAGATGCCAAGAGGATTCGAACCCAGGCGAAGCAGGTGAAAAACAGGACCAACACGGGTCGTGCTGGACCTGGCATGATCCGTGTTGCTGTCCAGAGAGGAACAAATTTTGAACACGGGTCAACACGGACCGTGTTGGCTTAACACGATCCGTGTTGACCCCCGATTCCCAGCGACACGGGTTTTTCAGCCCGTTTTGATGCCCTGTTTTTTCCAATTCTTTTTATTCGTCCGTTTTGGCCCTATTTCACTCGTGTAAGCCCTAACTCTACTCCCTCTCTCACTCATTCTTCTTCTTCCATCTCCCTCAACCTCCATAGCCATAACCTTCTTCCTCCATCCATCTTTTTGCTCCATCTCCCTAATTTCTCACCCAAATCACTCCATTTTTCTTCCATTCTTCATCTTTTTCCTTCCTCTTTCAGATTCCACCAATTTCATCCTCATTCCTTTCATTCCTTTTTTACCCCATTCCCAAAACCCTCCATTTTCATTTTCTTTCAAGCTCTTTTCTTCTCCTTCAAGTGTATAAAGGTTTGGTTTTTCTAATTTCTTTGTTTTATTTAGTTTATTTTCGTTTTATATTTTCGTTTTTAGTTTTAATTTTTGTGTATACTATGTGAATCTTCATTGTTGTCCACCATTGTTATGTTTCAAGCTTTTTGAAGTATGATTTTCTTGTATAAATGTTACTTCTTTGTTTTTATTTCTTTCTTTTTCTTAGTTTATTACTTTTGCTTCTTTTAGTTTTGATTTTCTGTTTTAGTGTGTAAATTAGTTGTTTTCTTATCTTAAGTTAGTTGTTTACATTAGTTTTAGTTTATTTTGGCTTTTGTTTTCTAATTTTAGTTTACTTTAGTTGTTAAGGTCTTAACTTAGTTTAGTTAGTTTACTTTAGTTTAGTCTTTAATTTTTGGTGTTTTAGTGTTGTATAATGTTGTATATGTTGAAGTGTTGGATTAACTAGCTTGCTTAACTTCTTGTATATGTTTATGTATATGTTAAGTGCCTAGCGTAGTCTAGCTTAGTTTAATTAGTAGTGTTTAAGAGTTTAAAGGTCTTAAAAACACCAAAAAAATAAACCTTAGAATTTAGTTTGATTTGAGTCTTATGTACATTAGTTTAGGATTAGTTTAGGTTTAAGGTTTCTTAGTTTTACTTAGTTTTTCTTTTGTTACCCTTGCATATTACTAACTTTTTAGCTGGTATATTTTGTATAAAAGATGGTCAGAACTTCGCGTGGTGAGGAGCAAGCATCAAAGAAGTGAAAAGGGGACAACGGAGACAAAGGCAAGGGCAAAGCGGGTTCGTCCTCCCGGTAAACGCGAGGTAATAACCCTTTTAATTTAGAAGGTGTACAATTCGAGCGTTACCTTGCTTTGTCTAAGCGAAACATAATCCCTACTCGTTACATGAATGAGCCGTTTTTGCAAACCACTAGCATGCTAGATGATGTAGAATGACTTTTAAATTGGAAGGGGATGTTAGATTTCGCCAGGATGAGAGAGCCCACCTATCGGAACCTTACCCTAAAGGTGCTTAGCACCTTTGATGTAAATCTTAGAACACAAGAGGGTAGGATTTCCTTTAGTATAGATGAAGAGGAACATCGATTGACTCTCGCCCAATTTGCCGAGATCTTTCGTTTACCAGTTGTCCAAGGTGTCGCCACACGAGATGTGCCCCCTTTAGCCGAATGGAACGCCAATGAATTTTGGCAGTTTACCACAACTAGGAATGACTACCACCCGAGTAGGTCTAAGTGCATGCACATACGGAACCCCGTGTTCCGGTACACGCAGCGCATCCTTGCTTGTGGGTTATTTGGTCAGGGGGATAGTATGAATGTTGCGGCTCAAGCTGAATTTTACACGGTTTGGGGTATGTATTATGCACGACCCGAGGTTAACCCCGCCGCTCTTTTTGCCACACATTTAGCCCGCATCACATCTCACACAAAAGGTGATATTGTTGTTGGTGGGTTGCTCACAATTTTGGCTAGGCACTTTGGATGGGATCCGGCTCGTCATGAGCGAGATAGGGTAGAGGACCCAATGACTTTAGATGGTCGGGCTATTAGAAACATGAAAATGTCCAAGTTAAGAGGGGAAGAAGTTTGGTGGGTGTATCCTAACAATGAGTTGATGAGGCTTCCTCATCCGAACCTTACCATTCAAGAGCTCCCGAATATTCTTTTTCTTCCTAATGCGACCATTCCTCAACCTAACCCTATTCCCGCCCAAGTTCCTTCGCCTCCTCATCACGAGGGTGGTAGGGATGATGACGAAGGTCCCGCCGCCGCTTTTGATTTCCAAGATAATTTTAATTCTTTGCTTGCGGACCATGCCTCTTTTCGAACTTATTGTGAAAACGAGTTTGGTTATTTTCGAACCAATTCGAACCAAATTTTACAAAACCAAACTCAGCTTTTTGAGAGGCTCGACCTTCTTGACCAAGCCAATGCCACCCAAGCTGCCGAACAAGCTCGCATGCTTGAGATGATGCAAGCGATGCGCGATTGGCAGTTGAACTACCCTCCCCATTATCCTTACCCACCTCCTCATCCACCACCGTCGTGATTGACTTGTTTTTCCCCTTCGTGCTAGTTTCTCCTTGATCTATGCATTGAGGACAATGCTTTGTCCAAGCATTTGGGGGGGGGGGATTAATTTGAAAATTTTGAGTCCTCATCTTTGTGTATATGATTTTATTATTGTTTATTTTTAATTTTTGTTTTCTTTTAGTTTGCTAGTTTTTATTTTAGTTTTAGGTTTAGTTTTGTTTCTTTAGTTTTTCTTTTCTTTTGTTTAGTTTAGGTTTTCTTTTTGATTTTTCTAATTTTTAGCTATCATTGTAAATATTTTGCATCCACTTAGAATTGCATTAGTTAGTATCATATTAGATTTTATTTTGTTTCTTTTTCTTAGTTTTTAGTTCTTTCTTTTCTAGTTTTTCATTTGACTTTTGATTTTAGTTTTTGAAAAAAACCCAGAAAAATCAGAAAATTGAAAAAAATTTAAACATTTTGAAAAAAGAGAAAAAGAAGAAAAAATTTAGATAGGTTAAGATTTGTGAATAAAATTCTCCGGTGATGAATTAAAGCTAGATACGTTTTCTTTTGATTTGATTTAGTTTTGTATAGCCCTTTTGTGAATTAAAGTTTTGAAAAGAGTTGTGAAAACATAGAAAGTTTAGAATTGTACTTTGATAGTGAAGATTGATTGCCCTTTTGAGATCTTTTGGAATGAGTTTAGCATATATACATCTATTTGAGCTAGGTTTATTTGAGAGCTTTTACCCGTGAGACCACAAAGCCTTAAAATGACTAATCATTTTTATTAGTCTCATTTTTTTTCCATGTGTGACTCATCCTTAGTTTCATTCTCCAGAACTTGCGATGTATCTCTTTGAAACTGCATTTTTGCTTGTGCATTGATAATGTGATAGAGGCATTCTTTTGTATATATTTTAGCTACAAAGCCAAATAGCCACCCTTTATTTGTGAATATCCGCCTTTAACCCCTCTTTTAGCCTTGTATCACTCTTTCTTTTGATTACCTATATAATTAGCCATGGCCGTATATATAATTTCTTACCCTTAAGCCATTGCTTGGAGTGTTAGAGTGTGAAAGTTGGGTTGATTGTGGTGAATTATGTGGTTTGGTTTTGTTGGGGATGTTATGAAGTTGAAAATCTTGAGATTACTCCCTATTATAGCTTGATATGGGTTGAGTTAGGAAGTTTGCCTCATTGGTGTATATATCTTTGATTATGGATTGAAATTGAAAAAAATGAAAAAAAAAGAAGAAAAACATCAGAAAAATGAAAAATGAAGAAAAAAAGTGTGTAAGTTTATTTTTCTTTGAGTTGAGGCAATTTCTACTTGATTTTGGGGTGTTCTATTGTGAATATAAGGTGTGAGAGTTAATTGTGTAAATTTGGTGAGGTTTATGCTCCTAGCTTTGGCTTTTAGCACCACTTTCCCAAATATATTTCCACTCCTTACCCTTAGCCTTAACCCCATTACAACCCTTTTAAAAGTCCTCTTGATTATCATTAGTACTTTGCATTTTAGCGGTAGAGAATTGAGATTATTTGCAAGCTTATGGTAGAGTGTTGTTATGCGATGAGTAATGAGTGCACCTTCGTTGAATATTATTTTTCAAAAACATGAGAGGAGTGTTTCCACATTTCCTAAAGTGAGGTTGCTCTCAATTTCCTAGTTTCATCCATTATTGTGTGCTTGCTTGTTTCATTTGTGATCAGGAGGGTGATTAGTTTGATCTTGATAGGTATGGTTTTTGTAATTCTTTTTATGGTTTCATTTTCTCTTGTATACAGACTTTCGTTCATACTTGGGCTATGCTTGATTAAGTTGGATTAATTGAATGTCTTATCGATGTTTTCCTGAGGAGATTTGTAAATAAATTTTTCAATTTTACCTTTAAACTTTTTCCTTTTGATTTGAGTCATTTTGTCCCATTTATCTTCTATTTTCGTTCTTTTCGTTGTTTTCCATTTTGTTTGTGAGTATTAGCCTTGCTTAGGGACAAGCAAGGTGTAAGCATGGGGGGATTTGATAAGTGTATTTTATATATATGTGATCTTGGGTAATTTAGAGCTGATTTGAGTGATTATTAATATGAATGTATTATTTTTATACTCGAATTCTCTATTTTATGCTTGGTTGGAGTTTGGTATAATTTTGTAGGAAATTGGTGTTTAAGTGAAGAAATCAAGCTTAAAATCAAGTGTATGGAGTCCAAGAGGATCACAATTGAAGAATAAATCCACCCCAAGGCCCAATCTCAAGCCCAAGAACACATTGGATACCGGAGATACCAACACGGGTGAGAAAAGACCCAAAACGGGTCGTTTGACCTCCGAAAGTCGAATATGACTCGGTGACCAACACGGTGCGTGTCAGGCAACACGACCGTGTTGACCCAAAGACGTCCGTGTTGACCTGGAACCACCCGTGTTGCTTCTGTTTAATGCAAAAATGGCGTTTCAGTTGCTCTTAGTGCTATATAATTGATGTATCCGGTGGTTTTTGCTGGCATTGACTCCTACTCATCATCATCCTCATCATCATATTCATCCATCCTTTCATCCATATTTCCATCCACATTCATCCATTGTGAAGATAGAGAGAGTGGTTGAGTTTTGGAAGATTGGTTCTCAAGAATTGGAGAGAAGTGGAGGAGCAAAAGTCCCCGCGGATCGACATTCAAGCAAGGATTGAAATCCAACTCGGTTTATTTCTCTTTCTTATAGTTTCCATGCTTTCTAGAGTAGAATTTGTTATGTTTAGTGAATCGAACATGAGTAGTGAGTAGTTTCATAAGTTTAGGGGATAAACCCTTATTAGTTTCTCTTATGGATTAAGTTTTGTTGGATTGAACAAGTTTGTTTATCTAGTTTGAATGCATTTTATTTAACCTTTGATTATGTTTGTCATTGTTTTTGACTGGCCATCAAGAATATGGAATCAGATTGTTGAATGAAGTACCGAACGGAGAAATTCGATAATCGGAACCCTTAGGATTAAACTAGTTTATGAAGTGAACTAGAGATAGAAGACTTTGTAACTAGGGGTCATTGAATAATTTGATATTTAACTTAGATAAAATGGACACAATAAAGACCGATAGATCAATTTTACTAAGCAATTCGTTTCATTGCCAAAAGCTCGCTACGGAAGACATTATGCGATTATCGACCCTAAAATGTACCAAATTAGTGACATACATGTTCAATCCACTTGTTTGATTCATAGAGTTTCTTAGGTTTTATCCCCTGAACGCTTTTCTCATATTGATAATCCAAGTAAATTGTGTGAATATTTGTTGGTTTTGCCCTTTTTAGTGATTAGAAATAGAAATAGTTATTCTCAATCTAAAAAACCCGACCGATTTAGCAATCACATAGGAAGCTAGTTTGGTGTGTAGTTAGCGAAGTCCCTGTGGGATCGACCTTGATATTTGCTACACGTACACCCGTGCACTTGCGGCCTATCAATCATCTATGAAGACATCACTTTCGAGCTGTTGAGGTCCTTCCAGCTCGTGAGGTGATTATCCAGCCTTGCCCACGTGAGGAATGCTGCTCCAACAAGAAAGTGCCATGTGAGATGTTTCTAGAGCCTTCCAATTGTTCTAGAAACTTCATGAAGATGCCATGTGTGACGCTTTTACTAGCCCTCATTATTATTGTTCTAGAAGCTTCCTAAGTTAGTTACATTTTGTCTTATTATGATGTAATTAGCTAATTAAGTAAGATTAGGACGTTTTCTTTTTGCTCAAGAAACTCCTAATTAGATATTTCAGTTGGGCTATATATACCCACTGTGAGGTCATTGCAGACACACAACTTGATGATATGAAATATATATGAGATTTGAGTGCCTTATTGAGCCTCTTGTTCGTGAGTGACGTTAAACTCTCAAATTTGATTAATTCTACTACAGTATCAAGGATTTGGCAATCCTTGTGGTGGGTGTAGAGCTTGGTGACTTCAATGGTGGTGTGCCTGTATCCGTTGAGGTAATCGAGTCCATTACCCTTGTGTTCTAGCTGTGGTGTGCCTGTATTAGCTTGAACTCAAGTCTATCTTTCCTTTTTCTGTTTTTCTCATCCCTCATTATCCATTTCAATCCATTTGAACGAGACCCAAAATCCTTCATGAGTTCTTGATGTTATTTTGTCCATCCGATCAAATTTCACACATCACCCATTTCATCCATTTGTGTTTTGGTGTTTATACTCTGTTTTGGAGGAGATTGTGACTGGTTTTCTGTGTGAGGTCTGTTCTGGGTGTATTTGTGTTTGTTTTTCTATTGTGAGGTCCAGAATCTCAGTGTTGTGTGTGTCTGCTTGGTTTCTGTGAGGTCATCACTTTGATCTTAGCGACCTTGCATACATCAGATAGTCTATTGCTTTCTGTGAACAGGAGGTCATTTTGAGAGTTCAGGCTTTCTATGGCCTCAGTGAGACTTTGAACATGGTTGTAAGCTGCTTGATTCTTTCTATCAAGGACTTAGGGTATTTAAAAAGATGCATACACTTATGAGCAAGACGTAATGGTGAAAGACTAAGGAGGTCATCAATGTTTACCTCGTCTTGAGATGAGGTTGGATCTTGATCTTCACTTGTTTTTGCCTTCAGACATACATTTGTTATTTCTTCTACCTAACTATGGCCTTCACTGGAATCACTATCACTCCATGTTGCCATTATTGCCTTATGTTTATGCCGTTGAGGCCGACTGTTTCTCTTGTCTTTGTTTCTTTTGGCGTGAGGGCAGTCCTTCATGAGGTGCTTTGAGCTGCCACAAACAAAACAAGTAAATGGGTCAGCATCTTTTCTTAATGAAGATTTACCTTTTGAGGTTGCTTTTCTGTTTTGTCCATCCTTGATGTATCCTCGAAAGGTTGGATTTCTCTTGTATAATCTTCTGAAACTTCTAGCCATCATTGTCATTATAGCTTCCTCCTCATCATCATCCGACTCACTGCCAGATTTAGATACAGCCTTGAGGGCAATTTCCTTGGGTTTTGAGAGGTCATTCAATTGGATTTCATAGGCCAATAGTTTTCCAATGAGTTCCTCTAGTTTGAGGGCCTTGAGATCTTGAGCTTCTTCAATGGCTGTGACTTTTGGACCCCATTTTCTTCTAGGCAGGCATCGGAGGACCTTTCTAACTTGTTCCTCATTTGGGTAGGTTTTTCCCAGAGATATGAGGTGGTTGGTGATGCTGCTGAATCTTTTGAAGATCTCTTCAATAGTCTCATTTTCCTTCATTCTGAAGGCCTCATACTTTTGGACAAGGATATCTACTTTGGTGTCCTTGACTTGACTTGTGCCTTCATATGAGGTTATCAAGTAATCCCAAACCTGTTTCGCAGTTTCACAATTAGATATACGTTCAAAATCATTCAAATTTAAACTGCAATAAATCAAGTTTAGGGCATGAGTATTTTTTCTCAATGACTCCAACTCTTTCTTGGTCATTTCAGATCTTTTCTTTGGGACATCTTGACCAGTACTGTTCTTCTTCGTGGGAATGAGATAATCTCCCTAGGTAACCACATTCCAGAGGTCCTCATCTTGGTCCTTGAGGAAGACCTCCATTTGTCTTTTCCACGACCTGTAGTTTTCTCCAGTAAGTAGTGGAGCTATTGTCCATGAGCGTCCTTGAGGAGCTTCATTTGTGTTGATAGCGGCCATGATCTTTTCCACGAGTGGTTAAACTCTTGAATTTGTGGACCCGCTCTGATACCAATTGAAATAACCCTAGATGGGGGGGTGATTAGGGTTATGTAAAAATTCTGCACTTCAATCAACACAACTAGGTTAATAGCACTTTTATATAATGAAAAATACTTCTTTATTATTAAACAAAAGTGCTTAGAATAGAAGAGGTTACAACTCAGCTGATAAGAAGACTGTGAGGTCCTCAAAATAGCTTACTGGGATAGAAGACCTTGCAGATGTCTTCTGTTCTTGAGGCCTCACAGAAGAGGCAGTTACCGACAGAGAAGATGCTTTCAACGTGAGGCTTCTTCCTCACTTCACTTAGACAACCCTAGAGGTCCTCACTGGTTATAAACAAAGTCAACACTTACACTTATGGTTACACTCAGAATATTAACACAATATTCCTATACTCAGAACTTTCTCACATAAAGTTCCTACTCAAATTTGCTTACTTGGAAATCTCTATTTGCAAGAGAGGTCTTCGGCAGAATATATAGTAGAGCTCTTGAGACTTCAACGGCTACTTGCTCTTTGAAGGAGATAATTTCCTTTCTTGGGATATCTTTATAATCTTCCATATTATCTTGATATCCTTGATTTTTGCTTCCATGAATTAGATGCTCTTTGAAGGAGATAATTTCCTTTCTTAGGATATCTTTATAATCTTCTATATTATCTTGATATCCTTAATTTTGCTTCCATAAATTAGATGCCTAAAATAAGGAGATCTGCCATTATCAATTCAGAAACAATAAAAGAGAATATGCTTTAGGGTTTTGGGAGATACTTCCGTAGATTAAGTTTGTCAATCTTTCAAACAAAATCCTTTGATGCTGGCGCTGGAGCTGGAGGTCCTCGGATCGTGCTGCGATGAGGTCCTCAGCCTTAACTTGAGACTCTTCAGCTCCAACGAAGCTTAATTTGTATCAGTCCACAACCAAGAGATCTAGCAATAATGGCTTCAACAATAACTCACAACTATTGCCCACTCTCTAAAGTGCTAGCTATTAGCAGCACAAAGTTCATTATCACTCTACCAAACAAAGAAGATGTAGAAGAGGCACTGAAGAATCCGTTGGAGCTTGAAGTGTGGTTTTCAGAAATCAGGAAATGGTCTAAGTATGAGACCTGCGAAGGCCGGAGGGTGTGGCTAGACATTCATGGAATCCCATCGCACGGCTGGAATTGGATGAACTTTTAAAAATGTGTCCAAAAGTGGGGCACGTTGATAAGTTTAGGCCAAAGTACACTTATTGCAGAACACTTTGAGCACATGCCTGTTCAAATTCTAACCAAAGTATTCACAAGGATTGAAGGCAAGGTAATACTGTCATTAGAGGATTGTTCATTTATTGTCTACATCAAAGAGGCTAATACATATATGCATCCCACAATCACAAAGCCATGGAATGTAAATGATTCGGATGATGAGGAGCAGCAAGAAAACTCAGATAAGCAATCTTCAAACTGGGATGAGCAAGGAATGAATGATGAAGCTCCAATGGAGGATGCAGTACGGTCAAATGAACAACTATCAGAAGGCGAACAGACAAGGAAGACATCAGAGGCGCATGCTCAAACTAGAGACAAGTTACGAGAGCAAAAACAATTAATGTGGATGTCAGACAACAGTGGTGAAAACCAAAAGGTAGATGTTGGAGATGAAAGGGTACAAGGCGTGGAAGGGGAGCTAGTGTCTGATTTGGAAGTTATTGAAAGTGAAGCTAGGCAGCAGGCTCGAGGAAAACAAAAGGTGGAGAATAGTGCCGGGGGAGGATTCAAGGTCAGCAAGAAATGCAACATTGAAGATATGAGATCTATGAATTCAGAATTGCACTTAGTTCCCATGGAGGCCCGTGAGAATTATGCAATTGCAACCCAATGTGAAAATCAAGAGGTTGATCAAGACTAGATTCTTAGCGAATACTCAGAGGAAATTCAAAGGAAGATTGAAAGAAGGATTGTTGAGCTCGAAAAGGATATAGGAGTGAGGTTTTTAGAAGAGCAATGGTCACCCAGAAAAGGAAGGAACGGAGACAGGAAGACAGTTCATAAGAGAAAGAACAGTAGCAAGAGAATGAAAGCAAAAAGCCAAGATGAGGATTACAACATGAAATTTTAGAGGGGTTTGTCAGAGATGGGTACAGAGGTGGATTGCAAAATTCCTTGCAAATTTGAGGGCAATCTGGAAGTCCAAGAATAAAGTTGTGTTCCCAGAAAGTAAGTGAGCTGTTTGTGATAAAGCAATTGATCCACAGAATTACAATTCAGTTGAGAGGTTTGGAGTACACTACTAGAAAACAGCTCATTTCCCACTGAAAGTTCAGTGGGAAATAGGCTAGATTTTGTGGGAAATAGGCATTTCCCACCGTTTCCCCCACTGAATGAAACAGTGGGTGAAAGTAAGGTAGGAAACCCCTATATCCCACCCGACAATTTTCAGTGGGAAATTTCCCACTGTTTACCCACCGTATGCGCTACTACAGATATGTGGAAAACTTTTTCGCCGTATCCAATGCGGTGGGAAATTTCCCACTAAATCCAATTCGGTGGAAAATTTCCTACTGGATACATCGGTGGGAAATTTCCCACTGTATCCACTTCAGTGGGAAATTTCCCACTGTTTTTATCCAAGGGAAATTTTCCCACCGAATTTACTTCAGTGAGAACTTTCCCACTACATTCATATAATTGACGACATCATAAAAAACCATGTTTCAAACTCTAAACAATTAAATGTATTAATATATAAAAAATACATACATACACACCTAGAAAAACATATGTTCACCATAAATATCAATGGTACACATTTTAAACAAAAAAACCATCTCTGAAATACATATTCATTGATTGTTGTTTGTACAAGAAAAATTAAGTCTAAGTCAGAAATCATGTATTAGGCCATAAATGAAAGCAAAATAAGCCCAAGA
Source organism: Portulaca oleracea (assembly GCA_029582165.1). NCBI lineage: Eukaryota > Viridiplantae > Streptophyta > Magnoliopsida > Caryophyllales > Portulacaceae > Portulaca > Portulaca oleracea. The sequence goes on from CM055893.1 coordinate 8,952,352, forward strand.
TATAAATAGGCCATACAACACATTCTACTTGTGTCAATCACAATAGTAATAAAATACATCTAGTAAAGATGTCCGTCCATTGACCTTGCCAAAGAAACCGCTGCATGTCACTCATGTGAACCTACATCATCTTCTCCATCATCCTCAGCCTCTAATAAATTCATGGGTACACCTTTTACGACTTGGAATAAGTCGGTTAGTCATCCACTTACGATGTGTGGGGATTTCCATGTCCTGTGTCATATATAGAATTAATTCCTAATTATTTACATGCAAACAAAGTACAAGGAATAATTAAAAAGTCAAATTGAAACATATAGCATGTTTGATAGAAAATGATGACTAACACAAATTATGCACCAAATCATCCAAAAGCAAACCATATCTCTAATCCAATGTCTGAAGTTCCTAATATTATTAATATAGAGAAGATTAAAGAGAAAAATTACCAAATCAAAGTCGTCTCAAACTCCATTTGATGATGTCTCCAGAAATCTCAAACTTCAAAATGTGTCTAACACTCCAAAAGTCTATCTGAATCCAACAAAATATAGTTTTTAGATACTAATTTAAAATAAAAGACTGTTTCCACCTTACATGAGAAACACGAAACATTTCATCATCAGCACATTCATCCATTTATCAGTAGATAACATTTCATTTAGTATGATTCTATCAAAACCATACATGCAATATCTAGCTGATTCCCCTTTCCATCTTACATGAGAAACACAAAACAATGGAAACTGAAACCTACTCCAACACTTAATTATTGATGGCATGGCAATAGGCAATCATGAATCTCACCACTAGCACTGCCATGGCAACTTGTTAACCATGAAATAACCTAAGTATATTTTGGGGCATTGACGAGGTTCTGTTTCAGTGCTTATGGATTGACTTGGTCTGATTTTGTACATATTAAGAAATTAATGGTCAAAATTTTCAAACTAAAACCGAGACAAAAAATAATAAAAATCGAGGGGATTAGTAGTTAAGTATTGTTGCCAGTTTACCTCGCTGTCGTAATAGCAGTAGTCTTATACTTGCCTGTCAAATTTTTCTGGATTTTATCCCCACAAACAATAGAATAGACTCCATATGCATCGGTAATTTCCTTAAGTATGAGCTTAAAAGTTCAGTAAAACCACTTCTTGCCATCTGACACTAATTACTCAGATCACTGATATGCAACCCACACAAGAACAACTAGCGCAACAAAAATCAAATTCAAACAATTACCTTCAAAATGCACAGCTAAGAAAAATACACACTAAATTCCGCCACTATTTCAGACTTCAACAACCCAAAAAACACTGGCTAACAAGAAATTAAACAAACACCACTTCAAAGATAGACAACCACATATGAGCACTAGCAATAATTGGCACTACAAACCCGAGGAACATGGAAAAATGAGAAAAAGAAGTAGCACCGGGTTAACACTAATTCAAAGGGATGAACACATTAATTTGTGACATAGCTCTCATATTATGCAAATTCAGAAGCTACAACTTCGTCTCTTTGTTAACAATCAGTAGTCACCAAGGGACAAATGGGCAATACCTACTGTTATTGGACAAATACCCCATTCATTATGCTCCAGCATGATCATGGAGATAACCCATTTTCTCCCGCAGCATCAATTACATCCCATACAGTAGCAATTACTGCATTATTGCAGAAAAAACCCAAAGTAACATGGAAAAATGAGAAAAAGAAGTAGCACCTGGTGCTGCGTTGCGAGACAAGAAAAAGAAATGGATGGAGCTTAAGAGACAGCAGACGATAGATCTGCAGGCCTAGGCAAATAGGCAGTGACCAATGATTGAGGCCCAAAACAAATTACCAATTAAAAAATGACATTAAAGACCATATATCATTTACTAAGCCATAGTTAATATGGAATGGAGGCAGTAATATATTTACAAATTGACATCACTATATATTCATATATACAAAAGTAGTATTTTTAAGACAAATATAAATCTATTAATTTTACATTTTAGATGCATAGCTATTTAAATTGAATAATTTACTAAGCCATAGTTAATATGGAATGGAGGCAGTAATATATTTACAAATTGACATTATTAATGAGTTTTGAACTTCTTCATTCTTGATCTAGAAATTATATGTCTCTAATTTGTTGTGGGAATATATTCGGTCGACTCTTAGACTAAACTTTGAGGGCTTTTATACTTTTATTTACTTACAGTCGCATCCTGGTGATGTTCTTTCCTATCTAAGAATCAACTGTCGTTAACGGTCTTAACAACCCACATATTCATTGTCCCAACCATGCCTAAACGGACATTATCCTGGACTGTTTTAGTTCAATTTCCTCGTCATAGAAAAATATAGTTGAAGATTATGCATCTTTACAATATTCTCAAGTTTTGCATCTTTGATTTCAATTATTTTACTACTTGAACCTAATCTCTCTTTTGTTCATTGGGTTGGTCTGACTCACTCAACAAAGTTCATTATATGCCGAGAAATCAAATGAAATTTTTTTTCTTAATGGTCTTCTAAACATAAGCAAAAGGAAAACATAATAACTAAGACTTCACCAAAAGCCTAGAACCGACAGATTAACATGACAAATAAGTTGATAAACACATAATTCTCTTCCGAATCTTTCTCAATTGAAGTAATGACCATGATTTATGTCAGAGCAAACTAAGTGAATTCAATTACAATGACAAAAGGTATAAAACACACAAAAATCTCAGGTACCACACAAAACAAATTTTCCAGTAAGATTACGAGTGGGCACATAATAATAGTAAAAACCCAAAATAATTAACGCGCAAAAATGGAAATTTAGACATGCTAAGTACTAGCCAGCAACCCAAATTGCAAACCCAGTTCAACAATTGCATTTTGCAAACAATTTGAGAAGAAAAAGAACAAGAAACCGAGCTATTTGAGAACCTTAGGCCTGGGTCTGGCAACAATACCTGATGAAGGGCGTTAGAGGACGGTGTGACGTGGTGGTAGCGAGTGGTGGTCGCGAGTTGTGGGTGGGAGGAGAATTTGCAGGTGGGAAGAGAAGAATGATGGCAGTAGCAGACTTCTCTTCGATGGCAGCAGCAGGACGAAGAGGACACAGCTGTAGGACGGCCTGAGGGCGAAGAGAAGAGAAGAACACAGTAGCAGCAGGACGAAGAGGACGAATAGAAGAGAAGAATGCAGTAGAGAACTCAGGGGAAGAACGATGGCAGCAGCAGGTGGGGGAAAATTAGTGTTCACAAACAGCACATGGTTGAGGGAAACAGAAGAGAAACAGACTGGTGGGAAATTAGGGCGTCTGGGATGAAGAACTTTCCCAACTTTTTTTATTTATCTTTAAATTTTGGATAAAATCAAAGTAGAGGGAAATGAAAATATTGTGGGTGGGAGTCAACTTTTTGTTTACATTTTGGTAAAATAAGGTTAGAGGGAAATGAAACTATTATTGGTGGAGTGGATTTTTTCTGTGGGAGATGGGAGGAAGTGTTAAATTTTAAATTAGTGGGAAATTAGTGAAAAATTAAATATTAAAAATAATTAATAATTAAAATAATTTGTTTGTGGGAAATTAGTGGGAAATTAGTATGAAAATTTCCCACCACAATTCTAACTGTGGGAAAATGAGGGGAAATATCAAACAGTGGGAAAATAGTGAGAAATTTCCCACTGCTATTGTTCAGTGGGAAAATTACAGTGGGAAATGAGCTATTTTTTAGTAGTGGTAGGCTTGGAGAAGCAAGGGTTGGTGCCCGTCGACTAGAATGGTGCCAGAGAAAGCATGTGTTGCTGTAGTTTTTAGGCTGAGTGCCTGAGAAAGCATGTCTGGTCGTGAAAATTGAAGGTGTCATTTTCCTTTATGTCGTGTTTTCTCCTGTTGCATGCGACAGTTGCAGAGTTCATTGGACTGGAAAAATGGGTGTTTAACTTGTGTGAAGTGTGTGTGAAAGTTTTGGTGCGAGTGAGTTGCGCGCTTCTCTCTCTCCTCCTCTCCAGCCCACTAATTTGTGTGTGATGTGCAGTAGGAGGAGTGTGTCAGGGTTTGGATGTATGGGTTCTTGGGGTTGCTTTTGTCTTTGCAATGGCAATGAATATCAATTACGTGGGTGGTAAAATTCTTATCAATTTGGGGGAATTTTTTGGCCACAAGTTGTAGTTGTTGTGCAGCAATAGTATTTCATGAGTGTTTCCAAGCAATTAGGTGGGTTTTGTCAGTTTATGCATTAGTGGGGCCACTTTTGAGTTTGATTTTCTGTCATCCATTCACACACTTAGCATGCATTGGCCTTGTTCAAAGAATTTGTACTGCATCTCTTGTGGCCTCTATCTTTTGTAAATCAGAGTTTCAGTATTTTGCTTGTGCCTACTAGCACCGTTCTTTTAATGAATAAAATGGGTTTTGGCCCAGTAGCTTTCGAAAAAATGAGAGACATTATAATGAAATCAATGAAGAACTCATAAGTGCAGACGTCACAGGCGGATCAAATTGTTGGGGTAATGACATAGAAGTTAATATTAGTATGACCATTTTATCTTGCTCAAATGACTATCATGATTATACGAGTATTTAGTATTGTTATAATGACTATCTTACAATATTTAGTTGAATATATTGTTCTCTTAAATGTCTTAATCCTTGTATGACTATTTGGGACTGATAAGGAGACTATAATGGTTAACAAAAAATGTCATTTTAAATTTGATGCCTTTGAAATGAAAGGGTGACATAAGTCACATAATGGGTTTGTTAATGTGACTATTACTTTTTTATTTTGAATATTTTGCTATTTTTAAATCTTATCAAGCTGAATGTGACTATTTTGCTTTGACAAAATGACTATGATGTTAATAAGTCCATTGTTTTGGTTCTATTATTGTCGATATGTGAGGTGTGACTAAGTGGTGTTGTTAATGTGACTATTACTATTATGGTTTTCTAAAGTTATCAGATAAGGTATTCGGGCTATTCATTCGTTGTTGGTTCGAGTTTCAGGTCAACTTTCCAGATAGGAACTGCTTGATAAGTGTCCTCGACGAAATTCGGAGCATTGATTTTTATTTTGATTCGACCGACATCCTATAATTTAGAGGTTTTTCATGCAGTCTACTTTTAGTTTTTCCAAAGTTTTCTCGGTGATAATCGAAGTAAAATGGCACATGCCCGTGCTCATGCCATGAGCTATGATTTGTGTGATTGTGACAACAACAACAATCATAATTGGCATCAAACAAAATCATTGCTTGTAATTGTTATGAATAAATACAATAGGAAAACATGTTGCATCACAATCAGGTCGTTGTAGTATAGTGGTTAGTATTCCCGCCTGTCACGCGGGGTGACCCAGGTTCGATCCCCGGCAACGGCGTTTATTTTTTTGTCTCCAGCTTCAAGTTTTGACATGTTTATTATACGCATAAAGAAAAAAAATGCGGTGAGCGTGGATCGAACACGCGACCTTCAGATCTTCAGTCTGACGCTCTCCCAACTGAGCTATCCCCGCTTGATGTTTGTAACATTTTTATTAATAAGTGACTATTTCGATATTTTATATGTCAACGTAGAATATGTGAATATCTGCCTTAATACAATTGTATTAAGGCGGATATTAAGATTTTCGTTAGAGTAATTTGTCTTCTATAAGATGACCCAGGACCCTATACTGTTATAGTTATATTCATATGACTATTACCAAGAAAAGATCGCAAAGACCCAAGTATTCAATATATGAGTGACTAATTTTATGTACGTGACTAGTATTAAATCTACGAGTGACTAACATTATATTATCTCAATTTTCTTATAGTTAAAACACACAATGGAAAACAAATGGTATGTCTACTAAGTACTAACTGAAATATATTATAGGTGACTAATATACAATGTAAAAGTGAGTAATATAATACATCGATTAAGTATATCATGCACAATTTATTTTGTTTGTATCCAACACTTTGGTTTTACAAGAAATATATATATATTGTCCGATAAGTAGTAGATTCATCATATTGATATTTGATATATTTGTTATATGAGAGACATTATAACTACCAACGTGAGCTTGATATATAAGAGGAGGAAAAAACAATAGGGGACTCATGGAGGATCCATGCAGTATATGTTGGAAAATTACCAGAGAAAGTTGACAAGTATGGATTGAGAGGAATCTTTGTAAGGTTTGGTAAGTTGAAAGATGTGATAATTCCCTGGAAAAAAAGCCTTCAAGGAAGATATGGATTTATACATCATTGGGATGAATGGGCAGGGATGGCAAGCGTAAATTGGATGGATGGAAGGTTTTTAGAGGCAACAAGCTATGGGTTCAGCAAGCGAGGAGGAAAGTTCAAAGAGTTTGGAGAAGAAAAGGTAAAGTGAAGCAAGTATGGGTCAGGAAAGGGACGATGCTGAATGGAAGGAAAAATGAAGAGCCTAGAAAAGAATGTAGCCTTGCACCTGCAATTGAGGGGGAGATAAATGAAAACATACAAGAGTGGCTCCAACGAAGCTTAATTTGTATCAGTCCACAACCAAGAGATCTAGCACCAATGGCTTCAACAATAACTCACAACTATGGCCAACTCTCTAAAGTTCCAGCTATTAGCAGCACAAAGTTCATTATCACTCTACCAAACAAAGAAGATGTAGAAGAGGCACTGAAGAATCCGTTGGAGCTTGAAGTGTGGTTTTCAGAAATTAGGAAATGGTATAAGTATGAGACTTGTGAAGGCCGGAGGGTGTGGTAGACAGTCATGGAATCCCACCGCACGGCTAGAATTGGATGAACTTTCAAAATTGTGTCCAAAAGTGGGGCACGTTGATAAGTTTAGGCCAAAGTACACTTACTGCAGAACACTTTGAGCACATGTGTGTTCAAATTCTAACCTAAGTATTCACAAGGATTGAAGGCAAGGTAATACTGTTATTAGAGGATTGTTCATTTATTGTCTACATGAAAGAGGCTTATACATATATGCATCCCACAATCTCAAAGCCATGGAATGTAAATGATTCGGATGATGAGGAGCAGCAAGAAAACTCAGATAAGCAATCTTCAAACTGGGATGAGCAAGGAATGAATGATGAAGCTCTAACGGAGGATGCAGTACAGTCAAATGAACAACCATCAGAAGGCGAACAGACAAGGAAGACATCAGAGGCGCATGCTCAAACTAGAGACAAGTTACGATAGCAAAAACAATTAATGTGGAGGTCAGACAACAGTGGTGAAAACCAAAAGGTAAATGTTGGAGATGAAAGGGTACATGGCGTGGAAGGGGAGCTAGTGTCTGATCAGTTATTGAAAGTGAAGCTAGGAAGCAGGCTCGAGAAAAACAAAAGGTGGAGAATAGTGTCGGGGGAGGATTCAAGGTCAACAATAAATGCAACATTGAAGATATGAGATCTATGAATTCAGAATTGCACTGAGTTCCCATTGAAGCCAGTGAGAATTATGCAATTGCAACCCAATGTGAAAATCAAGAGGTTGATCAAGACCAGATTCTTAGCGAATACTCAGAGGAAATTTAAAGGAAGATTGAAAGAAGGATTGTTGAGCTCGAAAAGGATATAGGAGTGAGGTTTTTAGAAGAGCAATGGTCACCCAGAAAAGGAAGGAACGGAGACAGGAAGACAGTTCATAGAGAAAGAACAATAGCAAGAGAATGAAAGCAAAAAGCCAAGATGAGGATTACAACATGAAATTTTAGAGGGGTTTGTCAGAGATGGGTACAGAGGTGGATTGCAAAATTCCTTGCAAACTTGAGGGCAATCTGGAAGTCCAAGAATGAAGTTGTGATAAAGCAACTGATCCACAGAATTAGAATTCAGTTGAGAGGTTTGGAGTAGGCTTGGAGAAGCAAGGGTTGATGCCCGTCGACTAGAATGGTGCCAGAGAAAGCATGTGTTGCTGTAGTTTTTAGGGAGAGTGCCTAAGAAAGCATGTCCGATCATGAAAATTGAAGGTGCCATTTTCTTTTCTGTCTTTTTTTTTCCTGTTGCATGGGAGAGTTGCAGAGTTCATTAAATATCAATTATGGGTTGCTTTTGTCTTTGCAATGGCATTAAATATCAATTATGTGGGTGGTAAACTTCTTATCAATTTTGGGGAATTTTTTGGCCACAAGTTGTAGTTGTTGTGCAGCAATAGTATTTCATGAGTGTTTCCAAGCAATTGGGTGGGTTTTGTCATTTTATGCATTAGTGGAGCCACTTTTGAGTTTGATTTTCTGTCATCCATTCACACACTTAGCATGCATTGGCCTTGTTCAAAGAATTTGTACTGCATCCCTTGTGGCCTCTATCTTTTGTAAATCGAGTTTGATTTTTGCTTCCCTCTTGGCACCGTTCTTTTAATGAATAAAATGGGTTTTGGCCCAGTAGCTTTCGAAAAAATGAGAGACATTATAATGAAATCAATGAAGAACTCATAAGTGCAGACGTCACAGGCGGATCAAATTGTTGGGGTAATGACATAGAAGTTAATATCAGTATGACCATTTTATCTTACTCAAATGACTATCATGATTATACGAGTATTTAGTATTGTTATAATGACTATCTTACAATATTTAGTTGAATATATTGTTCTCTTAAATGTCTTAATACTTGTATGACTATTTGGGACTGATAAGGAGACTATAATGGTTAACAAAAAATGTCATTTTAAATTTGATGCCTTTGAAATGAAAGGGTGACATAAGTCACATAATGGGTTTGTTAATGTGACTATTACTTTTTTTTTGAATATTTTTTTATTTTTAAATATTATCAAGCTGAATGTGACTATTTTGCATTGACAAAATGACTATGATGTTAATAAGTCCATTGTTTTGGTTCTATTAATGTCGATATGTGAGGTGTGACTATGTGGTGTTGTTGATGTGACTATTACTATTATGCTTTTCTTAAAGTTATCAGATAAGGTATTCGAGCTATTCATTCGGTGTTGGTTCGAGTTTCGGGTCAACTTTCCATATATTAACTGCTTGATACGTCTCCTCGACGAAATTCGGACCATTAAATTTTATTTTGATTCGACCGACATCCTATTATTTAGAGGTTTTTCATGCAGTCTACTTTTAGTTTTTCCAAAGTTTTCTCGGTGATAATCGAAGTAAAATGGCACATGCCCATGCTCATGCCATGAGCTATGATTTGTGTGATTGTGACAACAACAACAATCATAATTGGCATCAAACAGAATCATTACTTGTAATTTTTATGAATAAACACAATACGAAAACATGTTGCATCATAGTCAGGTTGTTGTAGTATAATGGTTAGTATTCCCGCCTGTCTCACGGGTGACCCGAGTTCGATCCCCGGCAACAGTGTTTATTTTTTTGTCTCCAGCTTCAAGTTTTGACATGTTTATTATACGCAAAAAGAAAAAAATGCAGTGAGCGTGGATTGAACACAAAACCATCAGATCTTTAGTCTGACGCTCTCCCAACTAAGCTATCCCCGCTTGATGTTTGTAACTTTTTATTAGGCTTATTATCCATTAATTAAAATCCGCGATGAAATAATTTGTAATATGCTTTTAGTCCAGAAAAAATAAAAAACACTCGGTGGGACTCAAAGCTACAATCCTTTTATTAGAAATCAAATGCCTTATCTATTAGGTTAATGATGTGACTGCAATATTAATAAGTGACTATTTCGATATTTTATATGTCAACGTAGAATAAGTGAATATCCGCCTTAAAAAAATTGTATTAAGGCGGATATTAAGATTTTCGTTAGAGTAATTTGTTTTCTATAAGATGACCCAGGACCCTATACTGTTATAGTTATATTGATATGACTATTACGAAGAAAAGATCGCAAAGACCCAAGTACTTCAATGTATGAGTGACTAATTTTATGTACGTGACTAGTATTCAATCTACGAGTGACTAACATTATATTATCTCGATTTTCTTATAGTTAAAACACACAATGGAAAAAAAATGGTATGTCTAATAAGTACTAACTGAAATAGATTATAGGTGGCTAATATACAATGTAAAAGTGACTAATATAACACATCCATTAAGTATATCATGCACAATTTATTTTGTTTGTATCCAACACTTTGGTTTTACAAGAAATATATATATTGTCCGGTAAGTAGTAGATTCATCATATTGATATTTGATATATTTGTTATATGAGAGACATTATAACTACCAATGTGAGCTTGATATATAAGAGGAGGAAAAAACAATGGGGGACTCAGGGAGGATCCATGCAGTATATGTTGGAAATTTACCAGAGAAAATTGACAAGTATGGATTGAGAGGAATCTTTGGAACGTTTGGTAAGGTGAAAGATGTGATAACTCCCCTGGAAAAAAAGCCTTCAAGGAAGATATGGATTTATACATTATTGGGATGAATGAGCAGGCATGGCAAGCGTAAATTGGATGGATGGAAGGTTTGTTAGAGGCAAGAAGCTGCGGGTTCAACAAGCGAGGAGGAAAGTTCAAAGAGTTTGGAGAAGAAAAGGTAAAGTGAATCAAGTATGGGTCAGGAAAGGGACGATGCTGAATGGAAGGAAAAATGAAGAGCCTAGAAAAGAATGTAGCCTTGCACCTGCAATTGAGGGGGAGATAAATGAAAACATTCAAGAGTGGCTCCAACGAAGCTTAATTTGTATCAGTCCACAACCAAGAGATCTAGCAACAATGGCTTCAACAATAACTCACAACTATGGCCAACTCTCTAAAGTTCCAGCTATTAGCAACACAAAGTTCATTATCACTCTACCAAACAAAGAAGATGTAGAAGAGGCACTGAAGAATCCGTTGGAGCTTGAAGTGTGGTTTTCAGAAATTAGGAAATGGTCTAAGTATGAGACTTGCGAAGACCGGAGGTGTGGTAGACAGTCATGGAATCCCACCGCACGGTTGGAATTGGATGAACTTTCAAAATTGTGTCCAAAAGTGGGGCACGTTGATAAGTTTAGGCCAAAGTACACTTACTGCAGAATACTTTGAGCATATGCGTGTTCAAATTCTAACCAAAGTATTCACAAGGATTTAAGGCAAGGTAATACTGTTATTAGAGGATTGTTCATTTTTTGTCTACATCAAATAGGCTTATACATATATGCATCCCACAATCTCAAAGCCATGGAATGTAAATTATTCGGATGATGAGGAGCAGCAAGAAAACTCAGATAAGCAATCTTCAAACTGGGATGAGCAAGGAATGAATGATGAAGCTCTAACGGAGGATGCAGTACAGTCAAATGAACAACCATCAGAAGGCGAACAGACAAGGAAGACATCAGAGGCGCATGCTCAAACTAGAGACAAGTTACGAGAGCAAAAACAATTAATGTGGAGGTCAGACAACAGTGGTGAAAACCAAAAGGTAAATGTTGGAGATGAAAGGGTACAAGGCGTGGAAGGGGAGCTAGTGTCTGATCTGGAAGTTATTGAAAGTGAAGCTAGGCAGCAAGCTCGAGGAAAACAAAAGGTGGAGAATAGTGCCGGGGGAGGATTCAAGGTCAGCAATAAATGCAACATTGAAGATATGAGATCTATGAATTCAGAATTGCACTTAGTTCCCATTGAAGGCAGTGAGAATTATGCAATTGCAACCCAATGTGAAAATCAAGAGGTTGATCAAGACCAGATTCTTAGCGAATACTCAGAGGAAATTCAAAGGAAGATTGAAAGAAGGATTGTTGAGCTCGAAAAGGATATAGGAGTGAGGTTTTTAGAAGAGTAATGGTCACCCAGAAAAGGAAGGAACGGAGACAGGAAGACAGTTCATAAGAGAAAGAACAGTAGCAAGAGAATTAAAGCAAAAAGCCAAGATAAGGATTACAACATGAATTTTTAGAGGGGTTTGTCAGAGATGGGTACGGAGGTGGATTGCAAAATTCCTTGCAAATTTGAGGGCAATCTGGAAGTCCAAGAATGAAGTTGTGTTCCCAGAAAGTAAGTGAGTTGTTTGTGATAAAGCAATTGATCCACTGAATTACAATTCAGTTGAGAGGTTCGGAGTAGGCTTGGAGAAGCAAGGGTTGATGCCCGTCGATTAGAATGGTGCGAGAGAAAGCATGTGCTGCTGTAGTTTTTAGATTGAGTGCCTGAGAAAGCATGTCCGATCGTGAAAATTGAAGGTGCCATTTTCCTTTCTGTCGTGTTTTCTTCTATTGCATGCGACAGTTGCAGAGTTCAGTGGACTGGAAAAATGGGTGTTTAACTTGTGTGAAGTGTGTGTGAAAGTTTTGGGGGGAGTGAGTTGTGCGCTTCTCTCTCTCCTCCTCTCCAGCCCGCTAATTTGTGTGTGATGTGGAGTAGAAGGAGTGTGTCAGGGTTTGGATGTATGGGTTGTTGGGGTTGCTTTTGTCTTTGAAATGGCATTGGGTGGGTTTTGTCATTTTATGCATTAGTGGGGCACTTTTGAGTTTGATTTTCTGTCATCCATTCACACACTTAGCATGCATTGGCCTTGTTCAATGAATTTGTACTGCATCTTTTGTGGCCTTTATCTTTTGTAAATCAGAGTTTCAGTATTTTGCTTGTGCCTACTGGCACCGTTCTTTTGATGAATAAAATGGGTTTTGGCCCAGTAGCTTTCGAAAAAATGAGAGACATTATAATGAAAACAATGGAGAACTTATAAGTGCAGACGTCAGAGGCGGATCAAATTGTTGGGTTAATGACATAGAAGTTAATATTGATATGACCATTTTATCTTGCTCAAATTACTGTCATCATTATACGAGTATTCAGTATTGTTATAATGGCTATCTTACAATATTTAGTTGAATATACTGTTCTCTTAACTGTCTTAATGCATGTATGACTATTTGGGATTGATAAGGAGACTATAATGGTTAACAAAAATTGTCATTTTCAAATTTGATGCCTTTGAAATGAAAGGGTGACATAAATCACATAATGGGTTTGTTAATGTGACTATTACTTTTTTTTATTTTGAATAATTTGTTATTTTTAAATCTTATCAAGCTGAATATGACTATTTTGCTTTGACAAAATGACTATGATGTTAATAAGTCCATTGTTTTGGTTCTATTAATGTCGATATGTCAGGTGTGACTATGTGGTGTTGTTAATGTGACTATTACCATTATGGTTTTCTGAAAGTTATCAGATAAGGTATTCGGGCTATTCATCCGTTGTTGGTTAGAGTTTCAGGTCAACTTTCAAGATAGGAACTGCTTGATACGTCTCCTCGACGAAATTCGGAGCATTGATTTTTATTTTTATTCGACCGACATCCTATTATTTAGAGGTTTTTCATACAGTCTACTTTTAGTTTTTCAAAAGTTTTCTCGGTGATAATCGAAGTAAAATGGCACGTGCCCGTGCTCATGCCATGAGCTATGATTTGTGTGATTGTGACAACAACAACAATCATAATTGGCGTCAAACAAAATCATTGCTTGTAACAACAATCACAATCAGGTCGTTGTAGTATAGTGGTTAGTATTCCCGCCTGTCACGTGTGTGACCCGGGTTCGATCCTTGGCAACGGCGTTTATTTTTTCTCTCCAGCTTCAAGTTTTGACATGTTTATTATACGCAAAAAGAAAAAATTGGGATGAGCGTGGATCGAACATGCGACCTTCAAATCTTCAATCTGACACTCTCCCAAATGAGCTATCTCCGATTGATGTTTATAACTTTTTTATTAGGCTTATTATCCATTTATTAAAATCCGCGATGAAATAATTTGTAATATGCTTTTAGTCAGAAAAAATAAAAAACACTCGGTGGGACTCAAACCTACAATCCTTTTATTAGAAGTCAAATGCCTTATCCATTAGGTTAATGATGTGACTGCAATATTAATAAGTGACTATTTCGTTTTTTTATATGTCAACGTAGAATATGTGAATATCCGCCTTAATAAAATTGTATTAAGGCGAATATTAAAATTTTCGTTAGAGTAATTTGTCTTCTATAAGATGACCCAAGACCCTATACTGTTATAGTTATATTGATATGACTATTACGAAGAAAAGATCGCAAACACCCAAGTATTCACTGTATGAGTGATTAATTTTATGTACGTGTCTACGAGTGACTAACATTATATTATCTCTATTTTCTTATAGTTAAAACACACAATGGAATAAAAATGGTATGTCTACTAAGTACTAACTGAAATAGATTATAGGTGACTAATATACAATGTAAAAGTGACTAATATAATACATCCATTAAGTATATCATGCACAATTTATTTTGTTTGTATCCAACACTTTGGGTTTACAAGAAATATATATATTGTCCGGTAAGTAGTAGATTCTTCATATTGATATTTGATATATTTGTTATATGAGAGACATTATAACTACCTGTCGCAGGAAAGGGAGTAACGGTATATAAAACAATGGAAACTCTCTTGGATAATGCTAAGAGTTGTGACTTAATACTCACTTTCCTTAAGAACTATTTACGATACCGTAAATGTTCAAAGGGATAAAACTTAGCACTTGTAACATTCAAGAATAATAGTTTCTCTCTTGAATCACTCAAGTATAGCTGCAGTCTAGACAAAAATGAAGATGTGATTGCTTAGAATGGTGTGTCTCAAATAGCCTAAGATGTCTCCTATTTATAGGAGAATACCAACCCACTTAGGATGCCCTAGTCAAAGGACAATCAAGAGACTTTAATGGAGGATCACAATCTTAATATGACCTTGACCAAGTCAAGTCATATAGCTGTTGGAATATCATTATAATCGTGCTTAATTATAATATCAAATACTAATTACACAAAATCATATATCCGTTAGCATTTAAAACGATCCTGGCTTTCAACACGACCCGTGTTGGGTCAACACGGCCCACGGTCCGTGTTGGGTGCAACACGACCCACGTTGTTCCAACACGACCTGTGTTGAGCCCAGGAAAGTTTTCCTTGCACTCTGGAAGACAACACGACCCGTGTTGTTTCCTGTTTCACCCATGTTGATCATATTCTTATTGTTTCACTTATATATGATCCTTATACTTGATATACTTTATTCTTTAGGCTATATTATTGTCTTATACTCTTGAAATATTTCCAACACTACCAATGTGAGCTTGATATATAATAGGAGGAAAAAACAATGGGGGACTCAGGGAATATCCATGCAGTATATGTTGGAAATTTACCAGAGAAAATTGACAAGTATGGATTGAGAGGAATCTTTGGAAGGTTTGGTAAGGTGAAAGATGTGATAATTGCCTGGAAAAAAAGCCTTCAAGGAAGATATGGATTTATACATTATTGGGATGAATGGGCAGGCATGGCAAGCGTAAATTGGATGGATGGAAGGTTTGTTAGAGGCAAGAAGCTGCGGGTTCAGCAAGCGAGGAGGAAAGTTCAAAGATTTTGGAGAAGAAAAGGTAAAGTGAAGCAAGTGTGGGTCAGGAAAGTGATGTATAATGGGATTACAAAATCTCATTACACAAAAGGGTTTAGGATATTTAAGAGCGAAGATGAAAATCTCCCTTCTCAAAGTTCTTAGGGTTCGGAAATGGAATGGAAATGGATAGAAAAGATGGAAAGAACTATGAAAGATGATTACCAAATGAATGTAGTTGATGAACGAATGAATGGACGATTGAATGCTTTGATTGAATGAACGATAATGGCGATTGAAGCACCTTTGAAGGATAAAGAAACACCACCTTCAAGACTCTTCAATTCCTTCCTTTCACCACCAAGGATGCCAACCTTGGATAGAAGAAGGGGAGAAATAAGAAACTCCCTCAAGAGTTCGAAAACTAGCAAGGCTAGAGAGAAAACAACAACATCAAGTGTTTGTTTGAATTTTGTATATTGATTGAATTGAATGAGATTACAAGGCACCCAAGGGGTCTATTTATACTAATAGAGGACCCCCTTGGCGTGTACATTTCAAGAAAAAGGATGTAAACTAGCTTACATCATCTAATACAAGAATGACATCATAAAGAAACAAATGAACTAAGCTAGATTACATTTGATGATAACTTTCTCTATACTTATCCAAATCTAAAGATTCTTGAACCATTGGAAAGCTCTTGGAATGTAGATTAATTCACTCTAGGACACTTTCCTTGGTAGCTTCATAGTTCTTGAGTTAGAGAGCAAATCATCACTCCTCCATGGTTAAGACTATTCGAATGTGAACCAAGTGTGATAGTTTCAAGCTCCTTTTGAATGTAGCTAAGTACTTGGCTTCCATGATGTAGGTTTGGGACCGAATCTACATCATTCTCCCCTAGTTGAAAAGAGTTTGTCCTCAAACTAGGAAGTTCTTCTTTATCTCCATAAAAGGGCTTGAGATCACTCACAATAAAAAGTGCAACTCCCTTCATAGTCTTCTCCAAGTTGCAATTTATAAGCGTTATCACCAATCTTCTCCAAAACTTTATAAGGGCCATCTCCCCTTGGTGCAAGCTTACCTTTCCTTTTAGAAGGAAATCTTTCTTTCTTCAAGTGAATCCAAACAAGGTCTCCCGGGTCAAATACAACCTTCTTCCTTGATTTATTCACTCTACTAGATACACTTGAGGTATACTTCTCTATTTTAGCTCGAACCTCCTTATGTAGCTTCTTAATCTCTTCCACCCTTTTGTTAGCTTTAAAAGTAAACTTTGTTGATGTAGAGATGGGTGTGAGATCCATAGGTTGGAGAAGGTTCCTTCCATAAACAACTTGAAAAGGTGACAACCCTGTGGCTTTACTTGGACTTCGATTGAAGGCAAATTCAGCATGACATAGAAGAGTATCCCAACCCTTCTTGTCTTTACTAACCAATATCCGAAGAAGAGCTCCCAAAGTTCGATTAGTCACTTCGGTTTGTCCATCCGTTTGTGGATGACATGCGGTGCTAAACTTCAATGTTGTACCAAGCTTCTTCCATAAAGTAAGCCAAAAATGACTAAGGAACTTGGAATCTCGATCACTCACCATGGTCTTTGGAATGCCATGTAGCTTCACTATTTCCTCAAAATAAAGGTTTGCAACCTTAGTAGCATCATAAGTAGTATGGCATGGAATAAAATGAGCCATCTTGGAAAATCTATCAACGACCACCATAATAGAATCTTTGCCTCTTTGTGTTCTTGGTAGACCAACAACGAAGTCTAAACTCACATCTTCCCATGGATGATGTGGAATGGGCAAAGGAGTATACAACCCTTGTGGTAGATCATGTGCTTTGGAGATATTCCAAGTATTACACCTCTTTACCATATGCTCAACATCTTTAATCATGCTTGGCCAAAAATAATGCTCCTTCATCATAAGGTAGGTCTTTTTAATTCCAAAGTGACCCGCCAATGATCCACCATGGACCTCCATGATTAATAACTCTCGGATGCTACTTTTAGGGATACAAAGTTGATTCCCTTTGAAGAGAAACCCATTTTCAATGTGAAAAAGTTGATGGGGATGCTTTTTACAAAGCTCATAAACCTCCTTAAAATCCTCATCATTTTCATTCAACTCTTTGATATGCTCAAAACCAAGGACTCTTGAATCTAAAACATGGGTAAGTAAGTACCTTCTTGATAAAGCATCCGCTCCTTTGTTAAGATGTCCTGCTTTATGTTTGATCACAAAATGGAATGCTTGCATATACTCTGCCCATTTGGCGTGCCTTGGGTTTAACTTGTGTTGCCCTTGGATAAATTTAAGAGCTTCATGATCACTATGTAAGATGAATTCACCACTTAGAAGATAATGCCTCCAATGTTCAAGAGCTCTTATGATGGCATAGAACTCTTTGTCATAGGTGTTATACTTCCTCTTAGCTTCATTCAACTTCTCACTAAAGTAAGAAATGGGGCGGCCTTCTTGGGTTAGGACGACTCCAATTCCTACTCCACTTGCATCCACTTCAACTTCAAACACTTTATCAAAACATGGTAAGGCAAGAATAGGTGCATGACACAATTTCTCCTTAATCACTTCAAACGCTTCATTAGCACCTCTAGTCCATGTAAACTCCTTCTCTTTCAACAATTCGGTCATAGGTGCAAGAATGGAGCTAAAATTCCTTATAAACCTTCTATAGAAAGATGCTAAACCATGAAAGCTTCGTACCTCATGAATGGACTTTGGTGTAGGCCACTCTTGAATAGCTTTCACCTTCTCCTTGTCGACTTGTATGCCCTCTTGTGAAAGAACATGTCCAAGGAACACAATCTTGGATGAGAAGAAATGGCATTTCTCCAAATTGGCGTAGAGCTTCTCCTTCTCTAAGATGTACATGACCAACTCTAGATGCTTTATATGTTCCTTTTCACTTCTACTATATAAGAGAATATCATCAAAATAAACTACTACACATTTGCCAATAAGAGGCTTCAATACATGATTCATTAAACACATAAAAGTAGATGGTGCATTTGTAAGGCCAAATGGCATCACTAGCCATTCATATAAGCCCTCCTTGGTCTTGAATGCCGTTTTCCACTCATCTCCTTCATGAATCCTTATTTGATGATATCCACTCCTCAAATCAACTTTAGAGAACACAACACTTCCATGTAGCTCATCAAGTAGATCCTCAAGGCGTGGGATTGGGAATCTATACTTGATTGTGATTTTTTTTATGGCTCGACAATCCATACACATTCTTTGAGACCCATCCTTCTTAGGCACAAGTAAGACCGGAACGGCACATGGACTCATGCTTTCACGCACCAAGCCTTTGGATAGGAGCTTATTTACTTGCCTTTGTACTTTTTGAGCTTCCTTTGGATTCATTCGATAGGCCGGTTTGTTGGGGAGCATAGAACCTGGAACTAGATCAATTTTGTGCTCAATTTCTCTTCTTGGAGGTAATCCCTTGGGCATCTCTTTTGGGAACAAGTGCTTGAAACGTTCCAAAAGAGGGTGAAGACGTTCATGCTCAATAGTTGGGGTCGCTTCTTCCTCCTCCAAGTTTGCTAGAATAAGATCTTTATGCTCTTGGAATTTATGATATTCGGCCTTCATGAATGTCACAATGTTAGTCTCCTCCTTTTGTTGTTGTTGTTGGGGACGTATAATCGATGATGGTGAGAGAGGAGCCAAAGTGATCTTCTTTTTGTTGAGAATAAACGTGTATGTGCTCATTCTCCCATCATGCATGACATGCCTATCAAAAAGCCAAGGTCTCCCAAGCAAAATATGACAAGCATCCATTGGAATTACATCACACCAAATAGAATCTTTGTAGTTTCTACCAATGGAAAGACTTACAAGTACACGATGAACCACTCGAATTCCCTTCCCATGACTTAGCCATTGAATGGTGTAAGGGGATGGGTGTGGACTAACCTCCAATTGTAGTTTGTTCACCATGGTTGTAGAAGCGGCATTAGTGCAACTTCCTCCATCAATGATTAGAGAACACACCTTGCCTTGAATAGTACACCTTGTATGAAAGATGTTCTCCCTTTGTTCTAGCTCGTTTGAGACACAAGCAACACTTAAGGCCCTTCTTACTACTAGCATTTTTCCTTCATCCGACTCCTCTACTTCCTCTTCCTCATTCACGTCATCATCTTCTTCTTTCTCATGCTCATTTTCATGATACTCCGGTTCTACATACAAAGCACTTTGATATTCCACCAAAGATACTACCCTTTTGTTAGGACACTCCGAAGCATAATGTCCTAAGCCTTGACAACGAAAACACCTTCTTGGGGCTAGGGTTTTGGTTCTTGGACGTGGGTTTGGGGATGGATGGGGGTTGATTTTGTGGTGCTCTTGTGTTTGGTTTTTTTGTGGGGAATGTGGATTTTTGTGGTGGAATGTAAGAACGTGTGTTTTGTGGGGGTTTGTATATGGTTTGATACTTGGTCACGTTTTCTTTCCCTCTTTCCTTTCTTTGCCTTTCTACTTTTAAGGCCAAAGAACTCAATTCATCCAAAGATTAGTAAGGATGCATTTCAATAATGTTACGAATCCAATCATTTAGACCATATAGAAAACGTACCAACGTTTGAGGTTCATCCTCTTGGAGATCACAACGCCAAAGGATATGCTCGAATTCTTTTGTGTCCTCAACACTTTTGCTCCCTTGGACCAAACGTTGCAATTTGTAATAGTTATCTTGGAGATAACTTAGTGGTAGGAACTTTTCTTGCAACTTCTTCTTCATTTTGATCCATGCTTTGATCTTGTCCTTCCCTTGTATTTGCCTCTTCTTTTACAAGTTAGTCCACCAAATGGACGCATGTTTTCGTAATTTAAGAGCCACATATTTGACCTTCTTTTCGTCTTGGACTTCCTTAAGATCAAATACATGTTCAACAGTTTGCATCCAATCTAGAAAGTTTTCAGGATCAAGATTACCATCAAATTCGGGGATCTCCACTTTGAAGTCGAAACGTTCCTCCCTTGGGGGACGTCTTTGTAGCACTTCTTCATCACTTTCATTAACCTCACTATCTCAACGGTTCACCTTATGTTGTAGATACATGTATCTCTTAAGTTGATCGTTGAGATAGGTGATTCTTTTCTTCAAAGCTTCAACATCTTCTTGGGGTTCCGTAGGTGTAGGTGTCGAAGTGCTTGAATCTTCCATCTTGAACAATCTTGGTGCAAAAAGATTGCAAGAATCACGGTTTTGGGGTTTTCGGGGGGTGAAGGACGAGATGGGTTTGTGTTTAGGTGGATTTTGTGTTTGATTTTGGGTTCTTTGTAGGGCTATGGGGTTCTTTTTGTGGAGCTATGGTAGACGTGTAATGGAGGATGGGAGAGGATGGATTTGTGATGGAAAGATTGTAAAAAGATGGTGCAAGAACTTAGAGAATCAATCTCCTAAGCTCTGATACCAATTTTGATGTATAATGGGATCACAAGATCTCATTACACAAAAGGGTTTAGGATCTTTAAGAGCGAAAATGAGAATCTCCCTTCTCAAAGTTCTTAGGGTTCGAAAATGGAATGGAAATGGATAGAAAAAATGGAAAGAACTATGAAAGATGATTACCAAATGAATGTAGTTGATGAACGAATGAATGGACGATTGAATGCTTTGATTGAATGAACGATAATGGCGATTGAAGCACCTTTGAAGGATAAAGAAACACCACCTTCAAGACTCTTCAATTCCTTCCTTTCACCACCAAGGATGCCAACCTTGGATAGAAGAAGGGGAGAAACAAGAAACTCCCTCAAGAGTTCGAAAACTAGCAAGGCTAGAGAGAAAACAACAACATCAAGTGTTTGTTTGAATTTTGTATATTGATTGAATTGAATGAGATTACAAGGCACCCAAGGGGTCTATTTATACTAATAGAGGACCCCCTTGGCGTGTACATTTCAAGAAAAAGGATGTAAACTAGCTTACATCATCTAATACAAGAATGACATCATAAAGAAACAAATGAACTAAGCTAGATTACATTTGATGATAACTTTCTCTATACTTATCCAAATCTAAAGATTCTTGAACCATTGGAAAGCTCTTGGAATGTAGATTAATTCACTCTAGGACACTTTCCTTGGTAGCTTCATAGTTCTTGAGTTAGAGAGCAAATCATCACTCCTCCATGGTTAAGACTATTCGAATGTGAACCAAGTGTGATAGTTTCAAGCTCCTTTTGAATGTAGCTAAGTACTTGGCTTCCATGATGTAGGTTTGGGACCGAATCTACATCATTCCCCCCTAGTTGAAAAGAGTTTGTCCTCAAATTAGGAAGTTCTTCTTTATCTCCATAAAAGGGCTTGAGATCACTCACATTAAAAGTGCAACTCCCTTCATAGTCTTCTCCAAGTTGCAATTTATAAGCGTTATCACCAATCTTCTCCAAAACTTTATAAGGGCCATCTCCCCTTGGTGCAAGCTTACCTTTCCTTTTAGAAGGAAATCTTTCTTTCTTCAAGTGAATCCAAACAAGGTCTCCCGGGTCAAATACAACCTTCTTCCTTGATTTATTCACTCTACTAGATACACTTGAGGTATACTTCTCTATTTTAGCTCGAACCTCCTTATGTAGCTTCTTAATCTCTTCCACCCTTTTGTTAGCTTTAAAACTAAACTTTGTTGATGTAGAGATGGGTGTGAGATCCATAGGTTGGAGAGGGTTCCTTCCATAAACAACTTGAAAAGGTGACAACCCTGTGGCTTTACTTGGACTTCGATTGAAGGCAAATTCAGCATGACATAGAAGAGTATCCCAACCCTTCTTGTCTTTACTAACCAATATCCGAAGAAGAGCTCCCAAAGTTCGATTAGTCACTTCGGTTTGTCCATCCGTTTGTGGATGACATGCGGTGCTAAACTTCAATATTGTACCAAGCTTCTTCCATAAAGTAAGCCAAAAATGACTAAGGAACTTGGAATCTCGATCACTCACCATGGTCTTTGGAATGCCATGTAGCTTCAATATTTCCTCAAAATAAAGGTTTGCAACCTTAGTAGCATCATAAGTAGTATGGCATGGAATAAAATGAGCCATCTTGGAAAATCTATCAACGACTACCATAATAGAATCTTTGCCTCTTTGTGTTCTTGGTAGACCAACAACGAAGTCTAAACTCACATCTTCCCATGGATGATGTGGAATGGGCAAAGGAGTATACAACCCTTGTGGTAGAGCATGTGCTTTGGAGATATTCCAAGTATTACACCTCTTTACCATATGCTCAACATCTTTAATCATGCTTGGCCAAAAATAATGCTCCTTCATCATAAGGTCGGTCTTTTTAATTCCAAAGTGACCCGCCAATGATCCACCATGGACCTCCATGATTAATAACTCCCGGATGCTACTTTTAGGGATACAAAGTTGATTCCCTTTGAAGAGAAACCCATTTTCAATGTGAAAAAGTTGATGGGGATGCTTCTTACAAAGCTCATAAACCTCCTTAAAATCCTCATCATTTTCATTCAACTCTTTGATATGCTCAAAACCAAGGACTCTTGAATCTAAAACATGGGTAAGTAAGTACCTTCTTGATAAAGCATCCGCTCCTTTGTTAAGATGTCCCGCTTTATGTTTGATCACAAAATGGAATGCTTGCATATACTCCGCCCATTTGGCGTGCCTTGGGTTTAACTTGTGTTGCCCTTGGATAAATTTAAGAGCTTCATGATCACTATGTAAGATGAATTCACCACTTAGAAGATAATGCCTCCAATGTTCAAGAGCTCTTATGATGGCATAGAACTCTTTGTCATAGGTGCTATACTTCCTCTTAGCTTCATTCAACTTCTCACTAAAGTAAGAAATGGGGCGGCCTTCTTGGGTTAGGACGACTCCAATTCCTACTCCACTTGCATCCACTTCAACTTCAAACACTTTATCAAAACATGGTAAGGCAAGAATAGGTGCATGACACAATTTCTCCTTAATCACTTCAAACGCTTCATTAGCACCTCTAGTCCATGTAAACTCCTTCTCTTTCAACAATTCGGTCATAGGTGCAAGAATGGAGCTAAAATTCCTTATAAACCTTCTATAGAAAGATGCTAAACCATGAAAGCTTCGTACCTCATGAATGGACTTTGGTGTAGGCCACTCTTGAATAGCTTTCACCTTCTCCTTGTCGACTTGTATGCCCTCTTGTGAAAGAACATGTCCAAGGAACACAATCTTGGATGAGAAGAAATGGCATTTCTCCAAATTGGCGTAGAGCTTCTCCTTCTCCAAGATGTACATGACCAACTCTAGATGCTTTACATGTTCCCTTTCACTTCTACTATATACGAGAATATCATCAAAATAAACTACTACACATTTGCCAATAAGAGGCTTCAATACATGATTCATTAAACACATAAAAGTAGATGGTGCATTTGTAAGGACAAATGGCATCACTAGCCATTCATATAAGCCCTCCTTGGTCTTGAATGCCGTTTTCCAATTTGGTGTGTTTTGTCATTTTATGCATTAGTGGAGACACTTTTGAGTATGATTTTCTATCATCCATTCACACACTTAGCATGCATTGGCCTTGTTCAAAGAATTTGTACTGCATCTCTTGTGGCCTTTATCTTTTGTAAATCAGAGTTTCAGTATTTTGCTTGTGCCTACTGGCACCGTTCTTTTGATAAATAAAATGGGTTTTGGCCCAGTAGCTTTCGAAAAAATGAGAGACATTATAATGAAAAAAATGGAGAACTCATAAGTGCAGACGTCACAGGCGGATCAAATTGTTGGGGTAATGACATAGAAGTTAATATTGGTATGACCATTTTATCTTGCTCAAATGACTATCATCATTATACGAGTATTCAGTATTGTTATAATGACTATCTTACAATATGTAGTTGAATATACTGTTCTCTTAACTGTCTTAATGCATGTATGACTATTTGGGACTGATAAGGAGACTATAATGGTTAACAAAAATGAAAGGGTGATATAAATCACATAATGGGTTTGTTAATGTGACTATTACTTTTTTTATTTTGAATATTTTGTTATTTTTAAATCTTATCAAGCTGAATGTGACTATTTTGCTTTGACAAAATGACTATGATGTTAATAAGTCCATTGTTTGGTTCTATTAATGTCGATATGTGAGGTGTGACTATGTGGTGTTGTTAATGTGACTATTACCATTATGGTTTTCTGAAAGTTAGCAGATAAGGTATTCGGGCTATTCATTCGTTGTTGGTTCGAGTTTTAGGTCAACTTTCATGATAGGAATTGCTTGATACGTCTCCTCGACGAAATTCGGAGCATTGATTTTTATTTTGATTCGACCGACATCCTATAATTTAGAAGTTTTTTCATGCAGTCTACTTTTAGTTTTTCAAAAGTTTTCTCGATGATAATCGAAGTAAAATGGCACGTGCCCATGCTCATGCCATGAGCTATGATTTGTGTTATTGTGACAACATCAACAATCATAATTGGCGTCAAACAAAATCATTGCTTGTAATTTTTATGAATAAATACAAAAGGAAAACATGTTGTATCACAATCAGGTCGTTGTAGTATAGTGGTTAGTATTCCCGCCTGTCACGCGGGTGACCTGGGTTCGATCCTCGGCAACGGTGTTTATTTTTTTGTCTCCTGCTTCAAGTTTTTACATGTTTATTATACGCAAAAAGAAAAAAAATTCAGTGAGGGTGGATCGAACACACGACCTTCAGATCTTCAGTCTGACGCTCTCCCAACTGAGCTATCCCCGCTTGATGTTTATAACTTTTTTATTAGGCTTATTATCCATTAATTAAAATCCGCGATGAAATAATTTGTAATATGGTTTTAGTCAGAAAAAATTTAAAACACTCGGTGGGACTCAAACCTACAATCCTTTTATTAGAAATCAAATGTCTTATCTATTAGGTTAATGATGTGACTGCAATATTAATAAGTGACTATTTCGTTTTTTTATATGTCAACGTAGAATATGTGAATATCCGTCTTAATACAATTGTATTAAAGCGAATATTAAGATTTTCGTTAGAGTAATTTGTCTTCTATAAGATGACCCAGGACCCTATACTTTTATAGTTATATTGATATGACTATTACGAAGAAAAGATCGCAAAGACCCAAGTATTCACTGTATGAGTGACTATTTTTATGTACGTGTCTACGAGTGACTAACATTATATTATCTCTATTTTCTTATAGTTAAAACACACAATGGAAAAAAGATGGTATGTCTACTAAGTACTAACTGAAATAGATTATAGGTGACTAATATACAATGTAAAAGTGACTAATATAATACATCCATTAAGTATATCATGCACAATTTATTTTGTTTGTATCCAACACTTTGGGTTTACAAGAAATATATATATTGTCCGGTAAGTAGTAGATTCTTCATATTGATATTTGATATATTTATTATATGAGAGACATTATAACTACCTGTCGGAGGAAAGGGAGTAAAGGTATATAAAACAATGGAAACTCTCTTGGATAACGCTAAGAGTTGTGGCTTAATACTCACTTTCCTTAAGAACTATTTACGATATCGTAAATGTTCAAAGGGGTAAAACTTAGCACTTGTAACACTCAAGAATAATAGTTTCTCTCTTGAATCACTCAAGTATAGCTGCAGTCTAGACAAAAATGAAGATGTGATTGCTTAGAATGGTGTGCCTCAAATAGCCTAAGATGTCTCCTATTTATAGGAGAATACCAACCTACTTAGGATGCCCTAGTCAAAGGACAATCAAGAGACTTTAATGGAGGATCACAATCTTAATATGACCTTGACCAAGTCAAGTCATATAGCTGTTAGAATATCATTATAATCGTGCTTAATTATAATATCAAATACTAATTACACAAAATCATATAGCCGTTAGCATTTAAAACGATCTTGGCTTTCAACACGACCCGTGTTGGGTCAACACGGTCTGTGTTAGGTGCAACACGACCCATGTTGTTCCAACACGACCCGTGTTGAGCCGCGGAAAGTTTTCCTTGCACTCTGGAAGACAACACGTCCCGTTTTGTTTCCTGTTTCACCAATGTTGATCATATTCTTATTGTTTCACTTATATATGATCCTTATACTTGATATACTTTATTCTTTAGGATATATAATTGTCTTATACTCTTGAAGTATTTCCAACACTACCAATGTGAGCTTGATATATAATAGGAGGAAAAAACAATGGGGGACTCAGGGAATATCCATGCAGTATATGTTGGAAATTTACCAGAGAAAATTGACAAGTATGGATTGAGAGGAATCTTTGGAAGGTTTGGTAAGGTGAAAGATGTGATAATTCCCAGGAAAAAAGCCTTCAAGGAAGATATGGATTTATACATTATTGGGATGAATGGGCAGGCATGGCAAGCGTAAATTGGATGGATGGAAGGTTTGTTAGAGGCAAGAAGCTGCGAGTTCAGCAAGCGAGGAGGAAAGTTCCAAGAGTTTGGAGAAGAAAAGGTAAAGTGAAGCAAGTATGGGTCAGGAAAGGGACGATGCTGAATGGAAGGAAAAATTAAGAGCCTAGAAAAGAATGTAGCCTTGCACCTGCAATTGAGGGGGAGGTAAACGAAAACATACAAGAGTGGCTCCAACGAAGCTTAATTTGTATCAGTCCACAACCAAGAGATCTAGCAACAATGGCTTCAACAATAACTCACAACTATGGCCCACTCTCTAAAGTGCCAGCTATTAGCAGCACAAAGTTCATTATCACTCTACCAAACAAAGAAGACGTAGAAGAGGCACTGAAGAATCCGTTGGAGCTTGAAGTGTGGTTTTCAGAAATTAGGAAATGGTCTAAGTATGAGACCTGCGAAGAGCGGAGGGTGTGGCTAGACATTCATGGAATCACACCGCACGGATGGAATTGGATGAACTTTCAAAAATGTGTCCAAAAGTGGGGCACGTTGATAAGTTTAGGCCAAAGTACACTTACTGCAGAACACTTTGAGCACATGTGTGTTCAAATTCTAACCAAAGTATTCAAAAGGATTGAAGGCAAGGTAATACTGTTATTAGAAGATAGTTCATTTTTTGTCTACATCAAAGAGGCTTATACATATATGCATCCCACAATCTCAAAGCCATGGAATGTAAATTATTCGGGTGATGAGGAGCAGCAAGAAAACTCATATAAGCAATCTTCAAACTGGGATGAGCAAGGAATGAATGATGAAGCTCTAATGGAGGATGTAGTACAGTCAAATGAACAACCATCAGAAGGCGAACAGACAAGGAAGACATCAGAGGCGCATGCTCAAAATAGAGACAAGTTACGAGAGCAAAAACAATTAATGTGGAGGTCAGACAATAGTGGTGAAAACCAAAAGGTAAATGTTGGAGATGAAAGGGTACAAGGCGTGGAAGGGGAGCTAGTGTCTGATCTGGAAGTTATTGAAAGTGAAGCTAGGCAGCAGGCTCGAGGAAAACAAAAGGTGGAGAATAGTGGCGGGGGAGGATTCAAGGTCAGCAATAAATGCAACATTGAAGATATGAGATCTATGAATTCAGAATTGCACTTAGTTCCCATTGAGGCCAGTGAGAATTATGCAATTGCAACCCAATGTGAAAATCAAGAGGTTGATCAAGACCAGATTCTTAGCGAATACTCAAAGGAAATTCAAAGGAAGATTGAAAGAAGGATTGTTGAGCTCGAAAAGGATATAGGAGTGAGGTTTTTAGAACAGTAATGGTCACCCAGAAAAGGAAGGAACGGAGACAGAAAGACAGTTCATAAGAGAAAGAACAGTAGCAAGAGAATTAAAGCAAAAAGCCAAGATGAGGATTACAACATGATATTTTAGAGATGTTTGTCAGAGATGGGTACAGAGGTGGATTGCAAAATTCCTTGCAAATTTGAGGGCAATATGGAAGTCCAAGAATGAAGTTGTGTTCCTAAAAAGTAAGTGAGCTGGTTGTGATAAAGCAACTGATCCACAGAATTACAATTCAGTTGAGAGGTTTGGAGTAGGCTTGGAGAAGCAAGGGTTGATGCCCGTCGATTAGAATGGTGCCAGAAAAAGCATGTGCTGCTGTAGTTTTGAGACTGAGTGCATGAGAAAGCATGTCCGATCGTGATAGTGAAGGTGCCATTTTCCTTTCTGTCGTGTTTTCTCCTGTTGCATGCGACAGTTGCAGAGTTCATTGGACTGGAAAAATGGGTGTTTAACTTGTGTGAAGTGTGTGTGAAAGTTTTGGTGGGAGTGAGTTGTACGCTTCTCTCTCTCCTCGTCTCTAGCCGGCTAATTTGTGTGTGATGTGCAGTAGGAAGAGTGTGTCAGGGTTTGGATGTATGGGTTGTTCGGGTTGCTTTTGTCTTTGCAATGGCACTGAATATCAATTATGGGGGTGGTAAACTTCTTATCAATTTGGGGGAATTTTTTGGCCACAAGTTGTAGTTGTTATGCAGCAATAGTATTTCATGAGTGTTTCCAAGCAATTAGGAGGGTTTTGTCATTTTATGCATTAGTGGAGCCACTTTTGAGTTTGATTTTCTGTCATCCATTCACACACTTAGCATGCATTGGCCTTGTTCAAAGAATTTGTACTGCATCTCTTGTGGCCTTTATCTTTTGTAAATCAGAGTTTCAGTATTTTGCTTGTGCCTACTGGCACCGTTCTTTTGATGAATAAAATGGGTTTTGGCCCATTAGCTTTCGAAAAAATGAGAGACATTATAATGAAAACAATGGAGAACTCATAAGTGCAGACGTCACAGGGGATCAAATTGTTGGGGTAATGACATAGAAGTTAATATTGGTATGACCATTTTATCTTGCTCAAATGACTATCTTGATTATACGAGTATTTAGTATTGTTATAATGACTATCTTACAATATTTAGTTGAATATATTGTTCTCTTAAATGTCTTAATGCATGTATGACTATTTGGGACTGATAAGGAGACTATAATGGTTAACAAAAATTGTCATTTTCAAATTTGATGCCTTTGGAATGAAAGGGTGACATAAATCACATAATGGGTTTGTTAATGTGACTATTACTTTTTTTATTTTGAATATTTTGTTATTTTTGAATCTTATCAAGCTGAATGTGACTATTTTGCTTTGACAAAATGACTATGATGTTAATAAGTCCATTGTTTTGGTTCTATTAATGTCGATATGTGAGGTGTGACTATGTGGTGTTGTTAATGTGACTATTACCATTATGGTTTTCTGAAAGTTATCAGATAAGGTATTCGGGCTATTCATTCGTTGTTGGTTCGAGTTTCAGGTCAACTTTCCAGATAGGAACTGCTTTATACGTCTCCTCGACGAAATTCGGAGCATTGATTTTTATTTTGATTCGACCGACATCCTATAATTTAGAGGTTTTTCATGCAGTCTACTTTTAGTTTTTCAAAAGTTTTCTCGATGATAATCGAAGTAAAATGGCACGTGCCCGTGCTTATGCCATGAGCTATGATTTGTGTGATTGGGACAACAACAACAATCATAATTGGCGTCAAACAAAATCATTGCTTGTAATTTTTATGAATAAACACAATAGGAAAACATGTTGTGTCACAATCAGGTCGTTGTAGTATAGTGGTTAGTATTCCCGCCTATCACGCGGGTGACCCGGGTTCGATCCCCAGCAACAGCGTTTATTTGTTTGTCTCTAGCTTCAAGTTTTGACATGTTTATTATACGCAAAAAAAAATGCGGTGAGCGTGGATCGAACACGCGACCTTCAGATCTTCAGTCTGACGCTCTCCCAACTGAGCTATCCCCGCTTGACGTATGTAACTTTTTTATTAGGCTTATTATCCATTAATTAAAATCCGCGATGAAATAATTTGTAATATGCTTTTAGTCAGAAAAAATAAAAAACACTCGGTGGGACTCAAACCTACAATCCTTTTATTAGAAATCAAATGCCTTATCTATTAGGTTAATGATGTGACTGCAATATTAATAAGTGACCATTTCGTTTTTTTATATGTCAACGTAGAATATGTGAATATCCGCCTTAATACAATTGTATTAAGGCGAATATTAAGATTTTCGTTAGAGTAATTTGTCTTTTATAAGATGACCTAGGACCGTATACTGTTATAGTTATATTGATATGACTATTACGAAGAAAAGTATTCACCGTATGAGTGACTAATTTTATGTACGTGTCTACGAGTGACTAATATTATATTATCTCGATTTTCTTATAGTTAAAACACACAATGGAAAAAAAATGGTATGTCTACTTAGTACTAACTGAAATAGATTATAGGTGACTAATATACAATGTAAAAGTGACTAATATAATACATCCATTAAGTATATCATGCACAATTTATTTTGTTTGTATCCAACACTTTGGGTTTACAAGAAATATATATATTGTCCGGTAAGTAGTAGATTATTCATATTGATATTTGATATATTTGTTATATGAGAGACATTATAACTACCTGTTGGAGGAAAGGGAGTAACGATATATAAAACAATGGAAACTTGCTTGGATAACGCTAAGAGTTGTGACTTAATACTCACTTTCCTTAATAACTATTTACGATACCGTAAATGTTCAAAGGGATAAAACTTAGCACTTGTAACACTCAAAAATAATAGTTTCTCTCTTGAATCACTCAAGTATAGCTGCAGTCTAGACAAGAATGAAGATGTGATTGCTTAGAATGGTGTGTCTCAAATAGCCTAGGATGTCTCCTATTTATAGGAGAATACCAACCCACTTAGGATGCCCTAGTCAAAGGACAATCAAGAGACTTTAATGGAGGATCACAATCTTAATATGACCTTAACCAAGTCAAGTCATATAGCTGTTGGAATATCATTATAATCGTGCTTAATTATAATATCAAATACTAATTACACAAAATCATATATCCGTTAGCATTTAAAACGATCCTGGCTTTCAACACGACTCGTATTGGATCAACACGGTCCCTGTTGGGTGCAACACGACCCTTGTTGTTCCAACACGACCCGTGTTGAGCCCAGGAAAGTTTTCCTTGCTCTCTGGAAGACAACACGACCCGTGTTGCTTCCTGTTTCACCCGTGTTAATTATATTCTTATTGTTTCACTTATATATGATCCTTATACTTGATATACTTTATTCTTTAGGCTATATAATTGTCTTATACTCTTGAAATATTTCCAACA
Organism: Portulaca oleracea; assembly: GCA_029582165.1. NCBI lineage: Eukaryota > Viridiplantae > Streptophyta > Magnoliopsida > Caryophyllales > Portulacaceae > Portulaca > Portulaca oleracea. The sequence continues at coordinate 8,983,844 of CM055893.1, forward strand.
ATCCCCCGCTATTTCAAGAGTATGTAAAACCCTTGAAATAACTTTACTTAAGGTGCTTTTACCCCCGCTATTTGAGATATACCTTAACTTGTAATCATTAGAGAAACTCACAAAACATATGCCTAATGAAAAGTAGATTACTCTTTGAAATTTTCAATTAGTGTATATGAGCCAAAATTGAATCCAAATCACAAGTTGACATAGCTTTGAACTTTGGATTTATATTGACCAACTATACTCATAACACACATATATTTTAAATCTTGAGTGTAAATACCTCGGCACTATTATCCGGCCTTGTGTCGTTATCATTCATAAGTGTTTCAGAACTTTAGCTCATAGTTCCTTTATGCGGCCACACATTACACTTACATAGGTAGACTTTGTAACTATACCACCCCTGCAATTAGGCTTTCCACAAAGTCTATTAAGAGTACCAATACTCATCCTCTTATCATTACAGATTTCTAAGCATCTCTTGACCTTGGGATAAAAACGATGCTTCCTACTAACAACTCCATACTCATTTGAACTTTAGGAATTGGTGGTATTCCAATTCATAAAGTTGAGTCTTTGTTGTGATTAGTAGATATTTGAGCTACACTTAAACCCATCCCCTTTAAAGTTCTTTTTATCAAATCTCTCGACAACCTTTTGGTTAAAGGATTGGCTAAGTTTTCTTTTGACTTGATATATCTTGAAGTCGCTACTCCATCCCTTATAAGTTGATGTATGTAAGCATGTCTTAAACCAATATGCCTTGACTTGCCATTATAGACATGACTATATACAACATCAAGAGTAGTTTTGCTATCACAATGAATTGTGACTGGAGCCATTGGCTTATACCAAACCGGTATTTCCAACAATAAGTTCCTTAACCATTCCGCTTCCTTACAAGCAGCATACAACGCTACTAATTCCGAAGACATGGTAGAGTCCGCTATGTTAGCTTGTTTCTTAGATCCCCAAGAAACTGCTCCACCTCCTAAAAGGCATACCCATCCACTGGTAGAGGAGAAATCTCCTTTATTAATCCAACTCGCGTCCGAGTATCCTTCTAATACCGAAGGTTCTCCTTTATATGTGAGTTGGTAACTTTTAGTACCAGCTAAATATCTTAATACTCTCCGAATTGCAAACCAATGCATATTACTCGGATTAATTGTAAACCTACTTAATATGCCAATTGCATAAGCAATATCTGGCCTTGTACTTGTCATAACATACATGAGGCTTCTAATCAACTTAGCATACTCAAGTTGATTAACCGGAGAACCCAAATTTTTCTCTAGTTTCTTACTCGGATCATAAGGTGTCATTGCCGAATATACCTTATCACCTCCAAACTTATTCAATATTTTCTCAATGTAATGCTCTTGAGATAAACTTATCTTATCATTATTTCTAATGATCTTATTACCAAGAATTACATCCGCTTCACCCATGTCCTTCATAGAGAACTTCGAGGATAAAAATTCTTTGGTCCTATTAACTTGTTCCATGTTTGTCCCAAAGATCAACATGTCATCAACGTATAGGCATATAATCACCCCTTTTCCATTCTCAAACTTAGAGTATATGCACTTATCCAATTCATTGATCTTATAACCACTTGAAAGCACTACTTCATCAAATTTTTGATGTCATTGCTTAGGTGCTTGCTTAAGTCCATATAAAGACCTTATAAGTTTACAAACTTTCTTTACTTGACCTTCAACAACAAACCCTTCGGGTTGTTCCATATACACTTCCTCTTCTAGTTCTCCATTTAAGAATGTCGTTTTGACATCCATTTGATGGATAACTAGCTTATGGATAGTAGCTAAAGCTAACAATACACGTATTGAAGTTATCCTAGCCACCGGTGCATATGTATCAAAGTAGTCAATACCATACTTTTGAGTAAAGCCCCTTACAACCAATCGAGCTTTATACCTCTCAACGGTACCATCTACTTTCCTTTTCCTTTTAAAGATCCACTTAGAGGTAATTGGTTTACTTCCCGGAGGAAGGTTAACCAATATCCAAACATTGTTTTCCATTATTGAATCAATCTCATCTTGTACCGCTTCTTTCCACAAAGAAGCATCATGAGATTGCATAGCTTCTTTAAAAGTTTTAGGATCCTTATCTATGTTGTACATACATAGGGTCTCACTTTCGACTGAGTCCGATCCCTTGATCCTTCTACTAAATAAATATAGAAGTCCGAACCAAAGTCTTTTGGTTTCCTTGATCTTTTACTCCTTCTTAACTCAATACTTTCATCTTTTTCATCATGAATAACCTCATGAGTTGGAAGAACATCTTGTATGGATATACCCTCATGATTTTCATCTTGAGGCTCAATTAGAGGAACAATATCTTGAGTTATTTCTTTAGGTCTAGGAATTGAAGAGAACCTAGTCTCATCAAAAATTGCATCTATTGATTCCATTACGGTATTCACCGAAATGTACTCATTTGGCTCAATCACCAAAAAAATATAAGCTTTGCTATCTAGAGCATAGCCTATAAAGATGCACTCAATTCCTCTTTGACCTAATTTTCTTTTCTTAGGTTCCGGGACTCTTACAATAGCCCTACAACCCCAAATCTTAAAATACTTAAGACTTGGCTTTCTTTTGTTCCATAACTCATATGGGGTACTAGAATTTCCTTTGAATGGAACTCTATTCAAAATATAACAAGCCGTTAACATGGCTTCACCCCAAAACCTATTACTTAAACCGGAGTTTGACAACATAGAATTTACCATTTCTTTTAAAGTTCTATTTTTCCTTTCCGCAACCCCATTTTGTTGTGGTGTATACGGGGCAGTTGTTTCATGAACAATGCCCGTTTCTTGAAAAAACTTTGGATCATAATATTCCCCTCCCCTATCGGATCTTAAAGTTTTAATCAAGGTCTCACATTGAAGTTCACTTCTAGTTTTGTAAACTCTAAACTTTTCAAGTGTTTCATCTTTAGAACTCAAAAGATAAACTTGATAATATCTAGAATAATCATCAATGAATGTCATATAATACTTCTTACCACCAATTGAAGGTGTACTATGAAAATCTCCTAAATCACTATGAATTAAATCAAGCAGTTTAGAAGTTCTTTTTACACTTGAGAATGAACTTTTGGTGATTTTATTAAGCATGCATGTCTTACACTTTTCTATGTCCTCATTCAACTTAGGAATCAAATCAAGATTAGACATTTCTTTCAACTTTGTAAAGTTCACATGTCCTAATCTAGCATGCTATAGAAAAGACTTATTCAAAGTAGACACATGCATATAAGCGGAAATCATGCATCTTTATTACTTTTCGCATTCAACTTAAACATCTCCCCATAAGCAAATCCCTTCCCTATAAAAGTCCCACCCTTGGAAAGTACATAATTATCTCCATCATAAACTTGCATAAAACCAAACTTGCTAAGGAGATAACCGGATACAAGATTCTTACAAACTTCCGGAGCTAAATACACATCATTTAAAAGCAAAGTTTTACCGGAAGTGAAAACAAGTTCCACTTGCCCAATGCCTTCAACTTTGACCGGATGGTTATTGCCCATGTAGAGTTTCACACCATTATCCGCCGGTTTGAGAGTCTTGAATAAACTCTTGTCAACGCAAACATGCCTTGGCCTTTTGAGTCTATGTACCAATCATTACAACCAATAGATACCATGTTAATATGATCCTTAATCATGGCCACGAAGGAATTGGGTTCCTTCTCCTTACTCTTTCCCTTAGATGTATCTTTGTTCAAAAGACCATGCTTCTTTTTCCATTGTTAACACTCTCTCTTTGTGTGTCCCGGTTTGCCACATTCCCCACAAACTTGCTTAGGCTTTTGAATTCTCTTGCTAGTTTTGTTATGGCTCTTGTTCTTATTCTTGTTTCCCTTATTCTCTTGCACCATATGGACCTTATATTGCTCTTTGGTACCATCTTGTAGGCGTAACTCCTCTTCAATCCGAAGATGGTTAGCCAAACCTTCAAGAGACATAGCCTCTTTCCGGTGCATGAGAGCCCTTTTTGTTTCATTCCAAGAAGAAGGTAGCTTGTCAATAATAGAGGATACGATTATGGTTTCATCCATGTTCAAATTGTCTTGCTAGAAATTACTTAAAATACGTCTAATCTCATGGAATTGGTCTAGAATTTTCCTATTATCATCCATCTTAAATTTCATGAATTGACTAACAAGAAAGTTCTTACTTGACGCATCTTCCGACATGTACTTAGCTTCAAGCATCTCCCAAAGCTTCTTTGCCGTCTCAACATGTTGATAGACATCGAAGAGGGTGTCGCTCATCCCGTTGAGAATGCATCCTCTACAAATGTAGTCGTCATTCTCCATCTTGAGCCTTTGCCGAGTAGCCTCCGCATCTTCTCCGGACACCTTGTCTTTTACTTGATCCTTACTTCCATCTCCCGTGGAAATCTTGACGATAGCATTCTCTTTTGAAGACTCCTCAGTTGTCACATTCTCGGCCGAAGGTTCTTGAACCACCTTGTGAGAAATCTCAATGTTAAGCACATATGCCACATTGAGAGTCGTTAGCAAGAAATGCATCATGCTTTGCCAACACCGGAAATCCACTCCTTCAAAGCGCTCTAGCTTTTGGAAATTGCTAGACATATCACGTAGCGAGGCCATTCCTAAATAGTTCTTAAGATTGTTGGAGGAAAGGGAGTAACGGTATATAAAACAATGGAAACTCGCTTGGATAACGCTAAGAGTTGTGGCTTAATACTCACTTTCCTTAAGAACTATTTACGATACCGTAAATGTACAAAGGGATAAAACTTAGCACCTGTAACACTCAAGAATAAAAGTTTCTCTCTTGAATCACTCAAGTATAGCAGCAGTCTAGACAAGAATGAAGATGTGATTACTTAGAATGGTGTGTCTCAAATAGCCAAGGATGTCTCCTATTTATAGGAGAATACCAACCCACTTAGGATGCCCTAGTCAAAGGACAATCAAGAGACTTTAATGGAGGATCACAATCTTAATATGACCTTGACCAAGTCAAGTCATATAGCTGTTGGAATATCATTATAATCGTGCTTAATCAAAAACTAATTACACAAAATCATATAGCTGTTAGCATTTAAAACGATCCTGGCTTTCAACACAACCCGTGTTGGGTCAACACGGTCCGTGTTGGGTACAACACGGTCCGTGTTGGGTACAACACGACCCATGTTGTTCCAACACGACCCGTGTTGAGCCCAGGAAAGTTTTCCTTGCTCTCTCGAAGACAACACGACCCGTGTTGCTTCCTGTTTCACCCGTGTTGATCAAATTCTTATTGTTTCACTTATATTTGATCCTTATACTTGATATACTTTATTCTTTAGGCTATATAATTGTCTTATACTCTTAAAATATTTCCAACACTACCAATGTGAGCTTGATATATAATAGGAGGAAAAAACAATGGGGGACTCAGGGAATATCCAGGCAGTATATGTTGGAAATTTACCAGAGAAAATTGACAAGTATGGATTGAGAGGAATCTTTGGAAGGTTTGGTAAGGTGAAAGATGTGATAATTCCCTGGAAAAAAAAAGCCTTGAAGGAAGATATGGATTTATACATTATTGGGATGAATGGGCAAGCATGGCAAGCGTAAATTGGATGGATGGAAGGTTTGTTAGAGGCAAGAAGCTGCTGGTTCAGCAAGCGAGGAGGAAAGTTCAAAGAGTTTGGAGAAGAAAAGGTAAAGTGAAGCAAGTATGGGTCAGGAAAGGGACGATGCTGAATGGAAGGAAAAATGAAGAGCCTAGAAAAGAATGTAGCCTTGCACCTGCAATTGAGGGGGAGGTAAACGAAAACATACAAGAGTGGCTCCAACGAAGCTTAATTTGTATCAGTCCACAACCAAGAGATCTAGCAACAATGGCTTCAACAATAACTCACAACTATGGCCCACTCTCTAAAGTGCCAGCTATTAGCAGCACAAAGTTCATTATCACTCTACCAAACAAAGAAGATGTAGAAGAGGCACTGAAGAATCCGTTGGAGCTTGAAGTGTGGTTTTTAGAAATTAGGAAATGGTCTAAGTATGAGACCTGCGAAGACCGGAGGGTGTGGCTAGACATTCATGGAATCCCACCGCACGGCTGAAATTGGATGAACTTTCAAAAATGTGTCCAAAAGTGGGGCACGTTGATAAGTTTAGGCCGAAGTACACTTACTGCAGACACTTTGAGCACATGCGTGTTCAAATTCTAACCAAAGTATTCACAAGGATTGAAGGCAAGGTAATACTGTTATTAGAGGATTGTTCATTTATTGTCTACATCAAAGAGGCTTATATATATATATGCATCCCACAATCTCAAAGCCATGGAATGTAAATGATTCGGATGATGAGGACCAGCAAGAAAACTCATATAAGCAATCTTCAAACTGGGATGAGCAAGGAATGAATGATGAAGCTCTAATGAAGGATGCAGTACAGTCAAATGAACAACCATCAGAAGGCGAACAGACAAGGAAGACATCAGAGGCGCATGCTCAAACTAGAGACAAGTTACAAGAGCAAAAACAATTAATGTGGAGGTCAGACAACAGTGGTGAAAACCAAAAGGTAAATGTTGGAGATGAAAGGGTACAAGGCGTGGAAGGGGAGATAGTGTCTAATCTGGAAGTTATTGAAAGTGAAGCTAGGCAGCAGGCTCGAGGAAAACAAAAGGTGGAGAATAGTACCGGGGGAGGATTCAAGGTCAGCAATAAATACAACATTGAAGATATGAGATCTATGACTTCAGAATTGCACTTAGTTCCCATTGAGGCCAGTGAGAATTATGCAATTGCAACCCAATGTGAAAATCAAGAGGTTGATCAAGACTAGATTCTTAGCGAATACTCGGAAGAAATTCAAAGGAAGATTGAAAGAAGGATTGTTGTGCTCGAAAAGGATATAGGAGTGAGGTTTTTAGAAGAGCAATGGTCACCCAGAAAAGGAAGGAACGCAGACAGGAAGACAGTTCATAAGAGAAAGAACTGTAGCAAGAGAATGAAAGCAAAAAGCCAAGATGAGGATTACAACATGAAATTTTAGAGGGGTTTGTCAGAGATGGGTACAGAGGTGGATTGCAAAATTCCATGCAAATTTGAGGGCAATATGGAAGTCCAAGAATGAAGTTGTGTTCCCAGAAAGTAAGTGAGCTGGTTGTGATAAAGCAACTGATCCACAGAATTACAATTCAGTTGAGAGGTTTGGAGTAGGCTTGGAGAAGCAAGGGTTGATGCTCGTCGATTAGAATGGTGCCAGAAAAAGCATGTGCTGCTGTAGTTTTTAGACTGAGTGCCTGAGAAAGCATGTCCGATCGTGAAAATTGAAGGTGCCATTTTCCTTTCTGTCGTGTTTTCTCTTGTTGCATGCGACAGTTGCAGAGTTCATTGGACTGGAAAAATGGGTGTTTAACTTGTGTGAAGTGTGTGTGAAAGTTTTGGTGGGAGTGAGTTGTACGCTTCTCTCTCTCCTCGTCTCCAGCCGGCTAATTTGTGTGTGATGTGCAGTAGGAGGAGTGTGTCAGGGTTTGGATCTATGGGTTGTTGGGGTTGCTTTTGTCTTTGCAAAGGCATTGAATATCAATTACGTGGGTGGTAAAATTCTTATCAATTTGGGGGAATTTTTTGGCCACAAGTTGTAGTTGTTGTGCAGCAAAAGTATTTCATGAGTGTTTCCAAGCAATTGGGTGGGTTTTGTCATTTTATGCATTAGTGGGGCCACTTTTGAGTTTGATTTTCTGTCATCCATTCACACACTTAGCATGCATTGGCCTTGTTCAAAGAATTTGTACTGCATCTCTTGTAGCCTTTATCTTTTGTAAATCAGAGTTTCAGTATTTTGCTTGTGCCTACTGGCACTGTTCTTTTGATGAATAAAATGGGTTTTGGCCCATTAGCTTTCGAAAAAATGAGAGACATTATAATGAAAACAATGGAGAACTCATAAGTGCAGACGTCACAGGGGATCAAATTGTTGGGGTAATGACATAGAAGTTAATAGTGGTATGACCATTTTATCTTGCTCAAATGACTATCTTGATTATACGAGTATTTAGTATTGTTATAATGACTATCTTACAATATTTAGTTGAATATATTGTTCTCTTAAATGTCTTAATGCATGTATGACTATTTGGGACTGATAAGGAGACTATAATGGTTAACAAAAATTGTCATTTTCAAATTTGATGCCTTTGAAATGAAAGGGTGAAATAAATCACATAATGGGTTTGTTAATGTGACTATTACTTTTTTTATTTTGAATATTTTGTTATTTTTAAATCTTATCAAGATGAATGTGACTATTTTGCTTTGACAAAATGACTATGATGTTAATAAGTCCATTGTTTTTGTTCTATTAATGTCGATATGTGAGGTGTGACTATGTGGTGTTGTTAGTGTGACTATTACTATTATGGTTTTCTGAAAGTTATCAGGTAAGGTATTCGGGCTATTCATTCATTGTTGGTCCGAGTTTCAGGTCAACTTTCCAGATAGGAACTGCTTTATACGTCTCCTCGACGAAATTCGGAGCATTGATTTTTATTTTGATTCGACCGACATCCTATAATTTAGAGGTTTTTCATGCAGTCTACTTTTAGTTTTCAAAAGTTTTCTCGGTGATAATCGAAGTAAAATGGCACATGCCCGTGCTCATGCCATGAGCTATGATTTGTATGATTGTGACAACAACAACAATCATAATTGGCATCAAACAAAATCATTGCTTGTAATTTTTATGAATAAACACAATAGGAAAACATGTTGCATCACAATCAGGTCGTTGTAGTATAGTGGTTAGTATTCCCGCCTGTCACGCGGGTGACATGGATTTGATCCTTGGCAACGGCGTTTATTTTTTTGTCTCCAGCTTCAAGTTTTGACATGTTTATTATACGCAAAAAGAACAAATATGCGGTGAGCGTGGATCGAACACGCGACCTTCAGATCTTCAGTCTGACGCTCTCCCAACTGAGCTATCCCCGCTTGATGTATGTAACTTTTTTATTAGGCTTATTATCCATGAATTAGAATCCGCGATGAAATAATTTGTAATATGCTTTTAGTCCAGAAAAAATTTAAAACACTCGGTGGGACTCAAACCTACAATCCTTTTATTAGAAATCAAATGTCTTATCTATTAGGTTAATGATGTGACTGCAATATTACTAAGTGACTATTTCGATATTTTATATGTCAACGTAGAATATGTGAATATCCGCCTTAATACAATTGTATTAACGCGGATATTAAGATTTTCGTTAGAGTAATTTGTCTTCTATAAGATGACCCAGGACCCTATACTGTTATAGTTATATTGATATGACTATTACGAAGAAAAGATCGCAAAGACCCAAGTATTCAATGTATGAGTGACTAATTTTATGTACGTGACTAGTATCCAATCTACGAGTAACTAACATTATATTATCTCGATTTTCTTATAGTTGAAACACACAATGGAAAAAAAATGGTATGTCTACTAAGTACTAACTGAAATAGATTATAGGTGACTAATATACAATGTAAAAGTGACTAATATAATACATCCATCAAGTATATCATGCACAATTTATTTTGTTTGTATATCCAACACTTTAGTTTTACAAGAAATATATAAATTGTCCGGTAAGTAGAAGATTCATCATATTGATATTTGATATATTTGTTATATGAGAGACATTATAACTACCAACGTGAGCTTGATATATTAGAGGAGGAAAAAACAATGGGGGACTCAGGGAGGATCCATGTAGTATATGTTGGAAATTTACCAGAGAAAATTGACAAGTATGGATTGAGAGGAATCTTTGGAAGGTTTGGTAAGGTGAAAGATGTGATAATTCCCTGGAAAAAAAGCCTTCAAGGAAGATATGGATTTATACATTATTGGGATGAATGGGCAGGCATGGCAAGCGTAAAATGGATGGATGGAAGGTTTGTTAGAGGCAAGAAGCTGCGGGTTCAGCAAGCGAGGGGGAAAGTTCAAAGAGTTTGGAGAAGAAAAGGTAAAGTGAAGCAAGAATGGGTCAGGAAAGGGACGATGCTGAATGGAAGGAAAAATGAAGAGCCTAGAAAAGAATGTAGCCTTGCACCTGCAATTGAGGGGGAGGTAAACGAAAACATACAAGAGTGCCTCCAACGAAGCTTAATTTGTATCAGTCCACAACCAAGAGATCTAGCAACAATGGCTTCAACAATAACTCACAACTATGGCCCACTCTCTAAAGTGCCAGCTATTAGCAGCACAAAGTTCATTATCACTCTACCAAACAAAGAAGATGTAGAAGAGGCACTGAAGAATCCGTTGGAGCTTGAAGTGTGGTTTTCAGAAATTAAGAAATGGTCTAAGTATGAGACCTGCGAAGACCGGAGTGCGTGGCTAAACATTCATGGAATCCCACCGCACGGCTGAAATTGGATGAACTTTCAAAAATGTGTCCAAAAGTGGGGCACGTTGATAAGTTTAGGCCAAAGTACACTTACTGCAGAACACTTTGAGCACATGTGTGTTCAAATTCTAACCAAAGTATTCAAAAGAATTGAAGGCAAGGTAATACTGTTATTAGAGGATAGTTCATTTTTTGTCTACATCAAAGAGTCTTATACATATATGCATCCCACAATCTCAAAGCCATGGAATGTAAATTATTCGGGTGATGAGGAGCAGCAAGAAAACTCAGATAAGCAATCTTCAAACTGGGATGAGCAAGGAATGAATAATGAAGCTCTAATGGAGGATGGAGTACAGTCAAATGAAGAACCATCAGAAGGCGAACAGACAAGGAAGACATCAGAGGCGCATGCTCAAACTAGAGACAAGTTACGAGAGCAAAAACAATTAATGTAGAGGTCAGACAACAGTGGTGAAAACCAAAAGGTAAATGTTGGAGATGAAAGGGTACAAAGCGTGGAAGGGGAGCTATTGTCTGATCTGGAAGTTATTGAAAGTGAAGCTAGGCAGCAGGCTCGAGGAAAACAAAAGGTGGAGAATAGTACCGGGGGAGGATTCAAGGTCAGCAATAAATGCAACATTGAAGATATGAGATCTATGAATTCAGAATTGCACTTAGTTCCCATTGAGGCCAGTGAGAATTATGCAATTGCAACCCAATGTGAAAATCAAGAGGTTGATCAAGACCAGATTCTTAGCGAATACTCAAAGGAAATTCAAAGGAAGATTGAAAGAAGGATTGTTGAGCTCGAAAAGGATATAGGAGTGAGGTTTTTAGAACAGTAATGGTCACCCAGAAAAGGAAGGAACGGAGACAGAAAGACAGTTCATAAGAGAAAGAACAGTAGCAAGAGAATTAAAGCAAAAAGCCTAGATGAGGATTACAACATGATATTTTAGAGGGGTTTGTCAGAGATGGGTACAGAGGTGGATTGCAAAATTCCTTGCAAATTTGAGGGCAATATGGAAGTCCAAGAATGAAGTTGTGTTCCTAAAAAGTAAGTGAGCTGGTTGTGATAAAGCAACTGATCCACAGAATTACAATTCAAATGAGAGGTTTGGAGTAAGCTTGGAGAAGCAAGGTTTGATGCCCGTCGATCAGAATGGTGCCAGAAAAAGCATTTGTTGCTGCAGTTTTTAGACTGAGTGCCTGATAAAGCATGTCCGATCGTGAAAATTGAAGGTGCCATTTTCCTTTCTGTCGTGTTTTCTGCTGTTGCATGCGATAGTTGCAGAATTCATTGGACTGGAAAAATGGGTGTTTAACTTGTGTGAAGTGTATGTGAAAGTTTTGGTGGGAGTGAGTTGTACGCTTCTCTCTCTCCTCATCTCCAGCCGGCTAATTTGTGTGTGATGTGCAGTAGGAGGAGTGTGTCAGGGTTTGGATGTATGGGTTGTTGGGGTTGCTTTTGTCTTTGCAATGGCATTAAATATCAATTATGTGGGTGGTAAACTTCTTATCAATTTTGGGGAATTTTTTGGCCACAAGTTGTAGTTGTTATGCAGCAATAGTATTTCATGAGTGTTTCCAAGCAATTTGGTGTGTTTTGTCATTTTATGCATTAGTGGAGACACTTTTGAGTATGATTTTCTATCATCCATTCACACACTTAGCATGCATTGGCCTTGTTCAAAGAATTTGTACTGCATCTCTTGTGGCCTTTATCTTTTGTAAATCAGAGTTTCAGTATTTTGCTTGTGCCTACTGGCACCGTTCTTTTGATAAATAAAATGGGTTTTGGCCCAGTAGCTTTCGAAAAAATGAGAGACATTATAATGAAAACAATGGAGAACTCATAAGTGCAGACGTCACAGGCAGATCAAATTGTTGGGGTAATGACATAGAAGTTAATATTGGTATGACCATTTTATCTTGCTCAAATGAGAATCATGATTATACGAGTATTTAGTATTGTTATAAAGACTATCTTACAATATATAGTTGAATATACTGTTCTCTTAAATGTCTTAATGCATGTATGACTATTTGGGACTGATAAGGAGACTATAATGGTTAACAAAAATTGTCATTTTCAAATTTGATGCCTTTGAAATGAAAGGGTGAAATAAATCACATAATGGGTTTGTTAATGTGACTATTACTTTTTTTATTTTGAATATTTTGTTATTTTTAAATCTTATCAAGCTGAATGTGACTATTTTGCTTTGACAAAATGACTATGATGTTAATAAGTCCATTGTTTTTGTTCTATTAATGTCGATATGTGAGGTGTGACTATGTGGTGTTGTTAGTGTGACTATTACTATTATGGTTTTCTGAAAGTTATCAGGTAAGGTATTCGGGCTATTCATTCGTTGTTGGTCCGAGTTTCAGGTCAACTTTCCAGATAGGAACTGCTTTATACGTCTCCTCGACGAAATTCGGAGCATTGATTTTTATTTTGATTCGACCGACATCCTATAATTTAGAGGTTTTTCATGCAGTCTACTTTTAGTTTTCAAAAGTTTTCTCGGTGATAATCGAAGTAAAATGGCACATGCCCGTGCTCATGCCATGAGCTATGATTTGTGTGATTGTGACAACAACAACAATCATAATTGGCATCAAACATGTTTGTAATTTTTATGAATAACCACAATAATAAAACATGTTGCATCACAATCAGGTCGTTGTAGTATAGTGGTTAGTATTCCCGCCTGTCACGCGGGTGACATGGATTTGATCCTTGGCAACGGCGTTTATTTTTTTGTCTCCAGCTTCAAGTTTTGACATGTTTATTATACGCAAAAAGAACAAATATGCGGTGAGCGTGGATCGAACACGCAACCTTCAGATCTTCAGTCTGACGCTCTCCCAACTGAGCTATCCCCGCTTGATGTATGTAACTTTTTTATTAGGCTTATTATCCATGAATTAGAATCCGCGATGAAATAATTTGTAATATGCTTTTAGTCCAGAAAAAATAAAAAACACTCGGTGGGACTCAAACCTATAATCCTTTTATTAGAAATCAAATGTCTTATCTATTAGGTTAATGATGTGACTGCAATATTACTAAGTGACTATTTCGATATTTTATATGTCAACGTAGAATATGTGAATATCCGCCTTAATACAATTGTATTAACGCGGATATTAAGATTTTCGTTAGAGTAATTTGTCTTCTATAAGATGACCCAGGACCCTATACTGTTATAGTTATATTGATATGACTATTACGAAGAAAAGATCGCAAAGACCCAAGTATTCAATGTATGAGTGACTAATTTTATGTACGTGACTAGTATCCAATCTACGAGTAACTAACATTATATTATCTCGATTTTCTTATAGTTGAAACACACAATGGAAAAAAAATGGTATGTCTACTAAGTACTAACTGAAATAGATTATAGGTGACTAATATACTGTAACGCCACGAAAATTCAATTATAGAAAGTCAAAGTCAAACTAACGTTAACAGACAAAACTTAGCGGAAGACTTCAAATTTAGTTTGGGCGTCACTGCCGTATTCCCGAAGGAACACAAGGCGAGAAAGGAAAACACAACTGTCTGCTAACGGTAACTACTAACAACTCAAAACAAAACTTGAAGACATCATAACGAAAACAAAATAAAATGATTCAAGGACTTCTAGACTCGTCGTCCTCACTTCTAATTCCCGTACCCAGCATTCAGATCTTCTCCTGAAAACAAAACATTTCAAAAATGAGGGGGAAATCTCAATAATGTCTACCCCTAACGTTTAAAACAGTTTAAGTTCTTTTCAATTCATTTTGGGGAGAGGGAACAAGTCAAACCATTTCTCAAACCTTTAACCCTTAACTGTTTTCCTCAACCCATTCAATCCATATTTTAAGTCGCGGGCGGGATATCAAATCCCAAAAGAACATCGCCTACCAAAGGCATCATAACAACTATCCTATATCAGAGATGCAACCCTGATTTCCTGGCACATAACTCATACAGGCATCGAATCCTGATCTCGGGGTTATCACCCGCATGAATATTAGCCTCTTAAAGGCATCAACAATCGCCCATCAAGGGCATCATAACCTCTATCCTATATCAGGGATGAAACCCTGATCTCCTGGCACATAACCCATACAGGCATCGAATCCTGATCTCGGGGTTATCACCCGCATGAATATTAGCCTCTCAAAGGCATCAAACAATCGCCCATCAAGGGCATCATAACCTCTATCCTATATCAGGGATGAAACCCTGATCTCCTGGCACATAACCCATACAGGCATCGAATCCGGATCTCGGGGTTATCACCCGCACGAATATTAGCCTGTTAAAGGCATCAAAACAACAACCCGCTTTATGTTTCCACTTTGAATTATTAGTATAATATTCAAACTCAGCTCACAACTCTCAAGTCAAACCCAACCCAGGTTTATCAAAACCAATAATAAAACCATTGATAAAAGACCATCCAATTTCTTAACTTAACAAAATCAAAGCATAAACAATTACAATCAGTTATCCAAAGCAGATGGTCACATTTTCCTCATAAGGTCCCCTTTCGGGATGCAATTCTCAAAACAGATTAGAAAACATTAAAACACATTTAAAGAGCATCCCAGTAGGGATTAGAGCATAGACATTACCTGATATACTTCACAGCACAGCAAAAAGAAGAACACACTTGAGCTCGCTAACGTCTCGCACTAACTCGGCGTAGAATAAGAATGATTATCTAATCAAAACGCGTTCTATCGAAGTTAGTATTAACTATCAACTACCTAACCCATCCCCTAGGAACACTTAGGTTCCTATCATTTATGGTTTACACTTAATACATTCAAGGAACAAGTTCACACATAACATTTACTCAACAATTTTTCATAAATAAAAGCAGAGGACAGATTATAACGTTCACATAAAATGGGTCACAACTCGACTTCCTGACATCCTATGGGTCTGGTTCTGGACTTTTCGGAAACCTCGGGATGTCTACTAAAATTCTTAAGTTGACGACTAAGCCCATATCAGCCTCGAAAGACTCTAAAAGTACCAAAACTTCCAACTGGTCCAGTTCTGACAGGTTCTGGTAAAACGACTATAACTCAAGCTATACAACTCAAAAGTCCGTTCCGCAAAATTCCTATGAAAGCTAACATCTAGGGGAATCTCTAGTTCAAAGGGTTCGATTAAAGGACAACTATACTAATCGTGGTGACCCGACCTTTAGGCACTAACAAAACTGTCCCGATCCCGGTTCTTATTTAATTCATAATTTCGGTTCTAACTTTCACCATTCGATCCCGGGGTCCTGATTTGGGCTTAAAACAGTAACTAAGGTCCAAGGTAATTATTCTAATCCAACTAAGGTTCAAACATCAAACCTCCTATCATCAAAACTAAAATGTAAAACATGCAATCAACTTTAATATTTCCACTAACCCTAAAAGCATACATGAAATAACAATATCATTACCCTAAACATGAATTCTACAATAAACTATATCAAGATCCTAAAATTACAACATGAATAATTATAAGGTACGAATTTCTTAATCAAGAATCAAGAAAGGTTTTAAAGAACATGTGAATAAATTATAAAGAACATATAAACATTCGTGCATACAATAATAGTGTCATCTAAAATCCTAAACATGCTTCACAAGAAATTAAGGTACATTAAACAATTAAACATTAATAATTTCACTACAATTATTACAAATCCTAATACACAAATTAGAACATAAAATTACACATAATAATCTAGACAAAACTTACAAGTAAATAATACAATACAAGAACAAATTAATTACAAATAACAACTTAATAAAAAATTTACACCCTAATTACCCAAATTACAATATTTAAAACAAGAATTAATAATAATAATAATAATAATAATAATAATACTAATAACAGAAAAAGATCAAGAAGAAAAATAGTTTGTTACAAAAATTAGGGTTTTACGTAGGAGGCGGTTCTGGGTGATTTTCCGGCGAGGGTTGACGTCGACGTCGGGCGTGGCGATAGCGAGGACGAGCGATGTCGGCGGTTGCACGAGCGATGGTTGTCCAAGGGGTGGTGGCGCGTCTCGATTGAGCAAAGAAGAACCAATGACACCACCGTGTCTCTTGGTGGGCGTGGGACGACGACAAGGAGGGTACGGTGGTCGACGTTGGTTCGCGGCGGTCGTCTGGGCGGCGGTGCACAGCGACGAACCAGAACAGAGGGAGGGAGAGAAACA
Organism: Portulaca oleracea; assembly: GCA_029582165.1. Lineage (NCBI taxonomy): Eukaryota > Viridiplantae > Streptophyta > Magnoliopsida > Caryophyllales > Portulacaceae > Portulaca > Portulaca oleracea. Next base: position 9,000,505 of record CM055893.1, read on the forward strand.
CGAGAGAGAGAGAGAGAGAGAGAGAGAGAGAGAGAGAGAGAAAGCGATAAACAGAGGGGGTCGGGAGGGGGGGTTTCGCGTGGGCGGTGGTGGCGGTGGTGCAGCGCGGCGTAGTGGGACGGTAGAGGGGAAGGGTGAGAGAGAGAGAGAGAGGAGAGGGAAGAGGGAGGCTAGGGTTTTAGGTTACTATTAGGGTTTTCAAAGAGAAAGGGAGTTTTTATATTAACCTAATAAAAGCCCAACTAAACTAATCCCACTCCTAGTCCAACCCAATAAGAAAAATCTGATTTTTTTCTTTTCTAACAACAACTAATAATAATATTAATACTAATAATCATATAATCACATAGCAATTTATTCACGTAATTAATCACATAATAAAATTAGCCAGCGGAAATTACTATTCTACCCTTGTTAGCCCCTCAACGGTCCTACGAGCTCAAGTGTTAGCCAAAATAAACACAAACGAATAATAATAAATAACGGAGTCAAACCTAATTTACTAACGACGTCACGGTCAACATCCTTGGATTTTTCGGGGTTTTACATCATTACCTTTTTAAAAGAAGTTTCGTCCTCGAAACTTGAACTTAACCCTAACGGTTTGGTAAGGAAACTAACGGTTTTACTCCTCCTAAAACTCGAGGTTGTACAACACTACCTTCTTAAAAGAAGTTTCGTCCCCGAAACTTGTGGCATATAGGCTTGGAACAAGTGAGGTACTTCTTCTTCATTTCTTCTTACTCTCCCGGTTGCTTAGTTGTGGTATGATTTGCCCATCGTACTTTTACCAAGGGAACTACTTTCCTTCGAAGTTGTTTTTCTCTGCGATCTAATATTTCCAGCGGTTGTTCTTCATAGCTCAAATCTTCTTGTAGCTGAAGCGGCTCAGGATCAATCACATGAGTTGGGTCTGGGACATATTTCCTGAGTTGTGACACATGGAAGACATTGTGCACTCTTGGAAGTTCTCCCGGTAGCTGTAACTTGTAGGCAACTTCCCCAATGCGTTCCAAAATTGGGTATGGCCCGATGAATCTTGGTGTCAACTTCCCTGACTGCCCGAATCTCATAACTCCTTTCGTAGGTGACACCCGTAAAAACACGTATTCTCCCACTTCGAACTCTAGGGGCCTTCTCCTCCTGTCAGCATAGCTCTTTTGTCGACTTTGCGCTGCCTTCATCTTGTCTTGAATGATTCGAACCTTCTGAGTAGTGGCCTGTATTAGGTCCGGTCCGATCGTTAGAGCTTCATCGATGTCTTGCCAACATAGGGGAGTCCTACATCTCCTCCCATATAAGGCTTCAAAGGGTGACATCCCAATGCTGGCGTGATAACTGTTGTTGTAGGAGAACTCAATAAGAGTCAACTCGTCATCCCACGAGTCTTTGAAATCTAATGCGCATGCTCGCAGCATATCTTCGAGGGTTTGAATAGTCCTCTCGGTTTGCCCATCAGTAGCTGGGTGAAATGCGGTACTGAACTTGAGCTTTGTACCAAACGCCTCTTGTAACTTTTTCCAGAAACCAGACTGGAACCTAGTGTCTCTGTCTGAGACTATAGAACTGGGTACTCCGTGTAACCTTACAATCTCCCTTGCATAGGCTTGAGCTAGCTGATCTAAGGACCAGTTGTTGGCGATGGCTAGGAAATGAGCTGACTTGGTCAAACGATCTATAATCACCCATATTGCATTGTGTTTCCGCCTGGTCCTTGGTAGTCCTATCACAAAATCCATTGATATCGAATCCCATTTCCACTCAGGGACGTCTAACGTTCGAAGTCCGGTGGCGTTGATGTTCTGCCTTGACTCGGCATGTAAGGCACTTTGCCACAAAGTCGCCACCTCTTGTTTCATATTACTCCACGAACATACATTTGAGTCCTTGTAAAGCTTATTTCCTCACAGGGTGTAGAATATGGCGTATTGTGTCCCTCTTCTAGAATCCTCCTTTTCACTCTCTTCCATATTGGGTACATGAGATGCGGTTATGAAACCGTAATGTACCGTCTTCGTGGATCACAAAGCCGGGGCTTTCCTTGCAAAACTTCCTCCCAGTATCTTTGCAAGTGCAAATCCACTCTTGGGTCCTCTTGATCTCTTCCAAGAGGGTAGGTTGCAACTCCATGGCATTTAATCTGACTTTCCTCCCGGTGTTACCACATTAATCTCCAATCTCCTAAACTCCTCGCAAAACTGCGGTACCATCATCAAGTGGTTTATAGCGGATACGATCTTCTACTCAAGGCATCACCACTACATTTGCCTTTCCGGGATGGTATTGGAAATTCACATCGTAATCCTTGAAACTCTAACCATCTTATGCACGAGGTTCGGCTCATACGTGTGAAAAGGTACTTCAAACTCGATGGTGCAGGAATATCTCGATGTACTCCATAAAGATAATGCCTCCAAATCTTTAGTGCAAAACCACGCTGCCAACTCGGATCATGAGTGGGGTAATTCTTCTCATGCGTCTTCAGTTGCCTGGATGCATATGCAATCACCTTCCCCTCCTACATGAGCACACAACCCAATCCACCATGTGAAGCGTCACTGTAGATAAAAAAACCTTCGTTCCCTTGAGGTAAAGCAAGAATAGGGGCGAGGTAAGCCTCTTCTTCAACTCTGGAATGCTTGCTCACATTTTTACGACCGTGAACTTGTGACTTAAGTCGGGTTGGTGTGGATTAGCAATTTTGAGAAATCTGAGCAATTTCCTATAATACCCTGCCAAGCCCAGAAAACTCCTAATCTCCGTGGCATTCTTCGGTGTCGGCCACTTGGTGATGGCCTCCACCTTTTGGGGGTCTACTGCTACTCCTTCCTTGGACACCACATGTTCTAAGAAAGCTACTTGTTCCAACCAAAACTCACACTTCTTAAGCTTCGCATAAAGCTTGTTGCTCCGAAGAGTCGTCAATACTTCTCTCAGATGATTCGCATGCTCCTCTCGTGTTCCTGAATATACCAATATGTCGTCGATGAACACCACTACAAACTTATCCAGGAACGGCTCGAACACTCTGTTCATCAAATCCATGAAGGCGGCTGGGGCGTTTGTAAGCCCAAAAGGCATTACCACGAATTCATAATGGCCATACCGAGTTCGGAATGCGGTTTTAGAGATATCTTCTTCGCGAATTCTTAACTGGTGATAACGACCTCAGTCTATCTTAGAAAGCGTTGTTGCTCCTCATGTGATCGAAAAGATCATCAATACGAGGTAGGGGATAACGATTCTTGGCGGTAATCTTGTTCAACTCCGTGTCGATGCACAACCTCATGCTACCATCTTTCTTCTTCACGAGCGATGCAGTGCTCCCCATGGTGACGTGCTGGGTCGGATATACCCCTTTTCTAGCAGCTCGTCAAGCTGAGTCTACAACTCCTTCAGCTCTGCGGGCGCCATGCGATATGGGGCTTTTGAAACAGGAGCGGCCCCGGGCTCCAAATCTATGCAATCTACCTCCACGATTGGAGGCGGACAGGATCTCCTCGGAAATACATCAGTACTCCGCTTTCTGGGATATTCTCAATCGCAAGCTCTTCCACCTTGGTGTCGATTACGTTGCAAAGAAATCCTTCACAACCTTGACCCAGCAACCTCTGGGCCTTGAGGGCAGAGATAATCCGCACACTCTGAAGATGCCTATCACTCCAATGCACTACCTTCTTTCCGTTCGGTCCCATTAAGGTCACCTTTAGCTTATAACAATCTATTTGAGCTCTATACTTTGCTAACCAGTCCATCCCCAAAATAACGTCGAACTCCATTAGGTCAAACATATAAAGGTCGGCCTCAAACTCCTGTCCTGCTATCACTATAGGACATCCACCATATAACTCTCCACAACTAATGGTATCCCCGGTAGGTAGGGCTACCGACATAGGCTTACTATTCTCCGAGGGTTTCATCTTAGCCTTCTCTACTATAGCTCGTCCAACAAAAGAATGACTAGCACCAGAATCAAACAAAACAGAGATATTGTAGAGGTGGAGAGAGAAGGTACCCGTCACAACGTCTGCTTCATTATCAGCCTCTTCTTTCCTCATTACGTATACCCTTCCTCTTGCGTTGCGCGGTGGTTGTTGTTGCGGACGAGGCGGGTTTGCTGGCCTTCCTTGGCTGTTTCGCTTTCCACCGGAACCATTCCGGTTTTGTTGTTGTGGCCTTTGATTCCCATTATAGCCTCCCCGATTTTGATATGTTGTCTACGGGGCTCTCCAATTCCCGTTATTCCCATTGTTTCCATTATTTCCACCATTATTACCCCCTGAGTTCTGTAAAGGGCATTGCCTGATGTGATGCTGGAGACTCCCACATTTAAAGCATCCCCCTTTTGCGGCTCCTGATCTACAATTCCTAGCATGATGGCCAGGTCGTCCACAAACCCCACAGATAGGTACATGGGTTGGTCCACGTCCCGAAGGTTGGTTGTTTTGCCAGTTGTTGGGGCGGAACCTCTTTTCCTGATAAGGTTGAGGTGGGTTAAAACGGGGTGGCTCTTTCCTCTTTTGCCCCTGTATGCCTAACTGTCGTTCCATGTCATTCATCACCCTTTCTACAGTGAGGGCAACATTCAACATGTTACGATAAGGCGTGAACTCCGTGATGACATGCGGTCTGAATCTTGCAATTCAATCCATCGAAGCAGTCCATCGCCATTGCTCGGTGGCTACCAAGGCGGATGCAAATCGAGATAGTTACGTGAACTTTGCGAGTAAGCGAGCACGCTAGTTTCTCCTTGATTCATGAATTCTTTTTCTTTTGCCTTACGGAGAAATTGGGTAAAATCGATCCTTTAGCACAACCTTGAAGCGATTACAGTCGAAACCCGGTTCAGTCCTTATTTCTTTCACACTGGCCCACCACAAATCGGCCTCTTCCTTCAGGTGGTAAGCAGCAAAATCCACCCTTAACTCCTCAGGACAGCGGGTTGTGTCAAAAATCTTTTCAATCTCTCTAACCCAATCTTCAAAGACCTTGGGGTCAGCTACCCCTGTGTAAGTGGGCAGGTTGAAGCTGTTGAACCTTTGGAGAAGAGCGGAGGGATCATCTTCCCTCCCTCCTCCTTGTCGATCCACCACTTTCCTTAGTAGGTCCTCGTGTTTTCCCAGCATCTCAATCATCAGCATGCTAGCCAGGTCGTTCCCCGTTGTTGTACTCGACCCTGGTATCAAATGAGCCAAACGTTAGCGCGATTCGATCGCGATTTGAGGCGTTGTTAATTTGCGGCTTGCGGGCGCTCGAAATACCGTGGTCGGGTTGAGAACCGTTCATGTCTGACATCCTGATTCAAAGGGTCGATTTAGTCTACTTAAAGGGTTTTCCAACCCACATTCTCAGCATCATACTAGAGGTAGCTACTTGGTCCGGTCTTCTCATAGGGTGCTAAACAATACGAAATTGTAATTCTATTTCACCAAGTAATTTCTTATGTCATCACCTTATTTCATGAATTTTCATCACATATTGAAAGGTCACAAAACAGTATTTCTATACACCAATGTAATCATATGTACAATATTCTCCATCGGGACAATTTCCCAAAAGAAACAACATGCTAATATTCAGGTCATATCACAGTTCAACAACAAATACAAACGTAACAGTTATACGCTAATACTCAACACATCGTAGCCATCCCACTCAGATGATCCTCCTGCATCGAGGGTTCTTCCTCGCTGAAACTGGAGTCCACTCAGGATCACTCGTCTCATCCCCCGAGCCCTCCTCGGGGTCTTCTCCTGTCCCCCGGTCCACCTCATCCTTCTCCTCAGGTGGGATCTCATGCTCGGGCTCGACGGCGGGTGCAGCCGTGACCCTAGAGGTTACCTCGGGCTCGGGATCCTGGGTGCTGTCCTCGGTGGGATCCTCCTCCGGATCCTTTTCAGGGTCATCCTCATGATCCTCGGTGGTGCGAGAGTGGGTTCACTGGACCCTCTCTACTCGCGCATCCCAATCGGCGATCCTAGAAAAGACCTCGGGATTCGATGCCCGGCTCTACCGGTACCTCGACACCAACGACAGTGTGGGTACCCCTCCTCGAGCGGGGTGGCAACAACGGCGGCGCAGATGGCCCCACGGGGATCGTCGTAAGGTGAGTAGAAAAGCGTTGGCACGAGCTTCCTCATTGCCACGCATGGCGGAGTTCGGGACATCCTTGGTGTATCGGTCGATCTCATCGTAGAAGTTCAGCATGTGGGTTCCCAAGTACCCACCAGGAGGAATGGGTGTGTAGCGGTGAAAGCACGGCGTGGGGTGCTGGTGACAGTGTGTGCGTTGTGCCATCCTACATAATCAAAACATATTAGCAACACAGAGAACATTATATTCATTACCACGCAACTTTAGAAAGCATAAATCCCTTTTTCCCATCCTACACTCATCGCTCCGAACTTAGCTTCCCAGGGTCCATCTAAACCTAAAGGACTCTGAGGAGCTACTAGGTCGCAACCCAGAGCTCTGATACCATTCTGTAACGCCCCGGAAATTCAATTATAGAAAGTCAAAGTCAAACTAACGTTAACAGACAAAACTTAGCGGAAGACTTCAAATTTAGTTTGGGCGTCACTGCCGTAGTATTCGAAGGAACACAAGGCGAGAAAGGAAAACACAACTGTCTGCTAACGGTAACTACTAACAACTCAAAACAAAACTTGAAGACATCATAACGAAAACAAAATAAAAAGATTCAAGGACTTCTAGACTCGTCGTCCTCACTTCTAATTCTCGTACCCAGCATTCAGATCTTCTCCTGAAAACAAAACATTTCAAAAATGAGGGGGAAATCTCAATAATGTCTACCCCTAACGTTTAAAACAGTTTAAGTTCTTTTCAATTCATTTTGGGGAGAGGGAACAAGTCAAACCATTTCTCAAACCTTTAACCCTTAACTGTTTTCCTCAACCCATTCAATCCATATTTTAAGTCGCGGGCGGGATATCAAATCCCAAAAGAACATCGCCTACCAAAGGCATCATAACAACTATCCTATATCAGAGATGCAACCCTGATATCCTGGCACATAACCCATACAAGCATCGAATCCTGATCTCGGGGTTATCACCCGCATGAATATTAGCCTCTTAAAGGCATCAACAATCGCCCATCAAGGGCATCATAACCTCTATCCTATATCAGGGATGAAACCCTGATCTCCTGGCACATAACCCATACAGGCATCAAATCCTGATCTCGGGGTTATCACCCGCATGAATATTAGCCTATCAAAGGCATCAAACAATCGCCCATCAAGGGCATCATAACCTCTATCCTATATCAGGGATGAAACCCTGATCTCCTGGCACATAACCCATACAGGCATCGAATCCGGATCTCGGGGTTATCACCCGCATGAATATTAGCCTGTTAAAGGCATCAAAACAACAACCCGCTTTATGTTTCCACTTTGAATTATTAGTATAATATTCAAACTCAGCTCACAACTCTCAAGTCAAACCCAACCCAGGTTTATCAAAACCAATAATAAAACTGTTGATAAAAGACCATCCAATTTCTCAACTTAACAAAATCAAAGCATAAACAATTACAATCAGTTATCCAAAGCAGATGGACACATTTTCCTCATAAGGTCCCCTTTCGGGATGCAATTCTCAAAACAGATTAGAAAACATTAAAACACATTTAAAGAGCATCCTAGTGGGGATTAGAGCATAGACATTACCTGATATACTTCACAGCACAGCAAAAAAAAGAACACACTTGAGCTCGCTAACGTCTCGCACTAACTCGGCCTAGAATAAGAATGATTATCTAATCAAAACGCGTTCTAACGAAGTTAGTATTAACTATCAACTACCTAACCCATCCCCTAGGAACACTTAGGTTCCTATCATTTATGGTTTACACTTAATACATTCAAGGAACAAGTTCACACATAACATTTACTCAACAATTTTTCATAAATAAAAGCAGAGGACAGATTATAACGTTCACATAAAACGGGTCACAACTCGACTTCCTGACATCCTATGAGTCTGGTTCTGGACTTTTCGGAAACCTCGGGATGTCTACTAAAACTCTTAAGTTGACGACTAAGCCCATATCAGCCTCGAAAGACTCTAAAAGTACCAAAACTTCCAACTGGTCCAGCTCTGACAGGTTCTGGTAAAACGACTATAACTCAAGCTATACAACTCAAAAGTCCGTTCCGCAAAATTCCTATGAAAGCTAACATCTAGGGGAATCTCTAGTTCAAAGGGTTCGATTAAAGGACAACTATACTAATCGTGGTGACCCGACCTTTAGGCACTAACAAAACTGTCCCGATCCCGGTTCTTATTTAATTCATAATTTCGGTTCTAACTTTCACCATTCGATCCCGGGGTCCTGATTTGGGCTTAAAACAGTAACTAAGGTCCAAGGTAATTAGTCTAATCCAACTAAGGTTCAAACATCAAACCTCCTATCATCAAAACTAAAATGTAAAACATGCAATCAACTTTAATATTTCCACTAACCCTAAAAGCATACATGAAATAACAATATCATTACCCTAAACATGAATTCTACAATAAACTATTTCAAGATCCTAAAATTACAACATGAATAATTATAAGGTACGAATTTCTTAATCAAGAATCAAGAAAGGTTTTAAAGAACATGTGAATAAATTATAAAGAACATATAAACATTCGTGCATACAATAATAGTGTCATCTAAAATCATCACAAGAAATTAAGGTACATTAAACAATTAAACATTAATAATTTCACTACAATTATTACAAATCCTAATACACCAATTAGAACATAAAATTACACATAATAATCTAGACAAAACTTACAAGTAAATAATACAATACAAGAACAAATTAATTACAAATAACAACTTAATAAAAAATTTACACCCTAATTACCCAAATTACAAGATTTATAACAAGAATTAATAATAATAATAATAATAATAATAATACTAATAATACTAATAACAGAAAAAGATCAAGAAGAAAAATAGTTTGTTACAAAAATTAGGGTTTTACGTAGGAGGCGGTTCTGGGTGATTTTCCGAGGTTGGCGTCGGCGTCGGGCGTGGCGATAGCGAGGCGGCGATGTCGGTATTGCCGCGGTGGTTGTCCAAGGGGTGGTGGCGTCTCGATTCGAGCAAAGGCAACCAATAGCGGCCATCGTGTCTCTTGGTATGGCGTTGGGCGGCAAGGAGGTGCGGTGGTCGGCGTTGGTTCGCGGCGGTCGTCAGGCGGCGGTGCCTGGCGACGAACCAGAGCGAGAGGAGGAGAGAAACACGAGAGAGAGAGAGAGAGAGAGAGAGCGATAAACAGAGGGGGTCGGGAGTGGTGATTTCCGGTCACGTGGACAGTGGTGGCGGTGGTCTGAGGCGGCGCGGCTATGGTGGGACGGCAGAAGGGAAGGGTGAGAGAGAGAGAGAGAGAGAGAGAGGAGAGGGAAGAGGGAGGCTAGGGTTTTAGGTTACTATTAGGGTTTTCAAAGAGAAAGGGAGTTTTTATATTAACCTAATAAAAGCCCAACTAAACTAATCCCACTCCTAGTCCTACCCAATAAGAAAAATCTGATTTTTTTTCTTTTCTAACAACAACTAATAATAATATTAATACTAATAATCGTATAATCATATAGCAATTAATATTCACGTAATTAATCACATAATAAAATTAGCCAGCGGAAATTACTATTCTACCCTTATCTCAACGGTCCTACGAGCTCAAGTGTTAGCCAAAATAAATACAAATGAATAATAATAAATAACGGAGTCAAACCTAATTTACTAACGACGTCAAGGTCAACATCCTTGGATTTTTCGGGGTTTTACATATACAATGTAAAAGTGACTAATATAATACATCCATTAAGTATATCATGCACAATTTATTTTGTTTATATATCCAACACTTTGGTTTTACAAGAAATATGTATATTGTCCGATAAGTAGTAGATTCATCATATTGATATTTGATATATTTGTTATATGAGAGATATTATAACTACCAATGTGAGCTTGATATATAAGAGGAGGAAAAAACAATGGGGGACTCAGGGAGGATCCATGCAGTATATATTGGAAATTTACCAGAGAAAATTGACAAGTATAGATTGAGAGGAATCTTTGGAAGGTTTGGTAAGGTGAAAGATGTGATAATTCCCTGGAAAAAAAAGCCTTCAAGGAAATATGGATTTATACATTATTGGGATGAATGGACAGGCATGGCAACCGTAAATTTGATGGATGGAAGGTTTGTTTGAGGTAAGAAACTACGGGTTCAGCAAGTGAGGAGGAAAGTTCAAAGAGTTTGGAGAAGAAAAGGTAAAGTGAAGCAAGTATGGGTCAGGAAAGGGACAATGCTGAATGGAAGGAAAAATGAAGAGCCTAGAAAAGAATGTAGCCTTGCACCTGCAATTGAGGGGGAGGTAAACGAAAACATACAAGAGTGGCTCCAACAAAGCTTAATTTGTATCAGTCCACAACCAAGAGATCTAGCAACAATGGCTTCAACAATAACTCACAACTACGGCCCACTCTCTAAAGTGCCAGCTATTAGCAGCACAAAGTTCATTATCACTCTACCAAACAAAGAAGATGTAGAAGAGGCACTGAAGAATCCGTTGGAGCTTGAAGTGTGGTTTTTCAGAAATTAGGAAATGGTCTAAGTATGAGACCTGCGAAGACCAGAGGGTGTGGCTAGACATTCATGGAATCCCACCGCACGGCTGGAATTGGATGAAATTTAAAAAATGTGTCCAAAAGTGGGGCACGTTGATAAGTTTAGGCCAAAAGTACACTTACTGCAGAACACTTTGAGCACATGCGTGTTCAAATTCTAACCAAAGTATTCACAAGGATTGAAGGCAAGGTAATACAGTTATTAGAGGATTGTTCATTTATTGTCTAAATCAAAGTGCCTTATACATATATGCATCCCATAATCTCAAAGCCATGGAATGTAAATGATTCAGATGATGAGGAGCAGCAAGAAAACTCAGATAAGCAATCTTCAAACTGGGATGAGCAAGGAATGAATGATGAAGCTCTAATGGAGGATGCAGTACAGTCAAATGAACAACCATCAGAAGGCGAACAGACAAGGAAGACATCAGAGGCGCATGCTCAAACTAGAGACAAATTACGAGAGCAAAAACAATTAATGTGGAGGTCAGACAACAGTGGTGAAAACCAAAAGGTAAATGTTGGAGATGAAAGGGTACAAGGCGTGGAAGGGGAGCTAGTGTCTGATCTGGAAGTTATTGAAAGTGAAGCTAGGCAGCAGGCTCGAGGAAAACAAAAGGTGGAGAATAGTGCCGGGGGAGGATTCAAGGTCAGCAATAAATGCAACATTAAAGATATGAGATCTATGAATTCAAAATTACACTTAGTTCCCATTGAGGCCAGTGAGAATTATGCAATTGCAACCCAATGTGAAAATCAAGAGGTTGATCAAGACCAGATTCTTAGCGAATACTCAGAGGAAATTCAAAGGAAGATTGAAAGAAGGATTGTTGAGCTCGAAAAGGATATAGGAGTGAGGTTTTTAGAAGAGCAATGGTCACCCAGAAAAGGAAGGAATGGAGACAGGAAGACAAGTCATTAGAGAAAGAACAGTAGCAAGAGAATGAAAGCAAAAAGCCAAGATGAGGATTACAACATGAAATTTTAGAGGGGTTTGTCAGAGATGGGTATAGAGGTGGATTGCAAAATTCCTTGCAAATTTGAGGGCAATATGGAAGTCCAAGAATGAAGTTGTGTTCCCAGAAAGTAAGTGAGCTGGTTGTGATAAAGCAACTGATCCACAGAATTACAATTCAGTTGAGAGGTTTGGAGTAGGCTTGGAGAAGCAAGGGTTGATGCCCGTCGATTAGAATGGTGCCAGAAAAAGCATGTGCTGCTGTAGTTTTTAGACTGAGTGCCTAAGAAAGCATGTCCGATCGTGAAAATTGAAGGTGCCATTTTCCTTTCTGTCGTGTTTTCTCCTGTAGCATGCGACAGTGGCAGAGTTCATTGGACTGGAAAAATGGGTGTTTAACTTGTGTGAAGTGTGTGTGAAAGTTTTGGTGGGAGTGAGTTGTACGCTTCTCTCTCTCCTCGTCTTTAGCCGGCTAATTTGTGTGTGATGTGCAGTAGGAGGAGTGTGTGAGGGTTTGGATGTATGGGTTGTTGGGGTTGCTTTTGTCTTTGCAATGGCATTAAATATCAATTATGTGGGTGGTAAACTTCTTATCAATTTTGGGGAATTTTTCGGCCACAAGTTGTAGTTGTTGTGCAGCAATAGTATTTCATGAGTATTTCCAAGCAACTGGGTGGGTTTTGTCATTTTATGCATTAGTGGAGCCACTTTTGAGTTTGATTTTCTGTCATCCATTCACACACTTAGCATGCATTGGCCTTGTTCAAAAAATTTGTACTGCATCTCTTGTGGCCTTTATCTTTTGTAAATCAGAGTTTCAGTATTTTGCTTGTGCCTACTGGCACTGTTCTTTTGATGAATAAAATGGGTTTTGGCCCAGTAGCTTTCGAAAAATGAGAGACATTATAATGAAAACAATGGAGAACTCATAAGTGCAGACGTCACAGGCAGATCAAATTGTTGGGGTAATGACATAGAAGTTAATATTGGTATGACCATTTTATCTTGCTCAAATGACAATCATGATTATACGAGTATTTAGTATTGTTATAAAGACTATCTTACAATATATAGTTGAATATACTGTTCTCTTAAATGTCTTAATGCATGTATGACTATTTGGGACTGATAAGGAGACTATAATGGTTAACAAAAATTGTCATTTTCAAATTTGATGCCTTTGAAATGAAAGGGTGACATAAATCACATAATGGGTTTGTTAATGTGACTATTACTTTTTTTATTTTGAATATTTTGTTATTTTTAAATCTTATCAAGCTGAATGTGACTATTTGCTTTGACAAAATAACTATGATGTTAATAAGTCCATTGTTTTGGTTCTATTAATGTCGATATGTGAGGTATGACTATGTGGTGTTGTTAGTGTGACTATTACTATTATGGTTTTCTGAAAGTTATCAGGTAAGGTATTCGGGCTATTCATTCGTTGTTGGTTCGAGTTTCAGGTCAACTTTCCAGATAGGAACTGCTTCATACGTCTCCTCGACGAAATTCGGAGCATTGATTTTTATTTTGATTCGACCGACATCCTATAATTTAGAGGTTTTTCATGTAGTCTACTATTAGTTTTTCAAAAGTTTTCTCGGTGATAATCGAAGTAAAATGGCACATGCCCGTGCTCATGCCATGAGTTATGATTTGTGTGATTGTGACAACAACAACAATCATAATTGGCATCAAACAAAAACATTGCTTGTAATTTTTATGAATAAACACAATAGGAAAACATGTTGCATCACAATCAGGTCGTTTTAGTATAGTGGTTAGTATTCCCGCCTGTCACGCGGGTGACACGGATTTGATCCCCGGCAACGGCGTTTATTTTTTTGTCTCCAGCTTCAAGTTTTGACATGTTTATTATACGCAAAAAGAACAAATATGCAGTGAGCGTGGATCGAACACGCGACCTTCAGATCTTCAGTCTGACGCTCTCCCAACTGAGCTATCCCCGCTTGATGTATGTAACTTTTTTATTAGGCTTATTATCCATGAATTAAAATCAGCGATGAAATAATTTGTAATATGCTTTTAGTCCAGAAAAAATAAAAAACACTCGGTGGGACTCAAACCTACAATCCTTTTATTAGAAATCAAATGTCTTATCTATTAGGTTAATGATGTGACTGCAATATTAATAAGTGACTATTTCGATATTTTATATGTCAACGTAGAATATGTGAATATCCGCCTTAATACAATTGTATTAACGCGGATATTAAGATTTTCGTTAGAGTAATTTGTCTTCTATAAGATGACCCAGGACCCTATACTGTTATAGTTATATTGATATGACTATTACGAAGAAAAGATCTCAAAGACCCAAGTTTTCAATGTATGGGTGACTAATTTTATGTACGTGACAAGTATTCAATCTACGAGTGACTAACATTATATCATCTCGATTTTCTTATAGTTAAAACACACAATGGAAAAAAAATGGTATGTCTACTAAGTACTAACTGAAATAGATTATAGGTGACTAATATACAATGTAAAAGTGACTAATATAATACATCCATTAAGTATATCATACACAATTTATTTTGTTTGTATATGCAACACTTTGGTTTTACAAGAAATATGTATATTGTCCGATAAGTAGTAGATTCATCATATTGATATTTGATATATTTGTTATATGAGAGATATTATAACTACCAATGTGAGCTTGATATATAAGAGGAGGAAAAAACAATGGGGGACTCAGGGAGGATCCATGCAGTATATGTTGGAAATTTACCAGAGAAAATTGACAAGTATGGATTGAGAGGAATCTTTGGAAGGTTTGGTAAGGTGAAAGATGTGATAATTCCCTGGAAAAAAAAGCCTTCAAGGAAATATGGATTTATACATTATTGGGATGAATGGACAGGCATGGCAACCGTAAATTTGATGGATGGAAGGTTTGTTTGAGGTAAGAAACTACGGGTTCAGCAAGTGAGGAGGAAAGTTCAAAGAGTTTGGAGAAGAAAAGGTAAAGTGAAGCAAGTATGGGTCAGGAAAGGGACAATGCTGAATGGAAGGAAAAATGAAGAGCCTAGAAAAGAATGTAGCCTTGCACCTGCAATTGAGGGGGAGGTAAACGAAAACATACAAGAGTGGCTCCAACAAAGCTTAATTTGTATCAGTCCACAACCAAGAGATCTAGCAACAATGGCTTCAACAATAACTCACAACTACGGCCCACTCTCTAAAGTGCCAGCTATTAGCAGCACAAAGTTCATTATCACTCTACCAAACAAAGAAGATGTAGAAGAGGCACTGAAGAATCCGTTGGAGCTTGAAGTGTGGTTTTTCAGAAATTAGGAAATGGTCTAAGTATGAGACCTGCGAAGACCAGAGGGTGTGGCTAGACATTCATGGAATCCCACCGCACGGCTGGAATTGGATGAAATTTAAAAAATGTGTCCAAAAGTGGGGCACGTTGATAAGTTTAGGCCAAAAGTACACTTACTGCAGAACACTTTGAGCACATGCGTGTTCAAATTCTAACCAAAGTATTCACAAGGATTGAAGGCAAGGTAATACAGTTATTAGAGGATTGTTCATTTATTGTCTAAATCAAAGTGCCTTATACATATATGCATCCCATAATCTCAAAGCCATGGAATGTAAATGATTCAGATGATGAGGAGCAGCAAGAAAACTCAGATAAGCAATCTTCAAACTGGGATGAGCAAGGAATGAATGATGAAGCTCTAATGGAGGATGCAGTACAGTCAAATGAACAACCATCAGAAGGCGAACAGACAAGGAAGACATCAGAGGCGCATGCTCAAACTAGAGACAAGTTACGAGAGCAAAAACAATTAATGTGGAGGTCAGACAACAGTGGTGAAAACCAAAAGGTAAATGTTGGAGATGAAAGGGTACAAGGCGTGGAAGGGGAGCTAGTGTCTGATCTGGAAGTTATTGAAAGTGAAGCTAGGCAGCAGGCTCGAGGAAAACAAAAGGTGGAGAATAGTGCCGGGGGAGGATTCAAGGTCAGCAATAAATGCAACATTGAAGATATGAGATCTATGAATTCAAAATTACACTTAGTTCCCATTGAGGCCAGTGAGAATTATGCAATTGCAACCCAATGTGAAAATCAAGAGGTTGATCAAGACCAGATTCTTAGCGAATACTCAGAGGAAATTCAAAGGAAGATTGAAAGAAGGATTGTTGAGCTCGAAAAGGATATAGGAGTGAGGTTTTTAGAAGAGAAATGGTCACCCAGAAAAGGAAGGAATGGAGACAGGAAGACAGTTCATAAGAGAAAGAACAGTAGCAAGAGAATGAAAGCAAAAAGCCAAGATGAGGATTACAACATGAAATTTTAGAGGGGTTTGTAAGAGATGGGTACGGAGGTGGATTGCAAACTTCCTTACAAATTTGAGGGCAATATGGAAGTCCAAGAATGAAGTTGTGTTCCCAGAAAGTAAGTGAGCTGGTGCTGATAAAACAACTGATCCACAGAATTACAATTCAGTTGAGAGGTTTGGAGTAGGCTTGGAGAAGCAAGGGTTGATGCCCGTCGATTAGAATGGTGCCAGCAAAAGCATGTGCTGCTGTAGTTTTTAGACTGAGTGCCTGAGAAAGCATGTCCGATCGTGAAAATTGAAGGTGCCATTTTCCTTTCTGTCGTGTTTTCTCCTGTAGCATGCGACAGTGGCAGAGTTCATTGGACTGGAAAAATGGGTGTTTAACTTGTGTGAAGTGTGTGTGAAAGTTTTGGTGGGAGTGAGTTGTACGCTTCTCTCTCTCCTCGTCTTTAGCCGGCTAATTTGTGTGTGATGTGCAGTAGGAGGAGTGTGTGAGGGTTTGGATGTATGGGTTGTTGGGGTTGCTTTTGTCTTTGCAATGGCATTAAATATCAATTATGTGGGTGGTAAACTTCTTATCAATTTTGGGGAATTTTTTGGCCACAAGTTGTAGTTGTTGTGCAGCAATAGTATTTCATGAGTGTTTCCAAGCAATTGGGTGGGTTTTGTCATTTTATGCATTAGTGGAGCCACTTTTGAGTTTGATTTTCTGTCATCCATTCACACACTTAGCATGCCTTGGCCTTGTTCAAAGAATTTGTACTGCATCTCTTGTGGCCTTTACCTTTTGTAAATCAGAGTTTTCAGTATTTTGCTTGTGCCTACTGGCACCGTTCTTTTGATGAATTAAATGGGTTTTGGCCCAGTAGCTTTCGAAAAAATGAGAGACATTATAATGAAAACAATGGAGAACTCATAAGTGCAGACGTCACAGGCGGATCAAATTGTTGGGGTAATGACATAGAAGTTAATATTGGTATGACCATTTTATCTTGCTCAAATTACTATCATGATTATACGAGTATTTAGTATTGTTATAATGGCTATCTTAGAATATTTAGTTGAATATACTGTTCTCTTAAATGTCTTAATGCATGTACGACTATTTGGGACTGATAAGGAGACTATAATGGTTAACAAAAATTGTCATTTTCAAATTTGATGCCTTTGAAATGAAAGGGTGACATAAATCACATAATGGGTTTGTTAATGTGACTATTACTTTTTTTTATTTTGAATATTTTGTTATTTTTAAATCTTATCAAGCTGAATGTGACTATTTTTCTTTGACAAAATGACTCTGGTCAACTTTCCAGATAGGAACTGCTTGATACGTCTCCTCGACGAAATTTGGAGCATTGATTTTTATTTTGATTCGACCGACATCTTATAATTTAGAAGTTTTTCATGCAGTCTACTTTTAGTTTTTCAAAAGTTTTCTCGGTGATAATCGAAGTAAAATGGCACATGCCCGTGCTCGTGCCATGAGCTATGATTTGTGTGATTGTGACAACAACAACAATCATAATTGGCATCAAACAAAATCATTGTTTGTAATTTTTATGAATAAACACAATAGGAAAACATGTTGCATCACAATCAGGTCGTTTTAGTATAGTGGTTAGTATTCCCGCCTGTCACGCGGGTGAAATGGATTTGATCCCCGGCAACGGCGTTTATTTTTTTGTCTCCAGCTTCAAGTTTTGACATGTTTATTATACGCAAAAAGAACAAATATGCGGTGAGCGTGGATCGAACACGCGACCTTCAGATCTTCAGTCTGACGCTCGCCCAACTGAGCTATCCCCGCTTGATGTATGTAACTTTTTTATTAGGCTTATTATCCATGAATTAAAATCAGCGATGAAATAATTTGTAATATGCTTTTAGTCCAGAAAAAATAAAAAACACTCGATGGGACTCAAACCTACAATCCTTTTATTAGAAATCAAATGTCTTATCTATTAGGTTAATGATGTGACTGCAATATTAATAAGTGACTATTTCGATATTTTATATGTCAACGTAGAATATGTGAATATCCGCCTTAATACAATTGTATTAACGCGGATATTAAGATTTTCGTTAGAGTAATTTGTCTTCTATAAGATGACCCAGGACCCTATACTGTTATAGTTATATTGATATGACTATTACGAAGAAAAGATCTCAAAGACCCAAGTTTTCAATGTATGGGTGACTAATTTTATGTACGTGACAAGTATTCAATCTACGAGTAACTAACATTATATTATCTCGATTTTCTTATAGTTAAAACACACAATGGAAAAAAAATGGTATGTCTACTAAGTACTAACTGAAATAGATTATAGGTGACTAATATACAATGTAAAAGTGACTGTTGTCGTACTTTTGGGAGTATGGTTGTCGATCTCAGGGAATTGTATTCCAAGCACTCAGAGCAGACTCAATGTTTCAAGTCAGGTGAATTAACCAAGTGGTAGTGATGGTGATGACAAAACTTCAAACTACGAAAGCAATAAGGTCGTTCAGGAAGCAAATCAGAATTCAACAATTGATCAATTTGAACGACCTAATCTACCAATTCTAACAAGCAATTAAGAGTGATCGGTTGCACCATCAAAGCTCACCAAAGCCCTCTCTCGAGGGTCAAGGGCTAGTCTAACTATTCTAACTACCTATTCTCATGGAGTTAGTCTAATTAAACTACAAGAATAGCAACCCTAGACCTAGTTAGAATTCGACTATTCTCATGTCCAAAACCCTAACTATTTTCTCTACCACACTAGCAAATTAACCTCACCTCTCGGTGTACATCAATTGCCTAAAGAAATACAAACGAAAACTCTCTCGAGCATTTCATCGAACACATGGTGGGCACGAGAAAACCTCTAACTACAAGCATGAATTTAGATAGATTAGGACTAAAACAAGTTTAATTCATTGTCAAACACATCAATCACAACCCAAACAACACAAAACTAACAAGAAATTAACATAGAAGAAAATAGAGAGAAAGGGATAGAAGAACTTAGTCTCGAATTGAAAGCCAAATTCAATCTCCTTCTTGAATTCATAAATTCTTCAATGGAAATCTAAACCTAGAACTAGAGATGCTAGGGAGGAAACCTCCCCTCAAGCCTAGAGAGAAACTGTGAAAAGAAAAGAACGTAGAATGAAAAACTGTTTTTTTTCTAATCAATAAAACTACTTAACCTAAAAGACTACAATTTAGCACGGGTGCCCGTGCCAATTGGCACACCTAGGTGTGTTGATATGGAAATCCTAATTTTGCCTTGGCTTCTTTTGCTCCTTATTTCCAATCTCTTCCCTCTATTGTCATCATCATTTGCACTCGAATCGCCTAAAGATAAGACAATTAAATAAAATAGTCTCAATTAGCAAAGATGTGTAAAAATACTATCAAACTTATACTAAATAACTTAGATAATTTGATAAGACAATAAAAATTAAGGTAAAAAGTGGTAAAACTGAGGTTCAACAACTCCCCCATGCTTAAACCTTGCTTGTCCCCAAGCAAGACTAATCATGAAATACCGGGGAGAAATAGAAAACCTCAAGAGGAACCTCCCCCCTTTTGAACAAGGTATCAAACTTGGTAGTCAAGAATAAAGACATACAATAGGTTGCTTGGCAAGGCCCAAATTCAAGTCAAAACAAAGTATCAGTCAAGAATAAACCAATTGAGGGGGAGGTAAACGAAAACATACAAGAGTGGCTCCAACGAAGCTTAATTTGTATCAGTCCACAACCAAGAGATCTAGCAACAATGACTTCAACAATAACTCACAACTATGGCCCACTCTCTAAAGTGCCAGCTATTAGCAGCACAAAGTTCATTATCACTCTACCAAACAAAGAAGATGTAGAAGAGGCACTGAAGAATCCGTTGGAGCTTGAAGTGTGGTTTTCAGAAATTAGGAAATGGTCTAAGTATGAGACCTACGAAGACCGGAGGGTGTGGCTAGACATTCATGGAATCCCACCGCACGGCTGGAATTGGATGAACTTTCAAAAATGTGTCCAAAAGTGGGGCACGTTGATAAGTTTAGGCCAAAGTACACTTACTGCAGAACACTTTGAGCACATGCGTGTTTAAATTCTAACCAAAGTATTCACAAGGATTGAAGGCAAGGTAATACTGTTATTAGACGATTGTTCATTTTTTGTCTACATCAAAGAGGCTTATACAAATATGCATCCCACAATCTCAAAGCCATGGAATGTAAATTATTCGGATGATGAGGAGCACCAAGAAAACTCAGATAAGCAATCTTCAAACTGGGATGAGCAAGGAATGAATGATGAAGCTCTAATGGAGGATGCAGTACAGTCAAATGCACAACCATCAGAAGGCGAACAGACAAGGAAGACATCAGAGGCGCATGCTCAAACTAGAGACAAGTTATGAGAGCAAAAACAATTAATGTGGAGGTCAGACAACAGTGGTGAAAACCAAAAGGTAAATGTTGGAGATGAAAGGGTACAAGGTGTGGAAGGGGAGCTAGTGTTTGATCTGGAAGTTATTGAAAGTGAAGCTAGGCAGCAGGCTCGAGGATAACAAAAGGTTGAGAATAGTGCCGGGGGAGGATTCAAGGTCAGCAATAAATGCAACATTGAAGATATGAGATCTATGAATTCATAATTGCACTTAGTTCCCTTTGAAGCCAGTGAGAATTATGCAATTGCAACCCAATGTGAAAATCAAGAGGTTGATCAAAACCAGATTCTTAACGAATACTCAGAGGAAATTCAAAGGAAGATTGAAAGAAGGATTGTTGAGCTCGAAAAGGATATAGGAGTGAGGTTTTCAGAAGAGAAATGTTCACCCATAAAAGGAAGGAACGGAGACAGGAAGACAGATCATAAGAGAAAGAACAGTAGCAAGAGAATGAGAGCAAAAAGCCAAGATGAGGATTACAACATGAAATTTTAGAGGGGTTTGTCAGAGATGGGTACAGAGGTGGATTGTAAAATTCCTTGCAAATTTGAGGGCAATCTGGAAGTCCAAGAATGAAGTGTGTTCCCAGAAAGTAAGTGAGCTGGTTGTGATAAAGCAACTGATCCACAGAATTACAATTCAGTTGAGAGGTTTGGAGTAGGCTTGGAGAAGCAAGGGTTGGTGCCCGTCAACTAGAATGGTGCCAGAGAAAGCATGTGTTGCTGTAGTTTTTAGGCTGAGTGTCTGAGAAAGCATGTCCGACCGTGAAAATTGAAGGTGCCATTTTCCTTTCTGTCGTGTTTTCTCCTGTTACACGCGACAGTTGCAGAGTTCATTGGACTGGAAAAAATGGGTGTTTAACTTGTGTGAAGTGTGTGTGAAAGTTTTGGTGGGAGTGAGTTGTGCGCTTCTCTCTCTCCTCCTCTCCAGCCGGCTAATTTGTGTGTGATGTGCAATAGGAGGAGTGTGTTAGGGTTTGGATGTATGGGTTGTTGGGGTTGCTTTTGTCTTTGCAATGGCATTGAATATCAGTTACGTGGGTGGTAAAATTCTTATCAATTTGGGGGAATTTTTTGGCCACAAGTTGTAGTTGTCGTGCAGCAATAGTGTTTCATGAGTGTTTCCACGCAATTGGGTGGGTTTTGTCATTTTATGCATTAGTGGGGCCACTTTTGAGTTTGATTTTCTGTCATCTATTCACACACTTAGCATACTTGACCTTGTTCAAAGAATTTGTACTACATCTCTTGTGGCCTTTATCTTTTGTAAATCAGAGTTTCAGTATTTTGCTTGTGCCTACTGGCACTGTTCTTTTGATGAATAAAATGGGTTTTGGCCCAATAGCTTTCGAAAAAATGAGAGACATTATAATGAAAACAATGGAGAACTCATAAGTGCAGACGTCACAGGCGGATCAAATTGTTGGGGTAATGACATAGAAGTTAATATTGGTATGACCATTTTATCTTGCTCAAATGACTATCATGATTATACGAGTATTTAGTTTTGTTATAATGACTATCTTACAATATTTAGTTGAATACATTGTTCTCTTAAATGTCTTAATGCATGTATGACTATTTGGGACTGATAAAGAGACTATAATGGTTAACAAAAATTGTCATTTTCAAATTTGATGCCTTTGAAATGAAAGGGTGACATAAATCACATAATGGGTTTGTTAATGTGACTATTACTTTTTTTATTTTGAATATTTTGTTATTTTTAAATCTTATCAAGCTGAATGTGACTATTTTGCTTTGACAAAATGACTATGATGTTAATAAGTCCAATGTTTTGGTTCTATTAATGTCGATATGTGAGGTGTGACTATGTGGTGTTGTTAATGTGACTATTACTATTATGGTTTTCTGAAAGTTATCAGATAAGCTATTCGGGCTATTCATTCATTGTTGGTTCGAGTTTAAGGTCAACTTTCCAGATAGGAACTGCTTGAAACGTCTCCTCGACGAAATTCGGAGCATTGATTTTTATTTTTATTCGACCGACATCCTATAATTTAGAGGTTTTTCATGCAGTTTACTTTTAGTTTTTCAAAAGTTTTCTCGGTAATAATCGAAGTAAAATGGCACATGCCCGTGCTCATGCCATGAGCTATGATTTGTGTGGGTGTGACAACAACAACAATCATAATTGGCATCAAACAAAATCATTGCTTGTAATTTTTATGAATAAACACAATAGGAAAACATGTTGCATCATAGTTAGGTCGTTGTAGTATAGTGGTTAGTATTCCCGCCTGTCACGCAGGTGACCCGGGTTTGATCCCCGGCAACGGCGTTTATTTTTTTGTCTCTAGCTTCAAGTTTTGACATGTTTATTATACGCAAAAAGAAAAAAATGCGGTGAGCGTGAATCGAACACGCGACCTTCAGATCTTCAATCTGACGCTCTCCCAACTGAGCTATCCCCGCTTGATGTTTGTAACTTTTTTATTAGGCTTATTATCCATTAATTAAAATCCGGATGAAATAATTTGTAATATGCTTTTAGTCCAGAAAAAATAAAAAACACTCGGTGGGACTCAAACCTACAATCCTTTTATTAGAAATCAAATGCCTTATCTATTAGGTTAATGATGTGACTGCAATATTAATAAGTGACTATTTCGATATTTTATATGTCAACGTAGAATATGTAAATATCCGCTTTAATACAATTGTATTAAGGCGGATATTAAGATTTTCGTTAGAGTAATTTGTCTTCTATAAGATGACCCAAGACCCGATATTGTTATAGTTATATTGATATGACTATTACGAAGAAAAGATCGCAAAGAATCAAGAGTCACTTTCAAAAGAGGAAAAGACCCAAGACAACACAATCAAATAATGATGTAAATGACTCCATGGTTGTTGAGGAAATTGAAACCAAAACAACAATAAAAAAAATTGATTTAGGATATTAGCATTCATGTTAAATATTATGTAATTTCATATGACTATGTAAATTTGGTAGTATGACTATTTAAAATAATTATTAGATGATTGTATTTTCATATAATTTTATTTTATTTCGTAGTAAGTTTCACACTGCATCCATTCAGTTAGTTTGAATGATGTTGTTGGTTTATATAAAATACTAATATAATAGAAAAAAACTATCTTTTCTATATACTTCCCTTACTCTCTTGCTACCACAGGCTTTACACAATCGATCAGAGCATATAGATATCCTTTCAAAACAACATAAGTCATCAAAAGAATCTCGGAAGCATACCAAAGCATGAAAGCCAGGGTCTTTAAGTTTGACACTGTGTCCAATTATTTTGAATGATGTTTTTGATTAACTATCATATGTTTGAGGAATTTAAGATAAATATCTTCATTAACATCGTACAGTATTTGCTAGAATCTCTTTCTTTATGACTTATCTATGACTATTTCCAAAAAAGCGTCAATAGCTTTTGATATCTGTTTAAATCAGACGCTAATAGCTAAATAACATCTATTTATACCCATTTTAAATACTTAAAACGGTCGCTAATATCCCTTGTTTCTACTAATGCAGAAAGCTTCAAATATGTCCGAAAAGGATGGAAACACAAACTCAGATAACTTCTAGCAAGGTAATTAATTACAAGCATAGAATCTAGTAGTTGTGAAGATTAAAATGAGTACATCGTACAAAAGACAGCCTCAAGATGAGGTATTGATTCGGTCCATTTTATGAAATTAAACATCCATGCGGTCAACGTGTAGACGATGGATTACACCTTGGCAATCGCAGTTGCTTCCCCAAGGATGTGCCCCTGAATCGCATCCAGCAACTTCTCCTTTGTCACCTGCACTCACCCACTCGTAATTAAACATTCGCCATTTTCGACAAGATTAACAATTAAGGTAGCAGCTAACAGATGACCGTCCAAATGAAAATTATATTTGGTACATCTAATAATTTAATTAACATACTAATATGAATTGATGTGAAATAATATAAATATTTTCAAAAATAAAATTCTCAAATGATATTTTTCACAAAAATATGAAATACTATTCTAAACACTAAACTTACTTGACAATCAATGTATTCAATATCACTTTTTTACTAATAATTTCTTATATAATATTGAATTATACATGATAATAATTATATATATTTTATATAACAAAATAATATTATATATTAAAAAATTCACCATAAAAAATTCTTACATTTAACTGAATAATTTTCAAAAACAATCATTAATATGGAAAGAAGTAGCATCAATAAACTTCTAACAAATTTGTTGACAAATATATATTTTTAAGACTGAAACCTTAATAAACCTAGATAAATACTCCAAAACATAACATATAAGAATTGTTATAAATTTCTTTCTCACTCACACTTTTTCTATTTTTGTATAAGAAATACTAATAAAAAGGAAGTTAGTTGGAAAAAATTGCATTGGAAACATAAAGTGACAAGTATTATGGGACAAAAAAAATTAGTTAAAGTGACAAATATTATGGGATGAAGGTAGTAACAATTATTTTGAAACAAAAAAAAATTAATTTAAGTATCAATTACTTCCCTCCGTTCCATATTAAGTGTCGTCTTTGAAAATTGTGCAGTCCAACTCCAAAAATTTTGACCTTAAATTTCTCAATATATATAATGAATTGTTATATAAAATTACTATCATTAGATTCATAACGAAAAATACTATCATACAAGTATAATATTGCAATTGTTAATAACATATTATGTAAGAAATTATCAATCAAAGAGTAATATTGGAGACCGTGAAAGTCAAAATTATACTCCCTCCGTCCCAAATTAATTGACATTGGGGTAAATACTAATTACTAACAAATTACAATGAGTATCAATATGAAATTACCGTCATTAAAAGATGTTTTATTAGAAATTACAACAGAGGTAATTTCACATTGTAACTCATTGTAATTGATGAATAATTAATGGTCAAAGTTTATTTAAAATGACAATTAATCTAGGACGGAGGGAGTAACAATTAATATGAAACGAAGGGGGTAATATGTAACCAAGGAAATAGTTCATACAAGATCGGAAACATGTCCAAACCAAACACAAACATACCGTTTTGCCAATGTGCACCTCATCATCCAACGCATACAGCTTAAACTCAAACCGATGACAGTGACTGGGCAGCTTGGGCGCCCTCCACCCGGGCACCTTCTCATCATTGAGCCCCTCCTGAATCCTCCCATAGTCCTCCCCGAACTCCTCCTTGTCCTTGCCGGAGAATCCCTCCGGAAGGCCCTTGAGTGTCGGGGGGATGTTGGACACCACCCAGACGGTCCACGGCACGATGGGGCTGTCGGGGTCCGGGGCGTCGATGTCCTCCACGACGAGGGCGAGGCTGTTGGTGCCGTCAGGGAGGTTGTACCACTCCACTGGTGGTGACAGCCCGCGCTTGGCGCCCTGGCCTTCGTCCGTGTACTGCCGGTGGAGGCGGCCGTCTTTGTCGATCACCGGGATGACCAGGCGGAAGTCGGCGGGGTCGGGGGCGTACCCTGTCATGCCCAAGACGACGTCGTTCTTCATCTTGTTTTGAGTGTAGTTTGCTTGGTTGTTAGGACTCGAGTTTCTGTGTCAGGTGCTCTCTGGTTTTCGGTGGTTTGGGAAGGGAGTGGGTTTGCGTGGGTTTTATAGAGTGGGACACTACGCACGGTTAAAAAAATCGCTTATAGCAGCCGAAATGGTGAGCTTGAGTTTGGCTGTAATCTGTGGACTTCTATCAATAGAGTCAAAATTTAACTTTTTATTTAACTTGCTTTCCAATGGTGAGTATGAGTTTGACTCATATTAATTAAAAAAGTAAGTGGATCCTATTTAATAATATAATTAATTTGGTTATATTGATAAAAAATGAGGTGGAAGAGGAGAGAGAAAAAATATTAAAATACTATTATCCTAAACTCGCTTTCAAACTCGTCTCGCGAGACTGACGACGAGATTTTCGTGAGACGAGTCTCATTCTCACCACTAAAATGTCGTATACGACCTCATTTCATTCTTATTTCATGCCACGTCAGCAGTGAGTCGAATTGAAACTCACCATTGCAGATACTCTTAGGGATGGAATTTATTTTCCAAGAGAAATGGTCTGTTCTGGCAAATTTTTTCCGTTTTTATATTTTAAAGAAAATCACTTAGGGTGCTTGGTCAATAACCCTGGGGAAATGGTCAATTTTTTCGAATTGACTTATTTTCCCTATATTTAGATGCGGGCTGACTTTGGGATAATTTTCATGACGGACCCACCATTTTCTCCATTTTCCTAGGGAAAATTCCCCTAGGCATCGTTCTTTTGTGCGTTGCGTTACGTTTAGTTGCGTTGGAAATGGTTAAAAGGTGATGATAATTTGCGTTATGTGGCGTTGCGTTTGGGTGCGTTAACGCATAAAAGAACGATGCCTTAGGGGGCTAAGATTCTTAGTATTATTATCGTTATAGTAGTTGAAAGTTTCTTAATATCATTATAGTAGTTGAAAGTTTCTTAATATCATTATAGTAGTTGAAAGTTTCAACTACTATATTATTTTCCCCGGAGTTGCTACCAAACACTCTCTAACAGAAAATGAAAATTATATCATTATAGTAGTTGAAAGTTTCTTAATATTAATTTGAATAAGATTCCAACTAGTTATTTCTATCAAAACAAATCAATTTTAATATTTTAGAGTAAAATTAATGATATGTTACACTTTTCAAGTACAATAGTTGAAAAGTTCTAATTGTGATAGAATACCTATTAAAATATTAAATATGTCTCAATGAATGTCATTACTTATTAAAACAAATCACTTTGATTAATATATTGGGTAAACATAAATTTAGTTCTAAATCAGATTCAACCAAAGAAAATTTTAAAAATAATCACATCAATTTTTAGTTAAATTAGGCCCTGTTTTTTTTTATGCGGTTGGCTG
The DNA here is from genome assembly GCA_029582165.1 of Portulaca oleracea. NCBI lineage: Eukaryota > Viridiplantae > Streptophyta > Magnoliopsida > Caryophyllales > Portulacaceae > Portulaca > Portulaca oleracea. The sequence goes on from CM055893.1 coordinate 9,027,817, forward strand.
GACACACCACACTTTGTCACAATCCACCACAACATACCAATTCACCATAATTTATCATAACCCACCACAATCAACTTTTTTAAATTTATTTCATTTCTTTATTAAAAAGTTAAAATTTCACTTTTTCTAATTACTTTTTCATATTTACCTACACAATTTACAATTATTAAAAACAAAATTCACTACAACTTATCACAATTCACCATAATTCAACATAATTCCACCACGCCACACCGCATCATACCACAGCCAAATGTATAAAAGAAGAGGGCTTTAGGCCGTGTTCTTTTCTGTGGTTGGCAAACTGCGGTGCTACAGCCTACCGCAATTTGTCACAACCCACCGCATTTTACCGCAAATCATTACGTTTCTCTCTCCTCACATTTCTCTCTCCTCACTTTTCTCCTCTACTTTTTACATTCTCTCTCCTCACCTACCACATATACTAATAACCTACTACAATTGCACCACACCCCACCACAATTCTACCACACCCCACCATACCATTCCGCAAAATACCGTATAAAAGAACACAGCCTTGGTCAACGATAAAATTTGGATAAAACTTTTATGAGAACCCATATTTTTGAAATCAGACAAAGGGACAGCCCTGACTGAAAATGGAAGAGGGGAGTGACGCGTAGGAAGAAAGCTCTCAAGTTGGCGAGAAAAGGAGGAGCGGAGTGGGGACACGTGGTAGAAGCTAGAATGTGATGCATGGAGGATTACTGCTACTAAATGAGATTTGTGATTTTTTTTTTTTTCTGTTTTGGAATATTCTACGAGTTTCTAAGAGATTTCTCAGAATTTTCAGAGGCTGCTAGAGACATAGAGGGATTGCCCCGTGCTCGTATTACACAGCTGCATGGTAATATACTAATATTCTCACGCATCAATTTTAGCGACAGGACGTGCTGCTTCTAAGGTTGGTCGGTTGGATTGATTTGTATCCGTTGTGAATAGACCTGTTGAACGGTTGGGTTGGAAGGAGCTCGATCCAGCCCAATTTTCGGGTTAGGTATCTTCGATCCTAACCCTGACCTTACGGGTTATGGGTTGGGTAAATAGATTAATAATTATTTAAGATAGATTTTTTCTATATAAAAAAATCAAAAATTCATACATTTAATTTATGTATTTAGTCGGGTAGTTAAGCCAGATCGGATCACAAAATACTAAAATTTAATCTGAGATTTTTCCAAAAAAATTTGTGTTAGGGAGATCCAAGACGGGAGCCCATTTCAATCAAGGCTCATGGTATACAAGTTAAGTGAGGTTTCATCTTAAAACCAATTGGTGTTAAGAGGAGTAGTCCACTTAACTTATATACCATGTCCTTTCTTTTTACTTTTTTGATGTGGCCATTTTTACTAATGGGTGAATTTCAACAATCTCTCCCTTGATCGGAAGCCTCTTTTTACCAAGGTTTCAAGTCACCATCAGGAAGCCATCATAGCCGCTCCTTACTCTATAGAGCCGCACCCTACTCCACTTGAGTCTAAGGGTGAGCATAGATCGGTTAACCGTATGTTCGGATAGTTAAAATCATGATCCATATCGATCCGAAAGTTTCAGTTAACCGAATTGTCGGATAGTTAAAATCATGATCCATATCGATCCTCCAACTTCAAAAATTATTCGCTAATTATCCATTTTTCGGATCAGATAATCGGATTTTTGGATCGGATTACAGATTTTTTGCCCACCCCTACCTGCGTCTCATGCCATCACTCTGCCTCAAGATGTACCTTACTCCACAGAGCCGCACCCTACTCCACCTGAGTCTCATGCCACCACTTTGCGCATTCAGGAGACCCAGTCGCGCACGCGCTATAGTCTCTGCTCCTGTCCATAACAATCTTCCCGCACCTTGCGCGCGCCCAGCCGAACGAACCATCGACTTTGATACCACTTGTTGGAGCACTACAAGATAGAATGCCAACAGCGACCGTTATTAACGAGCGCAAGACACCGTTAACGGTCGTTGTTGGGCACGTGCGACCGTTAATATCGGTCGCTCATTAATGGTCGCCATTTGGGTCGTGCGACCGTTAAAATCGTTGCCAGAGACCGTTAATTTAATGCTCGCAGTTTTAAAAAAGAAGAAAAATGGTTCGAAATTTAAAAAAAGGTATCTAAATTTTGAGCTTGTTGTGTTGAGTTGAGTTCGAAATTTAAAAAATTGGTTCAGAACTTGGTTTTTTTTCAGACATCAATCTCTACACATACATAGAGGTGTTGTTAGGGCTATTCATCGGTTTAAAACCGAACCAAACCGGGCCGAACTGAATAAGGAGTAAAGTCCAAACCGAAAACTGAACCGAACAAAACCGATTCGGTTCGATGTTTTTATTCGGTTTTGAACCGAATAATGCACACTTTTTATGGGTTTTCACCGGAACCGAATAAGCCGAAAACGAATAAGGCCTAAAGTTCAAACCGAAAACCGAACCGAATAAAAATCAGTTCGGTTTGGACCGGTTCAATTCGGTTCGGTTCTCGATTTATTCGGTTCAAAACTGAATAATGCACACCCTTAATTGTTGTGTTGAGTTGAGTTTATCAATGGGGTCTATTGAGGTCACATTGCTTGATACTTTTTATGGGTATCTCCTTCAAGAACTATAGGTAAAACAAAGAGCTTACTTCTATAAGTTCTGACAGTCTTTTTTGAGGTGAAAATTGTTGATTTGGGTGTTTGCTTTTGTGCAGAAAATATGGGATGAAGTTGGAGAAGAAGAGAAAGAGAGTCACTCGGTGAAACTTCTCTGCCTCAAAGGGTATCATTCTTCACTTTTCTCCTTTTGTTTTCATCTTCATCTTCAGATGATGCAACTGGTGAAAAAGTTGGGCAAGGAAACATGTTCAGGCTGAGAAATTCGATTGGGAGAAAGAAGAAAGAAGAAAGAAGAAAGAGAGAAGTGGTGGTGGTGTCGATTGGGAGAAAGAACAAAGAAGAAAGAAGAAAGAGAGAAGTGGCAGTGGTGGTGAAGAAAGAAGAAAGAAAAAGTGGCTGAGAAACTGAAATTATATTCAAACTTGCGACCCTTAAAGTATCCATAGCAACCGTTAATTAACGGTCTCTACCGAGCGATAATTTCGACTTTGTGATATTAAATTCAACGTTGCAACCGTTAAATTAACCGTCGCTAATTAAAGGTCGTACGGGAAAAATTGTGACCGTTAATTTAACGGTCTCAGTTTAACGGTCGCAATGCTTATGTTATATTGTAGTGGGGAGGTCTAAGGCAGGAGCCCACTTCAATCGGGCCCATGGTACACAAATTAGGTAAGGTTCCATCTTAAAACCAATTGGTGTTAAGAAGAGTAACTGACTTGACTTATATACCATGTCCTTTCTCTTTACTTTTTCGATGTGGAACATTTTTACTCATGGGTGAATCCCAACAATTTGTATTTAGTCAGGTCGTCGAGTCAGGTTGGATCATAGATCCCTGACCTGAGCCTAGCCCGATCATGCTTTGGGGCTCCGATTCTTTCAGGCTCGGTCACCTTCTAAAATTGTAGCCTTGACCCGCATTTTTCCGGACTGAGTCGGGCGGATGTCAAGCCCGTTGAATAGGTCTAGTTGTGAGGGATGTCACTTTTTTTTGTAAAAGATGACATAATTAGAAGGCATCTTGATCATGTCCTTTTGTGTGGTTAGCTAATAGATGTGTGGAATACAATAAAGTTAGATAAAGCACGTAGGATAAAATGGAGATTTGTGAAATAAAACGTGGCAAGTGAAATAAAGTGTATTGATTGGGTAAAATGGATAAATTACCATACAAAATAACAAACCCTTGTTTTTAAAATGTTTACAAACTTATATATTGTTGTTCTTTTCCTCTGTTGGTTAAAGTCAATTAGGTTGAATCATACAAGTACAAACCAAATAAATAAATCAATGAGAGGTGTAAGAGACATCTAACAAAGGCAATACAACAACAACAACAACAACCTCTCATGTGACACATTTGAGCGTGATATGGGGGACCCTAATGTAGGCAGTCTTACCCCCATGAACAAAAGTTCATGAAGAGACTAATTCCGACGGATCCGAAGGAAAAACATAAGCGAAGCTTATTAAGAGAAGAAGACACATACTAGAGTGTTGCCAGTGCTAATAGAAGGGCTAACAGGAACCTGTACAAGAAAACAAATACAAGCCAAAAGACGTAAAGCTAGCTCGAATCACAAACACTTTCCTCACCCTACGACCTTAATCCTAACCCTCCAAACCCCCCTGTCTAGCGCCATGTCCTCCACTAAACCTAGGTGTCTTAGGCCTTCTCTTATCACTTCTCTCATAGACTTTTTAGGTCTCCCACGCCCACGACGACCCTGGGGTAATTCCAATCCCTTCGCACGTCTTTACAGGAGCATCCACACTTCTCTTACGAACATGCCCAAACCATCTCAGTCTAGTCTCTCGCAGTTTTTCCTCAAAGGGTGCTACCTCTAGTTTGGAACGACAAACATCATTCTTAATCCTATCCAACCTGGTGTAGCCGCAAATCCACCGAACCATCCGCATCTCGGCAACATTTAGCCTTTGACAATGCATCTTCTTGACTGCCCAATACTCAGCACCATACAATATTGCTGGCCTAATGATCGTACGGTACACCTGCCCCTTAGGAGGGGCGCCCATACCTAGGGTTGAAAAGTTTAAGTATTTAGGTTCTATCATACGGAGTGACGGGGAAGTCAATGATGATGTTACACATCTAGAGTTGGCAAAAATTTGTCTGACTCGGATTACCCGAATTGTCCGACCCGAAAAAACCGGGTCTGGACATTGATTTTTTGTCCGATCTTTTATATTGACCGAATATACGGACATAAAATTTCTCTTTTTTCTATTGTCCGAACCCGATTTGAGTTTCGTCCGAATTGTCCGACCCGGTTTGACCCGAAATAAAACCGGGTCCGGACATAAACTTTTCGTCCGAATTTGTCCGACCCGAATTTACCCGAACCCGGATTTTTGCCAGCGCTATACACATCGAATCAAAATTGGTTGGCAGAAATGGAAATTAGCGTCAGGTGTCCTTTTGGATAAGAAAATCTTACAAAGGCAATCCAGCCTAATAAGCTACATCCTAGAAAAACACCACCTAGAATAAGCAATAATACAATGAGTCTTACTTCTTCCCTTCCTCGATCTAATTTTCCATTAGCTCCCTCATAGCCTTCTCATGATCCTTAACAAGCATAAACTTAATTTTTGTGCCCATCGCCATAACTTTGATGGCCTTCTCTTCTAGTCTACCCAAACAATCGTCCCTTGTTTGAGAGAAGTCCCCAAGACCTTGTGCAACCTCTCCATACTTTGGATTCTCGTCTTTTCCTACGTAGAATGCCTTCTTGGACAATTAATACTCTCTAAGAGACTTAAAGAACTTGAGAGTCTTCTACCTTATAGTAGAATGCCTTTTGGGATATGCTAACTTATGTTTTTCTTGCAAAATTTATCGACGCCTTGCTTTCTCTTTTTCCTTCTCTTTTCTTCTTTTCCTTGCTTGGGCTTTGATCTCCTTCGAGATAATATCCATGAGCCCCAGGAGAAATTTTCCTAAGTCAACGATGATGTAACATTCTTCGAGTTTGCTCCTAACACGACTTGAGGTGGCACGGGTAGTTGCACTCTAAGAGCATAGTTAGATTGATCTAGACTATCTATAGGGCTAGGGATAGGCAAACCCACACTTACATAGCGCGAGATAATGGGGTTGGAGATGTTTTTTCTTAAATCCAAACCACACTCTACTAACTTAATTAGAGAGTACGTCCTCAACAATCATGTCCCTCTCAGAGTTTGTAAACATAGTCCTTTAGTCCTTGAGCCTAGAAGATAAAAGGTGCTTTTCACCCTCCTTACTACGTTCCCCATTAACACTATTTAAAGTGAGGACTCCACTCCTAGCTCCAACCGTCCTCCATAACATTTTCTTTGGGAATTTTGCCCAAGAGACAAACAATTCAGGCCATCCACCAACTGACTCATTTATCTTTGCAATGGCTATCATGCTTTCTTCTCTTTGATACGAATCTCATAAAGGCAAACGTTCTCCTCTTTCTACCAACCTTTGAGGGAATAATAGTGTCAATTACGTCACCAAATTTGTTGAACATATCTTTAAGTCTCGAGAAACTCATGTAACCAGTAGATTGTCAACAAATAAAGAGAAAGATTGATCCTCAAAACCCCTACAAATGGTCCATCATAGGCAAGAGTTTGACAGGGAAGCATAGAAGAAGAAGATTCAAGAGTCATATTCAATCCCTTTAACTCTTTGGGCACTGCTAATATTTCACTAGCTCTATTTAAAGAAATCGAACAAAAGTCTTCCAAGATACCAACCTCCAAAAAGAGGGAAGAAAAAAAAAAGGTTCTCGACAGTTCTAAATTCAACACTGAAGACCTGGACACAATTGCATATTTCATTATAAATCTAATGATACTAGTTTTATGAAACAAATCATTATATATATTGAAAATTTGAAATCAAATTTTTAACTTACAATTTGAAGGTGTCAAATATAAAGGAATGGAGCTATGAAGGGAGTATTTCGACAAGGGAGATACTACCATGGTTGATTCAACTATGGTAGTTTAAAAATATATTTCATCTTCAGAAAGTCGAAATTAATATATATTGATCAAAATGACTTGTTGTACTAGACAATAATGTTGATTGAGATATATTTTGTTTATAAAATTTAATATTTTTGAGGATAGCGTATCATAATTGAAACCTTTTCAGGTAGAGTAGTTGAAACGTATGATGTATCATTGATTCTATCATAAATATTACAATTAATACATTTTAATCAAAATAATTTGTTGTAATAATTACTCATATCTATTGACATTTGACACATAAATCTTTTTACCCAATATGATTTGTTGTGATGAAATTGATTATATCAAACCTTCAACTCTCATACTTTAAAAAAAAAATGAAAGAATTTAAAATTTGACAAACCAACTTTCCCTCACCCACGAATGTAGACCCTACAATTTATGACCCGACCATAGCTGACCCGAAATTTATGGGTTTTGAACACCATTTAACTAAACCCATAATACACCGAACTTGAAAATTAGCATGTCAAACCCGACCCGCCCATTTGACCCAAAAATTAATTTTTTAAATTCAACTTTATTAGAATTTGTGACTTTTCATTGAAATTTTTAACTATTAAACTATAAGCGCAACTCATTTATTTGTTATTTTTCTAATTTAAATTAAAATAGTTACAATAATTTATCGTTACTGAAAAATAATCATATTTTATCACGTATAAAAATAGTCGTAATCATAATGGGTGAGTTGATCGGAAATAAAATTCACTGTCATATTTACTCCAACCTATATTTATTGGAACCCAATATACATTCGACCCAAAATCCGTCCGACCGAATTCAAGGTATGCTCGAGTGGCATATTCCTTCGCCCATTTCCCCAATTTGCACGTAACCCATGACAAAGCCCACCGACCCACCTCTTTCCACACTAACGAAAACCCGATTATTTATCTTTATTTTTAATCAAAGTCTCAACCCAAATATTTTCCGCCATAACTGAGCTTTCAACCCTATTGCTTCACTTCACTTCCCTTCCATATCTCTCCGATAAACCCTTGTTTTTCCAGATCACTCACAGAGACATGAATACAGTGGAGCAGAACGCAGAAGAAGGAATTGATAAGCAGATCGAGTGGGAAATGAGACCTGGTGGGATGCTTGTTCAGAGGAGAGAAAATGGCGGTGATGAAGATGGCGGACCTTTGATCAAGATTAAGGTCTCTTATGGCTCCTCTCTCCATGAATTCAACGTCCCCTGCCAAACTACTTTTGGTATATCTTTACTTAGCCATTGCCTTTTCGTTGATTTTGCGTCGTATACTTGTTTCGCCAGCTATTTTTCGTTTGTTTTTGTGGATTTGTTCAATTCGATTTTGGATAGGGGATATGAAGTGCTTGGAACCGTTTTTTGGTGGCTGTGTTTGCTAAAGGTGTGGAATTTTGTGATGATGTGTGTTTTGTGTCATGCTTATTTGTTGTTGTTGTTGGGATCGTTTTTGATTTGATTGATAAGGTGCTGCTGATATTGTAAGGTTTTTGTGATGGTGGCGGTGTTTGAATTGAGATTGGGCTATTTGTGTTGGTGTTGTGTATTTTCTGTACACATTGTTTTGTTAGGAGAGCTTTGTGATATGTGATTAGCTGAAGTGCTTCATTTTGTGCTATTCTTACTGAATTCTGGGCTCTGGGTATGTGTTACAAGGGATGGAATGGAACGGGAGTTTCCCCATTCAATCCCTTCTAGGAAGTAGGTATGTCTTTTTTTTTAATAGGAAAAAGATATGTATTGATAATAGGATTAAAAGAATTGATGCTCAACTAGTACCATATAAGGTTATGTACAACCAAAATACAAATTGTCTACAAAATCTAGCACATCAAAAGAGGAAGAACTCAACTTCCCATTCACCCAAAAGAAGGGAGACTTGACAAATTGTCTTTCAATCTCTGAAGAGGGATTTCAGCCCCTTCAAAAACCCTTTCGGTTCCTTTCTTTCCAGATTCAACCAAAAATAGGGTTTTAAATGCCAGGTGAGCTTTTGGTACATTGCTACAGTCACAAACCATGTTGTTTCTTGGAGGTATAATTGTTTTGTCAGTTATACCATGTCAGTAAAACCTCCCACTTCTATTCTGCTGAAAGCTATCTGGGTAAAGTTGGGTAGTCTGTCCTGTCTTACTCTCTGGTCCCTACACTGTTCTCTTCTCTGCCTCTGCCCCTAGATTATAGCGGTGTGTTGATTTGAGAGTATCATGCAGGGTGCTTCTTGGGTTTTCATTCTGCTATACAATGCAGTTTTTGTGAGGAAGTGTTAATGTAGAACGATATGTTATGGTCCTTGACTTTGAGTTATCTCGTATCTGTTGAGTCAACAGGTGAGTTGAAGAAGCTTCTTGCACCAAAAACTGGATTAGAGCCTGAGGAGCAAAGACTCTACTTCAGAGGGAGGGAGAAGGATGACACAGAGACATTGCATATGGCAGGTCTCAAGGATCTCTCGAAGCTGTTACTTATGGAGCATCATTCGAGCAAGGAGAGAAAAATGGAGGAGGCAAAAAAGAAAGATGAAATATCAAAGGCTTGTGAAGCAGTTGCTGAAGTTCGCGCCGAGGTGGATAAGCTTTCTCAAAAGGTAAACTAGGGTTCACATGAATCTCATAGCCACTTTTCCAGCAAGATGCAAAGCGTCTTGGTTTGATGTTAATCTCTTGTTGCAAGCAGGTTTCGTCTTTGGAAGCATCTGTCAATAGTGGGACAAAGGTGGATGAGAAGGAATTTATTATCTCAACTGAGTTGCTTATGGTACAATTGCTAAAACTAGATAGCATTGAGGCTGAAGGAGAAGCAAAAACCCAACGCAAGAATGAGGTGAGATCTCTAACATGATGTGGTTGCATTCTTTGATCATTTACATCCCCTTTCATTTCAGTGCCTACAGCTAGACTCTATCTGAAATGGTGATTTTCTGTTAAAGCTGAAAATGGATATCTTCAAGAAATCAAATGTTGGTAGATTACGTTACCTGTCTCTATCTGAAATGGTTATTTTCTGTTAAAGCTGATATTCTTCCGTATAGTTTACACGGAATATTCACCGTAGGTTGGGAAACAAGTAGTCATCAAAGCATTATAATATCTTGGTAATCTTGTCCCTATTACTTTTACATATGTAGATGAAAACAACACCCATGCACGTCTAATGTACTATGGACAATTTCACCAATTACTTAGGAGAGAGCCATTATGAATCTCCAAGCAAAAATTCTGATAAAAAGACAACCAGTGAGTATTTGGAACGAGAAGAGCGAACCAAATGCTAAACCCATAAGTGTTTACATGCTGTGTCCAATATTGGGCAATGTCCCCCTTGCCATGTCCAATTTTTGGCATACATACATACATATACATACTCGATTCCTGCAAGCCAAACTTGGGAAATGTATTCTGACACATCTATTCCAATTCCCAAGATCCAGGTGGATTATCTGCCTTATTGAAAAGATAACAAAGTTGACAAAAGCTTCCTTGCATCTAAGTGGATCATAGACAACCCACAAGAATTTTGGGGAAGTATTGAAGACCTCTTGAATTGTAGAGAGAATATGCCTTAAATGTTTGATAAACAATCTTGGAAGCATATCAGAGAAAACAGATTGTGTCTCAAAGTTTCAATTGGCACAATTTGTTAACAAAATGTTATATTATTGGACATAAATTTGATAGTACTCAATAGATATTGATGTAATATTTCTTGTAGGTAGTTTCTACTAAGATGATAGCTTGTACATCTTGAACGGCCCCATCCCCCCCCCCCCCCAAAAAAAAAAAAAAAGAAAAAAAAAAAGAACCCATATCATGCTATAAGTTAATAATGCCGAGTAACTGAAGAGATGTTGGGGTCTTGGTGCAGTGTTGGGGGTTGCTCTTTGGCAAGCATAAGAGTCTGTTACTGCAGTTCACTTCGTGATGCAGCATGTTTTTCTAGTAGCTTGTTTTTGCCTAGAGGTTTCCTTTGGCTTCCCTTGAATTCACTCAATTGTGTGATATCTTTTACATCAAATGGTTAATAAGAAATGTACCCTGTAGTTGGATGAGGATGAAGTGTTGTGGATTCTGCACAATCCAACAAATGCCTATTTGCGTACTGTAACTATTTTCAACATCAGCTGAAATTCTTTATAAATTTAGGTTCTGGATATCCTGTTATGTAATCTATTTGTAAACCTTGGCTGACAACAGCATCCTCGGCAATGAAGTCGGTTTCTATCAATGCTTCTGATTGTCAGCTACCATAACAGGCTTAGCACTTTCTATTGTACCTCTTCGTTGAATATATTCATGGATTGTCTTACAGTAGGCCTGAGCTCCTTTGCATAGTTAGGCCTATCAGCCTTTAGGAGAAGGATGATTTAGCCACCTTTGCCTAGTTTAGTCCTCTACAACGTGCAAAGAGATTTTGGATAGTTTTGACATAATGTTAGGCTTAGTTAACTCTTATGGACTTTAAGTAGTAGATCCTGATTTCACTATTTGGGATAAACACTCGTGATGAGGATTAACAATAGTGGAGCTAAGTTGAAGGTTGTGATGGACTTAGTTTAAAAAAGAACGACTCAGGCGTGTTTAGTGTCATGCGACAAGAAAAGGTCTCACACCAGAGAGGAAGTGGGAGGTCCTGGGTTTATAAACACGGGCGCTGTAGAGCCTATGAAGGAATCATTTTGGTGAGAGGCTAGTGGCCCCATGACAAGTGGTATTAGGGCCCACCTGGACCCGATTTCGATGTTCCCCCAAGTACCTCGACGGTGTGGGGTAGGCAGGAGGCCCCACCTGTGATGATTACAGGATTGGGTGGGGGAGATTGTCATGGGACAAGAAAAGATCCCACATGGGAAGATAATTTGTTTTGGGGGGGGGGGGGGGGGGGATCAGGGATTACTTACAATGGGTATCTTGGGTTATTTGTTTGACAACGTGTACTCATTTCTCCATTGCTTTCATGTTCTAATTGTCACTAAGGCTTAGTTTAGTTGGAGTTGAAAATTCCTAGCCATTCCAGTTCCAATTGTGCTGCTTTGAAAATGCTAGTAGAGGTTGTCATGGTGCAATTTTGGAGCTCCAGATGTCAATTGCAACTTGCAAGCCATTCTGCTGGTTATAGCCTGGGATTCTGTTCCATTACCATTTTAAAAACTGGAAGTTTGTTGATCAGCCTGTAGGAGTTGTATTGTTTGTGAGATCTTGTTCGAAGTTCTAGTTAGGTCATGATAGCTTCTTATTGATAAATGGAATCTTATGTAAGATAGACCCAGCTTGTGATTGCTGTTTCCTGTGGCTTCCTTGCATGTTGTCTTGCTTTGTCTTAGTTTCATGTGATATTTACACCAAGTAGTTCATGCTTGGACGGTTGGACCACTTTCAATTGCTGGTGAGCTGAAGTCAACTAGTATGATGTCTGTCGTTTGCCTCGCTCTCAACATCAATGCATTTCATCTTGTTTCTATCTTGTACTTACCTTGTTACATGAAGAACTGAGGCATGATAATATGTTATTTCTTGGAGTCACATACAGTTTTATGGGCGGTCTTTCATGTTTGGCAGTCACATAAATGATGAATCTTTGAAATGTCGAACAGGTTCGCAGAGTTCAGGGCTACGTGGACACCTTAGACGCCCTCAAGGCAAAGAATGCCAACCCATCCGGCACTTCTTTCGGCAACTCTGTGTCGGTGACAACCAATTGGGAAACTTTTGATTCTGGAGTTGGAAGCTTGACTCCCCCTTCAGTTTCCTCCCCATCTGCCAAAGTAACCCAAGATTGGGAGCAATTTGAGTAGCTTTTTTATCGGTTGTATCACGGCTTGTAATATTAAATGGAGATGCCTTCATGTCTTTGTTAGTCAAAATTATACATCATTGCACTGCCCTGATTTTTCCCTGTGATAATCAAATGTATATGCTATTCGTTGGGAGTGTTATATTCTGCTTACGTTTTGCACTCCCTTGATTGTTTTTGGCGATGTTTGACAGGATCAATGTGTATAATTAATTGTCTTGTGATTATATATTTTGCTTCTATTTAATCCATTAGTATGCCAGGATCTCAATGTATATGATTGTCTTGTGTTTGGCATCAATGTTTGGGGTGATGTTTAGCATTTTGCCAGTCAGAACTCTCACTGGAGAAATATTGGTGTTCGGTTGCTTAGTGTTTCCAATAGCGCATTTCAAGTAATATTTAGCATTTCAAGTAGCATTTTCTAACACGTCCATAAGGTTAATGTTTGGTATTTGCAGTAACGTTTCATATTTTTTTGATCAAACAATATCCTTTGAAGGATTTATATTTGGAAATTAAGGTCCACAAATGAATCCTAACCCAACTACTTTCGAAGTTTGGGTGGAGTCTATGCTCTATGCATGAGCATATCTTAGCTTTAATAATAAAGAAAAGTACTAGCATTTTATTATTACATATCATTTTGCCAATAGAAACATTCACTATAATATTTCTTTAAATTTTAGGAAGCGAATTTTACCACAAATACACTGCAAGACTGGAAAGAATGAGTGTTTACTAGCAAATCAACAGTCGGAATGTAACCACTACCATAAAGCTGTATTGAAACTGGCATACATATTTATAAGATATGCTTATGCTAGCATAAAAAGCTTGTGCAATCACCATTATGTGGATAGAGTTGATGTAAAATACCATTCTGTAATAATATTCATTACTCTTCATCATCAACATTGTTACTTTCTTATTGACATCAACGATGATGATGGAGTGAAATGTCCCGCTTTCAAACCAAAAAAAAAGCTCTTCAAGTATTCCTGTATTTCCATGGTTAATTGACTACCAATGCAGAACTGAGTAAATAAATAAAGATGTAGCTTTATCAGGGCAAAAGGGGGCAACTGCCACCTCCGACCCAAATAATATTTTATACGTATGCTGATAAAATAAGCATATGTCATTGATGGTACAATTGGAATGACTATAATTTAGTAAATCAAAGGTTTTGTGTTCTCAAACCTTAGGGTCCATTTGGACCTGAGAAAAGAACATGGAAAAAAAATTATTTTGGAAAATGAAAATCTTTCATTTGTTTGGATTGGAGAAAAAGGAATGGAAAAAAAAAGTTGGAAAATTGCATGGAAAATTTGGGGTTACAAAGAATAAAAAATTTTCCCTTCAAAAATGAAAGGAAAGTTGGGAGAAAATTTTTGGATCAAAGCCAAACTTTCTCACCATCATCTCTCGTGGCGCTCTCTCTCTCGCTCTCTCTCTCTCTCTAACTCGCCTCTCACTCTCTCTCTCTCTCTCTCTAACTCACCTCTCTCTCTCTCTGTCTCTTCTCTCCCTTTCTCTATCTAACTGTGTCTCTCTCTAACTCTGTAACTCTCTCTCTCTCTCTCTCTCTCTCTCTCTCTCTCTCTCTCTCTCTCTCTCTCTATTCTCTTTCTCTAAGTCTCTTCTCTCTCTTTCTCTATCTAACTTTAATTGTCTCTCTCTAACTATGTAACTCTCTTTCTCTCTCTTCTCTCTCTCTCCAAATTACATCATATAATCTAGAAAAATGAAGCTTGACATTTAAAAGTTTCATATAAAATTTTTTTTCCATTTATTTTTCTTCAAACCAAACAAGGAAAAGTAAGTTAAATAGAAAATCAATTTTTTTCCTTCAAAAATTTACTTGAATCAAACAAGAGAAAGAAATTTACTTTACCCCTAAAATTTTTTTCTCCTAATTTTTTTTCCATGAGATTTTTTTTCCATCCTGTTTTTCTAGGTCCAAACGGACCCTTAGTGTTTTAATTTTCTTTGTTTTTATACTTTACGCAAATAGCATCATATCCTTTCATATCTATTAGAATATCTATTATTTTTTTAATTTTAAAATTTTTGCTTCCATAATTTGCTACTTCTTCTGTCCCATATTAATTGTCATCTTTAAAAATCGTGCAATTAAATTTCAAAAATTTTGACCATAAATTTTTCAATATATACAATGAGTTGCTATATACAATTACCACCATTATATTTGTAACGGAAAATACTATCATAAAAGTATAATATTACAATTGTTAATAATATATTTTGTTAGAAATCATCAATCAAAGAATGATATTGGAGACCGTAAAAGTCAAAATTGTGATAATTAATATCGAATGGAGGGACTAGTTCAAATTGCCAATTTGTTATTTCATTTAATTTTTATTTTTCCAATCCCTTCATATCATTTCATATATTAAATTAATATTTTCGCCCCCTTAACATTAAGAGTTAGCTTCGTTCCTGCTAATAACCTCATCAAGAAACTCAACCCAACTTTAGTCATCATCGTCACCAAGACAGACAACAATCTCTAGGTTGAGGGGTCCACAACCAACCAATTCATATGACGTCGAACTGTCTCCCGCTAAATCCCCGCAGATTGTGCTGAATAGTTAGTAAAAGTTTTTTTTTTTATTTTTTTTTATTTTTACTGTGAATAACTTAAATCATGATGTATGAATCAATAACTAGCTATGTATGGGTAGATTCACACTTTGGTGGAAATCGACAACTACGAAAGGGTTTAGGATTGATATACATGATCGCCAGTGCAGAGGGTAGTAAGGGAGCAATGAGAGGTTAAGGAAAGTTTAATGGAGCATAGATGATGAAGATTGATATTTCATTGTAGATTACTTCCTGTTTGGTTCCTAGGATGACATTTCATGACATATAAATGTTGTTTTGGATTCTAGATCTTCAGTAACAAAGGTGGAAATCGAAGATCTAGATTTTCAGTACCACTTATTGTCATAACAAGTTATGTAAAAATCAATTACAACTATTGTGAGGTAGGGTAAAAATTATTTCACAAAAGTGGTTTGTATAATAATTATTACGACAAACCTCAGATATGATAAAGAACACTCAGAGCTTATGTGAGGTAAGGTAAAAATTATTTCACAAATGTGGGGTGTGTAAAAATTATTACAACAAATGTCAGGTAGGGTAAATGTAATTGACTCTTTCCTAATTAATATCCCACATGGACAAAGTAAGATAACCTATAGTTTTTTATAAGTTAAAGAGTTATATGAGTTTCTCAATAAATAAATTATGGATTGGGCTAACCTGTGCTTGGGTTGAAGTGCACACACAACATTTATTTATTATTTTCTTTTTAAACAGTTGACAGTTAATATAGTTGGACAAAATTAACTGTTTACAACTGTCATTCCTATCCAACTATATCATGCTGTCATTTTTATCCAGTCATAAGGATGAACAGGGGAATTAATTATAAATGCATCAATCCAGGAAGCTTTGTTGTATCCTGGAAACACGAATTTGCATGAGGGACGAATCTTGTCTTAAAGATAGTGATCGAATCACGCCTCAAAGCCTTACTCAATCCCAATTTTCCTAACAGATTGAACAACAACAACCCTTTGAAGTCGGACATGCGACCATTATATTCAAGCTTAATGCACTTGAATACCCTTATGCATTCAACATGGTAGTAGTGGTAGTAGTAGATGTATTCTTCTCTGTAAATGAAAGGGGTAGAAATTAGATGGGAAACTCAGATAATTAAGAAAGTTGTAGGCATACCCGCTCTCCTTTGACTTATACACCGACTGTATATAGTCACAGGATAAAACTCTTGCCTTATAGGAGGAGACTTAAACTAACTCTCAATCCTTGCCTAAGATGTGCTGCAGCTACAGCCTCGAAAGGAAGTGTATGGGAATGAATGAAGTGTAAAGGGGAGGAAGAATACCCCTATTTATAGTGCAATGATGCACTCTTGGATAGTGTAGAAATGACTTGTAGATAGAATGATGATGTAGGATTTGCATGGATGAGGTAGTTAGGATGATCCATATCACTATCTTTAGACAATAAATCTTTTCCGAGCAAACTCCAAAAGATTATGTGGAGGTGGAGCTGTGAGTAGCCTAATTTAAATCTTTTATGTTTTACTTGAAGATCCAGATGCTCCAACTGCACAGAATGATCCTGAGTAAACTCCTACTGCCTTAACAACTCCAATTGTCCCGCTCAATGAGAATACCAAGAAGAAACTGGAGAAAGACAATAAAGTGGCTTGGAGCTATCTTCTCAACAACATGACAAATCCGCTGTTTGATTTTTTCATCGTGGTCAAATCAGCCAAGGCCATATGGGAAAAACTAGAAATCAAACACGGTGCTGAAGATGCTGGAAAGAAGAAGTACGCAGTTGGCAAGTGGTTGCAGTTCCAAATCATTGATGACCAACCCATCATAGAACAGGTTCATGTCTATGAGAACCTGTGTGGTGAAGTGCTGAATGAAGGAATGAAGATGTACGAGGTTTTGCAAGCAAATATGTTGATTGAGAAATTCCCACCATCATGGGCTGACTACAGGAATCATCTCGAACACAAGAAGAAGGATATGACCCTTCAAGAGTTTATCAATCATATGAGGACTGAGGAAGCAAATTGACTGAAAGATAAGATGTCTTCTCTTTCTTTGAATTCTGTTAAAGTTAACTTAGTTGAATCTTCTGTACCCGTTAATAAGGACAGTTTCAAAGGAAAGAATAAGAAGGATCAGAAGCAATCCAAGCATCAGAAACAATTGAACAAGCCTAATACTAAAATCCAGAAGCTGAAGGTTACCTGTTATGTCTGTGGCAAACCAGGCCACAAGGCATATCAGTGCAACTAGCGAAAAGGAGTAAATCAAACCCACCAGAAACCCGCTGGACAGAATGGTAATAAGAATCAAGCAAATCTGACCGAGGAGACTGAAGTATTATGTGCAGTAACTGTGGAATCCAATCTCGTGACTAACAACACCGAGTGGATTTTGGATAATGGAGCAACTAGACATTTTTGTACCAACAAGGAACTGATGTATGACTTTGAGGAGGTTCCTGATGGTGAACATGTCTTCATGGGCAATGCTACCACTGCTGCGGTATTGCGTAAAGGGAAAAATCTCCTTAAATTTACTTCTGGAAAAACTTTATGCTTAAACAATGTGTTGTATGTCTCTTCCCTTCGTAGAAACTTAGTTTCTAGTAGCCTCCTTGATGTTGCTGGTTTTGAGGTAAACCAAAAAGCTAGCAAAATTGTTATTCTTCGTAATGTGGTGTTTGTTGGGAAGGGGTATCATAGTGATGACTTATATGTTCTGAATGTTGCTTCTGATGCTAATGGAAATGCTTCTACTTCTACTTATATTGCTGAGTCTGTTGATATTTGGCATGGTAGACTTGGACATGTGAGTTATGCTTCTTTAATCAAGATAAAGAACATGAAATTAATTCCAAATGTTAGCATATAAAATTTTTCTAAATGTGATGTATGTGTTGGGGCAAAATTCGTCAGCAAAACCTTTTAAGTCAGTAACGATAAGATATACACAGTTGCTTGAACTTGTTCATTGCGACTTAGCTAACTTTAAGAACACAATGAGCAAAGGAGGAACAAAATGGTATATTACCTTTGTAGATGACTTTTCTAGATATACAAAAGTTTACCTTCTTAGGTCTAAAGATGAGGCTGAAGAAGTGTTCTTAAAATACAAAGAAGAAGTTGAGAATCAACTAGACCGAAAAATCAAGAGGCTTAGGTCTGATAGGGGTGGTGAATATGATTCGAATTCTTTAGCTGTTTTGGATGAGAAAAATGGTATTATTTATGAGACTACCGCCCCTTATACACCACAACATAATGGTGTAGCTGAACGCAAGAACCATACCCTTGAAGAAATGATGAATGTCAGGCTTATAAGTTCTAGATTACCTGATAACATGTGGGGAGAAGCTGTTTTGACTGCCTGTTTTATTCTCAATAGAGTTCCCATAAAAAGATGGTCCAGATCCCATATAAACTTTGGAAAGGGTATGCTACGAACCTAAATTATTTGAAAGTGTGGGGGTGTTTGGCTAAAGTTGCTTTACCTAGTCATAAGCGTACCAACATAGGCCGAAAAACCTGTGATGCTTTTTTCATTAGATATGCTCAAAATAGTGCTGCTAATCGTTTCATGTCTTTAACTAATTATTCAATTTTTGAATATAGAGATGCTGAATTTTTTAAGCAAGTTGTGCCTAATGGTATGCGTAAAAATGTGAGCTTGCCTGCCTCTAGTTCTTACGCTAAAAATGTAGAAACTAAACCTAGAAAAAGTTTTTAATCATTATGATGTGGATGCCTTGACCGAGGGTTTTGTGCCTTTATTTCTTATTGAGGAAGATCCAAAAACTTATCCGGAGGCTATTAGGTCTATTGATGCAACATTTTGGAAAGAAGCCATTAAAAGTGAAATAGATTCCCTAGAGTTTAACAAAACTTGGGAATTAACTGATTTGCCTAAGGGTTGTAGACCTATTAGTAGTAAATGGATTTTCAAAAAGAAGTTAAGGGCCGACAGATCAATTGATAAATATATGGCCAGACTTGTCATTAGAGGTTTTGACCAAAAGAAAGGGATATATTATTTTGATACATATTCTCCTGTGACCAAAATAAGCACCATTAGAACTTTGATTGCTTCAGTTGCTATTTTTGATCTTGTTGTGCATCAAATGGATGTGAAGACAACTTTTCTTAATGATAGAGGAAGAAATTTATATGACCCAACTTGAGAGTTGTGAAGTACCAGGTCAGGAGGATAAAGTGTGTAGATTAAGAAAATCTCTGTGCTGGGGTTTGAACCTTTGAAAAAGACCCTTTAAGGAATTTTAATTACACATTTCAGGAATAACATTTGTAAAATCACATTCCCTTTACTTGTGCATTTTATGAGTCCTTGAAATTAAACCTTTAAGAGTGAACATCCGCTTGTTCCAAACTCTTCCAAATTTAATCCAATTTGCTCATTTAAATGTTAGGCTCGGAAGAAAATAATTTATGCAAGTATTATTTAGAAATACATAAACAAAATGCCTTAAAGTTGCATCGGCACGTTGTAAAATCATGTTTTACCATAGTTTATACAACCCGATGTACTTTTAGTTCGGAATGGGATTCGCCACCCGACTTTTTAAGGGAAAAGCCAAGACAAACCAAAGAGAAAATAAAAAAAGACTCCGCCTACGAAACCCAAGAGTAGATTCGGGGGTAAGGCTACGAACTCGAAAAGTAGGAACTTTAAGAGTTCACCTCTCTTAAAAGGAAAGACTCTACTAAAAGTTTCAAGTGTGCTTTTATAAGATTTGGAAAAGAGAATAACTAGGAACTTTATATAATTATTTCATAAGAACATGCAACATGAATTACAAGAAAAGAAAGTACAACATTTACACATATTTACAAGAAAACAAAATAAACCTTAAAGCTTACATTGTGCTAACTTGAAGAAGAGGCTTTGCTTTGCCTTTTTGCTTGAAGATGCTCCTCTCAGTACCTCTTGATGCTACTCCTCACAAGTGTCAAAAATGAACCAAAAGAGATGAAGGAAAAGTGGTGAAGAATAGGATAGGAAAAGGGTTCTTTTGTGGCTTTTGTGGGTTTAGAATAGGGTTTTTTTGTAGGGTTTTGGATAGGATAAGCTTAGGTATTAGAAAATGGCTTAGAATAGGGGATTATGAAGATATGAAAGTGATGATAAGATTGGAAGAAAGATTGATGGAATAATGATATGAGAATAGAGATAAGAAGAAAGATTAGAGAGAATATAAGAAATGAGATGAGTGAATGAGAGTAGAAGGATGGATTGAGTGAGAGAGAAAGGATGGTTTGATGAGTGAATTGGTGTGTGTTTAGCTTTGAGAGGAGTAGGGTATTTATAGGAGAATGAGAGGTAGTAGAATACATGCATGTAATCACATACATCCATCCTCGTCCATGGGCAGTCAAGGCACAATTCACTAGGCAGTAATGGGTGTATTTGGGATGGACGGTGGCACGAGGTCAATTGACCTCATGTGGTCGGTGGATAAAACAAGCTCTCAAACAGTGGTTTGATAGTTCTCTTAAGAAAAATGGCTTTAAAGCAAATTTGTCTGACTCTTGTGTTTACTCAAAAGTGATTGGATCAGATTGTGTACTTATATGCTTATATGTTGATGATATGCTGATCTTTGGTACAAATTTGCTTGTAGTCAATGAGACGAAAATGTTATTGTCTTCTTTATTTGTGTTAGGAATGTGTCCTAAAATCACCGAATCTCTTGATCTCACAATTATTTGTTTCCTAATTGTATTAGGATATTATTTAGGTTTCCTTATCATGTTGGGTTTCCTAATTGTATTAGATTCTAAATCTAATTAGAGTGGGAGTCAAGTTAGGTTTATAGGGAGTTTTTCCTATAAATAGGGTTCGGTATTCTCCACTTTATTTCACGGCCCGACGTGCGGCGCATAGCGCACGATACTTGGCGTCGTCGAGTACGGCGAACAATGATCAAGTTATAGAGAGTCTGAGAGGGAGAAAATATTGAGAGGGAAAAAGGTCTCACCAATATTTTCGATCCCAATTGTATCCTGAGAGAGAAAGATTGTGAGTTGTGAGTGAGAGAGATTGTGATAGTAATCTCCTCTGTTATGGATCGCATCACACTCTGTGATAGTGATCAGGTTGTACTCCTTTCTCATAGTGGATTGTTTTACATTTGTCATTTGTTCGTGGGTTTTTCTCCGAGTTCTTCGGTTTCCCACGTAAACCTTGTGGTTGTGTTCTTTTATCGCTCTTAATATTTTGTTCCTGAATTTTGTCGTAATTTCCGTCATCTCGATTCGATTTATTTTGCTTCCGCTGTTACCTTGCTATTATATTTTTCCCTAACAAGTGGTATCAGAGCCTCACAAGGGTATCTGAGCCTTACAAGTGGTATCAGAGCAAGGGGGAGATAGCTTCAATCACGAAGTGCGAAATTCCAAAATTCAAGAGAATAGGGAGACTGCAGTTGAAGGCGGTCCTTCATTCAGCACGGTGTAAGGGATGTTGAGTATCCCTATACCGAGACTGATGTAACGATGAGCGATGAGAACTTCAAAAAGGGTTAAAGAAAGAAGAACTAGGCGATGAGTTCGAGGTGGAGCAAGTTGCTGCTCAAACAGTTTAGGTTGATGAGCCTGATGTTCCTCATGTGGAGGAAGAACTGCGCATGGCAAGGGATCGTCCCAAGAGGGAGATCAGGAGACCAACACGGTATACTGAAGATTGGGTGCACAAGAAGAGCCATGTAGAGAGATTGTTGGAGAAATCGAAGACCGGAGCGAGGTAGTTAGGTAACCGCACCAAAACTGGTACATCAAACTGTATTGAGGTTAACAGTTGCAGGTATGAAACAGAAGATGGTGTCCCAAAAGAGCGCAGGGGTTCCATGGTTCGGATGAAGAGAGCCAGGAAGGGCAGCTTATACACCTACGAGAGTCTGATGGCGAAGCTGCGAGCGGTCTCAAGCGACACGTGGTCTCAAACAGGCATCCAGGCAACGGTATGTGATGTTTACCGCTTGAGAGCCTTCATGCTGTGGAGGCGTGTTGATGGCGACAGTCAAGATGTTTATCTAGACTGATGATTCGTTGATTTTAGTCCAAGGTGGAGTTTGTTAGGAATGTGTCCTAAAATCACCGAATCTCTTGATCTCACAATTATTTGTTTCCTAATTGTATTAGGATATTATTTAGGTTTCCTTATTATGTTGGGTTTCCTAATTGTATTAGATTCTAAATCTAATTAGAGTGGGAGTCAAGTTAGGTTTATAAGGAGTTTTTCCTATTAGGGTTCGGTATTCTCCACTTTATTTCACGGCCCGGCGTGCGGCGCATGGCGCACGGCACTTGGCGTCGTCGAATACGGCGAACAATGATCAAGTTATAGAGAGCCAGAGAGGGAGAAAATATTGAGAGGGAAAAAGGTCTCACCAATATTTTCAATCCCAATTGTATCCTGAGAGAGAAAGATTGTGAGTTGTGAGTGAGAGAGATTGTGATAGTAATCTCCTCTGTTATGGATCACATCACACCCTGTGATAGTGATCAGGTTGTACTCCTTCTTTCTCATAGTGGATTGTTTTCTAGCTGTCGTTGTGCGTGGGTTTTTCTCCGAGTTCTTCGGTTTCCCACGTAAACCTTGTGGTTGTGTTCTTTTATCGCTCTTAATATTTTGTTCCTGAATTTTATCGTAATTTTCGTCATCTCAATTCGATTTATTTCACTTTCGCTGTTACCTTGCTATTATATTTTTCCCTAACAAGTGGTATCAGAGCCTCACAAGGGTATCTGAGCCTTACAAGTGGTATCAGAGCAAGGGGGAGATAGCTTCAATCACGAAGTGCGAAATTCCAAAATTCAAGGGAATAGGGAGACTGCAGTTGAAGGCGGTCCTTCATTCAGCACGGTGTAAGGGATGTTGAGTATCCCTATACCGAGACTGATGTAACGATGAGCGACGAGAACTTCAAAAAGGGTTAAAGAAAGAAGAACTAGGGCAGTCTGAGTTCGAGGTGGAGCAAGTTGCTGCTCAAACAGTTTAGGTTGATGAGCCTGATGTTCCTCATGTGGAGGAAGAACTGCGCATGGCAAGGGATCGTCCCAAGAGGGAGATCAGGAGACCAACACGGTATACTGAAGATTGGGTGCACAAGAAGAGCCATGTAGAGAGTGACTGTTGGAGAAATCTGAAAGACCAGGAGCAGGGTAGTTAGGTAACCGCACCAAAACTGGTACATCAAACTGTATTGAGGTTAACAGTTGCAGGTATGAAACAGAAGATGGTGTCCCAAAAGAGCGCAGGGGTTCCATGGTTCGGATGAAGAGAGCCAGGAAGGGCAGCTTATACACCCTACAGGAGTCTACAGTGACGAGAACTGCAGAGGCAGTCTCAAACAGCACACGTGGTCTCAAACAGGCATCCAGGCAACGGTATGTGATGTTTACCGCTTGAGAGCCTGGCTTTCATGCAATGGAGGGGCGTGTTGATGGCGACAGTCAAGATGTTTATCTAGACTGATGATTCGTTGATTTTAGTCCAAGGTGGAGTTTGTTAGGAATGTGTCCTAAAATCACCGAATCTCTTGATCTCACAATTATTTGTTTCCTAATTGTATTAGGATATTATTTAGGTTTCCTTATTATGTTGGGTTTCCTAATTGTATTAGATTCTAAATTTAATTAGAGTGGGAGTCAAGTTAGGTTTATAAGGAGTTTTTCCTATTAGGGTTCGGTATTCTCCACTTTATTTCACGGCGTGTGCATGGCAGATTGGCGTCGTCGAATACGACGAACAATGATCAAGTTATAGAGAGCCAGAGAGGGAGAAAATATTGAGAGGGAAAAAGGTCTCACCAATATTTTCAATCCCAATTGTATCCTGAGAGAGAAAGATTGTGAGTTGTGAGTGAGAGAGATTGTGATAGTAATCTCCTCTGTTATGGATCGCATCACACCCTGTGATAGTGATCAGGTTGTACTCCTTTCTCATAGTGGATTGTTTTCTGGCTGTCGCTGTTCGTGGGTTTTTCTCCGAGTTCTTCGGTTTCCCACGTAAACCTTGTGGTTGTGTTCTTTTATCGCTCTTAATATTTTGTTCCTGAATTTTGTCGTAATTTCCGTCATCTCGATTCGATTTATTTTGCTTCCGCTGTTACCTTGCTATTATATTTTTCCCTAACAAGTGGTATCAGAGCCTCACAAGGGTATCTGAGCCTTACAAGTGGTATCAGAGCAAGGGGGAGATAGCTTCAATCACGAAGTGCGAAATTCCAAAATTCAAGAGAATAGGGAGACTGCAGTTGAAGGCGGTCCTTCATTCAGCACGGTGTAAGGGATGTTGAGTATCCCTATACCGAGACTGATGTAACGATGAGCGATGAGAACTTCAAAAAGGGTTAAAGAAAGAAGAACTAGGGCAGTCTGAGTTCGAGGTGGAGCAAGTTGCTGCTCAAACAGTTTAGGTTGATGAGCCTGATGTTCCTCATGTGGAGGAAGAACTGCGCATGGCAAGGGATCGTCCCAAGAGGGAGATCAGGAGACCAACACGGTATACTGAAGATTGGGTGCACAAGAAGAGCCATGTAGAGAGTGACTGTTGGAGAAATCTGAAAGACCAGGAGCAGGGTAGTTAGGTAACCGCACCAAAACTGGTACATCAAACTGTATTGAGGTTAACAGTTGCAGGTATGAAACAGAAGATGGTGTCCCAAAAGAGCGCAGGGGTTCCATGGTTCGGATGAAGAGAGCGGGAAGGCGGCTTATACACCCTACGAGAGTCTGATGGCGAGAAGCTGAGGCGGTCTCAAGCGACACTGCGTGGTCTCAAACAGGCATCCAGGCAACGGTATGTGATGTTTACCGCTTGAGAGCCTGCGGGCTACATGCTGTGGAGGCGTGTTGATGGCGGCGATCAAGATGTTTATCTAGGCGATGATTCGTTGATTTTAGTCCAAGGTGGAGTTTGTTAGGAATGTGTCCTAAAATCACCGAATCTCTTGATCTCACAATTATTTGTTTCCTAATTGTATTAGGATATTATTTAGGTTTCCTTATTATGTTGGGTTTCCTAATTGTATTAGATTCTAAATCTAATTAGAGTGGGAGTCAAGTTAGGTTTATAAGGAGTTTTTCCTATTAGGGTTCGGTATTCTCCACTTTATTTCACGGCCCGGCGTGCGTATGGCGACAAAGACTTGTCGTCGAATATGGCGAACAATGATCAAGTTATAGAGAGCCAGAGAGGGAGAAAATATTGAGAGGGAAAAAGGTCTCACCAATATTTTCAATCCCAATTGTATCCTGAGAGAGAAAGATTGTGAGTTGTGAGTGAGAGAGATTGTGATAGTAATCTCCTCTGTTATGGATCGCATCACACCCTGTGATAGTGATCAGGTTGTACTCCTTCTTTCTCATAGTGGATTGTTTTCTAGCTGTCGTTGTGCGTGGGTTTTTCTCCGAGTTCTTCGGTTTCCCACGTAAACCTTGTGGTTGTGTTCTTTTATCGCTCTTAATATTTTGTTCCTGAATTTTATCGTAATTTTCGTCATCTCAATTCGATTTATTTCACTTTCGCTGTTACCTTGCTATTATATTTTTCCCTAACAAGTGGTATCTGAGCCTCACAAGGGTATCTGAGCCTTACAATTTGAAATGAAGATATGGGCGAAGCTGATGTGATCTTAAGGATTAAAATTCGAAAAACCAATTCTGGTTATGCTTTTATGTCAGTCACATTATATTGAGAAAGTGTTAAAGAAATTTAACCTGTTTGGTGTGACACCTGTTAGAACTCCCTACGATCCCAACATATCTTTAAAGAAGAACAACGGTCCTAGTGTGTCTCAATCTGGATATGCCAAAATTATAGGAAGTGTAATGTTCTTCAATCTTCATGAACTTTACTCGTCCTGATATTGTTTATGCTGTGAGTAGATTGAGTTGTTATACACATAATCCTAATCAAGAACATTGGAATGCACTTCATCGTTTGCTTAAGTATCTTAGAGGTACAATTGATTGGTGTTTGCATTTTAATAAGTTTCCTGCTGTTGTAGAAGGATATTGTGATGCAAACTGGATTTCTGACAATTATGAAGTTAGTTCTACTAGTGGTTATGTATTTACCTTGGGTGGAGGGGCTATATCATGGAAGTCTGCAAAACAGACTATCATAGCCCGCTCTACTATGAAATCTGAATTTATTGCTCTTGAGTTGGCGGGTCACGAAGCAGAGTGGCTTAGAGGTATATTAACAGACGTGCCACTATGGGAAAGTCAAGATACACCTATTTCTATACACTGTGACTCATAGGCAATAATTGAAGTAGCTCATAATAGTGTCTACAACGGAAAAAGGAGACATATCCATGTTAGTCACAATACAGTAAGACAATTGCTAAAACATGGTGTCATATCCTTGCAGTATGTGAGATCCGAGAAAAATTTGGCGGATCCTCTTACTAAGGGATTGACTAGACGAATTGTTCTCGAGGCATTGAGGGGGATAGGGCTTAAGCCTATGACTTGAAGAGGTATGGTGGATACTAGGGGTGGAAACGGTGCGGTGCAGTGCGGTTTCGGTGTCTCGAAGCGGTGCACCGGACGAAACGGTGCGCTAAAACCTTAAACCAAAACCGGAACTGAATCACCCGGTTTTTAAAAATCGGTGCGCCGGATTAAACGGTGCAGTGTCACCGGTGAACTGGAACCGCATTAATTTCTGTCAACATCAAAAAATCTCTATTCAATTAATATATATATATATATATATATATATATATATATATATATATATATTAACAGTTCGGTATTAATTTCTGGATAGAATTTACATTGTTTTTTTTAACAAGATAATTTACACTGTTTATGTATTAATTTATGGGTATAATTTTTTTAAACCAAAATTTATATATATTTATTTATTTATATTAACGGTTCGGTGCCGGCTCCCCGTCGGTTTGAATATCCTAAACTGGAACCGCCTCGTTTAGCATTCAGTTTTTCCGGTGCAGTGCACTGGAATTTTAAGCCGGTTCGGTGTTGCCGTTTCTGGTTTTTTTTTTTATCCAGTTTCCGATTCGGTGTGCCGGTTCCAGTTTTTTTTCCAGCCCTAATGGATACCAACTATTTGGTCAAACAAAACCATACTTATCTTCAACATGTACTACATTCTTATCACTATGGTGATAAGTAGCGCTCTTAAGGTTGAGATCATTCTCTTAATGAATCCACGCCCGTTGTGGGGGGTGCTTGTGAGACGCATTGATGGATTCACCAACTACTAAATGTGAGGATGAGCTAATTTGCTCTTAATAATTCCATAGTCACAGTGCTGGTGATCTATGTTGTGATAGACTTGATGGAATTATCTACGTAAGTGTGAAGGTTTGTCCGCCTTCTATGAGAGATTTGTGCTATCTCTCTAGAGCACTTATAAGTCCCAAGGTGTGCGCATGGCCATAAAGGTGCAAGTGTTTTATTGCGGAGTATGCTTTTTATTAGGTGATATGTGTTGTGGGGGTCTCAGTCAAAATCTTCCAAGTTCAAGGCCTAATCCACTTATAAGATTATTGATTGTTGCCTCACATCACTAATATGTCAATTCAAATTGAAAGATATTGACGCCTAAGTATCTGACTTATTTTTCCCCAATTTTCATTCTTTTCTTTTCCTCTTTTTCCTTGTATGCCATTAGTGGGGGATTGTTGGATATGGAGATTTTTGTCGGTAATGGCAACAATGTTTTTACCTCTTTCTATACTCATTGGTGTCCCACATAGGAGGAATAAGGTAGTTTCAAGTGGGTTTATATATCCCACTATTCCTCCTTATGTTGTATTTAGTTGGAAGAGGGTTTTATGGAGAAGGGTGTGGTTTGGGCTTCCACACGCGTGCGCCGTTGCCGCCATCCGGTCTGGGCTAGGCGCGGGTCGCGGTCGGGTCGTTTTTGATTCCAGTATCTTCCTTTTTTTTTTGCGTTGATTGGATTAATTCTCTCATTAATATCGCAAATTTTACTCCTGCTCTTAATTGCTTTAATTGCCATTAAATCACCTTGATTTTCGCCTCTCATTATTGTCTTTTCTGTTTTTTGTCTCTCCAACAGTCATTTTGTTGCTATAAAATGGAGGCTTTGGTTGAATGTTTTAACACACAGAAAACACTCATTCTTCTTCCCTCTCTTCTCTCAATCTTTCTGGGTAATCAAATTATCATACTCCAAGCCTTTGGCCACAAGTGCACGTGTCCAGAGGTTATCTGAGTTAACCTTGAGAAGCGACCGACATATTCGATTGGTATCGGGGTCGAGTTGCAATCATCTTTAAGCTAGGTATCCACGGCTCATATAGTGTCCATCCCGCAGCCTTGATTCATCCATGGCTTTTAACATTTTTTTTTATATTGATAAGTCGGGGAACATACTAATCTCTCATTCTCATACTACTTGAGCTACAAGCTCGTTGACCACAAGCATGTATGTTAAAACAGACACTCATCACATTTATTTATTTTGTACATTTATTCTCCCTTTCACCAATATAACCAAATTATTCATCAACTATAAAAAGTTGTTCTTTAAAAAAAAAATAAAAAAATAGGGCATTGGAGAAAGGGAATAATTGACCAAGAAAATGGATATAAGAAAAATAAAAGTAGTCTTTTTTTTTTTGGGTGAGATAAATTTAAACGAAGAAAATTGAAGGGGAGGAAAAGACGTAGACGTAAAGGACATGAAACAGACTCAAAATTGATGCCAAAAAGCTCCACATTTTAATCCAATGTTGTTGCCTAATCTAATTTATAATAATAATTTCTACTAGCTAGTTGATTCATGTATTCATGTAGCAACTTGAAGTAAGTCCACACAAGTAAATCATAGTTTATTACAATTTAAATGAGAAGTTGTAATTTGTAAAGGTGACAAACAAAACAAGACAAATAAACACATCTGGATTTTGAGAGAGGTCAAGATTTGCAAAGGTTTCCAATGTTATCTAGCGGGGCTCAACTCCTTTTGGACTCACATAATCTGTCACTTTGTTATTTTGTTCATATTGCAACACCCAACCCTAGAATATTTTTCACCTTTTTTTTCCCTCTAAAAATAAAAGGCAAAAAAGAAACAAAAATAGTGCAGAAACCTCACCTACCTAAGATCTCATAATAGGGCACAAATTGTACCTACATCATGGTGGACCAAGGTCTGTTAAAATATATTAAATTTTCAACTAACAAGTTTGTGTAAAAGATCGATAAATTTTAAAAATAATGGACGAATTTTGTAATAATGTTGATAAACTCAAGATAAATTTTATAATAAATATTGATGATTTTTTTAGAGTTTTTGGATTTAAATAATTTGAACTTTGGGCTGTGAAAGTCTCAGTAATCCGAACTTTAAAAATATCGTGGAATAATCTAGACTACAAAACTCTTGGATTAATATGATATATATAGAGCATTTTCGGGCTGCCCTTAATAATAAGGTTTTATGATTCACTTGTTGTACTCCCTCCGTCCCATATTCATTTACACTTAAACTAATTTTTTTTGTTCCAAAATAATTGTCATTTTTCATTTCCCAATAACTAATTTAATTATTTTAACTTTAATAATTATGTTAACTTTTAACTTTTTCAATCAATAAAAGTTACTCCTACTCGCGTTATTTCATTGTCTATACCTTGGTATCCAAAAAAACACATTCGAAAGTAATGTTATTTAATTATATGAATAGTTTTTTTAGTTAAATCTTGGCATGTGAAAATTTTTGAAATGCGTCAATTAATATGAAACTGAGGTAGTAATGTTTAGATATCCAAGGAAGTTATAAATAAATTCACAAATTCTAATAGTCTACTCCCTCCATTTCATATTAATTGACACTTAAACTAACTTTTTTTGTTCCAAAATAATTGTCACTTTTCATTTTTCAATACCTAATTCAATTATTTAACTTTAATAAAAATGTTAACTTTTTACTTTTTCCATCAATAAAAACTTCTTCTAGTCACAGTCTCTCACTGCCTACACCTTGATATCCAAAAAAACACCTTGGAAAATAGTATTATTTAATTATGTGGGTAGTTTTTTTAGTTAAACCTTGATATGTGAAAATTTTTAAAATATGTCAATTAATATGGAACGGAGGGAGTATTATTTGTCTAATACGTAAAAATTTAATGTACTAAAAATAGTATTATAATATGGTCAATTCCACAATAAAAATGATGATGATTTTACCTATTTAATTTCTATACCAAAACTACGTTACATAAAAGTCATTAACATTGCTGAAATATTGTAGTCTTTGCTTGCAAAATCTTAGACAATGTCATATCAACTTGAAATCAAAATTCATTAAAATTACAGATTAGGCTGCAGGATCTATACATACTCCACATGCATGGATTTTAAAAAAAAAAAAGTTACAATGAAAATCTTGTCGTGAATAAGTTTCTAATTAAACATGGGTGATACACTTGACATTAATTATGAAAATAAAATTGCAATTCGATCTAAATTATGGAGCAAGTACCTGATCAGTATCTCACTTAGAATACTACCCTTGCATGCATTCATAAAGTCAGATCCAGGGTACTTGTTCCCCTTGCATAATATTCCCCTCCATTATTATTACTGCTACCATCCAGCTTTGATGATAATGATAAGTAATTACTGCTGTTAATGCCCTGATCATCCTCCAAATTACCCCTTGCTGGTAATTTTAGTGACAAGTCTAGATCGACGTCGTTCAAGTCGATTCGTTTTCTCTTGTGTGACGTACCGTTTTGATGAAGATTATGATCAGTAATACATGATGTTTTTTCGACTGGAAGTTCTACTGTACTGGGTCTTGTTAGTTGATGGTGTATTTGCTCGTGCCGAAATGTCAGCCATTGTTTGTCCTGAGGAGCTCTTTGTGTTTTCATGGATGATTCCATGGTGAAGGAGTTGTGCATCCATGGTTGGTGGCTTGTGATCCAACTACCTGGCTGATATCTGAAATATCATGCATGGGTTGTTTATGTTAGTGATTATACAACAAAGTACAATAGAAATGAAAATATATAACAAAACTCTAGTGTACAACAAAGTACATGAAAAATCAAAGCAAAACTTGACAAGAAATTAAAACAGTCTTTGTTTAGGTTGAATATAGCCATATAGGGTTAAAATTGTATATCCATACATATTCAAACTCTAGCCACTTCATGCAAGCAGTGGCGAATTTAAATGTTAGGAATAGGGGTGACCATTATACTATTACATTCACATGATGATAAAATAAAATTTATAATTTTTACCTTTAATTTTACTATTTTTTTCTTTTTTCTTATGCCTAGGGTGGCCATGGCCACCCCTAACTTGAATTGGGATCCACCGGTTCATGAAAGGACTTATACTCATTAATGGTGGTCCTGGTTATGGTTGTGGTTGTGGTCGAGGACATTGGTCCAAGAGTGTCATGGTGCGAATTTCCCATGAATTCGTTGGATACATCATTTTTTGTACATATTATTTTAGACCAAGTAAATTATCTTTTTTAGACCGGGTAAATCTGCCGCACCTACTGGGTCGCTATCTCAGGTGTAACCACCGGCGAACTTAACAGGCGGGGTGCCAAACTGTGTATGACAAGCATGAACCATCAACCGTTTGGTACATCATTGTTTACTTATGTATGTACTAATCAAACAAAAATGAAGATCAGAATTCAATGTATATACCTGAAACTAGAGCTTTGGTTTGAGTTGTATCCTTGCACCACTGGAAATTTCCCAAGATTGAAGATATTGCAATCTCCACTTTCAAATAGATGCCGTTGACCATAGGATAAATCTGATTTGTAAAAAAAAGAAAAGGACTCAAATGATCAACCAAAAACCCTATATAACCTGCTCCAACAG
The DNA here is from genome assembly GCA_029582165.1 of Portulaca oleracea. NCBI lineage: Eukaryota > Viridiplantae > Streptophyta > Magnoliopsida > Caryophyllales > Portulacaceae > Portulaca > Portulaca oleracea. The sequence goes on from CM055893.1 coordinate 9,059,763, forward strand.
TTAAAAAGATTGATTGATTATACAATTAATTTATACTAGATATATATAGAGTGAAGTTACTGGTGTACCTTGATCATGATCCTCAGTCTTTTTGCTTCTATACATCTGAGACAAATTATTCATATCCCCAATATAAGCATAAAAAGAAAATTAAACCGAGATTTTTTTTTTTTTTTTGGAGTGTGGTTTGATGGGAATCAGTCTCTCTAAATTGCAAAATTTAGGGGTAAGACTGTTATATCCGATCTCTTCATACCTTGTTTGGGCAAGATTTTGGAGTATTAATTGATGTATTATTTTTTTTTTTTTGTGTTTTCTTATGGAGAAGGGAGGGGATGAAATTAAAAGAATAATTACCTGGAGATGACTTTTAACATGAGCTATGCTTAGTCCCTTGATGTTCATAAGCTGAAGAACCAACTTGGGAGTTGCCTCTACATCCCCATAGAACAAACAAACAAAATTCAGACCAAAATCCTTCAAGAAATGAATCAAACAACACAACCTAAACACCTAATAAATCAGGAAAAAAAAAAACAAATTTGTATGAAAATAAATCAAGGTAGCTAGGTAGGTCAGGTTAGGTCAGGTTAGACTCACTATCTTGTCCACCAAGCCTATCAACAGCATGAACAAATCGACGATGGAGATCCGGCGTCCACCGGAGTCTTGGTGTCTTGGATCGAACATAAGGCCTCACCACCACCGTTGGATTCTTAGGTTTCTTGTCATCATCGACGGTGCTACTATTGCTTGAGCTCCCTCCACCGTTCGTTGTTGATGATCTCTTCTCATCTTCATCTTCATCTTCATCTCGATCTTCCTGTTCTTCTTCGCTTAGATCATCATTGTTCGTCTTTGAACACTCGCTATTTTGAATATTGCTACTTCCTGTTCCATCCATCGTTGTCGTTGCTGTCTAGCTTCTTTCTTTCTTTCTTCGATCGATCTTTAATTTGCTTGCGAATTTGGAGTTGGTAGGGGAAAGAGATATGATAGACTGGATCAAGATAGGCAACTAGGAAGGGGAATTAACAAAAGGTCAAGGATGGTCCTTCTCATCAGATTCTCTCTTTCTTTGTCTTTGCTTGCCTTGCCCTTGTTTCCCCATTCTTCTTCTCACAAAGGACATGAACAAATATATTTGTTTAATTACCATAGATGACTTTCTTTTATCAATTAGCATCAAAAAATTCGTGAGTTTTGAATTATTAAATATTTGTCTAAATTGTTTGTATGTGAACTTTGTAAATTCAACATTGAAAATGATAATTGTGCTGAATCAAGATGATTATTAACCATCTTAAATTGCACTTACTCAAAATATTATATTTATATACATTCTTGTAAATGTATGTTTTATTAGTATAAGGGCTATTATCGGTCATAAATTATACAAACTTATTTATTTATTTGTATATATTTTTCATAAGTATAGAATTATGCATAAAAATTGGATTCTAAATCATCATTGCTATGGTTAGGTCATCATTAATATTTTTGACACACATGATAAATGCTATGCTATTATTGTTGATAAATATGAATAATTATTAATTTAAAAAAATCTATTTTAAATCAATAAATGATAAGTTATAAGCAATTCAAAATGATTATTAATTATTTTGAAATCATAATTATTTTCAAATGATTATTAATTAGGTTTTAAAAAAATAATTATTAATTAACCATCTTATCTAAGACACGTATCATTGTCTATATACAAAGCGGAGCAAGATTTTTATATTTGTTCAAAAAAATCAAAAGTTTAGTAAATATGAAAGCTATATTTGCATGATTATATATACTAATGTTGAAAATTTTATTGAAGTTTGGAATTTACGACCTACCATGTAATTCAAAAATATGCAACAAATACACGAGGAAATAATATTAATTGAAGGCTAGCATATATAGGAACATATATATTTTGAAAGAGAAAGAGAGAGCATAAACCCTAGAAAATAAAGGACAGAGTAGCAAAGTTTGTCTGTCTACTCCTCGTGTTTGTCCTTACTGCACTTTGAAAATGGTTGTTAGGGTTTTAAATAATTGTTTGGGAGAGTGACAAATATTCTTATATGGAATGATGTGCCCTAATTAAAATATCACCTTCACATGGTTCTATACGTAGATCATCCGTCGAGGTAAAAGCATCCCGATCCTTTCCATTTTTTTCCTTTTTAATTTTTGGATAATAACATATTATAGTTTTATGGCGTTGGATAATTATGCATTGGATATTTTATGGACTGTAATATATTATATTTTGAAAGTGTTAAAGAATAATGCACTCGGAACAATTTCGACAGTAGTTGACTAGTGATTTTCCTACATTTCATTGCTGAGGGTAAGAGTTGACAAAAAAAGCTTAAATATTACTAAATTAGTTCCATATTAGTAAGTTCAAATAATCAAATCTACATATAGTTAAAGTCCTCTTTACTTATTTGAACTTATTAACGTTGCATTAATTTAGTCATGTCAACCCATCTCCACAGCTTAAAAATGTAGTATATTAATTTGAACTTGTTAAACATTGCAATAATCTGTAGGCAAAAATACCAAATACAGTAGAAATAAAGAGAGAGAAGTAGAGTTGGAACACAAAAAAGTACTTTTTGTTAATTGCTCTCTGACAATTCCAAATTGAATAACATCATCCCCCTATTATACTAATTCAACAACTTAACAAAAACAAACAGAACTTACTCCCAGACTTGATTCATGGCTGGAATATTGGACTCCACAACTACTTAATCCTAACAAACTGTAAAGCCTAGACCTTATTTTTAGAAAACAGAAAACAGTAAACTCCTACAATTAAGGAACTGATTTTTTGAATCATATCCCAACACTCCCCCTTGATTCAAAATTGCATACTCCCAACTTCAACCTGAAAAATCATGCTTCGCTTGGGGAAGAGACTTCATAAATATATCTGCTTCTTGCTCACTTGTGCCACAGAACTTCAATGAAATCCTTCCATCACCAATAAGTTTCCTGATGAAATGATGCTGCACATCAATATGCTTGGTTCTTCCATGAAAAGCTGGATTTTTTGCCATTGCAATTGCAGACCTACTGTCGCAGTATAGGTCTGTGGTTTCCTTTTGCTCGAAGTTGAAATCTACAAGTAATTTTCGGAGCCATAAAGCTTGTCTTGCTATGTACTGTACTTCACATGATGACAAAGCTACTGTTTCTTGCTTCTTAGAACTCCAAGTCACAGCTCCAGAACCAAAGCTGAAAACACTGCCTGAGGTGCTTTTTCGATCATCTAAGCACCCTGCCCAATCACTGTCGGTGAAGCCAACCAATCTGAAATTTGGAACGCTACTATATCAAATTCCAAAATTAATAGTTCCAGCCACATATTTGAGTATTCTCCTTGCTGCCCCAAAATGTTGCTTTGTTGGATTATGAAAAAATCTAGACACAAACACTGACAGGGAAAGAAATGTCAAGTCTAGTGTGTGTTAGATAGTTCAGTCCTCCCACTAAACTTCTGTATAACTTTCCATTTGCTTGCTCAGTTCCATCCTCGCGCTGCAACTTCTCATTGATATTCATTGGTGTGGCTGCCACTTCACAATTAGTCATATTAAACCTTCTCAAAAGGTCTACTGCGTACTTCATTTGGCCGACAAAAATTCCATCATTCTCCTGTTTTACCTCAAGTCCCAAAAAATATTGCAGCAAGCCTAAATCTGTCATCTCAAATTTTCTCATCATGCAAGACTTGAAATCATCAATCAAGGTTTTTGAAGATCCAAAATAAATTATATCATCCACATAAAGGCATATTGCTAGAAAGTCTCCATTACCTTGGGTTTTCAAGTATAGAGTAGGCTCGCTTTCACTTCTCTTGAAGCCGCTGTCTCGGAAAAACTTGTCAATCTTGCTGTACCAAGCACGCGGTGCTTGTTTTAAGCCATAAAGAGCCTTTTTCAACTTGTAAACTTTTTTTTCCTTCCCTTTCACAACAAAGCCTTCGGGTTGAGAAACATAAACCTCCTCTTCCAGCTCCCCATTCAAGAAAGCCGACTTCACATCAAATTGATAAACTGGAAGATGCAATTGGGCAGCTATTGCAAGAACTACACGTACCGTTTCAAACCGAGCAACAGGTGAGAAAGTTTCATCAAAATCCACACCGTGCTGTTGTGAGTATCCTTTAGCCACAAGCCGAGCTTTATGCTTTTGAATGCTCCCGTCAGCATTAAATTTTGTCCGAAACACCCATTTGAGCCCCACAACATTTTTTCCCTCCGAGGCCTCAATTAACTCCCAAGTTGAATTTTTTTCAATAGCTTGCATCTCTTCCACCATAGCTTTCTGCCATTTAGCTTCTTCAGCATCGTCTTCAAAGCATGTAGGGTTTGCAACATGTAAAGCAAAGTCACAAGTTTCATAAATTTCAGCCAAGGACCGAAATTTTCTTGGTGGTGTTTCACTAGAGGAACCAGAGGACGATGAACGAGGACTTTCTGTGCTCGAGCTACTGCTCTTCTCAGATGAGGAAGGTGTTGAGGGTCCCGAGTCAGATGGGCCTGTTTCAATCTCCACACCATCTGATCTGAGGTGAATTGGTACAGTCGGCTTGTCCTGGTTGGCACCCCATTCCCAACTTGCTTCTTCATTAAATATCACATTCCTGCTTATAACCACTTTGCCACTACAAGGATTATACAGACGATATGCTTTGGATTGATGACTATAGCCAATAAAAATGCATTTTTCTGACTTTTTATCAAGTTTAGAATGTAAACTGACCAAAGCATAGGCTACACACCCAAATACCTTCAGATGGCTTACTTGAGGCTTCCAACCATTCCAAGCTTCAAAAGGTGTTCTGTTCAAGACAGCCTTTGTTGGAGAAATATTCAGCAGATAAACTGCTGTTGAGACAGCCTCCCCCCAAAAATAATTCGGCAAGCCCTTTGCCTTTACAAGACTTCGAGCCATTTCCACCACAGTTCTGTTTTTCCGCTCTGCAACACCATTCTGCTCTGGTGTGTAAGGTGCTGTGAGTTCCCTGCGAATTCCATTCTCATCACAAAAGGCAATGAATTCGTTAGATAAGAACTCGCCACCTCTATCGGTTCGAAGAGATTTTATCTTCTTGCCACTCTGATTCTCTACCAACATCTTGAATTTCCTGAAATTCTCAAAAGTCTCTGACTTGAATTTCAAGAAATAAACCCAGCTATATCGACTATAATCATCAGTGAACATAAGGAAAAACCGGCTTCCGCCAAGGGATTCGGTCCTCATTGGCCCACACAAATCGGCATGAATAAGTTCAAGACAGCTGGTGGCTCTCCATGCTTTTCCAACAGGAAATGATCTTTTAGTTTGCTTGCCATATATACACCCTTCACATAAATCAATCTAACTAATTTTTGGCAAACCAACAACCATATTGTTTTGACTCAAAAGTTTCAACCCATTGATATGTAAATGCCCATAACGCAAATGCAACAATTTAGCATTATTCTTTCCCTTGACAGTTAAGGCAACACTTCCAACATTAGAAATATCTAAGGGAAACATATTATTTTGAGTTATTGGCACTTTAACTATGGCTTGTCCAGATTTCATTTCACTAATGATGCATTCACCGTTACCACCAAAAAAGGTCGAGTACCCCAGAACGCATCAACTGACCAACGCTTAGTAGATTATGGGCCAAACCAGGAATATATTGAACATCATGAAGAAGTTTCATATTACCCTGGATAGTTTTGATGGCAATTGTTCCTTTCCCTGCCACTTGCATAGAGTTGCCATCTCCAAGTCGAACTTGACTCTTCTTTGTTTCATCGAGATCCCTAAAGAGCAACTTTGCACCCGTCATATGATTAGAATATCCACTGTCAACAAACCAAACAACATTTGGCATGTTAGTGTTAGCAGAATAGGCCATAAATAAATTACTTTCTTCTTCCACCTTATCTGAGAATTGAGCATTCTTTTTCTCTTCATTCTTTCCAGTAGACCTGGTTAGCCTATCTTCATGAGCTAACAATGACCCCATTAGTTCATCAAAAGAATAGTTTGACAAGTCCTTTTACTCCTCAATAGCAGCAACCACATGGTCAAATTTTGTGGTTAATGACCTCAACACCTTGGCCACAACAATTTTATCAGTCATGACTTCACCATGAGATTTCATAAGATTCACAGTAGCAGATACTCTCGACATATATTCTTGTACTGATTCACTATTTTTCATGCTTAAAGTCTCAAAATCACGACGCAAAGTTTGCAATTTAACATCTATTACCTTTTTATCCCCCATGAACTCTTGCTGTAAAATTTCCCATGCTTGCTTGGAGGTCTCGGCTGCTGAGACACGAGGGAAAATATCATCATCAAGAGCTTACTGAATCAAGAACAGGGCCTTTGCATCCTTCTTGCGATTCTCCCGAAGTCGTTGTGCTTGGCCTGGATCTGGGTCAGAGTATCCATTCTCCACCAAGTCCCAAAGCTCCTGGGACTTAAAGAGAGTCTTCATCCTAAGACTCCAAAAATGATAATTCTCTCCCTTGAAAATTGGAAGAGGTGCCAAGGAAGCATTACTGTTTGAGGCCATTTCAGTTGGTATGTTTAATGACAACTGCGGCGGGCTTTTGTGTGTATTGTGTTTGGTTTTCTCTCTCTACCTTTACCCCTTCTAGGTTCCCAAATAAATGAGAGAACCACACCTGGAGTGAGAGTTGAAGGGAATAGGCTGCACGTGCCTATGAATTTTCTCACTTGCTCTGATACCACAAATGTAGGCAAAAATACCAAATACAGTAGAAATAAAGAGAGAGAAGTAGAGTTGGAACACAAAAAGTACTTTTTGTTAATTGCTCTCTGACAATTCCAAATTGAATGACATCAACCCCCTTTTATACTAATTCAACAACTTAACAAAAACAAACAGAACTTACTCTCAGACTTGATTCATGGCTGGAATATTGGACTCCACAACTACTTAATCCTAACAAACTGTAAAGCCTAGACCTTATTTTTAGAAAACAGAAAACAATAAACTCCTACAATTAAGGAACTGATTTTTTGAATCATATCCCAACATAATCTAGGAGGTGTTTAATTGTTTTAGGGAATGCGCACCTTGTGTTATCAAAAAATTATACTTACACTGATCCTATGTTATGTGGCACTAATGTTTTGGTACTAAGTGTACTACTTTTAGTAATGATTCCCATAAACCTTAATTTGTTGGTGTAAGAATCTTTTTCCTATAGGCCGCTGAAGTGTTGTCAAAAATTTAAAAATGTCATCGAAAAATCGCTACAGTTTTTGATTCAACTATATACAAACCAATTTTTGTACATTTGTTTGAAATTTTTCTCTACAAACATAATTCAACATGCACACAATAAAAACCTCAAATTACACAAATATCACAAAATTCAACCTCGATCATCATATCGAAACCCGAAAAATTGATAGGGTTCTCGATAACAATTGCCCAAAAAACTCAAGTCGTGAAACTCCGAACTGAATGCACATAAACATGAAAAAAATATAAGAATCAAAAGTCCTAACTTAATTTCAGCAAATAATGAGTGAAAATAGGCGAAATTTTCAATACCCAATTTGAAATTCTAAGGTTCATCTTAAAAATTGTAATCACGACATTTAATCCATGAACAATAAAATTGAATGCATACAAATATAATTAAATTATATCCAACAAAACTCATAGTTAAATTTAATTAGTAGCAAGATATCAATAAAATTGAATGCATACAAAAGTGGCCCAAAATTAATATTGTGTTTACTCTTCAATTCTTAAAGCCCATGTGATTCCCACATTTATCTAAAGCCCACTCTTGGAGCAAGATATCAACATATAGGATGTTCCATCTTGTACGTGGCTTCAAGTCTTAGGTATTATATTTGATTATTAATTAGGTTAATTTTTTTAACCTAATTAATTATAATATTGGAGTAGGGTGCAAACTAGGGTTAGGGCTTTACGGTGCGTCTTCCCTATATAAAGGGGTCTTCTCCATCTTTTGTATTCATTCCACAAAAAAATCAGTAATTTTCGTATTCCCATTAGTGAGAGAATTTGTGAGAGTTTATGTGAGTTGTTAACTTGTTATACTCTCTTAGTGTTGATCTCGGGGTGAGATCGCTTCGTTGTAATCTCTACCAATAGTGGATTCGTTTGTGCCTCTGTCGCCTGTGTTTTTTCCCGATTTGAGTTTTCATGTTAAATTCTTATCCCTTTTAATTTTACATTTACTTTCTCAATTTATTGTAGTCATCTTATTTCACTTCCCCTAATTAATTTGCTCGATATAACCTAAAATAACCCTAAAGGGGGGTGAATAGGGTTGTATAAAAATATATGCACTTTGGAATCACAAGGACGTTAATATCACTAATAAATTGAATAATACTTCTTTATTTGATTAACTTGAGATATAGAGAAGGTAGAGGGGATCGCAAACTCGGCAATTCTCATGACAGTAATGTCCTCAAAAACTGCTTACAAAGACAGAGCCTAGAACCAGGACTCTGTAGGGTAATCTAACTAATGAGATTGAAGAATTTCACAACTCACTAAAGGAAGAGCTTCTCTCACTTTAGCTACACTCTATAAGGGCCTCACCAGAAATACCCTTCTGGCTACAAACTCATCACTCAACACAAAAGTGGTTACACTCAGAATTTTCTTCACCAAAAATTCCTACACTCGATTTAACTTGCTTGGAATAGATTGTCTTTTGTAGAAGGAGAGGCAAAGCATTTTATATGCATTGATCTTCAGTGGCAACGACTCTGTCAGATTTCTTCCTTGTGCAGTTGATGCTTTCCATTTTAAGTCTGATTCTCCATCTTTAATCTTTTGGAAGCTTGAATCCTTTGAGCTTTGATTCGAAATCTGCATAGTAGTGCTTTAAATTAGTACAGGATAATTCAAAGAATATGCTGAGAGATATGATAGGATATTTGCGGATACTTCCTTGAATATCTCTGCAATTTTTCTTCTTTCAATCAAAACCAATATCTTGCGTCTGAGGTCCTTGAGAGGGCATTGGAAACTGCACTTGTTTCTTCATAACTCTTTCACAAACAAACAAACTCAACCCTGATTTGAAGCAAACAAGAGATTCTCTGATGATATTTTCGAATTTTGGCGGCACATCGCCGATTCAAGGTCCAAAAGTTCTAACACCAATAAATTAAAGACCTAAGAATCATTACCAAAGTAGTGGTACCAAAAAATTATTACCTTAAAAAAACAAGTACTTGGTCTAGTGTATCTTTGTGTTATGTTAGTTGTAGGTTAAGTATGATCATAACCTACAACTATATTTTAATCCACTTTTTATTTAATTAATCCCCTTAAATTAAATAGATAAGAAAGAATCACGAAATTAATCAAAATGAAACACAAAAATAAAAGAGACTAGCTCTAGACCACTGTCTAGACCGCTTGGCCTAAGGCTAGATGACTCAAGAAGCGTGTCAGGGCAGCTGTGGGCCATAGTCAGATCCCTTTGACTTTATCTTTTGGTTTAGGATGCTTGTCCTGGCAAGAAACCAAAGTTTTTTTGCCTTGAGAATCGAGCCCGAGGCTACTGTTTAAATCAAATGCAACTTTTCTTTCGTCTTTTCAATTCCAATTATTTCCATATTCGTTTAAGAATGCCAAATTAATTAAATCAGTTATATTGAATGTCATTTTTTTATTTAGAGTCACCAGTTAATCTTTAATGAGAATTAACAAACTCAAATTTAGTCTTCTAAATAGTGAACCATGAGATTCGGATTGAAGGGCGATGTTATGAATTTGATGATAAAATTTCTCAAATTCGCTCGTTCAAAAGAACCATCTCTTCTAAATTTGAATTTGTAACGCCCCACCCTAAGGGGGCTAGGCACGTCACTGCCGTGGGGTCCGGGTCCTCCTTGGACACCCATAAGGCTACTTAAGCTCCAAAACTATAACTATTCCCAAATATCGTAGGGTAGCGGAAGCTTTTCTCCATAACAAAACTCAAACTTAGGTCGTAGGAGTCAATCTAAAACATAAAAATCCATATATACTTACATTCAACAAAGTTTACACACAAAATACAACCACATTATACTTAACATCATTTTCAATATCAAACATATAACTTCAAGTCTCCTTCCTAGCCATAACTCCAAAAAGACTTCAAGAGCTAGTCATTAAGGTACCTTCCTGCCTTTCCGCTTTCAAAACTTGAAAAAAGGTGAGGTCATGAGCTCCTCGAGCCCAGCGAATAATCCTTATCTCCCCCGTTATCATATATATATCATTACTTTCTAAAATGCAGCAAACATAGGGAAGTGACAGAGGAACATATACCAAAGAATCACCTTAAGCTCATATAACTCAATCAGTCATTTGCTAAAAGAATCAAAACATACACATACGAAATATCACAAGTGTTATGAGACAAGCAACGATACTAACTCAGTCATAATGTCCCATACCATGTACGATTTAGGAGCTTTAGCTCTCACTAAAGTCCCCAAACAACTCTACTGTTAGTTTATTCACTAAACTATCCATGGTTGTCCCATACCAACCATGTCCCTTGGGCTCGCAGTCCTCACTCAAGTCCAAAAGGAAGTAAAGCCTACTAAGCTAGACCAATAACTCGAACATAACAATAACTCATACATACACATCACATAATTTACATAAACTATCACATTCTTATCAAAATCACATCACAGTTCTTAACTAAAGTCACACTTAATCACAATCTTCCAGTTTCGGAAAGCTTAACACAAATCGCAACATAACACAGTTTTCTCACTTAATTAGAGTAACTTACTGTAAGGGAACTCAACTTATCACTCACTCAATGGACTAGCACCTATATATCACAAGGGTCACAAACACATCCTGATGGACCGGACAATTCCCACTCAAAGTACCTACCAGGGACCCATCGTTCTAGAGCGTAGATATCCTCAATTCACAAATTATGCAGTCTCATTCACATCCTAGCGGATCGGGAAAAGCCCACTCAAGATACCAACTAGGAACTCACATAGATCCAAAACAAACAGGCCGAAAATCACATCCTGGTGGACCGGGCAGTGCCCACTCAAGGTACCTACCAGGCGACCTGACACAAAGACACTACTACTATGGCCATAGTCCTAGAACGACACATAAGCAATAACCCAAAGCAAGACACAAATCTCATTCCCCCAAACTTAGTTTAATCACACCATTAATAAGAACAAACTCAAGTTATTCTTTCTCTTCTCAAGCTATTCTTTCTCTTGAAGGTAAGTAAATTATAATAGTCAATAAGATAACCATCCACAAGACATGAGTACATTTTTCATCATAATAGTTGACATACCTACTGATTTCAAAGCATAATACATATTATTTTCACAATTGATAACTCTACTTAGCACACAAACAAACCTAATTTATCCCAATTAAGCATATATATTCAAAACTCCATAACTCTTAAAATGAACATTCTAAATTCTTGAAATCTTAAACACGCATAGTATATACCATCTATAATATACAGTAAAATTTAGAGCAATGAAATCCAAATACATAATTCACAAACAATCACGCAATTTCATCAAATTTGAACTGAACAACAGGGCTGTTTCACTCTAAAATTCATTTCTCACAGAATACAACTCTAAAATTCATGAAACTTTACCGCAAGCTGTCTAATAGCATCTAGAACCTACAGTAAAAATTTTGTTCAATTTGGATAAGCCAATAATTTAGGAAAAATCAAACAGTATCCCAATCACTGTTAGTATACAAATTTTTCTAATAATATTCATCCATAATTTTTGTTCTCTAAACCCTAAAATTCAAGCCACAACCACAATCTAATACATGCAAACCCAGATTCACAACCAAAACATCAAATCTCATCAAATTCACATACTTTAACAATCCAACACATGCAAATTAATGGTTGGTTTCTAACAACTCCAATTCTAATCTTTTTTTAAACCTTGAAAACAACTCAAATTCATGAATTCAATCCCAAATTCGAGTATAAATCATAATCAAAATCTTTCCCTATCAATTTTAATCAAAGAAAAGATAAGAATTACTCACATAATTGAAGAATCAAAACCTTAATCTTCTTCTTCCTCTACTTCTTGTTCTTCTTCTCTCTCTACCATTCTCTTTCTCTCTCTAAGAGTGTGAGTGTGTGTTTGTGAAAATGATGTGATACTAAGGACATACCTCCCCTAATTGTATTTTTCTTTTCTTTTCTCCTTTTCTTTTCTTTTTTTCCATCATACTAAACAAATACTAATACTAATGTTAACACTAATGCTAACATAGAGTCACACATAACCAAAGTATTATTTTTAACTTAAAAACATATATGTAATTCGCAATTGTCACATAATCCAAGAGTAAACAACATAAAAGTATATAAACAAATTTCATATCATAACACAACTCAAAAATAATTTTCTTAAAAAAAAAAAATCAGGGGTGTTACAGAATTTGAGTTAGAAGAAGAAAAGAGCAATGATATGCATTGATTATTTAACCATCATCATGCATAAAAATATAAAAGAAGTAAAAAACCAAAACCACAAATTAAATAACAAAAACTAAGTAACAAGAGTGTTTTATGTACTTATTTAATTAATCTTGAATTAAAGTGAAGAACATGTATGCATCATGTCTTATTCAAATTTTTTATTGGTTAAAACATAATATAAAAGTGGAGGAATAAATTAAATGGCAAGATTGACCGTAGAATGAAGTTATTAATGCATACAAATAATTAAAATATAAGCATGAGAGAAAATGAGGGAGCAAAGAGAAGAATAACCTAGTGTCACTACTATATGGAAGATCTGATAACCAAATCGAAGGCATCCCTATTAAAGAACAAGACAAATGGAAGATAAGTGAAGAAAGAAGAAGAGAAAAATTGCTATGAGGTTTCAAAGAAAGTTTACCGAATCAGAATGCAAAGTAGAAACTCAATTTTGATGGTCCAGGAGATCCCCTAGTGTTATAAATGAACCGGTGGAAGAAGTGGGTATGATAGACGCGTGATCTTAATTGTTCAAGAAAAAATTCTCGTACAGGGACGCTGAGTTTGAGACAGTGACAAGGAAAAAGAAGTTGGAGAGAAAACAAGTTGATTCCAACAATAAGAAAGCGGAGGTTACTACTCAATCCCACCAAGGATAATGAGTACCCTATGCTAGCTTAAACTACAAAGGTTTAGGCTACCCACAAGTAGTTAAGGATCCCAGTCGTTTGTTGTTTGATGAGGACCTATAAGCTTAGTTTGATTTTTCTCTAACATATCAAACTTAATGCTAGAGAGATGTTGGATGTTATTACTATTTTTTATCGTCTTAGTGTTGCTATAGACTAAGGGGTCAGGAAGGGGGTCTAGCGTTTATGTGGACTAAGGGGATTGGGGTGATATACTTTCAATGTCTTCGAACCACGTGGACACAAAGATTACTTGGAGGAACATGGATGTTGCAAGGAGATTTATGGGCATTTATGGTTACCTTGAGACAGGCAACAAGTAGAAAGCGACATGGTGTTCACAGTTCGGTGTGGTATGATGTGATTTCGATTTTCCGAAGCGATGAACCGAATGGGACGATTTTCTAAAATCATAAACCGAAATTGGAACCGGATAACCCGGTTTTTGAAACAGGGGCATCGCATTTAACAGTGCGATTTCACCGGTTAACCAGAACCGCCTTAATTTTCATCAATATTAGAAAAATCACCGTTCAATAAAAAAATAATAATAATAATCCAATTACATTACAAACCCTAAAGTCACTAATTAAGGGGAAACATAAAAAACAATTCAAAATTGATTCACGTCAACAAGTACTCTTGCCCCCTATTCCCTAATCAATTTTCAATTTTTCATTTCGTAGACTGAACTGGATTGGACTGACCCATGTAATTAATTTTCTTAAAGACAGATTCAACATTTGTTAACATGTCATCTATTTTGTAATCTTTTTACAAATATAAATAAATAAATATATATATATATATATATATATATATATATTATCGGTGCGGTTCCGATTCATGATCAATTTAAATATCACTTTGCATCCGGTTTTTCCGGTTTGGTGCACCAGATTTTGAAAGTGGTTCGGTTTTGTCGATTCACGGTGCGGTTTTATCGGTTTTCGGTTCGATGTAGCAGTTCCAGTTTTTTGAACACCCCTAGAAAGTAGGGGTGTCCAAAACCGGTTAACCGCAATTTCGGTTTACGAATTTAATAAACCTAAACCTAAACCGCAACCGGTTAACCGCTTTTGGAAACTAGAAACAAAAACTAAATTGAAACTGCATTAATAACATGGTTAACTGATTTTTGGTCAGTTTATAGTTAACCGCGGTTAACCGCTGGTTGTTAAAAATTTAAAGTAACAAGTAAGAAAAATTAACATTTTGCTTTAAAATTTCAAAATTTGCAACTAAATTAATCAAGACCGGTTAACCGTTTCACAAAAATGCAAACTGAAACCTAAACCGCTTATACCGGTTTGGTTAACCTAAACCGCAATTTTCAAAAAATCCAAATGGTTAACCGGTTTTACCGATTTGGTTTATGCAGTTTTGCGGTTTGGTTTTTGGTTTCGGTTTTTGTTGGACACCCCAACTAGAAAGCGTGTGAGTTCTTGCTGGATTAAAAGTTGCATTCTGATCTTCCATGGCTCATGGGAGTGACCTTAATGAGATACTTTACCACTTGGAGAAGTGTGGAGGCCCTATGAAGTCAGATAGGGTCTTGGAGGCTTTTTATTCCACCCTTGACAATTTGTAGCTTGCTTGAATTAGGGGCTAGTGGATACACATACATTGGTGGAATGGCCATGAGGGGTGGATTTTATTGAGGAAGTGCTAGATTAGTTTGTGCCTTGACTGCAGATTGGCTTGGTCTCTTTCTCGAGGCCCAGGTCTTTCACATTGATGATGATATCTCATACCATCTACTAGTTATCCTGAAGTGTTTCGAGTCTCATCATAATATAAGAAAGCAAAAAAAGAAGGTGCTTTGAAGCAATGTGAATCCTTGACAACTGGTGTGATGATGTGATTGAAAATAAATGGCAAGTGCCGATGACAGGAACTTTTATTGATATTTGTCTAGGGAAAATTAACTCTTGCTTGGATGCACACACATAATGGAACTCTAACGAATTCAGGCATGTTTTGCATGAAATATCAAAGATTTCTACCAAATTTCAATACACGCATGATCAATCAAATGGAAGAATCTGTTGAATGAATGTGACAATGGTGAAGTAAAGAACAACTTATGTGGTGGCAGTGGTCCTGATTCAATGTATCTTCTATGGTGACCATAATGCCAATTGGTTTAATCAACGAGCATGCAAGAGGAGGAAAGCTAAATCAATCGAGGAGTTGAAAGATGGGTCAAGACAAACTTGTACAAACGAGAACCGACAAGACATTATAACGAGCTAATTTGATAAACTCTTCAAATCCGAGGAGCATGTGCTGGTAAACCAAGTTATTGACTTTGTTGAACCTCAGGTTATAGAGGTAGTGAATAATAAGTGGTCCAAACAATACACAAAGGAGAAAGTTTATAATGCTCTTAAGTCCATGAACCCAAATAATGCCTGAGGCCTGATGAATTGCCCCTATTTCATCAGAAGTACTGGAATGATGTTGCAAGTGTTGTGTTGGCAATTCTAAACGGTAGCGACATCCCATAGTAGATGTACCACGCTCACGTGGTGTTGATTATGAAGAAGAGCAATTTAGATGTGGTAATCGACTTTTGCTCTATCAGTTTATGTAATGTTTGTTATAAGATTGTTGCAAAAGTTATTACAAAGTGTTTGAAAAGGTTCTTGCTTGACATTATCTCAATTAATCAAAGTGTTTTTACGTCGGGTCGGTTAATTATTAAAATTATACTTGTATCTTTTGAGATATTCACTAAATGAATAATAACCTGGCAATGAATATGAGTATGATAATTAAGCAAGACTAGGCTAAGGCATATGGCATATGACAGAGTCGAATGAGCTTTCTTGCGGCAGATGATAATCAAATAGGGGTTCAAAAGAGCCTGGGGTAAGCATTGTAATGAAATGTGTGGAAACTGAAATGATAAACCTCAATTTAATTTTACTGCCTTAAACCTTGGTTTTCTAGCTTTGTTTCAGGGGTGTTTGACTTACTTCGGCACAAAATCGACTTGGTGTAGCTCATATTTGCTTATTGTAGCTAAAAGTGCATAATTGTGTCAATTGTAGGTGAATTTTGGGTGATTCACAACATTTTTATGATCGTTGAATGAAAGATGTGGAAGCCACGGAGAAGCCATGATGATTTTGAGGTTTTCAGTCCCCGCACACTCAGGCGCACAACCGTGTGCCAGTCCAGAATCAGGCATAAACTGCACAATTGGCGCATACCCCAGACAGTGGTTTTAGTTTTTAAGCTTTATTTTATTTCGAAATAGGGGCAATTTTCATTTTCTATGTTAGGTTTGAGAAATGTTTCTCTCTCACCTCTCTAGAGGCTTTTAAGTTAGTTCTTAGGTTGAATTTGTTTCTCTAAGCAAAAGATTCATGGATTTCGCTTTCAATTCCATGATTCAAGACTAAGTTTATCTTTCTCTTTATCTTTCTCTTTGTGTTTATTTATGTTCTTGTTAGATTCATTTTGTTTCTCTTTAATTACCTTAGTATGTTAATTAAAGTTTTGTGTTGCTTGGGTTGTGATTGATGTATTTGATGATGAATTACTCTTTTTTAGGTGTAATCTATCCAAATTCATGTTTGTAATGTGAGGTTTTCTCTTTGCGCACCAGGTGTTCGATGAAATGCTCAAAAGAGTGTTCATATGTATTTTTAGGCAATTGATTTACGATGAAGGGTGATGTTAATTTGCTAGCATGGGTATATAAACTAGTTAGGGTTTTTGACATGAGAATAGTCGAATTTTGATTAGGTTTAGGGTTGTGTCATTCTATAGTTTAATTAGACTAACTTTATGAGAATAAGCAATTAGAATAGTTAAGCTAGCCCGTGACCCTCGAGAGAGGGCTTGGGCAAAGTCTCTAACCCTTGATAGAGGGCTTTGGCGTAATTTAATGGTGCAATCAACTATTTTTAATTACTTGTTTAGAATTGGTAGATTAGGATATTCAAATTGATTAGTTGTTAAATATTGATTTTGCAGCCTGAAAATCTTTTATTGCTTGCATAGTTTGTAGTTTTTATATCATAACCACCACTTCCCTAGTTTATTCGCCTAACTCGAAACACTTTGAGTCAATTCTGATTGCCTGGAACAAAACATCCTGTGGATATAACAACTATACTCCCAAAAGTACGACAATGTTATTAGTGGCAAGCCATGAGGGTTTGTCAAACCTAGTAGAGGGCTAAGATCGGGATACCCAACCTTCCCTTATCTATTCTTGTTTGTTACTGAAGCACTCTCCTGCTTTGTCACTAGAGTTGTCTCACATGGACAACTCACTAGTTACAAAATTTGTGGGGCAACCCCGACTGTCTCAAATTTATTATTCGCTGACGACTCTCTTTGGTTTGCTAGAGTTGCAGTCTCATAGACATAGGCTATTAAGAATCTCCCTCAATTTTATGAGAGGGCCTCTGGATGAAAATTCATCTGTTGTGTTTAGAAAGGGGTCCCTCAATAGTGAAGAAACAAAATTCTATTGTTCTCGATATAAAGGAGCCTATATTCCATGAAAAATGTCTTGGCCTTCCAACTTAGATGGGGCACTTAAATATGACATTTGCAAGTATAAAAGACAAAGTGACAAAGAGAATGAAGGGGTGGATGGGAAGAAATCTATCATGGGCATGTAGAGAGATCCTTATATAGAACGTTGGTCCAGGCGATGCACTATTATGCTACGAGTATTTTCAAACTTCCGAGCTCTTTTTGCTATAGTATCCAAGGCATTATAAATAAGTTTTGGTTGGAACAAAGGAATGCACTAGAAGGTTGCATTGGGTGAACAAGCATAAGTTGTGTGAGCCAAAACTGAAAGAAGGACTTGGGTTCCAAGACTTGAAAGATTTTAATGAAGCAATACTAGCAAAACAAGTTTGGCGTTTGATGCATATCCAAGAGTCTCTTGCATATAAATTACTTAAGTAGAAATACTTTCCTATTGTTTCAGATGCAAGCTCACATGCTAGTAATAGAAACTATACTTGGATCGTCGGTGATGGCTACAAATTGAATATATGGGAGTCATGTTAGCTACCAAGATCAACCTCCTTTAGAGATGTTACTTTGAAAAAAAGAGGAGCTTGCTCTTTTGAGAGTGGGAGATTATTTATCATGAGAGAGACACCTGGATGGAGGACATGGAAAATCCCATTTTCTTGCAAGCAAATGTTGAACTTATTAAATCAATACTTCTAGCCACGTCATGGCCGATTGACAAACTGGCATGGCATTGTGCTCCTTATGGTGAAATCACTATGAAGTCACCATATCATATAGAATGCTAACGGAGTGGAAAAGTTAAAACACGCATAACTTAAGTGGTAGCTTGTCCAAAACAAACTTTTGGAAGCAAGTTTGGCAATTGATCGTCCCTCCGAAGATGAAGAGGTTTGTATGGAACATAATTGTTAGAGCTCTACTAACTAGAATAGGGCTAGCTAAAAGAATCAATACAATCCAATTGACCTGCTTGCACTGCAAGGAGGAGGAAGAGACCACCATGCATGCATTCCTCTTATGTCAACGCGTTGGAAATGCCCCGACAATGTTCAAATACAACCGAGTACTCAAGCCAACGTGGCACGGTGGTTGATTTCTTTGCTAGAAGATCTATTAACCGGTGATTGAACAGTTCAATCACAACCGTGACAGTTGATCCTACATGATCACACAAGTCAGTACCTTAAGGCAAGAGTATGTGAGAAAGATGGCCGGATCAATAAGGTATTGAACCGGAGAGGACGAAAAACTCCTAGGGGGTTAAGAGGGAACACTACGGAGGGTGGCAAGGGCCACCACGGTCTGTGGTGCCCTCCTAGGTTGCAGTTTTGGTTCTGCACCTCACCACGGTCCGTGGTGATTCCCAAGCATGCGTCCCACATCGAAAGTGAAATGTTTATTTCACGTCCCTCTCCCCTATATGAAGGGGTTCCCCCTTTGGATGGAAAATTGTCTTTCAATCCCAAGTGGCCATTTATAAGGTTAGTCTCGATAATTGATATTTAAGGGATACCAGGAAAAGCTTTCTTTGAAAGTTCCCTGTTTTAGGAGTCTCGGGGTGATTCCCGAGAAACTACCCTAAGGAAGGAAGGACGGGCCGTATTGGATACGGTCAAACATACTCTTTTGACCGGGGTTAAAACGATCTAGCAGTCGTGCCGAAAGGTACTGCGTGAACCTTTGTGGAGGATTCCTATTTTGGAATCTTCTACTCGGAGTCCCTCTGGAGTCGGAGCGTTAAAGAGTACAAGGTCGACCGATGCGTTACTATTTGAGAGACCTGAGGTAATACTAAGCCCCTGCTATTTCGACTCTGTTGTTTATTGTTTTGGGTTAGTTCAGATTAGGTGGGAATCATAATGGTTAGGATTCCTTTCCGCCCTCAATCAGGGTGGTCCCGATTAGATCGAGCCTATCTCTTCTTGTGGCCTAGATATCTAGGTCTAGACCACCATAACCCATCAGTGGTATCAGAGCCTCAATAGCATTCTTATGTTTTGCCTATCTCTCTTATATGTTTCAATTGTTGAAGCATGTAGAGATAGGCTTGCTAGATTGCTTGTTTATGCCTTTTATGCTATAATCTTGGTAGATATGTTAATTTGGCATGTTATGTTGGTTAGCCTTGATTATTAAATGTAATGATCTT
This sequence comes from Portulaca oleracea, assembly GCA_029582165.1. Classification (NCBI taxonomy): domain Eukaryota; kingdom Viridiplantae; phylum Streptophyta; class Magnoliopsida; order Caryophyllales; family Portulacaceae; genus Portulaca; species Portulaca oleracea. Next base: position 9,079,673 of record CM055893.1, read on the forward strand.
GTTATGGTTGAACCTTGGCTTATGATTGATTGGATATTGGTTTGGATGTTTTGTGTTGCTTATTTTCTTTGTGATCACATATTGGTTTTCCATATGATATGAGGGAAGCTTTGGTCGTGGAAATTGTTGCCATAACCATAGGTCCGCATTGAGCTTCACCCCTTGTTTGACAAGGAATCTCGAGCACCACACTAGGTGTCTTACTCGGGATTTTGGTGAAACTCATATCCTTTCTTCTCTCACTTTGAGCCTCTTGAGTAATTGTTGCGTTTGAAACCGTATTCACGATGGTTCTCGTGATCATATTGGATTCCTTTTGAGCATCTTGAGTAATTGTTGCGTTTGACGTAGGGGTGGCAAAATTTTGTCCGACCCGAATGACCGAATTTGTCCGACCCGAAAAAATCGAGTTTAGGACATGGTTTGTCATTCGGTCATGACCGAATTTAAATTCGGGTCGAGTTCGGGTTTGGTATTCAAATTCGGGTTGACTGAATTTTGGTTAAAATTTAGATTCGGTCAATTCGGGTTCGAGTTGACCGAATCCGAGTATGAAGATAGTGTTAATAATTCATGTAAAGAGCCTCAAATTTCGTATTCGGTCAAGTTTGGTCATTCGGTCAGATTTGGTCAACTGGTCATATTAGGTCTAAAAATCTAGTATTCAGTTAATTTTTAGTTTTGACAAAAAATTAAATTCGGTCATTCGGTCAAATTCGGTCATTCGGGTTCGGGTCGATCTGGTCATTTTATCTGAATTAAAATTTGGTAAGGGTCCGGGTCTAGGGTTTTTGACCGATTACCCGAATTGACCGAACCCGATAACACCCGGACTCGAATTTTTGCCACCCCTAGTTTGACGCCATACTCACGATGGCTCTCTTGATTGTTTTGGATTTCTTTTGAGCATCTTGAGTAATTGTTACGCTTGATGTCGTACTCGTGATGACTCTCGTGTTGGTATTGTATTTTCATGAGGTTGGACATAGTTTGAATGTGCGTGACATATGATGTCACACTCATAACTAGTGTCACTTCATGATTTCTTCAAACAGCAAACCTAAAGGATTTGTGGTTTGGGACTAAAATGTTTAGACTTGAAATCTCGGGTTTGTTTAACTTCCCGGTTAAATTAGATTTAACCTGCAGTGTTGAACTGGGTGATTCCATTCAAGTACTGCATTATGGGAAAAGTTGATTTAGGAAATCAACCTCCAATCGATAAGTTGGGCATAAACAAATCATTGCTGTGGAGATGGTCGCTGGGTGATTCCAGTTAAACCTCTACAAAATGATCCTCAGCATGGATTAGGAATCTGCTAAGTAAATTTGCTCGATTTTGGAAATAGAGCAAAAATGAGTATGTGTCTAGCCTCGAAATTTGGAATTTCAAGAAGGAAAGGTGTTTCCTATCTTGCCTGAAATTGTTTTAGGTTGGAGATCTTAACTTAATAAAATTGGATTTTGTTGAGTATGCATGTGTAATTTCTTTCTTTTGTTTGGGACCTGTTTGATGCTAAATTACGTTTGCTTTATCCCGGGATTTCGGTTGATATATTGCAAGTTGGATGCCTTTTATAATTGTTATTGAAGCATATTTTGACATATGTTGATCTGTCATGTGTAAATTTACCAAAATTATTTGCTTGATCGCATGTACTCTTAGTATGGCCTTAGCTAGTTTGGTTTTACCGGCCTGCGTGCCGGATTGGGTGAAATACGACATGTGTGCCGTCGATTTTGAATATGTTTTCAATTTAATTTGATTAAAGTTGTAATTTATATTTGAAATCAATGTAATCTTATTTGATGAGACCCACTTGTAAATCTTGTAATGTGGAGACATGAAGTTGAGTGGGAGTCCAATGCAACTTGGATGTTGGTTCGAGTGGGAGCCAATATATGTATGTTGCAATGTTTCAAGAAGAAGTTCTTGAAAGCATTCAGAAGATGTTCTTGAAGTGCAGATAAAGAAAATCCTTGAATCATTCAAGTTGGAATTCTAGAAGTTTCAAGAAAGAGTTCTTGAAGACTTGAAGACTAGCTTATCTTAATCAAAATTGTTTAATTAAGTTTAGGAGGCCATACTAGGGGTTTTATGTTTATGCTTTGAATGGTTCTTAGCAAGTTTTAATCATTTATTATGATTTTCGTGCTTGATTCACAAGTTTCACCTAGAATCGTATGCTTAGGATAATAAATTTGTACTCTCTAAAATTTGGATGTGTGATTGCTCACCCTGACAACCACCACTTGGATCATAGGCGGTCATTGCCAAAGCAAGTCATCCATGGATCGGTAACAAGTTGGGTGGAAGTTAGTCTGTCCATAATGGCGGGCTAGAGGGTCTAGAGTCATGAGCAACAGAGAGAGGTGATGTATGAGATACACACACTCTCGCCAAGAATCGTTTAGAACGATTGATTATGAGATGATCTAACTTAGGCGATCTGGCACGAGGTTTGTTTGGGATAAAGCTCACTCGATGTCGATTTGTGCCTGTTGGGTCTTGGTTACATTGAAACACTAATTGAGAGTTAAGTGTGTTTTAATGTTGAAATTAAAATCGGTTTAATTTCTAGAGTTTATTGATGTTTAAAATCCGGATAAAATCGTTCTGACTTGTAGATTCATAATGTATGTTGTTGATCTCCTTTTCCATCTTTACCTCCTTAAGAAGGAGAAGCTCACTGGATCTACTTATCTGAATTAGGCCAAGTATTTGAGAAATGTTCTCAAGGCTGAGCAGAAAGAGTATGTGCTTGACATACCTAAGGGCGACCCCCCTCCCCCGGCCGATAATGCTTCGGAAGTTAAGAAAGCTAAATGGAAACGTCATTGTGATGACGATACCTATATGGCTAAGTTGATCTTGGATAGTATGTCTCAGCTGCTCCAAAAATATTTTGTGGGCATGCCGTCTTTCAAGATTGTCTCGCTCTGTAAATCTCTGTACATGAAGCAGATCATACAGGAAAGACATGAGACTGTTAGCAAGATCTTCAACTCAAAACTGGAGGTCAACGAACCTGTAGGGCCACATGTGTTGAAGATGATTATTCACTTTAACAACATGAGCTGGCTGGGCTTTCCCTTTGACCTTATCTCGGTTCTTGACATCATCCCGAGCTCGTTGCACGATGGATTCCAGTCTTTCACGATGGATTATATCAAGCAAGGGCATGAATATAGCTTGTTGAAGCTGCAAGAAATGCTCATAGTGGTAGAGAGAGACTTGATTGCTTCTAACGAGTCTTACAAGATCGTTTCAAGGGTCAAGAAGGGAAAGCGCCTCAGAAGGACTGCCAAGTCAAGAAGTGCCTTGAACATTATGAAGGCTAGCGTAAGGTTGTTGCGTGGGTCTAAGATCTCCAAGAGAAGGCTTGCCCAAAGAACCTGTGTAAGATCCGGGAGTTTTATTAAGACTAATTACTTTGATTAAGGGTCTAATTTGGGTTTAGTTATTTATTTATGAGATTAATTGTTGTATTTCTATATTATGTGGATATTATTTTATTTATTTATTTATCAAAATTAGAGTTTTATTAGAAGAGTTGACTTGTTATATTATTTGGTAATTAGGTTATAGATTGAGGAAAAAAGGGAATAAGAGAAGGGGGTTATTATTTGGATTGGGATACAATTAATAAGTAAAAGAGAGTAACTCCCTTTCTCTTTCATTTGGGGGTTTCACGCAAAGAAAAAAAAGGGGGGCAAGCCCTTGCTTTCCTTCGATGAACACCACACAGAGAGAGATAAAGAGAGAAAGAGAGAGAGAGAGAGAGAGAGAGAGAGAGAGAGCGGTAGCAGTGGCGGCAACGACGGCGGCACCGCCTAGTCGCCGGTCGTCGATAGCAGGAGAGAAAGCGAAGAGGGGGGACGATGGTGGTAGCCGTCGGTGTCGATGAACACGGGGAGGATTTGAGGTGGTCGAGCAAGGCAGAGACAGAGAAGGCCAATGATGTGGTGGCTGAACCACCGGACTGGGCAGCGGCGGAGGTCGCGGGCGGCCTGGCGCGTGACAGAGGAGGGTCTGGGGAGGTCTGAGTTAGGTCTTTGGATGGTTTTCCGGGCTGCCCTGAATTGAGACCGTAACTGTTCAATTGAGAGTCAAAGTGGGTAATCTCTGTCCCTCTTAATAACTGTTAAGTTTCAAGCTTAATTAGTAGATTTCGAATATTGAGTTTATGCCTGAAATTGTTAATTATATTGGGATGATTGGATTGAATTATGTAACCAAGTTGGGAGTTGGTTGGTGTTTGGGTTGAACATAGAGCGTCGAGGTTTGTTTGGGACAGTGTATGTGAGGAGGGAGCCCGGGTTGAATTGTGAAATTGGAATACTTTGGGTTGAACGATGGAAAGAAATGGATTATTGTTTGAGTATGCTGAGAACTGTTCTTGTTGTTATGGATGCGTAGTTTTACATGTGGATATATCGTTAGTATATTCAACGGTTTGAGTTAACTTTAGAATGAATATTGATTTGGCCGATTATCAGTATAATGTGCATAAAGGAGCTTCCTACGACTTATATGTGTTTAATTTGGTTATTTAAGAGTAAGACATGCATAAATGAAACTTGGAGGAGTTATTTGACTAACGAATGAAACTTTTATATCTCAAAGATACGTCGTAATTAGGCATTTTGACTTCTATTGTAGTGTGATTCGAATTTATACTAATTGCTAGACTTTGTATGTGAATTTAAGTACCCGTGTGCATACTTTTCCAATTATTTGAAGTTTATGCGAACTTGAAAGATATTCTATGCTTTTAATTGAAAAGAAGGTATTCCAAAGGATTTCTAAGGGTATTTTGATCGACACTGGCTTTTTCAAGACGCTAAGAAGTATTGAATGCATTTTTGATATTTAACAAGACTTATTTGATACTTTTGTATACTTTAAGTTGGTTATATGATTTCTATGTGGTGGTTGATTATTTTAAAGGTATATGAATTTATTTATGGGGGATTTGGTTTCTTGAATGGGAAAAGAGTTGGAAAATGTTCTATTGAGCTATTTTGATTTAAATGAAGGGTAAATTCCTATTTTATGTATATATGAGATTTTGGAAAGCGGGTTTGGATGAGAAGTGTATGGTATGGAATTGTTATGCGATTTACAAGTTTGAAATGGTTTTCGGGCTAGGTTTATTGCACTAGGTACTGTGGACTAATTGGAAAGTCGACATTACCACCTGTAACGGGGAACCGAATCAGCTAGGTATATAAAGTCCATTAACGTCAGAACTCCCGGGAAGTTAAACTAACTGTCTTAAAGGAGAATCGGCCCCGACTGGAGAGTGCTGAAAGTACCCTACGCCCATGTTATTGGTATTTTCGTACAATAAAAAGAAAGAAGGATTTTATTAAACCGTTGGTTTATTGGAAACAATTATATATTATGGTTATAAATGGTTGGAAAAGGCAATTTGAATTACTTCTAGTACTTGTTTCAAAGTGTGTGAATTACTCTTCAAATATTGAAGGTGTTGAGTTCTTATTTGCATTGATTTTGAAATGTTTTGAAGTATGAATAGTATCCTACTTGAGAATTGTGAAGTTTATGAGTTGTGTGTAACTATGTTCAAGCCGAGTTTCGAAAAGATCTTGTGTTTTAAATAAATAACTTACCTTGTTATTAATGATTTATATATGTGATATTTGAGCTTTTGAGTGTGTCTTTCAATTAAACGGATGCATTGCATGTGAATCTTGTTCTGATTGGTTACTTTGGTTGCTAAATGAAATGTGCGAATTACTTGTGGGATTGTACACTATTAGGAGGATCTATTATTGAGTTGGATGCGGCCTATTGAATTACTAGAGTACTTGAGATGTATTTTGATGGTTTCCTGACCGTTTTTATGACTAAGAAGAAGATCCCCTACTCTTTAGTTGACTTATAAGATAGGGGTTTGCATAATGACTCCACATGAGACATGTAGACCTTTGAATGGAAACCCTATACCTAGTTGCCTACTTATTGAGTTATGAAGTGACCAAGGGATGCTTTTATATTTTTTGATTGTACTTGGGTGAGTACTGAATTAGGCTGACTCCTATATTACGTGGCTTGAATCTTAATGGTTGTTCCAGGGTACAGGTTGCCCACTGAGCTATAGTTTGCTCATACCCCTCTCTCCCTCCCCCTTACAGGCCCATATGATGATGAGAAGCTGATCGGTTATTTAGAGATTTAAGTATTTCTAGTTGTTCCTGTTTTGGAGAGTAATTGTTTTGTAATTGAATTGTTTTGTAAATATATTTGGAATGCTTGGGTTGTTTTATGCATTTAGATTGTTCTGCGAGCGTGTGGCTTGTGATTTACTCCGGCGTGTGGCCGTTGAGTTTGTTTTTTGTTTATTTTGTTTATTTACGGGGATGTAAGGCTTTAAGCCTTGGAAACGACCGTATTACAAAGGGAACTCTGCCGGATTTTCCTCAGGAAATTTTGAAGTTAATTTCTAAGTTCTCTTTTTTATCTTTCTCAACCTTAATTAGGTTGAGATTGACCTTAACAGCCTCTATTAAGGAGCAGGTTGTTACAACCTGACAGGCTTGGAGTATGAGAAATGGAATTTCTTGAATCAGGTACATATGTGATTGAATATATCCTAAATATCTCTACTTTTGGGTATTGGATACCAGCTTAAATCTCACATTTGTTGAAATGTGCAGGATGGAAGCTGAAAAGTGGATGGGACAGCAAGGATAGGAGTTGATCTTAGCATGAGAAACAAGCAAGGAGTTGCTAGTTTATGCTTTAAGATTTTGGTTTGTCTTTTCCTTCCAAATGAGTACTTGAACTCAATAGTTGTTGGTTCATGTAAATAATCAGAAATTAGATATCTGTTTTGAGTTTTGGAATAGATGCTTATTCCTTTTGAAATTGTAAAGGTGATGCTTTAATTTCTAAGGAATGAATATATTATGATACTATCATTTGTTGAATGACTAGTATATTTTGGATTAAGATAAACATATTCATTACATTTAATGAAAAATAAGTTGATTGTATGAGCCATCACTTTTTGGTTTTCCACTTCAGTCATTTTAATAAGAACATGCATTCATATGTTGCTTCCAGCAGGCATTTTGGATTGGTTGGACTTTGAAACACTAGGTGTTTGCAAAGTATATCTGATAGGACAAATGACTTTATCATCTTTTCACTTGAATCGATAAGCGGGCTAGTAAAAGGTTTAGGGCTGATACATTTGAGATGTATTTGGCTACACCAGAGACTAGTACCAAAAATGTGCGAGAATACTTCATTGTCTTGTATGAGAGTTCGAGTGGACATGGTTATGCCACTTAATGTGTTATGTTTTGGAATCCTTTAAAGAGTTTAAAGATTTCCTGAATGAAGTTGTAGGACCCGGAAAATTCTCGTTCGGGGAGATTATTTCGGATGCGCTACTTAATGATCGGGAACCGACTAAGGTTGCTTAATCTTTAAATAAGGATATTTTTATTTTCGAAATTCGTTTTCGGGGTGATGATACTTTATTTATTTGCAAACCCCTTTTTATTATTTTAATTATTCGAAATTACACAAAATATTTTCATAATAATTTGATACCGGCCCAAACACCAGATTCAGGCCCAAGAAGGAACAAGCGGGCCACCAGAATTCATCAAAACCCGCAAGGGTTTTAATGATTCCTGGACTGGGCCTCTTGCTTCTTCGGCCCAGAGAGATGTGGATTGAAATTGATAAAACCCGCAGGGATTTTATCAAAATCTGATCCATTTCTCTCGGGTCTAGCCTTGAATTAGTGAGAGAGATGTACTAAATCATTTTTTAAATTATTTTTATGCAAAAACGAATATTTTAAATAATTAAACGGATTGCAAGAAGGAATTAAAGAGTCGCCAGCCGATTTAAGGAAACCGACAAACCATAAAATGATAAAAAAAATTACTCCGGTCTACGAACCTGATTTCTAAGTTCGGGGGTAAGGTTACGAATTTGGGAATTAAAATAATTCTTGAATTCGTCTGTTTAACAAAACAGACTCTACTAAAATCGAACTTGAAATGAAAAAGAGTGGGAAGAAGTTTAAATAATTTCACAAAATTATATTCTTGATCATGCAATATAAAAAGATGACGTTTTATTTTACAAAAACATGTACAAGTAAATGGATTAAAGCTTCAATTACATGATTAAGTACAATAACGAAAAGCAAACCTCACTAGGAATGGATGAGATGGAAATGTAGATCAATCTTCTTGACTTAGCCTCGCATTGGAGCTTGAATGGAAGGATGTATATGAGGATGGTTATGGGGGGTGGTATGATAATGTAGTGATGATGAGAGTGATTAGGGGAGCTTTAGAAGAGTGAGGATATGAGTGTTTATGGAGGGATTAGTTTGTGAGAAAGTTTGGGGTAGAATAATGGAGATAGTTGATGGAGTGAGGGCGGAATGGAAGGGGTATTTATAGGTGAAGGGATGAAGGTTTTGGAGGGAAATGGTGGGGTACATATCCCCATGATCATGCCTCTGTCCCATTCAATCACATAACCCCCGCAGGTTTTGGCAAGTCAATGCAGGTCAACCCACGTTGGCTAAAATCGTGGGGTTTGCATGGGGATGATTTTGGCGCTAGCTTCACAAAATAAAACCCCCGCGGGTTTTAAATCATCTCACACGGATCGCTGACGTGGCCGGCCAAAACGACGCGTTCAGTTCTGGGTTTATAACCCTCGCGGGTTTTGTTTGCTCTCCTGGGCCGGATTTGCTTATTGGGCCAGATTTCTGGGTCTGGGAATTAATAAAACCCGCAGGGCTTTTAAAATTAGCTAAGTGCAACTTCGAATGGTAATAACTCTTTCATCCGCACTCCGATTGAGGCAATTCAAAAGGTGTTGTAAAGCTTATGATGTGTACTTCACTCTTATTAAAAGAAATAGGGCCAACAAGACTTGTGGAAAAAATGGGATTCGAAATGGTGGGCATATGCATGTTGAAAGGGTGGAAAATGAAGGCTTTTGTGGTGGGTTGGCCCGGTAGCTTTTGACTAAGGAAAGCCCATTAGATTTTCTTTCATGCTAGCCTCTTTTCTTGTTATGCTTGATTTTTACACTTGCCTCGATACAAAATCCGGTGTCTACAGAAGTATAGAAAATGCTTGGCAAGACAAAATTGAAAGCCCTTCAAGTGAGTCTAGGTGCTGAAGTTTTGAGCCAAGAGTTTGGTTTTCATCGAAGAGATCGTAAAGTCTCACAAATCTCATTCCTTTAAAAGCACCATGGTTGATGGTGTGTCTTGTAAAGGGAATCATACCCTACTGGTTATGGTATGATCGATAACTCTTGAGTCAAAAGTCTTATGTTTGCTGTTGAGGGCCTGTTCTTGATAATTGCCTATATGTTCTAACCTTTTCTGTCTTCAAAGCTGTTAGAAAGACAGCATATTGGATATGGAGAGGATTTGTTCCTTGTCTGTCTATTTTGATTTGAGGTTGTGAGAATCATCAATAGGTTTGGCCTATTACCTGTCTTACACTCGTATCAAAAAGATGTTTCTTCATGGATTGTCCACAAGAAACTAAAAGTTCTTCTTATGCACTCATTCTTATGAAGATGTGTTTGTACCTCAAAAGCTTTCTCCTTAGAGACATGGTGTATCTCTAAGAGAAAGAGTGGAAGAGATTTTATGAACTTACTGAAGTTCATGAATCTCAAACTACTTCTCCCCTTCCTATCCATAACACCCTATTACTCTCACTCAAAACACTTCCTGAAAGTTAACAAGTTTGAGTTCAGTAGTTGAGGTTTAGATGGATGAGGGTCAAAAGTGTTTGAGGACCACACTCAAGGAGTTGAGAGGCTGGTTGGATGCAGAACTTGTGGAAGAATCTTTTGGTAGATTGGGTAGACATGTGTGTCAGCTTAAGAGATGTGGTTATCTAGTTGTTGACACCTGTGTAATACTTTTGGAAGTAATAAGTCTACCACCTACAAAACAAGCTTTGAAAGTGAAGTCATGATTCTTTCAAAAGGATTAGAGTCATATAATTCTGAAATGGACACCATGTAACACAACCAAGTTTTGAACTTGGGGGTCTTTCCTGAATGTGTGAGAGCCATCAGGAGACCAAGTGGATCATTATGGTAATGAATCAACATGGATGGTTATTTGGGTGGTTATAAGGCCTTACTAGTTGTTAGTGATCTATTTTCTTAGTGGTGACTGTGAAGTAGACCTTTAATCAGTAGTAGACCCATAACCCACAAGTCCATTAGGATACTCCAAGCCATAACCACATAATATGACTATGACTTTTGGCAAAAGGACATTGAAACTTCTTTCGTGGATTTAATTCAAGAAACCGGGAGTGTACACGACACGTCCCATTGGTCCCAGAAGTTTTGAGGTTCCCAAAATTGTTGGGAAGGTCCACAAGCTGAGAGCAGTCAGTTGTGATCGTCAGCATAGGCATGGAGTTAAAGATCAATCATTGATCAAGTGATCAAAAGAGTTTGATCGTCTGAAGAATCCAGATATTCTTGAAGTTGCAAGAAATTCAGTGGGAGCATGGTTGTCCTGTCTGGTCTAGTAGATGGCCACATACTCCAAGTTAAAAATGGTTTTCCTGACCTAATGTTCTGGACTGAAGGTGCATGATTTTCATTTTTGAAAGGACCTTGATAATGCTCAATGCAATCTTGGAGCTAAGGTCTATAGATATAGATCGGTGTGTGTAATTATTTAAACAACTTATGATGATAAGTCACTGAAAAGGTTCAGCAAAACTCCAAGAAGGGGATTTGATCCCTAATGGCATCATTAGTATTACATAACTTGGTATGGAAGGATGTAGTTAACATTCGAATCCCAAGAGTAGATGTGAAATCTGATCTATTCTTTGGTAATAGATCAATTATGAATGTCGTTGTGAGTATTGAGTTGTCGAAAACAAATTCTCTTAAGTTTGGAAGGTCAGTTTCAATGGGATTGAAACATTGGTCTAAAGTGTTCATCATACTCAAGAACGTAATAAAACTAAAGATATGTCTTTGGTTTTATGGAAAGGACAAATGGAAAATGTGTAAAGTGTGTAAAGAGTTACACCGGTACTTGACACATAACAGACAGTGATGGTTACCAGAATCAATCTAGTCACGTCCATTTGAAGATCGTACAGGTTGTAACTTGGAAGAGTTCTAAGTAGACTCCTCTTGAGGAATCTGATTTTAAGTCTAAGTACATCTCGGCTTGATCGGGAAGTTGCCTTGGTGACTGTATGGATGAAGGAGTTCATCAAAGAACTTGGCGTCTAGTGTTGCGCAGTGAGAGCTTGGTTCTTTCCTTTTAGGGGGCCATTGCTCGAGCTAAGAAAACTAGGGCGCAGGACAAGTTCACACACGATTGTCCCTTGGAAGTCACATCACTCGAATCTTGTCCGAGGTGAGTGATTAATAGATGTGCAAGGTTCATGATAACGTGAATGTCACACGCTAAACCCATGTTGTTTAGAAAGCGTAATGGTTATGCTTAACTTGACATAATGGTTATGTTAAAGCAATAAGTTTTAAGACGCATTAGAGAATGCGTAGGATTTGATACTCTTGTATGAACAGTTCATGAGTTGCAAAACGCATTGGAGAATGCGGCTAACTTGATTCTTATGTTTACGCTATTTCACAAGTTGTTTTATTCATTAATAAAACTCTAAAGGTTCAGCTCAATTAATAATTTACAATTGAACGAACGTCCAAAAGGTTAGCTTGTTTCAAAATGGGAAGAACAAATGATGTCTGCTCTTATGAAGCCCCATTTGGTATAATTGGAAATGCTAGACCAAGTCGAATGTCGACCGAGTTCCTAATTGGATCATCATGTTGGGACAATGATGATTGCAAGCAATTAGCATGTGGGATTGATGTGATGATCGAGTTTTCATGATCATAGGGAAACTGGATGTCAAGAGTCAATCACATGGATAAAATGTTGGAGAACATTTACTGAACTGACCCGCGGTGAGAAATTCTTTAAGTTATTGTAATTTTGTAAGAATTCTCACCAACTCAAAGAAATTCCTAAATTCGGAGCTCTTTACATTTCATACATGGTTCGTGACAACTTTGGAGCGCGTCTAAAACCTCTCGTAAAAGGAGGTGAAGTGGGCGGTGTCCGGGCTATTTCAAATCGTGTAGTGATTTGTAGTTGAACAAGACGTCATTGTCTGCCCTCTTTAAGGGTTACATGTATCACAGGCCACTTGATGAACTTAGACTAGAAAGTTCTTGTGCAAGCATGGATGAATCAACAGTTGATCATCTGTTTTTGAAGTCTGACTCGGAGATTGAGAAACATTTTGGATAAATAAGGATAACTTGAGCTTACCTTATTCGAATCTGAGACATTAAGTGACAAGGGAATTTTGTATTATGAACACTTGTGGGACAAGTGAGAGATTTTTGGGAATGCCCCGACAATGTTCAAATACAACCGAGTACTCAAGCCAACGTGGCACGGTGGTTGATATTTTTGCTAGAAGATCTCTTAACCGGTGATTGAACAGTTCAATCACAACCGTGATAGTTAGTCCCATAGGGTCACACAAGCCAATACCCTAAGGCAAGAGTATATGAGAAAGAGGGTCGGATCAATAAGGTATTGAACCAGGGAGGCCGAAAAACCCCTAGGGGGTTAAGAGGGAACACCACGGAGGGTGCCAAGGGCCACCGCGGTCCATGGTGGAGGTCACCACAGTCTGTGGTGGCCTGCCACGGTCCGTGGTGCCCTTATAGGTTTGATTCTGCACCTCACCACGGTCCATGGTGGGGTACCACGGTCTATGGTGATGCCCAGGTGCGCGTCCCACATCGGAAATGAAATGCTCATTTCCCCTCCCTCTCCCCTATATAAATGGGTTAATTGTCTTTCCATCCCAAGTGATCATTTATAAGGTTAGTCTCTATATTTGAGATTTAAGGGATACCGAGAAAAGGTTTCTTTCGAAAGTTCCCGGTTTTAGGAGTCTCAGGGTGATTCTCGGGAAACCACCCTAAGGAAGGAAGGACGGGCCGTATTGGATACGGTGAAACATACCCTTTTGTCCCCATTTTGACTATGGTCGAACGGTCTAGTAGTCGTGCCGAAAGGTACTGCGTGGACCTTTTGTGGAGGATTCCTATTTTTGAATCTTCTACTCGGAGTCCCTCCAAAGCCAGAACGTTCAAGAGTACAAGGTCGACCGAGGCGTTTCTATTTGAGAGACCTGAGGTAATACTAAGCCCCTGCTATTTCGATTATGTTGTTTATTTTTTTGGGTTAGTTTAGATTAGGTGGGGATCCTAATAGTTAGGATTCCTTTCCGCCCCTAATCGAGGTGGTCCGATTAGATTGGGCCCACCTCTTTATGTGGCGTAGATAGGTCTAGACAACCATAACCCATCACGGCGTGCACTAGCGATTTGGGAGGTGAGTAAGTTCCATGAGTATCTTTGGTTCCCTATAACAAATGACTTACAAGAAACCCTCTTAAAGGCGTGCGAGATGCTGACGTATGTGGCGAGGGGTATTTATTGGGATAACATGGGCTTCTTGGAACAACAATAATAAATGGATCTTTGGAGACGCAAGAAGCAAGTCTGCAGATGTTGTCTGCCATGTCAAAGTGCTCACTCGTGAAGACCAAGAAGTTATAGCTAGGATAGGGATCAAAGTGAACCGTATCGAGGTAGGGTTCGAGCCTCAAAGTCCTTGGCCATCAAACCCTCCTGAGCGTCCCTTGGAAATTCAGAGCAATTATACTTGCGGGTTGGGTGTGGGGTCCATTTCAAGATGGACCCAGGGCAGGAGGAGACCGTCAACGCCATCCCTAGGATGGCCTGGGAAGCCCTCTAAATGGGTGTCCTTTTCACCTTGGTACTAATAACGGAGGAGGGTTCGGGTTAAGGTTGATAGGAGGTGTTGATGATGTTAAGGAAGGCTAGCAGCTCGTCACGGGCGTGACCATCATGGTCACGACCGTGACCCTCATGACATAGGAGCTGGGGTTGGAAAGCAGGGCGTCATGGTCGTGACACCCTTTGTAGCACCTGCGATGCCTTCTCCTTGTTCCATCTCTATTTAGAACCGAGGCAAGCCATGCCCACGACTCAGCTGTTACGACCCGCGACGGCTGATGGGTTCAAGATCGTCGCGCCCGCGTCCCAGTCATCGCGGCCACAACACGTTACCTATAGAAGTGAGGTCACGACCGCAACACCCCAAGCCACGCTCGCGGCGCAGCGAAGTCTGAGAGCACCTATCACAGCGTTACAGTCGCGTCGTGGGACATCACACCTGTAACGGACCCCTCGGGGAGGTACCCCTTTCCCCAAGCCAAGGTGTCATGGTCGCGGCGCAATGAGCCGCACCCGCGACACCCCTGTACGGCCTTAATTTTTGTTTTAAGACCCATTTCCCTATAAAATAGCTCTGGTTAATTTTTTGTTAGGGATTTTTGATGATTTTGATTATGAATATGAATGTATTGGAAAGGCTTGATGTTTTCTCCCTTCTCTAAAATCTTGTTTACTTTATCCATTTGTTAATAGTGGTGTTGCACTTCTCTCCTTTATTGATTAGTGGTAGATCCTTCCTTTATCTAATCATGGTGGATTGTTAGGTCTTGGTGGTTGATTTTTCTTTATCCAAGATCATATCTAGTTGCTTTAGTGTTCACGTTTCTTGTTATCTTTCTTGGATTGTGAATATTGTTATCTCAATATTATTGTATTGAATTAAGAACATTATTATTATCCATCATCATCAACATACTCAAGTAAGGATTTCTCTATCTTTCATATTCTCCTACCGCGCCACGCTCCATTTGGTATCGGAGCTTCCAGGATAATTTCTTGCTTGAACTTGTTGTTCTTGGTTGTTTTTTGGTTATTAGATATCGTATGATCATATTGGTGACCCCATTCCTAGTATGATTATTTTGTTGAATCGAGTTTTTCCTTGATCAAGTGTCATTTGGACTATTGTGGGGTTGTGATCATATTGTGTTGTTCGGGTATTGGAGTTTGGTGGTGATTGGTATTGGCGTGGTTTGCTGCATCAACAACATAGTGTCATTTATTGTCTCTCTTGTGCAAAACTACAAAAAACTCTAAGCCAAGCACAAAACTAGCCAAATATTAAACCAACTACAAAGAACCCAGCTCCAAAAAATCTCCACAAATACGATTCGTCCCTCACCCGTTCTTCTTGGTATGGAACACCCCAACAATCCAAACCGAGAGGAATCTAGTCGGCATCAAAGGACCTCCACGAGTTCCCAGTTCAAAGAGGCCTCTAACCAGGCTAGGAGAGCCGGTTCTCACACACTGAAAACGTCGTTGATGCCATAACTTCCAGGCTCACTTAAATCAATGCACACCTTTAGGTGCGACCCCCACATACGAGGCGAGAGAGACCTTCCCTGAGTCTCACCCGTTGTCCTCCAAACTTTGAGTTGAGTGAAGATGATGAGGGCTCCGTGCACATGTTCCGAAGAAGGGGAAGAGGTAAACTCTCGTCTAGGGATGATCTTCATGACATCAAGATTGAACTTCCTAAATTCCATGGTTCCCTTGATCCGGAGGAGTATTTAGAGTTGGTTCAATTGGTTGAGCGTATATTCGAGGCCAAGGGATAAAGCAATGAGAAGGCTTTTAAGGTGGGAAGCTTAAAGCTAACAAAGGTGGCATCCTTATGGTTTGAAAGTGTGAAGACACAACAGGAAAAGGATGGTCGATGAAAGATTTCTTCGTGGGAAAAACTTAAGAAGTTAATGAATCAATGGTTCCTTCCTCGCACATACAAACAAGACGTCTTGAGGAAGCTCTTTGCTTTAGAGCAAGGCAAAAGGAGTGTGAGCGAGTACATTCAAGAGTTTGAGCAACTTTTGATCAAAAGTGACCTCCAAGAACCCCAAGAGCAAACCGCCATGAGATTTTTGAATGGATTGTCCCCCGCCATCTCTAAGAGAGTTGAGACCCAACCCTATCACACTTTGAATGACATGTGCAACATGGCTATCATAATTAAGAGGAGAAGGAATGAAAGGACTACCTCTAAATCCTATGGTCGTGTGGCTCCTAAGTCCTCACCATTACCTAGGGTCGACAAAGGAAAAAAACACTACTTTTTCCTCCCCTAAGGCTCTCCCAGAGAAGATGGAAGGCATAAAATGCTTCAAATGCCTTGGATATGGTCACTTCCAAGCCGAGTGTCCTACTCGAAGAACTATGGCCATACAAGAGATGTGAGATATTGATGATGAACTTGTGATGGCCCAAGAAGAAGAAGCTAACCACAATGAGGTAAACTCTAGTTAAGATGAGGTTGAGCTTAAGGCGGATACCGGTAAGTTGCTAGTTTTGAGAAGACTTTCACATCCTCATGAAGCACCCCTTGACGAAACTCAACCAGAGTTGTTATTCCACTCACGGTGCACTATTGGGGCCAAGGTTGAAGACCTTATTATCGATGGAGGAAGTTGCACAAACGCCACTTCAACTAATTTCGTGGATAAGCTCAATCTCCCAACGTCACCTCATCCTCGTCGTTACACGCTCAAATAGATTGACGATCAAGATGTCTTGAAGATAAGGAAACAAGTTTTCATTGAGCTTTCCATTAGGTCTAGGTATTTTGATTCCATTTGTGTGATGTTATTCCTGTGAGCACTTGCCACGTTCTTTTGGGGCGTCCTTGGAAATTTGACAAGAAAGCTACACACAATAGTTTTGGGAACTCCTATTTCTTTATGCATAATGAAAAGAAGCTGAAATTGGTTCCCTTACCCCCACATCAAATCAAAACCGGGTTGGGATGTGAGAAGAGAAGCCTTTACGTGAGAGAAACACGGATCGAGTGTGCTCATGGTGAGGGCAAGCTACCTATGGCTTTGTCTTTGCCTTGTAGCAAACAATGTGAGGAAGAGTGTTACCAAGCCCCACAAAATGTTATGGTTCCCTCTGTTTCCCTTTCCTTTACCCCATAAGCTTCTAAGTAATTTCTACTACAATGAGGATGGCTACATGTTGGGGTTTGAAGAATGTTGGGCTCCTTGTGAGAATAGTGATGAAGAGAAGTAGAAATCGAAGGAATACTTACCTCATGGTGAACACCCTTTTGATGGAGGTGATGTCATGTTCAAAGAAGTCATACCCGAGGTGTTAGAGACACATGTCGGGCGACCGAGTCTTGGAGAGGGCCTATATTTTATAGGGGTGGGTGCGGATCGGATAACCGATCCGAGCGTAAAAATGGATCGGATAACCGAAAGTCGGATAGTCAATATGCAGATCCGTATTTGATCCATAAATTACGGATAACCGCATTTTTGGTTAACCGGATTGTCGGATTATAAATTTTGTGATCCGTGTCCGATCCAAAAGTCACGGTTAACCGAGTTTTTGGATCGGATAATGGATTATCCACGGGGCAGTGGGCAAGACGAGAAACAGAAAACACAAACACAATGACATTGTATATTTAAGTGTGAAGATTGAAGAGACGTTGGAATTGGGAGACTAAAGGAGTAAATATGCCGCCTGGGAATTGTACTGGGAGTAAATATTATGGCGTGCAAAACTGTAAATAGGAGTATGTTGAAAAAAGTCGGATTTTCGGATATCAGATCTTGTATCCAATATTTTTATTTTCCGATCCGTATCTGATTCGTGATCCGGAGAAAAATAGCGGATCAAATATCCGATCCAAGAAAATAAAAAAATATCCGCTAATTATCCGTTTTTTCAGATCGGATTTTCGGATAATTGGATCGGATCTCGGATTATGGATATTGTGTCCATCCCTAATATTTTAACACCCAAGAGTTGTGGACAACTCTTCTTCAAGAGGAGAGGTATGAACTGTATCGAGGTAGAGTACGAGCCTTAAAGTCCTTGCCATCAACCCCTCCCGAGTGTCCTTTGGAAATTCCGAGCAATTGTACTTCCGAGTTGGTTGTGGGGTCCATTTCAAGGTGGACCGGGGGCCGGAGGAGGCCGTCGACGCCATCCCTAGGATGGCCCGGGATGCCCTCTAGATGGGTGTCCTTTTCACCTCGGTACTAATAACGGAGGAGGGTTCGGGTTAATGTTGATCGGAGGTGTAGATGATGTTAAGGAAGGCCGGCAGCTCGTCATGGGTGTGACCATCATGGTCACGACCGTGACCCTTGTGACAAGGGAGTTGGGGCTGGAAAACAGGGTTTCACGGCCGCAACACCCTTCATCGCGCCCGCGATGCCTTCTCCTTGTTCCGTCCCTATTTGGAGTCGAGGCAAGTCAC
Organism: Portulaca oleracea; assembly: GCA_029582165.1. Taxonomy (NCBI): domain Eukaryota; kingdom Viridiplantae; phylum Streptophyta; class Magnoliopsida; order Caryophyllales; family Portulacaceae; genus Portulaca; species Portulaca oleracea. Next base: position 9,097,972 of record CM055893.1, read on the forward strand.
AACCGCGACGACTCATATGTTCAAGATCGTCGCCCCCACGTCCCAGACATCGTGGCTGCGACACATTATTAATGGAAGGGAGTCTGGGAGCACCTAATTTTTTTGTGAGGGGCTTTTGATGATTTTGATTATGAATATGAATGTATTGGAAAGGCTTGATGTTTTCTCCCCTCTCTAAAATCTTGTTTACTTTATCTTTTTTGTTAATGATGGTGTTGCAAGTCTCTCTTTTATTGATTAATGGTGGATCCTTCTTTATCTAATCATGGTGGATTGTTAGGTCTTGGTGGTGGATTTTCCTTTATCCAAGATCATATTAAATTCCTTTGGTGTTTAAGTTTCTTGTTATCTTTCTTGGATTCAGAATATTATTATCTCAAGATCATCCATTATCGTCAATATACTCAAGCAAGTATTTCTCTATCTCTTATATTCTCCCACCGCACCACGCTCCATAAAGTGAACAAACAAACTACTTGGCAACCTCCTTCTTCAGGGTTTATCAAAGTAAACTTTGATGGAGCAAAATATGGAGATTGAGGTTCTGGCATGGCTACAACAGGTAGGGTTTAACATGGGGTAGTAACGTTTCTGGGAGTAGAATATAAAAGCCTAATTAGGAGGGAGCGAAGTTGACGAAAACTCATTCATGCATTTTGGTGATACAAATGTCTTTGGATCAACACCTAACGAGTATCGACCGTCATTATTAAGAGAGATGGCTTAACTCTCGATTCCAAACGCAAGAAGAAGAGCAAACCCAATATGGAATTACATTGCTTGCTTTCAGATATCCATTCGCTTTTAGCATGTATTATTTTTTGTGTTTTCTCTCATGTACAAATAAATCAGGAGACAAAGTTGCTCATATTTTAGCTCATCTGCAATCTTAAGAGTTAGGATGTAAGGTTTGGACAGATAAAAATTCATTTTTACTCCCTCCGTCCCATATTAATTGACATATTTTGAAAATTTTCACATACCAATGTTTAACTAAAAAAAACTACCAATATAATTAAGTAACACTATTTTCCAAGGTATTTTTTCGGATTCCAAGGCGTAGGTAGTGAGAGAATGTGAGTAGAAATAGTTTTTATTAATTGAAAAAGTAAAAAGTTAACATAATTATTAAAGTTAAAATAATTAAATTAAATATTGGCAAATGAAAAGTGACAATTATTTTGAGATAAAAAAATTAGTTTAAATGTCAATTAATATGGGACAGAGGGAGTAATAGATAATATTTATAACGTTCATGATGAATAAAATGTTTCGACTATCTTTACATAACAAAAAGAAAAAAAATAACTATATAGATGTGATATCCATTAAAAAAAAAAAAAAAAAAAAAGAGGATGGAGGTAGAGAACCGAAGCTGCCAACTGCCTGTGGCTCCCCATCTCTGACGGATTTTACGCCCACGCCACCTCCATCACTAAAACTCAAACAAATCCAAAATAATCACCAAAAAAAACAAAAACAAAAACAAAAAACAAAAAACAAAAAAGAAAAAGAAGAAAAAAACCCATACATACAGACAGAAAAAACGTGAAGAGAGAGAACAAAAATTCATTTTTAAAAAATCAAAATCCAAAAAAAAAAAATCCACCAAAAATCTGATCTAAGAGGAGGGCGAAAATGAGTTGAGAAAAAAGGAAGACGACAAGAATAAGAGAGAGAAACTCTAGAGAGAGAAAGAGAGAAAGTTTAGAGAGAGAGAGAGAAAGGCCGTTCCAACGGCCACCCCCACTCCCTCCTTCCTCCCTCCCTCCCTCCTACAACGTGCTCAGATCACATCACATCACACAGAAATCATTTTCACGACCTCCATTGTTGTGTTGTTGTTCTTCCTTGTTTCTTCGTGGTTTCGTGATTTATTTTCGTAATTTCATCTCTATTTCTCAGTTTCCGGCAAAGCTGGAGCTTCGATTTCATCGATTGACATCCGGGCGTTGATTGATTCTCCTGGAATCGAATCAATCTCGAGGTCGAATCTGAGATGCAGCACAACATTTTGTCAACGATGCGTAGCTTGAAGCTCATCGATGGGTGCAAAAGTGCCCAGGTTTACGCCATTAATCCATCATCCGGTGAAAACAATACCAAGCTCATCAGCCAGATTCCGGACAATCTTCGGGCCAATCCGGGCACCAGATGCAAGAATCGGACGCATTCGAATTTGGATACCAATGTTCAGCAAGGGAATTTGGTCCAGGAATCGCTGTTACCCTACGGTCTCCCATCTACTGAGATTCTGGAGCCTCAGATTGAGCCTTGTTTGAAATTCGTCGATTTTGTGGAAACCCTAGCGGATGTTTATCGTAGAATTGAGGATTGTCCTCAGTTTGATAAATCTCAGGTTTATTTGGAGCAATGCGCGGTGTTTCGCGGGCTTTCGGATCCGAAATTGTTCCGACGGAGCCTCCGATCTGCACGGCAGCACGCTGTGGATGTTCATACGAAGGTCGTTTTGTCTGCGTGGTTGAGGTTTGAAAGAAGGGAGGATGAATTGCATGGTTCTTCAGCGTTTGATTGTTGTGGGAGGAATATTGAGTGCCCTAAAGCTAGCTTGGTTTCAGGATACGATCCTGAGTCGGCCTTTGATCATTGTTCTTGTTTTAGGGTTTCCAAGGATGGTGATGTCGATGATGATGGTGGTGATAATGATCAGGATGTTGATGCCAGTGCGATTGAGATTGAGGAATGTTCGACTTCGGAGGAGGATTTCGACATGTCGTTCGTAGTTGGGGAAGAGGAGGTAAGATGCATTCGCTATAATCTCGCTTCACTTTCTAGGCCTTTCAATACATTGTTGTATGGTAGTTTTGCGGAATCGAGAAGAGAGATGATTAATTTCACCAGGAATGATTTCTCTGCTAAGACTATTAGAGCATTGGAGCTGTATAGTAGGAGGAAAAAGGTGGATTCATTTGATCCACCTACTGTTTTAGAATTGCTTTCGTTGGCAAACAGGTTTTGTTGTGATGAACTAAAAGCCGCTTGCGATGTTTATTTATCGTCATTGGTTACCGACACTGAGAGGGCTCTGATGCTTATGGAATACGGGTTGGAGGAGACGTCGTATCTTCTCGTGGCTGCTTGCTTGCAGGTGTTTTTGAGGGAGCTTCCCGGGTCTTTGCACAATGCGGAAGTGATGAAATTCTTTTGCAGTGCTGAGGCCAATGACAGGCTTGCATTAGCCGGGCATTCTTCGTTTCAGTTGTACTTTTTCCTTAGTCAAACTGCTATCGAAGAGGACATGAAATCGAACACAACCATAATGTTGTTGGAGAGGCTGGCTCAGTCTGCTACTACAACATGGCAGAAACAAGTCGCGTTCCATCAACTGGGTTGTGTTATGTATGAAAGGGAAGAGTATAAGGATGCCCAGCACTGGTTTGAAGCGGCTGCAGAGGCGGGACATGTTTATTCAATATTAGGTGTTGCTAGGACGAAATATAAACGTGGGCACAAGTATACGGCTTACAAGCAGATAAATTCTCTAATTTGTGATTATAATCCAACTGGGTGGATGTATCAGGAACGGTCCCTCTATTGTGTGGGAAAGGAGAGAATGGCAGATCTTGACAAAACGACTGAGTTAGACCCCACTTTGTCGTTTCCCTACAAGTACAGAGCAGTCGCTTTGCTAGAAGAGAACAAGTGTGAAGAAGCCATCTCAGAAATCAACAAAGTCATTGGCTTCAAGGTCTCCCCTGACTGTCTCGAATTACGAGCTTGGTTCTCTATTGCCTTAGAAGATTATGATGGAGCTCTGAGAGACATTGGGGCACTTTTGACATTGGACCCACATTACATGATGTTCCATGGGAAACTACATGCAGAACAGCTGGTGGAGCTCCTTCGCCTTCATGTGCAACAGTGGAGTCAGGCTGACTGTTGGATGCAGTTGTATGACAGATGGTCTTCTGTTGATGATATTGGATCGTTGTCTGTTGTGCACCATATGTTAGCAAATGACCCAGGGAAGAGTCTCCTCAGGTTCAGGCAATCTCTCCTCCTCTTGCGGTAAGTAAAATTGATAGTATTTTACATGGTACTGATCTCTAACAACTCTTATGTCAGTTGGGGTGGGGGGGGGGGGGGTTGAGGAACTTGACAATTTAAATTCTAGTTCTGTCGAAGGCTATCCATTTCCTAATAGTACATATACTGAGATGCACTCATTTAAAGCTATTGTGGTTGGCTTTGTGAATCACTGCCAATATGACTGGTTTACGACTGAAGTATGTTCTATCTTGGTCATAGTTTATGATCTTCTGCAATTGGCTGCATGAAGACTCACAAGGTTTCACTGTATTGACTATTGCCCCTGCTTTTTAACTTTATGAAGGATTATAAGGAGAAATCTCGTTTTGCTTCTGATATATCCTATGCTGTGAACTCCGATTCCTTACTTGAGCAATGTAGTTGTGAATACATTCTTAAGGATAGTTCATACTAATGTTTTCTACTGCTTTAGATCATAGTATTTAAGGTCATATATTATCATTATTATTATGATTGAGTTGTTATCAACTGTGTTCCATTTTTTTAGGATATTTAACCTTCATGTTGATTTTGTGAAAGACCCATGAAAAGACTTTAAAAATGGCAGATGATAGCTGCAGCAATGGAAGGGAAAAAAACAGAAAGTTATGTAACAAAAGATAACTGTAAGAGGACGACTGACAGCAGTTGGAAATTGGAAATATCAAGAAAATAGAGTACAAGTAGAGAAAACATGCAATCATAATACTTGCAATCCAAATCCGTACCCTGGAACCTTACCTAAGCAGGGAGGGGATCGGGTTCCAAGGTTCCAAGGTTCCGGCTTTATCCTTAGATTGTAGAAGTTGTTTCATCAGATCCTAAATTGAAAAAGGTTGACTATCTTCTGCTTCACAGATATTGAAGCACAGGACAATCTAGGTGAGAAATGTTGTAATCACAATCCTAGCTGAAAAAAGTTGTGCCAGAAAGAATTATAGTTTGTGAAATGTGGAGAAAATAGTTTATCTCACGCTTATTAGAATTACTATGTCGGAATTTGGACAATTCATTTGAGTGGGAGCTCCCAAGTGTGGCACAGAAAATAGTGAGCTCCTTGAGAAAAAAAAATCGCATGGGAAGAAAGAATAAAAGTCATATAACTTCAATTCTTAAGGATGAAATCAATTGTGACCTGGGTAAGATAAGCAAAAATCTAATGGATGATCCATAGACGGTCATTTGGGTTTACTATTGTTCCTGTTTTGATTGAGTTGCTTATTGCCTTCAATCCTATGATGACACTTCTAAACAAAGTTTCTGTGGCTGCACATTATCCTTCAATAATTTGGATCCCTCATGTAGGCATAATCTTTTGGAGAATTTAAACTATCCATTTCTCCGTGCCTGACATACTCTTTTTCTTCATACGTACCTTGCAAAATGTTGTTGACAGGTTAAACTGCCAAAAAGCTGCAATGCGTAGTCTAAGATTGGCCCGAAACTCATCTGGTTCTCAGCATGAAAGGCTTGTCTATGAAGGATGGATCTTATATGATACTGGACATCGTGAAGAAGCTTTGGCAAAGGCTGAGGAGTCTCTTGCCATCCAGAGATCCTTTGAAGCATTTTTCCTAAAAGCATATGCTTTGGCTGATTCAAATCTTGATCAGGAGTCTTCATCGTATGTCATTCATCTCCTGGAGGAAGCTCTTAGATGCCCTTCAGATGGTCTGCGTAAAGGACAAGTAAGCTATTTTCTGAAACAGTATTGTTTATAAATATAATACGCAGTGTTATTCACCAATGTTTGTGCATTTTTGTAGGCGCTGAATAATTTGGGTAGTGTGTACGTAGACTGTGAAAAGCTGGACCTTGCTGCTGATTGCTACATGAATGCTCTCAATATTAAGCACACTAGAGCGCATCAAGGTCTGGCAAGGGTATTCCATCTCAAAAATCAGCGGAAGGCTGCATATGATGAGATGACAAAGTTGATTGAAAAAGCCAGCAATAATGCTTCAGCTTATGAAAAACGCTCTGAGTATTGTGACCGTGAAATGGCGAAGGAAGATCTTGCCATGGCAACACAACTTGACCCCTTAAGAACGTACCCGTACAGATACCGAGCAGCTGGTATGTTTTGCTATTCATTTGCTGGGACTTTTGCAGAAAGTGCATTCTGCATACCATGATCTGATACTGTGCATAAATCTGGTAGCTTTTAAGTTCTTAAAAATAGAGATGAGGCAGCTAAAAGCTCTTTCCAACAGGGAAAGCACCGTACTGCTTATTTGTTGAAAAAATTCAACTCTGTTCAAGTTCTACAGATGGACAATCTACTCTCTTCCCTTTTCTTTCATGTGATTGTGAATTTTTGGCCAAGATATTAAATTTCCTATTTCTACTATGATGGCATCAACCCATGCCAGTCATCGCTTCGGACACTTCATAGTACTAGAATAGTGCACTTGCTCTGTATGCATGGAGTTGTACCCTACCCTAAAACATAAGCTACCGTTGTCCTAGTTATATCTTGTAGTAAAAATTCTCTGGTCTTGTAGTAACTCTTCATTTATCTGCAGTGCTGATGGACGACCACAAAGAAGACGATGCCATTGCGGAACTCTCAAAGGCCATTTTCTTCAAACCAGACTTGCAGTTGCTTCACCTTCGAGCTGCATTTTACGACTCCATGGGCGACGTTACTTCCACCCTTCGAGATTGTGAAGCTGCTCTTTGTCTCGATCCCACTCATGGAGATACACTCGAGCTGTATGGGAAGGCTCGAGAACGAGCCAATGAACCTGAACCGCCACAAAAGTGAGGTAACGTTCAAAACGACCTGCATCTCTTTCTTGGCAATGTCATCTTTGCCCCCCTCAGAGCATTTCAGTAAAAGGTTGGCCAGTACTACTAGTTTGCAGATCGGTTTTGGCGGCCCGTGTTTGAAATGTGGAGGAAACAATGGAACACTCGGAGTTTAGAGAATTCAGGAGGAAAGGTGCATGCAAGGTGACCTGTAAATATTTATTTGTATCGGTTTGGTTGCAGTTTTTTTAAACCCCACCAGAACAGAAAGTGAGATAGCAGCTATGTCTCCGGTTGTTGTTGTTGTTGCGGCCTAAGATGTGCGCCGCAGCAAAGAAATTTGTTGTGTAGATGGCAGTTGTTGATAGAATCTGCCCCCCAGTATAGAGGTGTTATTATCATGTAGTAATCTGAGTGTTCCCTTTGTATTATTGTGTTGTAAGCTTGGCAGGTTGGGGGAATTTTTTTCCCCTCTTGAATGACATAAGAAGCATCTTTGTGTCCCTTCAGACCAAGTGTTATATCTACACATACAAAACTATGCATTGTTTAATTTCAATGTTTTCTGAATTTGGAAGTAGTATTTATTTTGTCCAACATCCTTCGATCCTCATAGCTTGTCTTATATTCTTAGTTTTCACACTTTTAAGTTCACCAAACACACATACACATTTGAAAAACATCAACAAACAGTTGATGCATTATTTGAAGCTACCATGCATGCTGACAGCTAACATTGGCTTTGTTACAGCTCGTGTTCACCAGATCATTATGGCTGGCGAAGATGTTGTTTAAATATTTCCAACAACTCATTTTATTATTCTCCATTTCACGCATAATTAATGTGCCAATTATGCTAATGATTCACGGTTTTGTTGACTCTGGTGATCAGAAGATCCTTGGATTGAGCACAGTTACCATTTCTATAATTTTCTCATCCTGAACCGTCTGGAGAGAAACTTTACCATTTAAAAGCTGAATAATAATTGCCACAGATATCAAAATTGACCCGGGATATCTGTAAATAACTACATGTAACTATACCTGTAATTTTCATTGGCAAATGAATGGTATGCTAAAAAAACATCAATTGTGGCAACTTTTTGATAAATAAAGGTGGTGAAATTTGGCAAATTATTAAGAAAAATGTTACTTTTGAATAAACTAACTTTTTCAGGAAACAGTAAGTATACATGTGCAATTTTTAGTAATTTTTTGTTAAACTCCTGATAGCTTTTGACAAATATGTACCTCCACATCCAACGAATCAACAGTCACCTATAAGTATAGGGATATCGTGCCTCTCATAGTTTCATGCTCTACCACTTGCTGTTCCAAAGAAAAGATTCAACAGAAACATTACCCAATAAACAACTTTGAAAGGTTAAAAACTAAAAGCCCAGCAAAAATCCAATCAAAGACCACACAGCAAATGTCTACATGTTAAAATTCCTAGCATATGATTGTATTCTTATGCCTGTTCCTGTACCATCCTCTCCTCCCAAACCCCCAACACAGGAACATAAGCCATCAATCACCAACTGTTAAAAAAGAGTCCTCATTATACTACCCAGCCATACTCAACATCCGAAAACTGAAATTCAAAGTATGAAACTACCATATTTTACTTGTAGTATATCGAGATCTGGGGGATATCGACGTCATTATCCTCGTCATCCTCGCAAGCAACCACGATATCGAAATGTTTGCGGTTCGGAGGGAGCTCGGCCTTGGCGACCTCCCGGGCTAGGTCGACGAGCTTCCGGTCCATCCTGTCCTTGTGCCTCGGGAACATGCTGTTGTAAAGCAAGCAGCTGCCGTAGGACACGCTGTACGCGTTGAGCCCTTTGTTGGAGAGCCACTCCAGGAGCTCCCGGAGGGTCGGGTTGTCCTTGAGGATCCACCGATCCCAGACGGTCCAGGCCATGTCCCGGTGCTTGATCACTTTGGGCGGGACTGGCTCCGCCATCGAGAAGAGAGGGAGAGCGAGGTTGGCAAATGTGTTGCGGTATGACTCGACTTTGTGGCCTCCGTCCATTGCCTTGTACAGCTCTAAACAGACCAGGCCGGTGGCCATGGCGGTCGAGGTTGCGATTGCCGGGATGATCCTCCCGGCGATGAACTTGGCCTTGAGCTTGTCCACTTCGGGGATGCCGTAGTTCCTCGCCCTCATGTTGGCGAGCCCGGCAATCATGTCCATGTGATAGTTTGTGTCATCATCCTGTGTGAGAAAAAGGCATGGTCAACATGTGCTTCTTCAAGGTTGAAATTACAAACAAGCCCCAATTAAGTCCCGTGATGCAGGGCAAGGGGGATCTAGATGCAAGCAGCCTTCCCCATGCATGGGAGTGCATGAAAAGGCTGATTCCAATGGACCCAAGAAAACCTTTTGAAAACCGAATCAAAACAAACTCGAAAACCATTTGGAAAACAAGAAGATAGTGCGGTCAAGAAAAACAAATGAGATAATTATCAGCAGTATCTCTAGCTCTAGCAACATGATGTCCAGCTTTTGGTTATCACTAAAAACTTAACAGCAAATAGGTCTGCAATTTCCATTTGGCACTTGTTCATGTTGAGCACTGCATTTCCCATAGACCCACAGAAAATCCTTTCCAATTTTCAATGATAACAAATAATACCAAAGTTGCAATCACATGATATGTGAAAAGGAAACGTAACATATCAACAGCCATATTTTTTCCTGTCCAGAATATGTGACACAGAAATGTATGATTCATCACGGAAAAGGGGGAAAAAACACTGACCTTTTCAAATTGTATGGCACTCATTCTGAAGCTTGGAGGCAGTTTGCTCCTGGAGCTTTCTAACCTTGCAATCAATTCCTCGATCACGTCAGCGTCATCAATCGAAGATGTAGAAAGGCTTGTAGCTTTCTCATCAGTGACAATCTTCGCATCCTTCTTGGGTTCAAAATCAGGAACGATCACTCTATTGACAGCCTCTGCCAATTTCTTAGGCGATTTAATCCAGTCGGGAATTGGGATGCCAAAAGTCTCTGCACGTAATACAGATGCGGCCATCACAAAATTTAGATGACCAGGGTCGTCAACGGAGAACTGCAGCGGGCGCGGGAAACGTTTCGGGGCCGACCAGAATGGGGCCCCAGTACTCGTGATGGCATCCTCGGGGAATGTAAACGTCAGCTGCTTGACACGGTTGGAGAAGTAGTCCTCAAACCTGGATCCACAAATATACTGGAATTACTAAACGGCATAAACCGGTGGAAGTGTAGAGGATTCACAAATCATCTAAGAGTATACCTCAAACGTGCCCACGTAATGCAGTCCTGGAAACTTTCACATCGGTCTTTATCAAGGCACTCAATCACACGCTCCAGGGTGTCCCTGGCCTGAGCATCACCAGCTTTCCTCATTGAAGACGCGTATTCGCCGGGGTTGTTCAAGTACGCATTTACTTCAGTCGGTGTTTTCTCAAGGAGTCCCTCGAATTCCGATCGGGCCCAGGTCAAGCAATGATCAATATTGTGCGGGAAGGAATGAACCGTACACATAGGTGCTTGTTTCTCGGGTGGATCGCGTGAAGCGCCATAGTTCTCAGTTAGATGAGGTATAACCATTTGGGTGTTGCACTTGGCACCAAGGGTCCCTGACTCAAGAAGAGGCTTCTGGAAGTACACACATCTCTGATCGATGTAAAGTCTGGCATTGACATTGTCAAGCGCGTTAATGACTACGTTCAAATCTTCCCAGAAAGTGTCGTCAAATACACTCTCTGTCTCAGGGCTCGCGCGATTTTGAAGAGCTTCGATACGAAATTGGGGATTCATTGAAGCGGCAGCCGCAGCAGCAACTGTGGATTTAGCCTGTCCAATGTTCCAATCACGGAAAAGAAACTGTCTGCTCAGATTACTCTTCTCTATAACATCGTCATCTGTGATTGTGAGCTTGCCTTGGCTGCCACAAGAGACCCCCATCAAAGCAAGGTTTTTCAGGAATTCACACCCCAAAGCACCAGAACCAACGACAAACACTTTCGCATCTTTGAGTTTCTTTTGAAGCTTGGATCCAAAAACAGAGATCTGAGCGTCATATCGGCTGTTCAAGGGCTTCAGATCATTTGGATCAAGCGGTTCTGTGGGAAGGGACTCTACAGAGTCAAAGTAGAAAAACTGCAGACAGAAGAAGAAAAGCATATAAGAAACTGCTGAAGGGTGATCACGAGTAACAATATATGAAAGGAGAACAGAAAAGGGGGGAAGCAATACTCGGTAAGGAAATGTTTTCCAAACAAAACCAGTTAGATAAACTTTGGCCTAGTCAATGAACCATACTCGGGGATTGCCTGATAAGATGACTAACCTGGTACAGTGGATGGAACTTTCCAGAGCACGCCTTAATAACCTCTTGTCCAACAATGCCGCCAAACATTGCCGCCATGGGATTCAGGACAGCCTTTGCACCAAAGGCAAAGTGCCTTAGCAATTTTTGGTCAATTTTTTCCAGCTTTCCATCAGTCAAATTATCATTCATTTGGGTTACAAAAGAAATCAGCTTCTCAGCATCCTCTTCGGACCCAGCAACGGGAAACCGACCTAACTCTGACAAAAATTTATCAAGTGCTTGAAATGCCAGATGCAAAAGAGGTGGACGGTCAAATTTGGAGAAGTCACTGAGCAGAAAATCGCCAGGATCCTTTAGTGCTTCACGTAATGACTTGAAATTCAACACCTTTGGCTCCTTTACCTGTGTCACAATACCACCCTTCTCATATGGCTTATAGTTTGTGGTGTCTTCATCAAGAGTGAAGGAATACAGCCTTGCGCTCTTAATCTTTCTAGGTTTCCCATCATTCAGCTCTGTCATCCCACAGACCTCTGAGAAGACAACTAGATCCCCATCTTGAAATTCAAGCCTCTCATCATCCACACAAGTAATTAGAGCAGGATTGTCATTACTAATAGATGCAATTATGCCTGTATGTGGGTCATTACCGTCCACGTCTGTAACAGTAAACTCGGGACCAAAGTCACAGAATACGTTGCCAAAGAGGCCACGTACTTCTGACTTGATGAAAGCAATTGGAGGCTGATGAGCACGGCAATATTCGTTGAATTCAATTGCTTTATCCAAGCTGATATCAGTAAAAACAACAGCCTGCAATAAGAATGGTTATAACATGAGAGTGAAAGAGAGAAATACAAACATATTATTAGCATACAACCATACACCCATTGCCACCTGCAATTCTAGCACCTTTGGAACCATTACTTACCCTTTCTTTTAATATTTTTGATTAGGAAATTTTACCCTTTCTTTTAATATTAATATTACAAAGTATCCTCCCCTAATTCAATACTAATATCACAACTGTTTACTAAATTATTAAATTGTTGATGGATGAGCTTGGATTTTTCCTACTTAATATTCTGGTATTACTGAAAAACTATAGCAGCGAGCTGGAACATCCATCACCATGATAATATTGCTGTGCTATAGAAAAAATGCATGCCTAACACGTAAGACTAATGTTTCACTAGTGCTATCCACCAGTAAATGCTACTTGAAACAAACAGTAACTGAAGAAAGATCGCACATCATGTATGTACGAAAAACAAATAATCAATGAATAAAGAATGAAGTAATATAAGTATCACACATAGATATCAAAACTGAAGTTATGTCTAACCGGGAGTTAATATCTTATCGAAAAAGGGAGCTAATATGATAACCCAAATAGTAAGAAAATAGATTTGTGCAATGGATAACTTAGTCAAAAAGCACTAGTATAATTTGAAAATAAGAGTTGAAGCATTTGCAAGATCCCGACCGCAGTCAATGAAATTTGAAACAATGGAGGTATCAACTCCAAGAACAAGTGAAGAAAAACAGAGTCTGTCGCCTGTCAGTGAAGACACCTACATTCATCTAGAGTCATATTTCAGATGAGCAACTCCAAGAGCGAGCTCCACCAGTAGCTATATGTTCTCCCTCTCAACAGCCTACATTTATTATACCTTCTATTTTTTTTCAAGTTTAACACCCCTGGGATGCAGGTTTTTTTTTTTCTTTTTTTGGGGGGGGGGGGGGTTATATTATATAACTAAACTTCAAAACAAATCATATGTGAGCAGTCATCATAAGCTTCTTGCTGTCAATCAAGGACCACCAACCAACAAAGTTTTCATAACTACTATGCCAGAGACATGCAACACATCCCCACAATCAATTATCACGTTACAATCAAGTCCAACCTTAACTGCATTTCTGGAGGCACTCTTCCTAAACATGTGGCAACGCAAACATATTTCCACATTAACAGAATTCAGATATCTAAGAGGGCATATGAACCACAACTATAGCACGAAATGCAACTACAGCCATAAAACACAAGCACATGACCCAGTAAGCCCATAAGTTTTCAAAAGCAAAAAATGAAGAATATTTAAAGCAACAGCACAAATGCCCATCAGTCGTAGTTGACAACTTACCTGAAAATCAGAAAGCTTTTCTTTAGTCAGTGCTGTTGTCAAGGTAGAAACCACCACAGAGTTGTTCAGCTCTTGCAGCTTCTGGACAGAGGCGAGGGCACGATTCTTCCCCACATCCTCCTCAGAAAATATAAAATTACTGGATAAGTCCCACAATTCCACAACTCCTTCATCATGCAGGGTGAGAGACTTTACACCGGCAAGAATAAGGTTTTTTGCTGCAGGAACAGTTTTGCCAGTCAGATAATTACGTATCCAGAGATACCTAATAGTAGACAACTGATATTCAAAAGCTATTGCTCCATATAAATGTGTTTTCCAAATAACACACTGCTACAAAATATTGAGAAGCAAGTACGCTAGACACAAACACTCTTGGCCCCTAAGAAGCAATCAAACCTACATAATGTAAACAAGACCTAGTATTCAAATACTGAATTTCAAATGTTCTTCAACAGAGAGAGAGAGAGAGAGAGAGAGAGAGAGAGAGAGAGAGAGAGAGAGAGAGAGAGACCATGATCCATATAAAGCTAGACAAGAGGAACACATTCGATTACTCAGATTTTATCTGACAACCACAAACTACAATTATCAGCCAACAGATAAGAGCCCTCTAGGCTAAGTATAATTTGAGATTCTGCTAGTTAGGCCTCATGAAACCAAAAAAGCCAGCCGCACAAGTCAAACCAACAAACCATTTTTGGTTTGGTAATCATAGTAAGATACATATGCAGCACGCAACCTTCAACCCCCCCCCCCCCCCCAGGGAAAAAAAAACACGACTTTCTGACATTTGGGCTAGCAAGCTCATACAAACTAGGCAAAACTCATGACATATTTCTATCAGATCTCAAGAGGAAAGAACTTGTAAACTGCCAAACTCCTATTGGAAGATAACACATACCAAAAGAGTAACACTTTTTTTATAGGAAAAAAGATATATTAATAATAGGATGAAAAAGATCAGATGGTAATGAAGCATCCTACAAAGTTATGTGCAACCAAAACGTAGGCTATCTACAAAATCCATTACATCAAAAGATGAAGAACTAAAGTTCCTAATAATCCAAAAGGAAGAGACACTTCATAAAATTATATTTCAAGCACCGAACAAGAGTTTCTACTTCGTCAAAAACCCTTTGATTCCTTTCTCTTCAAATAGTCCGGGGGGAAAAAAACTACAAATGTAACTCTTACATTTCCACCGCAAATTACAACAGGCATTGTATGCTTTGGATCACAGAGAATTCCACATAGAGCAGTGCCCCATACGAGATTAAACTCACAAGACCATGTAGCTCAAATCTCCTTCTTACAACCACTATAACCTTAACATACACATTACAATTCATACAGACAAGGTTAAATGTATTTCCCCTGAATCAGGCATTTAAATACCAAAAAAAATTGCTCTTTTAAATGCACATCACAAATCATACACAACACCAGTTTGACCCATTAACAAGTTATTCTCCTCATTCCACCAAAAAGTGCTCATCACAAGACACATGCAGCATAACACTGGGCTGCTTTCCGTTAGACAAAACACAGAAATTCCCACACAAACAAGCTTCGTCCTTTTTAAATTCTCCGGGGCAGTTGTTGAAGAAACTTGAGCAACTTCTCATAGCATTGGTTTACCAATAACATAAATCTATTAAACACATCTAAATGTCACATTCAGCTCCTGCATTAACCGCACCAATCGTTTGACAAGTCCATCAAATTGCATCATCCACCATTTCTGTTCCTTTTTTTTTCTTTCAAAAATCAACACCATAAATCATACTCAAATCGCAATCTATCAACACACGCAAGGATCGACGTCATCTCTACATTTCACACACATTTCCCTCTTCTTCAAGAAACCTAGATTCCGTAAGAAAACTCAACAAAAATCACAAACAAAATCGAACAATACCTATCTCAGCACCGAGGCCTTGCAAGCCAGAAACCAGCACATTCGAGCCAAAAAGCCGACGCATTGTCTCTCGGCCATAAACCGCGAGCTGACGGCTGTGCAAATCCTCATCGATTTCCGGCGCGTTAGCGTTTCCGTCACCGAGTCCCATGCCGGAGTTCTCCGTTTCACCGTTCGCCGTCGCGTTACCGTTATTCGCCGTTACAGAAGAAGAACCAGAGGTTGAAGAGGGAACGAGACAAGGCTTCTTGAGAGTGACGTTGACGGCGGTTTCCTCCGGAACTTGGACGTCGACGTCGTCGTCAGCCTCTCCTCCCGCCGCTCTCTTTCTTGGAAGCATAAAGTGCTCTCAACAACTGCAATCAATCAACATCAACATCCATAGCCAAAATCAAACTCAAAAATCAGAATCAGAATCAAAAAATCAGAATCGATGCATAAGAACGATGAACTGAATCGAGAATCGGCGACAATCGATGTACAACCTCGACATTTGACGATTTATATGAGCTAGAAATGAAGGATTTCTTCGAAATGAAGCTGAAAAAAGAGAGAGATGTTGAGAGAGAGAAGTACCTACAGTTTGGCAGGAAGAGTTGAGACAGAGCGATGGAGGGAGGAGTGAGAAATTGAATGCAGGTAGCAATGGATGTGAAGGTGAAATGGGGGGAGAAGGGTTGATATTTTTGGGGGTTTTTTTTATATATACGCTACACAACACAACACAGGCAAAGGGATTTCAGGTTTGGCTTTAGGTTTCCTGAGGGTTTATCTCTAATTTTACTCCCTCATTTTCAGGTTATTTGTCTTTTAATTGACTGTTACGGTTTTAATATCACTCTTGTACTAATGATTTCTTATATAATATTTGATTGATAATTACAATATTATTTTTTAAGATAGTATTTTTTATGACAAATTTATTCATAATAATTTTATATAATAACTCATATCATATATTACGAAATTTACAGTCAAAATTTTTAAACTTTAACCATACAATTTTCAAGAAAGATAAATACTACGGGTCTGTCAAATTTGTAGGTAAATCAAACTTACCAGTTATTACCTAAATTTACCAAAAATTACCAAAGTTAAAAAATGAAAAAAAATTAAGTTTGATATATTAGGATAAATTTGTCAAAAGTTAACAAAAGTTACCTAAAATTACCAAAAATTATCAAAATTTAACTTTTACCCAACTTTTTTTTATCCATGAATTTTACACACCCTATATCCGTCCAATATTACTTATTCATTTAACAAAAATTCAGAAAACCAATAAAATTAATTAGTTGAAAAAAGTTGTATTAGAATTGTAAAACGGTAAGTATTACTCCCTCCGTTGCATATTAATTTTCCATTTACATCAATAATTTCTAAACATTTATAATATTTTAGTATAAAAAAGTACTATTATTATATTCTTCACAAAAATTTTATCATAAGGCTCCGTTCTTTTATGCAGTAGATTGCGGTGCAATACCACACCATGCCGCAACTCTTTAATTTCTACCACATTTCACCACACTTCACCACATCACACCACAATCATTACCAATATATTTTTTTCCGCTTTTATCTCTCCTCACTTTTCTCCTCTACTTTCACATTTTATCTCTTCAATTAACTCACTTACCATAATTCTCACCGCAACTCACCACAATTCACCACACTTTTTCAAATTTCACTGCACCGCACCATTACCATAACGCAACTAACCGTATAAAAAAACGGGGCATAAGAATATAAAGTTGTAACTTTTTAATAAAATATACTCTGAAAATTTTGAATTAAATGAAGATATTGAGACAATGAATATGAAATGAAGGGAGTATTGGACAAAAAGAAATTAGTTACAATTGACAGGGTACTAACATGAAAAGGAGAGTAAATTAAGAATAGAGGATGATAAAGCGTATGGTAAAAGTTTGAGAGGACGTAAATTTTGGTCTGAAAAGTGGAAATTGGCACAAGACAACAAGTACGTACAAGAAGCAGTGGGTGGAGTAATTGACACGACTCTGGTGTAGTGTAGAAGGTAGACACTAGACAGTAACCTGGGAATTCTGGATTTGGTAAATGTAAAAATTTTGAAAGGCTGAAATAAAAATTGCGTCGACAGCAGGATTCGAACCTGCGCAGACAAAGCCCAACAGATTTCGAGTCTGTCTCCTTAACCACTCGGACATATCGACGATTGATACCTTTGCATTCCACAGCTAGCATATTCAGGAATAACCAAAAGAGCTTTGCAAGAACACTTGTTTTATCAAAGAGGAAATCAGAAAACATAGAGATTTTTTTAAAAGAAAGAGGAAATATAGAATTAGACTCAAATTAATGTCAAATCCATGAGTAAATTGAATTTCTCAATTTTTATCAAAATTTACCAAAATTTTACAAAACTATGGTAAATTGATTAGCTTTTACCAAAATTTTCTGAAATTTACCAAAATTAACAAAACTAACCAAAAATTATCGATGTTAAAAAAATATAAAAAAATAATTTTAATGTATTAAAGTAAATTTAGCAAGAGTTACCAAAAATTACTAAAAGTTATCAATATTTAACTTTCACGCAATTGGTTTTGCCCATGAATTTGACACATTAGAATGGTAAGTTAGGTTTACTGTTTGTGTTATTCTTTCTTTACCTTATTCGAATATCTAAAAACACTCAAATTAATGTCATTTTATTTTATTTTTCTTACTTCTCGTTCCTTACCAACCTTTTTTTACCTAACTTAATCCTATCACTATAGGACCAAAGTTAGAAACTTGACCGACTAGAAAATGCGCCGATAAATTTATAATAACAAAGAAAAGGAGGTGGAACAATGGTTAGATAATGTTCCTTTTTTATTTTAATGTAAGCAATATATATTAGGTGACCATTCTCACAGGGTTTCTTCATAAACATTTTTCTAAGATCTTTCGGAACTACACGGTCCCAACGTACTACAATAACTCTAACTCAAACCTAACTCAACAATTCAGTCTATTGCTATGTTTGTCTCCCTTGGACGTGTTTAATCTTCTTCCTTTAACAACCTTCAAGAAACTATTTGATATCAAGCATCAGATGGTAGATTCCCCACGAAATATTGGAATTACCCCAAATTGTATCAATAAGAATTTTATTATCACCTTAGATTCATATCCTTGTTAGGCCCAACTTACATGCTTCTCTAAGACCATTCCACATCACAGACACCTCAACCACCAAGATTGAAGCATATCCTAAATTGAAAGACCGAGCCATCTTAATTTTACCAAGACTGTCTAGAAGGATGAAGCCCCAAGTAGCACTAACACTATTCTTCGCCCCATTGAAATTGATCTTCCAATGACCCTCATTCGGAGTCAATCATGACCACCCAAAAGTTATCTTTCTCCTTCCGTGAGTCTGCACGGTTGAGAAGAATCTATTGGTTAAAGAGATTGGATAGCAGATCCTCCATTCCACTACTACCTTTTTTCGCTTTTATGAGAGTAGCACAAGAATTCGTGGAAGTATTATGAAAAACTTTAACATTATAAGTTTTCCAAATGTTCCATAGAAACACAACCCTATCCATGTCAACAGCGAGAATAACCTTTCTACAGTCCTCTAGGCAATCATGCATATCAAATTGGATATCATCAAGATCGGAAGGAATTAGCAAGTTATAATCAAAGGCGCAATACCAAAATGACTTTGCCAACTGTATATGATATTGACCGAATTGACCTATTCGGATAAAATATTTCTCCTTTTTCTATTATTCAAACTTGATTTTGATCAAAATTTAGTTCCGCCTAAATTGTGTGACCTAGTCAGTGACACTCTGACTCGAAAAAATGATTCACACATCGATTTCTCGTTTGAATTTTGATATTAATCGGCCCAAATTTAAACCAAAACTATGTTGTTTTGTTGGTTTTTATTCGCTGCCAGACCAGGTTGTTATTTTATATTTTGCATTGTTGTTGCGAACTTCAAACCTTTTGCTTGACTCTTAGGGTTTGTCAAATTCATGAGTAAATTGAATTTACTAAATTTGACCTAAATTTACCAAAATTTATCAAAAATTATCAAAGTTTTAAAAAAAATTAATTTTGATATGTTAGAATAAATTTGACAAAAATAACTAAAATTTACTAAAAATTACAAAAAATTACTAAAATTTAACTTTTACTCAATTACTTTTTATCAATAAATTTGCCGCACCCTTAATAACCCAAAAAAAAGTCATATTTTATTTTATTTCTCAATAAAAAAAAGGAAAGAAACATATTCTAAAGTGAAATTCTTAAGTTATAAAATATGGAATTAAATTCTTTCACAATATTCAAAGACTACATTGCATTAAAGATGTCTGAATTCTGCCCCAATGGTGCATGACATGCAGATATCTGTCCATAAATCCTCCTTTCCCTTCCCACTAGAATTCCTTACTCCCTAATCAAATTAAAGTTGTTTCATTTTCACAACTGCACCCACTTACTCAGTTACTCTACTCATCCATGGCTTCTTCAGTACTCTCCCTCTACCTCTTCTTCTTCCTCATCCTAGTTTTCTGCTGTAATATTACTCCTTCATATTCGAATGCTGAAACTACTACAGATGGTGATGAGAAGGTTGAACTGGGGATATACTATGAGTCCCTGTGTCCGTACTGCTCATACGTTATAGCACATGATCTGCCCAGACTATTCACAGAAGATGGACTAATTTCCATCGTCAATCTCAGGCTCCTTCCTTGGGGTAATTCTGTCCTTGATACCTCCGGATACTTCCAATGTCAGGTGATATCCTATTCCCTCCCTTCCATATTAATTGTTGTTTTTTAGATTATACTGTCAAATTTTAACAATCTTTTACTATAATATCCAAGCTCAACCTACTTTTAAACACACAGAAGATAAGTCAATCTGAAAAAATTGACTATTTTTTCGAGGTTTTTGACTAACCAAATGTACCCTAAATTTCTTAATATATATATAAATAATATAATGACTTGTTATATAAAATTACTACCAATGGATTTATAATAAAAAATATATCCTAAAGATATCAAAAATTAAGATAGTCAAGTAAGTGACGATTAATTTGAAACGGAGACTCCCTCCAAGGGAGTATATAAATATCACCATTCCTTAATTAATATCTTTTTGATTTGGGATTTTCACCGTCTTCAATATCCTACTTTTAGTGTTAATTTTTTATCAGTGTATTTTCAATAACGGTTTTGCTAATCATCGCCCTGATTGAGGGCAATGGATAAGGGAGAATCTTATCCGTTTTTTTATTTTGTAAATCTTATATAGAATAACGGTTTTGCTAATTATCGCCCTAGGGGCGATGGATAAGGGAGAATCCATTTTTTTATTTTGTAAATCTTATATAAAATAATAAAAGATTACCTTTTTAATAAAAAATATTATATTATCTAATCAAATCTACAAAAATCTTATCATTACCTAATTAACATTTTCATATTATCTTATTAAATATAAACTTTTGGAAGTAGTATACTCATGCTATTTTTTAATACGTATTTAATTATCAGCACACAATCAAGTTTAATTGCATTTTTTTGATGGTAGCCATGATTGTCTAATCTGACACCCCCCCCCCCCAACATAAACCCACACGGGCCACACCCCACCCCCCAAACAAAAAAAAACCTACCAGTCTAATCAAGTTTAATTGATATTACCAAAATCTTTGCCTCAGAAATTATAAGTTATAAGCCCTCCCAAGTTTAATTGATAATCACTGTGGGTAGTTATAACCCCCTCTGAAATCTTTGCCTCACAGTCTGCTTCTGAGTTTTTCGATGACGTGTCCAAGGTTGTGGCTTCTCCAGGTGGAATGGGTCGGGTAAAGAAAAGTGGGTCGGGCAAGTTTGCTACTTCCCTCCCAAGTGGGGGGTTTGATTTGATGCGAGCCAAAGGGAAGAATGGGGGAGTGCCAATGGCTAGTAGTAGCTTCACAGCAGTTCCATATAACAATGATGTTGCTCCTTCAATTGTTATTCATCAAGAAAAAAAAAATAATTTAAAAAGATGGAAAAAAAGGAGTTTCATATAATAAGGATGACATTACATATGGGAAAAAAAGTCCCATATATTCCGTCATTAATAAAGGGGAAAGGGAAAAATAGATGAGTGTACAACTTCCAAAAAATTTATATTTAATGAGATTATATGAACATGTTAATTAGGTAATTATAAGATTTTTGTAGATTTGATTAGATAATATAATATTTTTTATTGAAAAGGTAATCTTTTATTATTTTATATAAGATTTATATAATAAAAAAAATGGATAAGATTCTCCTTAACCATCGCCCCCCATGGTGACGATTAGCAAAACCGAACAAACAGAGCCTAAAAGAAAAAAAAAACACGTCTGAAGATTCGGAAAATAACAGCAAAGTTGTTGTAGTGATGGTAAGTAATGGGTAATAAATATGGCATAGTAACACTTGTACTTTGATCTATCAGTTTTTTAATTAGAATTGTGGGTTGCATGCAGCATGGTACAGGGGAGTGTTTACTGAACACAGTGGAAGCATGTGCCATTTATGCTTACCCTGATCCTGTAAGCCCACATTGACTCTCCTCACTCTACAACATATTGTATGATCCCCCTCCCCCTCCTCTTTTTCAGTTTTCAACTCTCTTCGTCTCAAGTTAATTGTCCAAATATTATTTTTTAATTTAAAATTTATATATTATATTTTATTAAAAGATTACAATATTATAATTTTATGATAGTATATTTTGTTATAATTTATAAATCTAATAATAGTGTTTTTATATATTAAAACATTCTATATATTGAGAAATCAAAGACGTTAACGGGCAATTAATATGGAATGGGCGGAATATTTATTTTTGTACTTCAACTGATACTCTTTAAGAACTTGTTCTTTAAACAGGTAGGAATGTAGGATCAAGTTAGGTTACATAAGATAAATTACGGTAAGGTATAGTAAGAAATAAAGTTGTGCTTTGAGTGTTTTTTAGGGGTTGAGGTAAAGTAACGTAGGTAAAGTATAGTTAAACCTTACCTATCAATCTAAAGAACATGACCTAAGTTAAATTTGTTCAGTTGGAAATAAATTTCACTATCTTTTTACAATTTGACTAAGGTTCTATGAGTAAGAATTAAGTTAAGGTAAAGTAAATAAAGTTAGGTAAAGAAAGGTAAGTAAAGTAATAGGTGTAAGTAAATGTGACAGTCACCTATTTTTGACATTTTAAGATAAATAAATTTTATGAGTTAAATAAAGATAATGTTGGCAAAAATTCAGGTCCTAGTAAATTCAGGTCAGTCTAATTCAGTTAGTGTCAAAATTCAGATGAAATATTGACATCCAAACCGAGTTATTTTTCAAGTCGAACAATTCGAATGTGGCTACATTTGGGTCAAAATCGGGTTCAGGCAATAGAAAAAAGAGAAATTTGTGTACGAATATTTGGTCAATGTCAAAATCAAGTTTGTACCAAACCGAGGTTTTTTCCGGGTTAGACAAAATTTTGTCAGTGCTAAATAAAAAATTTTAAATATAAATTATGTAAAAGTATATTACGTAATTTAATCTAAGATAAAATAAAGTAAAAATAAGTAAAATTTTACATATTATTCCAAAGAAAAAGGTAAGTGACAATTAATATGAAACAGAGGGAGTATATAAGTCTGGTTCAAAGTCACACAAAACATATACCTCCTCAAGCAAAGTATAATTCCAAATCATGGAATTTAAGTTGAACAAATAACATATGCCGCAAGCAAAGTATAATTCCAAAATCATGGCACTTAAGTACAAAAAATTAATTAGAGGATCTATATCTAGACACCAAGCAAAGTATCTTCCAATTGCAAAATCATACCCTGAACTTTCTAATTCTAGCCAAGGATAAAAACCAATCAAGTCGGTCAAATTCAGTCAACGTCAAATTCATATGAGAAATTGATATTCTGACCCGATATTTTTGAGTCAGATAGTTAGATAGGACTAAATCTGCATTAAAATCGGGTTCAAACAATAGAAAAAAAAATGTGTCCAGATATTCAGCCAATTTGGACATGAATGTCAAAGGCAAGTTAAAAAAAAGTTGATCAGAAAGAAGTGAAATGCATGTGATAATGAGAAAAGTTCGAATATATAGGTCAGACTAAAAAAAATTGATAAGAAAGAAGTGAAATGCATATGATAATGATGAGAAAAGTTGGGTTAAATAGTTCAGATGTAACTAAATCTATATCAAATTATTTTCAAATGGGATAAATTTAAATATTCAAGTCGGACAAAATTTTGCTTGTGCTGATAAAGGGTAAAAAAAAAAATTGATTAGAAAAGAGCGAAATGCATGTGATAATGAGAAAAGTTGGGGATGTCTTGTGACAGGAGAAGCACTACTTTTTGATACAATGCATAGAAGCTCTGGCATATCAAGGGAAGGAAGCCGATTGGCAAAGCTGCTTTGCTCAAACATCACTCCAACCACAGCCTCTTTTTGACTGCTACAGCCAAGGACTTGGCCGAAGGGTTTGATTCTTCTTTTCCTTTCTTTTTCTTGTATTTTTCTTTTTGGGATTGATCGCATTTAAGTGTGGTGGTTGTTGTTTTCTTTCTTTTTGGGATTGATGCACCAATTAACATATACATGGGGTTTAGCCTCGTATATTCAACAAAGAGGTGGTAGCCAAGTAACAATCATTCTCATTTTCCATGCTCATCGGTCGCTACCAAGGTTCAATCTGGTTGAAGAAATATTCGGAATTGGTTGAACTTGTGGGACTGACTTGAGAAAACTGACCCAACTTGAGTGCCCCATCCGAACCCGCTAGACCCAAACTCGAGTATGCCAAAACTAAATAACTTTAAATGGATCCCGACACGATAAGACCCGATTCGAACTTAACTTTTACCAAAGTTCATTTTTAACGATAATCTTATTTGACCAAAAATAAAGTGACCTAAAATCAACTTCACTCGACTTGAAAGTGAACCAACCCATACCTGACCATTCCCGAACCTTGTTGGCCTGAACTAACCCAACCCGAATGACCCAATAGCCATGTCTTGTCATGGACCTTATGGTTAGTTCGGTACCGACCCCTTGCTTCCCAACTTGTTAAATTCACTGGTGATTACTCGTGTTGTTTATATAGGAGCATATCGATCGTTAATATTTTGGGGTTTGATATATAACATATGCTTGTGCATGCAGCTTGAACTGCAATATGCATATGAAACCCAGCAGTTGAACCCTCCACATCTCTATGTTCCCTGGGTCCTTGTCAATAATCAACCACTTCATGCGGTTAGTTCTTGAACTCCATGGAAATAAGCATTTCTAACGAGCCATTCTACTTTAGTCCGTTACTATCTAAGTTGAAAATCTTTCTCAACTACTATATATTTCGATTATCGACATTGGTACACAGACATAACGTGAGCTATATAATTGGTTTTGTTGCAGGACTATCGGAATTTTGTTGCTTACATTTGCAGAGCTTACAAGGGGTCATCAGTTCCTGCCGTCTGTAACTTGCGACAGTTTCAGATTGACTCATTCGACATGGAGAAAGTAGATGCAACTCAACAAGGGTGTTATGCAGGAGATCGAAAAAACTTGACATTGTTCCAACCAACAGAAATTGCTCAACAAAGTAGGAGAGTATTCACAGGAGGGGTCAACTAATGTTAAGGACTAAAACAAGTTCCAAACTACATGGAGCTAATGCTTCATCTTGTACTAATCCAGAACACTCCCAAATATCATCCGTTTTGTTGTAATTGTAATACTCCCTCGGCTCCATATTATTAATCACCCTCTTTGGAAATTATACGATCAAACTTTAAAAATTTGCACTCCACATTTATTTGAACTAATCAAGATATAACCTGAATATGATAGAAGCCAAAAGTGTTAGGATAGAGAACGAGCAAATAAATAAACACTAAAAATAAGAGTCCAACGTCTCTGTACTAGATTCAGGAGAATATTTCAGCATCCCTATGTTGAATTCAAGAAAACATTATCATTCTCGTGCATAACTTAACCAGTTGTCCAATAACTGTTAAAAAAAGAACGAATAAATAAGAGGATAGGCTCAGTAACACACTGATGAGGCACATTTCAAACTCAAAGCAATGACATTGTTGATGATAACTTGCATCCTCCAAAGACTGCTATCAGTTACATCATACAGGAGCAAATAAATTACAATAGGATCAAGGTGAGCACCAAATAGTAAGAAAAAAGACAAATCAATGTAACATTACACAGACAACCTAAGCACATTTTGTTACCGATTTATCATCTTCCACATTTTGTTACATATCTCGAAGGCGTCCTCTTCTATTGGATCGTATTCGAACTTATCCACCATCTTTTTATCCCGGTCCACAATATCTGTATATTTGGTCAAGGAGGAGCAATATATCCAAACATTAAATGAAAAATATTCAACTGTATTTACATAAACAGAGCACCTAGGAACATAGGACGTAACGATTTCGAGCATTTTTGAGTAATTCACAGACAGATAACCAAACACGGATGCATTAGTAGAACACATAAGCAGAGCATGAAATATGTAAACATCATGACAAATGAGGATACGTCCACGTATTTTTGATTGACTCTCCAAGTCTGGAATTATTTTTGTCACAGACGCATAGAACGAAAGCTTCCTCCTGCAAAACGGCAAGTTCTTATGTTAAGGATTGTGTCAACAGGCGATAGCAAAATCAAGAGAGACAAAACACCAAATTAGCTCAAGGACAAAGCCAATGAACACATAGACTCTGTAAGCACACTACCAATGATACGAAACAATCCAATTCTCATGCGGATGTTTTCCTTAAACGTGGATATTCGACGACAAATGAGTATAGCTGTGCATACACTTCTTTTTACGCTCACCCATAAAAAAAAACCTTCTGCTCTTAGGGTGATTTATCTTGCAACTTATTACGTGCTCCTGGAGTTTATACTCCAAATAGTGTGATTGTTCACTTGCAAATATCTTAGAGTATAAACTTCAAATGCATGTAATATTTATTGGATTTATCCGATACTCACCAATAGGGAAATTGAGCATGTGGCTTGGGGGTCGAGGGAGGACTATTTCTCCTCATTAAGGTCTGGAAAATTCGTGCGTAAATACCCAAAGTTACCAGAATTTAACAAAATTTACTTGTTTATCAATATTCAATAGTTACTTTCTCCTTAAAAATCTATTATTATATTCAAAAGTATCACTTTTCTCAATACTGACCAAAAATTACCTTTATTTACCAAAACTTACCAAAACTCAAGTTTTATTTACCTACAAATTTTACAAGCCCAAAACAGGTATCTGCCATAAAACTTACTGCTCTTTATCTTCTTCTGCTTCAACCTCTTTCAGCTTTTGTCTCTGCTTTTCAGCAGAGAGTCGCTGACTATCCAGCTCATTCATCTTGCAGATAATTACTGTGTTAACATACAAAGAAATAATCAGCAGCGAATGACAAAATACTCTAGTTGAACAAGTATAGCTGACAAAAACTGAATATACTTATCTAAGCTCCTCTTGAAGCGACTGCTCTCTTTGAAGTTCCTGATCGAGCTCCGTTTGAAGACCATTTAATTCCTCATCAGCAACTACTTCAGATTTTGCGGATTCGATTTTCCGCTTGCAATCTTCTATCTTTTTCTGATAATCTGTTGGCAAATATTACATACTTCTAGTTAGCAACTCTGTCGAACATATTCGTGATTATGTAATCTCCAGCTTCATGACAGACATGTCAAGAGATATGTCCCGTGTAATATCCACTAATAATTAGCCCAAAAGATTATGTTTTTCAAGTCAGAAAGTTATCTGGGGCATGACTACAATAGATAATTTACACAGAAGAGAATTTATACCAGGGACAATTGAATTTCACAAATCAGAGGGGCAGCCTTGTAATGTTACAAGAAACGTCTTGATTGTTCCTAAGAAGACTACACATAACTGGTCACTGTCTCATGAATGAATTTATTGTGTAAGCAAGATGGTATCTAATGGTAATTGACAATAGCAACAACAAAGCCAACTTTATATAGTAATCATTATGAATAAATCAGACAGCAAAGACAACTTAGACACTTAGTTCAATATCTAGTTTGTTTTAGTTCGCTGAAAAAGACGATGTCATATGGGCAATTGGGCATACTGTATCTGGAATTTCAAAGAATCCCATTTAACTATAAATATAATACAAGCCTCAAGTGCAAAAGTAGTTTGTTTGCAACTTTCCCTCAACAACAACAAACTTCCAAGGGAACACATTTGCATCACTAATACTGTACACACAAAGCAACACGTTGATCCCAAGGTGTCATCTATACATCTCTTCATGCAAAATTGAACACTTATTATATCCTGGTCCTCCTACATAATTCCAAGTTCTCAGTGTTCATGGAAAGTTTTAGCAGCCTTCCTTTACAGAGAGCGGAAAAGCCTGTGCCTTCTCTGTACCAAACACAACAAAAAACATTGCACTTGGGTGTATCTCACAGTTATGCTATTGAATCACATTAGACACCTAATAATGGACATTATTTGGAGAAAGGTAGAAGCCTGTCTCTTCTGGGCCTTCTCCATAGCATATTGTTGAAGAGATGTTGAAGAACCAAACAACTCCTCACATACTAAAGTGCAATGGGATGTCGAAGGCTGGATAACCAACTAAATCTCAATTTAAAGAGGACGCCCATCGTTGTTCCTCACATTTCTAAGTTCAAACCAACGCAAGCACTTTTGTTTCATTCAATCTTCATACAGTTTAAAAGAGAAATAGTATACGAAAACCAATGAATTAACAACAAACACAGAGAGATCAATTGAGAGTCAAGATTCATCACTGCACTCCCACATGTATCTCCACACTCTAATCCAAGCAACACCAATTCTGAGGAAGCAATTCAAATCATCCATGAGGGGAAGTGTTAAATCAAAGCAAAAAGTTACCCCCTATGTGTTTAAAATAAGACATTAAGAAGAAGCCTACCCTTCAATAATCACTTTTCATGTCCATTATCTAGGTAGTTGAAAAAGATCATTTTTCAACTTAGATTGTAATGGACTAAAGTAAAATGTCTCATTAAACCTCCTCTAGTTCTCTTCCATGTAGTAGAAGGTATAGACCAATTTTTAAATCTTCGGTCAATCGGAACCAATCTCCCTAAATTGCGAAACTTAGGGTAAGACTGCTACATCTTACCCCACCATGCCTCGCTTGGACGGGATTTCGGAAGATAGAATTACCTCTCATCTACTCATGAATGAACTTTGATATCACCTGATGTGTGCCAAAATGTTTGGTCTATTTGGAAAATAAGTCATGGAAATAAGTTTAGGCCCATCTAGCATGCATATAT
Source organism: Portulaca oleracea (assembly GCA_029582165.1). Classification (NCBI taxonomy): domain Eukaryota; kingdom Viridiplantae; phylum Streptophyta; class Magnoliopsida; order Caryophyllales; family Portulacaceae; genus Portulaca; species Portulaca oleracea. Next base: position 9,126,585 of record CM055893.1, read on the forward strand.
GCTGTAATCATGCCACCGTAACAGCTCCAAACATAGGTGCAAAACCTTCTTATACATTTAAAAAAAAATCAATATGCAGTCAACTTGATACCTATGACACAATCATTACAAAATTGAAGTTGCTAGAAACCTTCAAAAAAAGTTCATCCTAGAAGTGGAGTCACCCATTGTTCATTATGACTTATGAGGATGGTATTTGTTAGGCTACATCCTACATGTGAAGTTTGGGATATTGTGATTAACAACCCCAAAGGAGGATTTCAGAACCTAATAGTCCCTATAAATAAGAATTCTTTCAGCCATAAGTATTCAAATTACCATAGACAGTCAAAAGGACACCTTCTTCTTCAACTATACCTTTGTCTAGCGAATGAAGTAGACTAACTTATACGATCCATGAAGTTGAAGATGCAAATGAAATTGAGCAATCCATTGGACCCATTACAGCTTAAAAGATGTTAGCTATCTATCCAAAAGGGAGAGCTTTGTGGTAATCCCCAACAATATCCCCCATTATGAAACGATTCCCAAAGAAGGGATATCGATTATGAATTTCACATGGAGTTCTCAAATTAGCAAACAAGGTTTAAAAATTATGAACAAAATAACTAGAATAACCCAAAAGAACATTTATTTCCAACTGCGACGAAACTTTTCGCAGCACAAGCACCAATAAACTCAAACAATCAGAAACCCAGATCACCACCAGATTCCCCAAAATCAAATTCAAAAACGGAAGAACATTCAACAGGATTAGGAAAACTAACCAGAAATAACCCAAGAAAACACTTATTTCCGAATGTAAGATGAAGTTTTTTGCAGCACAAGCACCAATAAACTCATATACTCAGAAACCCAGATCACCACCACATTACCAAAAATCAAATTCAGAGGGGAAGAACATTTAACAAGATTAGGACAACTAACCAGAAATAGTGAATTGGGTGGTGCTGAATTATGAATTGAATTTCGCATGGAGTTCTCAAATTAGCAAACAAGCTGTAAAAATTATGAACAAAATCACTAGAATAACCCAAAAGAACACTTATTTCCAACTGTAAGACGAACTTTTTCGCAGCACAATCAACAATAAACTCGTATAATCAGAAACCCAGATCACCACCAGATTCCCTAAAATCAAATTCAAAAGGGGAAGAACATTCAACAAGAATAGGAAAACTAACCAGAAATAACCCAAAAGAACACTTATTTCCGACTGTAAGACGAAGTTTTTCGCAGCACAAGCACCAATAAACACAAATACTGTATTCAGAAACCCAGATAAACCGGATTCCCTAAAATCGAATTAAGAGGGGAAGAACATTCAACAAGATTACGAAAACTAACCAGAAATAGCGAATTGGGTAGTGTTGAAATCAGCATCAGAAGCCGAACGAAGGGATTTGAAATCATCAAGACAACGAGTTAAGAAGTTAGTATCCCTCTTGTCACGGACAACACCCACGAGATCGTCGCAGAAAGTAAGGAGCTCGTTCACATCGATGCACTGCGGAGTTTCGTCCATCTTCTTCGTTCGTGTTTGAAAAGACGAACTTTTCTAGGGTTTCGTAGTCGAAATTTCCGCCAATTGCTTGATTTAATGGCAAAATTGGAGGTTAGAAGTGTGATTGATTGGTGAAGTGAGTATTTGATTAGCGAAGTAACAAAGGATATCAACAGGAAGAGAATATTGTATGAATCGATCTTCCTTATTTTGAATTTGGTATTTCGCGCTTTTGAATACGTCCGCCGTCAGTATCCAATGCTACTCTCAACTTCTCTAGCCGCTTAATAATACTATGATTGTTTACTTATTAGTAGCATCGAAGTACTAGGAACACGTAATCCAAATACTATGATTGTTTATTTATATATATTAAATTGTTCACTCACACATATTATATTATTCGAAAATTTCGTCAAAAATTTTTCAAGTTTTTTCTCTTTTTTTTTCCTTCTTCTAACTCAAGTGTTAAAAAATATTTTTTCATTTTTTTTAACCTACTATAGCTGATAAAAGGTTTTTTTTTAACAATTTTATTAGTTAAGTGATAGTAAATTAATTGAAAAATACTTGTATTTTTTACAAGAAAACGCTCTATGGCAGTCACTATAATGGGGGAGGGAGAGAACAGTTAAAAATTGCTTGGAGGTGATATCTATTTTGTTTAGGCACCGTTCTTTTATGCGGTATTGCAACTTACTGCACCGCAATTTACCGCAACCTATCACAATCTACATCAACTCACCGCAATCTACTGTTTACCTTTTTATTAATATCAACACCCATTTATTATTTTCCACCGCAACTTACCACACCGCAACTCACCGCACCGTATAAAAGAATGATGCCTTAGTTGATTGTTTAGTTTGTATTTACGGTCTTTATTTTGGTTACTGAAAAGTATCTTAAACTTTATTTGTATTGATAGGGAGTGTACAATTGAGTCATTTTGAGCAATTTCTACTTAGAAATGTGTGATGACAAAATTGACTATTTTTTTCGTTTTGAATTGAAACAAGATTTAAATATCATTCGTTGCTTACAACCCTATAGGAAAAAATATAAAGGCTTAATTCAATTTTTTATTTTAACCTATATGATTTAAGTTGAAAAACATAGCATTTCCAACTATTCAGACTGTGTTAATGTTTGGTAACTGACCTCTTGGACGTAAAAAGAGCTTTTTGAGGGCTATTAATACAAGCCTCGTACCTTCATCAAAAATTATATTGAATAATAAAATATTAACTAAAATATTCAATTATTAATTCCATGCAAAATAAAAGTTGAATGTGTTGTTAACTTGTTATGGTGCTATATTCAATGATTGATTAATATGCTTGGTTTTAAATTTTTATAGAGTCAACAAATTATTTATTTCTTTAACTTCAACTACATAATGGAATTTTTGGAATCATAAATCCCAATAATTAGGAAAAAGAAAATAAAGTTATCATTAAATAATAATATAATTAGTACGAAACTTTAAACATAAAAAATTATATTAATATGGATATAAAAATTTCATCAATTTACCATTTCACAACCAATTCTTATAAATACTCTGAAGAGCTAACAGTGGACAATGTTGACCACAACAGTGAGCAACACTGTCACCTTACCTTTGGCAATGTATAACATACTCACTGCCAACAGAGTACAAGGAGAGTTGGTGGGCCTATGAACATAAGGTGCCCATTTCAAGTTTCACGGACTAGAAAATTCAACAAAAGGGAATGGCAACTGGCTAGCCCAAATTTGGTACATATTACATAAACTTCATGCACCAAGAAACTTGATTCCTTTAATATTTTTTGAAGCTTCAAAAGTCATACAAACCCGACAACCAAACATCACACAATATGAAAGTACATATGGACTATCATTATCTAGCATAAACATAATCACTAGCACCAAACTTCATCTACAATACATGATTCTGACACATACAATACAAGCTCCCTAATAAATTCTACCCATTGCATTCATACTGCAGGTTAATTTATTTTTCAGATAACTAATAGCTTATAGCGCGTCGCCTTCATGAAGAAGCCTTTGATCAAAGTGCCATACTCCTGCGATACAGATAAATTGGTTTTAGTAATCAACTTTGTCTCTGTTATTCTTTCAATATATATGGCAAGACAACTATTTTAAGAAACCAATTCATACCATGCCCTTTGCCAACCATTCTCAATTGAGTCACATAATCTGCAATCTTCTTAATTGCCTCAACCTGGGTAGTTCAATCAAAATGGAGAATATTTATTAGTGTGTTGTAACACTTTTTCAGTCTTTGGTTTACCTCTTACTTTGAGTTAGAGCTCACAAAAATTTGGGTCCGGGTAATTTTGGGTTTAGACAAATCGGATATCGGACAAAAAAATTGATATCCGATACCCAGCTTTTCACGTAGTTTTACAAATTGGACAAGAATACAATAGAAATTTGAAAAAGATTATGTTTGTATTTTCGGTCAATTTGGCAAATGTCAAAACTCAGACAAAAATTCTATGACCATACCCGATTTTTTCGGGTCGGACAAATCTGCATTATCGAATTGGACAAATTTTTGCCAACCCTACTTTGAGTGTAACAATTTGATATGTAGGGTTTTTTTTTTTTCATTTTAGGAGATGGTTATTTTGTTGTTTATTGGGTCGTTGTATATGTTGTGTATTGTGAACCTTCAACATTTTACAACTTCCAATAATCGCAAAAAATAAAACACTCTAGCAACGGAAACTGAATCAAGCAATGGAGTTTGCCTAGCTACCTGCTCATTCAAGAATTCGCCTGCGACAAATTCCTGTAACTGAGGATCATTGTTTTTCTCTGCAACCTGTGATTCAATATAATGCAAGCAGAATATTAGATTCAACTCAAGTTATTATTTGCCTTTGTTTACCAAATAATTATAGAGAGGTGATGAGTTTAAATGTCTTACACTGTGCAAACTCAATAATTTCTCATTCACAAGCTTCTCCAGTGACAAAGCCAACTCCATTGCTGAAAACAAGATTACGTTCAGAAGTTAAACCCTCAAAAAAAATTCTGATTGTCAGAAGAAAAACTGAAAAACTATATATAAAAAATAAAGGCGTACCATATAAAGCATCTCCCTTTTCAGCATGCTCAAAGTCTGAAGGGGGCATCATAATTGTATAAAGCTTCACCCTTCCTCCTCTCATGTTCTGATACACAATAACATATTAAACACAGGCGTAAAAAACTATTTTTTAATTATTGAAAGTCAATAAAAAGTTAAAATTTGTAATTTATTTTTATTATTGGAAGTTAATAAAAGTCTAAAATTCACATCATACCCATTATAAAAATCCGTTAAATAGTAAAACAGCAAAATACAAGAGCTAAAAAAATATAACCAAAATTTTCGCAAAAGCATGTCATCTAAAGAAAAAAAATTACTCTGAGGTACCCTAATTTTTAGTGAAATATTTTTTTTGGTACCCAACTTTTCAAAACTAATTTTGTGGTACCCTTAATTTTAGGATTAGTAATTATTAGGTGCTTTTTCGGTCATCAATTTTATTAAGTGACCGAAATGCCCTTGTTCTTCCGTTACTGAAGAAATACCATTGAAGAAGAAGAATAAGAGTATTTCGGTCACTTAATAAAATTAATGGTCAGAAAATCACCAAATAATTACTAACCCAAAAAGTAAGGGTACCTCAAAATGAGTTTTGAAAAGTTTGGGTACTAAAAAATAGTTTCCCCAAATATTGAGGTACCTACGAGTCATTTTTTGACTAAAGAATACTATTAAAATCCCGGAAGTCATCCCTACTCCCTAGTACCATGTAACGTCCTGTTTATTAAATTATTGACGGTTTGTATTTAATTAGCTTATTAGAATTAGTTGTTTATATTAAGAAATATTTGGTAAAGTTAGTTATTTCTAACAATATTATTTGATAAAATTTTATTTATGTCATTTGTCAATAATTCAACATAGTAATTTGGATCAATTATTACTAGTGACATTTGACATAATTTTAATGAAGTTTTAGGTAAATAATCATTTCTAAAATAAACTAATTCAGCCTATTAAAAATCAACCTATTAAATTCAAACAGTAAAGGGAACATGCTGTTTACTCCACCCATTACATAAGAATCATCATAATTTTGGCTTTTACGATTTTCAGTGTTACTTTTTAATTGATAATTTCTTACCTAATATGTAATTAACAATGAAAATATTATACATTTATCATAATATTTTTCATTACCAATCTAATAGTGTAATTTTATATAACTTATTACATATTAAAAATTTTATGGTAAAAATTTTTGAAATTTGACCGTATAATTTCCAAAGCTTTTGAAACCTGAGAGCATAGAGAGGAACCAATTGATCATTACCTGATACTTCATTAACTTCTCAGCATGCTCTCTTTCTTCTTCACTCGACTCCTTAAAGAATCTAAATTCCATACGAATAACATCATAAGTTGGATGTACCAACTACAAATTCATTCACAAAAATTCAAAAGAAATGATTGCTTATGGCTACTTACTTGGCCATGCCTTTCAGAGCGACATTATCTCTGTCAAAGTATGAATACAACGAATGATACACATACGATGCGCTGTATTCCACACTGTAAATCATCCAAAATGAAACAAACGATGGTCAGAATTCAGAAACGACTGATGCAAAATGACTTCTCAATCTTGACGAGATTACAGAGCAACATCATTCAATCAAATCATGGCAAATCTCACACATAAATCCTCGTCAAAACAACAGCAATCCACAAAATACTGAAAAACAAACACACATAAAAAAAAAGGATGAATACGTACTTGATCTGTTCATTGATAGCAGCTTCGCACTCATCAGCATATCCCTGACGAGCTAGCGATGCATTTGATTGAATCGGCACCATGAATGCTTCATTCTTCACCTCCTCAAATGGCTGGAAAACTATTCCAGTAACAGTTTCCTGCATAGCAGACACAATCGATGATTTCTTGCTCGAAATCACGCCTGAATTCGATCTGGATGGGATCAATCTCAACAAACCGCTCTGATTGAGAGGAGCAGGGGAGGACTGTGTGGTGCGAAACAGGGGAAGATTTCCTCCCGTCGAAACTCCCACTGCTCTCAACATCATTTTTTCTCTCGATTTTTCTTTTTTCTTTTTTGCTGGATTTGTGTTCTTCAGCTGATAAAAATGGCGGAAAACTGGGGGTGGATATATAGGAGGAGGCCAAGTGGTTGGGTGGCATAGGGGTTTGTCCTGGACCGTTGGATGGAGTGCTAGCATGGACGGCTGAGATTAAAAGGGGATAAGGGGCGTGTGGTGAGCTCGTGGTTCCTGGAAATATCTGGTCCACGTTGCAATCTCGTTATCTTCTTACTTTTCTTTGTCGATTTTGTGTGCCTTTGGTGTCACTCGCGGGAAGGTGGTGGTGTTTGGCACGCGCTGTTCCTGACCGTCGGATCTGACAAGTTGGTGGAAGGTTCTCGAAGACGGAAAAGAGCTGACAAAATTTTGTCCAAATCGAGAAAAATTTAATTTTGTTTGAATCTCATTTTGACATTGGTCGAATTTAGAGCAGGGAAAAATTCAGGTTCAGGTAAATTTGAGTTCGATCAACATTAAATTTAGGACGGGAGATTAATGTCTGGAACCTTTTTTGGATCGGACAATTCGGATGGAACCTAATTTGAGTCAAATCGGGTGCGGACAATAAACAAGAAAAATATTGAGCATGAATATTCAAACAATTTGATCATTGTAAAAATTGAGTTCAAACAAAACCGAGTATTTTCTAGGTAGGACAAATTCGGTTAGTTGGGCCGGACAAAATTTTGTCAGTGCTAGCCGAATTAACTGAATATTTAGACATAATATTTCTCTTTTTTTATTGTCTAAACCCGATTTCAGTTTCGTCCAAATTGTTTGTCCCTGTCCAACCTAAATAAATACTGGATATGAACATCAGTTTTTGGTCTGAATTTTGAGATTGGTCGAATTAGACTGATTCAAACTTGTTCGAACCCAAATTTTTGCGGATACTACTTCGTGGTAAGGGTTGTTGGAGTTTGGGGTTCACCGTGAGGGGGTGGGAGTGGGGAAGGGATGGTTGAGTGATAGGAATTTATGAATTGTGAATGTGAACGGGTCAGAATGGGCAAAGATGCTTCCATAAAAATAAATAATATAAAATAAAATAAAAGAAGGAGAGAATGGGGAAATATGCTTGATTATTGGGTACCAGGAACAGCTGGAATGACGTGGATTTTGTCCTTTCTCATTTTATTTATTTGAGGCTCTTAGTATTTTCTACGTTGTTTTAGTTAATTTCCAGTGTAAAATGGTTGAAGAGGTTTGATTGAGATGGAAAAGTTGGCAGAAGACAATTCACTGCATATGTTGTTGATGTGACATAAATTTGAATCCTACATAGTTCCGTTATTATTGGTTGAGGTGAAAAATCTTTGTATCAAATTGGAAAAATCTAAATTGATATATTGTTTAAGTTAATTTTAATTAACATAAGTAATTAATAACTTACTATTGCCATCTTGACAAATGAACCGGCCATTTCCACCAAATTAGGGTTTATATGAAGTTGTATGGGGGAGAAATCATAATTTTATTAGGAATGTACCTTTTAATTAAGGTTCATTCAGGTCAATGTTGACTTATCTATTAGAATTTAGAAATGAATACATTTTTTTAAAAAAAAAACCCTCAAACCAACGTCAAATCACAATGAAATGTCAAATTCATGTGTGTTATGCCATAATTCCAAACAAAATATCATTCAGTAGTTTATTTTAAGGTCATCAGTGAAACACTGAGACCTATAAATATTGACAACGTCGGCGACATTATAAGTAGAGTTAATTTTAGAACTCGAATAGTTGCATTAATAACATCTAACTATCCTACCAATGGCTCTACTATGTCTCCTCTGAGTTTCAACTTTTGCTACTCTCTACCTTCTTTGTCACTCAAAATATGAAAGGAAGAAGAAATTAGACCGAATGTAAACCTAAAATCAATCAGAGGACGATGCTGCATAAATTGTCAAAGAACGAGTTGTAGAATCGTCAGAGCTGAATTTAAATAGGTGTACAAATGCTCCCTACAAGCTACAGGTGAGGAAAAAAATAGAAACCAATAAACTGAATCATGAACCGATCAAACTAATCCAAAAATCGACAAAACAAAACCGAGTGAAAATTCTGATAAAACAAAACTGAGTGAAAATTATGACAGGATAGGTTACCGATTTACTTCTGGCACATGATTTTGAACCAAATGATTAACCTAAATGAACAGCTAATTTCTAAATATTTTTGTCAATATCCTTCACCAAGCTCAACTTCGACTTCGCTATCTTCACATTAGTGAGGGCGCGGGCGCGCTCATGTGTTTTCTCGGTGTACCTCAGCTCCGCTCCTCAGTAGTTTAGGCCAAAAAAACCTGCTAACAAGACCGCTGAGAATGAGAAAATCGAGCTCACATTTCATTTGTGGAGGATCTCATTAGGCAAGAACTTTCAATTACTCCCAATCAAGAACATACATTCCATGCCATTCTCAATTTCAGTATAAAGTTGATAGGTTTATGTTAGGGTAGGTAGCAAGACCTCTTGCAAATTTCATTACAATTGATGAACACACATACAATAATGCAACCTTCGAAACTCATCTCAAAACTTATCTACACCTACTCCATCCCTCTGGACCTCGTACGCCTCCCTGCTTCGGGTTTTCTTCACCCCGGCGGTGAAATGTAGTTTTGACCCTTCGGAAGTAATTGTGGTCACTTTCACCCAGATCATCACCTTTGTCTTCAGACCTTCTATGTCGGCCAGCCTCCCCTTTTCGAGGTAACCGGTAACAGTGGTGAAAAACCGGAGGACGGACGAATCCTTGTAGCCCACTTCACAAAACTGAGGGACATATACGGTCAGTTTACCCGTCTTTTCGTCAAACTCGTAGTGAGTGGCATCCTTGGGAAAGATCCCGACTGCCATGTCATACTCCTTTAGCAACTCTGATAATGGTTTTTGCATTTTCCCTGCGATTAAACAAACATTGTTCTCATTATATCGTCACTGCGTAGATTTGTGATTATTGGTTACACATGGTAGGGTTGGAAACAGTTCTTTCTTGTGATCAATCAAGCAAGAGACAAGCAGGACACAAGGAAATGTGAAACTTAAAAGTCAATAGAATTTAAAGGGAAGCCACTTTACCAGAAAACGAATCCGTGGCTTCATCCTTAACACAGTTCGATATGATCTGATCCCATGGTGTAAATTCCCGTAATAAGCAACTACTTTAAGGTAGCATTGGCGATTTGCTTTTCTTAAACAATCCTTTCAGAAAACAATCCAGTGATAACTGGAGATGGATCCAAATATAGGTACCAATTCAATGTACGCAACTTGGTATGATCCCAGTTCACACCAAGGTAGGGTTTGGAGAGTTCAAGGCATTTTCTGATAACTGAATTACAGTATGCTTAGCATGTCATAGATAGGTGTTAGATTTGACAAAAGGCCCATGCTACTGACCATCGATTGAAAATGTGGCCAATTTGTGCAAAAACAACTGTATCAAAAAGGTTCCAAGTGCGGCAAACTGTGTTTGACACACAGAAAATTTGGCTAATTTTTACGTACCACATCCAAAACCAAACTCACAATCGAAACTGCATTTTGAATCCCTACTACTAACCACCCGTTCTTAATACAAGACATCAGCCAACTCGCCAATCAATACAACGCACAGTTAAATGATTTACAAAGGTAAAACCTTTGGGTGGGTTTTTTTTTTTTTTTTTTTTTTTGGGGGGGGGGGGGTGGTTTCAGTCTGCATAATAAAATGGCTCCTGCTTTACATCCACCACAACCTGGTGGTCAGCCTATAACCTTAACCCTGGCAAGAATTATTTGGGTTGGGGGGGGGGGGTGTTCTTTCAAAAATACCATGGATTGCAGAGTGGAAGTTTGAGCTCATAGAGAAAATGTCATCGGGGCACAATCTCAGATTCCAATGAGGACAATGTTCAGATTTTGAGCAGCAAAAAAGAAGTTTAGATTGCAGAAGCACTATTAATATTACCTCTGAGTTTATTCATTATCCATTTGGTGCTGTCTCCAATGCTGCTCCCCAGTGACTAGTAACGATCAGAAGCAAAAAGTATTAGATTCAAAAATAGCCATGCTAGAGCTAATGCCATGCTCAACATGGCTCAAATTATATTATGTATGTACTAGCAAATCTCTGTTCAAAAAATAACGTAATTTAATGTATCAGACACGAAAAAATACATAATCATTCTAATGGGTAATATATGGATAACTTAATAATATAATAAACAGTTACTTCCTAAAGTAAATGGGAAGTACCTCAATAGTAATAGAGGACCGATAAACTTGTGCCATTTGTTAGAAGTAAATAAGACACACACACTCATTCTCACATCTACATGCATGCACACACGCACATTTATACACCCACACACTTGATCCAATCAAAATAGGGACTAAAATCCCCAAATTAATGCAAATCATAAGCTTCCAAACAAGTTTTGAAATCAACCGCTCACAATCTTCCACATCAGTGTCTCGAACTATCCATCATCAGAGGTTGCAATGTCACAAAGCTTGCTCCGTAAGGGTTTCTTCTGCACCACAGTATTCAAACCATAGATGAAACTATGAAAGTCACATAGAATTCAACATTATTCCTCAACATAGTGACCTTACAGTGTACCAAATTGCTCCATACAATCAAGATCTTAAACTTGGTAACTATGAGGTTTCCAAGCTACCTAGATTCTCCTCTGAGATCAACCAACCAGAAAACATGCTATGTACCACTGCCTTCACATTATTCTGTTTTATTCTTGTTCCAAAGTAGAAACTAACCCAACTTGATGTTGCTGCTGGTAGATAGCAATATCTGCCTACTTATTAGGTCTATTCAACCCCCCCCCCCCTCCCCCCCAAAAAAAAAAAAAAAAAATCCAACAGAGAATGTCATCCACAGTAAAGGTGAGCATTCTGATGAGCAACTTATCCACCAGCATTCTACAGTCCAAGTTAGAAAGTCTACTGATAAATGATATTGAATTTGTGAACCAGATATAGGCTGAACCAAATGAAATTCCCACAGAGAGAAGGTGGCTCAAAATTACCATCTGAACAGACAAATTCAATAATTAACCTTCTATTTATGAATCAGATAGCATCGAGGAGCAAGTCGAAATTTTCCCAAACCCATGCGCTCGTTGATACTCATACCAAGTAAATGAATATTGTATTTGTAGAGAAATATCATTGACTCCTCTTGGTCAAAATTTTGATATTTCCTTTCACGAACCCATAAGTGTGTACACTTGTTCCAATTAATGAACTCCATGCAATGCTTATTCTGATACCATAAATATTACTTTGCCACCATTTTCTTATCCAAACTGTTGCCCTCCTTCCAATTGAGCAGTTTGCTGCTTAAAGACTCCATAGAGAACCAGTAAACGATCGGTTCTTTTCAATGCTCTCTATCCAACTCTCTAGTTCCGTCATATGGTATAAGAAAGAATACTTCAATAGAGGCGTCTAAGCCAGCTGCTTCTAGCTAGAACCGACTAAGGAGAAATAGATAAGTGTTGAAGAGGAACATTAACCATTTATGTCCCTCAGTTCATTGAGCGAGTCTAAAGTTGACAACAAATATCACTGTATGTCTTAACATACAGGCTAATAGAGAATTGATGGCGTGAACAATTAAATACTATAAATCCAATTAATCCACAATTCTGAATAATGTACCGACAACAACAACCAAAATCAATAAATACATCTAAAATCCAAAACCCCAAATGTCCTACTGCAAAACATGATGTGGGGATTCTCATATAACAATCAAAATCAATAAGATACTTCCATATCCCAGAATAAATGAATGACGTTGGAAATAATTAGTTACTTATAGCTAGGAGTCCTAAATGGACGAATGGCTATGATATGACCTCGTAGCATCACTTAACACTTCAACCTGGATGGATTGTCTTTCAAAGCTGACCGAAACATAGGGCGCAGGTTTATCCTCAGTCCAACAGCAGTCTTCAAACTTATCATAAGATATTAGTCTTCGGTCATCCCATTTTCGGATTTAACAGGGCTAGAAGAATAAAGCATCAATAATGGCGCTCAAACTTTAAAAAAATGTGAATTAATGCAACCTCCTACTCATAACTTGAAGTAAATGAAGAGGTATGTTTGAATATGCAAGTTGCAACTCCGTAGGAAGTTTGAGTTAGATTCTCCCACACTGGCTTCAAATGGTGTGTATTTTCAATTTCTCTTCAAACATGAAAATAAACTGCACAGAGGACAAGCAAATGTACTCAAACAAATATTCACGGGCATTCATGATGTCCAATTCTGAGACACAAGGTCCTCCCAGAGCAAAGATTACACCCAAACAACACACTGATCGGTAAAGAATCTGTTCTTCCTCAAATGGAGCACAAAAGTTGTAAACAATAGACTCCAAAGAACATAAATTCAACCCCAAAAATTCAATTGCTATAAAGAAAACGTGTACTGCTTCAGAAAATCCCAAATTGTGCATCAAATTTCTGTTTCCCACTCAAAACCGACCAAAGACTCGTATAAGAACAATTCTACGCAATGACGCTCAACGGGATCTCACAATTGAACAAGACTCATCAATAGCAAGCACAACATAACATGATCTCCCATACTGAGCACCAAATCCAATCTCCAGGCAACAAAATCACAAAATCAAGATCAAACAAGACCGAATGAAACAAATTAATCAGCTGAGCATGAAATTCAATCTCCAGGCAACAAAATCACAAAATTGACATCAAACAAGATCGAACGAAACGAATTAATCAGCTGAGCATGAAATCCAATCTCCAGGCAACAAAATCACATAATTGACAAATGAATTAATCAGCTGAGTATGAATATTCAATTTCCAGGCAACAAAATCACAAAATCGACATCAAACAACATCGAATGAAACGAATTAATCAGCTGTATCCAGAAACAACGAACCCTAACACACAAATTGAAACGCAATCCGATCCGAAAAAGAGAAAAACCAGCACAAGAAGAAGCAGCGAGTGATGGAGGATTGACTTACATTGATGTCACTGCCGACGGAACTGAGCTCCTTGTTAGCCTTTTGGCCAATCCAGTAAGATCCGACCTTGTTAAGTATCTGGTCCATCTTCCTCACTACTCTTTATCACCGAAACCCTAATTCCTTTCTTGGATTGAACACGAATTTTGGAGTGGAATCTTACGCTGAGACGAAGAAGAAGAAGAAGAAGAAGAAGAGAAGAGGAGAGAGAGAGAGAGAGAGAGAGAGAGAGAGAGAGAGAGAGAGAGGATAACCCGCCCACACGATCAGACTGACAGCAACGCAAACCAACAACCAGTTCCAATCCAAGTTTCCTCCGCGTTAAATTTACTGCCGATGCATACTAGAAATTGAGATAAAAAAATTTATAATTTATCTAGATTAACTCTATTTTAATTGAAAATAAATAAATTTATTAGTCAGATAGAAAAAGAATTACAGTTGTTGAGATTGTAAATAAGATAAATATTTTGGGACAAAAAAATTAGTTAAAAGGACAAATAATTTGGGACGGTGATAGTATGTGCTTCCATTTGTTTTTCTCGTTCTGTTTTTAGGCCTGGCCAAAAAAAATAATGCTACCTCCTATGTTACAACTAACTCATCAAAATTAATAAATATAAAAAAATTAGAATTTTTGGATGTTAATGTACTGAGCTTTTGGGTATTGGACAATAATGCACTGAACTTTGACGTTGCACAATAATACACTATACTTTGGGGGTGTTGAACAATAATGTATTCAAAACGATTTTGACAGTGGGTGGCAATCCTACATAATAGGTGGAGGATATGAATTGGTCCAAAAATATTTAAATTTATGATATGTCCTAATTCCAAGCATAAACAAAGAGAATCAACTTTAAAAAGAGTAAAAAAACATAAAATTGCATTTGTTTAAACGTGCTTTGAGTGAGAGATTATTGTTGTAGTTGTATAAAATCACATTTGTGTCTGTAAATTACTCCCTCCGTCCCATATTAATTGACACTTTAACTAATTTATTTTGTCCCAAAATAATTGTCACTTTCCTATTCCCAACACCTAATTTAGTTATTTTATATTATTTAGGGAAATTCCAAATGGTAGGCATGAAGTATTGACTATTCCAAATGGTGAACACCTTTTTAATATATTTCAAATGGTAGGCTTAATTATCAAATAATTCCATCCGGTAGGTAAACTTTAACTTGCCGTTAAGAATTGAAAAAAACAAAAAATAGAAAAACACATCTTTGGGAGGAACTACTCCTCACCTTCCAGATTTCACCTGGAAAATGAAGGGTTGAGTCGGTATACCCACCTTCAGAGTTGCATCAAAACATCCCCAAATTGCAAACCCACAATTTCCCAGCTCAAATCTGAGGTACCCCGATGCAATTTTTGTTCTGGGTATTGCGGTTAGATTCTTCTACATTTGTTTGGTGTGTTCCTCCATTTCCTGTTGTTTATCCCCAGATTCAAACCATGCACACTTGCACTCTCACTCTAAAAAGGGTCATGAAATTGCTGTGGATGTTGATAGAGCATAGGTGGATTGTGGTGTCCCAACAACACTTTGAACAAATCCCTAGTTCGAATCCTACCAAGAGGAGATAATTTGAGTTAGATTTGATGAAATCATCTAAGTAGTGTGGTGGTGTTTTGAGGAGAGATTGGAGGTTGAAGGCTGTTTATCCCTTCATTTCCCAGGTGAAATGTAGAAGACTGGAAGGTGAGGAGCAAATCCTCCCAAAGTTGTTTTTCTTTTTTTTTTTCAATTTTTAACGGTAGGTTAAAGTTTACCTACGGAATGGAATTATTTGATAATTAAGCCTACCATTTGGAATATATTAAAATGGTGTTTACCATTTGGAATAGCCAATACTTCATGCTTACCATTTGGAATTTCCCTATTACTTATTAGAGAGAAAAGAAAAATACAATTGAGGTTTAGTAGTTATTATAGTTATATATTGGTATGTGTGAAGATTCCAATTCCGTCAATTAATTTGGGGGGAGGGAGTATTTGACATGCCATAAATTTAGATATTATTTAGCATATTCATCTTCTCGATCCGCCACATAAGATCGTCACTGTCGAAATTGTTTCGGGTACATTATTATCCAACACCCCTCAAAGTTCGGTGCATTATTGTCCAAGGTCAAAGTTCAATGCATTATTGTCCAATACCCCAAAAGTTCATAATATTAGCATCCAAAATCCTAAAAAATATGGTGAAAATTTTTTAGATGGTCAAAATACTCTTAAGAATACCCTTGAAATAAGGTAAAGAGCTTATCTATTAGGGATATAATTGATATTATAATTATGCTGGAATTATAAAAGTTAGATAATTTGGGTTCTGTTCTTTAGTTAGGTTTAACCAACTTATTTAAACACATCCAAGCGTATCCAAATTTATCTTAATTTATCCAAACCTTACACAATTCCGCAAAAAAACATCTACTCAAAAAACACAATTCCCCAAAAAATATCACAACTTATCCAAACTTATCCAAATTATTCATCCAAACCTGAAAATAACTCAACCAAAGAACATGACCACTACAACATAGAAGGGCTATAGCGACCATTATTAACGGTCGCTCGAGGACGCGTGCGACCGTTAATATCGGTCGCTCGTTAATAGTCGCCAATCTGGGGCGTGCGACCGTTAAATTAACGGTCGCTAGCAGCGACTGTTAAAATCATTCTAGCGACCGTTAAACAACGATCGCTGTCAGCGACCGATAATTTAACGGTCGCATGATAAACCGAATTTTTACGAGTTTTTAGCCTTCTTTTCTATGCTAGTTTTCGCCTTTCAAGCTCTTTTTTCCTAATTTATAAGTTAGAATCATTTACTTCCTTCATTTATAACTAAGTGTGTGAATTTCCTTGTATTTAGGTGTTCTTACCCTTTATAATTGAGGATCGATGCTTTTAATGACGATAAGGAAGAGGGCAAAGAGCAATGGAAGGTAGAAGAATGAAGAAAAGAGAGAAAAAGGGTTTGGTACAGGATGTGCAAAGTCAGCACGGCCCATGTCTTTGCTCAAAATCATTTCTGCTGATTTTTCATGTTAGCACAGGCTGTGACAAGGTCAGCACAGGGTGTGCTGCTGGCAGTTTCGTTTTTCCCTCATATTAATACATAATTCTAGGGTTTCTAGAGAGGATAGTTTTCATTCTATCTTTTATCTAGACTTTGAGAGAGTTTTCTCTCTAGCCTCTCTAGAGGCATTAGGGTAGTTTTTAGGTTTTAGATTATGTTTTGCAAGAATTTATCAACATCGTTTCTGGATTTCGTATCTAATCCAAGACCAAGTTTGTTTTCTCTTCTCTTTATATCTTTATGTTGATTTGTTTCTTTGTTAGATTCGTTTCCTTTATCACTAATTACTTTAATATGTTAATTTGTTGTTAATTTAGTGTTTTTCGATTGTGATTGATGCAATTGACGATGAATTAATTTGTTTAGGTTTAATCTATCAAATTCATGCTTGTAATGTGAGGTTTTCTCTTTGCCCGCCACATGTTCGATGAAATGCTCGAGGTTCATTTGTTTTGATTAGGCAATTGATTTATGCTGAAAGGGGAGATCAATTTTCTAGTGTGGGTAGGGAAAATGGTTGGGGTTCTGGCACGAGAGTGTTGAATTCTGACTAGGTCTAGGTTGTTAATCCTATAGTTTAATTAGACTAACTTTATGAGAATAGACCGTTAGAATAGTTAAGCAAGCCTCTGACCCTCGAGAGAGGGCTTTGGCAAGTCACGGGATTATGTTAGCCTCCGACCCTCGAGAGAGGGCGTTGGCGAGTCTCTGACCCTCGAGAGAGGGCTTTGATGTTTAATATTTTACAATCGACCCGTCTTGATTACTTGTTTAGAATTGGTAGATTAGGCTATTTAGACTTATTAGTTGTTGCATATCATTTTTGCAGCCTGAACTTCTTTTATTGTTTTCGTAGTTCGTAGTTTTGATTATCACAACCATTATCTTTGGTTAATCTACCTAGCTTGAAATACTTGAGTCAGTTTTGAGTACCACGAACACAACTCCCTGTGGATACGACAATCGTACTCCCAAAAGTACGACAACATCGCAACATTAAAAATGCATTTAGGCACATGAAAGTCCTAAGCATGGGGGGGTGACTTTATTTTCTGGAGGGGATACCTATGTCACATGGAGGTGAATCGACTGTACATGGTTGTACATAAACATCATCATCACTTGCATATAGAAATGCATTTAGGCACCTTCATTTGCTAATTTCTAATTTTCAATTTTCGTTGTTTCTTTAGGTTTAACCATCTAGGTCAGTTTTTCATTTTAGCATCTTCTAGCCTTTTAACATGCATATGCATTTGCATACGTAAGTGGAAGATAAAGAGGTCGGGTCATCTTCTAAGCAATCGAGGTAACCATCATTCCCTTCTTCCTTTATTTTCACTTATGTTAATAGCTTAGCTTTTTTGCTTTCAATTAGAAAAAAAACAAAAAAAAAAACAAAGGGAAACCCAGAACAAAAGAGAAAAGAAGGCGTAAACTGTTGTTTTTAGTTGTGAAAACCTATCTTGTGATGATTACTTGGAGGGTGTGTACTTGGATCGTCACTGCAAGTGTGTATTTTGGAATCTTTAGCTTGGTTTGGATGATAAACGAGACTTGATTGTTGGTTTGATTAAAATTGCTTGTTTTATTTGTGATTCATCTAGTCTTGAACAATCCTTGTGCATGAGTGTGAAATTCCAATGCTTGGTACATCAAAGGAACTAGGTGCAGTGATTGTGGTAGGGTAACCTGTGAGACTTTTGAGCCTTCAAGACTACCATTTTTGTAGTCTCCCTTTTTTTTTTTTTTTGAGTGTGTTACTTTCCCATACTTGCAACTCTAGAACTTGCCATCTTTCTCTTCAAAATCACACTTGACACATGCATGTTGACCAACATGATAGAGGCATTCATTTCAATAAACTACATGAGCCAAATAGCCGCCCAAACGTAATATTTCCCTTCCTTGAAACCCCTCAAGCCATTCCCTCTTTACTAGCCATGCTCATTATATCCTAGGCCTTTTCATTCTTCCCTATCCTTAAGCCTTTGTTTAGTGGAGCACATTTCTTGATTGGAATACTTGTTGGGTGCTAAGATGATGTTGTTGGTGATTGGTTCTTTGGTTCTCTAAAGGAGTGAGTGGAGATGGTTAGTAGTGTTAATAGTTATTCTTGCCTTGCTAAGTTCTATTGTTGGTTGTAACTTTTAAAAAAAAACAAAAAAAAAAAAGAAAATGAAACAATTCAAAGAGAAAGATAAAGTTTCCAAAAAAAAAAAGAAAAAAAAACGAGAAAAGAAAAAAAAAAAAAGGGGAAAACAAACAGAAAGAAAAAAAAAAGAAGCAAGATTAGCTTACTTTTGAAATAAAGTGTTTAATTTGGTCTCATTGCTTGGCAAGAATAGTGTTTTGTCAAAATAATCCCCACTCCTTTGTTACTTGAAAGGTTGGTGTGATGGTGCGAATTATGTATATGTTTGTAGGTATGATGTTGTTTAGTGGGAATAATTGTGCAACCTAGCTTTGGCTTTTAAGCTCCACATTCCCAATATTATTTTCCCCTCCTTTCCCTTATCCCAAACCTCATTACAAACCCTTTGCAAGTCCTCTTGATTGGAAAATTTGCATGATTTGTTTTTAGTGGAGGAGAATTGAGAAATTTGACAAGCTTATGGTAGTGTGCTTGTTTTGGGAGAGTATTGAGTGAACCATCATTACTTTTTCAAACACATGAGGGGAATGATTCACATACCCTAAAATGAGGTCCTACCGAACCCAACTAGTTCGCCAAGTATTTGAATGGAACTTGATTGCATTAGGGTTGAGATAGATTGGTTGTGTTGCTTACTAGGTTTTGCAATCTTGATTTGAACTACAATTTGGTCTCAATTTGATTCTCGACCTTGCTATGGAAACCTTTGTGTGCACTTGTTTTGGTTGTCTGGTATGCCCTTCCACTTGAGGAGGGAGACATTGATTTTCTTCCTCCCCTATTCCTTTAGTACTTAATGATGATCTTGCTTGAGGACAAGCAAGGAGTAAGCATGGGGGGGTTGATAAACCGAATTTTTACGAGTTTTTAGCCTTCTTTTCTAAGCTAGTTTTCGCCTTTCAAGCTCTTTTTTCCTAATTTATAAGTTAGAATCATTTACTTCCTTCATTTATAACTAAGTGTGTGAATTTCCTTGTATTTAGGTGTTCTTACCCCTTATAATTGAGGATCGACGCTTTTAATGACGATAAGGAAGAGGGCAAAGAGCAATGGAAGGTAGAAGAATGAAGAAAAGAGAGAAAAAGGGTTTGGTACAGGCTGTGCAAAGTCAGCACGGGCTGTGCTGCTGCCTGAAAATCATTTCTGCTGATTTTTCATGTTAGCACAGGCTGTGACAAGGTCAGCACAGGGTGTGCTGCTGGCAGTTTCGTTTTTCCCTCATATTAATACATAATTCTAGGGTTTCTAGAGAGGATAGTTTTCATTCTATCTTTTATCTAGACTTTGAGAGAGTTTTCTCTCTAGCCTCTCTAGAGGCATTAGGGTAGTTTTTAGGTTTTAGATTATGTTTTGCAAGAATTTATCAACATCGTTTCTGGATTTCGTATCTAATTCAAGATCAAGTTTGTTTTCTCTTCTCTTTATATCTTTATGTTGATTTGTTTCTTTGTTAGATTCGTTTCCTTTATCACTAATTACTTTAATATGTTAATTTGTTGTTAATTTAGTGTTTTTCGATTGTGATTGATGCAATTGACGATGAATTAATTTGTTTAGGTTTAATATACCAAATTCATGCTTGTAATGTGAGGTTTTCTCTTTGCCCGCCACATGTTCGATGAAATGCTCGAGGTTCATTTGTTTTGATTAGGCAATTGATTTATGCTGAAAGGTGAGATCAATTTTCTAGTGTGGGTAGGGAAAATGGTTGGGGTTCTGGCACGAGAGTGTTGAATTCTGACTAGGTCTAGGTTGTTAATCCTATAGTTTAATTAGACTACCGTTAGAATAGTTAAGCAAGCCTCTGACCCTCGAGAGAGGGCTTTGGCGAGTCACGGGATTATGTTAGCCTCCGACCCTCGAGAGAGGGCGTTGGCGAGTCTCTGACCCTCGAGAGAGGGCTTTGATGTTTAATATTTTGCAATCGACCCGTCTTGATTACTTGTTTAGAATTGGTAGATTAGGCTATTTAGACTTAGGGTGATGATAAGTGTCTTGCCCCAAGACACTCCTTAAATGTCTTCTCCCTTATAAAATCAATACTTATTATCGTTTTTAACCCCAATTTTTTTGTCAGATACTATTAATTATCAATTATAAGAAGCTTGGAATGTGTTGGCTACGCCAACAATTAAAATTGACACCCTAACGAATGAACCTCATCCGTTGGGCATATTTTAGACGCTTTTTTGTAAATTTTTAAAAATATAGATAAAAGTGTGATTTTATATAATTTATATATATTATTATAGTTATAGAAGTCAATCATGTAACTTTTTTCCAATTTAATTCACAAATATATAGGTTTTCTATAATGACAAGACACAAAATATGTGTCTTGCACAAGACTTTTATCATTTCCCTTAGACTTATTAGTTGTTGCATATCATTTTTGCAGCCTGAACTTCTTTTATTGTTTTCATAGTTCGTAGTTTTGATTATCACAACCATTATCTTTGGTTAATCTACCTAGCTTGAAATACTGGAGTCAGTTTTGAGTACCGCGAACACAACTCCCTGTGGATACGACAACCGTACTCCCAAAAGTACGACAACATCGCAACATTAAAAAAAAAAAGAAAAAAAATAGTCAAGCGACACCAACACTAGTTGGTGTCTTCCTCTGTTCTTCCCTTTCCTGAAGTGTATGAACTTTATTGACAACTTATATGATACATAAAAAACACAACAACTTATATGATACATAAAAAACACAACAACTTGATTATTCAACATCTATACAAAAAAGGACTTGGTACAGAAAAAAGAAAGAGAGAATTAAGTTGCTCCCGCACGAAACACTTTAATCATCTACTATAATAATCTAGGTATGAACTAAACCTCGACTTTGATTAGTACTTGAAAAATCTAATTAAAAAAAATAATTACATCTCAATAGTTAACAATAATGACCATTAGAATACATGAAACAACAAGGATGATAGCACTCCATTAAATAACTACAGTTTATGGTTAGAATGTTATACATATAAGGGAGAGGAAGAGTGGTGGTTGGGCTGGCTGGCGGTGACTGGTTGACGGTGACGGCGGCGAAACATCTGGGCAAAGGGCAACGTCGGGGTCGGGAGGTAACAATAGTGGTTGGTGTTGGTGGTTTTGGCGACAGCGAGGTCGGGACTTGTGGCTGGCGGCGACTGGATCTGGTGGTGGTTGATGGCGCAGGACACGACCACGACGATGGGTAGGTCGGCGACGGTGGTGGTGCGGCCTAATGTTGGTCACGCGGCTGGGCTTCGAGCAGCATCAGGCTGCTCACTTTTCTCGCATCTGAGGTTGCGCATATGGTGGCTCAGTGAAACTGGCGGTGATATGGCGGCGAGGGCGGTAGTGTGAGCAGTGGTTGGCGACGGTTGGGTGATGGTCTGGCGTTGGGTGGCGGCATGCGTGATTTTGGGGACGGATGGAGGGACGATGCGGGGAGAGGTAATGGGGTGGAAGAGAGAGGGTAGGGAATTTAATTTTGACTTTGAGATCGTTAAATTAACGGTCACTAGAGACATTTTAACGGTCGCTGCAGCGACCGTTAAACAGTATCTAGCGACCGTTAACTTAACGGTCGCAAGCGGCAATAATTTCGCAATCACTGAATGTAATTTGAACTTTGCGACCGTTAATTTAACGGTCGCTAGAGACATTTAAACGGTCGCTGCTAGCGACTGTTAAAATGGTCACTGCAACCGTTAATTTAACGGCCGCTGAGTTAGCGACCGTTATTTTAACGGTCGCTACTTAACGGTCGCACGAGAAAAATTGTGACCGTTAATTTAACGGTCTCAATTTAACGGTCGCAATGCTCATGTTATGTTGTAATGGACTTTGATAAATAAAAAGGAACAAGGTACTTAGAAAAGTGGACAATTAATTAAGGACGGAGGTAATAATAACCTGGATCCTCTTTTAGATTTTGGCAGGTGGTTGACTATTTGTATTGATTGTTTGTTATTAGCTGTTCAAATTGACTGTTTATAGGGGTGGGCAAAGGACGGGTCGCGTCTAGGCAAGGTCGGTCTATTGGCTGTGTAGGGTCAAGTTGGGTCAAATCCGATCCATTGATATTGAGGGTAGGGTCATGGCTTTCTAGCAAAAATAATATAAAGTAAGTTTAACATTTAAATAATAGAAAAAACTATTTATTTTAAGTTATTATAGGTCGACCTTGTCCGACCCATTCACCGACCTTTTCACATTATTAAACGGGTCGACTTTTTAACGACCTGACCCTTCCACATAGACATAGTTAAACGGGCCGACCCTTTGACAACCTAACCTTTTGTGGCCCCTGTTTTCTACATCCTGACCCTTTTGACCCAATGGGGACCTGACCCATTGCCAACCCCTAGACTTGCTTGTATTATTAGTTATTTGATTTGAATTGGCCGTTGAGAAAAGTTATGTGTAATGAAATTAGCTGTTTTTTAAAAAATAATTGTTGAACTTCCATTTATATCCATTGTCGCTAGTTTTATAATAGGTATCAATCAATTTTATGATGACAAGCATATAATTTTTATAAATTTCAGATTAAATGGTAATTTCTACAAACAATCAATCCAATAGACTACTCAAGTCAACCTATTGAAAATCAGTCTATTGGACCCAATAAACCTAGATAATAAACTCTTTACCAGATACACATTTAACTTAGCCAAATCCAATCTTTCAATAAATCATTTGATAGGTGTTTATCAAACAGGATCTTTGTTTTATTTTCTTCTTGAGTGCATTTGGTTTAGAATGAAAATATGAAATCATGACAAATTTTAGACCATACTTTGGTGGAAGCAGAAATCTCCATTTCATTCCCACCAACAGAAAAATCTCGGTGGTCAGATTTTGTGTTTCGACTTAATTTATTTTTTCTTTTTCTTTTTGGTTTGCATCAATGTAGGTCGGGTATAATTAGCGGTTTAGATAGCAGGTATTGGTTTATGTAGCGGATAACGTTTAGGTAGCATATAGAGGTTTAAGTAGTGAATAACGGATACCTATTCAAATGAATATTATCATTATTATGTTTGGTAAATTTAACGGTTGTGTTATTTGATTAATGTAAATTGACATGAAAGGATATTGATTATTTCTAAAGATTAAATTTTCAAAGGATATTTTTTGACCAAAAATTGTGAAACGCTGCTCCATACACTAAACGTTAACTTTATTAACGTTTCAGGAAACGCTACTTGAACTGCTAAGCTCTAATTTTTTCAATTAGAGTTTTGACTTGGTCAAAACGCTTAACGCTACCCCAAAGGCTACTGTCGAACACGACCTTAGAATTTTAAGACCCTTTGTTAAAAATAGAGGTGTTACACTATTGAGGAATTAGGAAATACTTGAGTCGATAATTATTTGTTTTACAAGGGTAAGTTTGAGACATTTAAATTGGGACTCTATATTAAAGATACATCAATTGAATATAGTGACCCACAGGGAGGAGGGGGATATAAGTCCGATACAAACCTAAAGGCTTGGCTCATGACCTACTCATCTCCACACAAGAACACTTGTAAATCATGAGTTTGATCTTATGACCTCCAAGATGAGGCTTAGCCTTGTTGGCGTTCTTTCCCTATTTTTTAGGTTTTTTTTTTTTTTTTTTTACAAGATAAGTGGATGGGGAAGTTAGAGCGCCTCTTTTTATAAGATTATGTCCAACTAATTAAATTATCTCTTAAAATGTTACAAAATCTACTAGACTCTTGGGGCGACTAACACTTGTTTTTGATGATAGAATGACCTGTTTTTGCCATCCAATCAACTACTGAATTTCTCAGTAGATATGGTTGAGTAAAACTTCTTTCCCTATTTACTTTATAAAACACATTTATGAAAATAGTGCTCTAGTCTCCTTTCCCTCCTTGCTTCAGAAAATTTTATATTTATGACAAAATTCTCTTAGTAAAATTTAGGTTTAGTTCTTCTATGCAGTGAGTAAAATGTGGAAATGGCTTGGTATGATAGTCTGTGGAAAGTATAGTTTGTTGTGGTAGATTGTAATAAAATTTGTGGTAAGAACGATTGATGCGCTAGATTAATAGATTATGAGAAAGAAAAAATGAAAAATAAAGAGAAAAGTGAGGAGAGAGAAAATTATGATTGTTGTGTTAAATTGTCCTATGGTATGATAAAATATGATAATTTGTGGATAGTGTGTGGTAAATTACGGTAAGTACATTATGGTACCATGGAAAAGAATAAAATTATATTAGTTAAGTAAAAGTTAAATTATATATCTGTAATAATTTAATTACGATTTTTATTGTAAATGGTGTTCGCATGTTACTAACAAAATTGTTTTTTGTTTCTTTTTGCAACCTGAATTTTTTTATTTTGATTTAAAAGAAAAGAAGTTACTTCCTCCGTCCCAAATTAATTGACATTTTAACTAAACTTTGACCGTTAATTATTCATCAATTACAATGAGTTACAATATGAAACTACCTCCATTATAATTTTTAATAAAACATCTTTCTAATGACAGTAATTTCATATTGATACTCATTGTAATTTGTTAGTAATTAATACTTAGCCCAATTTCAATTAATTTGGGACGGAGGGAGTAATTAATTAGTTCACTACACCTACTCAAAGCAAGGAGTGCCAGAAATCACAAGTAGACGAAAATTTGTCGAATATTTTACAAATAGCAAGAGCTTGGGACTGTTTCAGCAATTCTGTCTTGTTTTTATTTCTCTACATATTTTGCTTGGTCAAATTAGGTGATGCATGGCTTGAGACTTTGTTCTGAAAGGCACTTAAATTTGATGATAAATAAATTGAACCAAGTAAAAAAGGTCTCTAATAAAGACAAAGGCAATATAAGAGATTTGACAAACATATTGCACCTTCCGCATGATCTTCTAGCAATATTTAACATCGGATCTTGTACTAGTCGTACTAGCAAGGGACTCAAATCTTAATTTTAATTCATTGGTGCTAGCAAAAAATTAGGTCCAAGTTAAATTCAGGTCGGTTAACATCAAAACTCGAACGAAAAGTTGGTTTTCAGACTCAGATTTTTTCAGGTTGGACAATTCGGACGAAACTAAATCCAAGTTAAAATCGGGTTCGAACATTAGAAAAGTGAGAAATATTGCATCTAAATATTCAATCAATATCAAAATTCAGACGAAAAATCTATGATCAAACCCGATTTTCTCTGGTCGGATGAATTCGGGTCGAACAACAGTTTGCCAGCGCTAAAATTCACCCATCTTCAGCCCTGTTCCTTTATGCAGATCTGCACCGTAGTTACCATACTATTCCACACTTACCATAATCTTTCCATATCATACTATACCATTCGACACTTTTAAACAATAGCCATAATTTTCTTTCTCCTCATTTTTTTTCTCTCCTTACTTTTGTTCTTTACTTTTCATTTTCTCTCTACTCACTTACCACATCAATCATTATTATCATAAATTTTACCATATCATATACCACACTATCCATAATCTAACCATATCATACATCTCCACACTATTTCATCCAAACAAAATAACACAAAAAATTGTTGGGGGTGCCACACATTTTTTTAATTGACTCGCGGGTCACAACTTTTTTTTTTTAATGCATTCCCGGGGGACATTAAACTTACTTAAGTGGTTGAGGGGTGACAATCCAGTTACTTTGACTGAAATCCGGCAAGATATATTGAAAAGGATGAAAATGCCATTATTTTTATCTCTAATTTAACTTACTGCTGCTCTCAACTACTGCTGGTGATTGACGAGAACAAAGAGAAGAAAAGAAGAAATCAGAAAGGATCTTAGAAAGATATGAACAAAAGAAACAGAGATGAACAACAAGAACATGGGAGAAAGGCAATTAAAACCTGGGGGAAACAGATCGTGAATCCAACCCAGAACAATTCACTAACAACTCGAAGATCGCATCAATATCAAATTGAAATCAGATTCAGACACATCAACCCAATACATTCAACTCATTACATTCCCAGAAATTCGAACATTATATCTAACTCAAACAGAGCAAATTGTTCACAAACCAAACCAGACGAGCAACTAAATGCAAAACTCATCAACATGCATTTCTGTTAAATTTCACCCAATTTGGTGAAACTAAAAGAGAAGAGGGAGAGAGATTGGAGAAATGATGTTATTGATTATCTCAACTCAATTACAAATGAAGGGAAGGAAGACTTTATATAGCCAACTTCCTATCCTAACTAACCAAGAAACAAAACAAAGAAACAGAGAAACCAATACAAGCTTTGCTAATCCTAAAACCCCCCTCAAATTGGAGGGTGGCAAAACTCCAATTTGCCAACAATTTCTAGCAAAGCTGAACGATAAGGTTGCTATTACTGCCAATGGAATCAAGAAGGGCAGTGCAACCTTGAAATCTTGAACTCGAACTCCAATAGCTTCCTTGCCATCACCACAACTCCTAATAGCGGGTGAAATGGACGTAGACACGGAAGAACTTCGTGGAGCCGAATGACGAAAGAAAGATTGATTGCCGAACTTTTCCAGGTATTGAAGTTGTCTCCGGCGAATACAATGGCCTAATAGAGACTTTCCTGGTTGATCGGACGAGAGAACAAAGAGAGGAAAAACACACGGTTGAAAGCCATCAGATGGCAAGTGGCATTTGCTATAGCAACAGCCCAAATCTTATTGTCACAATAATCTGCCATCCCAATTTGATCAAAGAACACAAGGTTGGCCTTTGTAAACACCCACATCTTCCATAGAATTCCATCAAGGTAGTGGCAATCAACAATTCTCCAGAGAACCCCATTAGCAGCACCACGAGGAGGAGCAAACCCTAGAAAACTTCTACAAATTGGTATGAATACTAATAGAACAAAGCAGATACAGAAACGCCATCGAACAATCCGTCATATCATCACCAGGCAAACCTCGATGACTCATCTTCTGGACCAATATGATCGGAACAAACGAAATCTTAGCAACAGGCTTTCCATCAAACAACGAATTTAGAAGTCCGAACACCATGAACAGAACCAAAGCAACAACTGCGCCAGATTTGAACTTGAAGAGCGAGAAATCGCGATTTGCGTCTTTGAGACTGGTCTCAACACGGTCGATCTTCTTGGTTTTGTTCTTGGTGGAGACTTTGGCGGAGGTTTCGAGGGTTTTCATGGTCTCGAGCTTCTTGGAGGACTTATCAATGGCGAATTTGAGGGATTTGTAGGAGGCGGTACAGATAGAGATTCCGACTACAGTTAGACTGTCGCCGTACTTCTTGCCTGATTGCAGACCTCCTCGATCTCCGCCTCCTTGGAACGAGCGACGCCCTTCAGATGCTGCAGGAGTCCATCTGGTTTTCCGGTGGTGAAAAAATTTCTGAACAAAGGGAGAAATATTTTCGCCGGAGAAGCTGCGGCCACCGGAGAAGAAGGCTTGGAGGAGCGCACAGCGGCGACGCCGCACTTCTTGCTCATCGGAGGTTGAGATTGATGAAGTGGCTGTCGGAGGACCAGGCGAGATCGGAGATGCCCTCGGAGTGACCGACGAGGCGGGGTTGTCGGCGTCGACGAATTTCCGATGAAAAGGTTACCGAAAATCGAATCGATGATCGGAGAAGCTGAAAAACCTTAGAGAGAACTAAAAGGAGAGATTTCCGGCGATCGATTGAGATGGATTAATCGAATCGGAGATTTTGATGGATGCGGATGAATATGCATAAGAATCCAAAATCGAAATCCAATCTGGAACTTTCGCCTGCCTTTTTAGAGAGAGAAATAGGGAAAGAAAGTGGGATAATCAGGATGTTGGTGGAGTTGATGATGGAAGATGATGATGATACCAGGTGATGATGGAGAATAAGATGGAAGATGAAATGGAGGAAGAAGAAGTGAATCACGGGAATTAAACCCGCTCTGATACCATGTTAAATTTCACCAAATTATCATGTTAAATGTCACCCAATTTGGTGAAACTAAAAGAGAAGAGGGAGAGAGATTGGAGAAATGATGTTATTGATTATCTCAACTCAATTACAAATGAAGGGAATGAAGACTTTATATAGCCAACTTCCTATCCTAACTAACCAAGAAACAAAACAAAGAAATAAAGAAACTAATACAAGCTTTGCTAATCCTAACAATTTCCAGATTCAATATCTCAACATTCAAGAACGAAAATCGCAATAATCGATCCACAAAAGTAACAAGAACAGAAGTTCGTAACTAGATTGATTGTAAGAAACAAAATCAAGCAAAAAACCAAATCAAAGCATTCCTAAATTCGAAGCTCACAAACAAGTTCTACTTGCATAATTTTATAAAAACAGAAATAGAACCTAAATCTAACCCTAGGATTTGACGATCTTCGGGATTGACTGCCCCTGGATCGACTCCGATTCCGTGCTTCCTCCTTCTTCTTCTTTTATACTTGAACTGAGCATCTCCAGTTACTATCCTTCAACAAAAACCTCCAAACATAACCAATTTTCCAGCTCAAAAAAGCAAAACAACAGTATCCAGAACCCCAAATGCACATACCCAATTCAAATTCACACTAAAAAATAACAAAAAAACCCACTCATCCCTCTAAAAACAAATTTTGCTCAAAGAGATACTATCCTTCAATAAAAAACTTCCCAAATTTCAAGCTCAAACAACCAAAACAAAACAGTACCCAACATAAACCATATTCAATTCACACTCAAAACCATCGAAAAACAAAAATCAAATTATCCCACAACGAAACCAAGTAAAAGAAATCAAATTCATACCTGCACAACACTCTCTTCAAAACCATCACGAATCTTCTCCTTCTTAACTTTGGACCCAAACCCAGCAACCTTCTTGATCTTGGAATCAATGTCGTCCTTTTTAGTGGTCTGTTTGGCGAAGATGTTGATGGTGGTGGGAGGAGGAGAAGGTGGAGAGGAGAGAAGTGGGTTTGGTGGAGAAGAGGGAGAATCGAGGGGGTTGGAGAGAGTGAGAAGAGAGAGAGGAAGAGAGAGAAGTGGCGGTGGACACCATTGAAGAAGAAGAAGAGATTGAGGAGTGAAATTAAGGGTAAAAGTGTCACTTCACTCAGTTTTTAAGGAATAAGACTTTTTCTTTTTTTCCGGCCAAAATATGCCGGATTGTCACCCTTCAGCCACTTAAGTAAGTTTAATGTCATCCGGGAATCCATTAAAAAAAGTTGTGACCCGCGAGTCAATTAAAAAAGATGTGTGACACCCCCCAACAATTTTTTGCAAAATAACATAACTCTAGTACTTTGGTTTTCCCCCTTTTAATATTCATACGTACACATACGTACACTTCAAGTTTAAGTTGCTGATGTATATCATGAAGCATTCAGTCAAAAATTCAAAGAGAATACTAAATTAAATTAAGCATGTATTTTTCATGCTAAAGTCAACATGAAGTACAAACCAATATAATAGAGGAAGTAAACAAAGTTGATTTAGATGTTGCAAAAGTAGGCAACCACTCCCAACCTACCGAAGACAACCCACAAACCTACCAGAAAGGACAATGACATTACCCAATCCCAAAGCAACACTAACTAGCTAGCCTTTACTTAATCACGGTCAACATACCTAGCTAACCCTAATTCAAAATTCATTCATCCAACTAATTGAGCTTAGGGCTATCAAAAACTGTCTGACTCGAAAATTTTGTTTAGTCCAACTTCAAAAATTTGGGTATAATCATAAATGTTTTGTCTAAATTTTAAGTTTGATCGATTTGATTGAAAATCCGGACACAATATTGTGACGGGAATGTCATTACAAGATATGGAACGTATCCCACATCGGTAGAATGAGTTATCTCTTCCAATAGACTAATCTTTTGGAATGAGTTCTCCCGTTTGATGTATAACAGTGATATCATAACCAACTGATAGTGGTGGCCTGGGAGGAGTCATTTGTGACCATGTGGCCGTGACCAATTAGAACTCAGAGTGGTGGCCCATGGTGGGGTGGCCTGGGAAGAGGTCAATCGTGACCAATGAGGATAATGGCACTCAAGGGGGGTTAATTATTACGGGTCTTATGCCATTGCAAGGCACGACATGAGACTTGTTCCACATCGATAAAATGGGTTACCAGTGAAGGGTTTTATAGATCAAATGAGTTTTCTCTCCTGATAAACTAGTCTTTTCGACGAATTCTCTTATTTGATGTATAACAAATATTTTACATTTTTCTATTGACCGAAACTAATATTGACTCGAATTTAGATTTGTTCGACACGACCTGAAAAATGCCCTAAAAATTGAGTATACACTATAACATATTTGGGCTCCAACGACTGATATTATCGGTCGCTAAGAGGGCATGTCGGTCGACTCGCGCCAACAACGATGAATAACTGACCATAATATCGATCGTTGTATATTAGTCGTTGGCTAAACCTAGCGCCCGATATTTATAGCTCTCTATTTATCGGTAATTAACAGCGACTGATAAAAAACACTAGCGACCAATAATTTATCGGTCGCTATACAACGACGGATAAATTATCAGTCGCTATTTATCAGTCGACGGTCAACTAATTTTTTATCGATCGCTGGTATCGGTCCCTGCAGGCCTTCTAGTGATAGAATATCAACTTTACATCCAATAACTTCTTTATTCGAATCCAAAATAATATGAATCCGAATTTTTGGCCACCCTAATTGAGTGAAAGTTAGTAAGTTACTGTCACCCTAATTGTCCGTACTACCACATTCTTTTATGTCATTTTGTTCTTCTAGGGGCGAGTGGTCCCAGTAAAGTGAGACAGAATGAAAGATTAATTGATATTACTTTTGTAATTGACGGATTGATTAAAGTTAATTTAATTGTACAACACTTTTTTTTTCATTTTTTTTTTGAGATGAATAATGATGTGGTTTTGTTCTTTGGATTGGTATCTCTAACCAATCCAATCTAATCTAATCCAAACCTTACACAATTCCTCAAAAAAGTATCATCTTTAAAAATATAATTCCCCATAAAGGCATCATAATTTATCTAATCCATTCCAATCTAAACAAACCTGATTTTAACCAATCCAAAGAACAGGGCTGTAGTAACGACTGACTATGCAGCATCAAAAATTTTGGAACCACTAGTCATGCACGTTGGTCCTTGTTCAAATTTTCAACCCACAAACATTAGATTCATCTTTAATGTGCACCATAGAGCGATTAAGCTTTGGTGATGTGTTTACACGCTAGTTAAATTTACTTAACATTTAAATTTAAGCAATACTCCTTCTGTCCTTTCTTATTTGTTATTTTATAGTATGTTTGGATTCGGGTTATGAGAGGGGAAGAAAGAGGAAGGATATTAAATAAGCAAAATGATAAACATCTTGTTGCAAGATGGCTCTTTAACCATCTTGTATCTCACCTAAATCACTCATAAAATTAATTATAAGTATATTTAAATCAGTATAAAAATATATTTCATTACTTTTATAATCTATAAATAATATAAAAATATTTATTTGCTTATATATTTTCATTAATATAAAACTATGTATAAAATGTACATTTTCTAATATGATTGATAAAATTAGCTATTATTTATATCTTTTTGACCTAGCTAATAAGTATTTTACTCTTCGTAGTTGGTAGTTGATAAATATGCATAATTATTAGATAAAATATTATTAAAAGTTAAAAGAATGTGAAATATAGACAGTTTAAGATGATTATTAACCATCTTGAGTCAAAATGTGTATCATTGTCCATTAAATAACCTCCTCTACTCTTATTTGAAAAAATAAATAGGAGGGGAGGATAGGGAAACCATTTACCTTTGTTTCCCTCCATTAACCCGCTTTTTATTAACTACTTCACTTTTCTCCCCTTCCCCCCTTCCCTCCATTTTCTAATCCTAACACAACAATTAACCCTTCTTACCTTTTATTCCCCTCCACTTATAATCCTAAACCCAAACTGATATCCGTATGGAGGATCCAATCTTGACCCGTACCCGAAGACAACCCGATCTGAAATCGACGCGAACTGCAACCCGAAAAGTGATATGATTATATTAAATCCACGCCCAAATGACTCGAATCAGAACGAGATTTGAAAACACTTCACTCGAGTCAACTCGAATAAGACTCACTCGAAGTCAACTCTAACTTCACACGAACTAAAAAAACTGAACACAAACTCGAAATCGACAGCGGGATAGCGGATCCGAAGACAACTTGGCCCGAAATTGATCCGAACCGCAACCCTGTAAAAAGTAATCTGATTAAGTTCAATACCCAAATGATTCCAAATCGAACCAAAACACATATGAAAATACTTCACCCGAGCCAGCCCGAATAAGATTCACACAAAGCCAATTCCAAATCAAACCCGACCCCAAGTTGATTTTCTCGTTGCCAACCCAAATTAGATCCAACCAGAGCTCAAACCTGAACCGATTCAGCCTATAAAAAAGTGGGGAGCAGAAAATACGGAAAGTTGGAGAGCAAAAAAGAGCGGTTGCCGTTGCTTTTAGTAAGGTGCTACTTAACCTAACCATACTCCTCCATTGCCCCTCCATTATTATTCTCTTCCTAATCCACCACACCAAATGTCAACCAAATAAACCACCCCCACCACTTCCTGCTATACCTATTCTATTTCCATCAAAACACAACGCAAACATAAACTATAACAACTCCCTACGTTTCACAAACTCAATCTTTTCAAAGCTTACAAACTGGTACAACCCCAAAGCAACCCGTAAAGAGAAAGCAACAGGAGCAAAAACAAAAAAACAAGACAGAGAATCAAGAGTATATACTGATGACCATGCCCAAGTGCAACAACAACAACAACAACAACAACAGTAACAACAACATGATGTTGTTGCCACCAAATTCATCCTTGTTGGGAATAAGAAGCAGCTTCCAGTTTCTAACACTCTTCCTCATAGCTCTACTCATCTCCGTACTGTTCCTGACCCAGCAGCAGAACCAAGCCGGGTCTACGGGTCGAGGATCCGCTTCATCACTCTCGCCCGAATACCCAGCAGATCAGGGTTTCAGAAGAGCTGAGGTTACTGCAGCTGTTGATCATCATGAGAAGAATGAGATTGTCATGGATAAAGAGCAGAATCAAAATGGGTCGGGTCGGGGATCCACGTCAGCACCCCCACCCGAATACCCTAGGGCTGGGATGGATAAAGAGCAAGAACAAAACGGGTCGGGTCAAAAAGATTGCGATGTGTTCTCGGGTAAATGGGTGTTCGATGCCCAGAATTATCCGCTGTATAAGGAGAGGGAGTGCAGTTTCATGTCGGATCAGTTGGCATGTCAGAAGTATGGACGGCAAGATTTGAGATATCAGTCATGGAGATGGCAGCCTCACCATTGTGATCTTCCCAGGTACTAACTCTGTTCCTAATTGTATAGTATAAAAATTAATTTATCAAAACCAATAAAAACGAAAATGAAGTGAAAAGTTTAAAAATTATTAAATTATCCTTAAGATGAGATAAATAGATTATTTATTAGAGGTAAAATTAATATTATGACTGTTGGAATTGTAAAAATTAAATAACTTGATAAATAAAAAGGGACAAATAGTTAAAATTTTTATAAATAATTAAATATAAGGATGTTATTAGTAGTAGTATTACCTCCGTCCCATACTGTTTGTCCATCCAACTATATTTAAAAGTCCAATGGTCATGGGAAATGGGGTGAAAAATGTGTAATGTACCAGAATTGTCCTTACTTTTCTCATGTGAAGAAAAATAAAAAAGAAACAAAAGAGTATTTATTAGGGGTATAATAGAAATTACAATCATTAGAATTATAAAATGGACAAACATTTTGAGATAAGAGAGTTAGGTAGATGGACAAACAATTTAAGACAGAGGTAGTACTATTTATTTCTCTCTTTCTCTCAATCATTTAATTAGTTTATGCATAATTTAAGACTTGAGGAATTTTAAAATAGAGTATGTTAATTAGTGAGATCCCTAGATTTCGGATACTATAAATTAACTCTGAAACTCAGACACTCGTCAACAACAATAATTAACCGTCCAAGTACAGTGACGTTAATGCTAGGAGTAGACGTGTCAATTCGGTCGGGCGGGCGGTTTCGGGTCGGTCGTATATCGGGTTTGAGTAAATATGTGTCGGGTGTATTTCAGGTTCGGGAAAATACAGGCGGTGTATTTCGGTTTCGGGTCTACCCAACGGGTTATGATTGCGACATTTTTCGCTTTTTCTTTTTAAAAAATGGCCTCTAAATACTACTTTTTGTACAATATACATAATAAAATATGATTATCTTCTAACAACGATAGATTATTGTAACTATTTTAACTTAAATTAGATAAATAACGAATAAATAAGTTGCGCTTATAGTTTAATAGTTAAAAATCTGAATGCAAAGTCACAAATTTTAATAAAGTTCAACTCATAAAGTTAAATTTTCGGGTCAAACGGGCGGGTCGGGTTTGACCCGCTAATTTTCGGGTTCAGTATACTTTGGGTTTAGTTGAAAAAATCGTGTTCAAAACCCAGAAATTTCGGGCGGGTTCGGGACGGGTTATCGGGTCAGGTCAGAAATTGCCAGGTCTAGCTAGGAGGTTTGAAGAATGCATCAGGAGATTGTATAAAAAACTTTGCGGTCAAAATGTTTAAAATTTTAAAAGTACTACCTCCGTCCTATATTGTTTGTCCATCCAACTATATTTAAAAATTTAATGGTCATGAAAAATGGGGTGAAAAATGTGTAATGTACCAAAATTGCCCTTACTTTTTTTATTTAAAAAATAAAAAAAAATAAAAGAGTATTTATTAGGGGTATAATAGGAATTATAATCATTGAAATTATAAAATGAACAAATATTTTGGGACAAAGGAGTTAGATAGATGGATAAACAATCTAGGACGGAGGTAGTATGTTTGGATTTAATTATTATGGGAGGTCTAATTAATTGAGAAGGTGTAACGTTGATGATGGTGGGATGAGGAGGTAGGCATAAACAGGTAAAATTAAAGATGGAAGCTTAAAATGAGGGTGAGAGCACACGTTGACGACAGAGTGAGCAGAAGCAAATTCTTGGAAGTTGGAAATGACTCTCCATTCAATGTCGCCGTTTGTTTAGCTGCATGGGATGGGCTAGGGACAAAGGGATGAGTGAAACGTAGAGCTAGTTATGCCATCCGATTATTTAAATTTGTCCATTTTAAGTCCCTTTTTTTTTCGGTTAGTTGCGGTGCAATATGGTGAATTGTAAAAAATTGTAGTGTGGCAGGTTGTGGTGAAAATATTTGTAAACGAGTTGGTATAACTTTCAATAAAAAGATAAATAAAATTAAAATGGTAAATTGTGGTGGGCTGTGTTGAAAATCGGAAAGTTGTGATGCGATGTGGAACCACAACCAACCAGTCGCATAAAAAAACAAAGCCTTAAAATATTGAATAAAATAATTTAACTATAAAACTTCGTCCATCCCATGTAAAATTATTGTGAGATACGGAGTAAATTCCTTTTTAATGTGATCTTTTAAAATTTTGAAGTGAATAAAAAGTATAAAATATTAAAATATTTTTTAATATAATATAATTGATAATTTATTAAAAAATGACCATTATTACAATACTTTAAATAAATTATTAATCACTCGTAGAATTATAAAAATCATTTCATATACCAAACTACTCTATATATACATATCATATAAATATATAAGTATATAATTTGAGAGGGGTAATATAACTATATAAGTAAGGACAATATATATAGTGGTAGCCTAGACCTCATTATGAGTAGTTTTATTATGATTTATTATGTGTAACTACTCTGTTGAAATAAGAGCACCACTTAGAAAGGCTAACGTATACCTTTTGTTTACATTGATCATTTGAGAAAAGTTGAATTGTCACACCTCAGAGTACTTGCAAATTTACATAATACGGTTTTGTTCATTATTTATTGATTGGTAATTATCAGCTACCAACATTAATATGGCATGTAATTTAATCTAGTTACTCCCTCCATTTTTAAATACATGTGGCTTCAAATTTTTTTTTATTTTCACAATATTTACCACTTTGCAATTTCAATATAATATTAATATGGGATGCTAGCCTGATGGTTATGATGGTGTTGGAGGCGGTAATATAGTGATGATGGTGGTTGGTGGCGTGGATACGAAGAAAGAAGGTCATAAAACTTTTAACTTTAAAAGTAGGATATAATTTACCATATATATATATATATTTGTGAGTTTTTTTTCTTTTCTTAAAATCACACATAAAAAGAGGTATAGGATTAATTTAGGGGTCGACGCTAGCTTCTTTCAATGTGACTACTTAGCTATAGTCATGCAAAATTATATGGAAGTGTAATAATTGGATAACTATACTAATCCTATCTTAAAATAAATCCAAATAGACAGATTTGTATAATATGGCATATTATAATTAGAGATAATATTGAGTATGAAACTACATATTATTATACTTTTAATCATCAGTTTAAATTTTTGGTTGAGATAATATTAGAATTAAGATAAGTGAGGTGTCTCAAATTTAAATCTCAGCAGTACTCACGTATATGTACATAAGGTTAAACTGACCTTTGCAGTTTCCCTACTTTAAGCATGAAAGATTCCTCTAAGGAGATGTGTTGGTATATGAAATTATTAGATTTTCAACCATCAATTTAAACTTTTGGTTGAGATGATTCTATATTAAAACACTAACTTAAGCTTTTAGTTGCGATTAGGGGTGGGCAATGGGCGGCTCAAGTTAGGGTCAAGGTTGGCCCATTGGCCATGGCGGGGTGGGGTCGGGTCAAGGCCCACCCCTTGAAACTGTGGGCCGGGTCAAGGAATACTTGAACCAAAAAAAAAAAAGGAATTATGTAATTATTGATTCATGTCAGGTATGAGTAATATACTTAAATAAGTCTATCATTTAAAATAATAGAAAATACTATTTATGTCGAGTTATTGATAGGCCGACTTGGTTCGACATTCACTGACCCTTTCACATTGTCAACGGACCGACCCTTTAACAACTTGACCCTTTCACGATACCTATATACTTTCTATGACCCGATCTTCTGGACCCTATGGGGATCCGACCAATTGCCCATCCTCAGTTGCGATGGTTCCTATATTGAAACTTAAATTTATGGTTGAGATAATTTTCTACATTAAAGTATTACTTTAAGCTTTTAGTTACGATGATGTATATATTGAAGCAATAATGTGATAGCTCATTATGTTATTTATTGATGTTGTGATGAAATTAGGTTCAATGGGACAGCATTGCTAGAGAGACTAAGGAACAAGAGACTAATGTACGTAGGAGATTCCTTAAACAGAGGTCAATGGATCTCTATGATTTGCTTGGTGGAAGGAACACTTCCTCCTTCACTGAAATCAATGACCGTCAATGGCTCCTTGTCCATTTTTAAAGCCATTGTAAGCCCCCCCTCTTTCACCCTAACTTGTGTTAATATTCATCCAATCTTTTCAGGAATTGTTTTTTGGTATGATTCGATTTCTTTTAGTAGTTCTGTCACTAATTATTTAATTTATTCACTTAATTATTTTTTTCATTAATTATTTACTTAATAATTTAAGGATAATTAAGGGTATTTTTGTCATTTGTTATTCTTTTTAATCTAAATTTTTGTGTTGTATTAGTTTCTCAATTAATTTCCAAAGTGACAAATAAAAAGGGAGGGAGGGGAGTATCAGATAATAGATAAAGTGAATGTGAGAAATTAATATGGTAACAATTCAACTGTTGCGTTAAAACTTATGTCCCTAATTATTTGTTTACCTATACTTTTAATCTTTTATGATAGTATTTTTCATTACAAATGTAATAGTTGTAATTTTATTTAACAAAACATTTTATATATTGAGAAATTTACGGTCAAAGTTTTGTAAATTTAACTGCACAATTTAAAAAAAGAACAAATAATATGAAACAGAGGTAGTAGCAATTTTCGAACATAATCTTTAAAGCAAATTTAATTTTGGACAAATGTTAGATGAAGAAAAACTCAAAACTGTAAATTGAAATTGCATATTTGGATCAAACACAGGAATATAATGCAACGATCGAGTTCTATTGGGCGCCGATGCTAGTAGAGTCGAACTCAGACGATCCAATACTACACAGACTGCCAGAGAGGATCGTTAGAACACAGGCGATCGAGAAGCATGCCAGATTTTGGACCGATGCTGATGTCCTTGTTTTCGATACATACTTATGGTGGAGAAGGCCTATGATGAAAGTCCTGTAAGTTACTTACCACCTTCTTCCTAGATTCATTCTTTTCAATATTTTCACTCATTTATTTGTAATTTCAATTAGAAAAATTAATTAGGACTATGTTCTTTTCTGCATGGGGCGGGTAAAGTGTTACGTTGTAATGATATGATATGGTAAAAATTTGAATAGTGGTATATAATGTGATGCAATATGAGTGTACAATATAATTTGCCACAACATGTGATTATGTGAAGAGGAAGTATTAAATTTGTTTTGTAACTTAAAAATATAGGTGGGGAAGCTTTGAAAGTGGGGATGGAATATACAAGGAGGTGGAGATGCTGAAAGGTTATGAAATGGCGCTGAGAACATGGTCTGATTGGCTCGAAATTCACGTCAATCATTCCAAAACTCAAGTCTTCTGGATGAGCATTTCTCCCACCCATGAAAGGTATTATACATTTCATTTCAAAAACTTACTCGTAGGTACCCTAATTTGTGGTGAAATATTTTTCAGGTACTCCAATTTTTCAAAAATCATTTTGGGGTACCCTAACTTTTTGAGTTAGAAATTATTAGGTGCTTTATCGGTCATCAATTTGGTTAAGTGACTGAAATACCTTTATTCTTCCATTTTTTTAAAAATACCCTTAAAGAAGAAGAACAAGGGTATTCCGGTCACTTAATAAAATTGATAGCTGGAAAAGCACCAAATAATTACTAAACCAAAAAGTTAGGGTACCTCAAAATGAATTTTGAAAAGTTGGGGTAACGAAAAATAGTTTCCCCAAATATTGGGATACCTCCGAATAATTTTTTGATTTCCTTTTTTCTACTTTTGATCAGCTTGTATTTTGCTCAACCATTGCAAAATCTCAACGTTTGCAGTCATAGATTCTAAGGTGAGATTGTCTCGTATAAAATTATTATGAGATGGACTTTTTTTAGCAGAATTTTTTAAATATCTTAATATAACTAATAATTTATTAAGGAATGACTTTTGTCAGAATTACTTCAAATAAATTATGAAAAATTGGAATTTAATAATCCATACTTTGAAAATACTGGAAAATGAAATAATTCCAACTTACGACTCTATTATCGCTAAGCTAAACTTTGAGTATTTGACCCTAATTGTTTTTGCTGTCCACCACGGAAAGTGTACCAATTGTACATGCAAAAAGCAACCCAAAAAATAGTAGTAGTTTCTTCCATTGTCAGAAGCTTCACCCTTCTACTAAGCCTCACCCTTCTACTAGTTCATCATTTGCAAAATATAGCATCGTCCACAATTGGTTGTAAAAGTCTTCTCCAATAAGTTTAGCTTAATGCGTGGTAGATAACAAAAATAATTGAGTTAAAGTTCAGCTTAGCGATAACAAAATTGTAAGTTGAGATTATTTTTCAAGTATCTTCAAAGTATGGATTATTCAATTCCACTTTTCTATAATGGTGCGTTTGGTTGTTTTCCAGGAAAGACT
Source organism: Portulaca oleracea (assembly GCA_029582165.1). Lineage (NCBI taxonomy): Eukaryota > Viridiplantae > Streptophyta > Magnoliopsida > Caryophyllales > Portulacaceae > Portulaca > Portulaca oleracea. Next base: position 9,167,216 of record CM055893.1, read on the forward strand.
TTCCCAGGAAAACTTTCTCGGGAAAGACTTTCCCTAGCCCCCCTTGATAAACTTTTTACTGAGTTTGTGAGGAAAATTATGGGTCCCACATCAAAACTTTCCCGGAAAAGCTTCTCAACCAAACGCCCCCTAAATTAGTAGTCACTAATCACCACAAAACTATGTGTCTCATGATAACTTTATTATAAAATGATCTCAGATAAAACTTATTGGTAAGATTTTCTCCCCTACAATTATCATGAGAAGTACTTCTTTTAAGCCCCGTTCTTTTATATAGTTGGTTGCGGTGCGGTGGAAATTTAAAAATTGTGATGGGTTGGGCAAAGTTGTGATGAAATGTGGAAGGTTATGGTAGATTGTGGTAAGTTGTGGTGGAGTATGGAAAGTTGTGGTGCAGTGTAAAACTGCAACTAACCAGCCGCATAAAAGAACGGGGCCTTAGTGTGACATTTCTAACATGTTACCGTGATTATATTAAAATGACTTTTTGATATGACCGTGACTAATAATTTATCAAGATCTTTTATAAATAAATTATTAGTCACCCAACTTATAAAAATCATCACGAAACTATGCAGGATAATTCTATAAATAAGTAGTTCATAAGATCTCTATATATGTTTTGCAGGAGTGAGGAATGGGGAGGAGCAAAGGGATCAAACTGTTACAATGAAACCCAACCAATCTTCAAACAAGATTACTGGGGCAGTGCATCAGATCCCAACATGATGAACATAGTAAATTTTGAAATTGACAGGCTTAGTAGAAAAGGAGTAAATATTCAACAAATGAATATAACACAACTATCAGATTACAGAAAAGATGCTCACCCAGCAGTGAACAGAAAGTATTGGGACCCCATCACAAAAGAGCAGCTGATAAACCCTACAAAATTTGCAGATTGTGATCACTGGTGTTTGCCTGGTGTGCCGGATACCTGGAATGAGATCTTGTATGCCTATATTTTTCATTATTTTTGAAAGATTAATATTCTTTATTATATTTTTATGATTGTGAAATTGATGCCCCCTACAAATTTCTTGTGGGCTTTTTTTTCTTTCATTTTTTGGAGGTGGGCAAATGGCCTGTGAAGTTTCTTTAGAGGGGATTATGGATGAGTATGTCCCCGGAGGTTGGAATTTAGGTGGGGTGAGCTTAAAAGGGAGGATAAATCTTTCCTTTGTAAATTTAATTTGCAAGAGTGTAAATCAGTGATGAGCTTGCAAACATTAGATTAAGTTCTTCGTTGAGATAGTTAAAAAGATGAGCTTTTTGTCTGTTATAAACTTGCTCTAATAATAGCTGATTGGAGTGTAAGTTACAAATTCTATTGTGCACGAATTTTGGAAGACTCGCAAGATTTCTGTGAAGTGCAATTCGGTATCGAAGTCTTTGGTTTAAAATCAAGTAATGAACCCCTCACTATATTCTTTATAAATTTATATTATTGTAAAATTGATGACCCCTACAAATTTCTTGTTGGGTTGTTTTTTTCTTTCATTTTATGGAGCGAATGGCCTGCGGAGTTTCTTTGGAGAGGATTATGGACCCGTCCCCAACCAAAACTAAGACAATTAGGAAGTGAGCGTGAGGAATTATGGTTAGAGAGAGTAAGTTGTTTATATACATTTTAAATTTTTTATTAACTAAAATTACAAATTATTCCAAATTATACATCTAAATTTAATGTATCAAGGATATTTATGTGTTTTAATAGAAATCGAGGGTCGGGATGAGGAATTTGTGGTGGATTACCTTAGTGAGTGGGGAAATGAGGGCAGGGATGGGGACGAGGAAAATTTTGTCCCCATCCCCATCTCCATTCCTATCAGTAGCGGGGATTTTCCCTCAATGTAGGGCATGGCCTTGGCGGGTACACGGATTTCCCATCCCATTGCCATCAAAATAATTATGGGTGAGTGTATTTCGGGATTTAGATGAGATAGTAATAGTTCTAAGAGATTAAGGGGGATTAATCTTTTCCTTCTTTGTAAATTTTATCTTGTAAGAGTGTAAATCATTAATGGGCCCTCAAACTTAGATTAATTTCTTGGCGAGTTAGTGCTAGCACATAGTCTTAAAGCCTTTTCTATGTAAGAGGTCTCATTTTTGAATTTCAATAACTCGTATGTGTTTATTTTTGCAAGAATTTAAAGAATATACCAAACTAAACAGTGAATCAAATCAATCTTTCATACAACTACACAGTGTGTCATCCAAGGGTTGGATACCCGTAAATATTTCTGATATGAATTTCCCCATTTTGAAGGAATTCCACTTCAAACAAAACATCTTATCTTCTCATTCTCCCCAACTAGCCTAAGTGCCCCTTTATATCTTCTTTGCAGAATTTAAACAATGATTTACTATAACCCGAACCAATTACAAAATCTAATTCTTCTCCGTAAGACTTAGACTTTTACAACCTCTTCTAAATTTATAGCATCACACAAACTTTAACCGACCTAAAAAAAGCCTCACATTGACTTCCACTCTTCGCCCTCACTAAACATGACTCCTCCCACAACCATACAGGGACTAGTCAACCTCTCATGGACTGTTGACAAGGACTGTTCAACTCTAAAGTTAAAGAGATAAAATTTTGCCTCCTATAAACTTGCTCTTAAGAATGGTTGATTGGGGTGTGGGTTACAAATTCTATCAAACACGAACTTTGGAAGACTCACAAAATTTCTCAAGTGTAATTCAGTATCTAAGTCTTTAATTTAAAACAAAATGCCTCTCATAAATAGTCCAATAATTGGCCTTGAGGAAAAGATATTATGAAAATATTTGTAGTGTATATAATTAAATTTCTTTGATTATATATGTAAATCCTTTTCTATCTCTTTAAATATAATAACACATTCATATTTGAAAATGATTTAACTATGCATTGAGTGAGCTATCATACATTCATACTTCATTACATTTTTAGTCTATCAAACTAACTTTGAGAAACACATTTTGAACTTATTCACAAGCCGCAGTTCTTAACAAGTGTTCCCTTAGTAATATTTTTCACACTTAAATCAATCAAGTTGAATATCCTAAGTTGGCATATTAACAATGAATCTAATAAAGTAGTAACTCTATCAATTATCATATGACGCACAATTAGACTCAATATTGATATTTTCATATTCTTCATGATCCAACTTTTCAATAATCTTCATCTTCGAGTTATTGAAACTTGTATCTACTCGTTGCTTTCCTTTAATTTTCAAGCGATTGTTCTTCTCCTGTGAGTCTAACATAGATTAGTGTTCTCTATCTCAGTTATTGATTCGTGCGTTTTCATTATTTCATACTGTATATATATAATTATCCTAGTTTCTAGTTAAGTGCAAATATATTGAGATTGTCATCATTAAAACAAATGCATGAAACACTCGATCACGAGCTGATAGCAGTTTTGCTTAATATTTCATCAAAAATTACAATATCGTATTCTCATGATAATATTTGTCTAATGAATTTAACGATATAGTGATTTTATAATAATCTAGTATATACATTACCAATAAATTAATAACTAAGATTTTGATCAATATCTACCCAGAAAATCACAACAATAAAAAAAATGCAAAGAACAGATTACAGAATTAAGTATTTAGGATCTGTAAAGCTAGATGGTAAGTAGGTGAAGGTAAAAACTTACCGAAAGTTGCATAATTTACAGAAAGTTACCAAAAATTACCGAACTTATGGTGACTAACTAACTACCAAAAATTACTGAACTTACGGTCACTTATAGTAACTACGAAAAAGGGTCTAAATGTTATATGTTTTCTAGTAGTGAACATTTAGCATACAAAACAAAATTAGAGTTCTTGGATAAAATTGCCACCAAACTTTCCAATGTAATCAAAATTGACACTTTACTTTAAAAACTGTCAAAATTGCCACCTAGCTTTCTAGATTAGTCAAAAATACCCCTCTACCTCTCTTTTAACCTGCAGGTAACCTCCCTTAACCGTCATCTTCCTCTTCTCCCCTGTTCTATCTTCTTCTTCCCTTCTCCATCTTCTTTAATGGTAGCTTTATAGGGTGAGAGTTGGTGAGATGAAAAGAAAGTCCATTATAAACACCCCCTTCAAGCCACCACTCACCAAGCCCAACTCAGTACCCCTCTTACACTCCCCTGTTTTGCTACTCCTTAAACCCTTACTCTGTTTTCTCCCCTGTTTTTTCTACCCCTTAAACCCACCAACCCCAAATTCAACCGAAATGGGTTAAACCCTGCCCCAAAACCCGACCCAGATGGGCGAAGATGAAACTCTGCTCATCTGCGATGACGATCACGAGCGGGTCGGTCCCACCATGGTGCTCAAAGCGGTGATCGAGCTCCTCCGGGAGGTATCCGGTGACGTCGCCATGATTGAGATCGATGTAAGCCACGGAACGTCTAGAAATTGAAGAGTGAGCATACGAAGAGAGAGAGAGAGATTGGGCGAGAGGGTGACCTTTGAGGGAGGTTACCTGCTGTAGCACATGCGCACAACTCAAAGCCCACTGGGAAGAAGATGAAGAAGGGAAGAAGAAGATAGAACAAGGGAGAAAAAGAGGACGGTTGAGGGAGATTACTTGTTATAGCAGGTTAGAGGGGTATTTTTTACTAATATAGAAAGTTGGGTGGTAATTTTAACAATTTTTAAAGTATAGTGACAATTTTGATTATATTGAGAAGTTTGGTGGCATTTTTATCCAAGCACTTAACAAAATTACCGAAACTTATCAAAAATTACAAAAACAAATATTTACCTTGCATATCATTTATCCACAGGCACATACCAGGTGAGCTTATTGATTTAGATTTTTTTTAAAAGAAAAACCACAGATAAACCGAAGGCCATGACGGTTAAATCAGTTGCTAGTTTGCCACCAAAATTAATACTAAATTAATAAAATAGTACTAAATCAAATATCTCATCAAGATTCTCTGTTTCTCAACTCATCGGCACCATATTTTCCAATGGCTTCTACACACTCTCAATCTCTCTTCTGCCGCCATTTTTTCAGCTTCAATCCTCCTTTCCCCAATTCAATCCCCTTCAGTTCAACCTCACTTAAACCTAACCCTAATTTTCATTCCCTTCGTCTGCGAGCTCGAGCTGTCCCCGATTCCGATGGATCCAAACCCCCGATTTCAATCCCTCCCTTTCTTCGATTTCGGTACTGTTCGTAATTGTATGAATTAGGTTGAGTAATTGATTGAGACGTGCAATTTTTGCGGTTGGAATTTGATTTGTGTTTAATGATTTTTTTTCAAATTGCAGAGATGCGTTGAAGGTGGATGAACTCGGTCGGGAGATTGTAGCGATTGCATTGCCTGCTGCCTTGGCTTTAGCTGCTGATCCCATCACTTCGCTTGTTGATACTGCGTTTGTGGGCCATTTGGGTAATTTCACTCGACGTTTCATTGGTTCAAATCTTGTGGCTTTTTTGGTTCATTTTGTTGAGTTTATAGCTCGTTGATTTTCTGAGTAAGATCAGTGTTCAATGGATTGAATGTTGTATACCAAGGCATGTGATATATATTTGAGTTTGTTACTAGTTGCTATTTGAAGTTTGCATATCAAGTTTGTTGGTAGAGCTGGCAAAATTTTGTCCAAGTCATAGTTACCTGGAACGCTTCCCAAGTCGTTAGTCCGCAGGTCTGCTAATTTTAACACAAATTTAGCCTAGTTTTGACTTAGGAACGCTTGTTCCCGGTACGTGCGTCACAGTTGTATGTAGCGTTTCCGGTAACTATGGTCCGAGCTGGCATAAACCGGGTTGATCATAGGTTTTTTTTTTGTCCCTAGTTTGACGTAAACTGAATTGGCTGAATTTTCGGACACGGTATTTCTCTTTTTCTATTGTCTGACCTGACTGTGAACCGAAAAAATGGTCCCGATTATCAATTACTCGTCTTAATTTGACGACCCAAATTTGAGTTGCCCGCACTATTTGTTGGTGATTTGAGTACTAGCAAATTTTGACATATCTTGACCTTATTGGTTTAAATCTTGCATTTGATTGTTGAGTTTATACCTGTTGTCAGGCTATGATCAAACTTCATGACTTGAGCTGTAACTTGTGCAGTATAACTCAAGGCATGGATATATACATGTGTTTTTTACTACTTATAGTATAAACTGTAATTCTTACATTGAGCTATATTACTAATTTTACATTTATATATAGCACTAGAAGAAGATGCAATCATATGCTGGAAATAAAAACTTTTACTTATTCCGAGAGAATTTGGTTTTTAATTCCTGTCGTGATTTTGCAGGGTCTGCTGAGTTGGCAGCAGTTGGTGTATCAGTGTCTGTGTTTAACTTGGTGTCGAAATTGTTTAATGTCCCATTGCTCAACATCACAACATCATATGTGGCCGAGGAGCAGGCCTCAGTCAGTAAGCAAACTCAGGATTCAATTCAAGCTCGCCAAGGTATTTGATCTTGTATGATCATTTTTGGACATTCATTTTTGGTATTGTGCTTTTGCAATTGGTAGATTTTGTTTATAACTAGTACCTGTTTGTTATAGGCAATGGCAAACGCAAGAAATCCCTTCCTTCAGTGTCCACAGCTTTAGTTATTGCAGCCGTTCTTGGGTTTGGAGAAGCTCTTGCTCTATCTGTTGGATCTGGATTTCTAATGAACATTATGGGTATACCTGTTGTATGTATGACTTTTCTATTTATGCAATTTATGGTATTCTGGGCTCTATACAATTGTAGCTGGATTTGTGAATTATAGTATGCATATATATGTTTTATGTAAGATCTGTCCATTTATTTCTTGGCTTTGGTTTTGCTGTCCTAGTGAGGTTTAGGTGATGAACAGTTGGTCAATTGTGGAGTTTCATTATCATGTTGGACTTTAATGGTCATACATAGCGGTATTATACGTCAAAAGTTATTATCGAGTTCAGTTATTCAAAATTCAAAGCATTTGCTTATGACCCTTTAATTTGGCTCACCTCCTCAATATGGTTGAACGATTTTGGTTTGTTATGTCTTTCCACTACACAACTGCTGCCTTTGGTTGTTGATTTAAAGTACTTTATTGCAGTAAATTATTGTATATAAACTTGGCAGGATTCACCAATTAGAGAGCCAGCTGAGCAGTTCCTTACACTTAGGGCATTTGGTGCCCCCGCAATTGTCATCGCACTTGCCTCACAGGGAGCTTTCCGGGGATTTAAGGATACTAAGACACCTTTCTATGCAATTGGCAAGTCTTCCCATGTAACTTCTTTCTTGAATATTTGTGATGCATGTAATTATATACAATGAACCTTCTGTCAACGAAATGGACATGTTTCCAGAAATCCTGTATACTCCTGCTTTTCTTTTATATTCTAGAGGTTATTTAATGTCAACACTAGATAGATATGACTAAATGCTTTGAGGTTGGTGGCGTTTGCATAGTAGTTAGAACTTTTGTATTTGTATGCTTGCACTGTGCAAGTTCTCCATTTGTTGTATCTCTTCTTCTATCCGAAAAGCAAAGGAAGGTGCAAGCTAGAAAAGAAATAGTATCTAATTCTTTTTTTAAAAAAAATTCATCTGCAATTCAATGCCATTAATTTTTGTTCATGGATAACCTATACCTATTTGTTACTCTGTATCATGTTGTTCAACATTATTTTGTTACATCATGTTGATCATGTCTTCATATTAACCTCTCTTGAGAACTCTGGCCAATCTAAATGCATATCCACATTTTTCATGGACCTTACACCAAGTCATATAATCTAGGACTAAATAACTTACTGCAAGCTCTGTTTGACAAGTTGCATAATGATATGTTTGCTCGTCTTTTTTTCTTAGCTTATCATCAAAATTAAAATTAATATGGAATATATGTTGGCTTTCATATTAATCGTTACCAGAATTGATATTTGATGCTTTCTATTGGCAGCTGCTGGGAACTTATTGAATGCGATACTGGATCCAATCTTAATATTCTTTTGGGGTTTTGGCATTGCTGGTGCTGCAATATCCACCGTCATTTCTGAGTAGGTCAATAATGCAGTACACATTTCTCCTCTGAGATTATTCTCATGAGTGTCTCTTCTTCTGAGGTGCGCATTACCTGTTTGTTTTCCTCTTCATTGAAGCTCAAATGTTCTTCCTGGCAGATATTTGATAGCCTCGATCCTCCTCGTCAAATTGAATGAAGAAGTGTCTCTTACCAATCCAAATATCGATGGCAGAAAATTTCTTCAATATGTTGAATCTGGTAGGCCTCCTGTGGACAAATCTCCAGCTTTTAGTAGTGGTCTATCATGCTTGTAAATCTATGTCCAACATAAATTGTGTTTTATTAGTAATGTAATTCGTGTCAGTGCTGGAACATAAGAAACCTGAGTACATTGGTTTTCAATGTATCATAGCTGATTGGGTCTCTGTTGAATGGTGAATCATTAGACCAGTTGATATGTGTGTTTAAGTTTTTCAGTTTATGTGTTTTAGTTTCACGTATCGGGAACTGTTGGATGGAATTTTTTGGTCTTCATTTTCGGTCATTGATAATTTGCAGCTGGATGTTCTATGAACCACTCTTTAATGAGTGTTATGATGTACAGTTAGTTGCGATGCTGTTCCGATTTCATTGCGTCATGTTAATCTATATATATGCATATTATGTTATATTACAAATGTCCCTCAAATGTTTCCCTGAGTGCAAAGTTCGGCTGTCTTATCTACAGGAGGGCTTTTAATTGCGAGGACATCTTCAGTGCTTGTGCCCATGACATTAGCTACATCAATGGCAGCAAAGCAAGGTCCTATACCTATGGCCGGGCATCAAATTTGTGTGCAAGTTTGGCTAACTATATCACTGCTAACCGATGCTTTGGCAATTGCTGGCCAGGTATATCTTTGTTTAACTAAATGATGACAAGTTCCGAAGACTGGAGTACGTGCAAATGTACAGCCTTGTGTTTGATTATAGCAACCTCATGATTCTTCATTGACTTCTTCCTGAAACAATCTTTTCTCTAAGACAATGTGGTCTGGCTTTACTATCTCAAAAGGGCATTTATCATCGTTTCGTAGTTGCCATCACCCCTTAAGGATGTCTATGATTTACCGTAATTACCGAACTTTTTTTTCCCTAACATGTACAAAATGAATAGCATTAAGTGTGGATTTATTGGAAGTTCAGAGTAAAATCCAAAAGAAATCTTAAGTCAGTTTATTTGCCACTTTTGAAGTCGACACTTGTTTCATATAAATAGATAATTGGATCTAAAAGATTATAAGTGAGCTTATGTTTGAAATGCACTGAACTAGGGATTTACTTACAAAATACATATCTCGATGTATACTACATTTTCCTCATCAGGCTCTTCTGGCTGGTTATTATTCCCAAGGTAATTACCAGGAGGCACAGCAAGTTATTTATCGAGTGCTGCAGGTTAGAACTCTTATAGAACATTTTGCACTACTTTCAGTTTTTGATATGTTAATTTGTTTGTTTCCTATCTTAGATGGTCCTATAAGAAATTTGGTATCACTTATACTGCTACATGAATTATTTGCAGATTGGTCTAATGATGGGAATTGGTTTAGCTGCCATTTTGTTCCTTGGTTTTGGAGTGATCATCAACTTGTTCACCTCTGATGCAGAAGTTCTGAAAGTTGCCTGGTCCGGTATCTTGGTATGAATTGCTTACATGAAAATTTTCTTACTCTGTGTTGCTTTGAAACCACTGCCTAATGAATGCAAAGCAATTTTCGTATGTAAAGGTAGAAGTTTATAGAGTAGTTAATTAAGCCTTTTGCTAAATGCTTAAAAAGTTTAGACCTCCACACTCAAACGGTTTTCAGCCATGTTTGCATTTCCATATAGTCGGGGCATATTAGTAAGCATGACGCTGATGCAATTCTGCAGTTTGCCGCAGGATCCCAGCCAGTGAACGCGATCGCATTTGTTTTGGATGGGCTCTATTATGGAGTATCAGATTTTGAATATGCAGCATACTCTATGGTAAAATCATCTTGTTCCCAAGATATCTTAGTAACATATTAGACAGCGTTTGGTAAGACTGCCCCCCCCCCCCCCCCAAAACCCACGTGAAATTTTTCGAGTAAAGGAAGGTGGAAAATTGTGGGTCCCTTGTAAAATTTTTCCCAATGTCCAAATGCAACCAAAAATGAGGAAAACAGGTCAACTTGGAAAAGTTGACCGATTTCCCTAGGAATTTTTATCAACCAATCGCTCTTCTTAGTAACATATTATACTTTCGACATGTAATGTTTGTGACCTCCTCCTCTGCAGGTCGTGGCTGCATTGATTTCCTCCGCTTTTCTACTAATTGGTGCTCCTGTGTTAGGTCTCCCTGGGGTCTGGACAGGCTTATTTCTGTTCATGAGTTTTCGAGTAGTAGCCGGTTGCTGGAGGTGACATTTCCCTTTACTTGTTAACAAATATAACACGACTAATTTGTTCATTTTTCCTGTTGACAATCATCAATCAATTTTACTTTGACGCACTTCCAAACATTTTGATGGGGTGTAATTTAGGTTGGGAACTAGAAACGGTCCGTGGATGAAGATATGGACAGAAACGGACTAAGGGAATTGCACAAGAATTTGCAGCAATGTCCAACTGACTTCACAGCCATCAGCTTTCTCGATAAGAAACTAGCGAGATTACTGTCACGTGATACTCAGTGGTTTTAGTCGCATACATTCTCATGCTGGGTACGTACGTGATCAAGTCTTTGAACTCCACCTGGTAATGTTCAAGCTTCTATACTACTTTGAAGGGGAAAAAAAGGCCAATGAAATTCAGTCCAGTGCAGCATTCTCATCACAAGATGAATGTTCGAAGTGTTTGAATGATGGGTTTATGACGGAAACTGTCATTATTGACTCCAAACGACTTATTAAGAACAACCTAGAATTGTACATAACCTTATATTACACTTTACTGACAATATAACTTCTGATTTGGCTTTTTTTGTGTCATTGTTTGCATCTTTCTTTCCTAGATGTGATCTGTTTATTTAGATTGTGAGTTGAGAGTCATGACGTCAAACGTTGCTCTACTGCCTTTTAAAACAACTAGAAAAGATGAAGCACGCTCAAATGGTCTGCCCCAAAACGAAAGACAGACGCAGCACATATCTGAAATGCAGTACAGTGCAGAAATGTTCTCATGGATGAGTGTTCCAAGTGTTTAAATGAGGTTGTACTGGCAAAAATTTGGATCCGGGTAAATTAGGGCCAGTTAAATTCAGTCATTGCCAAAATTTGAACGAGAAATTGATGACCGGACCCAGTTTTTTTTGTTGACTGGATTGGACAACTCAGATGGAGCTAAAATCTGGTTCGGGACTTCGGGCCAAAACTGGGTTTTTCCGAGTCGTACAAATTTGAGTATTCAGGTCGGATAAAATTTTGCTCACGCTAAAACAAGGGATTTATATGAGGGAAACGATTGTTGTTGACTCTAAGAACAATTCATTTCAGTGTCATTGCAATTTCCTATACTTGTTATACCTAGTTTTTAGCTATTAAGAACAACCTAGAATTGTACATAGCCTTATCTTAGATGTTAATTACAAAAGATAACTTCTGATTTAGCAGTTTTGTGCCATTGTTTTGCATCCTCCCCTGATGTGAATTTGTTGATTTAAATTGTGAATTGCAAACCATGACTATAAAGCATTTCAACTTATCTGCCCAAACAACAGCACATACAACAACCTGATTCCATATTACATGTCAATTTGACAAGCAAAAAATCAAAGCAAAAGTTATCTGACAAAAACTGGATGCATTTTTTATTTACAAATGGATTGACAAACCACCACATGACAATGAACTCTTACATGATCCGAAGCATATCCTGGACCGACCACGGCCACGTGTATATCCCTAAAATCTAAAGAGATGACATACACAACTAGAATATGAGAAGTTTTCCTGTGAAATCGCCTTGTCCAGCGAACGTTTGAAACAGATTCATATGCACGCAATAAACTAAATATAAACCCCACAACAGGGACTCAATGATGACCATATAATCATAACTCGGCGGTAGAGAGAATAAAATTTCAACTCTTAGAAGAGCTTTCCGGCATTCTTACTACCTCTGACATGAATTATGAATATGATCAACAAGCATTTCAACTTTCTTCTCTTTCATAAGTCCTTCCTTCAATCAACAAAACAAGCAGTAAGTTGGTGCCATGTAAAAACCACACGGCAGGAGCAAATTCCGATGCAGTGCGCCATGGTGATCTCCACTTCTATTTGAAATTGCAAGTGACCACCAGGAGTAGGAGTAGGCACTTCATCTAGCAATCCATCAACAATACATCTTTTGTACACCTTATCAAGACAAAGACCTCTCCCATAGCGATATATATTACATGCACTTGAAGCACGTTCCGCGACATCTGTAGTGAACAATCATAATAATAAGAATGAACAATCGTAATATTTGGTGCACATGCTCCGGATGTACTTAATAAATTGCACTCCCATGGATGTTTTTGTTGCTAAAGCCATCAGTTGCAACTTGCAATTCCCTCAAGGAAAACCTTTTAAGCTGTGCCCCAAATGAACTTTTGGGTCCTCCTCAACTGAAAAAGAGAGCGCAAACAGACAACTTCATGAAATGTCCAAAAGGAACGACGTCGTCAACTGGTGAAACTAATGCAGATGAATCAGAAAGAGAACACAAGGAATATCTTAATTCTATATAACTGAAAACGCAGTCATCTAGGTTCTTCACATTTTCCTTCTACTTTCATGGCACGATGGGCCCATGCACTAAGTTCCACTTGAAGCCTTTCATTTTCGGCAGCTAAAGCTAAGGAGGCAGTCTTGGTCGACCATCCTGAGTTGACACTTCATTATCGGCTTTTCTTTCGACCACATAAGACGGGGTTTACAGTTTCATAGGCATTTCATGGCCGACGTCTAAGCGGCACGAATAGGCCGACATGAAACGAGTTTTCCAAAGCCCAAAGGCAGCTATCCCAATAGGCCAGCGAGCGGAACGAAAATCAGACCACCGCGGTCGACGTGTTTCCCTCTTTTGAAAGAAAGATGTACATTCAATAGAGAAACTATCTTGAGATTCAAAAGGAAGGGGGTGGAGAAAAAGGTCATACAATAGAGAAACTACCTGTGTTGGTGACATTAGTCTTGGAAACTGACAGTTCTTCAGACACATTAGGCTCGTCGTCAGGAGTCTTTTGGATGCAACGAACACAACATAACCAACATTTAGATTCAAGGGGTGTACGAGCACAATAGGAGCTAGGATAACTGTGATTTGACATAAATGATCTCCATTCGATAAGTCTTACGAATCGGTACTTTTGAATCCGAACTGCAGTGAAAGAACTTTGAGGTCCTTTGGAGTTAGCTGCCCGAAGGAAGCAAAGACGAAGACACTGCACTTATGTCAAATCACAGTTATCCAGCAATCAAGAAACAAGGCCAGCAGGAAATCGTTGCGAGCAGTCAACAAAATTACTCTGTTGTACATATCCAGCTAGATCCAGGGAACTTTGCGACTCCCTTTTCTTTCATTTGCCTCCTCAAAACGTCAACCTCATTCCAGTTGCCCGAGGAAGCATGCAAACTTGAAAGTAAAGTGTATGCTGAAGAATTATGTGGGTCCAAATTTATGAGTTTTTCAGCTGCATGTCTTCCCCTTGCATCATCTCCATGTAATTTGCAGGCTCCAAGAAATGCGGCCCAGACCATAGCATCCGGTTCAAACCCAAGTTTCGCAATAAAGCTCTCTGCTTCCTCCAGCAAGCCCCATCGAGAAAAAAGATCAATCATGCAGGCGCAATGATCGTTTCTTGGTCGAATCCCATATTGGTTAACCATTATATCATAGAGACGGCGGCCTTCGGATACTCGTCCTGAATGACTGCAAGCAGTGAGAGCACCGAGAAATGTGACGTCGTCAGGATCTACGTTTGACTGCATCATTTTATCGAATAATGTTAACGCGTCTTCAGCAAGTCCGTTTTTTGCTAATCCCACTATAATTGAATTCCAGGCAATTACGTCTCTTTCTCCATCGATTGCCTTGAAGACCTGAAGAGAACTTTTTACATCTCCACATTTGGCATACATATCAATAAGAGCACTGGCCACCAACACATCTGAGTTGAAGCCAGTGCGGATAGCAAATGAGTGGATCTCGGTGCCATCACGCAAAGAAGCTGAAGCGGAGCATGCTCTAAGTACACTAGCAAATGTCGCCTGGTCTGGCATAACATCATGGCTGCGCATCTCTCTATACAGCTGCAAAGCCTCCTCGTGACACTCGTTTCGATCCAGACCTGAAATCATAGATGTCCATAGTATAGTACTTTTTTGATGTGGGAACTCCGAGAAAAGTCTGAGAGCATCTTCCTTCCTGAAAGAATCCATGTACAAACCCAATAAAGAACTTCCCAACAACTCGTCATCATGAGGAATTAGTCCTTTCTTTAGTATAAGGCAGTGGATCTGCCTCCCCAAACTGAATTCGGAAGGCCCGGGAAACGCATCCAACAGATGAAGGTAAGTTATTTCAGACGGGCGTAATCCTTCATCCTGCATAAGCTTGTAGAGGTTTACCGCTTCCTCCAAACTGTACTGCACAAGACCTGCAAGAAAAGCATTAATCGAGACGACACTCCACTCAGGCAGGCGATAGAAAACCTCGCTAGCAGCTGCAATTGCACCGCATTTGACATACATGTCCACAAGAGAGCTTCCAGCATAAAGGCCCGTATCCAGGCCATGTTTTACAGACAGACAATGAAACTGTGTTCCTCGAGTAAGATCTCTCGATTTTGAACAAGCACTGAGTATACTTGCCAAAGCCACTTCATCTGTTTTTGCACAATCAGTCGTCATTCTCTGAAACAGGCTGAAAGCCTCTTCCCCCTCCTCTACCAGCACATACCCAACAATAATTGCATTCCAGGAAACATTATCCCAATTTTTCATATTCTCAAATATCAGCCTTGCTTCAGCTAAAGCACCCGATTTAGCGTACATATCAACCAATGCATTACCAACAAACAAGTGTGATTCGAAATTGGTTTTAACTATAACTGAATGCAACTGTGCTCCCAAATTTAGCTTCTTCAGGCAGCCACATGCACTCAAGATACTGGTGTATGTAAATTCATCAGCTTGGAAACCTCCGTCTTTCATCCGGAGAAATAAATCAATCACCTCATGCGGAAAATCGTTTTGTGTGTAGCCCCCAAGCATTGCATTCCATAAGACAATGTTTTTCTCATCCAAAGATTCAAACACTTGCCTCGCCAGATCTACCTTCTGACATTTGGCATACATGTTTATCAAAGAACTCCCCACATAAACATTACTATCTAGCCCTTGCTTGAATGCCTGAGCATGAACTACCAGACCAAGGTCAAGATCCTTCAAGCTGGCAATGGCACTCAGGACACTTCCCAATGTGGAGCGAGTGCACTGAACACCGGCTTTTTGCATTTTCAGGAAGATATGAACTGCATCTGTAACACAACCATGTTTAAAATGCCCTGAAATCATCAAATTCCAAGCCAAAGCATTAGGACGAGGTATATCTGTAAACAAACTCCTTGCTTCATCCAGCCTACCCTCTTTTACGAGAGCATTAATCATAGTGACACATGCAACATGATCAGGAAAAAACCCCGATTTCTGCATACTCTCAAATACTTTGAGTGCCTCATCAGGTAAACCTGCTTGAGCATATGCAACAATCATCGCCGTCGAGGAAACTAAACTTGAACTATGTGCATGATCAAATAGTCTCCTTGCATCACATAGCCTACTGCACTTGACATACATATCAATAAGTGAACCTTCACAAAAGGAACTGCATACATAACCATTCTTTATAATATTGCAATGCACTTGCTTCCCTAAACTAATATCCACCAACCTAGCACAAGCGGACAACAAAATAGCATAACTGAATTGATTTGGTAACACACCAAATTCTCGCATCGACGCAAATAATTCCATAACGTTACTTATTGACCCACGTCTCATATGCATTGACATAACTGAGTTCCAAGCCTGTGGCTCCCTGACTTGTAGCCTATCAAAAACCATATTGGTATACCCAACATTGCCACATTTAGCATACAAATCTAGAATTGCGTTTCCCAGCTGCCCATGCAATCCATACCCATGCCTCAAGCCATGGGCATGAATAACTTTAGCAGCCCTAAAAGCCCGGTATATTCTGTGAGGCATTTCATCGAACACATGGCGTGCGGAGATTTTCCCACATTGGTCCAAGCATAGCATAAGCAGATAACCATAAACCCCGCTAGTGGAAGGACCTGGATGTGATCGAAGGGCACTCATTTCCTGCGAAATTAGAGCAATCATAAGACAACAAGACAGGAACAAGGTCATCCAATGTCTAGTTCTGTGGCAAGAACTTACATGTCATGATACTCCATTGAATTTCTTATAACCAGAGAGTAAAATCCAGTACTAGTATAACGGAGTAGTGATTTTTCCCCCTTTTTCAGTAGTAACAAGTTCATATCGTGAAAAGCAACAAGTTAAAATGTATTAGCACTAATAAACTAGCCTCACTTCTGAAATAACTACACCTTGGCCTTTTCAGCTTGGAGACCTTGGATTCCTTGTTGAACCTTCTATATCTAAAATACAATAGTGCAGCAGGGAGCATTTGTATCTTTTATTTTTTTGTATATTTCTCAAGCTTTTGCCATATTTCTAGCACTAATAAGCAGTCCTAAGGATGGCAATATACTCTTTAAACAGCAGGTAATATCATAACTACAAATCTAATATTTTACCTGATTCAGGAGTTCCATAAGGATACGTTGGATTTCTCTATCAGCATGGTGTGTTTTCCTTTGCATGGAGAAACACAACACGAACCATCACATTCTGGGACCCTACAGCAAAATTGAGATCCAATTAGCTTGTAACTTAAAGCTCAATGAAAGTTCCCTGGTACATAGAGAAACATTTGCAATATTTAAAATAAGTATAATCATAAGAGACATCATGGTAAAAGAAAAGAAAGTAACATCCCAATATAAACTCATTTTAATATCCCTTTACTTGCTGCTACATGATTAGGAAATCTGTGAGACTCGACTTTTGTTGTTCATATAAGATCATAGGCACAAAACCTTTGATATGCTCCCTTTGTCTATCTGCGATTGTTGGTCCAATAATGGGTTGTTCAGTAATAAATTAAATGGATGTATTTTTATAGACGCCCATCAAACCCAAATCCATAACATACTCCATTAAAAAAATCCAAATTATAAGTCAGATTAAGCTAAGAGGAAGCATTCAACAATTAGGTGCCATTGGATAAGTCTAATACTCTAATTAATTACTTAGAAGTTATTGTTAGTATAATAATCTCACCTAAATATAAAGATAAGGGATATTGTTGTCCAATAGTGAAAGTCAGTACATTACAATCCAATACCCCAAAGGTCAGTATATTATCATCTAGTATCCTATATATATATATATCAACAAGATCAACAAATAAGCGTAGACCCTAGAGAATTGGGTACCGAGTAAGATCAAAGTTACCTGCAAGAAGGATAAGATGCAAGGGAAGCTATTTGCTGGGTGGCATCCATTCTTCCTTTAGACATCCTTAGAAACTCGGCTAAAGGCGTAATATTGATTCACTCTCTCACCATAGAAGTCTTCGTTATCTACAAGAGCGACTCCTGCAATGTGTTATGAACTGAGAAAAAATGCTGCAAAGTTTAGGAAACACAAAAGTAAATATGACAATAACTAAATAAGCATACAACCCATGAAAAATTGAGCCAGACAACTCTTATTCTCTCCAGGTGTTTAATTTGGCTTTCTCATTTTCTGAATCTAGAATTTTGAGAGTGACAATTTTCTCAAACAATGAGCCAAACAACCCTTAAATAAGCATACAACCCTTTAGAAAGAGTGACATTTTCTCATTTTCTCAAAAATTTTGACAAAACAACCCATAAACAAATCGAACCACAATTTGCAAAACTCAACCTAGAAATTGAGAGAAGAGAAGAAGAAGAACAACTACTACAACTATTTAACCCAGAAATTCGACCAAAAAAACGATGAACAAATCGAATGCAAAACTCAACCTAGAAATCGAGAACAAATTAACACAGAAGTTTGACAATGATTGACCCGCAGAAAACATCAGCAAGGAACCCAGAATAGATGAGAAGGATACTGGAAGAGGGAGAATGTGACAACTCTGGCGAAGCTCAGAGGTAGTCTGCAATGGCGGTCTGCAAGTTCAAATGGAAAGTTGGGAGGGCGTAGAGTTAGAGGAGAGATTATAATCCAATTTTATTTTTTTTAGACCACCGGAGTACAAAGTGAAAGTACGGTCCACCATTGTCCAATTGGTGAAAGTAGGGATTATTAGAATCCAATTTTCCTAGATATATATATATTTTTTTTCTTCTAAATTTCCTCCTAATTTTAGCATGAAAATGTTGATAATAAAAAGTAAAATTGGATTCTAATAATCCCTGCGTACAACTTTTTGTAAGGGTGGCAATAATATCAGTACCCGCGGGTACCTGCTTCTGCCCGGCCCTAAAAAAACGGGTATGGGTACTATTTTTTTTAAAAAATGTGAGTAGGGTCGGGTGCGGGTATGGGTATGGGTCGGGTATGGGTACGGAGGAGGACCTGGCGGGTACCTAACCCGCACTTAAAAACTCACACAATGCTCGTATACGCAATCCATACTCCACGTCCAATTGGACTTACCTCAATCTGTTTCACGCTTTCAACCTATACTTTTTTTAAAAAAAACCGTAAAAACTAATATTTTTCCATTTGCGCAGTAATCAAGATGCTAGTTTAGAGGTCTTTCAAATTCTTCCACTTGCACTTAAACAGGAAAATTATTGTAGTTGAAGTACCCGAATACGAACCGTAAATTTGTGCATATGTGTATAGAATGGGTGTATAATTTAATCTTTATTTATACCCGAATAATACACGTTATACCCGCATACCCGGTGAGTACAGGTAAGGGTACTAATTTTTAGTACCCGTTAAATATGGGTAAGGGTAAGGGTACTAATTTTAAAAACGGGTATGGGTAATGATATAGCTCTATCCATCCTGAACCCGACCCATTGCCATCCCTAATTTTTTTTTTTTTTTTTTTTTTTGCAACAGCAAAACATGGAAGTTCATTATCAAAACAATGTGATGTACAAGAAGATGCCTCACGATCTATCTAAAGTGTGTGCTTGCAAACTATATTAAAGACATTACTGTATCGCCATCCCTAGCTTTTTGTATATAAGTGGTGTCTATTTATTTATTTATTGTATTTTAATGGTCCTAAAAACTAAATAATTGTATCGTATTTTCTTCCAAAATACAACTAAAAGATGCTCATATTTTGATATAATTATTTTAAGGGCTAAGTATTTTGACGAATAATTGTGAGGTTATTTATGGGGGATATTCTAACCTATTTTTTGACGTACAAAGTATTAATTGCAGAATTTATTGTTAATTAGGGTTATGTAGCTTTGACCAACCCTAAACATTGAGACTTGAAATGATAGTTTACTTCAAGTAAAACAACACTAAACACAAAAATCATGGTTTCCCGCATTTTTATCCGGAAAATATGTCAGAATGTCCCCAATAAATAATTAAAACAAAGATAATGTTACCCCACAATTATTTGTCAAACTATAGAACCCTTAATATAATTACATCAAAGTATAGGGTGTTTTTAGTCAATTTTTTATTTTCTTCTGAATTTCCTCCTAATTGTAGTAAAAAAATGTTGATAATAAAAAGAATTTTTGGATGATAATATACCGACTAGAGTATTGGATTGTAATATACCGACATTTACTATTGGACAACAATATCTCTGACATTTATACTTAGATAACATTTATACTTAGATTGTCCCTTTTACTTAATTCTGATCCATGAAAGATTGAGAACTCAATTAATATAAGACAAATCAACCCAAAACACAACAAGTACCAACATCATCCATGGTCACAAGTAGAACTCACAACACATCCCAAACCCTAACAATGGAGAAGATCTAGATCTCAAATACACCAAATCAACAAAAACTTGACAAGATATGGACAATCTATAAATAATACTCACCAAGATTGAACTTAGAGTTCAAAAGATGCATAAAGGCTTGACCACCAACATCCATTGAAACTCCATTGAAACCCTCACTAAGCTTGAACAAGATAATCCATACTACAAGCTCTAAAGAGGGCATTACAACGTACCACCAAGAGCATTCAAGGATAGAGAGAGAGAGAGAGATTTGAGAGGAAAGGGTGTGCAAATACTCAAAGTTTTTCATTCCAATTGTCTAAATTTTTCCAAGAGAGCCAATACAATATATGTGGGGAGGGAGAAAGACAACAACTCCGAAAGGGGAAAATCTGGGATTAAGAAGTTTCAAACTTTCTATTCTATTATATATCCCTTTCATTTAGTATTTGGGTGTCTGCTTGAGCTGTACGAGATGAAATGGATCTTTTCCGTTTCATCGATTTTGTCCGGATCCTCCTTTTCTTCCGAAAAAAGGGAAAAACATCCCGATATTTAGTCATTCGAATGTTTTTTTATCACCAATAAATCCATGAGAGAGTATTTGTAAAATGGCGATCTAATAAGTACCTTGTGTCAGAATTGAGAAATTCAATGCATTACAGACGTATGATCATTACGCTTCAATCGGGTTATTCTATTCCACCTCTTAGAAAGAAAAGAACTTAAATCAAAATACTTAATAGCATGGCGATAAATTTATACAAAACTTCTACCCCGAGCACACGCAACGGAGCCGTAGACAATCAAGTGAAATCCAATCCACGAAATAATTTGATCTGAAAAAAAAATGTCTATCAGGGTTAGGCTTTGGGATGGGACGACAAGGTGAGGTGCGGCTGGCGCCTACAGGGGCCTGCCGACTTCCAACATGCATAACTTCTTCATTTTAACTTCGATTTGGTCATATAATATATCGATGGAAAGCTCATGGTGTGTACTATAAGCTCACAAAATTGCATAGTCATCAGAGTTAAATCGAATGAGTTATAATCAAAAGAGTGAAGACATGTCATTTCTTATTGTCCAATTTTACCCAAAAACATGATATTCTGCAACTTACTCCTCTTGGCTTGGTCTTGTTCCCTCATAACTTCTTTCTGACATTCTTCCATGCCCAATATCGAATCCTTTAGCTGAAAATGGACTCGAGCTCGAGCCAGGGATTATTGGTGTCGATGTCGACCCGACCCGAGGTCTCAAGTTGGCTCGGGGATGGCCCGAGACACCACGGAGGTTCAGGAAGGACCCTCATTGAATGCTCAGAAGAACTTAAAGATGATGTAGAGGTCGATCGTCTATGACTTCACCCAATGCTCTTCCAACGGGGCTGGAAAACTCACATCAAGGTTGAGGAGAGCTCGGGAGGGGACCGAATTATCCTCCCCTTCTTGAAAAGGACTTGTTCTCAAGTCCGCATCATTCTTTTTGCCCAAGTAAGGTGTAAGGTCTCTTACATTGAAGGTATAGGAGATGTCGCCCATATTATCCGACAATTCAAGTTTGTAGGCGTTCTCATTGATCTTGACCATGACTTTGAAGGGACCCTCGCTCCTCGGCATTAGCATGTTTGTCCTCTTGGAAGAAAATCGTTCCTTCCGGAGGTGGAGCCACACTAGATCCTCGGGATTGAAGGAGTAAGCCTTGCGGTTCTTGTTGAAACTAGCCTTGTAGAGCTTGTTTATCTTCTCAATACGCGCCCTCATCATTCGGTGGAGTTTCTTCATCTCGCTTGCCTTGACCTCCGCTTTAACACTCACACGTGCCTCAATGGGGAGCAGGACGAGGTCGATGGGAGCAAGATGGTTCACCCCATATAAGGCTTCAAAGGGAGACACTCCGGTAGAATGGGATGAAGCCTTGTTGTAAGCAAACTCGACCAACGGGAGCCTTAAGTCCGACTCTCGCACATAGGATTTGATGACGCTCATCAACAAAGTTCCCACCATCCTATTGACCACCTCGGTTTAGCCATTGGGTTGGGGGTGGTAAGTGGTGCTAAAGAGTAGCTCTGTGCCTATAAGCTTCCACAAAACTCGCCAAAAATGTCCCACAAACTTCGAGTCTCAATCCGAGACAATGCTTCGGGGGACGCCATGAAGGCGCATAACCTCCCGAAAATAGAGATGAGTAACATGATCGACATCGTCGAATTTGGTGCACGGGATGAAGTGGGTCATGTTGGAGAACCTATCCACCACAACTAAAATGGCATCCTTGCCCCGGGCGGTCCTTGGCAAGGCTACAATGAAGTCCATACTCACATCCTCTCAAGGTGCTTGTGCAATGGGGAGGGGAGAATACAAGCCTTTGTGAAATTGGCTCTTGGCTTGGTGACAAGTCGCACACCGGGATGTCACATCATGCACATCCCCGTCCATACTGGGCCAATAAAAATGCTCCTTTAACATGTCCACCGTCATGTTCATGCTAAAGTGACCTACCAAACCACCACCATGCACTTCTTTCACAAGAAATTTCCTCATAGAACTCTTGGTTACACACAATTTGTTTCCATGAAAAAGAAAACCTTCTTGTATAACATAAGTGGATCTACAAGGAGGTTTCTCACCAACCTAAGGGGCGAAGTCCGGATCTTCTTTGCAGCACTCCCGGAGGCAAGAAAACCCCAAGACTCTTACCTTGATCGACGAGAACAAGGCAGGCCTCCTAGATAAAGCGTCGGCCACCGCATTAGAGTTCCCCTTCTTGTGTTTTGCCACAAAGTTGAAGGATTAGAAGAACTCTACCCACTTTGCATGCCTTGCGCTCAACTTATGTGGCCCTCTCAAGTACTTTAACGCTGCGTGATTCGAGTGTGGCACAAACTCCATGGGCCTCAAATAGTGACCAATGATTAAGGGTGCGCACCATAACATAGAACTCCTTGTCCTAAGTACTATAGTTGAGTCGGGACCCATTAAGCTTTTCGCTAAAGTAAGCGATAGGCCCCTTGTCTTGCGTCAACACCGCCTCGATGCCAACACTGCTAGCATCACACTCAACCTCAAAAAGTTTATCAAAGTTGGGGCGTACCAATACTGGAGCGCTAGACAACTTCTCCTTGAGGGCCTCAAAGGCCGCTTGAGCCTTTGGAGCCCGAGCGAAGACTCCCTTCTTCATGCATTCCATAACGAGGGCCGTCAAGGTAGAGAACTTCCGAATGAGGCGGCGGTAGAAAGAGGCAAGCCCATGAAAACTTTGCACTTCGGTGAGTGTAGTCACGGATGGCCATGATTAAATCGCCTCTACCTTTGCTTCATTCATGGAAACATCGTCCTTGGAAACAACATACCCAAGGAAAGTGACCCTCGGGGTTGAAAACTTACACTTCTCTAATTTTCCATAAAGCTTTTGCTTTTCGGAGCACCTTGAACACTTCACAAAGATGTTGGGCATGATCCGCATTATTCTTGGAGTACACCAATATGTCATCAAAATACACAACCACAAATTTTTCAATGAAGGGCCGGAGTATTTCATTCATCAATCTCATGAAAGTACCCATGGCATTAGAAAGCTCAAATGGCACCACGGGCACCACGAGCCAGTTATGGAGCCCTCCCTTGATCTTGGACGTTGTCTTCCATTTGTCCCCTTCCTTCATCTGGATTTGGTGATACTCGCTCCGGAGATCGATCTTGGAGAACACCGAAGAGTCGTGGAGCTCATTCAAGAGATTATCAAGCCGAGGGATGGGATAACGGTATTTGATGGTGAAATTGTTTATGGCACGACTATTGACATTCATGCAGTATGTCCCATCTTTCTTGGGGACGAGTAGGGTCAATACAGAGCACGTGCTCATGCTCTCACACACATAACCACGGGCCACTAACTCGTTGACTTGTCGTTGGAGCTCCTTCGTTTCCTCGGGGTCGCAACGGTATGCCGGCTTATTGGGAAGAACTGAACCTATAACCAAGTCTATTTGGTGCTCGATGCCTCTAATCGGTGGAAGGTCGGGAAGAAGATCCTCAAGAAAGATGTCGAGGTATTGGGAGAGGAGGGGTTTAATTTGTGGAGTTATGGGTGTCACGACCCCACCTTCATTACTTTTAAGCAAGAGCAAAGCGAGAACTTGCTTACCCTTGCTCAAAGCCCGCTCAACCCGTGTTTGACTCACAAGGTGGTTTCTTTTCTCACTTCCCGCCCCAAATGTTTTTTTATAGAGTTGGGAAGGGGAAAGGGGTTCGAGCACAATCCGCTTCTTGTTCACAAGAAAAGAGTATGTGTTCTTGGATCCATCATGAACCACTCCTCGATCATATTGCAATGGGCGGCCCAACAAAAGGTGACAAGCATCTATTGGTACCACATCACATAAAACAATATCATGGTAAGTACCAATAGAAAATGAAATATTAACTTGTTGGGTTACCTTTATCTCGCTGGAATCATTCAACCATTTAAGAGCATACGGATTCGGATTGCCAATCACCGGAAGGTGGAGCTTCTCAATCATGGTGGTGGAGGCTACTTTGGTGCAACTCCCACTATCGACAATCATGCTACACACCTGATATGAAACTGTGCTCCAGGTTTAGAAGATCAACTCCTGTTGGGTTCTCTCTTGGGGCCCCTCTTCAAGGTGAAGGGTCCGCCTCATAACTAAGAAATGTCTCGTATCCGGGCCGAAATTTACTTTCTCTTCCTCATCTTCAACCTGGATTTCTTTCTCTTCTTGCACTACATCTACTTCTTTTTCCATAACCTCTTCGATTTCCTCAATTTCTTGCATTGTCATAACTGTCTTGGTAGGGCATTCTATTGAAAGTGGCCATAGCCATGGCACCTGAAGCATTTCCTCCCTTCGAGCCTCTTGAAGGGCTCTTTTGGAGCCGCCGGTGTTGGTAGGGGAGGCCTAGGGAATCTTGCAGGTGGATGAGGGTTCTTGACTAAGGATGAGTTGCCTTTGGCATAAGATCCACCCTTCTCAAAGGGTTTGACCACACTCCTCTTCTTCTTCCCTCTCTCCTTAATGAGGGTAAGAGCTTGTAGAGATCTTCAATGGAGGCATATTCATAGAGTTTCACCTTCGATGCAATTTTACAATCGAGGTCATTGAGAAACCTTGCCATCATTTGCTTTGATGTTCATTCACATCACAACGCATCATAACCAACTCAAATTCCAGGATATACTCTTAAACACTCTTGGAGCCTTGCTTGAGGGAGGACAACTTGTTGTATAGATCTTGCTTGTAGTTAGTGGGTACAAACCTCTTCATCAAGTACTTCTTGAGTTTTGGCTACGTTTGGATTTTCGATTTTTGCTTCTTCACCCTCTGTTTCTTCACGTCCTCCAGCCAAAGGGAGGCATACTTAGTAAGCTGAAGTGTAGCCGCTTGTATTGCTTCCTCTCATTATACTCCTTGAGTTCAAATATTTTCTCCGTAGCATGCACCCAATTAAGGAACTCAACGGGGAACTACCATCGAAGGTAGGAGGATCTACCTGAAGGTCACCCAAATCATCTCGGGGCCTACGAATACGGGGATTCTCTTGATAGGAAGTATCATCCGATTCCTCACTCAATTCTTCCTTTTCAAGTTCACGACAATCGCGGGGTCGTATTGTAGGAGGAGGACCAGTGACTCATCAGGGTCATTGTTGAAGAGCACGTGGGTAAGGAACACTGTTACCCTTATATGGATCGGTGTTGACTTCTTAATGTAGGGATGGGAGATCCACTTCCAACCTAAGGGGTCGTTGAGGAGCCCTTTCATCCTTCCTATAAGGTGGAAGTTGAAGGTTTCCAAGAGTCCCTTCCAAGCTTTGCAATTGACATTGGGTCGTCCTTTGACTATTCACCATCAATTGTTAGGTACATTCGAACCGGTGTTGCATGTAAATAACTTGTTGCATGAGTTGAGCAATTGTAGCTCAGGTGGGGAAGTAGGATCGGAATGGGGAGAATGGAGTTCGTTTCTTCAACTAGATGACTCGGCCATTTTATGGAGCTAAAGGGTTATAACGGGCTAAGGAAGAGATGAACGGATAAGGTTTCGGGTTATTTGTAACTATGGATTTTTGTGGGGTTTTGAGAGACTAATTTTGGGGAAGGGAGGGAATTGGGTGTTATCGGCAAGAGGGAAAGCACAACTAACAACAAATCAAAGCATAAACAATACCAAAACTTGACAACGTGTAAGAAAAATCAACCCAAAACACAACGTGAACCAACATCATTCATGACCACAAGTAGAACTCACAACACAACCCAAACCCTAACAATGGAGAAGATCTAGATCTCAAATACACCAAATCGACAAAAACTTGACAAGATATGGACAATTTATAAAGAATACTCACCAAGATTGAACTTAGAGTTCAAAAGATGCATAAAGGCTTGGCCACCAACACCCATTGAAACTCTATAGAAACCCTCACCAAGCTTGAAGAAGATAGTCGACACTACAAGCTCTAAAGGGGGCACTCCAAGCCACCACCAAGAACATTCAAGGATAAAAAGAGAGAGAGAGAGAGAGAGAGAGAGAGAGAGAGATTTGAGAGGATATGTTTTACAAATACCCAAAGTTTTTCATTCCAACTGTCTAAATTTTTCCAAGAGAGCCAATACAATATATGTGGGGAGGGAGAAAGATAACAGTTGAAAAAAAAATGAGGAAAAAATGTCATCAGGCTTAGGCGTACGCCTCCGCAGACGCAACCAGCTTCCTAACCCAGAAAGTTGGGATGGGATGACAAGGTGAGGTGCGATTGGTGTCATCCAGGCGCAGTCAGCGCCTAAAGGAGCCTACCGATTTCCAACACGCATAACTTCTTCATTTTATCTTCGATTTGATCAAACAGTATATTGACGGAAAGCTCTCGGTGTGTACTATAAGCTCACCAAATTGCATAGTCATCAAAGTTATATCGACAGAGTTTTAATCAAAAGAGTGAAGTCATGTCATTTCTTGTTATCCAATTTTGCCCAAAAACATGATATTCTTCAACTTGCTCCTCTTGGCTAGGTCTTCTCCCTCATGACTTCTTCCTAGCCTTTATCCATGCCCGATACCGAGCCCGTTAGCTGAAAATGGACCTGAGCTTGAGTTGGGTATTATTGGTGCCAATGTCGGCCCGACCCGAAGTCTTCAATTGGGCTTGGGGATGGCCCGAGACACCACAGAGGTTCGCGAAGGACCCTCATTGAATTGACTGTCCGGAAGAACTTGAGGATGATGTGGAGATTGATCATCCATGACATCACCCAATGCTCTTTCAACTGGGTCGGGAAACTCACATCAAGGTTGAGGAGAGCTTGGGAGGGGACCGAATCAAATTATAACGTCTGTTCTCAGCAAGAATTGTGATATTATATTAAGTAAAATGTGAAAATTGGATAGAAACAGACTAAAGGAACTAAAAATAATAATTTGAACTTGCAACATTGTTATGAGTGAGTTGAACTTTAACTCTTATTATTTTAGTATCGACTACCGAGTTGAGCTTGTCGGAAAAGAGATGTGGCAATAAAGACAATACACGTAGAAATTTTTGCCGCTCAAAAAAAGCCAAATTAAAGTGTGCCCCACATGTAATATCGGTACCAGCACATCATTTTCCTGAGGTGTTAAACTAAGTAGTGGACGTCATGTCAAAGTTCAGTTTATCCATAACAAAATTGTAACTTCGATGATTTTTTCTAGTACCCCAAAGTATGTTTTTTTTCCCAATTTTCCATTTGGTTATCTATATATGACACATAAATTTTCTTGGTAATTGGTAATTTAATATTATGAGTACTATTTTACTCCCTCCTTCCCATATTATCTTGTCCTGTTGTAGACACTAAAAAAAAATCAATATAGTGTCAAATTATAAAATAAATTTAGTTGATCATTTTGGTCGGTCCAAAATAAATAATTTAATTTATTTAATTAAAATTGGCTCCAATTGACTACGAAGTCAAAACTCGAACGACTTCTAAGTAAAAGTCAAATGGACTACCAAGTCAACCCAAGCCTAAGGCCCAGACAACGGCCCACACTGACTATCAAGTCAAAGTCAAATGGACTGCCAAGTCAACCCAAACTCAAAGCCCGGCCAACGACCCAAGAAGAATAGCAAGTTATGAGCCTAGGAGATGAAGTTTCTTCTCTATAAATAAGACTCTACTTCTTCTCATTAAGGGGGAAGAAAAATTTAAACTCTCAAGAAGACTCTCTCTAGAATTAAACAACAAACACTTCACTATGTGTCGTTTGTTCTAGATATTCAACACCAACTTGGTCGAGATTCAAGCCCATCGACCCTCCTTCAAGAAGACGACATAGATCGAATCAGAGGATTTTTATTTGTTCATCTTGTAACAAATATTGTAACAAATATTATAGAGATTGTACCCAAATTTTTTGAAATCAATACAAATTATATTTGTCCATTATTTTCTTGTCTTTATTTATTTTAGACTCGAAAATTTGTGGTTACAAATTTTGGCACGCTCGGTGGGACAATCTCTACCTCTCATCTCCATCTCTGAAATCAAGACTTTCAAGAACTTCTCTACGAATAAGACATGGCTACAAAGGCTTCAACCAATCCATCTCCTAAGGAACAACTCGCAACAAATGTGAAGATGAAACATGAGGCCATTGGCATGGTGAGGGAAGTTCGAAGTAAAACAAGGTCATCTGATCTTGTTACTATGTCGGTCATGGTTACAGTAGTTGTGACTATAGAAGAAGAAATGGCTAACATAAAAGCCACGTTACAGAAGCTTACTCAAGAGAGCAAAGAGAAGGACGAGCAAATCAAGCATCAAGATAGAAAGATTGCTAAGTTGGAGAAGAAGTTAAAGCAACGACCAACAAAGTCCCTCAATAAATATTCAGATGCAGAGGGAAAAAACGAATCTAGTGAAAGTGAGGCTGAGAGTGACATGTCTAAGAAGGGCGACAAGCCATTGTCAGTGACAAGCTCAATGACTGCGGAACAAATCCAAAATTTGATCGCAAAGGCACTCAAGGATCAACTAGGAGAAGCTTCACAAAAAAACTCACAGGTACACTAGGCCATACACTAAGAGAATTAGCACTCTTCGTATGCCACATGGTGCCCAACCTCCCAAATTTCATCAATTTGATGGGCATGGTAACCCAAAGCAGCATGTCGCGCACTTTATTGAGACATGCAACAATGTTGGCACGAACGAAGATCTCTTAGTCAAACAATTTGTACGCTCCTTGAAAGGAACCGCGTTTGACTGGTATACCAACCTTACATCTGAGTCCATCGATAGTTGGGGGCAAATGGAGGAGTTTCTAAATCATTTCTACAGCACAAGTCGTGTCGTTAGCATGATAGAGTTGACTAATGTCAAACAATGGGATGACGAGCCAATAGTTGACTACATCAACCGTTGGCGTGCTCTTTCCCTAATGTGCAAGGATCGTCTATGAGAAACCTCTACGGTCGACATGTGTGCTCGAGGAATGGATTGGAACATACTCTATGCCTTGCAAGTGAACAAGCCTAAGAGTTTTCAAGACTTGGTGACACAAGCTCATGACATGGAGTTTACGATTGCCAACCATAGAAAACATTCTAACAATAGTGTGTCTACAACTGCTTATGAAGACATGCCAAGAAGAGACCCTGTGATTGAAGAAAATGACTATTGTTTTTCTGACTCTGATGCACCAGAAATGTTGGACAAACTCCTTGAGAAGGGACTCATAGAACTCCCAGAGCCGAAGCGCCTTGAAGAAGTAGGAAGAGTGAGCAATCCTAAGTATTGCAAGTACCACAGGATCGTCAGTCACCCACTAGAGAAATGTAGGGCATTTAAAGAGAAAGTCATGCAGCTAGTGAAGGAAAGGAAAATCACACTAGATGAAGAAGATACTAACGAGTCTGACTAGATGCGAAGCGCTCAAAGAGAGAGGACACCCTAGGGGGCAAAGGGCAGTCACCAAAAAAAAAAAGGGGGACTCAACCAACAAAAACTTTCAAGTGATCATCATAGACTTCCAAGTCACCACAAGACTTCCAAGTCATCATAAAAAATAATTAAAAAAAAAAACTCTCAAGTACACAAGGACTTCCAAGTCACCACCAACGACTCCCACGTCAACCTAATCAAGAGACTCCCAAGTTGAAGCACAAGACTCACAAGTCTATAAAATGACCAAAGACTTTCAAGTCATCACAAAAAGACTCTTAAGTCATCACCGACAGACTCCCAAGTCATCACAAGAAAAAGACGCTCAAGTCATCATCAACAAACATTCAAGTCGTTATAAAAGACTCTCAATTCGTGATCAAAGACTTTCAAGTCATCACAAAAAAGGATCTCAAGTCATCATAAAAAAGACTCTCAAGTCATCACCGACAGACTCCCAAGTCATCACAAGAAAAAGACGCTCAAGTCATCATCAACAAACATTCAAGTCGTTATCAAAGACTCTCAATTCGTGATCAAAGACTTTCAAGTCGCAACAAAGGAACACTTGAGTCAAAAGACTTCTAAGTCACGATTGACCAAGATAGCAAGCTCTCAAGTTATCCAAAACCCAAACTCCTAAGTCATTAATGATCATAGTGTCAACGTCAATACATGCGCCACTATGACTATGGGCGTCCCTCGTCAAGTTAGCATCGATGATTGTTCGTCATAATTGTTGGTACACCACTTCAAGAAAGCCTGACAATGTGTATACTAATTGCATCGTGACCACGATTTTCGACGACCATCAAGCATTGTGCCATCAATTGTGTCGCGCATAATTGTAAAGTGTCACCCTCATGTTAGGGCCAACAGTTGTGTTATGCCAACAGTTGCATCGTCTTTATTGTCAGCGTATTACAAGTTCGCACCAATATCGTGTTATGTTAAGATTTGCGCCATCGTCATAGTCGGTGTTCCGTGCCAACAATTGCGTCATTCTCACAATTTTTGGCGGCTTCCATCAAGTTAAGGCCAACAGTGGCGTCACATGCAAAACTGGCATGATTGTTGGATACTACTTCAAATCACGAACCTCTTAAAGTCATGTCCATCTTTTGGCACCTAGATATACCAGCAACATATATTGTGTAGCGTCGCAAACCTGCACCAAAGAAAAAAAAAAGAGCAAAGAAAGTTTGTGGACTCTCAGAGGGGTTAGTCGTTTTGGCATGCGCCGGGTAAGTCGACTCATCACATCCAACAAGGATATACTCTTCGCGCAAAAGCGGAGCCCGTTATCCTTGTCTTTGGCGGTACTCGGTCTTCAAAGTCATCCGACTCGTCATCTCAACAAGGATAAACTCCTCTACGCAAAAGTGGAGCCTGTTATCCTTGTCTTTGGCGGTACTCGAGTCTTGATACCTACAAAATAAAATAAAAAAACTAAAAAGATTGAGGGAAACCCACGTCATTGTGGGCAGTAGAACAAGTATTGTCCTAGTAATGATATTCACCATTACAATTCATTATTTCACATTCCATTATAGGTAGATCAAGATCGGACTTATCCCATCAATGCCACCATAAAACCGAACTCAGAGCCTGGTTCATCCATCGCCCATGTTCATACTATTGCGAAGATATATCAAAGCCCTTAAAAAAGGGGGGGTTCTCAAATGGATACAATTATCATCTTTGTAATAGTCATTGATGACTCTGATGTGTTGCTCGCATATCTGCAAAGTTTGGTAGAATACTTAATCAAAAGAGACGAAATTTGCCTCTTCATCAGAAGGGACAGAAGAGGAAGTGGCAAGATATACCAAGCTTATTCTTTGATATTTATCTCACATGATTTATATTAAGGAGTGCTCCATTTACCAAGGTTATACAGCAAATCATATGATTTTTTTTACAATCGTGATTTGGTAATAATAAGTTGGAAGGCATGCAATTATTGCCATATTTCAATATTGTAAGAGTTGATTTGCACTCAATTTTGTCCCAAAATCTTCAAGATGCAATACCAATTTTGGCATAAATTGGAAGGCAATTGTTAGACAATTTTTGTCTCCAGTACCAATTTTGGCATAAATTGGAAGACAATTATTAGATAATTTTTGTCTCTAAATCATCAAAGAGTGAACCATCCAAAACATATTATCTTACCATACCATGGTCCGACTTATATAGACAATAGTTTTTTTCAAAAAAAAAAAAATTTGTCAGGTTCGCACAATATTGGATGGGACAATGAATTGAATGAATGATGTCACAAGCTAAGTTGACGGTGCACCAGGACAGCACGGTCAAGTAGTACAAAAAAAAATATGTATAAAGACGCCATCCGTGCTCAAACACTTCACCATGTACACGACCTTAGGGCGACAAAATGACGAATCAAGTCAACCTTCTGTCAAGACAAATACAAAAAAGTGTCGAGACGTCGATCATGTTTAAACACAACAGTGTACATGGCCTAGTCTCGAGGGGGCAATTTGTAGACACAAAAAAAATCAAAATAGTGTCAAATTATAAAATAAATTTAGTTGATTATTTTGGTCGGTCCAAAATAATTAATTTAGTTTATTTAATTAAAATTGGGTCCAATTGACTACGAAGTCAAAACTCGAACGACTTCCAAGTAAAAGTCAAATGGACTACCAAGTCAACCCAAGCCTAAGGCCCGGAAAACGGCCCACACTGACTCTCAAGTCAAGTCAAATGGACTACCAAGTCAACCCAAACTCAAGGCCCGGCCAACGACCCAAGAAGAATAGCAAGTTATGAGCCTAGGAGATGAAGTCTCTTGTCTATAAATAGGACTCTACTTCTTCTCATTAAGGGGGAAGAAAAATTTAAACTCTCAAGAAGACTCTCTCTAGAATTAAACAACAAACACTTCACTATGTGTCGTTTGTTCTAGAGATTCAACACCAACTTGGTCGAGATTCAAGCCCATCGACCCTCCTTCAAGAAGACGACAAAGATCGAATCAGAGGATTTTTATTTGTTCATCTTGTAACAAATATTATAGAGATTGTACCCAAATTCTTTGAAATCAATACAAATTATATTTGTCCATTATTTTCTTGTCTTTATTTATTTTAGACTCGAAAATTTATGGTTACACCTATATTAATGGTCTCACGATCTTCCATCTCTATTTTAATTGAAAATTTCGCTTACAATATTTCATTAAAAAAATTATAATATTATACTCTCAAGATAGTATTTTTTTATTACAAAACTAATGATAGTACCTTTGTATAATAAAACATTACATGCTCTTAAGAATCCTCTAGAGAGAGGGATGGATGAGTGAGATTCTTGACCTATCTTTCCCTTAATTCTTCCACCTCTTTACTGATGATTCGTTGGCCTATCCTATTCATTCTCTCATTGATTACCGCCCTCCTTTCTTTGATTATTGCTGAGTTTTGGTTTGCTGGCGTTAATCTAGCAGATTTTCCTCTTCATTATTCACCCCCCACCCCATTAATACAATCATGCGATTGTTCTACCTTTATTGTTAAGCCTACGGAACGCATTCAATTGAAGACTGTCCAAGGATGGACTGGGTCTTGTCACGTTTTGTTTGCCCGATTAGCATTAATTCTTTTTCGATTATTCTGGAAAAATGGAACCTTCCTGGCAGTGGGTCTGCGTCCGATCCATTGGTTGGAAACATTGATTGCGGAACTGGACTGGCCGTTCGACTTGTCCGCCTTGACTCTAAGCAGTTTTCTTGACTCAATTGGCGGTGATATGTCAATGAAAAGGCGTCTGTGTCGATCTAAATCCCGGGTTTTCCATCGAACAGGTGTGACGCTCCTTTGGCCCTTCTTAATTGCTATGATTCAATTTGAGTATATTGATTACTGTATGAGGTTTGAGGTTCGTGGGTTATGTTCTCAGATTCATTCTTTGGTTTTAATATTTACTGGTATATGTCGATCATTGTTGAGTCTTTTACTTCATAGGTGGAGTAATTGGGCAATAGCTTTTGTTCTCTTGCTCTCTCGCCTTCTTGGGAGTGTCTCTCTGCTCCTTTTCTTTTTAACTACTCTGTGTGGTTTAGTTCGATGTTTTTGCTTAACTTGGAGATTTGAAAGTTGTTGTTTGGTTGCAGGACCCTTGCATGTTAAGCGTGATCAGAACAAATGGCTTGAAGGTCTATGGATTTTGACCATGGAAGAGTGTGTTAATTCTTTGTTCTTTGATGAATCTTTTCATAGGTTTTTTAGAATACAGGCTAATTTGCCTGATGTTGAGGTTGTATCCCTGTGTGGGTTGCTGTCTCCCCTGTTTTTGGGCCGTGGTGGCTCTTACTTTGTCTGCGGAGGTCTGTGTTGGTGTTTTAATTTCTATTCTGCAAGAAGGTTTTTTGTGTCTTTTTTTGTGTGGAATTTTCTTCTTTTGATAGTGGTCGCGGAGGTCTTAGGAGTGACCGCGAAGGTTTTTTATAAAAAGTTTTTCTGAAATGAAAATTCTCTGTTGGAATGTTCAAGGGGCAAAAAAAGTAGGCATTTTGGATGAATTAAAATTCATTCATCGTACTATTAATCCTGATATCATGATTCTCCTTGAAACCATGGTTTCTGATACTAACTCCCAAAATATTCTTAGGAAGTTAGGATTTCCTTGTTATGAATTTATTAACCCAGTAAATCATTCAGGAGGATTGCGGTGTGCTTGGAATCCGAATACAGTGCAATTGCAAATTTGTCTTAAGGATGATAGGTTCTTTCATTGTTTTGTTAATGATAAAACAATCAATTTGATTTTTTCCTTACTGCATGTTATGCTCCTGCTCAGGAAAGGGATAAGGATGTCTTTTGGAATAAACTCTATGCTCTTTCTCAGTCTATCACGGGACCTTGGTGCCTTATGGGGGGACTTTAATGAATTATTAAATGCCACCGAAAAGAGGGGTGGAGTATTGTTTAACCCACGGAAGTATTATCGCTTGAATAATTTTCTTTAGAATTCTGGTTGTGCTGACGCTCCAGTAACAGGCCGACCTTTTACTTGGAAGAAATTCTGTAAATGGCATTTAATTTATGAAAAGTTGGACAGAGTCTTGCTAAATTCTAGTTGGGAGGAATTATATCCCCATTATCGAATCTCGCATGGTCCGTTTACATGCTCGGACCATGCTTTCGTTTTGTTGGATACTAAGCCTTGGTTGGGACAAAAGAAACAAGCGTTGTTTCGATTTCAGGATGCATGGTCTACTTATGATAAAGTGCATTCGATCGTCAGGTCTAATTGGCAATCTTATGTACGAGGTTCGCCTATGTTTCGAGTTGTGCAGAAATTGATACGGATTAAGAAAGACCTTAAAAGTTGGCATAAAAGTACTTTTAAAAACTTTACGTATAAATTGAAACGGAATGAGGAAAAAATCCATGAGGTTGAGAACCGTCTGATTAATAATCCAAACAGTGCTCGTTTGAATAACTGGCATTTCAGGCTGCTGAAGCAAAGGGAACAGATGCATCTGTTTAACCAAAATTATTGGGGCCGATATGCAAGAAAAGATTGGTTGACGAAAGGAGATCGTAATTCTCGATTTTTCCACCAGACGATGAAAGCAAGGAAAAATAAGAATTACATTACGAAACTAAAAGTGGATGACAATCTTTGGATTGATGATACCAATTTGATTAAGGA
This sequence comes from Portulaca oleracea, assembly GCA_029582165.1. NCBI lineage: Eukaryota > Viridiplantae > Streptophyta > Magnoliopsida > Caryophyllales > Portulacaceae > Portulaca > Portulaca oleracea. Next base: position 9,202,908 of record CM055893.1, read on the forward strand.
TCAATTTATTCAGGATTTTCAGGCACGTTTTAGAAGTGTCACTTCACAGTCACGGAGTTTGGATGTAAATTTGCAGCTGGGGCTTTCTAAACAAGATAAAGAACTTTTGATTAAGCCAGTATCTGAGGATGAAACTAAACAAGCCGTCTTTCAACAGAATAAGTTTAAGTCTCCAAGGCCGGATGGTTTTGGAATTGCATTTTTTCAAAATCATTGGAATATAATTAATCAGGAGGTGATTCATGCGGTTCAATATTTCTTTCAACATGGCCACCTTTTGAGACAAATAAATCATACTCTGTTTGCTTTGATCCCTAAAATTGAGAATCTTGCAACAACAAACAATTTTAGGCCAATCAGCTTGTGTAATAGTTTGTATAAAATTAATACTAAAATCATAGTCAATCGACTACGATTTGTTCTGGACAAATTGATTCATCAGGCTCAGAGTGCTTTTATTCCTAGTCGTTCGATTCATGATAACATCCTTCTTACCCATGAAATTCTGAATAAATTTCAGAATATGAAAGGTAAGAAAAGTTGGGTGGCCTTAAAATTAGATATGGAAAAGGCCTATGATAGAATAGAATGGGATTACCTTAAGGAAGTCATGGTTAAGTTAAGTTTTCCCAACCAATGGATTACATGGATTATGGAGTGTGTGACTACTGTTTCTTATTCTCTAGTAATTAATGGTGAAACAACAGGTTTTTTCTCTCCCTCCATGGGCATTCGTTAGGGGGATCCCCTTTCTCCCTATCTTTTTCTTCTTTGTGTGCAAGGCCTCATAGCGGAATTATCCAAGGCCGCTTCAGCACGAAATAGCGACATTGGGTTTAAACTTGCTCCTGTTGGGGACAGAATCCCATGCCTTTTCTTTGCATATGATAGTCTTCTTTTTTGTCGTACTAAATTAGAAGACTGTCAACGGTTGCAAAACATTTTAAATAATTTCTGTGCGAATTCCGGACAACTTGTTGATTTTCACAAGTCGTCCATGTTTTTTTCAAAGAACACATTTTCTCGTGAAAAACAAATGGTGGCAGGTGTATTTGGGATACATCTTCATAATGCGATTGGTAAATACTTGGGATGTCCTTTATTTAAAGGTCGGCCTACTAAAGAAACTTTTGCTCATTTGGTGACTAATGCTCAGGCAAAATTGTAACCCTGGAAGGCCAAATATATCTCGAAAACAGGATGGGTAGCGCTAATTCAGTCCCACATTGAGTCTATCCCGTCTCACGTCTTGCAGTGTTTTAGAATTCCCACAACTACTGCAAATCAGATTGACTCGGTCAGTAGATCCTTCTTTTGGAAAGATCTTAATACAAAGAAAGGTCTTCCCATGGTGGCTTGGGATAAGGTTTGTCGGCCGAAGTCCTTAGGAGGACTCGGGCTGAGAAAAGCGGAGGCGGTAAATACGACTTTCCTATGTAAACTTATTTGGAGGGTGATGTTCGGTAAAGGGCTTTGGGTGGACCAGGTCCGTGCTAAATATGTGCGAAATAACAATATTTTTGATATTCAGCCAAAAATTACAGATTCTTGGGCTTGGAAGTCCATCTTGAAAATTAGGCCTATTTTTGCTAAGGGACTTCGATGGCAGGTTGGAAATGGGGAAAGAATAAATTTTTGGCTTGATAATTGGTGTGGGCAGTCTAGCCTTGTAAATAAAATGTATAGAGGGGATATTTCCCAGGTTGATACTTCCTTGCGGATCGTTGATTTCATTAAGGAAGATAAAACATGGAATGTAGGCATGTTGTCTACACTACTAACTCCGGAGGTGGTCGATTCCATTAAGTCCACTCCTATTCCGAACAACTACTTGGATGATTCTCTTTGTTGGGGTCTTACAAGCTCTGGGGATTTCTCTACCAAATCCGCAACATGGTTGGCTCATGGAATTGATTTTGGAAACGTTTGGGATTTTAAATGGATATGGAAGTTGAATATACAACCCAAATTGAAGGTCTTTTTGTGGCAGATGTTCCAGGATGCTCTACCTGTTAAAACACATCTAGCTTATAGAGGTGTGAAGAATGTGCTTCCGGTGTGTCCTATGTGTAGTTCAAGGAATGAAAGTGAGGATCATCTTTTCTTGCATTGTGAATATGCTGAGGAAGTACGGCGATTAGCAAAGCTACATGCTTGGGTGCCAATTACTCCGACACTTAATGATAGGATTGAAGATTTTCTCAAAAAATGTAAGAGGCACTCAGTTAAAACTGCTCTTGATAGAGTTGTAGCCTTTTTATGGAGTATTTGGAAAACAAGGAATTTAGTTGTCTTTAGACAAAAATCCACACCCCCTGGTAGTACGTTAATCCGAACAAAACGTGCTTCTGCTGAGTGGAGAATAAGGGAACGATTGACTCTTTCCTTGAATGGGGTAGAAGCTTCGTCCTCTCCGACAGGGACTAGTTTGAGATGGGTTTCTTGGTCTTCGCCTCCTAGGGGCAAACTTAAAATAAATTTTGATGGGGCCAGGAATACGAATAAAGCTGGAGGTGGTTACATCGTTGGAAACGACCAAGGTATGGTAGTTCGGGTGGCATCTTTTAATTTGGGAGTCTTGTCAGTTTTGGGTGTGGAAGCTGTTGCTATGCGTAATGCGATCCGGGATGCAGTTTCGAGTGGTGCTCGGCGTCTTATTTTGGAGGGGGATAATCTAGTCCTCATTAATGCAATTAAAGGTGTGTTCAAAGTTCCATGGGAGATTGCTAAAGTAGTTCAAGACATTCAGACTTTTATGGCAATGTGTGAAGAGGTGGAGGTCCATCATATTCTTCGGGAAGGAAATCGAGCGGCTGATTGGTTAGCTAAATTTGGGCTTTGTATCGATTCATCTTGTGTGTTTGAGTATAGTTTTCATAGAGATTTTTCCCTAATTGTTAGAGACGATGCGCTTGGAAGATCCTTTGAGAGAAGGACTTCCTAGTGTTTGTTTCATTACCCTTTGTTAAAAAAAAATAAAAAATAAAACATTACATATATTGAGAAACTAATATCAAAATTTTAAAAATTTGATTGACACGTAGATCTAGGTGATCCATAAAATAGAAAGGAGGGAATAATATTTATCAATTCAAATAATAATTTGAATTAATGTCTTGTACTGCAATTATAATGTCATTACATTTCGAAACTAGCCCCTCCATTCCTATTTATTTGTCCAGTTAACTAATTTTTCTCATCCCTATTCATTTGTCATTTTACATTCCCAATATAATTTTCATCAATTTTATTTTTATATTTCACGGCTCTCATAATTATTTCTTACAATTTAAATAATTCTAATAATTTTCTCCCCCACTTTATGAGCTCTGTTCTTTTCTGTGGACTATGCTAAAGCTAAGTTTATCCGCACTATTCACATTTTACCAACTTTACTACACCACTTGTTCTCTCCTTATCCATCTTCCATATAATATATATTTCAAATTTATATATTTAATAGGTGATGTAATTAATGTGATTTGCTTTACTTGCGGTATCTTTTTAATTAAAAATTATTAAAATTATAAATATTTTGCTACATTTATCCACCATATCCACACTTTATCAAACTTACTTATTTTTATTCATATTATCCGAACTTTACCAACTTTCAATATATTACTTAGATATTTAATTGTTACTTGCATTATGGATTCTGCGTGATGTGTCACCTCCACGTAAGCAAAACAAGTGTCATACATGTCGCTCATATAAGGTGAATAAGTTGAGAACAAATTGTAAAATAAAATGGATAAAATATGGATAATGTGAATAAATTTAACATTAACACAAAAAAATAGAGTTGACTATTGTCAAATAAGGTATTAATATCCATTTATCATAATCCCACCAAAAAATCCCATGTATCATAATGGATGTGAAAATATCATATTATGGTATGTGAATAGTTATCCCTTTAATTTATATTGTTGGTAATAAATCCAATAGGATGCATATCCAATTAAATTAGCTTTGCATACTACTCCTATATAAGAACTCCCAATTGTGTTTCTGAAGAGCAATTCATTGACAAGTTTTTATTTTCATAAGAAATTTGGAGCTTACATACATCTAATTGAAATAAAGGATGGATCACAAAACTACCTCCGGACTACTACTCATGTTCTTGTTCGTGTCGATGCTAACATCAGAAGTATCAATAGTAAGTTTTAAACATACAATATATATTGTAGAAGTGCTATACATACATACATACATGCATGCATACATATATACATACAGATATGCCTACAAACTAATTTTCTGTACAAACTTTATTAGAATAATTAGGCTAATCTAATCATATGTTTCTATACATTAATTTTATAATTTTAATTAAGATTTTTATTGATTAATTGCATGAAGATAAATATAAGTTTTTGAATCATAAATTACAAATTGCAATAATTCTAATATGTTTTCCTTTTTCTTTCCTCTAATTTAAAACAGGCTCTAACAGTGGAAAAGAAAGGTACGGAACACACATATCACAAGTTCTTTAGTATTACTTTGTCCAAATCAAATCATAAATTTTACTAATACAAAGTACAAACTATATTGCAGATTGTCCACATGTTTGCCAATTTGAATGCCTAAGGGCCGCAGCTTTTGAACCATGCATTGCACATTGTGTCCCATGTTGTAAGCTGTGTTCATGTGTGAATTGTCCCTGTATGCACAGTTGTGAAATGTTTCAAGGAAAACCATTGAGCCCCTGAATATTTTAAGCATAAAATTAAAAGTAGTTTAATAAAGATATTTTAGTAGTATATTATGTTCCATGTTTATTAAAAATGAGCATATCATATTAGTAATGTTTAAGGAGCATTCTTCTTTTATTCTTGAATTATTCCATTGGAAATGTTTGACGTTTAACACTCTTTAAAATATTAGTCTGACTAGCACATGCTCGCTCAACAATTATTTGAAAATTTAATATTCTAATAATGCAAAGAAATTTCTTACATAACATGAAAAATTAAATTAAATTTGAAATTAATTCAATTAGTCGATTATTTGATTTCGGAAAAATCACTAAAGCTATCTAAAGTAAACTATAAATCATATGATTTACTTGTAGAAACTAAATATTTTGTTTGGATTGTTCTTTGTTATAATGTATGATATAAAACACAAGTTTAAAATGAATATCAAATTGTTGATTAGAAACGAACGGTTTATAAGGCACATCGAAATTATGTTGAAAATTTATTAACACATAATCATAGGCTTTCAGTTTTATCCGAATAATTTTTTTGATAAAACAAGAGAACTTTGTTAATGAAAAGTCATACAATATCTATGACAAAAACTATCTCACGAGAAAAACAAAATGTAAATCAATAACAAAATCTTATCTCCAAATTGTTAATTCTTAATATATCATCGACGTGACTTCATTGGGTCTTTCCCAAACTCCAACACATTTATTGCTCTAAATTTAATTTGTAGTATCTTCTTGACACTTCTTAGTTCTTATAGGTTTATGAACTAAATCATGAGTGAATAAGAATTATTGTCATAAACCTATAATAAATATAATATCAATAATTACTATGTAATTAGCTTTAAAAATCATATAAGCTCATCACCTGTTTCTTAATTGCCTCCATAGATATAAGCACATTTAAAAGGTCTCTGTAATAAAACAGAATCACCTACACAAGTTGTGGCTTGTGAATCGGAAAAGCTAATACTTTGAACGATGAAACAATTATAAAGTTAGGTAATAGTAAGGTACTAGAACAATAATGTTATTTATTGTAGATATGAACAAAAATTATCTTGATGTAAGCACTATATGTGATTCACATTTGCAATTCACAATATCTCATATCCTATCTCCAAGCCTTTATTCACAACTTGAAAAGCCATTAGGAATTAAACAAATTGTTACATTCATGATCATGGATTATAATCTCAGTCACAAATTCTCAATATATGACAAGATCTTTAATAAAGTTGGCTACTATCAAGGACATCCATATTTTTTTTACAATCTTGTAAAGAAGTTACTTGTAATCACATATTTAGGGAAGCCAATATGACATCAGATTTGTTAGCAAACAGACAACATTCCATACAAAACTTAGAAGTTTGGAGTATCAGCTCTTCTTTTCCTTTTTCTCTCGTCTGGTATCACGATAATTTAAGAAGACGTCTTGCGAGAAGGGTCTCATAAACCGTTTTTTATTTTTAAAAGGGCTTCCAAAAATAGAGCTACCAAAATTCTAAAAATTACTACAGAAAATGATTTTTTTTAAAAGCTAAAGTTTGACCAAACATGCTCTAAGTAGTGAACACCAGAAATAATAACAGTCAAATTCAACTTATCTATAACAAAATTGTATGTTCAGATGATTTTTTAATACCCCGAAAGTATGTTTTATTTTTTTCCAATTGATTACCTGTATATGATACATAAATTTTCTTGGTAATTGGTAATTTAATATTATGGAGTACTACTATTGTACTCTCTCCTTCCCATATTACTTTCACTATATTAATAGTGTCACACTCTTCAATGTCTATTCTAACTAAAAATTTCGCACACAATATTTTATTTAAAAATTATAATATTACACTCTCAAGGTGATCTTCTTTTTATTACACAACTAATGAAAGTACCTTTGTATAATAGTACATTACATATATTGAGAAGCTAATCATCAAAATTTGACTTACACATAGATGTAGACAATCGAGAAATGGAAAGGAGGGAATAATATTTATCAATTCAAATAATAATTAGAAATCAATATCTTGTACTTCAATTATAATGTCATTAAGTTTCGAAACTACTCCCTCCATTCCTATTTATTTGTCTAGTTAATTAAATTTTCTTATCCATATTCATGTGTCATTTTACATTTCCAATATAATTTTTATCTATTTTATATTTATATTCTACTCATAATTATTTTTTACAATTTAAATGATTCTAAATTTTTTCTCCCCAACTTTATGAGTTCGGTTCTTTTCTGTGGATATTTTACCAACTTTATCACACCACTTATTCTCAGCTTATCCATCTTACATGTAATATATATATTGCAAATTCATATATTTAAAAACTGATGTGACTTTCTTTACTCACAACACCTTATTAAAAGTTATTAAAATTATAAATATTTTTTGACATTTATCTACCATATCCACATTTTACCAAACTTATCCACATTTGTACGTCAACATTATTCAAACCTTACCAACTTTTAATATATTATTTAGATATTTAATTCTTAGAGCATGTACAATGACATTTTATTGTTTTGGATCTTCGGTGGGACCCCATTCTAACACATCATCTTATTTATAAAATTTTCATAACTCATTTTTTGTTCCCTACAATAGATGGAATTTCAATTTGGAACTTTAAATAAATATTTGCCATTATCCTAATTTACCACATACAATATATATTTTTGAAGTAAAATAAAAAAGAAAAAAAATTAATTTTCCACCAATAAAAAGTAAGGAAAGATGAAATATGTGGATTTCATTTCAGAATGGTTTACAGTTCCAAATTGGGTTCCAAAATTGTGGAACTTACAAAAATTATTGCTGCCAAGAAATGGAATGAAATGTTGGTGAAGTCATTGGAATGATTTCCAACTATTGTACATGCTCTCAAATCATTATGGATTTTGGATGATGTGTCACCTCCACATAAGTAAAATAGGCATCATATGTGTCCCTCATAGCTCGTACTCAACTTTTAACATATTACTCAGATATTAAAAATAAGGTAAATAACCTTGTCACAAAAAAGTACACTTGATTGGTGCCAATTAGGGTATAATGTCTATGTACCATAATCTCCCAAAAAAAAACCCCTGCATCATACTGAAGGTGAAAATATCGTATTATGGTATGTGAATGATTATCCCTTTAATTTATATTGTTGGTAATAAATCTAAAATGATGCATATCCAATTAAATTAACTTTGAATACTACTCCTATATAAGAACTCCCAAATGTGTTTATGAAGAGCAATACATTCACAAGTTGTTTTATTCATAAGAAATTTGGAGCTTACATACATCTGATTGAAATAAAGGATGGATCCGAAAACTACCTCTGGACTACTACTCGTGTTCTTGTTCGTGTCGATGCTAACATTAGAAGTGTCAATAGTAAGTCTCAAACCTACAATACATTATTGAAGTGCTAATATACACACATATATATGTGTGTGTGCGTGTGCGCGTATAAACTAATTTTCTATACAGACTTTATGGTCATAATTGGGCTAACCTAATCAATATGGTTCTATACATTAATTTTATAATTTTAATTTAGATTTTTGTAGAACATTTGTAAGAAGATAAATATCGTTTTTTTTTTATCTAAATTACAAATTACAATAATTCTAATATGTTTTCCTTTTTCTTTACTCTGAATTTGAAACAGGCTGGTCCGGTGGAAAAACAAGGTATAAAACACATATATCTCATGCAAGTTCTTTAGTATTACTTTAAATCAAATCATAAATTTGACTAATATAAATAATTTTGCAGATTATCCTCGTATTTGTCAATTTCAATGCCTAATGGTCGCAAGTTTTAAACCATGCTACGCACATTGCGTTCGTTATTATTGTAGACACCGAGATTTGCACCGATATAATCCCGACTTGTCAAAAGGGCCGGATACATCATTGGGCCAATGCAACAAACAATGCAAAGAATTCAAATCAAGCCGGCCCATTACAAACATTAAAACCCGCAGGGGTTTTAGTTGAAGAGGACAGCCTAGAATCAAGACAGGCCCAAGGCGCACCCCAGGCCAGGCAATCCAAAACCCGCGTGGCTTTTCTATCCCTGAGATGCGTCGTTTTGCCTTGCCTACGTTAGCAATCCGTGTATAAGGATTACAAAACCCGTGCGGGTTTTATCTTCAAAAATCTGGCGCCAAAAACCTTGATCACCCTTCCTTGATATTAGCCCCATGTGTTTGACTTCTTCCCTTGACCTTGGTGATTGCATGGCATGATCTTAGGGGTATGTTCCCCATTTTCCCTCCAAACCTCACCTCCTTCACCTATAAATACCCCCCTCCATTCCCTTCATTTTCACCAACTAATACCATCATTTTCACCTAAACTCTCTTAACATTCCATCATCCATATTCACTCTCTAATTCTCTTCTAATCACTCTTGTCACATCCATATCATCATCCTCATACAATTCTTCTAAATCAACTTACACCATTATTCTACCTAAACTCTCACCAACTATTATCATAATCCTACCTACACTCTCTTAAACTCTCTCTATTATCCATTCTCTTATTATCATCCTCTTACTCTACCCAATTATCATCACATCATTATCCATATATCACCCTTCTATCATCCTCATACTCATCCTTTCATCCACCAAGTCAAAGGAAGTCAAGATTTTGATCGGCGCATTCGGATTCCTAAATCAACGAGGTTCGCCCTATGTTTCTTTCGTTATTGTTATTTTAATTATGTAATTCATATTTCATTTCCATTACTTGTGCATATTTTGTAAATAAAAACCTTGTTTTATATTGCATGTTAAGAATATAAAGTTACAAAATTAATTAAACTTCTCCCCGCTCTATTTTCATTTTAATGTCGATTTTAGTAGAGTCTGTTTTCTAACAGGCAAATTCGAGAATTCTTAATGTTAGAAAAGTGTCCTAAAATCACCAAATCTCTTGATCTCACAATTATTTGTTTCCTAATTGTATTAAGATATTATTTAGATTTCCTTATTATGTTGGGTTTCCTAATTGTATTAGATTCTAAATCTAATTGGAGTGGGAGTCAAGTTAGGTGTATAGGGAATTTTTCCTATAAATAGGGTTCAGTATTCTCCACTTTATTTCATGGCCCGGCGCACGACGCACGACGCTCGTGGAGTAGGGCGAACAATGATCGAGTTATAGAGAGTCAGAGAGGGAGAAAATATTGAGAGGGAAAAAGGTCTCACCAATATTTTCGATCCCAATTGTATCCCGAGAGAAAAAGATTGTGAGTTGTGAGTGAGAGAGATTGTGATAGTAATCTCCTCTGTTGTGGATCGTATCACACCCTGTGATAGTGATTGGGTTGTACTCCTCCTTTCTCATAGTGGATTCATTTTTTTCTGGCTGTCGCCGTCCGTGGGTTTTTCTCCGAGTTCTTCGGTTTCCCACGTAACCTTGTGGTTGTGTTCTTTTATCGCTCTTACTATTTTTTTCCTGAATTTTGTTGTAATTTCCGTCATCTCAATTCGATTAGATTTTTCGCTTCCGCTGTTATCTTGCTATTTTTTTCTCTAACAAGTGGCATCAGAGCAAGGGGGAGATGGCTTCAATCATGAAGTGTGAAATTCTAAAACTCGAGGGAACAGGGAGACTGTAGTTGAAGGCGGTCTTGATTCAGCACGGTGCAAGGGATGTTGAGTATCCCTATACGGAGACTGATGTAACGATGAGCGACGAGAACTTCAAAAAGGGTTAAAGAAAGAGAACCAGGGCAGTCTGAGTTCGAGGTGGAGCAGGTTGGTGCTCAAATAGTTCCGGTTGATGAGCCTGATGTTCCTCATGTGGAGGAAGAACCGAGCGTGGCAAGAGATCGTCATAGGAGGGAGATCAAGAGAGGAGGGAGATCAAGAGACGAGGCAGCGGTATATGATGTTTACCGCTTGAGAGCCCTGCGGGGCTACGCCCTGTGAGAGGGCATGTTGATAGCGACAGTCAAGATGTTTATCTAGACCGATGATTTGTTGATTTTAGTCCAAGGTGGAGTTTGTTAGGAAAGTGTCCTAAAATAAACAAATCTCTCTTTATCTCACAATTATTTGTTTCCTAATTGTATTAGGATATTATTTAGGTTTCCTTATTATGTTGGGTTTCCTAATTGTATTAGATTTTAAATCGAATTGGAGTGGGAGTCAAGTTAGGTGTATAGGGAATTTTTCCTATAAATAGGGTTCGGTATTCTCCACTTTATTTCACGGCCCGGCGTGCGGCGCATAGCGCACGACACTTGGCGTCGTCGAGTACGGCGAACAATGATCAAGTTGTACAGAGTCTGAGAGGGAGAAAATATTGAGAGGGAAAAAGGTCTCACCAATATTTTCGATCCTAATTGTATCCCGAGAGAGAAAGATTGTGAGTTGTGAGTGAGAGAGATTGTGATAGTAATCTCCTCTGTTATGGATCGCATCACACCCTGTGATAGTGATTGGGTTGTACTCCTCCTTTCTCATAGTGGATTGTTTTCTGGCTGTCGCCGTCCGTGGGTTAAAGTAAGAGAACCAGGGCAGTCTGAGTTCGAGGTGGAGCAGGTTGCATCTCAAACAGTTCAGGTTGATGAGCCCGATGTTCCTCATGTGGAGGAAGAACCGAGCGTGGCAAGAGATCGTCCCAGGAGGGAGATCAGGAGACCAGGCAGCGGTATATGATGTTTACCGCTTGAGAGCCCTGCGGGGCTACGCCCTGTGGGAGGGCGTGTTGATAGCGACAGTCAAGATGTTTATCTGGACCGATGATTTGTTGATATTAGTCCAAGGTGGAGTTTGTTAGGAAAGTGTCCTTAAATCACCAAATCTCTTGATCTCACAATTATTTGTTTCCTAATTGTATTAGGATATTATTTAGGTTTCCTTATTATGTTGGGTTTCCTAATTATATTAGATTCTAAATCTAATTGGAGTGGGAGTCAAGTTAAGTGTATAGGGAATTTTCCCTATAAATAGGGTTCAGTATTCTCCACTTTATTTCACGGCCCAGCGCACGTCGCACGGCGCACGACGCTCGTCGAGTAGGGCGAACAATGATCGAGTTATAGAGAGTCAGAGAGGGAGAAAATATGGAGTGGGCAAAAGCTCTCACCAATATTTTTTATCCCAATTGGATCCCGAGAGAGAAAGATTGTGAGTTGTGAGTGAGAGAGATTGTGATAGTAATCTCCTCTGTTGTGGATCGCATCACGCCCAGTGATAGTGATTGGGTTGTACTCCTCATTTCTCATAGTGGATTGTTTTCTGGCTGTCGCCGTCCGTGGGTTTTTCTCCGAGTTCTTCGGTTTCCCACGTAACCTTGTGGTTGTGTTCTTTTATCGCTCTTACTATTTTGTTCCTGAATTTTGTCGTAATTTTCGTCATCTCAATTCGATTAGATTTTTTCGCTTCCGCTGTTATCTTGCTATTTTTTCTCTAACAAGTGGCATCAGAGCAAGGGGGAGATGGCATCAATCATGAAGTGTGAAATTCCAAAACTCAAGGGAACAGGGAGACTGCAGTTGAAGGCGGTCTTGATTCAGCACAGTGCAAGGGATGTTGAGTATCCCTATACGGAGACTGATGTAACGATGAGCGACGTGAGCTTCAAAAAGGATTAAAGAAAGAGAACCAGGGCAGTCTGAGTTCGAGGTGGAGCAGGTTGCTGCTCAAACAGTTCAGGTTGATGAGCCTGATGTTCCTCTTGTGGAGGAAGAACCGAGCGTGGCAAGAGATCATCCAAGGAGGGAGATCAGGAGACCAGGCAGCGGTATATGATGTTTACCGCTTGAGAGCACTGCGGGGCTACGCCCCGTGGGAGGGCGTGTTGATAGCGACAGTCAAGATGTTTATCTGGACCGATAATTTGTTAATTTTAATCCAAGGTGGAGTTTGTTATGAAAGTGTCCTAAAATCATCAAATCTCTTGATCTCACAATTATTTGTTTCCTAATTGCATTAGGATATTATTTAGGTTTCCTTATTATGTTGAGTTTCCTAATTGTATTAGATTCTAAATCTAATTGGAGATAGAGTCAAGTTAGGTGTATAGGGAATTTTTCCTATAAATAGGGTTCAGTATTCTCCACTTTATTTCACGGCCCAGCGCACGGCGCACGACGCTCGTCGAGTAGGGTGAACAAAGATCGAGTTATAGAGAGTCAGAGAGCGAGAGAATATTGAGCGGGAAAAAGGTCTCACCAATATTTTCGTTCCCAATTGTATCCCGAGAGAGAAAGATTGTGAGTTGAAAGTGAGAGAGATTGTGATAGTAATCTCCTCTGTTGTGGATCGCATCACGCCCTGTGATAGTGATTGGGTTGTACTCCTCCTTTCTCATAGTGGATTGTTTTCTGGCTGTCGCCGTCCGTGGGTTTTTCTCCGAGTTCTTCGGTTTCCCACGTAACCTTGTGGTTGTGTTCTTTTATCGCTCTTACTATTTTGTTCCTGAATTTTGTCGTAATTTCCGTCATCTCAATTCGATTAGATTTTTCGCTTCCGCTGTTATCTTGCTATTTTTTTCTCTAACAAGTGGTATCAGAGCAAGGGGCACATGGCTTCAATCATGAAGTGTGAAATTCCAAAACTCGAGGGAACAGGGAGACTGCAGTTGAAGGCGGTCTTGATTCAGAACGGTGCAAGGGATGTTGAGTATCCCTATAAGGAGACTGATGTAACGATGAGCGACGAGAACTTCAAAAAGGGTTAAAGAAAGAGAACCAGGCGATCGAGTTCGAGGTGGAAGCGATTCTTTGCTCAAACAGTTCAGGTTGATGAGCCTGATCCTCTTGTGGAGGAAGAACCGAGCGTGGCAAGAGATCGTCCCAAGAGGGAGATCAGGAGACGAGGCAGCGGTATATGATGTTTACCGCTTGAGAGCACTGCGGGGCTACGCCCTATGGGAGGGCGTGTTGATAGCGAAAATCAAGATGTTTATCTGGACCGATGATTTGTTAATTTTAGTCCAAGGTGGAGTTTGTTAGGAAAGTGTCCTAAAATCACCAAATCTCTTGATCTCACAATTATTTGTTTCCTAATTGTATTAGGATATTGTTTAGGTTTCCTTATTATGTTGAGTTTCCTAATTGTATTAGATTCTAAATATAATTGGAGTGGAGTCAAGTTAGGTGTATAGGGAATTTTTCCTATAAATAGGGTTAAGTATTCTCCATTTTATTTCATGGCCCGACGCACGGCGCACGACGCTCGTCGAGAAGGGCGAACAATGATCGGGTTATAGAGTAGCAGAGAGGGAGAAAATATTGAGAGGGAAAAGGGTCTCACCAATATTTTCGATCCCAATTATATCCCGAGAGATAAAGATTGTGAGTTGTGAGTGACAGAGATTGTGATAGTAATCTCCTCTGTTGTGGATCGCATCACGCCCTGTGATAGTAATTGGGTTGTATTCCTCCTTTTTCATAGTGGATTGTTTTCTGGCTGTCGCCGTCCGTGGGTTTTTCTCCGAGTTCTTCGGTTTCCCACGTAACCTTGTGGTTGTGTTCTTTTATCGGTTTCACTATTTTCTTCCTGAATTTTGTCGTAATTTCCGCCATCTCAATTAGATTAGATTTTTTCGCTTTCGCTGTTATCTTGCTATTTTTTTCTCTAACAAGTGGTATCAGAGCAAGGGGGAGATGGCTTCAATCATGAAGTGTGAAATTCCAAAACTCGAGGGAACAGGGAGACTGCAGTTGAAGGCTGTCTTGATTCAGCACGGTGCAAGGGATGTTGAGTATCTCTATACGGAGACTGATGTAACGATGAGCGACGAGAACTTAAAAAAGGGTTAAAGAAAGAGAACCAGGGTAGTCTGAGTTCGAGGTGGAGCAGGTTGCATCTCAAACAGTTCAGGTTGATGAGCCCGATGTTCCTCATATGGAGGAAGAACCGAGCGTGGCAAGAGATCGTCCCAGGAGGGAGATCAGGAGACCAGGAAGCGGTATATGATGTTTACCGCTTGAGAGCCCTGCGGGGCTACGCCCTATGGGAGGGCGTGTTGATAGCGACAGTCAAGATTTTTATCTGGACCGATGATTTGTTGATTTTACTCCAAGGTGGAGTTTGTTAGGAAAGTGTCCTAAAATCACCAAATCTCTCTTTATCTCACAATTATTTGTTTCCTAATTGTATTAGGATATTATTTAGGTTTCCTTATTATGTTGGGTTTCCTAATTGTATTAGATTTTAAATCGAATTGGAGTGGGAGTCAAGTTAGGTGTATAGGGAATTTTTCCTATAAATAGGGTTCAGTATTCTCCACTTTATTTCACGGCCTGGCGCACGGCGCTCGTCGAGTAGGGCGAACAATGATCGACTTATAGAGAGTCGGAGAGGGAGAAAATATTGAGAGGGAAAAAGGTCTCACCAATATTTTCGATCCCAATTGTATCCCGAGAGAGAAAGATTGTGAGTTGTGAGTGAGAGAGATTGTGATAGTAATCTCCTCTGTTGTGGATCGCATCACGCCCTGTGATAGTGATTGGGTTGTACTCCTCTTTTCTCATAGTGAATTGTTTTCTGGCTGTCGCCGTCCGTGGGTTTTTCTCCGAGTTCTTCGGTTTCCCACATAAACCTTATTGTTGTGTTCTTCTATCGCTCTTACTATTTTGTTCCTGAATTTTGTCGTAATTTCCGTCATCTGAATTTTCGCTTCCGCTGTTACCTTGCTACTACTATTTTCTCTAACACTTATAATTCTCGAATTCGTAACCTTACCCTCGGACTAAATCGGCTTGCGACTCTTTTTTATTATTTTTTATAATCTGTTTAATTATTTAATATTTGAATTTACACTAAAAATTCTTAAAAATGACTTAACATTTCCCATTCATCATATTCAAGGCTAAAGTCGAGAGAAAATGGGCCATGAAACTATAAAACCCACACGGATTTTACTGTTTCTAACTCATTTGTTCTTGACCAGGAAAGTGGATGGCCCAGCCCAGGTCTAGTCAAAACCCGCGCGGGTTTTGACAGATCTTGGCGGTCCGGTTGCTTTCTTTTGGGCCTGAGTTTGTTGTTTGTGCCGGTTTTAAGTTATATTTAATATATTTTTGGCGTAATTTCAAATATTTAAATATTGAAAACGGATTTGTAAAATAAATAAAATTTCACCACCTCGAAAACGAATTTCATAAAATAAAAATATGCTTATTTAAGGATTAAGCAACCTTAGTCGGCTCCCGATCGTTTAAGTAGCGCATCACGGAGAAAAGGGGTGTACCCTTTTCCCAGGGTCCTACAGATTGGCGACTCCACTGGGGACTTAAACTTAAAAAGAGGGTAAAACTTGAAAGAATCGACTTAAATTGAAATTGTAAAAGGGAGAAGTTGATTTATTTCGCGATTTTATAATTCTTCTTTTTAGGCATCCTTTGCATACCGGGCCACTAATCGCGTCTTTTGACACGTTAGCACGAAGGCGACGGATAAGTTATACCTAGGTGATTCCCTCGAGAGCTGGCGGGCCACTACTTGTGGGATGCACCCTACATCGCCAAGCATTTGGTCCCCTCTCTCCCAGCGTTACACTCATAGGGCTTCCTTGAAGTTCTTTGAGAAATACCTCACACTCCTTACCCTATGGTATGGAGCACGGAGATGAAAATGTGCGGTAGGCCATGTAATCCAACCATAGAAAAATCCATGAACATAGAGCCTTGGTTTAGGGTGTCCCCTCATGTGTATGCTATGTGCTATGTGTACCATTTCCCCTTTTTCTTTTGTTTTAGAGTCGACCCTAGTTTAGAGGTTTTGTTCTAGTCCATATAAAATTCATTGGGTTGAGAAAATGATTATTTATTAATTAGAATAATTGACTCAAACGCATCATGGTCAGCCCATGTGGAAGGGCCCATTTATGCTTGAAGGGTAATTATTTTAATTAACAAATAAAAATCGACTCACCTTTGATGATATTATATGGCCCTTTACAAAATTCTCCTAACGAAGGTCCAAAAAAAATTAATTAAAAAGTCCAACAAAGTTAATGGATAGCGTTTTAGATTGCATAATAGTCACTAAGCTCGAGGAAATTAATTTGTCGATTTAATTAATGAGTCCACCGCATTTATGGTCGGCCCATTGTTAGGCCCAACCATATTGGATTTGTTGATTAAACCTATAAATTAATTATGACTCGCTTATTGTTGACTTTATTCAATCCTTTGCAATATCCATTTTCCTCGACTTAAGAAAAAAAGATAAAAAAATGCAAAATAAGGTAAAAAGTAAAAAAAGAGGATAAAAAAAAAGTGGGTCGTCAGTCTTGTTAAGCATTATTCTAGTCCGTGTAATAATCATTATGACTTGAGCTGTTTAAGTTGTTGGGCCAAGTTACGGATTCTCCTTAAAACGGTCGGCCTGTGGTTTGGGCCCATCCGAATTGAGAAACACTAACTTGAACCTATCGATTTATGACCCGCTCGCTATGTTTGACTTTATTCGGCCCTTTATAATGTTCTGTCCTTAGGTCCATATAGAGTTAGGTCATGCACTCCCAAAAAGTGGGTGAATTCTTTGTGTCAGCATATATGTGTCGAGTCAGTTAGGATCATATAGGTCTCTCAGGGCATGCATGCATCGGGTAGTACGTGTCAGAGTATGTGATTGAGTGTTCTAACTTTGAATTTCCATGCAGGCATCATTGGTGATCGACTCCGAGCCCGCATTCGAGATCCACGAACTGGTCATTTGATTCCGAACCCACATTACGATCCATCTGCAACTAGTGACTGCATCATGTCTGGAGAGAAATTTCAAGAAGTCCTGATCCAAAGCACCGAAGCCAACATCACAAAGCATTTGGACGAGCTCTACACCAAAATGCAAGGACTTGTGTTTGCTAATACCCTAGAGCAGGAGCAGAAGATGAGCAAAAGACTAAGTGAACAACAACAAGTAATGGACGGTATGCTGCAGGAATAGGGATATGAATTTGGACCTGAAATCATCAAGTTAGGGCTGAATGTTGAAGAGGATGACTAAGAAATGCAAGGATATGAATCTGAACCTGAAATCATCAAGACATTCACAGACTCTGGAGGAATAGGGATATCTAAGGCTAAAGTTAACATGCCTGAAGTGTCAAAACCTACAAGGGACCCTGCTGTTAAGGCCCTTAAGCAGAAGTTAGAGAGCCTCGCCAAAGCAATGAGTTTTGTGCCAGCTTTTGCTGACAAGTACCTAGAGGTTCCATTGCCTGTTCAGCCAACTCTGAAGATAGCTGACAAAGTTGAAGTGCTAAATATTAGGTTCAAACCTTCTGAGAACCCTATTCATCACGTTGAGGAGTTCATGAGGCTGGCACCTTTAAACCGAATTGATGTTGACTTATACACTACAGTCTTCCCATCCACCCTAGATGGAGAAGCAAAGGTATGGTATCATGCCTTGTCACCTCAAATCAAAGCCAACTGGAGTGAACTGTTCAAAGCTTTTATCCACCATTACACCCGCATCCAAAAGAAGCAAGCTACGGTGGATGACCTAACCGCCATGAAGCAACGAGAAGATGAGTCCTTTATAGATTACTTTGAAAGATGGCATACAAAGTTGTCCCATATCAATGAGACAATTACTCTCCGCCTGCAGTTATCTACCTTTAAGCAGGGACTCAAGAGCAGTCTATCCAAACATTTGGGGTACCATGTCGTTAAAGACTTTGACTACTTGAAGGACATTTGTGTCCAACTAGAGGCGATGCACAATGATAAGACCACTTCGCCTGGATGGAAAGGGTCCAGCTCCAACAGGAGGGCGACTAGTGCGGCTAGCCACCCATCCTCCTAAGATTATGGAGACTAACTCTATCCAGCGCAAGGGGCCTTATGTACCAAAGTACGAGAACTATACTCCATTGGATGTCCCTTACTCTCAGGCTCTTGACCGTCTGGTCAAGAAGGGTATCTTGGTTTTGCCCTTACCGAATGAAGAGCCAGAAATCAAAGGCAGAAACTGGGATGCCAACCAATTTTGTCGCTATCACCGCTGCCGAGGGCATGACACTGAGAAATTCTGGACTCTTAGGAACAAAATAGAAGATATGATTAGGGAAAGGACATTACTAATGCCAAAAGCTGCCAAGAAACCGAACAATCAAAGTAATCCTATGCCTAAGCATGCAAATGCTATTTTCTGTGGGGATTTCAGCTTCGATCCCTCTGCTTTGATTGTAGAAACAGGCCAACTTGTCCCCGAAGTAGTTGGTTTTCCTGAAGGTCTTTTCATCCATGGGATTTGGGACAGTGATGAAGATGATGAGCATGAGCATTCTGAGACAGAATGGATGGAGAAAGATGAACTAGATGATGTGGCATTTCTTACTAGGTCTGGCCGCCACAACCATAGGAACACCACCACCCCAGTGGCTATTCCTAACCCAACACCAACGGTCGGCAATGACAATGAGGTCTCCCCTAAAGATCCTCTTCTGTCTCAACTTAAAAAGATAAGGGCGGAGGTCACCATATGGCAACTCATATGCACATCGTATGCTCATAGACAGAAGATGTTGGATGCCCTTACAGCACTTACGGTATCTCCTACGACGACCCCCGAGTCATTGGTTGCTCATGTGACTACTCAACAGGAAATGATTACTTTTGGGATTGAAGATCTGCCTCAGGGAGGGGCATCTCACAACAAAGCCCTGTATCTTACAGTGCAATGCTCCAACAAAACTATCCCACTGGTTCTGGTTGACAACGGTTCAGCTGTAAATGTGTGCCCTTGGAGGACGGCGCAAAAGTTAGGAGTTCAACAACACTTGGCTCGGAACGGTGTACAACTAAGGGCATATGACAATTCGCCTCGGAAATCAGTCGGATCTATAGTGTTGCCAATCACTACTGGCAGTGGCAGCGTCACTCGGAATGTGGAATTTGTGGTGCTAGACATTCCAGCCTCTTTCAATTTGCTATTAGGGAGGCCATGGCTTCACGAGTGTAACGCTATAGCATCCACTCTACATCAAAAGGTGAAAATGTTGGTTCAAGGTCAAGTGATCACTATCTCGGGAGAGTCTATCAATGTTGTTTTCACTCCTAAACAGTCAACTCTTGAAGTGGAGCACAATTCAATGGATGAAGAACTCCACAATTTTGAGCTTGTGGCGATGATGAGCCAGGATGAAGCACCTTTTGACTTCGATCCCTACTCAAATCCCAAGGTACATGCTATGCTCAAGTAACAAGGTTATTTCCCTAGAATGCCGTAAGGGAAGAATCCGAAGAACAAAATTCCTCCTGTGTTCAAAACCTTCAAGCAGAAGGGAAGGTTCAGCTTAGGCTACAAGCCAACTGAGAAGGAGGTTAGGCTCGCAAAAATGGCTATCGTTGAACAAAAGAGGATAGACAATCCTCCCACTTTATTCCAGATGAAGCCCTATCTACTTACTCTTAATGGGCAGTTTGTTAGGGAAGGTAATGACTTCCCCTACTATGGGTTCTTTGAGCCCTTCTACCTAAAGAACAAGGGAATTCAAGTTGCTGGATTAGAAGTCTTTGATGATTGCTCCATTAACATAGCTACTATCTTTGTTCCCACTCGGGACAAATAGCCTCCATTAGAATGGACTCATCTTGCTGGGAGCAACATTTTTGGCATGCTGTTTGGACAAGAATTCGACCAAGAGAAGTCTGAAGCTGATGCTGTTATTGCTGCTTTGTCCAACCCAAGTTTCGACCCAAGTTCTTGATTACTGAAGACAGAGAAGTTAAGGCGGTCTTGTGGGTCGATGCTGAGGAGAATAATTTTGCTTTATTTGTAGGAGAGTCTGTTCCTAATGACATAGAGTCAGGTCTTAAGGGTCTAGAGTCAAGTGAGTCTGGTCTTGAGTCTGCTGGTGACGTATTTCTTTCTGCATTCAATAAGATGAACCTTTCTGCTTACTCTGATTCTTCTTTCCCCTCTTCCTTGAACTACTGCGCCAATAATAATCTGGAATTTAATGAACCCTTAAAAGAATTTTCTAATGAACATGAGTATAAAATGGCGGTGTTGGAAGACACCATCACCATAAACGTGGGCACAGAAGAGCAACCTCGGGAAATAAAGTTAGGTAGTTCACTCACAGCGGAAGAACGAGTAGCATTCACAGAGCTTCTCAAGGAGTTTGTGGACGTTTTCGCATGGTCCTACGAGGACATGCCGGGGATTGACAGAGAAATTGCAGAACATACCATACCTTTGCTTCCTAATGCAAAATCGGATCGACAAAAGGCTAGGAGGATCAAGCCTGAATGGGCTAAGAAGATTGAGGAAGAAGTAATCAAACAGCTTAACGCTAAATTCATCAAAGCAGTTCAATATCCTGAATGGATTGCTAACATTGTTCTGGTGCCCAAGAAAGATGGGAAAGTGCACATGTGTATAGACTTTCGAGACCTCGATAAAGCCAGTCCCAAGGATAGTTTTCCTTTACCTCACATCGATGTATTAGTGGATAACACTTGCGGACATGAGCTCCTATCCTTTATGGATGGGTATGCCAGTTACAACCAAATCAAAATGGCAGAAGAAGACATGGAGAAAACCTCATTCACTACACCATGGGGAACATACTGTTATGTGGTTGTGCCTTTCGGTCTCAAAAATGTTGGAGCGACATATCAAAGAACTTCCAACACCCTACTTCACGACATGATGCACATAGAGGTAGAGGTTTATGTGGATGACATGATTGTTAAGTCTAAAACAAGGGAGGAGCACATTCCTAACCTTCGCAAGTTCTTTCTACGACTTCGCAAATACAAGATGCGGCTTAATCCAAGAAAGTGCACCTTCGGTGTTACCTTTGGGAAGCTGATGGGTTATGTGGTTAGCCAATGAGGCATTGAGGTTGACCCTTCCAAGATAAAGGCTATCCAAGAGTTGCAACCTCCCAGGACAGAAAAAGAGATCAGAGGCTTCCTAGGACGAGTTCAATATATCAGCAGGTTCATCTTAAAGCTCACCATGACTTGTGAACCTTTGTTCAAGAAATTAAAGAAAGGAAGCAAAATAGAATGGGACGATCAATGTCAAACGGCCTTTGACAAAATCAAGGAGTATTTGCAACATCCTCCACTCCTCATGCCGCCAGTACCAGATGAGCCTCTACTCCTTTACCTTATTGTGACTAGCTCTACAATGGGGGCTATGCTGGCTCAGAAGGTTAAAGGTCAGGAGAGCGCCATCTAGTACTTGAGCAAGAAGTTCTTGGACTATGAAAGTCGATACATAGACATAGAGAAAATGGCTCTTGCACTAGTATAGGCCACCAAGAAGTTAAGACATTACATGCTTTCATATACAGTGTATGTTATAGGTGAGAATAATCCCATTAAATTCATCATGGAGCAACCCACCATCAACAACCGCATCGCTCGATGGGTGGTCATGCTTTCAGAGTTTAATCTTCAGTACCAGTCTCAGAAATCCATCAAAGGACGGGTTGTTTCGGATTTCCTAGCTGCTTCACCATCACAGGAACCTCCAAGCACTCACTTGGAATTCCCAGATTTGGATGTATTCTTCACTGATGAAATAACATGGGAATTGTATTTCGACGGAGCTTCCAATCAAATGGGCTGCGGAGTAGGAGTACTATTGATCTCTCCAGAAGGGGCACATGTCCCTGTGTCTGTGAAGTTGGACTTTGATGCTACTAACAACGCTGTCGAATATGAAGCATGCATCAAGGGCTTACAAGCTGCATTGACCTTGGGAATGCGTCACATAAAAGTCTTCGGAGACTCTAGCCTCATCATTAATCAGGCTAAAAATACATGGAAGGTCTGGAATGAATGTCTTATGGCATACCAACAGAAGTTGTTGGGACTTGCTTACCAATTCGAGCAAATCAGCTTCCAGTACCTCTCAAGGGATCACAATGAGTTAGCTGACGCTCTAGCCAAGTTGTCTTCAATGATATCGATACCATCAGGCACGCTCCAATTACCAGTAGTAGTAGAGCGACAGTCGGAACCTGCATATGTTTACAACATGGAGGCACAAGAGGAGGAAACGGAGGAATGGTTCCATGACATATACAATTTTCTTCGGAAAGGAGAATATCCAGCTGAATTAGATGCTCGAGGACAACGAGCGATCAGGTCCCTAGCAGCACAATACTGCTTGATCCAAGATCGCCTTTACAAGAAATCACCTACGGGCATTAATTTATTATGCATCGTTGCTAAGAGCGCCAAGGAGGTCATGGCTACTGTACATGGAGGAGAGTGTGGTCGCCACATGAATGGACGTATGCTGGCGAAGAAGATTCAAAGGGCCGATTATTTTTGGTCCACTATGGAGGCGGATTGCTTAGAGTTTGTTCGAAAGTGTCACAAATGCCAAGAGTATGCCAACCTACAGCATCAACCCCATCATACCTAACTACTTTGACATCTCCATGGCCGTTCTCAGTATGGGGTATCGACATCATTGGCAAGATACACCCAACTGGAACAGGAGGACATGAGTACATATTGGTCGTTATCGATTACTTTACTAAGTGGGTAGAGGCAGCCTCTTTTGCCAAACTCACATCCAAGCAAGTGACTAAATTCATTCTACAAAACATCATATGTCGGTATGGAGTGCCTCATGAGATCATTAGTGACAATGGAAGCCATTTTCGGAAGGAAGTAGAAAC
Organism: Portulaca oleracea; assembly: GCA_029582165.1. Classification (NCBI taxonomy): domain Eukaryota; kingdom Viridiplantae; phylum Streptophyta; class Magnoliopsida; order Caryophyllales; family Portulacaceae; genus Portulaca; species Portulaca oleracea. The sequence continues at coordinate 9,226,289 of CM055893.1, forward strand.
TTTGCTCGCCACTTACAAAATCCAGCATCACCGATCTTCGCCATATCGACCTCCGGTTAACGGAGCTGTGGAAGCGGCCAACAAGATAGTAGCGGGAATCATCAAGAAAATGGTTGTCACTTACAAAGATTGGCCGGATAAATTAGCATTTGCCCTGTGGGGATACCGAACCTCAATACGAACTGTTACGGGTGCAACACCATATTCTTTGGTATATGGGATGGAAGCTGTTTTACCAATTGAAGTAGCAATCCCTTCGATACGGATAGTGGCCGAAAGTCAGTTGCCAGAAGCAGAATGGGCTAGGGCAAGGTTCGAGGAGCTAATGTTGATGGATGAAAGGCGATTGAGGGCATTGCATAATGTGCAAGTATACCAAAATAGGATCACTCGTACTTTTAATAAGAAGGTAAAAAGTCGTTCGCTTCAAGTAGGTGATTTGGTGCTTAAGGAGATGAAGGCACCTATACAAGATCCAAGAGGAAAATTCGCACCTAATTGGAAGGGTCCTTACATGATTAAGGACATTTTTCCAGGAGGAGCAGCCCGACTTACTACTATGGATGGAGAAGATGTAATTTAGCCCACGAATTTGGATCCACTCAAGCGATACTATGCTTAATATAACCAAGCAACTAGAAAACCAATTTTCAGACACTTGGGATATATTTAATAAGTGCTCATGTATATAAGAAAAATAAAGTTTGTAAGAACACAATAATTGCGAACAATATTTGTTCTTTATTAATTGATAATGCAAGTACACTGCTTGTAACATAAGAAAATTTAAAAGGTATAAATAAAAGACTATTGTGGCAGTTTCAGTTCCTTCATATTCATCCATCCTCTAATCTTGCTTCACTTTCTCTACTTCGCCAGTTGTCTCATGGTCAGTCTCCGTGTCTCTAGGTCCGTTAAGAGGTTTCTCTTTGTCTTTGGGCTTATAGGCCCGCCTGCCTGGTTTTTGTGCTTCCACTCTCGGGCCGAGTCTATCTTTCATCGAGTCTCTCGCGCCCAAACGATCCTTCACCGATGCACGAGGACCCAGTCTTTCCTTTGTAGATGCTTGTCTCCTTCTCGCTTCCCCAGCGCGGCGAGATTCAACAACAGCAATCAACCATCCATGGTAGTCAGCATCGGCAATATGGATGTATGTGTATCTTTGGAGGGGCTTTGAGAGTTGGCCTTCTTTCCCTGTATTTCAACCACGACTCAATCACCGAGCCTCGAAGCTTCAATTGATCAGGAGTCTCACACAGGAGCTCAGGGATGTCCTGCTTGCGACCCATCTGGCGCTTCACTCGCGCCCGAAAATAAAAGGTCATGTGCGCAAGTCGGCGAGACACACATAAGCATTGCGGAAGTAATGGACACATATTCGGAAACGTGCCACCATTCGATCCACCATAAGATCTCCCGAGGCTCCTTCAAGAATGCGATCCATTCTGTTACCGAGCGAAGGTCGGCATATTTCTTCTTTCTCTGACAATAGTTCGCCAACGCCGATGAAGTTCGGGGTTCTTCAAAGAGACCCAAGTGTTCCATCAACCAGATCTGCCCAACAGTTAGCTAGGGTTAGATTGCATGCCAATTATCCCAAACTAACTAAAAAAAAAAAGCATAAAACCCGCGCGGGTTTTGCAGACAGTAGAGGCAGAAACCAAGTAGAGGTGAAAAGGAGAGTGAAATACCTGAAGTAGCAACGGGCTTCCTCGAAAGTCATGTTCTGGATTCAGATCATCCAAGCCCATCATGATTTGGATCAAATTCGCCGGTCCGGTTCTTTTGCCGCCATGATAAAAACAAAACTCGCCAAGGAGACATAATATGAGCGCTCGCATTCGTATCACAGGACCGTATTCCAAGGTATCGGGAGATTAAAAATATTCAACTATGGTTTGGACGTGTACCTTTTCGCCGAATATCGCACTTCGATGACCCGAGATGGAAGACATAAGAGCTCCTTGTATTGCTTGAGGATGTCCGTTGGCGTTGGAGGTGACGTCGACCGAGCAAAATGGTTTGTCCCTAGGATTGAGGACCATTCCTCCGGAAGCGGACATAACTCCTTCCACGCAAAGCGGAAAACATGCATCTTCGAATCCCAAAAAGTTTCCGCCGCATGGAGAAAATCGTGATTAATCCTCACTTGACGAAGACTCATCAAGCTCGTTAACTTGTATCTTCCGAGCTCTTTCTTCTCTTCCTTAGACAAGATGCTCATCCAAGTTGCAAGTTTCTTCTCGAATGTCATGAGAATCGGGAGGTTTTCTTTGAGTTTTAGGAGAATATGTGATGAAGGCTTTGAAGTGATGATGAGGAATGATGATTATATGCATAACATGAGGTATTTATACACCCCCATTCATGATAAAAAAATGGAGAAAATGCAACCAGCAAAGATCACATAGCCATTGCCCTCCATATCCCATGATTTTAGCCCCTCTACAACGGGTAGCAAATAAATAGGAAGTGAAAATCAAAACCCGCGTGGGTTTTGATGTGCCCAGACCCAGCGCGCGCCTGTTCAAGCCCAGGCCCATGGCCTGCTGAAGAAGAAAACCCGCGCGGGTTTTCTATCGACATGAGTCGTTTCTCTGCAGCTCGGCCCACCTGTTTCTTATTGCCTTGGAATTAATTTGGCCCATTCGTGTATTTTTAATGTTTTTGATATTGACCCAATGATGCTCGGTTCTAAAATTTTTGCTCGAGTTACTCTGACACTTAGGTTTTTGTTTTCTTTTATTTTCTTTTCTTTTTGGGGAAGCGGGATTAAGTGGGGATTAATCCCAAAAGTCGTTCAGATGAGTATTAATAAAATAAAGTCGTACATTCACCGAGTCTTGCATATAAAATAAGAAATAAAATTCATAAGAGTCTTACATTAAAATAAAAAAATAGTACAAATTAGTCCTGCATAACAAAAGTCTAAAAATACATAGAGTCTTTGCTTGTCACCACAGAGATCCTGAATCGCCGCTATCTTCAACCGAGTCGGCACCAGTATGAGAAGTCCCAGCGTTGGAAGCACCAACTGTGCCGAAATAGGTGTCCCAAGAATAGTAGTCAGGACCAGGAGCCGTCTGCGGTGGCCTAGACAAGGGAACTTCAGAAGGATGCACGCTCGACGGTGAGGATATGGAATGCTCCTACGAATCGGCTAGCCACGAATGGTCAGGAACGTGCCACTCAACAGAAGGGGTAGTCCTGTGCCATACAAGACCAGTTCTGTAACCGGGGACCGGCCAACCAGAAGAGGTCGACCCTCGTAGCCAAGAGTGTTGGGGTGCGGACCACTCTTGCGTACCTGTAGGCCATGAAGGACCCATTCAAGGGGTCGGAACTGGCCATCCAGCAAAATAAGAGCCAGAGCCAAAAGAGGAGGCGTCGTGTGGTGCAAGACGTAAAGTAGCGTCATCCACTAGGGCCTGACCGCCAGGATACCCTACGGATGCACTTGAATCATGGTCCCTCACCACAATCTCCCGACCACAGCGAGCAGAACGCAATGAAGCTGGTGTACGGTGAGAATGAGAAGGCCGATTAGTAGCACTTGACTCCGAAGCATCTTCCACCCAATAGGAATGGGGTTGGGTATCACCACCATACCCAACACTATGATGTAACCCCCCTTGGCCAAGTTGTTCTTCCAAGGACATCTGAGCCATGTCCTCTTCCATAGGACGACGACCTCTGCTGCCAAATCTGCTATGATGGGACCCAGTTGAATGATGACCCTCGATCATTATACCTTTGTCGCGACCCTCTGGCACAACTGCTAGAGGAGGACGAGAGGATCCACCAACCTCTTCCCGAGATCGGCCCCGGGAAGAATACTCCCCTGCCGAAGAGCAACGTGGGGGCTCAGTGCGAGGGACCCCTGCAGTAGAACACCGAGGGGGATCCCGAGGAATGGACTCTGCATCGGCCTCCACATCAGCCCTTCTGGTGGTGTTCCCGTGATACCTGCTTGAGCCGGTAAAAGCCCAGTCAATGTGCTTCAGCATAGTACTCCACTCCTTGGTCACTTGACGGAAGACATCCCATCTTGGATGAAAGATGATGAGGCCAAGGTTAGACATGTATAAATGGCATAAAGGAGAAAAAGAAGCAACATGAAGACTTACCGGTTTCCGATCAAACTCTCGGAGTGCAGAGCATTGACTGCTAGTCTCTACCTCCAAGAAACCACCAATTCTTCTTCTCTCTGGCCGAGCCCCTGCTTCAGCGACCTTAGCATAGGGCCCCAGCTGCAAACTTTACGGTTAGGAATCAGCCAGAAACACAATGAAAAATCCAAAAGAAGAAGATACCTACCACCCAGGGCGCTAAACGACTCAAGTAGCGTTGAAATTCCTCATCGATTGCTCCTGTGGGACGTTATGCACAAAGTTGTCGAAGTCTCGACCGCGAATCCAATCTCCCAAGGCACCCGGAGCGACGCGCCATGGCTCGAGCATGTGCTCTGGAGGATACTAGGGTATAAGGCCGGGATATCCACCCAGGATTTGCCTCATAGCTCTCTCCCCCAAGTACCATATGAAGCCTGAGGGTCCCTCCATCAGAATGCGGAGACGAGTATCGTGCTCCACTGTTTGCAAAGGGGTAGGCAATCCGCTCAAGTCAAACTTCGCCCATGGACGCCAGTTCACGTGGTCCTATGAAAGAAAGAGAGTCACTTAAAGAATAAAAGCAAAATAAATAAAGATGCTAGGTATAAAGAAATACCGGAGTGAGGTTATCCAGCATACAACGAATGCGATCGAGACTACCCGACTGGAATTTCTTCCCACGAACGGCCTCGGTAGACCAGCGTTCAACAGCTGGGACTGTCTTATTCTTCTTGGAGCGAATGCCCAAAGACAGAATATACTCATATGCCCATGACTGCATGAATATAAAGTCAAAGAAGGATCAAAAGAGTAGCAAAACTACAAAGAGAAGAGTCTCGGGGACATACCTCGAGCACCTTCCACAGAGAAGGGTCGTACTGATAGCGAGTATGAGAATCATGGAGGTAAACCGGATCGGTATCCTGTGAAAGCTTAACGCCACGGCGAAGCCTGAGGATGAAGTTCGTGTAAGCCGCCTTGCCCCAGTTCAGGTTCCGGACATTATTTAAGTCCAGAAGATTTCGAAGCCATGTCAAAGTGATGTTATCACCCCGGTTGGCGAATAGGGTAGCAGAAATGATGTACGCCAAGAAAATGAAGCGGCGTTGATCCCCAGGCAAGTTCTGGAAGTTGGCGTCACGAATGGCCGCCTCGAAGTGCGCGTAAGCAAGGTTGGAAAGGCCCTGTCCTTGGCCTAAACACGCTGACACTGGACCCAGAAGATCCAAGACCATGGGTGGAATCTCAGCGTCAAAAACTACATCACGCCCACCCCACGGAAGACCAGTGATCATGACGAAATCTGTAGGGGTAACCGTCATCTCGCCCACAGGCAGATAAAAGGAGTTGGTGGTGTCCCAAAACCTTTCAGCTACGGCACGACCTATGACACGGTATGTACGACCCTTCCAAGCCACCAAACATTGCCAGAACGGCATGAGTCCCGCCGCGGTCAAGGTGTGTTCAACAAAGTTCCCAGTAATCGAGGCGGCTACCTTAAGATGATCCTTTAGGACACCAGGGGTTTTCAAATTGTCCTCCTAAAGGCAAACAGAAGGGGTCAGTTAAAGTTGGGGGCTCATCTAAATACATTGGACCAAGGCGTATTCTTTCGGGTCCTAGCTGGATCCAGCACCAACACTGGACTCACAGCCATGGTCCACAAGATAAATAAATTGAAAAAAAAAAGAAGCAACTAAAAAAAAAAGAGAAGAAGGAAGCAAAACAATAAAACAAAAAGAAAGAAAAAAAATACTATGCGGCCCAAATGAGCGGGCCCAGCAGAACGCAAACCCGCATGGGTTTTTTGTTCTCTGATGGGCCGCACATCCAGGCCCGATGTTCCTTTTGGCGACCTGCAGGCCAAAAAACCCGCAGCGGGTTTTCTCTATCCTAATGGGCCGATTTTCTTTGGGCCGAGCATGCATAAAACCCACACTGTTTTTCCCATGGGTCGGGTTTGGTCTGTTTCTCAAGTTGGGTTATCGTTTGTAATGCATAAAAAGAGCCATCATGAGGACATGCAAGCATGCTTAAAATAATGAAAAATCGACAAGACATGAAAAATAAATTCGTGCTTGCTCATTTTTTATTAAACTAAGCATAAAAAGAGAGGTTTTGGAAATTACCTTGTCATGGGAACGGTAGAACCAAGCATGGTTCCAAGGCTGAATAGTAAGGTCTGAAGGGTCGGCGTTCGCCCCCGGAATAAATTTGCGACATAAAGACATCTCGTGGGACCATGCCGCCGCATGTGGAAGAGGAGGATTCCTATGACCTCGGGGATGCATCTTCCAAAGAACTCAAATTATCTTCAAAGAACAAACTTTCTAGAGAGAGAAGGAGAAGCTAGAGAGATAAGGAAGAGTTGAAGGTGTGAGTGAATGAGGTGAATGAAGCTTGGTATTTATAGAAATGATGGGTGAATATGAACTATTCATTTCTAGGACCCGCCTCGAGATGTCAAATGCGTTTCATTGGCCGAAAATCCAAAGGTCATCACTTTGCCACCCAAAGAGGAGACATGGCTGCATGGCACATTCTCATCCACACAAATGCATGGCCCACCTTTGATACCTTTCACGAGGAGAAGAGAAACAAGACCCAAACCCACGCGGGTTTTGGACGCTCTATGGGCCCAATTCTGGCGGCCCAGCGCCTTTCAATAGCCTAATAGATCTTAGAAAACCTGCACGGGTTTTCTACCAATAAAATCCAATTTCAAGCGGCCCAAGATCCTGCGGCCCAACATCTTTCAACGGCCCAATGACCGTAGCCCAAGGGTTCCCAAGATTCATGTAAAAATCTGAACCCATTTGCATTTTGGCAAAAGCTAATACTTACTTTTCTGATGATTTTCAGGTTGCCACATAAAAGAGCACCATCATCTGGTCGCTGCTAAAGGGGACCGTCAGCAACAGTCGTCCAACAGGTTCCACATAAAGGACTCTGACGATGTTAGCAACAGCAGTCGTTCAAACGGATTCGGCTTAAAGGTCTCCAAACGGCATTCTTCAGCTTAAAGGTCTCCAAATGACATTCTTCAGCTTAAAAGTTACCGATGACCTCCTCATCAGTAGCAGTCGTACAAACGGATTCCGCTTAAAGGTCTCCAAATGACATTCTTCAGCATCAGTCGTCCAATGGTTACCACCTAAAGGTTACCGACGACATCATCATCAGCAACGTCACCTGGTCGCCATATAAAAGAGCACCGCCAGCGTCAAGACAGACATCAAGTCTACTTTGACCTTCGTCCTATTCGGACTCGATCAAAGTGGGGGCTCTCTGTAGACACCGGGATTTGCACTGATATAATCCCGACTTGTCAAGGGTCGGATACATCATTGGGCCAATGCAGCAAACAATGCAAACAATTCAAATCAAGCCGGCCCATTACAAACACCGCACGGGTTTTAGTTGAAGAGGATAGCCCAGAATCAAGACAGGCCCAAGGCACGCCCCAGCCCAGGCAATCCAAAACCCGCGCCGCTTTTCTATCCCTGAGACGCGTCGGTTTGCCTTGCCTATGTCAGCAATCCGTGTATAAGGATGATAAAACCCGTGCGGGTTTTATCTTCAAAAATCCAGCACCAAAAACCTTGATCACCCTCCCTTGATATTAGCCCCATGTGTTTGACTTCTTCCCTTGACCTTGGTGATTGCATGGCATGATCTTAGGGGTATGTTCCCCATTTTTTCCTTCCAAACCTCACCTCCTTCACCTTTAAATACCCCCCTCCATTCCCTTCATTTTCACCAACTAATACCATCATTTTCACCTAAACTCTCTTATATATTCCATCATCCATATTCACTCTCTAATTCTCTTCTAATCACTCTTGTCACATCCATATCATCACCCTCATACAATTCTTCTAAACCAACTTACACCATTATTCTATCTAAACTCTCACCAACTATTATCATAATCCTACCTACACTCTCTTAAACTCTCTCTATTATCCATTCTCTTATTATCATCCTCTTACTCTACCAAATTCTCATCACATCATTATCCATATATCACCCTTCTATCATCCTCATACTCATCCTTTCATCCACCAAGTCAAAGGAAGTCAAGATTTTGTTCGGCGCATTCGGATTCCTAAACCAACGAGGTTCGCCCTATGTTTCTTTCGTTATTGTTATTCTAATTATGTAATTTATATTTTATTTCCATTACTTGTAAATATTTTGTAAATAAAATCCTTGTTTTATAATGCATGTTAAGAATATAAAGTGGCGAAATTAATTAAACTTCTCCCTGCTCTATTTTCATTTTAATGTCGATTTTAGTAGAGTCTGTTTTCTAACAGGTGAATTCAAGAATTCTTATAATTCTCGAATTCGTAACATTACCCCCGGACTTAGAGTCGGGTTTCGTAGACCGGAATTATTTTTAATTTTATGGTTTGTCGGTTTCCTTAAATCGGCTGGCGACTCTTTTTTATTCTTTTTTATAATCTGTTTAATTATTTAATATTGGAATTTACACTAAAAATACTTAAAAATGACTTAACATTTCCCATTCATCACATTCAAGGCTAAAGTCGAGAGAAAATGGGCCATGAAACTATAAAACCCGCACGGGTTTTACTGTTTCTAACTCATTTTCTCTGGCCCAGGAAAGTGGACGGCCCAGCCCAAGTCCAGTCAAAACCCGCGCGGGTTTTGACAGTTCTTGGCGGTCCGGTTGCTTTCTTTTGGGCCTGAGTTTGTTGTTTGGGCCGGTTTTAAGTTATATTTAATATATTTTTGGCGTAATTTCAAATATTTAAATAATGAAAATGAATTTGTAAAATAAATAAAATTTCACCACCCTGAAAACAAATTTCATAAAATAAAAAAATATCCTTATTTAAGGATTAAGCAACCTTAGTCGGCTCCCGATCGTTTAAGTAGCGCATCACGGAGAAAAGGGGTGCACCCTTTTCCCGGGGTCCTACAGTTGTAAGCAATGTTCATATGTGAATTGTCTGTGTATGCACAGTTGTGAGATCCTTCAAGGAAAATCATTGAGCCTCTAAATATTTTAGACATAAAATTCAAAGCGGTTTTATGTGATCTTGTCAAAAAAATATTTTAATATTATATAATGTTCAATGTTTAATAAAAATGGGCATATCACATAGTAATGTTTGAGAAACATTGTCCTTTCATTTCTTGAATTACTCCATTGGAAAACATTGACGGTTAATATTCTTTAAAATCTCATCCAACAGTGTGTGCTCACGTGGCAATTATTCATAGAAAATTTTATATTATAATAATGCATAGAAGTTTCATACATAACATGGAAAATTAAATTTAAGTTGAAATTAATTCAATTAGTAGATTATTTTTAAGCATAGGCCCATTACTCTGGGGAGTACCTTATTGAGAGCAAAGCGAGCTTCAACTGAATGGAGTATTAGGAATAAATTGACTAATTCTTTATCTGGGCCCAACACTATTTCGCAACCCACTAAACAAATGACTAGGTGGGTAAGCTGGCTAGAACCTTCCAAGGGATGGTCAAAATAAATGTTGATGGTTGGAGAACCTAGGATAGTGCAACAAGGGTTACATTGTTAGAGATGACCACGGGAGGATCATTCAAGTAGCGTCCTTTAATCTAGGGAGGTGCTCGGTATTAGTTGCTGAGGCTATTAGTTCTATGAGGAATGGGCTTAGAGATACAATGCTCAAAGGACACAAACAGTTTACTAGGCCTCGTTGGAGATTGCAAAATTTGTCCAAAATATTTGGAAGTTTATGGTGATATGTACAGAAATCCATGTTTCTCATATATTCCGTGAAGGGAATCGTGCGGCGGATTGGCTTGCAAAGTTCGGACTCAATATTCATTCTCCTTGCTATATTCATGATAGTTTTCATAGAGATTTATCTACAATTATAATAGATGATGCACTAGGTAGAACTTTTGAGAGAGGGGTTATCTAGGGTAGGGGTGAGCAAAAATTCCGAGAATTCCAGTCCCATCCCGCTCCAAATCAAATCCCAGTCCCGGTCCCAAAAACCCGGGAGTGTGACTAAAAATGAAGTCCCAGTCAACACTGAGACTGGGAGTGGGACTTAACGCCATTTCCCGCTCCCGGTCCCAGTCCCGGTCCCGATTCTCGATTATATATATATATAGGATAATTGGATTCTAATAATCCCTACTTTCATCAATTGGACAATGGTGGTCCCTACTTTCACTTTGTATTCTGGTGGTCCAAAAAAAAATAAAATTGGATTAGAGTGGGACGCCGGCGAGTTGAGAGACGGTGACTCGGTGGTTTCGACGTACGTGAATAGTGTGTTGGCCAGGTGACTTCAAATTTAATGCCACGTCACTTTTAAAACACATTCCTAAAGCTTTTTTCCCTTTTTTTTTGTGTCCAGCTTAGAATTAAATTTAAACACACTCCCTTTTTCCCCATCTTTCTCTTCTTTTTCCCTTTCCAGTTCTCTCTCTCTATCTCTCTTTCTCTCTGTTGTAATTCCCCCTTCTTCCCAGATTCTCCTCTCTCTCTCTCTCTCTCTCTCTCGTCCCTAGCAATTGCTCCTCCTCTTCTTCTCTCTTCACCTTCACCTTCCTCTTCACCCTCCTTAACCACCACCATCAACACCACCCACCCCCTCCGCCGCCCCTCAAAACAGAGCAAACCCCACCAAAAAAAATAGAATGCCACTTTTTTGCTCTGTTTCTGTGTCTATCAACTGATAGATACGGTGGTGGACAATGAATCAACAAATAATAAAATAGTATAGCTGAAGCAAATTAGAAATTGGTGAATCAGAATGAAAGAATAGAAAGCAAGTGTAATATACTAATATGAGATTAATGAAAACATGTACTGAGGAATTCTATGAAGCCATAGAAATAAGTATGACAATATTATTATACAGGGGAGTACAATTAATAATGAAGAGTGAAGAGAATTCAAAGTGTGAAATAGGCTGCTGCCTAAATTTACAAAAGCTGGATGATAAGGTATGTATAGGCTAGGATTTGAAGGGAGAGACTTGGTTTTTGTGGTTACTTGTAAGAGGAGAGATAAAGAAATGGAGAATTCGATTGATGATGATGATACGCTTAACGAGCTTTAGTGACCTAAATTCATCAAACAATGTGAAACAAACTGGTGATTACAAAATTCACAATCAATTCGCAAATACCAAACCAAAATTAAACAAAACCCATCCACTACCTGTTGATCACCACCCACTCCCTCATGCCTTACAAAACCATTTTTTGATGCCTTACAAAACTTCTAGTATTAAAAAAACCCACTGCACAAAAAAATGCACATACAAAAACTCGGTCAAACAGAGCAAACCCGGTCAAAAAACAGAGCATCCGGGGCTCCATTTTGACACCCGCGGATTTCCGGGCCTTAGAGAGCTCCAACATTCTATTTTTTTTGGTGGGGTTTGCTCTGTTTTGAGGGGCAGCGGAGGGGGTGGGTGGTGTTGATGGTGGTGGTTGAGGAGGGTGAAGAGGAAGGTGAAGGTGAAGAGAGAGAAGAAGAGGAGGAGCCATTGCCAGGGACAAGAGAGAGAGAGAGAGAGAGAGGATTCTTCCATTGTCTGGTCTATGAGATTCTTCCGTTGGTCAGCGTTAGAAACATGGCAAACAACACCCAGAGCATCAATTCCTTTAGCCTTTAACTTTTCCAAAGCCTTATCCACATTTCTCTTTGTGCTCTATTTTTTTTTTTTTTTTGTAGTGAAAGAGAAACAGAGAGGGGGAGGGTGGTGGTGGTGCGTCGGGGTAGTGGTGTTGGTGGTGTAGCGGCGGCCGGCAAGGTTGGAGAGGAAGAAAGAAGAAGGGGGAAGGAAGGAAGGAGAAGGGATGTAGTGGGTGTTGCAGTCGGACAGGGGGGGGGAGAGAGAGAGAGAGAGAGAGAGAGAGAGAGAGAGAGAGAGAGAGAGAGAGAGAGAGAGGGGGGGTTGGATGCCAACTAGGAAAAAAAAAAAATAAAAAATATGAGTATATATATTTTTTAGTCTGACATGGCATCCACATAGATAGTCGATGCGATCAAACAACGTGGTCAGTCTTGTGTCGTAAATGGCCAATAAGTCATGCATGCTCATTTCATTGGCGTCTACTCAATCCAATTTTATTTTTTTAGTCACTGAATCTGAAGTGAAAGTATATTCCACCATTTGTCGATTGGTAAAGTAGGAATTATTAGGATCAATTATCCTCTATATATATATATATATATATATATATATATATATATATATATATATATATATATATATATATATATATATAATATCAAGTGATTTCATGATGATTAATAAACTTGTGTAATTTAATTTGTGTTCACCCTTTAAATTTATTTTATTTATTACTATTTTAAACTTGTATATTTCTTTCCAGAAAAAGACGTTATGTAATACACATTGTGTAATCTTAATTTGGGAAAAATGTGGATGTAAACAAATTCGTGCCGAAATTTGTGAAATTTGAGAAAACTTTATTATTTATGTTGGTTATTTATGGAAATAAATTAAATAATATGTGCAAAAAAATTAAGAAACCGAGAGCAAATCTTTGCTCCCGATCACCGGGAACGGGACCTCCAAAAATTACCGGGATCCCAGTCCCGCTCAGCCCTAATCTAGAGTGTGTTGATTACCTATTTTTTTTAAAAAATACAATTAGGGTGTGTTTGGTTGGGATGGAAAATGATTCTCACTTTTCGGTGTTTGGTGACTGGAAAATGGAGAAAACTATTTTGGGAAATTGGAATTAAATAAAACAACATTTGGGGGTGCTTTAATATATCAAACCAACCTTGAACATTAATATTAGGCAAACTGACCTTAATAGGTTTTTTTTCCATCAAACCGCCTGCTCGTCAAGTGTGGCGTGACGTGACGCGAAGCTTTCTTGGCGGAAAGCTTTCATAGTGACTAATATTAATGTTCCTTTTTCCTAAAACACCCTCCATGTAGCTTCACCGCCATGCGTCACTTCCGACGAGTTTGACTCGATGACGATTTGTTGGAAAAAGCAACGTATTACGTCGATTTATGCAATATTAATGTTCAAGGTTGGTTCGTTATATCAAAACGCCCCCAAATGTTGGTTTATTTAATTCCAATTTCCCAATTATTTTCCAAGAAAATAATTTTCTCTCACCTCTTTGTAAATTATTTTCTTGACTCCAACCTAATGAAAACCATTTTCTCGCTCTCTCCCCTACTCTCTCTCTCTCTCTCTCTCTCTCTCTCTCTCTCTCCCAAAGGTTGGTTTTCGGTTTTCTCTCGATCCTCCTAGCCATGGCAAGGAATTCGAAAGTGAATCAAAGTAAAAAACAATAAAAAATTCAAACAAGATCTACTGCAAATTATGTTGAAAGAACAGTAAAGTCATCGAAGCATGCTAGCGAAGCTGTTTCAAGCCCAGGAACTATAGTGATTGAAGAGGAGAACACTGTTCCATTGAAAATCCAGGCAACCACTTTCGCATCTCTATTAGACCCGGATGCGGGAACATCTTTGGAATATGTGGCAACAGAAAAGATAGGAGAGACTACTGTCGCAAGGATGGAAAAGGAAGAGGTGCACAAAGAGATAGAATTTTGGAAGAATTCAGTTCTGTGCTGTGTGATAGGAGCAAACCCTCCGTTTCCTATAATGGAGGGATTCCTAAAAAGGATCTGGGGTGGATTTGACATAAGAAATATCCCGGCCATCCGGAAAGGACTTTTCATTGTGAGGTTTGCTAAAGAGGAACACAAGCAGGAAGTTCTCAACCGAGGAATTTTCTTTTTTGATAGCAAACCACTGATAGTAAAGCCATGGACCCCTACGCAGAAAATTGATATAGAGGAAATCAAAACCCTACCAATTTGGGTAAAGTTTCCAGGACTGAATGTGCAATACTGGGGGGAAAGAACCTGAGCGGAATTTCAAGCATAATTGGCATACCCATAAAAACGGACAAGCCAACAAAAGACAGATGATATCTAGTAAGTGCCAGAGTGTTGGTGGAGGTAAATCTGGACAAAAATCTGCCTGATGAGGTGCAGTTTGTGGACGAAAATGAGGTTGTCCAAGTGCAAAAAGTGGAATATGAATGGAAGCCTACAAAGTGTAATTTCTGCATCATGATGGGACATGATGAGGCTGAATGTAGGAAAAAAGAAGGACCAAAAAACGACATAGTGGAGAAAAATGGAGGAGGAAGAAAACATTTCTGGAAACCAAAGCAACTGACTGATAGAAAGGTGGACGAACAAGGTTTTACACAGCCCTCAAAACAGCATAGACAGTGGGTAGCAAAAGGGAAAACAGTAGGTGACAAACAAATCACCCCAGTGACCAACAAGTTTTATGTACTAGTAGAGGAAGAAAAACGGGGAAGTGAAGATGAAGTTTCTGCAGAAGAGTTGGCTCAAAGGCCGGTAGGATCACTAGATGATCCTCAATGAAGATCATCTCCTGGAACATAAGGGGGCTTAATGACCCCCTCAAACAGGAGGACACACTGTCCAACCTGAGTCAATTTCAAGCAGATATACTGTGTCTACTTGAAACAAAGATTAAGAAGAAGAAGGAGGAAAAAGTCATAGGAAGGATGTTCAAAGGATGGCAAGTACACACAAATTTCCAAGAACATGTTCATGGAAGAATTTTGATTGCTTGGAAGTCAAATAAAGTCAGCTTGGAAGTGATAGAAAAAGGAGACCAATACATCCACAGTGAAGTTACTGAGCTGGTTACAGGCAGAAAGGTGAGCTTAACAGTGGTGTATGGATATAATCGTATAGAAGAAAGAAAGGAGTTATGGAACAGCATACAACAGCTATCCACTCACATCCATGGAGCGTGGTGTATGCTGGGAGATTTTAACTCTATCCTGGATGCTGAGGACCATTAATGGAACCCCGGTTACGCCCATATAGACTGCAGATTTCAAAAGATGTATTGAGGAATGTCATTTACAGGAAATAAACTGCAAGGGCGCGCAGTACTCTTGGAACAATGGCCATGTTCACTCAAAAATAGATAGAGTTTTCATAAATGATGAATGGGTCATGACCTTTGATCACTTTGAAGCGCAATATCTGGTGCAAGGTTTATCAGACCACAAACCAATGATGATGCAGGGACACTCCCCCACCCAAACGCCGCTTTCGTTTTTGTGATATGTGGACGTTTGATCCAGGATTTGAAAATATTATTGAAGAAGTTGTCATAAACTTGAATAGTATCACTCTCATGAAAGACCTACTGCAATTTCAGGATATGATAAAGCCAAAGCTAAAAGCTCTGCACAGGCACAAATATGCAGACATCCATCAGCAAAAAAATGTTGCAAGACAGGAGCTGGAGGAAGTGCAATGCAAACTAATGGAAAATCCAGGGGACATGGAGTTGATGAACCAGGAGGCGACAAAGAAAGAACACTACCTGCAGATCCTAAAATCAGCAATGTCCATCATAGAACAACAGAGCAAGCTTGAGACCTCGGTTTATGGGGACTCATGTTCTAAGGTCTTTTTCACTAAAATGAAGAAAAGAAGAATCTCAAATACAATTTTTGAGATACATGCACAAGATGGACAGGTGGTCAAGGGCCTAGACAACGTGGGAAGATACATGGCAAACCATTACCAAGGGCTTCTTGGCACAACAAGCAACACCAGAGACTCGATCAAATAAGAAATCATAAACATGGGGGAAGCTTTGACTGTGGAACAACAGCTGGATATGTGTAGGAGCTTTAGTGACAAGGAGATAAAGGAGGCTTTCTTCTCTATCCCAAATGCAAAATCTCCCGGCCCGGATGGTTACAGTAGCAGTTTTTATAAATCTATTTGGCAAAAGCTTGGTCATAAAATATGTGGGACGGTTAGAGAATTCCTAGACACTGGAGAAATGTCGGCTGCGTACAATGCAACCATCCTCACTTTGATCCCAAAGAAAGACCCGCCGAATAGCGCAACCGATTTCAGACCTATAGCTTGCTGCTCAGTCTTCTACAAGGCAATCTCAAAGCTTCTGGCCAGCAGGATAAAAAATGTCCTCCCTCACCTGATAAATGAAGCCCAAGCAGCGTTTGTCCCGGGAAGGGAGCTAATGCACAATGTATTGATGTGTCAAGAGTTTGCAAGAGCCTTCAGGAGGAAATCAACTCAATCTCGTTGTATTTTCAAAATCGATCTCCAGAAAGTGTTTGATAGTGTCCACTGGGGTTTCATCTAGGAGATTTTGACAGCTTACTAATTTCCCACCAAATTCATCGAATGGATCATGTACAACATCACAAACACCCCTTATTCCATTCAGATAAATGGAGGTACTTTCGATTTTTTCAAAGGACGGAAAGGGTTAAGACAAGGGGACCCTATCTCTCCCTTGTTCTTTGTCCTCTCAATGGAATACTTGTCCAGGACCCTAGCCCGGACAGCGCAGGATCCCCACTTCAAGATCTACCCTAGGTGCAGGAGCCTAAAGCTGACATATTTGGTTTTTGCGGATGATCTAATGTTATTCGCGGCAGCCGATCTGCACACAATCTCCTGCATCAAGGAAGCCTTGAACCATTTCCAGGAAGTTTCGGGGTTGACTGCGAATGCCTCAAAAACCACCGTGGTAGTTAATGGAGTGAATGACGAAATCAAGAGGCAAATTCTGATGACCACAGGCTATCAAGAAGGCACACTTCCATTCACCTATCTGGGCATGCCAATAGTGGATGGAAAACTAAGCAAACTTGAATGCACAAAGCTGGTTGACAAAATCACAGCAGGAATAAGGAGCTGGGAAATGGCTAACACGTCATATGCCGGAAAGGTGACCCTCATAAATACAGTCCTCATGGGTCTATACACTCTCTGGGCATCAATTCTGATCATACCAGCAGCAGTGATTGATCAAATCACAGCCATATGTAGGAACTTTCTTTGGGGGTCAGATGAACATTACAAAACCCCTCCCATCAGCTGGACCACAGTCTATAGAAGTAAAAATCATGGAGGGCTAGACATCAAAAACCTCAAAAATTGGAATAAGGCACTCATTTTCAAGCAGGTTAGTGCTGTTGTGGAGAAGAAAGACTCTTTGTGGGTGAAATGGATTCATGAAAGGTACCTCTTGGGGGCAGACTGGTGGGAATACTAGCCCAAGGAGGACATGTGCTGGTATTTCAAGAAAATGTGTAGAGTGAAAGACGAGATGAAAAGCAGTATT
Organism: Portulaca oleracea; assembly: GCA_029582165.1. NCBI lineage: Eukaryota > Viridiplantae > Streptophyta > Magnoliopsida > Caryophyllales > Portulacaceae > Portulaca > Portulaca oleracea. Next base: position 9,243,607 of record CM055893.1, read on the forward strand.
GACACCACCAATCACTATACTGTGAAACAAGTATATGATCATCTTCAAGGACCAGCTGAGAAATGGCCTTGGGCCAGAGCAATCTAGAGCAGACTTTGTACTCCAAGACATTCATTCTGCGCATGGTTGGCACTACATGATCGGCTCCAGGTGCGAGCAAGGCTTCACAGACACCAACCTAACATCCCTGTTCAATGTGCCCTCTGCCAAAACGAAGAAGAAACAGTGAGCCACCTGCTCTTTGAATGTACCCACACTAAGGAAGTCAGGGAAAATCTCCAACGCTGGCTTCAAATCCCTAATGCAGACAATTGGGACCACTGGTGCAATAGAGTCAGAACTCTCAAGAAACCTCAAAAGGAAAAGGAAATCCAGTATGCTAGTTGGTGCAGCTACATCTATCACGTTTGGAAGAACCGAAACGGAAAAATCTTCAATAATCAAGCAACAAGATCGGATCAAATTTTCAGGGAAATTAAACAAAACCTCAGAGATCGCTGTTTATTTCTTGTTAGCAAAAACAAAAAACATACTAGATGTATAGATATACTTTGCAATTAGCTTGTATTTATTTCGGGGAATTCCCTAGTTTTTACTGAAATAAAGCTATACCTTCCTTCAAAAAAAAAAAATATATCTAACTTCATTATAAAAGCATGTAAGAAATAGCATGTCCCAAATGTTATTTTCCATTTATGCCCCTATTGATGTTATATATTTACTTATTATTATTATTATTATTATTATTATTATTATTATTATTATTATTATTATTATTCTTTTTTCATGGTTTGATATACTTTTGTCAATTTTTTATAATGACTATAAGCCTTAAAAATTATTGTTATGATTATCATTATTATCACTATTATTTTTATTTTTGTTATTTAAAGTATTATTATCATTATCATTATTATTATTACTATTATTATTTCATCATCATCATCATAATCATCATTATTATTATTCATACACGTAGTTATTAAAATCCCGATCCAGATTACGATTTTACGATAATGAATATGACAATACGTTTAATTTATTGATACATAATATATTTTGAAATTTGAAATTGTCAACATAAATACGAAGATATAATAGGTGTTGTTGTTGTTATGATTATTATTATCGTTATAATTTTAGCCTTTGGGTGCTTTAAGAATCTTAAAAACTATTATATAATTATTACTATTATTACTATTTTGTTTATTATTGATATTATTATTATTATTACTATTACTACAATTATTATTACTATTACTATGATATATTTATTATTATTATTATTATTATTATATTATTATTATTATTATTATTATTATTATTATTATTATTTAGTTAGTTAGTTAGTTAGTTAGAACCTTTGCAACATATCTTCAATGTATCTCATAAATCATCATTATTCACTAAATCAACAATTCTTTCCATTTAAGGTTATATATATATATATATATATATATATATATATATATATATATATATATATATATATATATATATATATATATATATATATATATATATATATAATATGAAACATTTTTTTGATGGATTTATATCATACATTATGATATAAAAAATTCCAAACAAAATATATACTTTCTACACGTGAATCATATGATTTATAATTTAATATTTTCATGGAAGATTTATTATTTTGTTAGATATTAAATTTTCATAATAATTTATCATTGTTAGATGATAATAATATTTAATTATATATATTGTGCAAAATATATATAGTACTTAGAGATAATTTTCATAATAATCATATTTTATTATTCTCTCTTATAATGCTTATGAAATATCTAAAGTTAATGATTATGTTTTACTCTATTTTACACTTGTGTTTATATGAAACATTATGTTAGAAAAAGTCCAAATAAAATATTTACTTTGTATTAGTTATCATAATAATTTTGATTTAATTTACATGTTCATTATACATTTTAGATAAGCAAATAATTGACTAATAGAATCAAATTAAAATAGAATTTTAGTTTATGTAAAAATATCTATTTAACATTAAACTTTGAAATTCTCTATTTAATATTGTCGGATCAACGCGTGCGAAGCACGCTTCGGTCAGACTAGTATATATATATATATATATATATATATATATATATATATATATATATTAGACCTGTTCAAAGGGGCGGGGACCCGCACGGCCCGCCCCGACCCGGCCCGAAAAATGCGAGTCAAGGTCACAATTTTAGAAGATGACCCGACCCGGCCCGAAAAAAAGGGGCCCCGATGTATGGTCGGGTCGGGCTCAGGCCGGGGGTCGGTGACTCGGCCCGGCCCGCCGACCCGACTAAATACAATTTTTTAAAATAAAATCTTAGATTAAGTTTTAGTCTTTTGTGACCCGACCCGGCCCGACCCGATGACCCGCCTAAAAAATAAATAAAATGCGTAAATTTTTATGCTTTTTTAATTAAAAAGAATTCATTTTATATATTTGTCGGCCCGTTGACTCGGCCCGCGGCCCGTAGGGTCAGGGTTTGGGCCGAAGACACTTGACCCGAAGGTCGGGCCGGGTTGGTATATATATATATATATATATATATATATATATATATATATATATATATATATATATATATCGTTTTTCTCTCTTTCACCACTCTTTCTGCGACACCCGTTTATTTTAATATTTCTCTCTCTCTCTTTAGGCCACTCTCTCTCATATGCCTGTTTTAGTCTCTCTCTCATCTTTCTCTCTCTCCAGCAATCTCTGTCTCTCATACACCTCTCTCTCTCTCTCTCTCTCTCTCTCTCTCGTATTTCTCTCTCTTCACCACTCACTCTCATACACCCTTTCTAATATTTCTCTCTCTTTTCTTTCTCTATCTCCTTCTCCACCACTATCTCTGACACACGCATTTTAATCTTTGTCTCCTTATTGTCAAACAGGTGAAAATCGTTTTTCAGGAAAATCATTTTCCTTTGTACCAAACTCGGGAAAATATCAAATGAAAATTCATTTTATAAGAAAATCATTTTACAAGTAAAACAATTTTCCTTTGCACCAAACACACTCTTAGTCGATTATTTGATTATGGAGAAAACACTATACCTATCTAAAGTAAATTTTAAATCATATGATTTACTTGTAGAAACTAAATATTTTGTTTGGATTTTTCTTTATTATAATGTATGATGTATGATATAAAATACAAGTTTAAAATGAATATCATGGTTGATTTAAAAGTTAATGGTTTATAAGGCACATTGAAATTATGTTGCAAATGTGCTACCACATAATCATAGGCTTTCAGTTCTATGTGAATAATTTGTTTTGATAGAACAAGAGAACTTTGTTAATGAAAAATCATGCAATATCTTCGACAAAAACTATCTAACAAGAAAAAATAAATGTAAATCAGTATCAAATTCTTATCTCCAAATTGTTAATTCTTAATATATTTTCGATTAGACTTCAGTGGGTCTTTCCCAAACTCCAACACATTTACGGTTCTAAATTTAATTTATAGCATCTTCTTGACACTTCTTACAGGTTTATGAACTAAATTATGAGTGAATAAGAAGTATTGCCATAAACCTATAATCTGTATATATATATATATATATATATATATATATATATATATATATATATATATATATATATATATATATATATATATATATATATATATATATATATATATATGTAATAAAAAATTATGTGGGACCTACAGAATTGTGCAAAGAGCTAACCAATAAGAATGCAGAAAATAATTTTTTTCCATATTATTTACAAAATATTTCTATTTCTTGATACCCATTTAATTTCTAAGTAACTTCCCATGTTTCTCTTTTTTTTTATAGTCTCATATTCCTCTTTTTTAATAATAATAATAATAAATAATAATAATAATAATAGTAATAATATTAATAGAAAGTTTGTGGATCCCGCTGAATGGAGAAAGGAGATTAATTACAGGGATTTCGAATAATAATAATAATAATAATAATAATATATAATATTAATAGTAAAGTTTGTGGGTCCCGCTAAATGGTGAAAAAAGATTAATTTTAGGGATTTCGACCAATCAAAAAGTAAATAAATGTTGAATTAAATTATTTTGGTGCAACTGTTAGTAATAGGTATGGCAGTGGGTCCCGGACCCGCCCCGGACCCGGTCGGACTCGGCCCATTAAGACGGGTCTGGGTCTTTTAAAAAATTGACGGGTCCGGGTCTGGGTCCAAACACGGACCCGTGAACCCTACCCATGGACCCATTATAATATAAACATTTATAATTTTCCAGAAAAAATAAAAACCCAATTAGTTAATTACAAGTCTACTCTACTGTGTACTACACTAAAATACTAAATCTAAAAGACTAAAACCCCCTAGACTCACATAATCACACTCACTGACTCACGCAGACCACTACAGCCGCACTATAACATATACTTATCTCTTTATAATCATGAACTTTTTTTTGGCATTTTAAGTTGTGTTGTATTTTGAGAGACTTTTGTAATATTTTGTTGATGTCTTGATGACTTTTGTGATGTTTTGACGTTGGAAACTTAGAATTCGCTCGTATCATAGTATATTGTTGTTTTGATCTTTTTATTGTGTTAAAAATAGGTGCTTTTAAACAAAATAGTTACTATTATACATATAATACAAGTATAAAAGTAACCCCAAAAGTTAATAAATCTAGTAAAAAAATGAATAATATGGTTGGACCCGCTAAGGACCCGTGGGCCCGTGGATCCATTGAGTCCGGGTTCGGGTCTGAATTTGTGGGACCCATCGGGTCTTGGGGCGGGTCCGGGTCCCAAAAAAATTGACGGGTCCGGGTCCAGCAGGACTCGCCCCAAACGCTGCCCATTGTCATCCCTAGTTAGTAATTACAATTATTTTGGAATAATAATAATAATAATAATAATAATAATAATCTATATATTATAATAGAAATCATTGTGGGTCCCACGAAATAGAGCCATGGGAGTATCTATAGGGGAATTGGCCAATCACAACGTAGAAAATATAGAAAATTTAATTTTTTTCTATTTACAATCCGAACTTTATTTTAAAATTAAAAAATAAAAAAGTATCAATAATCCCTAACTACTTTGGACTCCGACTAAGTTTACAACTCTTCTATAACCAACGTAATTAATCCCTTACTGCTTTGGACTCTGATTAAGTTTACAATTCTTCCATTACCAACGTAATCGGCTAGGTCAATTACATTCATAACTTTTTGAAAACATATAAATACAATACATATGTTAGGGATTAAACTCTTTTCATCTACTATTCCGAGCAATCAACATCATAATTGTCGCACTTCAACATATTCGTCTTAATTGAGTAGCATTCGCAGTTCATACACTCAAGTTATCTTCGATAAGGCAAGTCACAAATCACTATTATATAGATTTTCGGATCTGTTTAGGTCTTCTTCGATTGCATTCACTGTTGCTAATGTATTCAAAAACTTTGAATTCTGCAGATTCAATTTACATCATCATATTTGACATAATTGATTACTATTCACATTTCATACTCTCAAGTTATCATCTTTAAGGTAAGTCACATGTCACTATTATATGGATTTAAAAACCAGTTTAAGTCTACTTTGATTGCATTCACTGTATTTAACTATTCAATCACTTTGAATAATGCAGATTGACTTATCATTGACATTACACCAAATCAAATAAGGTACATGCTATTACACCCTGATAAGTTTGTTGTTTAATCTGAAACTTTTCATTCTCTTTTGTTTATTTAATTTTTAATCTCCGCTTTTTATTTTCCTTTGTTTATTTCATTGCTTTGTACCCTTCCAAGTAAATTAGATAGAAATACTTACCTTGGCAGTTGAGTTACCTGTCTGATGTAGCTCCAATTTGAAGCCAATGGCAAATTGCTTGAGCCATCACCGCAGATCCCATAGGGTCCTCCCCCCAAACCGTAATGTCCTTACTCCCCACACCATTATTCACCAGTCCACACCTCATATTACAATAGATTCACAAAAGAAAATACATACATCACAATTGTTACATCATTAAAATTACATACACAAACCAAACTGCCTAATTCTCTATCGCGCCTAACTTGATAGCCTACAAAAACAGAATCCAACGAATCCAAAAAATAATCTATATATTCTAAAAGAAGAGAATAATTAAAAAAACATATTTTCAAAAAAATATGCATATTCTGAAATATTTATTGACCGACTTTTAGGGATTTATTAGCCGGTTTTCTGGGTTTAGGGATATTAATTAAATTTTAGATACATCTATGTAAATAACACTTTCTAAGGAAAAAAAACCCTCTAAAAGGTTCAACAAATTAGAACCAAAACAGAACAAATCAAAACCTAGCAATTTCAAATAACCAACCAAAATTTTAATTATAAACTTAACAGATCCATATCATAAACCCTAACAGGGGCGGATCCAGGTACAGCCCAGGGGTGTCCCTGGCCACCCTAGGCCCAAAAAAAAATTTGAAGATCTTCTTTTACTTGGGGTTGAAAATATATGGACAAAGGTAAGTGGACACCCTTAGAATAGGCCCAAAAAAGTGGTATGGGTGTCCAACTAGTATGGGCTGAAATTGTTAAAATTATATATGATTTTTATTTTCTAAATTTATGATATTACTTTTGATATTTATGTAAAATTAATAAAACTCAATTTCTCTCATTAGTCTTCACATCTAAACAGACTAAACTCCAAGACTCTTCTGTCTTCACATCTCGTCATCTCTCCTCTCTGCCTCAATTTCTTTGTCCTCAACAACACCGCATCGGCGGCGAACCTCTGGCGGTCGGCGGTCACCGTCGGAAGTCAAATCATCCGGCCGCCAAGCAGTGAGACTGAGCCAGGCGTCGAACTCCCGATCAGCGTATTGACGCCAACATGACCCCACCCACCGACAATTTTCCCTTACGATTCCGTGACGGAATAGATCTATAAGTTACGATTTGTCTCAATTTAATATTGATTCTTTAATTTTCACTATATCTTCATTATTTCAATTTTAGGGTTTAGATCGTAAAGTTTATTTATTCATCTCACTGTCTCGGATCCGAATTTACTTTGAATTATTGATTGGAAAAATTCCATTTTCTAATTTGGTGAATATTGAATGTATTAAATTACTCTCTTTGGACTTTGGTGATTGGTTTTGTTGCTACTTAGATTTGCTATTTTCTAAACAATTAAAGTGTTGCACTACTTATTGAAATTGAATTGCCATTTAATTTATTGGAATCACTTGGTTCTAGACTTCTAGTACAAATTGTACAATTGACATTTAGTAGAATTACTCAATTATTTGATTAATGGGTTGTGAATTGAATGAATGTTATATTCTTGGAAAGAGATAGAGTTGGACCAGTAGCCATAGCCATTGGCCCATTGCCCATTGATATGTATTCTGCATAACTTTACCTTTTTGTGCCCTTATTCGGTGCTCAATTGACATTCTTTCTCTGTGGTAATAAAATATGACATATTGGTCCACTAATATTTATAAAAAGATTGTTTAAAATTAGAATTATTTTCTTGTGAATATATATTTCAATATTTCACTACTGGAGGTTATATTTGAATTACATTTATTCGGGTATATCATATATGATTATGACTGTTGTATCTTTTGTTTTCAATGAGTGACGAAGTATTGGGCGTAATATGGATGGTTCTAATTCGATTTTACGATACTACGCCTCAAAAAGAAAACAACCAGAAAGTAGTGGACAGAATGTGGAGGATGGTAATGGGGGAAATAAACCAAGTGAGCCTGAAGCTGATGAGTTTGATTTTAGTACATTTCCAATGGATCCTGGAATGAGAAAAATAATTTCAGAATATCCCTCTAATCTCAGAGATCCAATAAGAAGGTATTATATAGCTAAAGGGCCCGTCCAACCTCGCGAGTATGATTTTCCATCAAAATTGATTGGGACAAGGCTTCGACGTTTTAATAGTAAATGGTTTGATGATTATGGGACATGGTTGGAATATAGCAAAGAAAAAAATGCTGCATTTTGTTTATGTTGCTACTTATTTGCTAATGTGAGAGAAAATTCAAGTGGAGATTTCATCAAGGAGGGGTTCTCAACTTGGAATAAGACCGACCGATTCAAGGGGCACATTGGTGATTTTAATAGTATTCATAACAAAGCTTTAAGAGATTATGAAAATTTGAGGAGGCCTGCACAATCTATTAGAGTTGCTTTAGACAGGCATGATGAAGAAACTAGAAACCAATATCGTCTTCGTCTGGATACTTCTGTTTTTTGCTCAAGATATTTGCTACGTCAAGGGTTACCTTTTCGTGGTCATGATGAATCTGAAGACTCAGAGAATCGAGGAAATTTTCTTGAACTTGTGAAGTTTGCTGCAAGTCTAAATGATTTTATCGCCAAAGTCGTATTGGATAAAGCCCCAAAGAAGGAAAAGTTGGTGTCACCTCTTATCCAAAAAGACATTGTGAATTCAGGAGCTGAAGAAACATTAAATGTCATTATGGAGGAGTTTAAGGGCGATGTCTTTGGGTTACTTGTTGATGAATCTAAAGATGTGGCTAATAAAGAGCAAATGGGTGTTGTTGTTCGTTACGTGGATAAAATGGGCATTGTGAAGGAGCGGTTCATTGGAGTTAAACATGTTGAAAATACTTCATCTTTGTCATTGAAAGTTGCAATTGAAGAAGTGTTTGCAAAGCATAACTTGAGTTTGTCAAGTTTGCGTTCTCAAGGCTATGATGGGGCAAGCAATATGCAAAGTAAGTTCAATGGACTTAAGACTGATCTTGAATGAAAATAAGAGTGCATTCTCCATTCATTGTTTTTCTCATCATTTACAACTCACATTAGTAGCTCTTGCAAGGGACAATAATTATGTTGGGAAGCTCTTTGATGAGATTACTAAAATTGTGAATATGGTGGGAGCTTCTTGTAAAAGACATGATCTTTTACGTCAGAAACAAGCTGAGAGAGTACAGATGGCATTGAGTAATGATGAACTCGAAACTGGGCGTGAGCTAAATCAAGAACTTGCTCCTTTAAGGGCAGGTGAAACTCGTTGGTCATCTCATTATAAACAGTTACTTAATGTTAGTCGTATGTTTGATGCTATAATGGATGTGCTTGAGTATATTGAAAAAGAAGGGGAGACATCAACTGTAAGGAATGAATCTAGTGTGCAGATTGCTTATTTGACTTCATTTGATTTTGCTTTCACCCATCAAATGATGTTAAATATTTTGGGGATCACTCATGATTTGTCGCAAGCTTTGCAAAAGAAAGATCAAAATATTATAAATGCCATGAAGCTTGTTGACATCACCAAGAAGTCCTTGGAAGCAATGAGAAGCGATGGGTGGGAAACCCTCTTGGAGAAAACATGTAATTTTTGTGAGAAACATTATATCTCTGTCCCAAACATGCAAGATATAAGGGTCCTTCCTGGGAGACCAAGACGTAATGTGGAGGAACGTACTCATGAATTCCATTACGGGTAGAGGTATTGTATACTGTTGTTGATCTCCATCTTGAAGAGCTTAGACGTCGCTTCAGTGAGACCAACACCGAGCTTCTTTCTTGTGTGGCTTGCTTGAGTCCATGTGATAAATTCCTCTCTTTTGATCAGGCTAAGTTACTCAAGTTAGCGCATTTTTATCCATATGATTTTAATGATTTTGAACTCACATTACTTGAACATCAGCTTGTGAATTATGTTCATGATGTGCTAGATGATGAAGCTTTTCAGGACTTGAAACAACTTGGTGATCTTTGTAGAAAGATGGTGGACACTAAGAAGCATATAACTTATCCACTGGTATTTAGGCTACTCAAGTTGGCATTGATTCTCCCGGTATCCACGGCAACTGTAGAAAGAGCATTTTCAGCTATGAAGATCGTCAAGAGTAGACTTCGCAATAGGATGTGTGATAGTTTTTTAAATGATTGCTTAGTTTGTTATATAGAGAAGGATGTATTTGACTCAATTACTAATGAGTCTATCATGCGTCAATATCAAAACATGAAAGTACGCATTGGCCAAATGTAATGATTTACTATTAAGATATTTGACATTTTATGTAATTTTTTTTTCAAATGTGAGCTATTGTTAAGTGGCCACCCCTGATAACAGAGTCTGGATCCGCCACTGAACCCTAACAATGACTTCTGAAAAAATAAATATATTATAAAAGATTCATTGATGGGTTTGTAGGGTTTAGGGATATTACATAGATTTTAAATAAGAACTCTATGTAAATTTTACAATTTTTAGCAACAAATTTTGAATAATTAAAAAACATATTTTCAAAAAAATATGCATATTCTGAAATATTTATTGATCGGTTTTCAAGGTTTAGGGATATTAATTAAAATTTAGACATCTATGTAAATTACAATTTCTAAGAAAAAGATAAGGAAAAAATCTCTAAAGGATCAACATCAAGAACCAAAACAAACCATGTTTGCAAATTATAATAACAAAGTCAGAATAGGATAAAAATACAGTCACATACCACTTATATTAAATAAGAACTCTATGTAAATTACAATTTTTAGCAAAAAAATTTGAATAATTAAAAAACAGATTTTCCAAAAAATATGCATATTCTGAAATATTTATGGATTAGTTTTCAGGGTTTAGGGATATTAATTAAAATTTAGGCATCTATGTAAATTACAATTTCTAAAACAAGATAAGGGAAAAATCTCTAAAGGATGATCAACATCAAGAACCAAAACATATCATGTTTGCAAATTATAATAACAAAGTCAGAGTAGGATAAAAATACAGTCACATACCACTTATATTACAATAAGGACACATTATCATAGATAGACATATGAAAAATTACATAGATTTTAGATAACTCTATGTAAATAACACTTCCTAGCATGCAAATTTTGAATTATTAAAAAACTGATTTTCAAAAAATGTAAATCCTCTGAAATATTTATTGACCGGTTTTCATGGTTTGAGGATATTAATTAATTTTTAGATACATCTACGTAAATAGCAATTTCTAAGAAAAAGATAAGAAACCATTGAATCAAAAAAATAATCTATCTATATAATATTAATAGTATAATTTGTGGGTCCCGCTGAATGGAGAAAGGAGATTAATTTTAGAGATTTCGACCAATCAAATAGTAGATAAATGCTGAATTAAATTATTTTGGTGCAACTATCAGTAATTATAATTATTTTGGAATAATAATAATAATAATAATAATAATAATAATAATAATAATAATAATAATAATAATAGTTGGATGTTTATGCTGCACAGGTTATAGCATGAATTACAGTTCTTATAAAACTTTAATACCCGTCCCCGTTAATAATTACTTAATTTGTTTAATATTCTTCCGTATAGCCTGAACCAGATCTAACAATGGCGGCTTATATAGATTTCCATCAGCAGCATCACAACAAGCCGTGGTGGTTCATCATATATCTTCCAGGTCCCGATGGGAGGGTCACGACTGATATGTTGCGTTGTCCTTTCGACTTATCATCCCATGTTCTGAGGATTAGGATGAAGAACTTATTCTGACCCAAACCGCCCAAAACCGGAATACACCCGACCCGTATTTACCTGAACCCGAAATACACCCGACTCGTATTTATCCGAACCCGATATACGACCGACCCGTAACCCGCCCGCCCGCCCGTATTAACAGGTCTATGCGCAACACCTCCCGGTACAAAGTGTACACACCTTTCACACATGCACTTTCGAATTCATATGTATAGTTTGTTTCATAAAATTTTACCACTACTTATACAATAATTTAAAATTGCAGCTCAACATAAGGAAGGATGATGCATCATGCAACTCGCCGTGGTCGACGTTCATTGTCATTTTAGGAAATTTTCTATTGCTAAATTATATGTTTTGTGGGAAAAATTTATCATGATGTTTTCTATGTAACAATTTCATTAATATTTCGTTTGGTTTATTTTTATGGACATTTACTTATCCATCACTTTTATAAAATTTCAAAAGTAACTAATTTAGTTAACTTCATGCATCGGGTTGAGGCCTAGTAATAAAATAATAATAATAATAATAATAATAATAATCATCATCTATACAATATTAATGAGTAAATTACATTTACCCTACCTGACATTTGTGGTAATAATTTTTGCACACACGACATTTGTGAAATAATTTTCACCTTACCTAACGTTAAGTGTTCATAAATTTAAACCTCCTAATATATTTTATAATTGATTTTTGTTGGATTTTCCGGCGTAACAATGAAAAGATAAATATGAATTGACTTTTTTACCCTTGATATTAATTATTTAATTCATATGACTTTCAATTAAATATGAATTTGATATTTTTGCCCTTAATATTAACTCATATGGCATTAACAGGAGATTGTTGAAGAAGAGGAGTGTGAGAGAAATCGACTATTGGTGTTTTCTATTTGGAGTTTTGACACACTTTTTCCATATAAAACAATGAAAGGGTCATTTAAGTCATTTCCTTCTCAATATTATGGGCAACATGGTACATTCACATAGTCATATAGAGACATTATTGTATTTTCTCATTTCCAATGAGAAGTAACTGGATTTTTCCTTTAAAAATCACTTCCAGTTAATGTCAGGTAAGGTGAAAATTATTTCACAAATGTCGGGTGTGCAAAAATTATTACCACAAATGTCAGATAGGGTGAATGTAATTTACTCCAATATTAATAGTAAAGTTTGTGGAGTAAATTACATTTACCCTACCTGACATTTATGGTAATAATTTTTGCACACCCGACATTTGAAAAATAATTTTCACCTTACCTGACATTAAGTGTTCATAAATTTAAACATCCTAAGATATTTTACAATTGATTTTTGTTGGATTTTCCGGCGTAATTAAAAAGGTAAATATGAATTGAGTTTTTTACCCTTGATATTAATTCATATGACTTTCAATTAAATATGAATTGACGTTTTAACCCTTAATATTAATTCATATGACATTAATAGGGGAGTGTTGATTGTTGAAGAAGAGGAGTGTGAGAGGAATCGACAGTTGGTGTTTTCTATTTAAGGTTTCGACACACCTTTTTCCATATAAAACAATGAAATAGTCATTTAAGTCATTTCCTTCTCAATATTATGGGCAACATGGTACATTCACATAGTCATATAAGGGCCTTATTGTATTTTTTTCATTTCCAATGAGAAGTAACCGGATTTTACCACTAAAAAACACTTTCACTAAATGTCAGGTAAAATGAAAATTATTTCACAAATGTCAGGTGTGCAAAAATTATTACCACAAATGTCAAGTATGATAAATGTAATTTCCCGCTGAATGGAGAAAGGAGATGAAGTTAATTACTTATTCTGAAATAATTAAAAGAAGAAAAAAATTTACTTGTATCAATGTTTTAAGCTAAGCTTTTTATCAATCAAATAATATCGCAAATTGAATGAAATCCCCATAAATATTATAAAACTGAATATAAATAGTGGTACATTAAATTAAAAACTAATAAAAGATAATTTTAATGAATATTAGAAAACCTGCCACTGAAGATATTTCCTTTAGATGAAACATATAATTTCCTTTTATAAAATATAAAAAAATTTTATTATGAAAAGTCATACGATATTTATAATAAAAATTGTTTAAGTAAAAATAATTTAAGTCATCAAAAAAATTCTCATTTCCAAAAAATTTATTATGAGAACACTATCGATCAACTCTAAATTCTAAGTATTATTTTTGCCACTAATCACATATTTTGACTTCATTGTATCTTTTAGAACTTTGGCGAGCAATGGTTTAACCCTGAACGTCATTATTAAGGCCACAAATTATTATATTTATTTTCTTTTACATCCTTATCCTTAATCCTTAACTATTATAAAAGGGAAGTTTTTATTGTTGTTGTGGTGTTTGCTGTGCCTGTTTGTCTTCACACACGAATTTACTATTTTTACCCTTGAATTTAATAATTAATTAGCAACTTGTGTTTTAGCTCGTGTACACACACGAATTGACTATTTTAGCCCCGAGTACAATAATTAGGTAATATAGCTATGGTTAATTAGGGTAAATACGGGTATGGTGTATTTCAATTTCGGGTAAATTTCACTCTAAAAACATGACTTGGGTGTATTTCAAATTCAAGTAAATACGAGTCAAATGTTATTTGATAGTAAAAATTTCTTTTTAGGGTAAATACGGGTCGGGTGTATTTTAGTTTCGGGTAAATTTCACTCTAAAAATATGATCCGAGTGTATTTCGTGTTTGGGTAAATACGATCGGGTGTATTTCAAATTCAAGTAAATACAGGTCAAATGTTCTTTGACAATAAAAATTTCTTTTAGTTTTATACAGGTAAGATGTTCTTTGATAGTAAATTTTTTTTAAAGGTAAATATGGGTCATGTTTATTTTTGTTTCTGGTAAATTCCATTCTAAAAACATGACCTATGTGTATTTCGGGTTTAGGTGAATACAGGTAAGATGTTCAAATGCAGGTAAGTACGGGTCAAATGTTCTTTGACAATAAAAATTTCTTTTAGTTTTATGTAAATATATTTTGATACAATTATAATATTTGTGCAATGAAAACGTCAAAGTTTTTAACATACGACAATCTTTAAAAAAAAATTTCTGTTAGTATGGAAATTAAATTGTTGTACATTGTATTTGAAAAATAAATATAATACTATGTATAAATTACATAATATTGTATTATTGTTTGTAATTTTACATATTGTTTATAATCTAAGACAATATCTACTTAATATAATAATTTAATATACATTATTATATCAAATTTATATTGTAAAAACTATAATATCTAACCCATGCCTTGCACAGGCATTCTTTACTAGTGATAAATGATATGCTGGATCATTGTTCTATATATGTGGTTGATTGAGTTTATCATTAAAAACGAAAAAAAACTTGTGGCAGGAAAAATGACGTTCAAGTAGTTATATATCAATATCAAGGTGAGAGGGGTAGAAATGATTTTTCGAAGAATTTTAAAATTTAGGAACTATATATATTTTGATATGAAAATTCTATTATAATTAAATTTATTTTTAACTATGGTAGTTGAAAATTTTATACCATTCATTTATAAAAAATAATCATATTTATTAGAAAGATTTATATCCTTCTAAACATGGTTAATTATTATAACGAGTTACTTTGATCAACCTACATTGATTTTGAATTTTTATGATAAAATTAATGGTAATTTCATTTTTCAACTACGATAGTTGAAAAAAAGTCAACTATGATAAATTTCCTTAAAAATATTCAATTTCGTAAAAAATTATAATCTAACATATAAATTTACTTATTGTAATAAGTCCTATGGAGAATATGTATATTAATTTTAATTTTTAATGATAAAATTAAGGGTAATTGTACTTTCAACTATCATAGTTTTCCATCAAAAAAAAACTACCATAGTTGAAAATATTTTCAACTATGATAGAATCTCCTATTTTGATAAACTTTTCTTAGACTAATTCAACGATCTCGATTTAACCAACAACATATGTATGATTTATACTGTCATGCAATTTTGGCAGTTATCATTTTATGAAAATGGCTACTTCGACCCTCCGTTTCATATTAATTGTCATAATTTTGATTTCCACGGTCTTTAGTATCTATCTTTGACTGATAATTTCTTACATAATATATTATTAACAGTTGCAATATTATACTTTTATGATAGTAGTTTTCGCTACGAATCTAATGGCGGTAATTTGATATAGCAGCTCATTTTATATATTGAGAAATTTATAGTCAAAATTTTTGAAACTTGACAACATGATTTTCAAAGACGACAACTAATATGAAATAGAGGGAGTATCGATCAGTGTTAAAAAAAGAATAATATTAAGCTATTAAAATATTGATTAGTGCCAATTAGTGTAATAATTTCCATGTATCCTGATGAATGTGAAAAATATCATATTAGAGTGTGTGAATAGTTATCCCTTTAATTAGTTCATATTGTTGCCTTGTTGGTAACAAATCTAATATGATACATATCCAATTTAATTAATTAACATTGAACATTGCTCCTATATATATAAGAGTTCCCAGATGTGTTTATGAAGAATAATTCATTCACAAGTTTTTATTCATAAAAATTTACAGTTTACATATATCTAATTGAAAGAAAGAAAGAATGGGTCAGAAAACTACCTCCGGACTACTACTTGTGTTTTTGTTCGTGTCTATGCTAACATTAGAAGTGACAATTGTAAGTTCCGAACCTACAATATGTAGGTACTATATATTGAATTGCTAATATATATATATATATATATATATATATATATTATATATAGGTTTTAGGTTTGCTATTTATATGCCTATGTGCCTACAAACTAATTTGCTGTACATACTATATGGGGATAATTAAGCTAATTTAATCAACATTTGCCCACAAGATTTATTTTATATTTTTGTATAATAATTGTATGAAGATAAATAAACTTTTTGTATCATAAATTACAATTACAGTAACTCTAATACGGTTTCCTTTTTCATTACCGTTGATTAAAACAGGCTACACAGGTGAAAAAGCAAGGTATAGATGCATATATCACAAATTCTTTATTATTACTTTCTCCAAATCAAATTAAATCATAAATTTGACTAATACAAATAATTTTGCAGAGTGCCCGTGGAGTTGTACGTATCAATGCCTAAGGACCGCAGCCTATAAGCAATGCTTTGCACATTGTGTTCCTTGTTGTCAACAATGTTTAAGTATGAATTGTCCCTGTATGCACAGTTGTGAAATCCTCCAAGGAAAATAATTGAGCCCCTAGATATTTTAGACATAAAATTTAAATTAGTTTGTTTTGTGTTCATTCAAAAAATAAAGTATATTAATATTATATAATATTCAATGACTCAATGTTTAATAAAATGAGCTTATCATATTAGTAACATTTAAGGATTATTCTTCTTTCATTTCTTAAATTATTCCATTCTGGTCGGTTAACACTCTTTAGAATATTTGCTTGGTAGTGCGCATTCATTCGATAACTATTCATAAAAAAATTAATATTCTAATAATGTATAGAAGTGTCATGCATAACATAAAAAATCGATTAAATTTGTAATTAATTCAATAGTCGATTATTTGCATATAGAAAAAGCACTATACCTATTTTTAGAAACTAAATATTTGTTTAGATTTTTCCTTATCATAATGTATGTATGATATAAATACAAGTTTAAAATGAACATCATTGTTGATTTAGCAACTAAAGGTTTATAAGGCACATTGAAGTTAGTTTGATAGAATAAGAGAACTTCATTTATGGAAAGTCATACTACATTTACAACAAAAACTATCTAACAAGAAAAAATTTAAATCAGAATATCAAATTATTATCTCCAAAATGTGGATTTTTAATATACTGCCATTCGACTCTAAATTAATAGCATTATTCTTGACATTAAGCGCATTCTTTGGTTTCACTAAATCTTTACCGAACTACGATACATTTATGGCTTTATAAATTTGTGGCATCTTTCTAGACACTTCTTAAGGTTTATGATAAGTTATGAGTGAATAAGAAGAGTTGCCGGTGCCATGAACCTCTTCTCTCACTTACTTTTATCTAATTTATCCCCTCAACCTACCACACAAAAAAATAAGATGGAATTGCACATCAAGAAGCTATTGGTCGACCCTGTTGTAATGTAGATGAAACACTATAATTAAAGATGATGTTCTTACAAAACCAACCATTATATATAGCGGCAACCATAGAATGAGATGGTGAAACACAAGGATCTCATAATTACAACCTCTATTAGTTAAATCGCATATAATAAGTGTATAAAATACGTGTAAATGAATTAAGTGTTTAAAAGGACGAACAACGTTTATCTCAACAAATAATTGTCCGCATTTTTATCAATATTTCTGAATAAATTAAAACACGCACAATATTTTCGTATATTATCTATAGTTCTTTTATAATATTATTTTCATATTTTTGTAGCTATTTTCTAGCAATATTCTAAGAATAACATCATATGGATATTTAAGCACATATTAGTGATATTTAATTCCTGAAGCTATCATGATCATATTAAGGTAGTACTTTCAAAACTTGTTACTTGTGCTTTACCATTAGATCGTTGAAATTTAATTATGAAATGTTTTATCAAAATCTATATTTCTTAAATTTTTAGAATTTCAAATCTATATATATACGATATAGATTTGATCAATAATATGTGTACAATTTATGCTACAGCCTATAGGAATCATTGTGATTTTGGTGATTACTATTTCATGAAAATAGCAATCAATTAGTGGGAAAATAAGGATATTATGTTATTATATTGATTGGTGCCAATTAGGGTAATAATGTCCACATATATATATATATATATATATATATATATATATATATATATATATATATATATATATATATATATATATATATATATATATATATATATCATAATGAATGTGAAAATATCATATTATGGTGTGTAAATAGTTACCCCTTTAGCTTATATTGTTGATATTAAATCTAACATGATGCATATCCAACTAAATTCACTTTGATTATTACTCCTATATAAGAGATCCCTAATATGTTTATGAAGAACAATTCATTCACAAACTTTTATTCATCAGAAATTTGGAGTAAAGTTTACATATATCTAATTGAAGTAAACGATGGAACACAAAATTACATCAGGACTACTAATCGTGTTCTTGTTCATGTCAATGCTAACATTCGAAGTTTCAATAGAAAGTTCCAAACCTACAAAATAAATGTACTATTGAAATGCTAATTACAATAATTAATAATTCTAATATGTGTTTCTTTTTCTTTACTTTGAATTAAAAACAGGCTGAGCAAGTACCAACAAAACAAGGTATATATAGATCCGGCCTTCAAAACTTTGCCCGACCCGAATATCCGTATTTGTCCGACCCAAAAAAATTGCGTTTGGTCATAGATGTTTCGTCCGAACTTTGATATTGACCGAATTGATGAATATTCTGACACAATATTTTTCTTTTTTCTATTGTCTGAACCCGATTTTGACCCTAAAAAAATGACTAAAAGGTTCTTATATTTTGATATAATTATTTTAAGGGCCCTATATTTTGACAAATAATTATGGGGTGATATTATTACCTTTGCAGTAATTATTTATTGGGGACATTTCGACCAATTTTCCGGCACAAAAATGCGGGAATCAATGATTTTTGTGTTTATGGTTGTTTTGATTGAAGTCAAGTATCATTTTAAGCCCCAATATATGTTTAGGGATGGTCAAAACTACATAATTTTAATCAACAATAAATTCTGTAATTAATACTTTGTGCATCGGAAAATAGGTCGGAATGTCTCCTCATAAATAATTACAGCAAAGAAAATATCACCCCATAATTATTTATCAAAATATAGGGCCCTTAAAATAATTATATCAAAATATGATGACCTATAGTTGTTTTTTGATTTGACTCAAATTTAGATATGTCTGAATTGTCCAACCCAAAAAAATCAAGCCCAAATATCAATTTCTCGTCTAATTTTTGACATTGACCGACCCGAATTTGACCCGAACCCGAATTTTCGCCAATGTTAACAATTCATAAATGTGACTAACACAAATTATTTTACAGCTTGTTTTCTAGCTTGTAGAAATCAATGCCAGGGGGCCTCAGCTTGGCAGCCATGCTATCTACATTGCGTTTCATGTTGCCAACAATGTTTATGTGTGAATTGTCCCTGTATACATAGTTGTGAGATCCTCCGTGAAAAATCATTGATCCCCTAAATATTTTAAACATAAAATTAGGAGTTTGTTCTTTGCTCATGCCCAAAAACTATTTTAGTATTATATAATGTTTAACGTTTAATAAAAATGAGAATATCATATTAATGATGTTTGAGGAGCATTCTTCTATCAGTTCTTGAATTATTTTATTGGAAAACTTTGATGATTAAACACTTTTTCAAATACTAGTTTGGACAACACGTGCTAACCCAATAACTACTCATATAATAATGAATAGAAATTTGATATGTAACATGAAATTAAAATTCAATTAAATTTGAAAGCGATTGAGCAAAACTCTCTATATATATATAATCAGAATCCTTTTTCGGTTGGAATTGCTCGTCAAACGTCCTACATTAAGTCGATAATAGAACACTAGGTAGTTTTTGGAAGAATTTTCCATACAATATTGTCAAAAGGCTTCATGCAACTTCATCAAAGAAACCTTATTGTTGAAATTTGGGCCTTAAATACAGTCATATTTAATGGGTATTGAAATTTGGGCCTAAACAGTCATATTTAATGGGCCTCAGCAACCCATAGGGTTTAACCTAAGAGAATAATGATCTATATACAGCTAGGCTAATTTAAGTTAACATGCGAATTATGGTGATAATCTGTGGCCTCCATTCTCTTGGTCTCTCTATCTTCACATTAAGAACTCATCAAGTTATTTATAGGCAGATAACGACATAAAAATTCTTCTGCTTTCACACAAAGGTTAATCCAAATTCTTAGAGCTGGCAAAATTTTGTCGGATCCGAAACCTTGAATTATCCGACTTGGAAAAACCGGGTCTATACATAGATTTTTCTTTCAAACTTTGATATTGACCGAATTGGCCTAACATCCAGACATAATATTTCTCTTTTTTTAATTGTCTAAACCCAATTTTAACCCAATTTAGCTCTATTCGACTCGGTCTGACCCGAATAGAAATCGAATCTGAACATAAATTTATTGTTAGAATTTTGACATTGACCAAATTTGACAGACCTAAATTTATTCGGATCCGAATTTTTGTTGATGGAGGTCCATCTACACCAGCATTGCTCATGGACATTCCAAGGGACCAAGGGAGGACTTTCTGTCTTGAGAGTTTCAGCAGGCCTTTTACAAGCTTGGACCTGGTTGGAAACTCAGGAGGGATTAAGTCTTTCCTTTAGCAAGCCGGGAGAGCCATGACAGATAGGACCTAGGGGAGTTTTGAAGCATTGAAGAGCAGCAAGTTGATCACTCTTGGAGCCTGTGCAAAGGGCAGCTTTGGCCTTAGAACCAAAGTCCAATTGAAGCAATTGGACCTTGGCAGAACCTCAACCTGTGAAATCAGGGTTCAAGTCCGTGTCAAGGTCAAATGCAGGTTGCAGAAGACATGGCAATGGCATTTAGTGGCTTCTATGTAGTCTTTGGCTCAAGTATGTGCACTGATCGAGGAGTGTAAGTGTATGCTGTTTCAGGACATCTGCTACAGCCAATTTGCTTAGACAATGCAAGAACATCAAGCAGTTGGACAGTTTTGGTATTTCCAGCAATGACAAGGTCATTTGGTCTTTTCCCCTTTAATGATCGAGTGCCTTTGATAGTTAATATGTTCAGCTATTCTCAGCAGCCAAAGAAGATTTAAATAACTCAGTGGAAGCATGACTAAGGCAGAAGGAAGCAGCTGCTGGCCCAATCAGGACCAGCCATCAACTTTTGTTTTTATTTTGCTGTTTTCTTAATGTAATCTGATGTAATTATGTATTGTATTAGTTTTAAGCAGCTTACTTATGTATATTAAGCTAGCTTAGACATAGATTAGAGGTTTCTTTATACTTAGGAAACCTTAATCTAAGTAGATAACCAACTGCTTGCTTAAAGTGGCAGATATAAGCAAAGCTCCTGTGTAATTTTGATCATTATGAGTGAATGATATGAGAAACCAGTCGAGCTTGCTCCTGTGGGTCCGTGAGTGCCTCTAAATTCATCAATTCTTTCTACTTGTTTGTAACTAAGCTTTGGCAAGCTTAACAGGTGTTAAGTAGAGCTCAGATTGTGTCCTGGTGGTGTGGACTGTATCCAGAACATAGCCTGAGTCTTGCCCTTGTGCATCCTGCTGTGGTGTGGTCTGTATCAGTTGGATTCATAGGTTTCCTATCTTTCTTTATTTGTTTTTCACTCCTTGATGCTTTTCCATCCCTAGGAAAAGCTTGGTGATAACAAACAAGGTCAGGGAGGGCCTTTGGTGTAGTCCAGGCCAACGCACTCTAAGTGGTTTTGGTTTGGACGTACATCATTTGTCAATGGTGCTCGTTCTTCCTTACATATACAAACAAGATAAGAATACAAAGAATTCTTTTTAAGCACATATTGATACTGTATTACAACATTATTGCCACTATTTGAAAGAATGCTGACTAAAACAATAACTTCTATATGCTCTAAAATGAATCAACAAATGAACAAATCATCACTACACAAACATACATACATACATTCCTAGAAGAACTACCACCAAATTCACTGAATCATCATCATCTCTTCCAACTGCTGCACAACATAGCATGCATCAGGCCTTGCATCAGGGGAAGGATCAACCAAATGCAATGCTAACTTCAACATATTCAACATCTGATCTCCTACATTATCTTCACCACCATCATCCCTCCTCCTCATCATAATCTCCAAACCGAACACCTCGGTCGTTGTCTCCTCCTTCACCGTGGAAGCCACCCACTGCGGTAAATCCGACCCTTCTTCACCCGGGGATTTCCCTATCAGAAGCTCGAGGATCGTCACCCCGAGGCTGTAGATGTCAGTTTTTGTCCTAGGGTTCTTCGTCGACGACAGCTCGGGTCCGTACTACAAGCTCTAAAAGAGGCACTCCAACCCACCACCAAGAACATTCAAAGAAAAAGAGAGAGAGATTTGAGAGAAAAGGTTTTACAAATATCCAAAGTTTTTCATTCCAATTGTCTAAATTTTTCCAAGAGAGCCAATATAATATATGTGGGGAGGGAGAAAGACAACAGCTGAAAAAATGAGAAAAAAATGTCATCAAGGTTAGGCGCGGCTGGCACCTCCGAAGGCGCAGCCAACTTCCTAATCCAGAAAGTTGGGATGGGACGACAAGGTGAGGCGCGACTGGTGCCATCCACGCGTAGCCAGCGCCTACAAGGGCCCGCCGACTTCCAACGTGCATAGCTTCTTTATTTTAACTCCGATTTGATCATATAATATATTGACGGAAAGCTCTCGGTATATGCTATAAGTTCACCAATTTTCATAGTCATCGAAGTTATATAGAAGTAATTGTAATCAAAAGAGTGAAAACATGTCATTTCTTATTGTCTAATTTTGCCCAAAACATGATATTCTTCAACTTGCTCCTCTTGGCTTGGTCTTGTTCTCTCATGAATTCTTCCTAGCCTTCATCCATGCCCAATACTGAGCCCTTTATTTGAAAATGGACCAGACCTCGAGCCGGGGATTATTGGTGCCGATGTCGACCTAGCCCGAAGTCTTCAAGTGGGCTTGGGGATGGCCCAAGACACCACAAGAGTTCGGGAAGGACCCTCATTGAACACCCGAAAGAACTTGAGGATGATGTGGAGATCGACCGTCCATGACGTCACCCGATTCTCTTCCAACGGGGTCGAGAAACTCACATTAAGGTTGCGGAGAGCTCGGGAGGGGACCAGATCAAATTCTAACGTTTTATCTCGGCAAGGGTTGTGATATTATATTTAAGTAAAATGTGAAAATTAGATAGAAATGGTCTAAAGGAACTGAAAATAATAATCTGAACTTACAACTTTATTATAAGTGAGTTGAACTTTAACTCCTATTATTTTAGTATCGACCATCTAGTTGAGCTTGTCGGAAGCAATGACGACATTACACGTAGAACTTTTTGCCGCTAAAAAAAATGTTAAAATTAAAGTGTGCCCCACATGTAATATCGGTACTAGCACGTCATTTTCCCAAGGTGTTAAACTAAGTAGTGGACACCGTGTCAAAGTTCAGTTTATCCATAACAAAATTGTAACTTCGGGTGATTTTTCCTAGTACCCCAAAGTACGTTTTTTCCCCAATTTCCATTTGGTTACCTATATATGACACATAAATTTTCTTGGTAATTGGTAATTTAATATTATGAGTACTATTTTACTCCTTCCTTCTCATATTATCTTGTCCTATATTAATGGTGTCATGTCTTCCATGTCTATTGTTAGGAAAGTGTCCTAAAATCACCAAATCTCTTGATCTCACAATTATTTGTTTCCTAATTGTATTAGGATATTATTTAGGTTTCCTTATTGTGTTGGGTTTCCTAATTGTATTAGATTCTAAATCTATTTGGAGTGGGAGTCAAGTTAGGTTATAGGGAGTTCTCCCTATAAATAGGGTGCATGTTTCTCCACCAAAAATTATCATCAGAAAACGCAGAGAGCTAGAGAGAGAGAAAATATTGAGAGAGAAAGGGGTCTCACCAATATTTTCCCCAGTGTATCCTGAGAGATTGTGAGTTGAGTGTTGAGAGATTTTTATTGTAATCTCCTTTGTGGATCGCATCACACCCTGTGATAGTGATCAGGTTGTACTCCTTCTTTCTCATAGTGGATTATTTTACGTTTGTCGCCGTCAGTGGGTTTTTCTCAGTTCTTGGTTTCCACGTAATGCAGTGTTTGATTTTATCGCTTATTTTTCGTTCCTAAATTTTGTCGTAATATCCGTCATCTCGTTTTCGATTCTATTATTAACTTCCGTTGTTACCTTGCTACTCACTTTTCTCTAACAAGTGGTATCAGAGCAAGGTGGAGATGGCTTCGATCATGAAGTGCGATATTCCAAAATTTGATGGAACGAGGAGTTTTACTATGTGGAGACTGCAGATGAAGGCGGTCCTGATTCAGCACGGGTTATGGGATGTAATTGAGTATCCCGACACGAAGACTGATGCGACAATGAGCGATGATGAATTCCAAAAACTCCAGAAGGATATCAAGGGGAATCTGACTCCAAGGGAGTGGAAGAAGCTTGAAGATAAGACTCTGGCAGGGATTCAGCTGTGTTTGGCAGAGCACATTCAGAGAGAGGTGATGCATATCGAGAAACCTCGGGTGCTCTGGACCAAACTGGAAAAGCTGTACATGTCGAAGAGTCGTGCAAACAAGTACCGAATGAAGGAGAAATTCTACAGGTTGAAGATGCCCCAAGGTACTTCTATTCAGGCACATCTTAGTGAATTTGATTCTATTATTACTGAATTGGAATCAATGGATATAAAACACACTGATGAGGATAAGACTTTTCATTTAATTCTGTCCCTACCTGCATCACATAAACAATTTAAGGAAATCATGTTGTATGGGAATCGTGGTGACCTTAACCTTAGTGAAGTAAAGGCTAGTTTACTGTCTAAGGAGAAACTTGATACCGATGGTGATGACCAGGGTGGTGATGCTATGGTTGTAAGGGGTAGAAATGCTGAACGTAAGGGAAACGGGTCTAGAGGGAGGTCTAAACACCGTTCAAAGTCTAGGAATCCTCACAAGAATAAGAAGTGTAACTACTGTAGTAAGATGGGGCATATAGAGAGAGATTGTTGGGCAAAACAGAGAGACCAGAAGCAGGAGGATAAGGATAATCACACCAAACCTGGTACCTCAAACTGCGTAGAGTCCGAGTCAGATGGTGATGGGTTTGCAGTTATGGATGATGCCTTGGCTACCACATCGAGTAGGATAGCTAGAGATGAGTGGGTTCTTGACACGGGGTGCACCTATCATATGTGTCCTCATAAGGACTGGTTCGAGTCTTATGAGAGTGTTGACACTGGGGTCGTAGTCATGGATAACGACACAGCCTGCAAGGTTGCAGGAATCGGTAGCATCAAAATCAAGACTCATGATGGCATCGTTAGAACTCTCAAGGAGGTTCGTCATATCCCTAACATGACTCGAAATTTAATTTCTTTGGGTACTCTTGAAGCTAACTGCAGTACAAAGGAGAAGATGGTGTTTTGAAAGTGCAGGGTTCCATGGTTCTTATGAAGGGAATCGGGAAGGGCGATCTATACATCTGCAGGGTCTACAAGGACAAAGATCTGCGGCGATCCTAAATCTTGATGAGTCCGACAGCACAAAACTGTGGCACATGAGACTAGGCCACATGGGCGAGAAGAGAATGTCAATGTTGAGAAAGAAGGGATATCTTGAAGGCGCAAAGATCGGCAAGTTGGAGTTTTGCGATCACTGTGTCTACGGGAAACAGAAGAGGGTTAGCTTTTCAAGGGCTAAACATACAACAGCAGGGATCCTTGATTATATTCATTCAGATTTGTGGGGTCCTGCTAGAGTGCCATCACGGTGTGGCGCTACATGTTGACATTCGTGGATGACTTCTCGAGGAAGACTTGGGTTTATTTCCTGCGGCACAAGAATGAGGCATTCTCATATTTCAAGAAGTTCAAAGCTTTGGTGGAGAACCAGACAGGCAGGAAAATCAAGAAACTCGGGGTGACAATGGGTTGGAGTTTGTTGATTACGAATTTCTTGGTCTGCGAGGAGCATGGGATTGCGAGGCATCGAACCTTGGTGGGTAAGCCTCAAGAAAGCGGGTAGCCGAGAGAATCAACAGACACTCTTGGAGAAAGCCCGCCGCATGCTCGAATGCGGGGCTTTGGAAGAACAAATCGTTCTAGCGGTGATATCTCTGCTGCTACTGTGAACAGATCACCTCATGCCTCTATCGAATACGATTCGGAGGAAGTATGGACAGTAATCGATTAATTATTCTAATTTGAGAATTTTTGGATGTCTGTATATGTCCATGTGAATGATGGGAAGTCGCTGTTTCCCGAGTACGTTAAATGCATGTTTCTAGGTTACGTCCGAGTCTAAGGGATATAGAATGTGGTGTCTGATTTGATGAAAGTTATTCATCTAGAGATGTAACCTTTAATGAAAGCGCTATGTTATCCGGAATGGAATCTCTGGTACTTGATGATGCAGAAATCGGGAGAAGGATGCGGGAAGAATGGTGTTCGAGTGGAGCGAGGCTCAGAGTGGCTGGAACTGCAATCGAGCAAACCATCGATGCTCTGAACCAACTCAGGTTGATGAGCCTGAGATTGAGACGAATGTTCCTCAGGTGGAGGAACAACCATGCATTGCTAGAGATCGTCCCAGGAGGGAGATCAGGAGACCAGTGCGATATACTGAAGAAGATGATGCTATGATTGCTTATGCGCTGAGTGTTGCAGAGGAGACTCCTGAAGGTGCTGAACCTTCTACCTATAAGGAGGCCATCTCTTGTCCGAATGCCTCAAATTGGATAGGAGCTATGCAAGAGGAGATGGAGAGTCTGCAGAAAAATCATACATGGGAGCTATGTGAGTTGCTTAAAGGGCGACGAGCTCTTACTGCGAAGTGGGTGTACAAGAGAAAGGAAGGTATCCCTAGTGTAGAAAGTGTAAGGTGGAAGGCCATATTAGTGGTAAGGGGTTGCAACCAGAAAGAAGGAATCGACTACAACGAAGTATTCTCGCCAGTCGTGAGGCATACGTCGATCCGCACCTTGCTTGCCTTTGTTGCTCTATTTGATTTGGAGTTGGAGCAACTTGATGTCAAACGACTTTCCTCCATGGCGAGTTGGAGGAGGAAATATATATGAGGCGACGAGAGGTTTCATCGTTCTGGTAGCGAGAGCAATGTATGCAGATTAAGGAAGTCCTTGTATGGACTTAAACAGGCACCCAGGCAGTGGTACAAAAGGTTTGATACCTTTATGGTAGGGCAAGGGTACATAAGAAGTCACTATGATAATTATGTGTATTACAGGCAATTTGAAGAAAGGTCTTTCATTTATTTATTATTGTATGTGGATGACATGTTGATAGCCTCGAGGGACATGTCACTAATAAAGAAGCTGAAATCCCAACTCAACCAGGAGTTTGAGATGAAAGACCTCGGAGCGGCGAAGAAGATTTTGGGTATGGAGATCCAAAGGGATAGAAAGGCAGGGAAGTTGTTCCTGTCTCAGAAGAAATATCTGGAGAAGGTGTTGGACAGATTCAACATGAGAAATTGTAGCGATTTCAACTCCTTTATTGCACACTTGAGTTATGCAGTGAAGCTGTCCTAAATCTGATTTGGAGGTAAGGAGGATGTCTAATATTCCCTATGCTAGTGCAATTGGTAGTTTGATGTATGCTATGGTGTGTACTAGACCTGACCTATCCCACGCAGTTAGTGTGGTGAGTAGATATATGTAGAATCCAGGGAAGGAGCATTGGGAAGGAGTGAAGTGGATCCTTCGCTATGTGAAGGGTACTTTGGAGAAGGGCATCCTGTATGATAGAGGTAGTGCTGCAACGTCTGATGTTGCAGGTTATGTTGATGCTGATTATGGTGGAGATCTGGATAGGAGACGCTCAATTTCAGGGTATGTGTTCGTCATGTGTGGAGGAGCAATAACTAAGGAGTGAAGGAGGCCATCTGGTTGAGGGGATTGGTCATGGAGCTTGGAGTACCACAGGGCGAGACTGTGGTTTATTCAGACAGTCAGAGTGCTATACATCTGACAAAGAATGACACTTATCATTCGAAGACCAAGCATATAAGCGTCAGGTATCACTTCATCAGAGATACAGTTGCTGCAGGAGAGATCGTGGTGAAGAAGGTTCATACCGATAATCCTGCAAACATGTTAACCAAGCCTCTATCTATAGCTAAGTTCGAACATTGTTTGGACTTAGTTGGTGTTCTAAGCATGTGAGAGCCCTGCGGGGCCACGCCCTGCGGAGGGGCGTGTTGATGGCGACAGTCAAGATGTTTATCTGGACCGATGATTCGTTGAT
The DNA here is from genome assembly GCA_029582165.1 of Portulaca oleracea. Classification (NCBI taxonomy): domain Eukaryota; kingdom Viridiplantae; phylum Streptophyta; class Magnoliopsida; order Caryophyllales; family Portulacaceae; genus Portulaca; species Portulaca oleracea. The sequence continues at coordinate 9,272,301 of CM055893.1, forward strand.
TTTTAGTCCAAGGTGGAGTTTGTTAGGAAAGTTTCCTAAAATCACCAAATCTCTTGATCTCACAATTATTTTTTTCCTAATTGTATTAGGATATTATTTAGGTTTCCTTATTGTGTTGGGTTTCCTAATTGTATTAGATTCTAAATCTATTTGGAGTGGGAGTCAAGTTAGGTTATAGGGAGTTCTTCCTATAAATAGGGTGCATGTTTCTCCACCAAAAATTATCATCAGAAAACGCAGAGAGCTAGAGAGAGAGAAAATATTGAGAGAGAAAGGGGTCTCACCAATATTTTCCCCAGTGTATCCTGAGAGATTGTGAGTTGAGTGTTGAGAGATTGTTATTGTAATCTCCTTTGTGGATCGCATCACACCCTGTGATAGTGATCAGGTTGTACTCCTCCTTTCTCATAGTGGATTATTTTAAATTTTATGCCGTCAGTGGGTTTTTCTCCGAGTTCTTGGTTTCCCGTAATTACAGTGTTTGATTTTATCGCTTATTTTTCGTTCCTAAATTTTGTCGTAATATCCGTCATCTCGTTTTCGATTCTATTATTAACTTCCGCTGTTACCTTGCTACTCACTTTTCTCTAACATCTATTTTAATGGAAAAATTTGCATATAATATTTTATTAAAAAATTATAATATTATTCTCTCAAGATAGTATTTTTTTGGATTTTTGGATGATAATACACTAAACTTTAGGGGTATTGGACAATAATGCACTAAACTTTTTTTTAGACTCTAATACACTGAACTTTGAGGGTAATGGACAATAATGCACTCAGACCAATTCAGCTGGTGGTTGACGCGGTGCCTGTCCTACTTTGACGTGTCATTTTTCTTTTCTTTTTTCAAAAAAAATATTAGTCATCCTGTGCATGCTTATGTGTATTTTCTTACACGGCAAAAATTTTTTCTGAAAAAAATAGAAAAACGACACCTCAAAGTAGGACAACCACCAGCTGAATTGGTCTGAGTGCATTATTGTTTAATATCCTCAAAGTTCAGTGTATTAGAGTCCAAAAAAAAAATTCAGTGCATTATTGTCCAATATCCCTGAAGTTCAGTGTATTACCGTCCAATAATTTTTTTTTATTACAAAACTAATGATAGTACCTTTGTATAATAAAACATTACATATATTGAGACACTAATATCAAAATTTTAAAAATTTGTCTGACACGTAAATTTAGGTGAACGATAAAATAGAAAGGAGGGAATAATGCTTATCAATTCAAATAATACTTAGAAATTAATGTCTTGTACTGCAATTATAACGTCATTACATTTCGAAACTACCCCTCCATTCCTATTTATTTGTCTATTTAACTAATTTTTCTCATCCCTATTCATTTGTCATTTTACATTCCCAATATAATTTTTATCAATTTTATATTTATATTTTACATCTCTCATAATTATTTCTTACAATTTAAATAATAATTTTCTCCACAACTTTATGTGTTATGTTGTTTCCCGTGGACTACGTTAAAGCTAAGTTTATCCGCATTATTCACATTTCACCAACTTTACTACACCACTTGTTCTCTCCTTATCCATCTTACATATAATATATATTTCAAATTTATATATGTGACTAATGTGATTTGCTTTACTCGGACTACCTTATTAATTAAAAATTATTAAAATTATAAGTAATTTTCTACCATTTTCCACCATATATATCCACACTTTAAAACTTATCAACATTTATCCACATTATCCAAACTTTACCAACTTTCAATATATTACTTAGATATTTAATTGTTACTTGCATTATGGATTCTGCGTGATGTGTCACCTCCACGTAAGCAAAAACAGGCGTCATACATGTCGCTCATATAAGGTGAATAAGTTGAGAACAAATTGTAATGAGGATAAATTTAATCTTAACACAAAAAATAGAGTTGATTATTGTCAAATAAGATATTAATGTCGATCTATCATAATCCCCCCAAAAAATCCCATGATTATAATGAATGTGAAAATATCATATTATGGTGTGTGAATAGTTATCCCTTTAATTTGTATTGTTGATAATAAATCCAATATGATGCAATCCAATTAAATTAACTTTGAATACTACTCCTATATAAGAACTCCCAATTGTGTTTATGAAGAACAATTCATTCACAAGTTTTTTCATAAGAAATTTGGAGCTTACATACATCTAATTGAAATAAAGGATGGATCACAAAACAACCTCCGAACTACTACTCATGTTCTTGTTCGTGTCGATGCTAACATCAGAAGTGTCAATAGTAAGTTTTAAACATACAATATGTATTGTTGAAGTGCTATACATACATACATGCATGCATACATACATACATATATACATATAGATATGCTTACAAACTAATTTTCTGTACAAACTTTGTTAGAATAATTAGGCTAATCTAATCATATGTTTCTATACATTAATTTTATAATTTTAATTAAGATTTTTATTGAATAATTTCATGAAGATAAATATAAGTTTTTGAATCATAAATTACAAATTGCAATAATTTTAATATGTTTTCCTTTTTATTTCCTCTGAATTTAAAGCAGGCTCTAACAGTGGAAAAAAAAAGGTACGGAACACACATATCACAAGTTCTTTAGTATTACTTTGTCCAAATCAAATCATAAATTTTACTAATACAAAGTACAAACTATATTGTAGATTGTCCACATTTTTGTCAATTTGAATGCCTAAGGGCCGCAACTTTTAGGCCATGCATTGCACATTGTGTCCCATGTTGTAAGCTGTGTTCATGTGTGAATTGTCCCTGTATGCACAGTTGTGAAATGCTTCAAGGAAAACCATTGAGCCCCTGAATATTTTAGGCATAAAATTAAAAGTAGTTTAATAAAGATATATTAGTAGTATATTATATTCAATGTTTAATAAAATGATCATATCATATTAGTAATGTTTGAGGAGCATTCTTCTTTTATTTCTTTAATTATTCCATTGGAAATTTTTGACGGTTAACACTCTTTGAAATATTAGTCTACCAGCACATGCTCGCTCCACAATTATTCGTAGAAATTTAATATTCTAATAATGCAAAGAAATTTCATACATAACATGTAAAGTTAAATTAAATTTGAAATTAATTCAATTAGTCGATTATTTGATTTTGGAGAAAGCACTAAAGCTTTCTAAAGTAAATTAAAATCATATGATTTACTTGTAGAAACTAAATATTTTGTTTGGATTTTTCCTTATTATAATGTATGATATGAAATACAAGTTTAAAATGAATATCAAATTGTTGATTTAGAAACGAATGGTTTATAAGGCACATCGAAATTATGTTGCAAATTTATTAACACATAATCATAGGCTTTCAGTTTTATCTGAATAATTTTTTTGATGAAATAAGAGAACTATGTTAATTAGAAGTGAGAAATTCTAGGGAGAAGAAGAAAATATTATTGATTATGAGATGTATATTACAAAACCTATGAGAGAACACCAGTATATATAGAAGGGAAAAAGAAAGAAAATAAAGAAGACTCAAGACTCTAACTAACTAACTAATATATGGCTCGACTGACTTGCATACTGTAGGCTATTTTTTTGCCGAGCTGTTGTTATATTCTTCACATTCCCCCCCTCTGGAAAAATACTCACAAGACCCAGTTTTTCAGAGAGATAGTTGTGTTGTTTCTCTCTTAATGGCTTGGTCAATATATCTGCCAGTTGATCTTTTGAAGACACATGAGGAACACTGAGAAATCCTTCCATCAACTTATCCCTCGTATAGTGACAGTCTATGTTAAGGTGTTTGGTTCTTTCATGAAACACGGGGTTTTCAGCTATATGAACAGCTGCTTTATTGTGACAATATAGTGTAACTGGTAATTTTATTGCCACCTTCATATCCTGTATGAGATTAGCAACCCAAACAAGCTCAGAGGTTGTAGTAGACATGGCCCTATATTCTGCTTCAACAGTGGACTTAGCCATTGTATTCTGTTTCTTAGTCTTCCATAAGATCAAACTCTTGCCAAAGAAGATAACGTATCCAGTAAGAGATCTAGCAGTCATCTGGCAAGTTCCCCAGTCTGCATCACAGTGGGCCTTGAGAGAAAAATCAGGAACAGCTAGGAAGAAGAGGCCTTTATTTATAGTTCCTTTGAGATACCTCAGTACATGTAATGCAACATTATAATGTGAAGTTGTGGGAGCCTGCAAGAATTGGCTCAAATGTTGAACAGAATAGGAGATGTCTGGTCTTGTAAGTGTTAAGTATAAGAGTCTTCCAACTACTCTTCTGTATTTCTCAGGATCCTCAAGTAATTCTTCCATCTTCAAACAGCTTCAAGTCCTTTGGTAGGGGAAATTAGCAGGTTTTGCACCAGTCAAACCTGCATCAACCAAGATATCAGTTACATATTTTCTTTGATTCAATAAAGTTCCTACGTCTGATCTAGATATTTCAATCCCTAGGAAATACCTTGCTACACCTAAATCTTTAATTGTGAAAGTCTGATGTAAAAGATCCTTAAGATCTTTCCTTGTTCATCATTTCGAGTGATTAAAAGATCATCCACATAAACCAAAATAAATATGTTTTTATCTTGATTTCCTTTAATGAACAAAGAATAGTCATTTTTTGATTGACAAAAACCAGCTTTATGGAAAAATTTACTTAGCTCAATATTCCATTGCCTTGATTCTTGCTGCAATCCATAGAGGGATTTTTCTAGCTTGCAAACTTGACCTTCTGTGGCTTTATCATATCCTTATAGAGGTAGCATGTACACATCTTCTTCCAAATATCCATGAAGGAATGCATTGTTGATGTATAGCTGATGTAGGGGCCAATTTTGCATTGTTGATACAACAATGAATATCCTTACTGTGGTGAGTTTGGCCACTAGTGAGAAGGTGTGCTTGTAGTCTTCATCCTTGATCTGCTCAAAGCCTCTAATTACCAATCTTGCTTTATACCTTTCAATGCTTCCATCAGACCTAAATTTTACTTTATAAACCCACTTTGAAGATATGGCCTTCTTTCATGGAGGTAATTTTGTGAGCACCCAAGTAGCATTTTCCTCTAGGGCTTGCAACTCTTCCCTCATAGCCTTTTTCCATTATGGTATTTGAACAGCTTCTCTGTAACTCATGGGCTCTGGATTTTGCATTGTAGAAAGGAGAGACTTGACATATTTTGTGGAATAATGTTGGAAGTCTACTTTTCTGAATAATGGAAAAGTTGTTTCTTTTGTGCTTAGGAAATTGTAAGATTGTGAGGAGTTTGAATCTTTCTTTTGTGGCTGAATAAAATCCCTTAGCCAGGCAGGTTCATGTCTTTGCCTGTTTGACCTTCTTACACCAGCTGGAGACTCATTGCTTAATGTGTTATCACAGTCATGCCTTTGCCTGCTGGGTCTTGCTTCATTAATTGGGAATCCAATGCTTTTTGATGCATGGTCATTGTCAGAGTCAGGAACCTCTTCTGTGTTGGATGCTGTATCTGCATCAAAAAAGTAGGGTTCATCAGCAGGACGACAAAATTCACTAATTTGGTGTCCTTGAGATAGTTATTGATCATGTAAATAAAGATATGTCTCCCCTCTTGTTTCTTGTGTATGTCTTTTATCCATTTCCTCTTGTGAAGAGTCCAGAGACTTTGTGTCTTCACCTGCCACATTTTCATGACAGGACAAAGTATTGTCATCAAAATAAACATCACAAATATGAGAGAGATAGGAGATATCTTGATTTTCTTGGCTCTACTCTCAAACTTATCTTTCTCTCCTAATTTTACAGCATAGCAAAGACATCTTATTGTTCTTAAATCTATCAAATCTGGTTTATCATTGTAGAGCCTTTCAAAGGGACTTTGCCAATTTAGATTTTTCATGGGGAGTTTATTAATTATATAAGTTGTAGCTAAAACACATTCTCCCCAAAAAGACTCAGAAAAACCTACTTGAAGTCTGATGACCCTAGCAATGTCAAGGAGATGTCTGTGTTTCCTCTCCACTACTCCGTTCTGTTGAGGTTTTCTCACCATTGACCTTTGATGAAGAATGCCCTTTGATTCAAATAGGGAAACACAAGCATTCTGCAAAAATTCAGTCCCATTATCAGTTCTAATATACTTAACCTTTGTTTCAAACTGGGTTTCCACCATATTCAGAAATTTTTCAATGGCATTTAGAACTTGTTTTTTGTTTTGCAAGAGTTGTGTCCATGTGCACCTGCTAAAGTCATCAACAATTGTAATGAAGTACTTAGCTCCATTTATGTTAGGAATTCTATAGGGACCCCACAGGTCGATATGTATTAATTGGAATGCTTGAGAAGTTTTTATGAAACTTCTAGCAAAGGGCAATCTGTGAGACTTGGATAGAACACATATTTCACAAAAAAAAGGTATCATTATTTGAAATATTACAACCCTCAATGTGTTCCATTTTTAAAAGGGAAGTATGTCCTAGTCTAGAGTGCAAAATTTCTAAAGAAATGTCAGTTTTATTATAGTTCTTCTCTGACACTGCAGTCATAGTATTGTATGTGGGATCTTGTTTCTTCTTGATCTTGGACACTATTCTGTAAAGCCCTTGCTCCTCATTTGCAACAGCCAGTGTAGTCTTACTTAAAGGGTCCTGAAATAAATATTTGTTAGATAACACAATAACATATAAATTTTGATCCCTGAGAAGTTTGGTCACAGACAGCAGGTTATATTTAAAATCAGGAACATAAAGGACCTCATTGAGCTCTATTTTATCATTTAGTATGACTGTGCCAACTAGAGAATATCTCTTAAATAGTCCATCAGGCATGGTAACAAACACAGGTTTATCAAGTCTTTGTATGGATTTAAATAAAGAAAAGTCATAACTCATATAATCACTGGCTCCTGTATATACAATCCAAATACTTTCAAGGTGTTTCCCAGAATCATGCATGCAGGGCTCAGAGTTAGTTTTAATATTACCTGAAAAATGAGGGATGTACTTAATGCCAGATCCTCTTTCTGTTTGATCTTTGTCATTTTGCCTTTGCTTCTTGGCAAAATGTGCTGAGTGTTGTTTCTTATTTTGGTCAGAAAGGTTGCTTTGGTTCATCCTATAGACTTCTTGTGCCACCTGTTGGATTAACTTTGTATCTATTCGAGGAGCTTGGTCCATTCCTGTACTTAGTGGATCATCAATTTCTTCAGAAATTACATTAGCTGCAATCTTTCTCCCCATTCTTTTATCAAGCCACTCGGGATATCCAATGAGCTTGAAGCATTGGTCCTTCTCATGTCCATGTTTCTGACAGTAGGTGCAGTACTTGTTGGCCTTTTCTTTCTTGGAATCTCTTCTAGGTGGAGGTCTTGAGCTGGAACTTGCAGCAAGAGCTTGAACATTGTCAAGGGAGCTTGATCCAGATATTTCTGCCTTGCCTTGTCTAGGGATACATGCAGCAAATTCCCCATTATAATTGATGCCTCCTAAAGCAATTTTTTGGCTTTCAGCTCTCTGAACCAGAGAATAGGCCTTGTTGACGGTAGGTAAAGGATCCATCAACAAGATTTAACTTCTAACACTGTCAAAATAATCGTTGAGATGCATCAAGAATTGCACCAACTTTCTTCTTTGTTCCATTTCAAAAGAAACCTTGATATGTGGGAAGGTTGGGGAGTAGGTACATGTAGGTACTTCAGACATTTCATTTAGTTCATCCCATAGTTTCTTCAATTTTGTATAGTACACAACCACTGTATTCTTGCCTTGGAAGAGTTTAGAAATATCCTTCTCAAGATGAAACAAGAGAGGGCCATTGCTTTGGCCAAATCTTTCTGTGAGCTCCATCCATAGCTCTCTAGTTGTGTTGACATAAAGAAAGGACTCAGAGAGGTCAGGAATCATACAGTTGAGCAACCAATTGATGACCATGTTGTCACATTTATCTCACTGGTTTGATAGGGATGCTTGGGTGGGTCTTGAACATTCTCCGGTGATCAAAACCAAGCTTTACCTTGGTCTTGAGGGCAATCTTGATTGCTCTTGCCCATTTATGGAAATTGTTTCCAGAAAACTTGATTGAGATGATCTGAAGCCCTGGGTGATATGAGCTCTGGAGGTGAAGAGGGTCGTTGTTGTAGAGTTCTTCATCCATCATCTTGATTTTTGACTGATTAATGCTGGTCTCCACATCTCCTGATGATTCCTCTCCCTCGACTGCCATATCTTCCTCAAAGTTTAAGGTTTCTGCCCCAGCTCCTGAACATCAACTAAAGAATCTCAGGACGGCTTTGCAGACAGGAAGATAAGCAAGACTTCAGATGAGAGCACTATGGCTCTGATACCATGAGAAATTCTAGGGAGAAGAAGAAAATATTATTGATTATGAGATGTATATTACAAAACCTATGAGAGAACACCAGTATATATAGAAGGGAAAAAGAAAGAAAATAAAGAAGACTCAAGACTCTAACTAACTAACTAATATATAGCTCGACTGACTTGCATACTGTCGGCTATTTTCTTGCTGAGCCGTTGTATATTCTTCACAAGAAGTCATATAATATCCACGACAAAAACTATCTAACGAGAAAAACAAAATGTAAATCAACAACAAATTCTTATCTCCAAATTGTTAATTCTTAATATATTGTCGACGTGACTTCATTGGGTCTTTCCCAAACTCCAACACATTTATTGCTCTAAATTTAATTTGTAGCATCTTCTTGACACTTCTTATAGGTTTATGAACTAAATTATGAGTGAATAAGAAGTATTGTCATAAACCTATAATAAAATATAATAATATCAATAATGAGTATATAATTAGATTTGAAAATCATATAGATAAGCTCATCACTTGTTTCTTAATTACCTCCATAGATATAATTAAGGATATTTAAAAGGTCTTTGTAATAAAATAGAATCATCTACACAAGTTAATACTTTGGACAATGAAAAAATTATAAAGTTAGGTAAAAGTAAGTACTAGAACAATAATGTTATTTATTGTCAATATGAACAAAAATTGTCTATATGTAAGCACTTTATGTAATTCACATTGACAATTTCCAACATCCCCTATCCTATCTCCAAGCCTTTATTGATAACTTCAAAAGACATTATGAATTAAACAAATTGTTACATTCATGATCATGGATTATGATCTCAGTCACAAATTCTCAATATATAACAATCTTTAATGAAGTTGTCTAAAGACCTTCCTTTCGATTGAATCCGTACTTAGACCCTTGTTTTGCACTGCATAGAGCTCTCCCTGCCTTATGAATTGTCCATTCAAGATTAATGGATATGGCTTAGTCTCCATCAGCGTAGGAGAATCGAACTGGTTTCTTTGACGAGCTAACGCAATCTTGGCAAGATGAACCTCCTGATTAGTTGGTTTATACCCCAAACCAAAGCGACAACAGTAAGTAGAGGTAGAAAACTGCGGCGCAACCCTGTCTGGTTTCTTCCCTAAAGACATTCCCGAGAAATACCCCTGTCTTCTTATAATAGCATGAATCTTCAGGTTAGAGTAAGAAGCGAAATCAAAGGGTGCTTCGTCCTGTATAACAGCGATCATCTCAAAATTGTGAAGTTTCACATCAGTAGAGGTGTGCTCTACTTCCAATACTGGCTGTTTGGGTTCGAACGTCCCAGAGATCGTCCCTACCGAAAGGGTGACCACTTGATTTTGTATAACCATCTTCACCTTTTGATGCAGTGTTGAAGCCACGACGTTATAGTTGTGCAGCCATGGGTGTCCCAACAGCAGGTTAAAAGCAGCAGGAATATCCAGTACCATGAATTCCACATTTTGAGCGATGTGGTCAAAGGTGATAGGCAACGTCACCGTTCCTAACGACTTTCGAGGGGTGTTATCATATGCCCGAAGTAACACAGCATCTTGAGCCAGTTGGCTCTTTCGGACCCCTAGCTTGGCAGCAGTTCCCCCAGGACAAACATTCACAGCGGAACCATTATCCACCAAAATCAATGGAATCACTTTATTAGAGCAAAGTGCGATTAAGTACAAGGCTTTATTATGATTCATTCCAGACACAGGTAGATCCTCATCACTAAAAGTAATGGCACCCTGGCTAGCGGCGACATGTGAGACCAAGGCTTCTGGAGTTGTGGAGGTAGGAATGATGGCATTCTAGAGAGCCCCCAGTACAAGTTCTCTGTGCGGCTTAGAAGCACATTTCAATTTCCAGATTGACACATTCACCACAGTCTATTTCATTTACGTAAGAACAGCATCCTCGGGAGTGGCAGGTACTTCTGTTCTCGTAGGACTTGGATTTGATGGAGGAGCCTCAAGTTCAGCCCTCGCCTGGTTATGCCTTCCCGACCTAGTTAAGAACACTGTACTAGGTGGAGCCTCTTCTTCCTTATCGGACCAGAAATCATCATTAGGACCTTCTTCATACACGTCTTCTTCGTCACTAACCCAAATTCCGTTGACAGTAAAGGCCGTCAAATCTTCAGGAAGGAGTGCAGGTGCTCCTTCGTCGGTGATACATTCAGATGGATCATAAGTGCCCTCTCCCACGAAAATGACATGATTTGGGAGAGGATTGCTTTTGCTATTGGGTTTACTTGCAGCTTTGGGCATTGGCAACGCCCCAGAATGAATCATCTTCTCAATCTGATTTTTGAGCGTCCATCATCGCTCGGTGTCATGACCTCTGGTCCAGTGATACTTGCAGTAAGCATTGTTGTTCCATCCTAGTCCCTTAGTCTTAGGTTCAGGTCTAGGTACTGGCAACTGGATCTTGTTTGATTTTAGCAACCGGTCCAAAGCCTTGGCATAAGTCATATCAAGTGGGGTATATGAGTCGTATTGGAAGTAGGTCGTCTTCGGAGGCGGACCACGATTCACATTCTGTACAAAGCTTGTCTCAGCCACCTTAGGAACATTGGTGGGCATTCTTCCCACATGGTTGCCCTTCCAATTCTGGGACGCAGCGGTCCTTTCCTTGCGTGCCTCTAGCGTAGGACATAACTTCTTCAAGTACTCAAAACTCTCAACCACATGAAAGTCTAATTGTTGCGCCAGACTTGGTTTTAACCCAAGGACAAATGTGTCTAACTGCATTTCTGTGGGAATAATGCTAGTCACCTGAGATAGCTTAGCATGCCATCTCTCATAGTAGGCCGTGAACGACTCATTTTCTCCTTGTTGAATAGCCATGATGTCTGTTAGAGTTACCTTATCTTTCTGGATTTTACTATAGTGCTCGATGAACGCCCTACGCAAAGCTGTCCAATCTCCTCGTACCTTCAGAGGAAGGGTGTAATACCAATTTAATGCTTCATCATTCAGTGATGACAGGAAGACTTGTTTGTAATGCTCGGTAGTGACACCTTGGAGCGGCATCACTCGGTTGAATTCCCACACATGATGGGTTGGATTCTCAGATGGGTAGAACTTCTTCTGCGGAATATCCATCTTCCCTACTATATTAGCATTGATTTCAGCGGGTGGCTCGAACTCGATGAACTGATTGGTGAAAGTCGGCATCTGGCTCACAGCATCCTTGAACACATTCAGTTGAGCCTTTATATCTTGGATGACAGGGTCATCGCGTAACTCAGCCTTGATCGGGACAGTTTGAGGAATAGTCACTGACGGTGGTGGCCTTGGTGTTAAATCATCAGACAACTCAATGACCACTCCAGCATTGGAACTTTCCCCTATCTTTCCTTTGCCTTTGTCACCCGTAGGGTTAGGAAGGACTTCCATGGCACCTTCATCATTGTCTGCCATTCCCACTCGCATGTTGATACATTGTACAGCTTCCAAAACACCATTCAGGGTTTCTTGTTGTTGCTCTATACGAGTGTTTTGCTTCTCGATGAGTTCTCGTTGTCGAGCATGTGCTCATCGACTTTCCTCTCTTGATGTAAGGCAGCAAAAGTGATTGAGCCCTAAACTTGCTTGAATTTCTCCTCAAGAAGTTTGACTAAGGCCTCTTGGACCTGGTTGTCCCCGTGGTTCTCTTCGGCAGACATGTCAAATTGCAGACGACGGGAGGTTTTGGACCTGGGTGCTGACGGAATGAAGACTGGGTTAAGGATCAGGCGACCTGTTGGGTTGTGGATCCAAGCTAGACTCGGGTCTTCTATGTTGACTACAGCAAAACCACACACAGTTTAGAGATTGACCTTTTATTGACCCCAAAAACCTGACCTGATGAATGCATGACCTAGCAGACCTACATGGGACTTACTAATATGCACGATCTATATGCTGACTGGACCAGGTGACTCACCCGGGACACGGGTTTGCATGAACCTAACTCTATATGATCCTAAAGACCAAACACAGCGAGTCAAGATTAAGTATAAGAGTACAAGTCAATGTTTCTCAATTCGGATAAGCCCCATCCATAGGCTGGCCATTTTAAGGAGAATCCGTAACTTAGACACCCTACTTGGACCAACTCAAGCCGTACTGATTATTATGCGGACTAGAATGATGATCAACGAGACTAACTTCCTGACGCTTTTCTATTTTGTTTTTATTTTAACCTACTTGTTTAGGAAAACGGATATCATAAAGGACTGGATAAAACCAACAACAAGTAAGTTATGATTAATTTATGGAATTAATTGATAAATCCAATATGGTTGGGCCTGACCACGGGCCGGCCATAAGTATGATGGATTCAAAAATTAATTCGATAAATTAATTTACTCGAACCTGGTGATCATTATGCAGTCTAAGACTTTACCCATTTTCTTTTGTTGGACTTTTAAGCAGATTTATTGGACCTTTGTTGAGAAAATGTTGTAAAGGGTCATATAGAATCATCAAAGGCAAGTTGAGTTTACTTTATGAACCAAGAGGATCAACCTTTATGGGTAAATGGGCCCAACCACTGGGTTAGCCATAACTTTTAAGGTTGAACTTCTTAGTTGGTAAACATGACTCTCCTCAGCCCAACGATTACTATATGGACTAGAACAACATTCCTAAACTTGGGTTGACTCTTTTACAACGAATTTAAACACGTAGCACATAGCATACATATGAACAAAGGGGTATCATAAACCAAGGCTCTATGTATAACAAGGTTTATTGGCTGGATAAGGCTTAACGGCTCATGTACTCGCCCCGGTGCATTCTTGTTGTAAAGGCAACTTGAATGTGTGGGGTGTTGCTCTTGGAGGCTTTAGTGGAGACCTCATAGAGTGATGCATGAATGGATGTGGTGACCAAGGCTCTCTCGGTATAAGTGCACCAATTGAGTATGGTCGGTCCGGCATCCCATGGGTTAATTTTGTGGTTTATAAAAAAAAACCTAATACCGTCGATTTATGTGCTCCTACGACATATTACATGTCAAGCGAGTGCCCCGGTATATGCAATGCATTATGCCTAAAAAAGAATGACTTAATAATATAAAGTAAAATTCATTTTCCTTCCAAAAGATTTAAAGCACACAAACTTTTTTCAAGTTTTACCCACTTTAGAATAACTCCCCAGTGGAGTCGCCAAAAATCCTGCGGACATTTTTCCTCGTCGTTCGGGCTTCCGAACATCCACGTTAGGATTGGGGGTGTGATTCGGTGATTTGTGCTGGGTTTTACCTTTGAAAACTCTTTAAGGAGATCTATCATACATTTCATGAATAATATTTTGTAAAATCACTTTCCCTTTACTTTATGCATTTTATGAGTCCTTGAATTAAATCTTTAAGAGTGAACATCCACTTGTTCCAAACTCTTTTAAATTTAACCCAATTTGCTCATTTAAATGTTAGGCTCGGAAGAAAGCAATTTATGCAAACATTATTTAGAAATATAAGAAAGAAAAACCCTAAAGTTGCATCTATACATTGTGAAACCATGTTAACCATAGTTTATGCAATCCTCGATGTGTTTTAATTCGAAATGGGAGTCGTCACCCGACATTTTAATGGAAAATCCAAGACAAAACCAAAAGGAAAATAAAGAAAGACTCCGCCTGCGAAACCCAAGAATGGATTCGGGGGTAAGGTTACGAACTCGAAAAGTAAACTTTAAGAGTTCGCCTCTCACAAAAGGAAAAACTATACTAAAAGTTTAAGAATGTGTTTTTAATAAGGTTTGGAAGGGAATTGAAGGAATACTTTATAAAATTACTTCATTGAATCATGCAACAAGAATGTAATATAAGATAAAAAAAAAGTACAAATATACACTTATTTACAAGAAAAGAAGAACAATTAAGAGCTTACATTGCTACTTTATGGGAAAAGACCTTGCCTAGCCTTTGAATGCTTGATGAATCCTCCTTGATGCCTTTATAATCCTCCTCTCCAAATGCCAAGATAATGATAGAAAAAGGTGGTGAAAAGATGGTAAGAAAAGGGTGATAAGAGGGGAATAATAAGACTTTTTTTTTTGGTTTTTAAGATGTATTTAGGCTAGGGTCTTTTGTGGAGTTTTTGGATAGATAGAGTAGGATATGTGTTTAGGCTTCTTGTGATGGAAGAATGAGGATTATGATGATGGAATAGGATGGTAAGAAAGATGATAGAAGTAGTGGATATAAGGATGTAGGAAGGATATAGTATAGAAGTATAAGAAGAAGTAGAGAGAGTTTAGAGAGAATTGAGAGATGAGAGAATGAAGTAGAGAGTGAATGAGTAAAGAGGGAGAAAGGATGATTTGATGAATGAGTTGATGAGTGAGTTGATGAGTGAAAATGACTTGGAGAAGGGTAGTATTTATAGGCTTAGGAGAGAGTTGAGATACATATGCATGCATGAACACACATAGTAATCTCCGGCTAGGCACAAAACACTAAGGCAGTAGGAGGGTGAATTTGGAGTGGACGACAACACGTGGTCAATTGACCACGTGTGGGTTGTGTGTGTAGGTCGGTCGGCCACTATGCCAGGGGGGAGGCATCAGCTTCGTCCATGCATGCATGGACGGTGGAGTGTGAAGCCAATCTGCCTAGGGAAATGCAGCTTCACACTGGACGGAGAGAGCATATATTATCTAGCTTTTGAGAGTGTTTTTGACTGCTTTTGTGAGGATTCGATCTCGCGACCTCTGGCGCTCGCTTTTAGGGTTTACATGGCTCCATTTTTATAAAAAATGTGCATATAGCTAGGACGGACCACATGTGATCATGCATGTGACTTTAGGTGAACAAAATACATGTAAAATGCATGCATTTATCGAACCTCTTTTTTTATTCCTTTCACTCTTCTTTTTATATTGTTTTATGCATCAAAATCCCAGTGTCTACATGCATGTAGTGGAAATGTTGTTGCTCTTTAGGTACTTGGCTACTTAGTTCCACATTTTCCAAATGATTTCCATTCTTACCTTAGGCTGAACCCCATTACAACCTTTTGAAAGTCTTCATGATTAGCATTTTTGCATGTTGTCCTCAGTGATGAAGAGTTGAGAGTCTTGTCAAGCTTATGGTGACTGTATACATTGGAATGCGTTTGAGTGAACCCTTGCATTTCTAAATACATTGAGAGGAGTGTTCCACTTTACCTAAAGTGAGGATCTACTAGCTTCACTAGCTCATCAATTGCTAAGGTGATACATGATTGTTTAGAGGTACAACATAGAGTGACTGGTTTTGTGTCTTGGTCTTATGCTCATAGTGTTGAAATAGAGTTTGCTTTGAAATAATTTTGACCTTATTGAGTCTCTATTATGCATCTCATTCTCATTGGACTTATTATCATGTGATATAAGGTCTCTTCCATTATTGATTAATCTTGCTCTTGAAGTCTCACACCTTCTTTTCTTCATGGCTTATCCTTGTAAACACTGGGGGCTTTCTCTTCCCCTTTGTCTTCCTTTCGAACTGGGGGCTTTCTCTTTCCCTCTGTCTTCTTTTCAATTGGGGGTTATCAGGATACAACTTATTTTGGCTTAGATTTCCTAACTACTACAGGTTGCATCCAAGGACCATTTTTTTCCTTTTGCTCACCTTTTAGCAGTCAATCTAGGGTGCCTATGAGTGGGCATTTCATTTCAATTCCTTCTCGTGGAACACGTCGGTCTTGTCACTTTCCTTCATGTTCATCGGATAGCAAGATCAAGCTCTACTATCCAGTAGCAGTAAGCTATAGATGTGGAAAAGTCCTAACAGATTTTTGTGAGGCTGAATGGAAAGCCCCTCGTAGATGTTCAAGAACAAATGTCCATCATCAACTCTGCTAGCAACATTTTACATAAGAACAACTTTTTTAAGCATGTTCATCACAAGTCAAGTCCATATAATCCCTCACGAATTTTTGGGGCAGTTGGATCGTTCAGATATTTTCATGGCAGTTTGCGTGGTCCACAATTTTGAAGAGAATTCCTCTGTTGATTGTATGATTGGACCACTTTTTCTAAGCATGTTCAATATAGGATCTAACACTAGAAGCCAAGCACTTGAACAGCTTTTACAAAAGCATGTTCACATATATCAATTTCGGCTTGGAGATGTGGGTTTTGTTGACACAACATCCTAACAAATTTCTCATTCATGAAGTTCTTACAGACTTTTGGTGGCTTATCACTCCTTGCATATTCATATATGATTTATGAAGCTTCAGCAAAACTAGACAGACTAAGGAAATTCTATGCCTTAAAGCAAGGTTAAATATAGCAACTGGTGACCGCAACCAGCAAACTATGCTTAAGTTATTAGCCACTGAATTATTAAGTTAGTAACTAAATACATACACTACCTTTTGAACTACGACGGCCTGATTCCACTCATGAAGTGGATACGTAGGAATCTTTTGAAGTCCGACCCAAATAATCAAACAAAAGTAGCTTCTTTCAAGTGATCTCTCAAAAGGATCTTATCTAATTTCCAGGCCGCGCTCAAGCAGGTTAAAGCAGAATCCTTGCAAAAATTTTCCTAACAGCTCTCGCGGACTTTATAACTCGTTGAGACTCAAACCTCTTTTCTTGTCGATTATTTAAGTCCGACTGAAGTCTTGGCAAATTCCATGTTGACATAGACCCTGTTCGGCAACGACGTTTGTGTTAGCTTTTAGGTTTTTAATATGTCAGAACGTCATTCTATCAAAATTTTAATGTTCGGTAAAATAGCGTTTTGTATTAATAAATAGCGTTTGAAGCTAAATACCCTTGACGATACTATGGGCAACGTCAAGCGAAGAGAGCAATGTTTGCTAAATTAGATTCCAACACTACCCTCTTATGCTTTTCTTAATTAAAAGACACTGATGCCTCCAATGGAATGGAGGTGATCTTCTGTAAACCCTAGGCCCAAAGGTACACAACACCCAAGGCAAATTTATCCAAGGTTTTACCTTTATCCCCCACCGCCAAAATGATGATGATGATGATTATGATGATGGTAATAATAATAATAATAATAATAATAATAATAATAATAATAATAATAATAATATTGTTATTAGTATTATTATTATTATTATTATTATTATTATTATTATTACAAATGATAATAAATATTGATAAAAAAATAACAACAATAATTATAGTTGTGTCCCTTTTGGTAATTTTTACATTTATCAGCTATTCCAACCACTAATTTTACCGAACACATTTTTTGCAAACAGCTATTTTGACTACTATCAGCTATCCGTTAATGTACAACAACTATCCGTTGTATCAACAGCTATACGCTGTATCAACAACTATCCGCTACTCAATTCGCTCTTTTTGCCGAATAGGGCCATAAGCTCTCGCGATTCCTTCCCGCCTGTCACGCGGGTGACCCGGGTTCGTTCCCCGGCAACGGCGCCATTTTTGTTACACTACTAGGGAGTACGGTTGTCGATCTCAGGGAGCTAGGTCTCACGTAAAACTAAGAGCAATGTCCTCTCGACTCAAGCAAATAACCAACATTGATGATTTGGACTCAAATAACATAATAAAAATGAAAAAGAACAAATATGGGTACAAGCCTCAGGCAAGGAATTCACCAACTAGCATGCCAATCATCATGAATTATGAACCTTACACTAATCATGCACACATCGGATTAGGGAATCGATTCGTTTCGAACCACCTAAGCCTTCTCTCGAAGCTCATTAAGCTAACTCAATTGTATTAGTTGTTGTTCTCACACAAACTAAAACAAAGGAATTACAAGATACTGATTTTTCCCTTAATTACAGCCTAAATTATTCTCATATCTGAGTTGTAATCATCGAAACAAGTTGCATTAGGCCTAAATTCCTTTTCTCAAAGGTAACATAAACCCTAATTAGCCCAAGATGGGACTCTCTCGAGCCTCACATCAACAACACCTAGCAACTTGAAAGAAATTCGATAAACAAGCATGAATTTGTGCGGGGATAAAAATTATGCTTAATTACACAACCATGAACAAACCCAAGCAAAGAAGAGAGAAGAGAA
The DNA here is from genome assembly GCA_029582165.1 of Portulaca oleracea. Classification (NCBI taxonomy): domain Eukaryota; kingdom Viridiplantae; phylum Streptophyta; class Magnoliopsida; order Caryophyllales; family Portulacaceae; genus Portulaca; species Portulaca oleracea. The sequence continues at coordinate 9,290,635 of CM055893.1, forward strand.
ATTGATACCAATCTTGAGATTAATCGGTAATTGGAATCCAAAAGTAATAATCTTCAATGCCAAATTCACTAATTACTTCCAAGTATTCCCAAGAGGACCCTCCTAAGAACCCTGGAAAACTTTCATGAAAAAAACTAGATAACATATCCATCGTCTTTCAAACAATAAAAACACAAATTCGTCATTCTGGGGTTTTGACACGGGTGGGTGTGCCAATTGGCACGGGTGCCCGTGCCAAACCCAAAAAACTGCATTTTCGCTAATGATAATGTGTGTTAGCTAGAAAACTTCAAAGATCTCCCCCTTAGGTTGTGCTAGCTTGCATAGTTGCTCACAACACTTCCTTTGGGTTCTCTCACACACCGTCTTCATCCCGACTTCTACACTTTACTTGCCAAGATCCCAAGATTTTTGCTATTTCACCCAAAATTTGCCTACAATTCAACAAGATTCATTACATTACTTAAATGAGACAAAGTTATCTAAACCATGTCAAATCTGTTGCAAAAATAGGTAAAATAGTGCCGAAACAAACCAAGAAACTTAGGTCACAAGTGGTCAAAACGAGGTTTATCAGTTCCCTCGAGGTCCACAAATAGAGTGTTTCAGGATATCGATTCTCATGGATTAGAGTAAGATTCATCACATATTTGAAAAAGGGGTCAGAGCTGAGGGTACGAGTGAAGACTAAAAATGCTCGTCGGATTTTGGTTCTCACTATTTGAAACGTTCTAATATTTCCAGTGTTATCGACCACAGCTCAATACCTAGACTCTTTTATTCATTGCATCTGTGTCTTGCATCCTCATAAATTAAAAAGGCAGTTCGCATAGAGTGGATAACATCATGCATTACAAGAGAAATAGAGTCCATCCATTGCATCATAAAAGATAAATGAACAGTCTAAGCATTACACACGCACTCAATGCTTGTTAACAGACATCAGATCAAGCGCTTCCAGACTTGAGAATCCATCACATGAACCCGGGGCCAACTAATCAGCATGTATGCCAAAGAAGTGATTCCAATCTGCATGAGAAATGCAATGATGGATGGGAGCAGTAGCACAAAATCATGCAAGCTTGAACTCAAACATGAACAAATCTTTTCAGCTAGTTCTAATTGGGTGCAAAGCTCTCGCAGAATTTTGTGAACTCACCAAGTTAAGCATAATTGGGAGCTTCAAGTCTTTGTTGATTCCAAAACGAAAATTCTCAAAAACTCTTACTGGGGGCTTGCTTAGCATTCTTACTTATTTTAATTACGACAAAGTCCAAATGCAATAATCGAATTTTTCATCAAGACAAACAAATGTACAACTCAAGCAAAATGTGTGCAACTTTTGATTCTATTAGGTTGCTCGGATAAACACATGATCAATTATTTCGGGAACCATGCCGATCCTACATCCGAATTTGCGAGTTACCTCAACGACATTCACTAGGTTTTAGCTCAACTTGCGCATGGGTCTCTCAAATGTCCAAACAAAGTCCGAAAACAAGACGCCACAGTCCATAAACCCATACTTCAGAGCGGCTTATAGATACGATTTTCTTTTCTCTTGGGTTGATTTAATTACCAGAAAAGCTATTTGACTCCGAAGCGGATCCTCGCGGATTCAGACCGTGATTCACACAAAATCTTGAAAATATAGTCCGAGAAGCATCTGGGCTGAGCCAGAGGAATCCTCGCGGATCTCTTTTTCAGAACTGTCAATTTTCAGACAAATGAATTTATCAATGGAGATTTCCACGCTAAAAAATGCAGTTCAATGTGCTAAGTTCCTCACGGATCTTTCAAATTTTCAGGAAGAAATGGAGTTCATCAATGACGTTTTAAAGATTTGAGGGAGTGAAAACTTACTTAATAGCTCGATTCTTTTGGGCTCCTCGCGGATCTGACAGAAGAATTTGCCAGCGATCCTCATGGATTTTACTGAAAATGGTTGTTGTGTTGAGAGCTCCTCGCGGATTTTTGCCGAAAATCGGTCAAAATTTTCAGAACCAGAAACTCGTTGATAGCGCTTCAAGTGCAGCAACCCCACGCGGATTCGTCAAATTTTCGAAAATTTGAGAGACTTGATCTGGGCAGCTCAACTTTGAAGAATTCCTCGCGGATTTGTTTGAAAAAATCTGCTAAATTTTCGATTTTTTTTCTGTAAAAAACGGCAATCGACCATTCATTCATTCAAATTAAGAGAATCCTCCAACAAAACATCCAACACAAAATCAGGGACATTATTGAAAAAGAATCTATCAGTATTTTGGTGTAGACACCATGATGCCAATCGATGGGCCGCTTCGTTCGCATCCCTCCTTACCCAAATGATCTCTGCAACACCACTAGCTTTCCATTTATCTTGGGTTTCCTCAGCCACCAAAGCTAGGGATGGCAATGGGACGGGGAATCCCCGTACCCGTCGGGGCCCCGCCCCACTCTTGGGAAAAATCCTCGCCCCCATTGGGGACGGGGACGGGGATGGGGACGATTTTCCAAAATTCGCTCGGGGACGGGGCGAGGATAGGGACAAAATTTTTCCCATCCCCGTCCCCATTTTCGCCGCCGGGGTGAATTCCCCGTCCCTATCCCCGAATCCCCATCCCCGAAATTGTTAAAATTACCAAATAACATTTAGTCAAATTTAATATATATTAATGGGAAGGACAAAGTAGTAATTTTCCAATTTATTCTCACTTGTTGATGTATTATTATTTGATTTGATGTATTATTACTTGAACAAGTTAAATACATTGTATTTTGAACATGTTAAAAACCGGGTTCGATTAAAAACCGGATCCGATTAAAATTTAGTTAAATTTAGGATAGTTTTAAAAAATCCTCGTTGGATCCCCGTTGGGGATGGGGAATCCGTGGGGATGGAGATGGGGCAAGAATTATTCCCGGAAGCGGGGATGGGGACGGGGATGGTGATGAGTTTTGGGAGCGGGGATGGGGACGGGGTATACTCCCCCATCCCCGATCCGCCCCGCTGCCAACCAAAGCCCCCATTCCCCTCCCTGAAACTCCATTATTGAGCAATTCAACTACCCCTTTTGCATCACTCTCTATCACCCCCTTTTCCATTCCCCGTTCTGCAAAAACATCCAGTGCAAAGCTTATGGCCTGCAGTTCAGTGAATTCTGCCGTCCATCTCCGTTCAACCCTTTTCCCAGCTGCTCACACGAATCCTCCATCCCCCGTTCTTGCAACACATCCGATGGTCACCACTCCCCTGGTTCCGTCGCATGCCGCATCCACATTGATTTTGACACCCTGAAAACCTCCTCTCCATTTGACCTCCCTCCTCCTATCACCAATTCCTACCATTGCTTTTCTCGAATCTAAGAAATCCTCGCACAGCTTCACCGCTCTTTCTGCCACCATTCCAAAATCTATGGTTCTTCCTTTATGTACAACTTCATTCCGCGCCCACCACACACTCCACAGACCATAACACCAAAGAGCCATAGTGTCATGATCAAGCATATCAAGCACCCGCTCCACCCAATCTGCCCCATTCTCTCCTTGCACAGCTTGAACATGAGTCAACCCCAGTAACTCCCAAACCCCATTCGTCCAGTGGCATTCTAAGAAGACATGGCGTGTGCTTTCCTCTCCTCTCTGACAAATTGCACATCTGGAAGTGTTCCCACAGTGTCGTTGTCGTAAATTTAGACTCGTCGGGATAATTCCTTTTGCCACTCTCCAGACAAGGTTCTTGACCCTCGACTGCACGCCCAAAGACCAGATCTTTTGGCATATTGTTCTCTTCACAGGTGCCGAGGCTAATCCCTCCTCAACACTTTTGGCAAGATGATAACCACTCCTAGTAGTGTACTCCCCATTTTTTGTGAAAAGCCATCGAATTTGATCTGTCCTTTTAACTCTTGGAAGCGGCATGTCTACAATGGCTTTCACCACATCCTCCTCAAACAGAGAGTGTAAAAGATCCATATCCCATTCATTCTCCTCGTCTTCTTTAAGAAGACGCTCGACCCTCCAGTTTTTCTTATTCTCGTCAAGTACACCTAGGAAGTAATTTCCATTCTCATCTACCCATCTGTCTCCCCATACTTTAATGCTTCGTCCGTCCCCCACATTCCAACCCAGCCCTTGTAGCAACAAATCCCTCCCTTCTAAGATGCTCCTCCAGACAAAGCTCGGCTGGAACCCCACCTTCGCCGTCAAAACATCTCCCCTGGAAAAACAACGAGCTCTCATCAAGGAGCATGCTAGTGAATCTGGTCGTATAATTAAGCAATAGGCATGTTTGGCTAGCATAGCCAAATTCAAATGTTTCATATCTCTAAAACCCATTCCACCCACTTCCTTTCTTGTGCACATTTCTGACCACCGAACCCAATGCAAACCTCTCTGTATCTCCATCACCACTCCACCAATACCTACTCATCATGCTACTAATATCGGAGTGAAATGAGTCAGGAAGTCGGAAGATGCTCATTGCGTACAAGGGAATGGCCTGAATGACAGCTTTCAACAAAACCTCCCTACCTGCTTGGGAAACCCACTTTTCCTTCCATCCATGACATCGAGCCCATATTTTTTTCTTCAGATCATCAAAAATGATTTTCTTCGATCTGCCCACAAGGAGCGGCTGCCCCAAATGATTTTCGAAAATTTGAGTTTTACATGCAAAGACTCAAAATTTGATTGTATGAAAACATAACCCGGCACAGATTCTCGCGGATTTTTGAAACAAAATGTCAAAAATGGAGCTTATCAATGGCGAGAGTGAGATACTTACTGGAGTTCCTCGCAGATGTTTCCCAAAAATCTGTCAAATTTTTCGAAGAGATGGAGAACTCACTCAAAGTGGAGAAAACCTGGGTTCTTCGTGGATTTTGCCGCAGTTCCTCGCGAATCTGTCAAATTTTCTGGAAATACAGAGAAAACGGAGCTCCTCGCGGATCGGGACGGCTAGCTTGTCGCGGATTTTGCCTTTGAGTTTGATAAATTTTCAAAAGTTTGAGCTAAAAATTTGGAAGTGTGAGATCTCAAGGTTGGAGATGCAAGTGGGGAGGCTTATGAAATGCAGATGTGGTTCAGAAGCCAAGATAGGAAGATAGTAAAAGTGCATTGAAGGGAAGTGAATTCTTCAACCTCCCCTTATTATCTAATGTTATTTTTATTACTTTTACTATTTTTTTATTTTCCTTTCATTTTTCTTTTTTTTTATTCTTATTAGCTAATGCTATTTTTATTTTTATCTTATTTTTATTATTTTTACTAGGATTGTTGCTTGTATTTTCAGGTAAATAATTACATCAAGCCTGGATAACATCTAGCAACCAAATCAGTAGCAGACTACCTCCGCATATCATTGAAGTGTTCGGGCTACCCACGAGAAATTTATCAAATTCTGGATTACCTCCAACCAATTTTCAGCTCATTCGGGATACCCCCAAATATAAAAAGTTCACTAGACTAGCTCCAACAGCTTGAAGGTATACTTTGACTTTTGTCTTACTTAGACTCAGTCAAAGTGGGGGCTAATTGTAGACACCAAAAATAGTACTCAAGAAGCACCTCGAGGATTTCGGGCTTGTTAGAGTGCTTGTGTACTTCGGGCTATATAGGCACCGCATGGATCCAAATGAATCGGGCCCAAGATGCTCCCTCAGTCGAAAGCCAACTCCCAAATCAAGGTCAAATCCTAGTCAAAGTCAACTTTTGGTAAAGTCAAAGTCAACTCCCGAGACAAAGTCAACTCCTGGTCAAAGTCAATTCTCGGTCAAAGTCAACTCTTGGTCAAGTCAAAGTCAACTCCCCGGTCAAACGTGTCAACGAGTCCTCGCAAATCTAACCCGAGACAGTTTCTCAAAAATAGATTGTTATTCAAGAATAATGGTGAAGCCTAACGCAGAGTTTGAATGGGCACATGAAGATCCTCACGGATCCCATGACTAAGCCCAAGAATTACTTTGACTTCGGGCTTAATGTTTGGTTGCAGTTTTTGTGGTTTTTAGTAGGGGTTGTCGGTCCACGAGGAAGGGTGTTTAGGCTTGATTAGGGAAATCGGTTTTTGTTCGGGTTTTTCTCAATTGCGGAAAGTGGTAAATCATGTAAAGGGAAGTAATAAAACTAACCTAAACATGGATTATCAAGAAAGCAAATAAGCATCAAATTAAATAACCAATTAAAGCAAGAAATAGGAAAGCAATAAAGCTACAACTATTAATGAAATTAGGAACAAGAGATTATACATTTGATGACCAAAATCCTCACTAATCTTCAATCTTCACTTGAATTTTCTCCCGAACAAACAAGAAAATTGTGAATTGGATTACTAAAAATCCTCAAATCCTCACTTTGAAGTAGGATTTGTGACTCTTAATCCTCCTCCTAACTAAAAGTTTGGATTGTTTTGTGGCTAATTTAATATAACCCTAAAACAAAGATCAATGAAACCCTAACCCTATCAACTAAAACCAAGACCAAACCCTAAGAAAACCTTAATAGAAATAGAACACATACTTTAACCATAAAACTGACCCTATAATCTGACTTACAAAATAAACCCTAACCCTAAACTACCCTATTGTCCCTAACAGATTAAACAAAACCTAAAATCTTCTCTAATAATCGACTAAGACTAGCAACAATAGGGAAATCAACAACCAAACCCTAAACTACTGACCGAAACTAAAGGAAAAGAAATGAAAAGAAGAAAACAGAGAAAAACAGAGTACTGAGACCGAACAAAAACAGACCAAAATTCCAGAGCCAATTTCAGTTCCAATCAAATCGAACAAAAACGCATCAAATACCAATTCATTACCTATTCCATAACACAAAACTTCAAATCGATTACATTCAAACCAAATCAAATCGAGAATCAAACAGAACAAAATTCGAAACCATTCTAAACCCAGAATCAGTAATACAAAACAGAAATTCGAGCAGGAAAAAAATACGAATTAAACTAAATCTAAACTAATTCTAAACCTAAAAACGAACCCTAGAATGCTTCTTTTCTGCCAACCTTCTTCTTCCTTTATATACTCGAATTCGTCCCTCCCTTTCAGATCTGAGCCGTCGATTCTCTTCAATTTGGATGATCAAGATGAGTTTCGACGGTTATGGAGATGGTGCTTGCTCCATTGTGTACTTCGCAACTCTTCCCAAACGATTCTGTTACAATCAAAGAGAAAATGAGTGAGAAATTGAGAGGGATATCACGATAAACAGCAAAGAGAAGAGAAGAGAAGAGAGAAAGAGATGAGATGAGATGAGAAGATGAGAGAAGAGAGAAGGAGATGGAGGTGGTTTGGTCGGCGGTGTCTGCGCACATGAGAGAAAGAGTGGGCCGATTAGAGAAAGAATAAGAGGGAGAATAATTCGGGCTGGGGAGGTTTTAGAGTTAGGATTTAGGTTATTATTTTATTTTTCAACTTTTATATTTTTGATCATTTTAAGCATTAATAATAACAAAAATAATAAAAAGATATAAAACCTAATAAAAGAGTAAAAACATAATAAAACTACTAAAATAATTATTTAAGACCAGCAAAACACCTTATAAAAGATAACCAATTCGGCTCGGCTCAGAATGAAACCGAACACTTATCCTGGAATGAGTTTTGCTATAACGCCCCCAGATTCATAAACATCGTTTTAAGACTAAACGTCTCATAACCCAAAGATTAGTGCAGCGGAAAAAAAAATCTGAAGGCATTAGCGCCGTCCACGTAGGTGGACAAGGCTTAACATACCATCAATACAAGCACCAAGAACAACCTAACTTACAACTTAAGCAAACTCAAACTTCACTTACAACCTTTAACATCATACTCAATTATCCTAGATAAAACACAAATTAGAGTTTACATCACCATAATCTAAGAGGGAGAAATCTTATTCTTGCTACTGAAGGCCTACCTTAAATGGGAAGGGCACCTCCCTTACTTCTTCGGACCTGGGTGCTTGTAGCCTTTGGGGGAGACACTTCCTAAAACAAAAACAGAAAACTACACAAATGAGTTGGCTAAACTCAGTACACATACCCCTACAATGTAAACTTTCACAGTTCATTTTAGTTCGCGCATTGCTAAAAAAATTCTTTTGAAAAAGGAAAGCACAAACAAGTTACAAAACTCTTGAACAGCCAAAGAAAAAGATAAGCATTAACATCATAAACATCGTCATCATCATCAACATCATTATCATCATAGACCTCATCATAAATAGACCTCGTTGTAGACCTCGTCATAAATAGACCTCGTTATAGACCTCATCATAGACACTGGCCAGGTCGCATGATAGATGCCCGTCGACATCGAAAGTACCTCAGTGCGATTAGCACCATATAATAAGAGACGTCATCATTGAAAGAACAAAATCATAAACTTTCCTTGCGTTAAACATCATGAAAACATCAGCATAAAGATCAGCATAAAACATCAGTATAAAACATCAACATCATCAATAAAACATGCTTGGGAAAAGGTAGGCAATATGCGTACCTTGAACTGGACCGCTTGAAGGACCACTAGCACTTGAACGGACTTGAACAGGTAGCAGCAACGACCCCTTGGAGTTAACTCAGAAAAGAAAAAGACAGAGAAGGGGAATGGGGGATGGGGGATGCGAGACTACTGGGGAGGAGTCGTCGGTCCGACGGTGGTGGAGTTGCCAGAATTTGGCGCCGGCAGGCGGTCGTCGCAGCAGAGGGGGCACACAGAGGAGAAGTTAAAGAGAAAGAGAGTGAGAAGAAAGAGCAAAATAACGTTCTGCTTTGGGAAAAAGGGAAGAAGAATAAAAAGAATAATACTGATTGTTAATTTCAATGGAAGGGAAGGTGGGCTTATTTAATTATGAGGCCATACCAATTAACCTCTCAATTTACCTCTCCTCCTTATAATTGTTGTTCCCTTAGCTCGATACCAATAACTTGGGTTCCCGAATAAAAATTCTACGAGACTAAACTATGAGGGATTTCAATAATAACACTGTCATGAGTCCTCACATCTCGAACATTAATAAACCCGAATAACTCAATGAGAAAACCTCAAGTAGAAGATCTGAATACTATGGTTCACTAGGAAGAATTGGTAATACTATTTAAGGAGTATCTACCGAAATTATTACACTGGAGAATCGATGGTCGTTGCCCTTGTTCAAGTCCTGCAAAACACACAGTTAGACGAAAAAAAAAGTGACTTTGGTTAGTTAACTTAATCAATTAACGTCATTAAACAACATTAGGGTCTAATTAAAGTTGGGTTATTACATTTGCTGTCAGTTCAATGCAAATCCCGAACCGACCCAGTACAAAATCCTCGCTGATTTGGAGAAATCAGCCCGGAAGTAAGTCCTCGCGGATTTGTACAAGTCAGCCCAGTACTAAATCCTCGCGGATTTGTAGAAATCAGCCCTGAAGTAAGTCCTCGCGGATCTGTACAAGTCAGCCCAGTACTAAATCCTCGCGGATTTGTAGAAATCAGCCCTGAAGTAAGCCCTCGCGGATTTGTACAAGTTAACCCAGTAGCAAATCTTCGCGGATCCAACTTGGGAGGTCCGTCCAAGAAATGGGTTCCTCGCGAATCTAATGAGCTGCCAGACAGTTTTCTTGAGTCAGAAACTATCAGACAGTTTTCTTCAGTCAGAGAACTGCCCTTGCCCACTGGCAAATCTTCACGGTATCCCAGGGCGTGATGGAAGGTGCTGCAACTACTATCAACTGCTAAATGACATGATTATGAAAGGGACTCTTGGTGAACAGTTTAAGGGAGGATTCAGTCTCATATAGGTACACATAAAAACAGTAGTAAAAAGTTGAGGTTACCCGTTCTGTGCGCAGATCCTCACGGATTTGAGGAGTGTGTAAACCTTGCCGGAGCTTTAAGTCAGTTTGAGAAACAACAGTCATCTGAGTGTTAAGTCGATTTTAGATCCAGAAGATCCTCGTGGATTCGGATAGGAGCATCTGAGTTTTAAGTCGATTTCAGAAACAAAAGGTCCTCGCGGATGTTATGAGGGTGAAGACAGTCGGGGATTGACGAAGTGTTGATAACAGTGAGGAAGTTTTCAAACTGAGTAAAGAAATCCTCGCGGATTCAAGGAGTTGGATGACCATTTGAGACCGGATTCCTGCTTAGGTCCTTGAGGATCCTTATGGGTTGGGTAATTTATTTTTCCCTTGTTTTTCTGTATTTCACCGATTTGTAATCATGTAGCCTCCGTGCCCCGCCCCCTGTAATTTTCATTTTATTTTGCTTAAACACTTGCTTGTTTCCTAATCGTATTCGCATGCTTTAATTTCAAAATTTGGTGACAACTTATATTTCTCGTTTTTCTAAACTAAACCCGACGGAGTAAACGCCGTTTTACGGGCGGTGTAGGAGAAACCCTCCTACACTTGTACCTTTACCCCCAAGCCCGTTTTCCGGTTCGAAGATCGAGGAGTTTTAACTTTGTTTTGTCAATTTTTAACAAATTGATTGGCGACTCCGTTTTTTTTTTATTATTTCACGCATGTTAAGATATTTTTATTTTATCTGAATTAATTTCCCGACTTTTTCTTTTTTTTGGGGTGAGCAGATGACTTATGTAGCCGTCTCGGGTACGTTCACTGTCCGGAAATCCTCGCGGATTTCTGTCCGGTGGGCTCACTCAAGGAACTTCGTGAGTCCCCTAATGGGGTGTCTTGGGTCAGGCAGAGGCTTAAGCAAGTCACACTACCATGGGATCCTCGCGGATCTGATGGCAGTGGGCTTGATTTAAGCCCTGTTCGGACCAACCCAAGACACTCCGTGGGGGACCGTACCCTCCGGGCCGGTGGCCCTACAATGCCATGTCATCAATCCTTGTGAGATAGCATTCAAGCACATGCTCTAATTCATGCATCCATGCAATCCCCACAATCATGCACTCCCCTAATCTCCTCTTATCCCATAATCAAATAACTTTAATAGGGGATTATGATATTAAAGGAGCATGATTGGTGGATCATGTTTATTCCTTCCATTCCGTCACCTCCCTTCCTCACCTGTAAATACCACTCATTTCACCACCAAAATCATCAACTATTCCCATCAAAAGCTCTCATAAAAATACTCTCCATCATTCTCTACTCTCTCCATAATCATCATCATACACCCTTACTCTCTCCATTTCTCTACTCTCATTATCATCATACTCTCAAAATTCCCTTCCATCATCCATAATTATCATTCATATCATCATTACACCAACCATATAACAATATCTCCAACCATTTAATCCTCCATTCCGTCATTCATATAATACTGAGTCCAAGCATCCACTACGAAGAAGGGATCATTTTGAAAGCTTAAGGTAAGAGTCATGTATATCTTCAATATTGTATTTTCAACCATGTAATTTCTTCTTAGATCATTCTACTTGTACATTATTTTGTAAAAGAAAACTCGTTTTATTCTTGCATGATGGGAATATAATGTCGTGAAATTTATTTAACTTCTCCTCACTCTTTTTCTTTCAAATTCGATTTTAGTAGAGTATGTTTTGTTAAACAGGCGAATTCAAGAATTATTTTATTTCTTAAATTCGTAAACTTGCCCCCGGACATAGAATTCGGGTTCGTAGACCGGAGTCACTTTTCATTATTTTCGATTTGTTGGTTTCCTTAAATCGGCCGGCGACTCTTTTTTTTTATATAATCTCTTTTTATTATTTAACGTGAATGGTTATTACGTCGAACGAATTTATAAAATAATTTACATAATTCCATATTCCGATCCGGATTTTGCTCAAGAGAAAATACCATAGGAATTATTAAAGGTCATATGGACTTTGAATTTTCTAAGTATTCTCTATTGGACTTTAGCCCGAATTCGAATCGGATTTTATGTAAAATTATTTGTAAGTTAATTTGATGTAATTTCAAACATGTGAATAATAAAAATTGATTATTGAATAAATAAAAAGTTACCCCCTGAAAATAAATTTCATAAAATAAAAATATCCTTATTTAAGGATTAAACAACCTTAGTCGGCTCCCGATCATTAAGTAGCGCATCCGAAACAATTTCCCCGAACGGGAATTTTCTGGGTACTACACCTACGTGTTTGACTTGCTTAACCTCCCAAAACCCACATGGGTTTTGATTATGCATGGTCGAAGGGCATGGTCATGGGGATGTGTCCCCCATCATTTCCCTCCAAAACCTCCATCCTTCACCTATAAATACCCCTTCATTCCACCCTCATTTCATCAATTATTCTCACTTACTACCATCATTATACTCAAACTCTCTCTATATTCTATTCTTTTATAATCACTCCTATCATACCCATATCATCACCATTCCTACACTACTCTTCCAACCATATACATCATTCTATGCAAGCTCCAAATCAAGGGTGAAGACGAGGCGTTCACTTTCATCTCATCCATAACCCTTAAGCAACGTTCAATTTCATTTTTATTATTGTATTATTGTTATATTTCATCATGTAATTTATGCGCTAATCTCCTTACTTGTACATGTTGTATTTTGTAAAATAAAATCTTTTCATCATTTCATATTGCATGATCAAGAATTTAACTTTGTGAAATTAACTTAACTTCTCCCCGCTCTCTTTCATTTCAAGTTTGACTTTAGTAGAGTATGTTTTCTAACAGGCGGATTCAAGAGTTCTTATAATTCTCGAGTCCGTAACCTTATCCCCGAACTTAGAAACCGGGTTTCATAGACCAAAGTCATTCACTTTATTTTATGGTTTGTCGGTTTCCTTAAATCGGTTGGCGACTCTTTAATTCTTTTTGCAATCCGTTTAATTATCTACAATATTTGCATTTGCATAAAAATAATTTAAAAAATGATTTAATACATTCTTCTCACCAATTCAAGGCTAGACCCGAGAGAAATGAGCCTGAAATTGATAATACCCCTGTGGGTTTTATCAATTTCCATCCACCTTTCTCTGGGTCGAGGAAACAAGAGGCCCAGTCCAGGAATTATCAAAACCCCTGCGGGTTTTGACGAGTTCTAGTGGCCCGCTTGCTCCTTATTGGGCCTGTATCTGGTGTTTAGGCCAGTATCAAATCATTATTAAAATATTTTGGTGCAATTTTGAGTATTTAAGTAATAAAAAAACGGATTTGTAAATAAATAAAGTTTCATGACCCCGAAAACGAATTTCGATAATAAAAATATCCTTATTTAAGAATTAAGCAACCTTAATCGGCTCCCGATCACCTAAGTAGCGCACAACGGAAAAAGGGGGTCACCCTTTTCCCGGGGTCTTATATCGCCCTATTCAAGATTGGTCGATCGCGCCCGCGACACAATCGTAGCGCCCGCGACCGTTTCACTGACCGGAGCCCAGCTATTGCATCGCTGCATCGTCGCTCCCGCGACTAATTCGTAGTGCCCGTGACCCTACTGCTCGGATGTCGCTGCTGCTGCTGCTGCTACTGCAGCGTAGCTACCCTGTCAGCCTGCGACCAAGGCGTGGCGCCCGCGACGGCCTTAGTTTTCTACCGGAATTTTGTAACCAAAACGAATGTGTTTTGGAGCTTTTGATATTTTGTATAAATACTCTATCGGCTGTTTTTCTAGGCGGTTTTTAGTGGAGTTTGAAATGAAATGCTAGAGTGCTCTCCAAGCCTCTTCCCTAAAAAATCTTGTTACTTTATCCAATCAATCTTTGGTGATGTTCAAGTTATTTCTTTAGTGATTAATGGTGGTATTATTCTATTTAATCATGGTGGAATGTTAGGCCAAGGTTGTGGACTCTCCTTGCCAAGGTCATATGCAAACCCTATGGTGTTCAAGTTCTTCCTTCTTTGATTTTCTATCAAAAACTTAAGCATCCCTCATTCCATCACGATCGGTAACGCTCCATTTGGTATCAGAGCTTTGGTTTCATTTAGCTTGAGTTTTATCATTGTTCTTGCAAGTATAATTTTCTAGTGTTGGGTTTTGTGAGTTGTATGCAACTATTGGTGTTCCCCATCCCCTTTTCTATCAAAGTGTGTTGGAAAATTTGTTATTACTATTGTATTTGGTGATTTTGAAGCATTTTGAAGCTTTGAGGAGAAGTTGGAAAATAGCGCACAGAAGGTGTCTGATGAAATGTCAATGTGAGAAAAACACAAAGAACCCTTAGCCAAATACTTGTCAACTACAAGAAAACCCCCAAACTCCACAAAAACATCCCAAACACATATCGTCCCTTACCCTTCTCTCGATATGGATGACGAAGTTCGCTCCAATCGAGAGGAATCAAGCCATCGGAGTAGCCCTCGAGTTCTAGCTGTCGAGAACCGACTCACCACCTTTGAGAACCGGTTCTCCACCATCGATCGCATACTTGAGACCCTTGTGGCACAAATGAACAATCTCGCCTAAGAGCGTCCAAGGTGACCCCGAGATGCACGAAGGACACCAGCCCAAAGCCCTATCCGTCCTCGTCCTACCTTTGAGTCGAGTGACGATGATAGAGGCTCCCCTCGATGTTGTCCTCGTCGGGAGGTGCATGATAGGCCCCCTCGTGACGACTTCCAAGATGTCAAAATCGATATCCCTAAGTTCAACGATTCCAATGATCATGACGAGTACCTTGAACGGATCCAAATGATTGATAAGATCTTTAAAACCAACGAATACGACGATGAAAAGGCGTTTAAGATCGCTATCCTGTAACTCACCAAAGCCGCCTCACTTTGGTTTGAGAATGTAAAAGCGCAAAGGGCTCGAGAAGGTTAAGGAAGAATTACTACTTGGATACGGCTCAAGCAAATGATGAACCGTCTATTCTTGCCCAATACATACAAGTAGGATGTCTTGAGGAAGCTCTATGCTCTCACCCAGGGCAAGTGGACTGTGAGCGACTATATTCAGGAGTTTGAGCAACTCCTCATCAAAAACGGCCTTCAAGAACCCGAGGAGCAAACGATGATGCGATTCTTGAACGGGTTGAATTCCTCTATTGCCAAGAAGATCGAGATACAACCTTATCATTCCTTGGATGATTTGTGTTGTTTGGCTCTCCGGGTTGAGCGACGGAGGAAGGAAAAGGCTACTTCTAAACCGGCTCCAAGAGCCTACTTCCCACCGCCTAGCCAACCCCCTCCTCATTCGGGTACATCGAACCTAGTGAGACACCCAAGTTCCCTTCGGCACCTCGTACTAACAAAGGAAAGGGACTTGTTGTGGCGTCTCCCACGGATCCTTCTCGCCGGATGGAGGGTAGGAAATGCTTTAAATTCCACCAAAAAATTACTCCGAGGTACCCTAACTTTTGGTGAAATGTTTTTCTGGTACCCCAACTTTTTAAAATTTATTTAGGGGTACCCTTAATTTTAGTATTAGTAATTATTAGGTGCTTTTCCGGTCATCAATTTTATTAATTAAGTGACCAAAATGCCCTTGTTCTTTCATTCCTGATCAAGAAATACCCTTGAAGAAGAAGAATAAGGGTATATTGGTCACTGACGGAGGAAGCTGTACCAATGTCGTATCTACATATATGGTCGAGAAGCTTAACTTGCCATTATTACCGCATCCTCGGCCGTATTCTCTCAAGTGGCTCAACGATCAAGATGGTATCAAGGTAACCAAACAAGTCCTAGTGAATTTTTCTTTTGGTGCTAACTACGATGACTTTATTATTTGTGATGTTGTTCCTATGAGTGCTTGCCATATATTGTTGGGACGTCCGTGGCAATTCGACAAGCAAACTTTGCACAAAGGTTGAAAAACATCTATACATTTACTCATAGGGGCAAGAGGGTTAAGCTACTTTCGTTAGCTCCACATAGACCTGTTCAATTGTCGGGCCAGGCCGGGTCGCGGGTCGGGTCAGTCGGGTCGGAAGTTTCTGATCTGTCGGCCCGAGCCCGACCCGGCCCAACCTTCGGGCCAAGTAACTCAGCCCGAGCCCTGACCCTACGGGCCACGGGCCGGGTCAACGGGCTGACAACTATATAATATAAATTTTTAATATATAAAAAAAGTAAAAATTTACGCATTTAATTTACGTATTTGGTCGGGCCGGGTCACAAAAAGTAGAACCTAATCTAGGATTTTTTTTATAAAGTTAATGTGTTTATATAAGTCATCGGGTCGGGTCATTAAAAAATAAAACTTAATCTAGGACTTTTTAAAAAAATTTAATGCATTTAGTCGGGTCATCGGGCCTGGTCAGGTCACATACCCTCGGCCCAAGCCCGGCCCGGCCATGCTTCAGGGCCCTGACTTTTTCGGGCCGGGTCGGGTCGAGCCGGGCGGGTCCCCGGCCCACTAAACAGGTCTAGCTCCACATGAAATCATATCTCCAAAACCCGGGGTGGGAAGTGAGGAGCCCAAACACGTGAGCAAAACATGGGTTGAGAGAGCTCTAAGCAAGGGGAAGGTCGTTTTTGCCTTACTCCTCTAAGAAGCAAACAAAAATGAGGTAGAGAAACCCCTACACCCTCTTGTCGCCCCTCTCGTTGCCAAGTTCGGAGACGTTTTTCCCGAGGATCTACTGCCGGGTCTTCGACCTATTCGAGGCATCGAGCACCAGATTGACCTTATGCCCGGAGCACCACTCCCCAACAAAGCGGCTTATCGATGCAACCCGTGGGAAACCAAGGAGCTACAACGGCAAGTGGACGAACTCGTTTCTAGGGGCTTCGTTTGGGAGAGTGTGAGCCCTTGTTCCATCCCGGCCCTCCTGGTTCCCAAGAAAGATGGCACCTACCGGATGTGTATCGACAGTTGAGCTATCAACAACATCACTATCAAGTATCACCCCATATCGAGGCTCGACCATATGCATAACGAGTTGCATGGTGTGTGCCTCTTTTCCAAGATCGACCTTCGGAGTGGATATCATCATATTCGCATGAGGGAAGGAGATGAATGGAAGACGACTTTGAAAACTAAGGGTGGGTTGTACGAGTGGCTCGTCATGCCATTCGGGCTTTCCAACGCCCCTAGCACGTTCATGCGACTTATGAACGAAGTTTAGAGACCGTTCATCAGCGAATTTGTGGTGGTTTATTTCGACGACATCCTTGTTTATTCCAAGAGTGAAGCGGAGCATCTCTCACATTTAGAGTCTATTTTCCGGGTTCTACGACAACAAAAGCTTTTCGGCAAACTTGAGAGGTGCGAGTTTTGCACTCCCCAAGTCACATTTCTTGGGTACATCATTTCTGACCGAGGTATTTCCATGGACCCCTCGAAAGTGGAAGCAATTCGCTCTTGGCCATCTCCCTCTACTATCACGGAGGTGAGAAGCTTCCACAACCTTGCTTCGTTCTACTGCTGGTTCATCAAAGGGTTTAGCACCCTCACCGCCCCTATTACCGAGTGTATGAAGAAGGGCACCTTTGAGTGGACCCAAGCGGCCCAAGGGGCCTTTGAGAAGCTTAAGGCTCGACTTTGTGAAGCTCCGGTGCTTGCCCTCCTGGACTTCTCACAATTCTTCGAGGTGGATTGCGACGCTAGCGGAGTAGGCATTGGGGTCGTCCTCATGTAAAATGAACGCCCCATCGCTTATTTGTTCTCTTGACTATTGGTCCTACTACTTGAGGCCTAACCAATTCGTGCTTCATTCCGACCATGAGGCGCTCAAGTATTTGAACAGCCAACACAAGCTTAACACGCGTCATTCAAAGTGGGTGGAGTATCTTCAAAGCTTCAACTTCGTGGCTAAACACAAGAAGGGGAGCATCAACGTAGTGGCCGATGCATTATCACGGAGGCATGCTCTTCTATCGGTGGTTGAAGCGCTGGTTCTTGGGTTTCAACACATGCGGGAATTCTACAAAGAGGATGAGGATTTTAAGCTTCATCTTGACGATGGTGATGGTTCCTATGTGCTTCAAGATGGGTTCCTTTTCAAGGGGAACAAGTTGTTTGTGCTCAAGTGTCCGTTGAGGAAGTTGTTGGTGCGAGAGGTTCACGGAGGTGGTCTTGCCGGTCATTTCGGCATCAACAAGACCCATGACATGCTAAAGGAGAATTTTTATTGGCCAAGGATGGGAGCTGACGATGTGATCTCCAAGTGTATTACGTGCCATCATGCCAAAAGCCAGTTCCACTAAGGGCTTTGTACTCTTCTCCCTGTCCCGAATGACCCTTGGGAAGATTTGAGCATGGACTTTATCGTGGCTCTTCCCCGAACCGTGCGTGGCAAGGATGCAATCCTCGTCATTGTGGACCGTTTCTCCAAGATGGCGCACTTCGTCGCTTGTGAGAAAACCGACGACGCCACCCACATCGCTAATCTCTTCTTCTGGGAGATAGTGAGGTTGCACGGTGTTCCAAGGACCATTGTTTTGGATCGTGATACAAAATTCATGAGTCATTTTTGGAGGTCCCTATGGAAGCTCCTTGGAACGAAGCTCCTTTTTAGCATGTCGCATCACCCTCAAACGGATGGTCAAACTGAGGTGACCAACAAGACCCTCACTACCTTGCTTCGGGGTCTTGTGAGCAAGAGTTTACGGGATTGGGATGCCGAGTTGTGTCATGTCGAGTTCGCTTACAACCGGGCTCCTTCCTTCGCCACGGGACGCTCGCCTTTCGAAACTTGCTACGGCGTGAATCCTATCACTCCCATCGATCTCATTCCTCTTCCTTTGGAGGCAAGGGCGAGTTTTGAGGTGAGTGAGAAGGCCGCCGAGATTCAAAAGCTACATCGACAGATCCGAGAGAAGATCGAGAGGACTAATGAGCTCCACAAGTCCCGAGTCAACAAGTATCGCCGGAACATCACATTCAAACCCGGGGACTTGGTTTGGCTCCATTTGAGGAAGGAACGGTTTCCTTCGCGGAGGAAAAGCAAGCTCATGCCAAGGAGTGAATGATAATGTATAAAAGCTCGATCTTCCAGGAGATATGGGGGTCTCCTCCACGTTCAACATTGGCGATCTATCACCCTACATTGAGGACGTCGAACCCGATGCGGATTTGACGGCAAATCCTCTTCAAGAAGGGGAGGATGAAGAGTCCCGGGTTCCGTTCTCGTCTCTCGTGACCTTTGCCAAGCGAGCCGCCTCAACCATGGTGAATCTCGAGGTACAATTCCCGGTGAAATATGGAAGCACGAGGGTAGTCTCGGCCATCCATTGGATGGGCTCAGACGCCTTCTAAGGAGGCTCGCTTGTTCCACCGACCCCGGAGGCCTCGGGACCATATCGGACCATCCCGAGTTGTTGAACTATATGGTATCGGAGTTCAGGTGTGGTCCCGGTTCAGGAAGGTGCAATGTAGAAGATGATGAAGTGCCACCCAGCAGAAGGTAGCGCCCGGTACGCCTGGGGAAAACAAGGTAACGCCCACTACCCCGTCCGCGACACTCGCGACGATCTGGGTTGTTTGTTAGTTTTGGGCTTCGCTGCTAACCGCTGGCAGCGTCTGATCAATCGCTGTTAGCGTCCGTTCCAGAGAGTTCCATTCTCCCAACCGATGGAAAACACGATCAAGGGCCAGGGAAAGCCGACAGCGCCCCGTTCAAGATTGGTCAGTCGTGCCCGGGACACCATCGTAGTGCCCGCGACCGTTTCACTGACCGGAGCCCAGCTGTTGCGTCGCTACATCGTCGCGCTCGCGACGCTACTGCTCCGATGCCACCGCTGCTGTTGTTGCTATAGCGTCGCTGCCCTGTCGTGCCCGCGACCAAGGCGTGGCGCCCGCGACAGCCTTAGTTTTCTGCCGGAATTTTGTAACCAAAACGACTGTGTTTTGGAGCTTTTGATATTTTGTATAAATACTCTCTTGGCTGTTTTTCTAGGTAGTTTTTAGTGGAGTTTGAAATGAAATGCTAGAGTGTTCTCCAAGTCTCTTCCCCAAAAATCTTGTTAGGCCAAGGTTGTGGTCTCTCCTGCTAAGGTCATATGCAAACCCTATGGTGTTCAAGTTCTTCCTTCTTTGATTTTCTATCAAAAACTTAAGCATCCATCATCCCATCACGATCGGTAACGCTCCAATTACATATATTGAGAAAATAATCATCAAAATTTTTAAAATTTAATTGACACGTAGATCTAGGCAATCAACGAAATGGAAAGGAGGGAATAATATTTATAAATTCAAATAATAATTAGAAATCAATGTCTTGTACTTCAATTATAATGTCATTACATTTCGAAACTACCCCCTCTGTTTCTATTCATTTGTCCAGTTAACTAAATTTTCTTTTCTCTTTTCATTTGTCATTTTAAATTCCCAATATAATTTTTTATCAATTTTTTATTTATATTGTACATCTCTCATAATTATATTTTACAATTTAAATGATTCTATAATATTTCTCCCAAGTTTATAAACAAAAAATTGTTGGGAGGTGTCATACATTTCTAACAACTGACCAGTTGGGGACCACATTTTTTTAATGCACTCAAAGGGGACAAACTTGTTAAACAAATGGTCAGCAAGTGATTTTCCGGTCACTTTATGCTCGAAAACGGTAACAGTTGATAATAGTTAATAAAATTTTGAATTTGTTGTGTTGAATGCTGAGAATAACCTTTGTTGCCTCCAACTCACCTCGTTATATAACTGAAGTCTTGACCTCTCAACTACGTACAACAAAAATGTCTAATAGTTATGCCAGATATGGCCTACTAGCAACGCTGACACACATCACTAAAAAATCCAGCGACGCCTGGTACCACCCGTCACAATTTGGGGTGTTACAAGCAAAATATATGGCAACTTCAAACGTCACAAGGCCTAGCGACACTTGTACCTAAAGCAACTTTAAACGTCACAACATCAAATTAAATATATATATTAAAAAAACATTGAACCTAGTGCCTAGTGGCTCACATGACCGTAGGAAAAAACAAATCAAAATTAAAATCACAATGACCCATGATTTACACTCAAAGTAAAATTAACTAGAATATTTTTTCAAATTAATAAAAATTTACCATCAACAAATTACACCCCCTCATATATAAAATTAATCAATTTCTTTCCGAATGCAGAGGAAGGCTTCCGACTTTCCAGCATACAACAATGATAAAAAAAGAATAACTCCAATAAATCCAATACAACAGGTAATTCAACTATAATTAAACAAAAAGAAAACTACTAAAATGATAAAAAAACAATGGCAACCTCTCGGGTCATTGCTGAGCTCCATGCATCCAAGAACCAATTGTTTACATCCCAGTAGTTCTTCTAGTACCAAGGGCAAACGCCAAAGACCCTTCATACCAAGTCCTTGCCAAGGAAACCTATTATTCAAATATTTAATAAGACAAATTGGAATTCAAATAATAAATTTTACATCAATAGACAACTAAATTGTAATATCAGAGGATAAATCAGATCTAGAACCAACCTACCATATCCAAATAATGCAATAATCAGAACCAAAAATTAAAATGTTAACTAATTTCTTTTAGAAAATTTAAACCCCTTCACACTGAACATTTTGTTAGGGTGTCATAAACTATGAACCAAAAATTAAAATTTTAAACTATTAAATTTTCAAATATGACGGCATAGATAAGAAAAGAAAACAGATAAGATGAGAAATTTGTCTCGATGGAAAGAAGATGGACACCTGAGGCTTTTCGTCAAACTCGCACCAGGGAGACGTGTTTAAAGTTTTGACTTTGTCATTGAAGGCAGCGTGAAGCAACATGGCGGGGATGAGTTGAATACGGCAGCGACTGGTGGTGGTTGCGGAGGGCCAGCAGTGGTGGAGAAGGAGGAATAGTTGAGGAGGAGATTCATTGTATGTGAATGAATATTGAATAATGTTATGTTGGTGTTTTTCTTTTCTGACTTCTGACATTAAAGGAGATGGAGAAAGCTAGAGGGCAGAAAAGGGAGAGTGAGGCAATGAGCTAGGGTTTGTGAGAGAGTCTAGCAAAATGTATTAAAAAAATTTTAAAACCCACTTGTCATCAGACCCACTTTGTCATTAGCTCACTTCATACTCCCACTAAAAAATAAAAAATAAAAAATGCAACTTATATTTCATCTTTAAATAAGCTTAAATGTCTTAAATTTTTTTAGGTTTTCTTTCACGGAGGGTACTGGGTGCAAGCTGGAAAGTTGTGGGCCACATTGAAATTAGCGACGCACTTAAATGTCAGCAGGTGATCAGCGACGCTCAGAAATGCTACCAATCAAAATTGACCAATATTTCCTGTGATGCTTGCTTCAGCCGCCACATAAATTGCGTCGCTATCCAGGCATTTTGTTGTCGGCACACTCTTCTTCAACACTCTTTTTTGTTTTTTTCTATCCAGGTAAAAATTTGCAAGACTTTGGAAAGAAAGAACAAATGATTTTTTTTTTGTTTTTTCACTCTCAATCATCCAATCCTTCTTGTCTCTACTAGAATTCGTTTCACATGTCCTTTTACTGTCATTAGTTTGGAAGTTCCATCTTCAGACTCTTTCCGTGTCGAAATAAACTCCGCCAACACTAGCTGATGAGCATTTTTTGTTCTGAATTGTGTTGATTCTTGTTTTAAAACTGAGATTGCTGCACACAAACAAACCAAAATTCAGTTTAACAACTTCAATCAAGAAATAAACAAACCCAAGTAAACAAAACAACCCCACCCTAGGCCAGTTCGAGAATGGCTCTCAATCATCTACCCAAATAAATGGAATGGACTGTGTCTATACAATGGTTGAAGAAGAGTGTTGATTCCATTTATTAAGCACACATTTTCTCGGCATATGACTGTGTCTATCCACGTACAAATTTGTATATGACTTGTGTTTAATCTGTTCAAAAGAATACAATAAGTGGAATGGTATAGACACAGCCTATTCCATTTATTTTGCAAATTCAATTCCATACTTCACTCAACCATCAACATTAAGATGAACAACAACAAATACCCAACATTGTTCACAAATTTCGCACACAAAACACAATTGAAAACCTTAATTTCACTATAATTAAATGAAATGTATCTTACTATTGTTGCCCTCTGTTTCCACAATGCCATGGACACCAAACGAACACCGACACACAATTCCGACAGCCAAGCAATGCCGCTGGAGGCCAATCACCACACTTGCCACTTCCTTCTCGTCTCTCACTCAAGTGCCTCCTTCTCCAGTGTTGATTTTGGGTATGAGAGTAGCTGGGTAGTTGCAATTGAAGAAGGCACGGCCAAGCAACAATTTTTTGAGCGGGGAAACATAAGCGCTGCCTCGTCTTTTCACCTTCAACCGCAAGAGCTTTTAAGTCTTTTTATATTTTTCGGCATAAAATGGCCGGAAAATCAATTGTTGTCCATTTGTTTAAAACCTTCATCCCCTTTAGTGCATTAAAAAAAATTTGGTCCTCAACTGGTGAGTTGTTAAAAATGTGTTGCACCTCCAAACAATTTTTTGACTTTATGAGTTATGTACTTATGTTCTTTTCTGTGGATTGTGGTAAAGCTAATGTTATCTGCACTATTCATATTTTACTAACTTTATCACACCACTTCTTCTCACCTTATCCACCTTACATATAATATATATTTCAAATTCATATATTTAAAAAGTAATATGACTTGCTTTACTCACAGTACCTTATTAAAAACTATTAAATTCATAAATATTTTTCCACATTTATCTACCGTATTCATACTTTACCAAACTTATCCACCTTTGTCCACATTATTCAAAACTTACCAACTTTTAATATATTATTTAGATATTTAATTCTTATTTCATTTAGATTTTGGGTGATGTGTCACCTCCACGTAAGCAAAATAGGCGTCATACATGTCCCTCACAGCTTGCACTCAACTTTTAATATATATTACTCATATATTATATATAAGGTAAATAACATGTCACGAAAAAAGTACACTTGATTGGTGCCAATTAGGGTATTAATGTCCTCCTACCATAATCAACCGCAAAAAAAAATACCATGTATTATAATGAATGTGAAAATATCATATTATGGTGTGTGAATAGTTATCCATTTAATTTATATTGTTGGTAATAAATCTAACATGATGCATATCCAATTAAATTAACTTTGAATTCAACTCCTATATATGAACTCCCAAATGTGTTTATGAAGAGCAATTCATTCACAAGTTGTTTTATCCATAAGAAATTTGGAGCTTACATCTAATTAAAATAAAGGATGGATCACAAAGCTACCTCCGGACTACTACTCCTGTTCTTGTTCGTGTCGATGCTAACATTAGAAGTGTCAATAGTAAGTTTCAAACCTACAATACATTATTAAAGTGCTATAGATAGATAGATAGATAGATAGATAGATAGATAGATAGATAGATAGATAGATAGATATTGGATTTGTAATATATATGTATGTGCGTGTACGTGTGCGTGCACGCGCCTACAAACTAATTTTCTGCACAGACTTTATGGGGATAATTCGGCTAACCTAATCAATATGTTTCTATACATTAATTTTATAATTTTAATTTACATTTTTGTAGAATAATTGTAAGAAGATAAATATCATTTTTCTATCTAAATTACACATTACAATAATTCTAATATGTTTTCCTTTTTCTTTACTCTGAATTTGAAACAGGCGGGTTACGTGGAAAAACAAGGTATAGAATACATATATCACAAGTTCTTTAGTATTACTTTCTCCAATAAATCAAATCATAAATTTGACTAATATAAATAACTTTGCAGATTGTCCAAGGAGTTGCCAATTTCAATGCCTAAGGGTCGCAAGTTTTAAGCCATGCTACGCACATTGCGTTCCTTGTTGTCAGTACTGTTCATGTGTGAATTGTCCATGTATGCACAGTTGTGAGATCCTTAAAGAAGAATCATTGAACCCCTAAATATTTTAGGCATAAAATTTAAAGCAGTATTTTCTATAATCATGTCAAAAAAAATATTTTAAGATTATATAATGTTCAATATTTAATAAAAATGGGCGGCACATCATATAGTAATATTTGAGGAACATTCTTCTTTCATTTCTTGAATTATTCCATTGGAAAACCTTGATGGTTAATACTCTTTGAAATCTCGTTCGACAGTGCATGCTCACGGGGAAATTATTCATAAAATATTTAATATTCTTATAATGCATATATAGAAGTTTCATACATAACATGGAGAATTAAATTAAAGTTGAAATTAATTCAATTAGTAGATTATTTTTAACCATAGGCCCACTACTTCAGAGAGTACTTTGTTGAGAGTAAAACAAGCTTCAGCTAAATGGAGAATTAGGAATAAATTGACTGATTGTTTGTCTGGGCCTAACACTATTTCGCAACCCACTAAACAAATGACTAGGTGGGTAAGCTGGGTAAAAGTGTAAAACCTTCCAGGGGATGGTCAAAATGCGACAGGTTGACTTGCAAAGTTTGGACTCAATATTCATTCTTCTTGCTGTTTTCATGATAGTTTTCATAAAGATTTATCTACAATTGTAACAGAGGATGCATTAGGTAGAACCTTGGAGAGAATGACTATCTAGGGTGTGTTGATTGCGTGTTTAAAAAAATATTCAATTAGTCGATTATTTGATTATGGAAAAAACACAATACCTATCTAAAGTAAATTATAAATCATATGGTTTACTTGTAGAAACTAAATATTTTGTTTGAATTTTTCTTTAATATAATATATGATATAAAATACAAGTTTAAAATGAATATCATTGTTGACTTAAAAATGAATGGTTTATCAGGCACATTGAAATTATGCTGCAAATGTGCTACCACATAATCATAGGCTTTCAATTCTAACTGAATAATTTTTTTTGATAGAACAAGAGAACTTTGTTAATGAAAAATCATACAATATCTATGAAAACTATCTAACAAGAAAAAGACTGTAAATCAATATCAAATTCTTATCTCCAAATTATCAATTTTTAATATATTGACTTCAGTGGGTCTTTCCCAAACTCTAACACTTTTATGACCTACTTTAAATTTAATTTGTAGCATCTTCTTGACAATTCTTAGTTCTTATAGGTTTAAGAACTAAATTATGAGTGAATAAGAAGCATTGTCATAAACCTATAATAAAATATAATATCAATAATTACTATATAATTAGCTTTGAAGATCATATATATAAGCTCATCACATGTTTCTTAATTGCCTTTATAGATATAAGCACATTTAAAAAGCATGTGCAATAAAATAGAATCATCTACACAAGTTGTGGCTTGTGAATTGAAAAGGCTAATACTTCGGATAATGAAATAATTATAAAGTTAGGTAATAGTAAGGTACAGGAACAATAATGTTATTTATTGTCAATATGAACAAAAATTGTCTATATGTAAGCACTATATGTAATTCACATTGACAATTCCCAACATCCCCTATCCTATCTGTAAGCCTTTATCGACAATTTCAAAAAAATATTACGAATTAAACAAATTGTTGCATTCATGATCATGGATTATAATCTTACTCACAAATTCTCAATGTATAACAAAATCTCTAATAAAATTGGCTAAAGACCTTCCTTTCGATTGAACCTGTAGTTACTAGTTAGACCCTTGTTTTGCACTGAATAGAACAAAATTAAACCACACATATTATTGAGAAAAAAAGGTTAAACTACATATATTCTTGGAAAACCTTATTTATATGATATACTAAAATAAATTTATGCATAAATTTCTGGATATGTACTTTGACCAAAATAATTTAAAAAGTGTGAATGTATAATAATATGTAATACAATTGTTATACTTTTTTTCAATATTGAGATCTTGCGATTAAATTTTCAAATTAAACAATTTAATATAAAATTTGTAAATGTCTGTGTTTTGATGACTCAGACTAAGGTGGGGACAGGAGAACAGAATGGAGAAGAAATGTGTGTTGTTTTCTAATTCACACAACTGATGAAACAACAACCACAACAAAACAAGAAACTAAATAAAAAAAGAACCTAAAGAAAACAACTAACAACGACTTAACTGACTAAACAATATACATATTATACATATTCCAACACCCCCCCTCAAATTGGAGGTGGATGAACACCCAATTTGTGTAGAAGAGAGTGATGTTGTGTTCCCGAAAGAGGCTTTGTTAAAATAAAATGTCAGCAAGTTGAGTCTTAGTAGAGGTATGTTGTAGTGAAATTAATCCATCAGCAAGCTTCTGTCATATGTAGTGGCAATCTACTTCAATATGTTTGGTCCTCTCATGGAAGACCGGATTCTTGGCTATATAGATTGACGTCTGGTTGTCACAACGCACCGGAACGAGAGTGACATAGTCGACTTGAAGCTCATGAAATAGCCGACTCAACCATGCTAATTCTGCAACTAGTCTTCGGAGACTCCGGTACTCTGCCTCCGCATAAGACAGGGAAACAATTGGTTGTTTCTTAGACTTCCAAGAAACTAAAGTGTTGCGCGCCCAAAAACACCAGAAACCCGCTAATTGACTTCCGATAGTGCTTATAGGCTCCCCAGTTTGAGTCATTGTAAGCACTAAGTCTGAAATTGTCATCTTTATGGATTAGAATGCCCAAGTCAGGGTGCCCTTGCAAGTATCTGAGTGCATGAATGGCAGCCTTCAAATGCAGGTCCATAGGTTCCTTGAAATACCGGCTCAAATGTTGCACTGTGAATGCTAAGTCGAGTCTTGTATTGATTAGAAAATTGAGCTTCTCTATCAACCTTCTATAGGCAGTTGAATCCTCCAAAGGTACACCTGAATTGGGAAGCAATTTAACATTAATATCCATGGGGCATGTCACAAGTTTCGAAGAATCTGTCAAAAATTCATGAAGCAACTCTTTAACAAATTTTCTTTGTGAAAAGACTGCTCCTTATGGGCAGTGAGTAATTTCAAGGCCAAGGAAAAAATAGGCATTGCCAAGGTCCTTAATCTTGAAAGTTGCGTTTAGATGGCTTTTCTGGTCGTTGATTTCTTCATGATCACTTCCCGTGATTAGAATATCGTCAACATATACAGCAAGATAAACATATTTGTCAGTGCATTTCTTATAAAACAATGAATAATCGTTGACAGAATGCTTGTATCCTCGTTCATACAAGACCTTTGTCAACTTGGCATACTACTGTCTTGATGCCAGTTTTAAACCGTGAATAGATTTCTTCAATTTACAAACAACATTAGGAATGTCAGTTTGGACCCCCTTTGGTAATTTCATATAGATTTCTTCATGCAAGTCTCCATGGAGAAAAGCATTGTTAACATCCAACTGTTGTAAGTTCCAATTTTTCTTGATTGCTACCGCTAATAGAGCCCTTATCGTGGTCATTTTCACAACGGGGGAGAAGGTCT
Organism: Portulaca oleracea; assembly: GCA_029582165.1. NCBI lineage: Eukaryota > Viridiplantae > Streptophyta > Magnoliopsida > Caryophyllales > Portulacaceae > Portulaca > Portulaca oleracea. The sequence goes on from CM055893.1 coordinate 9,318,838, forward strand.
CGTTGTAGTCTATGCCTGCCTTTTGAGTGAACCCTCTTACCACCAATCTTGCCTTGAGTCTCTATGTACTACCATCCGCTTTCCTTTTAATTTTATAAACCCATTTGCAATCAATAGGTTTCTTTCCCTTTGGAAGAGTCACAATTTCCCAAGTGTTTGTGTCAGACAAGGCTTGTAACTCTTGATTCATGGTTACTTTCTATCTTTTGTAGGAGCTTGGTTCCTCATAGGTTTGAGGTTCCATGTCATCAAGGTAATGTTCCTTGTTAGGTTCTGTAGCACTACTCAAAGAGACATTCTTGGGTTCACAATATAGGTTAGTGATGCAAGAAAAACAAGTGTCATAATCTTGTAGATAGGCTGGGTACTTGTGTGTCCTAGAAGACCTCCTTACAGTCTGTGTTGGCGTGGCAGAATCAACCAGTTCATGTTCATTTTGTATATTGGAGGGTACATTGTTTGGGATAGAATGGGAGCTATGTTTAACATTAGTGATAACGGCAGGGTTTTTAGCAGTTTCAGTGGCAGTACTAGTGACAGATTCTTGGATGGGTTCCACATACTCAAAAAGATTGTCTATAGATGAAATAAAACTAGGTGGGGTCTGTTTGCTATAGGGAAAAATGTGTTCATGAAAAACTGCATCCCTAGAGGTAAGAAATTTATGTTGTGAAATGGAATATAGTTTGTAGGCCCTTTTCCCTTGTGAATAACCAAGGAAGATGCATTTCTCTGCTCTTGGTTGGAATTTATCCCTTATTTTAAGGTGCTCATATAACATAAGCATCCAAAGATTCTTAGGTGATCATGTAACACCCCCAAGATATTAATCACCAGATTAAGTTATTAATTTACTTAACCTAATGATTAATAGGGGTGTTACAGTTTTGGTATCAAAGCAAAAAAATTGGGATGGTCAACTTTGGGATACTTTTAGGTAATGAGAATAGTATAGGGTGAAGTTAGAGGTAAGTAAGTGGTGTTAACAATATGATGGAGAGTTTATGTGTATGGGATTCATTAGAAATTAAGTATACGGTGCTCTTGAAGGGATGCCTAATCCTCGTTTAAAGTTAAATAGCTAAATTGGGGCGTGAGTGACGTTTGGGTATATGCATAATAGGAGAAAAGTTGATTATAAATTGATACCTGTAGTGCAAGAGTCGTTATAAGGCAATGAGTTTAAAAGGGGTTGACAAAGGATGAGTTATGTATGTATATGAGGAATGTTAAGTATAAATTGAATGTGATGTCATAATTTCGAGGTCAAGTATAACCCATAAAGTTGTTTAAGAATTGATTTAGTTACAAGGACCGCCCGGTTAGTTAGAATTGTAGGGTCTTACGTTGATGGTATGCTTGATGACTTTAACTGTTTTAGTATCCTTTTAACCCTTGTCTTTATATAATGAATAGATGGCTGATCCTGAAAATCCCAACCCGTATAGCATGGTAATGGAACCTGGAGGTTGTATTGCGGCACATATCTCACGCCTAATGATCGCCTTTAGGACGCTAAGGGAGAATCCTAATTCAATATATCATGACCTAGTAAGGAGGGCCCACTGACTCTTGACAACGCTCCCTCACATACCGCAATGGAGCCGGTTTCGAACCAAGTACCACGATTTCATTTACACTTATGACCAAGAGCCCCACCAAGAGCGTTTTCAAGTCCTAGGGGTATGGACATCTATGACCTTTGAGATCAAAGTACAGGAGCATGCTAGCTATTGGGAGATGGAGCTGTAGGAGATTCCATACTATTTTATGGACTTACTGGGGCCTCAACCACCCCAAGGGAATGAGGAGCACCCTTCCCCTCCTGTCTATCCGAACCCTTAACCGAACCATGAGGAAGAAGAAGAACCCATGGAGGATGGGGAAGAAGAAGAAGCGCAGCCGTCCCACATCCCATCCCATGCATCCAATGAAGTGGAGATAGTTCCCGCTCCTCCAGTGCCCGACCCTATGGTTATAGAAATCAGTTCGGACCGTGGGGATACAAAGAGGCAACTCAACTTGTTGTGCACCCTAAGACAGAGAAGAGTGACGATACCGAGGATAACGATGATGAGGATTATACTCTTTCTTAGGGGGTTCAGGTTCAGCTAGGGAAAGAGACATGGGGAAAAAAGAAGAAGAAGTAACACTGTATTGATGTACTTTATGGCATTTGACATTGTGATATTGATGTATTTTAGGCATCGAGCCAACTAATTATATCTGCTATGTTCTGGATTATGTTTTGTGGATTGGATATAGATTTAGGGTGTATTGCATATGGGAATTTCGTTTTAAATTGCTTTAAGTTTTTCACGCACCCCCTCCGTTTTTATGGGCTTGAATCTTATGTTTTAAAGAAGTACAGGCCAAGAGGAGGGTGATGCATATATATATATATATATATATATATATATATATGTTTACGTTTACGTTAGTAAAATAAGACGATACGTGTATAAGTATGATAACATGAAGACCTTGTTGATAGTGAAGGAAGGATTAATATGTGTGACAGTAGATGTTGAGAATAAACTAAATTTTTATGTTTATAATGTAGTATGTCGCACGCATCGAATGACGACCACCTATCCAATGAACATGATGAAGAAATAACTGATTCTCGAGGACATAATTTACAACTGCAAGGACCCCAAGGGGTACCCCAAGTTAATTCGATATCAGGATCCTCGGCAAATACGATACCCCCACCTAACCCCTACCACCCAGAGTTTTTGGGTCAAGTGATACGCAAACTATTACAAAGAATTCTGAATCCCAGTATGGAAGGGAGTAGTGAGGCTAAGGATGATGATCATGCTGATAGGGTTGCCAAAAGGAATCCTATGACATATGCAGGAGGGTTTAACCCTGTAGAACTAGAGGATTGGATCCGGGGAATGGAGAAGATATTTGAGGTCCTTGAGGTGCCGAAGGAAAAATGGGTAACCATCGGAACTTTTTATTGGGTCAAGGAGGCGGATTTATGGTGGGGTACCATGAAAAACAAGTACAAGGGAGTGGAACTGTCATGGGAAGGTTTTCTGGTTGGGCTTCGAGCCAAGTTTTACCCTCTCTCCTTACAGCGTCAAAAAGAGAAGGAGTTTATAGAGTTAAAGATGACCGGATAAGAAATGTCGGTAATGTAGTATGCGGCCAAATTTAATGAGTTGGCACGTTTTGCACATGAGTATGTAACCACGGAGCGTATGAAGATTGCTAGGTTTGAAGGAGGCTTAGCTCCATACATACGAAGCCACCTGGCAAGTTAACCCTTTAATACAATGCAAGAACTGTACGAGCGTGCAGCTGAAGTAGAAAGGGTGAAAAAGGAGTTGAGAAGTACGTACCAAGAGAAGGAGGCTCAAGCTAGGCCCAAATGGAAGTGGAGTGATAATAGAGTTTCAGGCGAGGCATTGCCTGCGAAAAAGCCAAGTCCATTTCCGATTCGGAATCGTCCTACACCAACATCGGAACCTTGCAGGAAATGTAGGAGGACCAACCATTCCATAAATCAGTGCAGAGTAGGTACGAACAAGTGTTTATGGTGTGAAAGTAGTGAACATAGGGCTGTCGCCTGCCCGAAAAAACAGTCAAATTCAAGCACCACCACCATGAAGCCTGTACAGGTGCCACGTGCGACACCTCCTCCACCAACGCAAGCAAATGTAGGAAGGGCCTACACCATGGGAAGGAAGGAAGCGACTACCTCGGGTATAGTGGTCACTGGAGCCCTTTTAATAAAGTCCAAGCCTATTTACGCTCTATTTGATTTTGGTGCTTCACATTCGTTTATTTCTGCGCATGTTAGTTCTGAACTGGGCTCACAAAAACATGAGACTGTAGTAGTGTATCAAATAAGATTACCAAATGGCCAAGTCATAGCATGTGACAAGGCACTTGTGAGTGTTCCTCTTAAAATCTTGGAGGAAAGCTTTCCAAGAGATCTTATCATAATAGACATAGCTGAATTTGATGTTATCTTAGGCATGGATTGGTTAGCTAAACACGTGGCTAAGATAAAGTGCGATGAAGGAGTAGTAGTGTTAGAGAGTCAGTTAGGAGGCTTATACGACAAGGAGCTGAAGGATACTTATGTTATGTTTCGGAAAGCAAGCCTGTAGAGTTAAAAGTGGAAGATATCCATGTAGTAAGGGAATTTCCGGATGTTTTTCCAGAGGAACTATCTAGTTTACCCCCAAGGAGGGAAATCAATTTTGAGATAGGACTAGTTCCGGGGACGCAACCAATTTTAAAAGCGCCCTATCGAATGACACCAGCAGAATTGAAGTAGCTTAAGGTCCAACTGGATGAGTTACTCTAGTTAGGATTCATAAGGCCAAGTGTATCTCCTTGGGGAGCACCGGTTTTGTTTGTTAAGAAGAAGGACGAGAGTCTGAGGCTATGTATCGACTACCGGGAGCTAAACAAAGTTATTATTAAGAATAAGTATCTGCTTCCTCGCATTAATGATTTGTTCGACCAGTTACAAGGGGCATACGTATTTTCCAAGATTGACCTAGGGCCTGGTTATCATCAGTTGAGGATAAAGCCGGAAGATATACCCAAGACAGCTTTCAGGACCCGTTACGGACACTACGAGTTTATAGTAATGCCTTTTGGGCTTACCAATGCTCCGACAATTTTCATAGATCTTATGAATCGAGTTTTTAGACCATTTTTGGATAAGTTCGTAGTGGTTTTCATTGATGACATCTTAATCTATTCGATAACTCGAGAAGAGCATGAACAACATTTGAGAATAGTACTGCAAACTTGAGGGAACATCGCTTATATGCTAAATTAAAGAAATGTGAATTTTGGGTGGAAGAAGTAGCCTTTTTAGGACATATCGTGACCAAGGAAGGGATCAAAGTGAATCCACAAAAGGTTGAAGTAGTCATGAACTGGGCCAGACCCACAACCATTACGGAGGTGAGAAACTTTTTAGGCATGATAGGTTATTACCGGCATTTCATACAAGACTTTTCTAATATCGCCTTGCCATTGACCAACCTACACTACAAAAAAAGTGGCTTTTGCCAACAGAATTGCAGTGACAGATATATTATCTGTTGGTAAAAGTACATATTTACCAATATATTAAATATATGTTGGTATTATTAATAGTTTACCAACACTTATACAATCTGTTGATAAATATAATTCAATACCAACAGATACAAATTTAACTGGTGGTATTATTTTTACAGTACCAACAATTAAAATATATGTTGGTGTTGTAGCATTTCACCAGTAATTAGTATTAAATGAAAACCTATTATTAGTCTAATAGACATTAAGCGCCAGTGAAATAGTGAATGAAAGACGCTGCTCAAAATATGAACTGCTGCGTCTGTCTCAACTTCCTCAACCAAAACCCTAATTCACAATTACACACAACCAGTCTCTCAAGATCTGACTTGCTCTGATTCTCGCAGTCTAGTGGAACACACCGGAGGTCGATGAATCGCCTATCGGAGTAGGCCGCTGGGGAAGGATTAGAGATGAATATGAAAGGCGGGAGTAAGAAGAGAGAGAGGGATCATGCGAGTCATCAATGGAGGAGGAGGCCGAGGTGACTCACCGATGAGCGAGAAAGAGAAGCAGCATGATTAGGTGAAGACGGTGAAGAATAAGAAGAAGAAGTTGGTCAAATATGAAGCATTGCTGGAGTATTTGCAGTACACCAGGTTCATCCTCGATTACTTCCGATATGAATGGCCTTTGAAAGATGCTTTTGGAAGCGTTTTATTTGCATAAAGAAAGGCTCAACATTTGGACGGTAGTATTCAATTCCGCCAATCATCATTCGGCATTCATCGTCATTGTTTCAATTACTGTAATGTTAACTGATTAAGTTCACAAATCATCATTTATCTTCTTGCTTGGTTTTAGATGTTCACGAACTTATGGTTTCATTTGAATTGATTTTAATTCCTGGGTTGGATGGTTACTTGAATTTCGATTTCTCTTCTCTCAGTCTCTGGTATAATTTGCTCGAATTCCGGATTAAGTCGATGTCACTTGCTTCTGTTATTGTTTTTCTGTCTTTTTGGGTAGCTTCAAAATTGGTTTGGTAATTCAAATTCAATCATAGAATCATATATGAGCTAGGTTTGTTATCCTCTTATTGCCTTACCCAGTTTTGAATGATTTCTACAGCATTTGGGTAGGTTTGTTAATTCGAATTCAATAAGTTTCATTAATGTTGAAATTTAGTTATGGATTGAAGTCAATCGTGCATAGCTTCTATTGATGTTCATATACATGGCCTCTTCTCTTATTGTTCTTTTCTGTGATATTCTCAGTGAGGCTAATTCAATTGACACTCATTGAGCCATAACTGAACTCACTCATGTGCTAGGTTTGTACTTCTCTACCACTATTCAAATTTTAATTGAAAATAAACAACTTAGTGATGCTGTCTAGAAAATACCGTTAGTATTCGTACGTACAAATGATGAAACTGGATCGATCCTAACAGTAAAAACTTCCTGCAATGTTTTGATGACAGGTTCACATATTGCCAAGGATCTTCTAGGAAAGTTGACAGTCAAGCTGGCAATGCCACTTCTGAAATGGTTCCCATTGCAGATGGCGGACAAGATCCTCCGCCTCGCACTCACCCCGAAGACACAGACAAATACGACCTGAAAAGGCCCGAAGTTGGCCCCTTGGAGCTCAAAAACACTGAGGGCAAAACCCGGTTCTCGATTTGGGGACATGGAGTAAAGTCAAATCAGGCCTGATTCAGGTTGTCCCTGACATCAAGAGGTTCTCCAGGGGCAAAGTCCATCTCGTTAATGGCGAGACTCTTGAGATTGATTCGCTTGTCCTTGCTACTGGCTACCGCAACAACGTCCCTTCCTGGCTTAAGGTGAGGACCGATATAGGTATAGATGTAGATATACGTATAAATAAATTCAACATTTTTGCACCCCAAATTAATAAGATTTTCTTGGTCAGAGGTGACAGAAACTTTTTATTCTCTGTCCGGTTTATATATAAGTAAGCTTGGATTTTCTAAGATTCTATCTCCCAAATGAGGCCCATATGATCCATTACAATCTGCAGTTAGTTATCCATGGGATGAAAGAACACAGTTCTCTGTTTCACATTTGTAAGTATTCTAATTCGATTTTAATTGATGGATTTTTAGAGTAATGGAAAGGAGGATGACAAAGGTATTAAAGGAAAGACATTTGAAATAGTGGATTGAGATGATGAGGAGGATTGGTTGCCTTCTCCTCCCCAGAATAGAGAGCCTGTCTTCTCAAAGCTTGAGGAGGATTCTACTACTAAGGAATTGAGGTAACCAATTTTTTTATCTTTTTCCCCTTTAAGTTTCATTTATATGTGTGGAATAGTCAAGGTTGAGTTTTAGGGTGTTGCTAAAATTCTAGAGTAACCCTAAGCAGGTGCCATCATGGCCTTTGTATTTTGTATACTGTTGCTATTCTAAATATGTCATCATGGCAGTTTAATACAGTTAATGTTTGTTGCTTGACAATTGACAGGTAGAGTTGTCTTTTATGAACAGACTAAACATCTTGATTTTCATAATAGTTTGACATTTTATCTGATTCTCTTATGCATGATTGGGTGAGAAGGTAGTCTGCTGCAAGATCAAAAGAAAGGAATCATGAGATATATAGCACAGCTGGAGCATAAGGTTGAGTCTTTGCAAACTGAAGCCACCTCATTGTCTGCTCAATTGACCGTACTGTAGGTAAAGTAGTTTTTATGGCTACCAGATTTACTCTTCCAGATTTACTCATTGTCTGCTCAATTAGTAATCTATGTTCAAACTTCCTGTTCAAAGTCCTCTTTATTCTGCATGAATTGATTTCAAGCACCTGACGATCTTGGTAATGCTTTGAAACAAGCAGTATTTCCATCTTCAGTTTACTTTTGTTGAATGCCTTCCTGCGATTTGAATTTGATGTGATCCTTGGACGGTATTTTCTGGGTTCACTTCATTTGATTTGTTTGGAAATGGTTTGGAGATCATAAATATTTAGTGCTCTACTGAATTTTGAAGGAAGATCTCATTTAAATAATTCATGTTTCATCTGTTTTATTTACAACAATGCTCTGTAACAAAGGTTACTTTCCAACCTTTCCCCCTGGGGTGTACCAACACTCCCTGCAGCCATTCTTTGTACTGGTATCAGAACTGATTCAGGAGGATTGTCAAGGTATCTTAGCAACCGCATGAACTCTGAATTATTCATTTCATTTCACCAATTTATAATCATCTTTCTTTCCATCTATTAGGAACGAGGATTGCTACCTAGAAGAAGCTCCTTGATGAGTTGGGTATTCCGGCAGGGCAGATTACAGCATCGTTGAAGAAAATGTAAACGTTGAACATTAGATTTAGGCTCTACTTTTGTTTAGAATATTACTATTAAATCTTATTAGCGAACTAGTAAGTCTCCTTTTGGTACTTTTCACTTGATTAAGAGGACTTGTAACTTAGACGTTTTGTATTTTACAATTCAAAGAATATGTCTAAATTAAATTTCGCTTTAATTAAATAAAAGCACCAATATGAAACCAAATAGTACAATTTGGTTTTGTTTTGGTACTTTCCACTTAATTGAGAGAAATTTCTATTTAGATATTATTTTACACTTTAGAACATTCAATGAATAAAGTTTGACGTTTTTCTACTATTTTCACTTAATTGACATTTATATGCTTCATGCCACTACCATCAGATGTATTTGTTGGAAAATGTGTTTCAAATTATATTGAAAATGTATTACCAATAGATATAATATGTGGGGAATATTTTTAGCGCTTAAAAATACTTTCTCCAACATTTATATTTGTTGGTAAAGGTGATGTATCTCCGACAAACATTAATTGTCGGTATAAAATTCCCAACAACAACAGAATAAATCTGTTGGTATTAGTTAGCAATACTGACAGAATACAATATCTGTTGGTAATACTTTTACAATCAGGTTTATTTCCAACAGTCTAGTGACAGATAATTATCTGTTGGTAAAAACTTATACCAACAGATATTGCACTTTTACCAACATATAAGTCATGTTGGCAAAAACCATTTTTTTTGTAGTGCTATTAAGGAAGATTACCAAATTTGAGTGGTCTGAGAAGTGTGAGAAAACTTTCAAGAACTCAAAAAGAGACTCACCTCTGCCCCTATCCTGACCCTGCGGATGGAAGGGAAGGAATATGTCATCTATAGCGACGCGTCCAAACGAGGGCTAGGGTGTGTTTTGATGCAAGATGACAAGGTCATAACTTATGCCTCTAGACAGTTAAAACCATACGAGCAAAACTACCCTACCGGCCTACCCATGATTTGGAGTTAGCGCCAGTAGTTTTCACCTTGAAGATTTGGAGGCATTATTTATATGGTGCTTCCACCAAGGTCTTTACGGATCACCAAAGCCTCAAGTACATATTCACTCATAAAGAGTTAAATATAAGGCAACGAAGATGGTTGGAGCTTCTCAAGGACTATGATTTGGACATTCAATACCATCCTGGATGGCGAACTCGGTTGCTGATGCCCTGAGTAGGAAAAGTCAACACGACGCGGATATGTCAACAGGTAAACCTACTGAAGCTCAGTCGGGAAATCCAGAAGGCAGGAATTGAGGTAGTTCCATTAGATTGCGTAAAGACACAATTGGCAGAACTACAGGTACAACCCTCCATATTAAAGGAAATCAAGGAGCAAATGAATGATGAGTATCTAAAGTACATCCACGCAGGTATAGAAAAAGGAAAATGCCGGGATTTTTGATTCATGAGGATGGGACTTTGAGGTTCCAGAATCGTTTATGTGTGCCTACAACTCAAGATTTCCGGAAAAGAATTCTGCGCGAAGGGCATGACACCCTGTACTTGGTTCACCAGGAGGCACTAAGATGTACCAGGACATAAGGGAGAAGTTTTGGTGGCCAAACATGAAGAAAGACATAGCCAATTTTGTGGATAAACGGTTTACATGCCAAAAGGTGAAAATAGAGCATCAACGACCTGCAGGAGAATTAAGACCATTAGAAATTCCCACATGGAATTTGGATTCAATATCTATGGACTTCATTATGGGATTACCCTTGACGGTCACCAAAAAGAATGCCATATGGGTGATCGTAGACCGGTTAACCAAATTTGCCCATTTCATTCCAATAAATGAGAGTTGGAAGGTCGATAGATTAGCGGATATTTATGTGAAAGAGGTAGTAAGGTAACATGGGATTCCTAAGGACATAGTCTCTAATCGAGACACTAGGTTTCAATCCCAATTTTGGACAGCCCTACATAAGGTATTTGGCATCACGTTGAACTTCAATAGCTCGTATCAACCAGAAACGGATGGCCAAACAAAGAGAGTAAATCAGATAGTGGAGGACATGCTTCAGGCTTGTGTTCTAGATTTTCAAGGAAGTTGGGAAGGTTTCTTACCTTTGATAGAGTTCTCTTATAACAATAGTTACCAGGCTACAATTCAGATAGCGCTATTTGAGGCCCTTTATGGACGAAAGTGCAGGTCCCCTTATGCTGGAATGAACTGGATGAAATCCTAGTAGTAGGTCCTGAGTTGATTCAAGATATGACGGATAAAGTGCGAGTAATTCAACAGCACATCAAGACGGCCCAAAGCTGACAGAAAAGCTACGCCGAAGGAAGCCCTTAGAGTTTCAACTAGGAGATAAAGTGTTTCTCAAGGTTTCACCTACCAAGGGAGTGCGAAGGTTCAATGTCAAGGGAAAGCTAAGTCCTAGGTACATTGGGCCTTATGAGATGATCGAGAAAATTTATCCGGTTGCTTACAGGCTTGAATTGCCCACCGACTTAGAACATGTCCACGATGTGTTCCATGTTTCACAACTGCGAAAGTATGTACCAGATCCGGATCATGTCATTGAACCTGAACCGATAAGCATCACGGAAAACCTGTCCTACGAAGAGGTGCCGGTTCAGATTTTGGACCGAAGAGTCAAGCATTTGCGCTCCAAAGAGATTCCTTTAGTGAAAGTCCTTTGGACTAATCACTCCACATTGGAAGCTACGTGGGAAACCGAAGAGGATATGCGAAACAAGTATCCCCATCTGTTTGAAGGTAAGACGACGGAAAAAATGAGGGTAGTGTTTTCAAGTTTCGGGGACGAAACTTTTTTTTTCCTTTTAAGGGGAGTAAGATGTAATAACCCAAAGAAAACCATCACTTAATACGTATTAATTAGTTTGAATAATTAAGGTTACTAATAAATCACGATGAAGTAAAGCGCGTGTTCCATCTTTTCTAATCAAGTGTATGTTTTGCAGGATTTGAACAAGTGCAACGATCGTCAAGTCCATCAGTCTAAATTCTTTATTTCTTTTCTTAAAAAATCTCTTCCGTTATCTCATAGTAATCTTGAACGTTTATGTATTCAGTTCCAAGATCGATTTATCGGGTCTTCCCTATCCAAGTCAATTTAAGATATGATTATGGGAAATTACAAGGAGGTGTGTAAATATATTTCTTCAGGTTACTGAGATTAATTTTATTTAAGTATACCAAGTTTAAGCAATTTGGGATTAGGGAGATACAAATATAAGAGGGAAGATTAAAATGGATCAAAAGATCTCCTTTTGGGCCTTATATGCGCCGACCAACAAGAAGAAAGAGAGGGGAATGCCTTCTTTTGGGCTTTAAGTGTGTAAGTATGTGTATATATAGGATATTAGGAGGGTGATTATCATTTTTAAAGATAATCTTCCTAGCTCCCATCTCTTACTCTCTCTCTATCCTTTGCCTATCCATCTCCCCACGCCCCTGCTGCTTGCTTGTCCGTCGCCGGTGTTTTCCGGCCACCGTGTCACCGCCGTCGCAGCACCGTCATCACATCCCATCTTTCTCCTTCCCATTGCAAGTGGTAATCACTCCATCTTTCTCTCTTATTTTAAGGATGAATTAAGATGATATTCTAAGTTTTCCTTTTGTTATTATTGTGTTTTTCCAGAGGTAAACTCAAGGATTTTAAGACCTTCAAGTGAGGATTTCTAAGAACTAAGGAAATCAAGTAGAGTTGGGGTAAGTTTGTGACAATTTTGTGCTTGGATGGTTGAACAAGTATGATTAATGTTATATTGTGATATGCATGTGGTTTAAAAGGTTTGATTCTTTATGAAAGATTAAGTTGTAACTAAAGGATTGATGCGCGTGCGTATAACGGAGTTAGTTTAGCAAGAAAATGATTTCTATGACTAATAATGTTGAATTTGTGAAGTTTAGTGTTTAGGAGCTTGAGATATCTTGAATTGGGCTTTGCATGTATGGGATTTGATCAATGATGAAGGTTTTCCTCATGTTTATAATTCTGGAAATTTGTATTTATAATTGAAGGATGGGCTTTTAGAAGTGTTTAAGGTAAATCATGAAGTTAGTCATGCATGCAAGGAGCTTTGTGGTCTAATGTTGCAATCTGGTAGGATTTCATTATTTTCAGAGAGTATGAGTTATGAATTTGGCTCATTTTATAGCATGATTAGGTAGCCTAAGATGTTAGCTAGCACCAGGTTTTTGTAGCTCGTCATTTCGATATGTATATTGGGAGTTATGGCAAAAACCGTAAGATGACGCAAAACTGAGAATGTTCTGACGTCAGCCCAAAGATGTGTATTTTTCATAGGATTAGAGTCCTTTTTGGTTTAAACACTGAAAATAAAATCTTGAGAGGACTCTCTGAGCTTTCCAGAAAGGTATAATTCATGGTCATAGGATATCGGGAGTGAGAGTTATGAGTTCTCAAGTGGAGGGTAATAATCTGAGTTTATCCCGAAAGCATTTTGTGACTGCCTCTGTTCTTTCCATTCTTAAATCATCTTTGGAATAAAATGAAAGTTGAAGTTTGAATCACAAGCTTTCCATAGACAGCTTGCATGCCCTGAACTGATAAGTATAGCTTGAGTTACGACTCTTCGAGTTAGTGAAGTTTAAATTATTATTTTTTTGGGCAGCTTACAAAGACGGTAGTTTTTACCCTTCTTAACCATGTTTTTGACCTTCATTGTCATTAAAAAGTTGTAGTTTGTAATCTGAGCTTTCTGGAAAGTCCTTTTATGCCATAATACAATTTTTGTGGGAGAAGTTATGGCCTTAAGAGTACACCTTAGGAAAAACAAATTCCTTCTCGAGCCTTAGAACGTTCTTTAAATTACTCTTTAATGCTTCCATCTAAGTTAAATCCTAATTCATGTTTCCTTTCTTTTCTAAGTCCTTCCAAGAGATCATTGCAATCAAACTGTTCAAGTCTCTGCCCGTCCAGTGTGTATTTTTAAAGCCTCAGGTACGTGTATTCCTGATATTTTATACGGATTATAGTAAATTATTCTCATTCTATGCGAAGTTTATATGTTATTTTATTATTCATGTATATATGTAAACGCTTATGATTTATGTTCAAAAGTGACACAAGTTCTCATGGCTTTAAGTATCACGGTCGAATGGTCGAGTTAAATCTCAACTTACTTTGCGTATTTATGCTATGCACACTTCATTTTTAGAAGGTCTTTGCTAGATCGTTACTTTTAAAATCAAGAACTTTACATGTCTGCATTTTTCTTCCAAAGTACAATCTTCATCCAGAGAATGTCAGGAAATTTAATTGCTAATAAAGTGGTTTAAGGTATTAAGGATGCAAGGATATGGTTTTCGAGATTTCTAAAGTTAAACAAGGCCCCACCCATGTAAGATTATGCCATAGTGCACACCAGGAATTTCGGGTCTTAGTAAACACCATGTATATCGTGCTTATATGAACACCAGGATAACTGTGCCTTAGTGCACCCTAGGGAAACATATGTATATAGTACCTTAACTGCACACCATGGAAATCTGGGCAGTATAGGATATTTATCCATCATCCGGATCTCCTGATCGGTCCAGGTATACGCATACGGAGGCTTAGCCGATGATCACAGGTAGGGGACATTCCTTTAAGTATGAAAGGTCAACCATGTGTTGGGTTAAAGTTGTTTTTACTTTCTTAAATCAAAAGAAAAAGGTCTAAAAGGTTAAATCACTAAGTCTCATAGATGTGTATTTTGAAATGTTATTCTTTTACGTGCACTTATAAGTTAAGTATTCATGGATTATTTCTTCCTTTATTTCATGATTTATTCAATTATGATTAAAGTGAGAAACTCACGATTTTGGTTTTCTACTGAGGTTCAGTTTGTCTCAAAAGGGTTAAATGTGGCTATGTTGTAAGTATACTTTACTTAATGTTCTTTTTGCCTTTTTTTTTTATTGTTGGGAGTTTAATGGAACCGCGCTAAAATAATTTAATAGCTTTCTAACATTTTCTATATAAAAGGGGGTATACATACTGAGTTAATCTCATTCTTTAAGTTTCTTTGTTTCTTTAGGAAGCTCAGGAAAACGCAAGAGTAAGGTCCCGGACGGACGAAGTTCGAAAGCTCCCTAGGGAACCCGAGGTGAATTGGAGATTTCTCTTGTGGAACAGTAAAGGATTGGATGTTTTTTTATAGATTGTATGAATCCGTAGGAATGTTATGTTGTGGTTTTAAGTTGTCTTAAGTGTAAGTCATGGTTTTTGGGTTGTGTAATTATGATCTGTTATGCTTGGGTTGTGTTGGAGTGTAGTTTAGCCTTGTCCATGTTGATAGACGACGGTAATGCCCTTAGGTGAATATTTCCACTGCGCTAATCATTAGGTTAAGTAAATTAATAGCTTAATCTGGTGTAGGCATTCTGTTTATAAGATAGGTGGCAGTGAGAATGCTTTCACCCCAAAACCTCAATGGTACATGTGACTGGAACATCAAGGCTTTGGCTACCTCAAGTATATGCTTATGTTTTCTCTCAACTACCCCATTTTGTTGAGGTCTTTGTGTGCAACTTGTTTCATGTAAAATTCCATGACTGTTAAAATAAGAGATAACCACTTTGTTTTTCCCAATTTCTAGGGCATTGTGGGACCTTATCCTTTTGACAGTGGTTTCAAATTGTGTTCTG
Source organism: Portulaca oleracea (assembly GCA_029582165.1). Lineage (NCBI taxonomy): Eukaryota > Viridiplantae > Streptophyta > Magnoliopsida > Caryophyllales > Portulacaceae > Portulaca > Portulaca oleracea. The sequence goes on from CM055893.1 coordinate 9,333,854, forward strand.
GCCATGGTAATAAAGGATTGAATTAGGCCAAGAGCCTCATCTTTGTGGTTATTAGGTGAGTCCAAGTAGACCTAGAGAATTCATCTACAATAGTCAGAAAATACCTATGCCCAGAGTGAGTGGGAACATGAAAAGGTCCCCAAGTGTCTACATGAATTAATTCAAAAGGTGCAAGAGTAGAAATTGTACTAGATCGAAATGGCAAACAATGTTGCTTTGCTTTTGGACAAATATTACAATCAAACTGTTTTTGACTTTGATTTCTATGTAAAGAAGTATAAGGTATTAGTCTCATCCTACTAAAAGACATGTGGCCCAATCTTTGATGCCAAACATTGCTATTGACTAAAATTAAAGAATTGAAGCAGCTAGAAGATCTCGACTTAGCATTATCCGAATTGCTTGCAATTCCATGTATCAGTTTATCATCCAATAAATAGAGTCCATGGGCTTCATTACCAAGAACCAAAGGCCCCTTCACAGGAAGGCCCTGCAAAACACATTTTGTCTCAGTAAAAGTCATTTGGCACTTTAGTTCTTGACATATTTTATTGACCGAGATCGAATTAAATTTGAAGTATGGGACATACAAAACATTCATCAGAATTAGGTAATCTGGGATATGTAATTGGCCTTGGTTGGTCACTTTTACCTTGTCTCCGTTATGCATTGTAATTTCAACTGGTTTTCCTAGTGTACTTAGGTGTTTTAGTACATCTTTATTGTTACACATATGATCACTAGCACTGGAATCCAAGATCCAAGCATTTTCAATAGCAACTGTCCAGGTGGTTAGTATTAACCGGTTTTATCGTTCTTCTCAGGGAGCGAGGGGCCTTGGTCATAGAAACTAGGTCAAGGTCAGGTTGAGACTGCTAAGGTAAGAAACGGTGGAAAGGGGATCGCAAGCAACAAAGAAAGCTAAGGTCGGTCAAGGTAAGAAAATGGGCTTCGGAGGCTTTTCGAGATGCAAACGGGGATAAGGAAATGAGTTTTGCAACAAGAGAATAATAAGGAGGGAGCACCAAGTGGCAATTCCGTTAGGCAATACCCACCGAGCTTCCTCTCTCGAGGATAGTCCATATTAACTTCCCCAAAGTATACCATGGACTCGGAGGGTTAATGAAACGGAATTCCCTAGTTAACCTCCTTCCACTTTCATGGGTGAGAATTAACTATCCCAACTCCAACCTTCCAACACAAGTGTTGGATGTATTCGGGAGCTCTCGAACCCAAATGCATCCCACTTGAGGGAAGGATAGGAATGGGAAATTGATTTCCTAACTAATTACTCACTAATATTGCTAACCCATACCTAATCGCCCATTCACACCCTTAATTACCCCCTAACCCATGGGGTTTCTAGCCACTAATCATGATCAAAACTATGCTGACAACATCAAAACCAACCCTAAGCATGAATTCTAACAACAATCAACCGCAAACAAGCAAAACAATGAAATAGCAATTAAAGAGGCAAGTAAAGCAATTAACAATCAAGCAAAGAAATTAATCAAAGATTAAAGTAAGGAGAGAAGTTACCCAAAATAGCATAAATGCACAAGGAAGACAGTGGAAATGATGTTCCAAAGCAATCTCTCAATTGCTAAATTTTCAATCCTTGAATACAACTCTAAAAACCACTAAACCCTAGATTAATACTAAGCTAATCTCTATCTAAAAACCCTCTAATCTCTCTCTAAAAACTAAGATAAAAGCTGAATGTAAAGTCCCCTTGAAAATCGTCATTTGGAGTTTAAATACAAGGCAAGGAAGTTGAGTAAAACGTTGCTTTCAGAGCCAAAAATACGCGCAGAAACAGATAGGTCGCGGGCGCAACCTCATAGGTGGCGGGGGCGACAGTGAGAAATCAGCCCAGGCGATTCAAAACTATGCTATGTCACGGGCGCGAGCTGCACGGTCGCGGGCGCGAAGTGCCTCTGTCCCAGATGAAATGAATGGTGACTGCGCTGCGTAGCGGGTGGCACAGTATCTGTGGCGGGCACTACAGATGTGTAGCGGGTGGCACCAGCAGGGTCGCAGGTGCGACCAGTCTCTGCCAAACCTTCCTCCCTCTCTTTCTAGGTCGTGGCGTCCGCTACAAATGCTGTAGCGGATGTTACACCTCTATTTGGCTCCAAAAGTGGGGAAGAGGTTCCCGGGTCGACTCCGCTTCACTTCTCGGCTCGACTTGGCTTGGCTCGGGAAATCACTTGGGATTCCCTAAAAAGCCTCAAATCAGCCTGTATTCCTTGGTTTTGCTCCAAAAGTGTGAAAACCTACAAAACAACTAAAACGCTAGTGAAGACAATGAAAAAGACTAGGAATCGAGCAAAAATAACAAGCCAAAAGGTGATATTTAGGCGTAAAATCAAGCCTAAACACCCCCCCACACTTGAACTTTTGCTCGTCCCAAGCAAAACAAAACAAAAACAAACTAAAAACTAAACACCAACTCCTCTGTCGTGGGAGGAAACGAGTGCATTTAGCGTATGCACTAAGCCCTTTAAACCCCCTGGCAGCCCAGGTGGACGAGGTGGGTCTCGTGAGGGTTTGTAGCGACTATACCCACAAAAGCCAAAGAAAAAGGAGAGAGGGAAAGTGAAAAACAAAACAAGGGAAAGAGAAAGAAAAGGAAGAACAACTCGCTTCAAGGAATCATGCAATCGCAATCAAGAAAACGATACTATTCATCCAAAATGAACCATTATGAGCACATCGAAGTCACCAAACTCAAGTAATTGCCAATCTTTAAGGTTTTCGATTCCCAAACATCTCGTACAAAACAAGACCCTATGTGCTCAAGTGCCAGTGTGTTCTATAGATGATTCCGATCAATCTAAAGAAAACTCACATCCAAGCTCATATCGAAGCAAGAAGGATTAATTAGGTGATGTCTTCCCTTGTTCATGTCGCCCTTGGCTTGGTGAGGGCCGCAGGAGACACAAGGTAAGACTCCACAATTATTAGCAAGTAGGCTTTTCTCTTTCTTTTTCTCTTTGCTTTGTTTTTCTTCTATTTCTTTGCTTTTCTAACAACAAATTAAGGTTAAGTTGGCATGTTTCGAGATCAACGCGGCCCGGGAAGGTGTTTACTCTACCGGCGTGGCTTCGCTCCATACGTAAACAAGGTACTTAAGGGACGAGGGCACCGCAACCACCCACGTCAAACCACGTTGGTGAACCAACAAGGTTAAGCCGGTTTTTTTGGGAATCGACACGACCCTTTGGAGCGTTACCGTCGTGGTGGGAATGATGGATTAGCTTGAGTGAACGAAAGGAATCGATAATCACCAAGAACAAGGGCCTTGAACACCCATAGAAAGGATATGACCTTGAGCAAGGAGAGTCCACAACTCTAGGCCTAAACACCCCACCATGATTATCAAAGGTAATTCACTAAATAATCATTAAAGGAATGACTTGAATCACCACCAAACTTGATTGGATAAAGATAACAAGGTTTGAGAGAAAGCAAGGGAGGAACCCTAACAATGCTTAGCATTACATTCAAATGTCAAAAAGTACCAATAATGCCAAGGGAGGGGGTATATATAGGAAAGGGGGAAAAAACATAACCCGTTGAGAATGGCCAAACGGCACGATCGTGCAGTCAGACGGCGCGATCGTGCTGTTGGCAGTTTTTCCTGCCGACTTCAAATGCGCATAACTTCTTCATCCGGACTCCGTTTTAGGCCCGTAATATATCGATGGAAAGCTCTAGGTGTGTACTTTAAGCTCTCAAACTTTGAGACCTATCGGAGTTAAATTGAAGGAGTTATGACCTAAAGTGTGAAGGCACATCCATTCCGACAACCCACGTTGACCCTTTTCCGCATATTCTTTACGAATTACTCCGAACCCTTTTAAAGGTCCGAAGTAGGTCCCGATGAGGACCCGTAGCTCCAGTCCTATGATCCAAAAGTAACCCGGACCCGTCAAGGCATTGTTCACCATCTCGGGACGGTACGACCTCGGGCCTCCGGGGGTCGGGGCACAAGCGGCCTACTTAGAAGGTCTCGTTTCCCATCCAATGGATGGCCGAGACTACCCTTGCGTTTCCGGGCTTCACCGGGAATTGCACTTCGAGATTCACCGTGGTTGAGGCGGCTCGCTTGGCAAATGTTACGAGGGACGAGAACGGAACCCGGGACTCTTCATCCTCCCCTTCTTGAAGAGGATTTGCCCTCAAATTCGCATCGGGTTCAACATCCTCGATGTAGGGTGAAAGATCGCCAATGTTGAACGTGGAGGAGACCCGCATATCTCCGGGAAGATCGAGCTTGTAGGCGTTATCGTTTATTTTCTCCAACACCTTGAACGGTCCTTCACTTCTTGGCATGCGTTTGCTTTTCCTCTGCGAAGGAAGCCGTTCCTTCCTCAAATGGAGCCAAACCAAGTCCCTGGATTTGAAAGTGATGTTCCGGCGGTGTTTGTTGACTCAGGACTTGTAGAGCTCATTAGTTCTCTCAATCTTCTCCCGGATCTGGCGGTGAAGCTTTTGAATTTCGGCGGCCTTCACGCTTGCCTCAAAACTCGCCCTTGCCTCCAAAGGTAGAGGAAGGAGGTCGATGGGAGTGATAGGATTCACCCCGTAGCAAGTTTCAAAAGGCGAGCGACTCGTAGCGAATGAAGGAGCCCGGTTGTACGCGAACTCGGCATGACAAAGCTTAGCATCCCAATCTTGTAGACTCTTGCTCACAAGTCCCCGAAGCAAAGTAGTGAGGGTCTTGTTTGTGACCTCGGTTTGACCATCCGTTTGAGGGTGGTGCGATGTGCTGAAAAGGAGCTTCGTTCCAAGGAGTTTCCATAAAGATCTCCAAAAATGGCTCATGAACTTCGTATCATGATCGGAAACAATGGTCCTTGGAACACCGTGCAACCTCACTATCTCCCGGAAGAAGAGATTAGCGATGTGAGTGCCGTCGTTGGTTTTCTCACAAGCGACGAAATGCGCCATCTTGGAGAAGCGGTCAACGACAACGAGGATTGAGTCATTGCCACGCACGGTTCGGGGAAGAGCAACGATGAAGTCCATGCTCAGGTCTTCCCACGGGCCATTCGGAACGGGAAGAGGAGTATAAAGCCCTTGGTGGAACTGGCTTTTGGCATGATGACACGTAATACACTTGGAAATCACATCGTGTACGTCTCCTCCCATTCTAGGCCAATAAAAATGCTCCTTTAGCATGTCAACGGTCTTGTTTATGCCGAAATGACCGGCTAGACCACCTCCGTGAACTTCTCGCACCAATAGCTTCCTTAACGGACACTTGGGCACACACAATTTGTTCCCCTTGAAGAGGAACCCGTCTTGGAGTACATAGGAACCACTGCCACCATCGAGGTGTCCTTTGAAGTCCTCATCTTCCTTGTAAAACTCCCGCATGTGTTGGAACCCAAGAACCCTAGCTTCAACTACCGAAAGAAGGGAATGCCTCCTAGAAAGTGCATCGACAACCACATTGACGCTCCCCTTCTTGTGTTTAGCCACGAAGTTAAAACTTTGAAGATACTCCACCCACTTTGCATGACGCGTGTTGAGCTTGTGTTGGCCGTTGAGGTACTTGAGAGCCTCATGATCGGAATGAAGCACGAATTGGTTAGGTCTCAGGTAGTGGGACCAATGGTCAAGGGCACGAACAAGAGCATAAAACTCCTTGTCGTAGGTAGAGTAGTTCTTCCGTGACCCACTGAGCTTCTCGCTGAAGTAAGCGATGGGGTGTTGATTTTGCATGAGCACGGCCCTAATGCCCACTCTGCTCGCGTCACAATCCACCTCGAAGACTTGTGAAAAGTCCGGGTGAACAAGCACCGGAGCTTCACAAAGTCGAGCCTTGAGCTTCTCAAAGGCCCCTTGGGCCGCTCGGGTCCACTCAAAGGTGCCCTTCTTCATAGACTCGGTGATAGGGGCGGTAAGTGTACTAAATCGTTGGATGAACCGGCGATAGAACGAAGCAAGGCCGTGGAAGCTTTTCACCTCCGTGATAGTAGAGGGAGTAGGCCATGAGCGTATAGCTTCCACTTTCGAAGGATCCACGGAAATACCTCGATTAGAGACTATGTACCCAAGAAATGTGACTTGGGGAGTGCAAAATTCGCACTTCTCGATCTTGCCAAATCGCTTTTGTTGGCGTAGAACCCGGAAAACTGACTCCAAATGCGAGAGGTGCTCTGCTTCATTCTTGGAATACACGAGGATGTCATCGAAATAAACCACCACGAACATGCCGATGAATGGTCTCAAGACCTCGTTCATGAGTCGCATGAACGTGCTAGGAGCGTTAGAGAGACCAAACGGCATGACAAGCCACTTGTATAAGCCTCCCTTGGTCTTGAACGCCGTTTTCCATTCGTCCCCTTCTCGCATGCAGATTTGATGGTAACCGCTCTGGAGGTCGATCTTGGAAAAGATACAAGATCCGTGCAACTCGTCGAGCATGTCATCGAGCCTCGGTATGGGGTACCGATACTTGATGGTGATGTTGTTGATGGCTCGACTGTCGACACACATTCGGTAGGTGCCATCTTTCTTGGGAACCAGGAGGGCCGGGACGGAACAAGGGATCATGCTTTCCCGAACAAAGCCCCTAGAGACGAGTTTGTCCACTTGGCGTTGTAGCTCCTTGGTTTCTTGCGGGTTGCATCGGTAAGCCGCTTTGTTGGGGAGTGGTGCTCCGGGCATAAGGTCGATCTGGTGCTCGATTCCCCGAATAGGTGGAAGGCCCAATGGTAGATCATCAGGAAAGATGTCTCCGAACTTGGCAATGAGAGGGGCGACAAGAGGGTGCAAGGGTTTCTCTACCTCACTTTTGTTTGCTTCTAAGAAGAGTAAGGCAAAAACGGCCTTCCCCTTGCTTAGAGCTCGCTCAACCCGTGTTTCGCTCATGTGTTTGGTTTTCTCACTTCCCACCCCGGGTTTTGGAGAAATAATTTCATGTGGAGCTAACGGGAGTAGCTTAACCCTCTTGCCCCTATGGGTAAAAGTGTAAGTGTTTTTCGACCCGTTGTGTACCGTTTGCTTGTCGAATTGCCAAGGACGTCCCAACAATATGTGGCAAGCACTCATAGGAACAACATCACAAATAACAGAATCATCGTAGTTAGTACCAAAAGATAAATTCATCAGGACTTGTTTGGTTACCTTGATGCCATCCTGGTCGTTGAGCCACTTGAGAGAATAAGGTCGAGGGTGAGGTAATAGCGGCAATCCAAGCTTCTCGACCATATACGTTGAAGCGACGTTGGTGCAACTCCCTCCATCGATAATGAGGTTGCACACCTTGCCTCCCACGAAGCACCGAGATTGAAAAATCATCTCCCGTTGGGCCTTGTCGAGAGGGGCTTCCTAAGTGTGTAAAACCCGCCTCAAGACAAGGGCGTCACCATGTACGTGGGGTATAGGGGCGGCATCATCATCTTCACTAGTGACCGCATCCTCAACGATCACTTCGGACTCATCCCGGGCTGCTTGTAATTCCTCATGAATGTCCTGAACCTCCTTGAGTGTCAAGGTCCTTCGGTTCGGACAATCTGCTTGGTAGTGACCATAGCCGTGGCATTTAAAGCATTTCCTACCCTCCATTCGGCGAGAGGGGTCCGTTGGAGACGCCACAACAAGTCCCTTTCCCTTATCCGTGTGAGGTGTCGAGGGAAACTTGGGCGTCTCACTGGGTTTCGGGGTACCCGAATATGGAGGAGGTCGGCTAGGCAGTGGAAAGAAGGCCCTTGGTGCCGGTTTGGAAGTAGCCTTTTCTTTCTTTCGTCGTTCAACCTGAAGGGCCAAACTGCACAAGTCGTCCATGGAGTAGTATGGTTGAACCTCAACTTTTTTGGCAACCGAGAAGTCCAATCCATTCAAGAAACGCATCATGGTTTGCGCCTCGGGTTCTTGAAGGTCGCTTTTGATGAGGAGTTGTTCGAACTCCTGAATGTAGTCGCTCACGGACCGCTTGCCCTGAGTTAGAGCATAGACCTTCCTTAAAACATCCTGTTTGTAGGTGGCGGGTAAGAAACGGCGGTTCATCAGCTGTTTAAGCCGTGTCCAAGTGGTGATCCTCGTTCGACCTTCCCGAGCCCTTTGTGCTTTCACATTCTCAAACAAAAGCGATGCGGCTTTGGTGAGTTTTAGGCTAGCGATCTTATAGGCCTTCTCATCATTGTATTCTTTGGTCTCAAAGATCCTATCCAACATTTGGATCCACTCAAGGTACTCGTCAGGATCACTGGAACCATTGAATTCGGGAATGTCAATTTTGACGTCCTGGAAGTCGTCACGAGGGGGCCTATCATGCACTTGCCCACGTGGACGGCGACGTGGGGAGCCTCTATCTTCGTCACTTGACTCGAATGTAGGAGGAGGACGGATAGGGCTTTGGGCACGTCCCTGTCGTTCAACTCGGGGCGGACGTAGACGCTCTTGAGTGAGGTTGTCCAACCGCGCCATGATGGCATTGAGAGCGCGCTCAACAGTGGAGAAGCGTTCGTCATAGGTGGTGAGTTGGCTCTCGATAGCTTGAATTTGAGGGCTACCCCGGTGGCTCGATTCCTCACGTTCAGGGCGAGCTCCGTCGGCCATACCGGGAAAAAAGGTGAGGGACGGTTAGTGTTTGGGGTAATTTGTTGAGTTTGAAGGTTCTTTTGTAGTTGGCAAGTGTTTGGCTAAGGGCGCTTTGTGTTTTTTTCACTCAGACATTTCATCAAACACCTTGCGTGCACTATTTTCCAACTTCTTTTCAATGCACCAAATAGCTACAAATCCAACAAATACAACCACAATACAATAATTACCAACACACTTGGGTAGCAATGGGGTTGGGGAACACCAATATTTGCATATAACTCACAAAACCCAACACTAGAAACAACACTAGCAAGAACAAAGCATAAACTCAAGCCAAATGAAAACCGAAGCTCTGATACCAGATGGAGCGTTACCGTCGTGGTGGGAATGATGGATCAGCTTGAGTGAACGAAAGGAATCGATAATCACCAAGAACAAGGGCCTTGAACACCCAAAGAAAGGATATGACCTTGAGCAAGGAGAGTCCACAACTCTAGGCCTAAACATCCCACCATGATTATTAAAGGTAATTCACTAAATAATCATTAAAGGAATGACTTGAATCACCACCAAACTTGATTGGATAAAGATAACAAGGTTTGAGAGAAAGCAAGGGAGGAACCCTAACAATGCTTAGCATTACATTCAAATGTCAAAAACTACCAATAATGCCAAGGGAGGGGGTATATATAGGAAAGGGGGAAAAACATAACCCGTCGAGAATGGCACGATCGTGCTATTCCACAAAGACGATCGTAGTGCCTTCAGCCAAATCCAAGACGATCATGCGATCGACAGCGATCGTGCTGTTGGCAATTTTTCCGGTCGACTTCAAATGCGCATAACTTCTTCATCCGGACTCCATTTTAGGCCCGTAAGATATCGATGGAAGTTTGTAGGTGTATACTTTAAGCTCCCAAAATTTGAGACACATCGGAGTTAAATTGAAGGAGTTATGACCTAAAGCGTGAAGGCACATCCATTCCGACAACCCACGTTGACCCTTTTCCGCATATTCTTTACGAATGACTCCGAACCCTTTTAAAGGTCCGAAGTAGGTCCCGATGAGGACCCGTAGCTCCACTCCTATGATCCAAAAGTAACCCAGACCCGTCAAGGCATTGTTCACCATCTCGGGGCCAGTGCGGCCTCGGCCTGCAGACAAGCGGCCTACTTAGAAGGTCTCGGTTCCCATCCAATGGATGGCCGAGACTACCCTTGCGTTTCCGGGCTTCACCGGGAATTGCACTTCGAGATTCACCGTGGTTGAGGCGGCTCGCTTGGCAAATGTTACGAGGGACGAGAACGGAACCCGGGACTCTTCACCCTCCAAAAAGGGTCACCCTCCCAACTCAGGCTACTCCATACGCAAACGAAGTGCTTAAAGAGTGAGAGTGTCGCCCACTCACGCCAGCCCTTTGTTGGTTTTGCCGACAAAAAGGGTTAATTAAAGTTTATTATTAGCTCACTTTTTCAACAAGCTCGGATGTGGTCAACTAAAGTCTCACAGTTTCAACCAGAACGTGAAATAAACAAGGATCTCGTTAAGCTCTTAATGACAGGAAATCTAGATAGGTAAGTCATGACAACACTCGAACTAGGGTCGAAAGTGCTCAAACTGGTCTCTTTCAAGAAGATTAAGAAAATCTTCCCAACATTGACAACACAATCCAATAAACGAAGCAAAAACAAGAGCAAAACAAAAACTTTAAGGGTTTTTCACTCCCTTTTATCTCCTTTTTCACACGAAAATTTTTCAAATTTTAGCAAAAACTAAGAAAAACAAAATAAAAATCTAGGTTATCTACCCACGAGCATGAAATGTCTCTCTCCCCCCCCCCCCACACACTTAAAACGCCACAATGTCCTTATTGTGGGAAGGGTGTCACATGAAAAGGGTAGAAAACTTACAAAAAGACAAAACATAAATACAAAACAACTAGCAAGCAAGTGGTGGCGACCCGAGCCCACACAGCTCCAACAGCAAAATAATCCCAACACAGACACTCAAAGGGGCTCGCTATCCAAAAAGAAAATCGAGCATGCAACATGGATCAAGAATATACACATTCAAAGAGAACGGAAAGAGGTTACCTCGAGGTCTTCAATTAGAGAACTCAATCTGTGATCCGAAGAACATCACACCATAGGTTAGAAATAAACAATAAAACCATACTAAGTATGAGTATTCACATGCATAAAATAAAAAAAGAACAATAACGAAATTATATACAAGACACTAGCTAACTAAAGAACTAAAGAAAAGCTAAGGACTACGACTTAAACTACTAAGAGCATGCCAAAGGAATATAAAGCGATGAATGCAAGGTAACCAACCATGGGGAAAATGAACCCAACAAAACCAAACTAAGCAACACACTTCCCCAAGCCTCCCTATAAAGCACCCCCCCAACACTTATTTAACACTATCAGTGTAAATCAAAACAAGTAAGAGAGTAAAGTGGGGGTGGGGATACTTACAAATCATTGCGCGGATCCTCCCGGGGGAGGATAGTAAGGGAAATAGGTGAGGTAGTGGGGGTTTACATACCCTGGCGGTGCCGGGGCATGGTTCTCAACGCAGTAGTAGTAATAACCCCAATCGCGCTAGTACTGGTTTTGTTGCTGGAAGTACTCCTCGTGCCTTTGGACATGTGCATGCACACTGTTGAGTGTGGATTGTTGGGCACGTAGCAAATCTTGTTGGCTCTCCAACAAATTGTGGTTGTTATGGAGTAAAGTTCGTTGTTCTCGAAGGTCAACTCTCATTTGCTCGAATTGAGAGTTGAGTTTCCCAAGTGAAGCATCCCATGGTTGATTTCCACTTCCACTAGCTTCACCTTGGCTAACATACTCCTCCTCTTCTCCCCCGGGCACATCCGAGCCACCAACCTTTCAGTAGCCACCATAGTCTTGGCCACACGACCAGTTGTTGGGGCTGTTGATATCGAGCCACTCCTTGTCTCACTCCGGAATAAGATAGACAAAAGTCTTATTTTCACCGTGCCTGTGCAAGTAGATGATGTGGTACGGGTCCTTGGCGAGGATGTCCATCTTTTGTAGCCTCACTAGATCTATGGGGTCCCAGAAATATCTCAGCGTCCATCTATCAAGGTAGTTACCAAATCCCTGTTGTCAGAGAAAGTGACAGATGATATGGCTCATACCTATCATGGCCGCCCAAGCTTCCGAGCTGATCTCTCGGAGACAGTGAAGGATGCAAGACCCCGTGTTAACTCGATGACCCTAGACGACATTGAAAATGACAAACAAGTCATCCTTCCGGACCTTGGGTCGCCCATCATCTCGCCAAAATACTGAACTCGTCACTATCCTATGTAGGATGCGGACGGATAAATTGTAAAAATCCCTCGCCTTTGAATTTAGACGGCAATGATATCGTATGTGTTCATCACTTGATTTAATGTATGCCCGTCTCCAACATGTCAACTTCTGCATTTCTTCTTGTTCATCGAAGTTTTCACATCGATCATAGAACTTGCCATCCATAGGTAGACCAAATGCTTCACATAAGTCATTGATCGTGCAACTCTTCTCCTGGTTCCCCACTCTATACCCAAATGTAGCTTCTTGGGTACCATCTTTGTCAACCCATAATGAACTCAAGAACTCAAGGACGGGTTGATCAACGATTGACTCATCAACCTTAAGGAATTCCTTCCATCCCAGAGTATGAATGAAGTACCGGAAATTGGGTTTGCGAAATACGGCCTTGAGTGTTGCCGCATCATAAACATCCGGTGCACAGATCTTTCTTTCCTGGAGCTTCAAGTACCGTTGTTTATGATAACTATCTCGGAAAGTGAGCTTGGCTCTCGGATTACTCTGAATTAGAGTGGCCAGTTGAGCTTTATAACGATCTCTCTCGGATGAAGATGGTCCCGGTGGTGGTGATGGAGGGGCTTCTTCGGTATGTGAACGTTTGCTTCTACTCATGGTGTTAATTAAAGGTGAAATACAACGATGCAATTCTATGGATTGAACTCACAATGGTGTCCTAGTCTCAACAAAATTGAAAAATCCAACACAAGAACACACAAATGAGCTTGAAAAATTAGAATGCACTAGCAATGGCAGAAAATTACCTCAAATGTGGACTGTGGAGATAGAATTCAGCAGCAACAGTTGAATACATTGAAGGAATACAAAGGCTAGTGACCAATTCAGACCAATTCACGTACACAGTGACTCGATTGAGCAAGTATGCATAGAATCTAACTAATGCAAAGCAACAACACAACACACAAGCACCATACAATGAGTATGAATTGAATTCCACACAACTAAAAATAGATTACCTCACTGTGACAGCAAGGGATGAATTCCTTGCTGCAATCGCCTACTTGGGTCTGATTCTGGGGAGTTTTCGGGCGTTCAGCAGTAGAGTGAAGATGCAATTGAGAGAATGGAGGTCTTGGATTCGAAATTGGAGGATGGAATTGAGGTTAGGGAGTGATGAATGTGTGTGAGAGGATGAGGGTCGTGGGCGTTTAGGGTTTAGAATGAGAGAAGGAGTCGAGTTTGTGAGGAAAGAAATGAGAGAAAAGAAAGAATGGTCGAAAATTTTAGGGCAGAGAATTGCTGGCAGTGTCCGGTCGCAGGCGCGACACGCTTTGTGCCGAGTGCGAGACTCTGCTGGAGAACCGGAGATGTTGGGCGTACCTTCACGGTTGGTAGCTCCTTAACACCTCCAACACCTAAAATATTCTAACTCCCAAAATTTTCATCCCTTCTAAACCATCTTTCTATACTTTCCCATACTTAATTCCATCAATCCCTCAACACTCATTTTCTTTTCAAGAACTCACTCACTCTTGTTTTCCTTCACTCTCAACTTCAATTCTTTTATTTTCGAACACCTTCTTTTTTCTCTTTTTCACATCATTTTTCTCTTTTTTTTCAAACTTTTCTTTTAATCCTAGAACTAATACCTCAAAAATACAAAAGAAAGAAATAAATAAAAACAAAAAAGAAAAGAAAAAATAGAAAACCTAAAGAAAACTAACAAGAAAATTAAAAAGAAGAAAAAGGAACAAAGAAGAAAAAAGAAAAACTTAAAATTTGAAAGAAGAACCGCAAAAATTATGGGGTGCCTCCCATAGAGCGCTTGTTTTAGGTCCCTAGCTTGACCTAATTACTTACTTGATTCTTGGAAGCCTTGGGACACAAACCAAGATCATCATCATTCTTCTCCACCAATTCTTCTTCCTCTTTTTCCCACGATTCTCAAAAAGATTCGTGGATGAATTGCGGCACTCTTCCGGTGGTCTAGTCATACCTAGGAAATCCGGGTAGCATTTTCCTTGGTTTCCTCCACCAACGCTTCCTTCTTCTCTTCCAACACTTCCTAGCCTTGGGCAACAACGAAGCTCGCTTCCTCAAAAATTTAATAGGTCGCTAAGAAATAGAAGGCAACTTCAACTCGTAGTTGGGAGGTTTACCGGGCCTAGGACCTTTGAAAATCATCTCATTGACTTTGTCGCACTCAACATAGGTTTCATTCAAGGAAATTTCTTTTCTCCATGGGAAAATCTTGGGAGATTGATCTCGACAGATTCCCTCAACTTCACTTGGAATTAGATGTGAGGCCCTTAGGTATTTTATTTCTCCCCAATCATCGGGTTCAACTTCAAGGAAGTAAGACTCCTTTTGGTGCTCATCTAAGATGTCTACCACCGCATTGGCTTTGAAATAAGATTTTTTGTGGGATTTCATCCTTGAAGGGTCGATGTCGAAAACAATATGATCTCTACCCACATGAAGAGACAAGCGACCTCTTTGAAATAAGATTCTTTGTGGGATTTCATACTTGAATTGCCCCTGTAGTAGCCAAAAAGGGTCGACCAAGAATAATAGGATTGTTCCAATCTTCATCCATCTCCAGAATAACGAAGTCACAAGGGATGAAAAACTTCCTACTTGAATTGCAACATCTTCTAAAATCCCTAATGGCCTTCTAATACTTCTGTCGGTAAGTTGCAAACTGATTGTCGTGGGGGTCAAATCGCCGAGATTAAGCCTCTTGCAAATGGAGTGCGGCATGATACTCACACTCCCCTCCAAGTCACAAAGTGCCTTGTCGATCTTCATTTCTCCAATCAAGCACAGTATGGAGAAACTACCGGGGTCGGCTAGTTTCTCGGGAGTTTTGCTCCCCATAATAACATTGCAACTAACCGTGAGATGAACGGTCAATGACTCCTTGATTCTTCTTTTGTTTGTCAAGAGGTCCTTGAGATGTTTCTTAAATGAACGAACCTCCGACATGGCATCTAGGAAAGGTATAAACCCGAAGCTTCTTCAACATCACAATAAACTTGGAGAATTTCTCATCACTATTGTGTTGAACCAATCTTCCGGGAAATGGAATTGGGGGTCGGTATGGTTTCAACTGACCCGTGGTTGATCATGGTCATTCTCCTTCATAATCTCCTTGGGTTTCACCAAATCTTCTTTCTCTTCATCATTAGGCATCTCAATCACAACATCCTCCTCTTTCTCTTCATCAACATATTGCTCAACCTCCATATCCCCTCCTTCAGTTATATTGTCAACATCTCCCTCGTTCTCTCTAGAAAGTCTCTCCTCCACCAACTCAGGTCCCTCAACTTCTCTTCCACTCCGTAAAGTAATAACATTCACCTCCACCTCTTGAACGGGTTAAGGTTGATTGGTATAGATTGAGGTTGGTTGACTTGAGCTAATTTAAGTTCGAGACTTCGGATGTAAGCTCGATCCTTCTCTTGATTCTTCATGATTTACTTCAGCATCAACTCAATCGAGGATTCTTGGGGTGGTAGAGAAATTTGAGGTTGTGGAATATCTTGTTGGGTTTGATGGAAGGATTCTTCTTGAATAAATGAGCGACGTTCATGGGGTTGAGAGGTAGAAGGGTAGTGGTTGGCGGTGTAATACGGATCTTGGTTGATGTGGGAAGAATGGATGGCATTCACTTGCTCCAATTGTTGAATTTGTGCACATTGTTGAGTAGGGTGTGGACCATAGCAAAACTCACTAGTTTGAGTATTTGGGACGGAAGTGGATGCAAAGGATTGCATCGCTTGGGCAATTCTCAACTGATTGGAAGCCTCCGCATTTGACTTCTCCTTTTGTATCTCATAAACGATGGCCAAAAGGAACTTTATGGTAGGGTTGTCCTCTAAAGAATATCCTCCATCTCCTTAAGTTCCACCACCCCCCCCCCCCCCGGTGAGAAGCGTGTTGTGATAGCTTCTCTAAGAGGACCTCCGGATGCATTATCAATAGATTCTCTAAGAGGACCACGAAGCCCATGATAGAAATGTTGAAGCAACATCCAATCCGGTAAATTATGATGAGGGCAATGTCGTTGAAGACTCTTAAATCTCCCCCAAGCGTCGAAAAGACTTTCTCCCGACCCTTGCTTGAAACTAAAAATTTCTGCTCTAAGTCGGTGTGTCTCCTTCGCTGCAAAGAAACATAAAGGAAATCTCCTTTAAGTGCCTCCCATGATGAAGACAAACCAGGTGGACAAGTCTGAAGCCATATCTTCGCTTTCCCCATTAGAGTGAGAGGAAAGAATTTCAACTTCATAAATTCTGATGATATCCTTGGAATGTGCATAAAGCTAATCCGGTCTTCGAATTTATCAATATGAGCGATGGGACTTTCAACAGCATTATCCCCATGAAATGGGTTTCTTTTGAAAACTTCAAGTAAGTGAGGTTTAAACTTGAACACTACATCGGGTGGTAATGGTGGTAATGTGATAGGACTTCCTCCCATACCCAATGATGGAACGACATATGATAGAAGTGTACGAGGTAAACCAGCTTGGCCCCCAGCCATTAGAACTCGAAAACCTCCCACAAGAAATGAATGAGCGTCAAATTCATTGGGATTGGGACAAACTGATTTCAAGCATGAAAGCAATCTCAAATAACCCAAAACCAAGAAACTAAGGTAGGGGCGCTTGCTCCCCGGCAATGGCGCCATTTTGTGTACATGTGGTTAGTGTTAGGTTTTAGGTTATCTATTTCCTAAACAGATAAAGATTAACTGGCGGAATATTCATAATGATTATAAAACAATTAATCAAAACAATTGCAGAGGCTTTAGTAATTATACCTGATCGCTAATCCGATTGATGAAAAGGTTGACCTTTGAGATTCCAATTCTGAAATCCTCTACTGAAAGTCCACGCAGCACTCCGGGAACTCGACTGCTAGATCGACCAGATCGAGACATATCTTAATCTAAAGATGTATGTATTCGGTATATGAGAATATTTCAGGAAACAGAGAATGTTTCAGGAAAAACAAGAACACCAAACTAAAAGAGAGAGGAACTCAAGAAATCACCCTGATATCTCTCTAAGAGTCTCAAGTAGTTAGTGTGTAATAATATCTCAAGAAGAGCTCTTTATATAGTGTTTAGAAAACCTAGGGAGAAGGTTCAAAACCCTAAAGGGTCGAATTAATGCAACGACGCGCTTCTCAGGCCCAACACGGTCCGTGTTACAACAACACGGTCTGTGTTGGACTCCAGAAGGTCCATTAACTCGGCCCATGGACACCACGGACCGTGATGCCTCAACACGGACGGTGTTGGGTCAACACGGTCCGTGTTGAACCCAGTTCGGTCCGTGTTGGGCTGATTTCTCACAAAAATCAGTTTCCAACTTTACTAAACGTAGTATAATATCACTTAGGTTACATACATTGTTCCAGGGCACTGACTTGTGTGACCTAGTAGGACCAAATAATATAGTTATAATTAAACATATTCAATTACTAATTATAGAGGTCTCTCGTAAGACATATAATTACTATATTACTTTGGTTTAATCTCCGTGTATATCGAACATTGTCAGGACATTCCCAACAATCTCCCACTTGTTCCACAAGTGTTCGATTCCTTGAATTCCCTTATCATTTACTGTCTCAAGTTCGGATAAGGTAAGCTAAAGTCATCCTTATGTAAGACCCGAACGTTCCTCGATCTCTGAGTTAGACTTTGAAAAACAGATGACCAACTATTGATTCAACTGAGCTCAGCCAAGAATTTTCAGTCCAATCTCACCGAGTGACCAACGAGACAATTGTCCCTAATAGGGAGGACAATGCCATCTTGTTCAAACACACATTCTCACATGATCCAACTGTAACCCAGACACCGCCTTTATACTCTACTGTTACGAAAGGCGTTTGACGCGCTTCAAAGTTACAACAGACCATGTAGTTTATGTATTGAACTCAGGATTTAGGAATATTGAGTAGTGAGAGCTCTTATGACAATTCCCAACTTAAAGAGCTCCCACTGCGGGTCAGTTCGGTAGTTGTTCTCAACAATACCCATGTGATTGATTTATGAAGTCATCACATCACTATGATCATGAAACTTGATCATCACCTCAATCCTACATGCTAATTGTGTTGATATTGTCACTGTTCCTACATGATAATACAATTAGGAACCAGGTCGACTGTCGACCAAGACTAGCGTTATCAAGTTCACTAATGGGCTTTCAGAAATCGGACCTCAACTAATTTCCCATTTGAATTTGCTAACCTTTTTGGACATTTATATAATTCTAAACCACAATTAATGTAAATTTTTGGAATCTTATTCTTAATGATGAATCAACAAGGTCATAATTCATGAACAATTCATGTAAATTTGACTTATTAATATTTCGGAATGTGTTCAATACCTATTGTCCTTGCATGACTATCATGCTATAACTACAACAGGGGTTTAGTATATAATACTTGCAATGAACCTCGCACATATACCATCTCACTAATGACCTTCCATACAGGGAGATATTTCCGAAACTTATGTTTGGATTCATAGTGAGCTTCAGTTCCTTTGCTTGAGTGATGGCTCCTACCAACAAGGCTCCATTTCTCTCGCAAGGCTAGAAACATCACCCAGTTCTTAAACAAACTTCACAATCCTAACAGTTTCTGCCCCAGCTTCTAAAGTCGTGCCATGCTTGTCTTATTTGTAGAATTAAACGCATGTCATGTTAGGAACTTCTTCCAGCTCACCTCAATACTACTCAAACAGATCGTATAATATTCTCTAACCTTTTAGATATTTATATTTCTCTATTATAAGTGTAGCATCAATGCAACTCTTCACACTTAGCTTTTATCAACCAATTTAGACTTAGGATACATTCTTAGTTTTGCTTATACATATACACAATGTATATGTTATGTTGGGCTTTGAACATCTCGTGGCATACATTAATCTCACGCTTGAAGCATGAGCTTTATGTCTCATCCCTTTTAGATCCTCTGATTGTTTTGAGACAATCAGATTCCCCAAGGATGTGCTATAATTTATGGAAATTAATCCATTCTCGAAGTGGGTTTGAACTATTCAACACTTCGTCAACTTTGATTCAAACAATCAAAATCTTTAATCTATCATTATACATCTTGTCTCCAAGAAAATTCTTAGCCCCACCAATCCTTCACTTTGAAAAATCATTCCCAAGTCAACATTAGTAGATGCAACATGGGAATCTTCCTCTCAGTAGGCAATATGTCAATCACATATAATATTAGAAAACGCATTGCTCCCACTGAACTTCTTGTAAACACAATGTTATCTTTGGCACTTCCCAGTATATCAAACTTTTGATATCCTAGTCAAGAAGGTCAATGATTCCAACTCCTAGAAGCTTCCTTAAGACCACAGATGGTCTCTTGAAGTTTACAAGTATTCCAACAAAAAACCATTCAGTTGTGTCAAGTACACACCTTCCTTCCAAATCTAATTTTGAAGTCAGTCATGATGTCTATCTTAATGAACCTATGTTTTACCTTTAAACCCTCCTATGCCTGATAGCTCACACCTTCAAACAAATCAACCGAGTTCTAAACTTGGTTGCATACATGGAGTCCATTATAGACCTTATGGAATCTTGATTTGCTAAAGCTTCTTTGATGTAGGTAGAGTCATTACTTTCTAAAAGTAATATCTCACGCCCATCCATAGAAGATCGATATCTTTGTGGCTGACGGAGTTGTTTACCTGACCTTGCTTGGAGTAATGTTCATGGCACCTCCTCCTCAACGTTTTGAGGAACTTCTACTACCTCAACCTCGTTCTTAATTTTCTCCACCAATAGGAAAACTTGAACTAGGGTCAAGTAGTGGAGTTTAGGTGATGATTATAGTGTTTTGAGTCTCTTAAACTTCGGCAAGTTCAAAAATCTCTCCCACTCTTTCTTTTAGAGAATAACATATTCTCTAAGAAGAAAGCATTTTGAGACACAAACACTTTCCTCTACAACAGTTTGTAGAAGTGATACTCCTTTGTTTCAGAAAATGGTTCAATAACCACTCTTATGGTGTCTTCTCTAGTGCTTCAGATAATCTTTATTCAGTAATTAGAGCTATGGTTAACTGCGTGTATCCCCAAAAGGCAACCGGAAATGTTGACTCAACCATCATTGATCGCACCATATCTAATAAGGTGTGATTTCTCTTTTAGATACGTCATTGAATTGTCGTATTCCTAGAGGAGAGTGATGAAACATCTCCACATTCTCTAGAATGGTCAATGAAATCTTTGGCTCAAATACTCACCTCCTCAATCTAATTGAAGGATTTTGATTTTCTTGCCAAGTTGGTTTTGTACTTCACTTTGAAACTCTTTGAACATTTCAAAGGATTTGGACTTGTGGCTTATTAAGTAGATATACCCATATCTACTAAAAATCGTCACTGAAAGTGATGAAATAGTACAGTAAACCTTCTTCTAGCACTAGTGTTCATAGGCCCACATACATCAATATGTTTGTATCCTAATAAGTCATTAGCTTGTTCACCAATTCCAATAAGAGGTGATTTAAGTCATCTTACCCATCAGACATGCTTTACAAACATTGAACCTTTCAAAGTTTAGGTTTTCCAAAGTCCTGCACTATGCAGTTTTCTGAATGCATTTCTGATTAATATAACTTAAGCTTATAGTGCCAGAATTATGTTTCATTTGAGTCATTTGTTCAAACTCTTGGCTCAACCATTAGAATCCTTTCGATCGTATGTAGGTGCTCTTATTGTTCCGCCAAGACTACTTCATTTTGGAAATCTTTAAACTATATTAATATTCCTGCTTCAGATGAATCTCATAGACATGAATCACCATGCCTTATTTTATTCATCCTTGAAGATTTGATGTAATTCATCCCTTGTTCTTGTGCTCAATTGGACTACATACATCCATATGTATGAGTGTTTGTTGGCACGTTCACCCTTTCTTGTAAAAGGTATAGTCATGCTTTGTAGACATCACATGTTTCAAAGTCTTATTATTCAAAAGTCTATCACTGTGACACTTTCGAATGCGCTCTGATTTACATGACTTAATATATAGTTACAAGTTTTATGTTTGAACATGAGTTATTCCGTTTAAACCTTTTGGTTTCGATGTGTTGGGTGTGTTTATCCAAGATCCTCTCTCTCTCTCTCTCTCTCTCTCTCTCTCTGTCTCTCTCTCTCTCTCTCTCTAATTGAGAGCAAGAAATCAAATTTCTACTTATAATGAGAAACATAGAATCACCTATAAATTTCTCTTATAAGTCTTGAGGAAATGGATAAACAACCAACTCTTCATAAGGAACTAAAACTAATTGCATGTTCCTATTTGTAGGTTGACTCTCATCCTTCAAAACACATCTACTTTACTATAGATCCTACACATTTGCATAAATGCGAGTTTTACAGCCGGTATCTTATACTCAAAGTGGGTTTAATAAGGGTAGTGTATCATATACGCATGTGCCTAGAATTGAAATCATATATCAAGTCTTCCTCATAGTTATTCACACTCCCAGTGTCATACATGATCTGGTTGTTAACCAGTTGCTGTCATTGGTTGGGTATGTACAACTGTTTGTCCTTACCTTTCCTTCGACTTCTTGTCTTTGATAGATTTCTTAAATCTTATTTTCCCTTTCACTAAAAGACTATCTTTGGTCGCCAACCTTTTGGTTAAAAGGGGGAATCTGAGGTTTCTCATGTTTTAAAATTGTCAAATTATTTTGAAAACATGGGTGTCATCAATTGGTTTCATATTTATCAGCTCTAACTAGTTCGATGAACTTGGTTTTGAGTTGGTAGTATTGAAAACCTTCCTCTAACCTTCAAACATTTTGAAGTTAAAGTTGTATGAATATTATGACATTACATGTATTCATTTGTCTTGATTGACCTCTTGATATTGATGCCTAGCTCAATGCTATATCAAAGACATGTTCCTTTTATTCGCCTCCAAGACAATCTTGTGATGGCGATGCCAATTAAGGAATTGGTGTAATTGTTTTTCTCTTTCTCAAGGAGAAAACAATATTTTATTAGTGGTGGATGTTTGAGTGAAAAAGACATAAATAATTCTACGAGACAAAATTGATTCATTTTAGTTATTATTCATCAAAAGAAATTAAACTAATTTTAATTTCAGATCAAAACACTTTATCAACTCTCACTTAGTGTTTTAATTTACCAAGACTCACAAGACTCATGGGCTCAAGTGGACTTTAGCCCAACAAAACTAGATCCCGTGTTATCTTTGGTGGATCATCTTATGATCGATCATTCAAAATGATTCTTGGCAAGAAATTTGTATCGAATACAATATTTCTCTTCCTCTACTCTTGGCCCAAAACTATTTTGATAGCCAATTTGAATTGGCCTAGCTCCCACCCTACTTATTAATGATGGACAAATAATTCGCTATTTATCCATCTAAGTGGTGTTTCGATAGGCTGAGCAATAATTCATTTTTGAGAGTAGGTTTTATTAGCCTAAGCATGCAATTCTAAGTGAACTCTTTCGAAAAGCATAAAAGGAATAACAAACAACATGCTATAACAAATTAAAGCATAAAATAAAACCCCTAGTATGGCCACCTAGACTTAATCAAACTAATTTTAACTAATCCTTGACAGTCTTCAAGAAACTCTTCTTGGATTTTGCAACTTCCTTGGATGGGCTCCCACTCGAATCACCACCTCCATTGATGTTGGGCTCCCACTCAACTTGATGTTTCCAATTACAAAAAAATTTACAAAGTAGACCTCACAATTGAGGCCTTACATGAATTAAAATAAACTTAACTGAAAAATTAAATTTAAAATTAATTCAACGATGGCACGCAGACCGTATTTCACCCAACCCGGTACGCAGACTGGTAAAATCAACTATTTATAGCCATACTAGAAGCACATGCAAACATGTAATATTGCAATAATTATATCAAATATAACACATGCTTAAATAACAAATTATAAAGGCATATATAATTGCAACACAACATATATAAGGAAACAAATACTAAATAAGGTTTCCTAAAAAATTTTCATGATTAATAAAATAAATAAAATTCCAAATTTTATCTTAGTTACCTAAACAGATTTAGGATTTTATACCTATACACACAAAATACTCGATTTTCCTAAAATCAAGAAATCTAAGAGATACTATATCTTTTAAAGATATTGTAAGTTTCCTAAACTTTACAAACTAACATATTTTATGTCCATCAACTGATTTAGTAGCAATAGGATTTAATAATTAATTTCTAAAATTAATTACAAACCCTAAAACACACGAATTCACCAAAACTGCTGGCAACACGGTCCGTGTTAGCTCAACACGGTCCGTGTTGTTTCCCAGTATCGGTTAATTTCGTGAATGAAAACTTAAATAAAATATCAAAACTTATCGAATTTAAAAGTCCCATATCATAGTGTTATCTAATAACCTACTGTGAAGATTTTCCAGAATTTTAACAATTTTCAAAATATTGCAAAATTTTAGGGAATTAAACCTTTTTAATTCACCGTTTAAGAGGAAAATAAATAAGAACAGTCCGATAAGTTCTAAAATCAAATTTTATAATTTTCCCATACAGTAGGTTTATCCAATATGCTACTGTAAAAATTTCATATTTTTATCAAATTTCGAAAATTAAAATAAAAATCAGAGAAGTAAACAATTTTACTTCGCTGTTAATCTGAAAATTAGTTAACGGTTTCGAAAATTCACAAACATTTTATCCAAAACAGAATGGTTACCCAAAAACCTACTGTAAAATTTTCAGAAAATTTTCAAATTTCTATAAATTTAAAAAATTCAGAGAAGTAACAAATTTATTTCTCTCAGATCTGAAAATCTAAATTAAAAAATATAATTTAAATGGGTAATTAACGAAAACTTTTTCCCTAAATTTATGGTTATCCAGTAACCTACTGTAAAAATTTCAGAAGTTTTACAAATTTCTACAAATTTATAAAATTCAGAGAATTAAACGATTTTTATCGTTTAATTCTCTTCAGATCTGAAAACTCATTTAAAAATCCATTTGAATTGGGAAAAATCTACAAAAATTATGGAAAGTCCATAACACTTTCAAACACCTCCAGTAAAACTTTCAGAAATTTTCGAATTCGTTTGATATTTTATTTCGATTTTTCATATTTACCGTAAAAAAACTAAATCACAAAATAATTCTACAAAACCCTATTTTGTGAATTTAGACCTATTTCATGTATTGCCTACTGTTTAACAATTATAACAATATTGTTTCTAAAACATTCAAAATTAAATCAAATTTATGCTATATTTAACAATTAAACAAACATAAAATCGATTAATTAAAGGCAATAAGAAATAAATAATAACAATGCATGAAATTTTACAATAAATTTCCAGATTTACTATCATGAACAGTAAAGATTAAAACCTTCATAAAGATTCAAAATTTTAGGCATAAATCTACTCTAGCATATTCATGAAATAATTTAACAATTGACAAAATTATTTATGAATTCAAGTACAATACCTTAGCATGCAATTGGTGGCTCTGATTCCGCTGTTAGGTTTTAGGTTATCTATTTCCTAAACAGATACAGATTGATTGGCGGAATATTCATAACTATTACAAAAAAATTAATCAAAACAATTGCAGAGGTTTTAGTAATTATACCTGATCGCTAATCCGGCTGATGAAAAGGTTGACCTTTGAGATTTCAATGCTGAAATCGTCTACTGAAAGTCCACGCAGCACTCCGGGAACTCGACTGCTAGATCGACCCGATCGAGACGGATCTCAATCTAAAGATGTATGTATTTGGTATATGAGAATGTTTCAGGAAACAGAGAATGTTTCAGGAAACAAGAACTGCAAACTAAAAGAGAGCGGAACTTAGGAAATCACCCTGGTATCTCTCTAAGAGTCTCAGGCAGTTGGTGTGTAATAATCTCTCACAGAGACCTCTTTATATAGTGTTTAGAAAACCTAGGGAGAGGGTTCAAAACCCTAAAGGGCCGACTTAACGCAACGGCGCGCTTCTCAGGCCCAACACGGTCCGTGTTGCAACAATACGGTCCGTGTTGGACTCTAGAAGGTCCAATAACTCGGCCCATGGACACCACAGACCGTGGTATCTCAACATGGACCGTGGTGTCACAACATGGACCGTGTTGGGTCAACACGGTCCGTGTTGAATCTAGTTCGATCCGTGTTGGGCTAATTTCTCACAGAAATTAGTTTCCAACTTTACTAAACGTAATACAATATCACTTTAGTTACATACATTGTTCCAGGGCACTGACTTGTGTGACCCAGTAGGACCAAATAATATAGTTGTAATTAAACATATTCAATTACTAATTATACAGGTCTCTAGCAAGACATATAATTACTATATTACTTTGGTTTAATCTTCGTGTATATCGAACGTTGTCGGGACATTCCCAACAGTTAGTATTAACCGGTTTTATCATTCTTCTCAAGGAGCGAGGGGCCTTGGTCATAGAAACTAGGTTAAGGTCAGGTTGAGAATTCTAAGGTAAGAAACGGTTGAAAGGGGATCGCAAGCAACAAAGAAAGCTAAGGTCGGTCAAGGTAAGAAAATGGGCTTCGGAGGCTTTTCGGGATGCAAATGGGGATAAGGAAATGGGTTTTGCAACAAGAGAATAATAAGGAGGGAGAACCAAGTGGCAATTCCGTTAGAAAATACCCACCGAGCTTCCTCTCTCGAGGATAGTCCGGATTAACTTCCCCAAAGTCACCACGGACCCGGAGGGTTGATGAAACGGAATTCCCTAGTTAACCTCCTTCCACTTTCGTGGGTGAGCATTAACTATCCCAACTCCAACCTTCCAACATAAGTGTTGGATGTATTCGGGAGCTCTCGAACCCAGATACATCCCACTTGAGGGAAGGATAGGAGTGGGAAATTGATTTCCCAACTAATCACTCACTAATATTGCTAACCCATACCTAATCACCCATTCACACCCTTAATTACCCCATAACCCATGGGGTTTCTAGCCACTAATCATGATCAAAACTATGCTAACAACATCAAAACCAACCTTAAGCATGAATTCTAACAACAATCGACCACAAACAAGCAAAACAATGAAATAGTAATCAAAGAGGCAAAAGCAATTAACAAACAAGCAAAGAAATTAATCAAAGATTAAAGTAAGGAGAGAAGTCACCCAAAACAGCAGAAATGCACAAGGAAGACAATGGAAATGATGATCCAAAGCAATCTCTCAATTGCTGAATTTTCAATCCTTGAATAAAACTCCAAAAACCGTTATACCCTAGATTAACTCTCTCTCTAAAAACCCTCTAATCTCTCTCTAAAAACTAAGATAAAAGTTGAATGTAAAGTCCCTTGAAAATTGTCATTTGGAGTTTAAATACAAGGCAAGGAAGTTGAGTAAAACGCTTCGTTCAGAGCCAAAAATACGCGCAGAAATAGCCCGCGACCTCATAGGTGGCAGGGGCGATAGTGAGAAATCAGCCCAGGCAATTCAAAACTACGCTACATCGCAAGGGCGAGCTGCACGGTCACAGGCACGGAGTGCCTCTGTCCCAGATGAAATGAATGGTGACTGCGCTGCGTAGCGGGTGGCACAGGATCTGTGGCGGGCGCTACAGATGTATAGCGGGTGGCACAAGCAGGGTCGTAGGTGCGACCAGTCTCTGCCAGACCTTTCTCCCTCTCTTTCCAGGTCGTGGCACCCGTTACAAATGCTGTAGCGGGTGTTACACCTCTGTTTGGCTCCAAAAGTGGGGAAGAGGTTCCCGGGTCGACTCCGCTTCACTTCTCGGCTCGGCTTGGCTTGACTCGGGAAATCACTCGGGATTCCCTAAAATGCGTCAAATTAGCCCATATTCCTTGCTTTTGCTCTAAAAGTATGAAAACCTGCAAAACTACTAAAACGCTAGTGAAAACGATGAAAAAGACTAGGAATCGAGCAAAAATAACAAGCCAAAAGGCAATATTTAGGCCTAAAATCAGGCCTAAACAGCAACACTCAGACAACTAACTCTATTGGACATACAGAGGTGAAAGGATATTACCGGACATTGAATCACTTTCAATTCTGCTGGTATTCTGTTCGTTCAGAGAGGACATAAGTTGTTGCAAGAGCTGTTTAGCCTGATCCTGACTGAAATTGTAGGACGGAGCTGTGGTCGTGGCACTATTTTCAGGAGTCATCGTGTTAGATGAGGATGTTGCAGTCTCAAATTCATTCCAAGCACCATTTGCTACCTTTCTCGATGGCCCTTGTTGTCTTTGCGGTCTACCCTGGTTTCTTGGATGGTTGGGAGGAAACCCATGAAGCTTATAATATCGGTCAATAGTGTGGCCATTCTTCTTGCAATAATCACAGATGAAATAACCCTAGAGGGGGGGGTGATTAGGGTTATGAAAAAATTCTGCACTTCACACAACACAACTAGATTAAATAGCACTTTTAAAAACTGAATATAACTTCTTTATTATTGAACAAAAAAATGCTTAAGGGAAGAGGTTACAACTCAGCTGGTAAGAGGACTGTGAGGTCCTCGGAGCGGCTGCGAGGCGTAAGACTTGGCACTGTCTTACGATCTTGAGGCCTCGCTGAGGCAAGCGATTCTGCAGTGACCTCACTCAACTGAGGTTCACTGGAAACAATTCAATTCACGACCTTATGAGGTCCTCACCAGGATGACCACTGGTTACAATATCGCACCACTACACAAGAATGGCTACTCTCAGAATATTCACTCAAATATTCCTACACTCAGAACTTTCTCTCTCAAAGTTCTTACAACTGATTTTACTTGCTTGGAAAATCACATCTTCTATAGAAGAGGTTGATCGTATATATATATTGCATGACTTCAAGCAGCAACGGTCTCTTTCCTTCCAATGAGGATTGTTGCCTTTCTTGGATTATTCTTCAATCTTCTATATGATTATGATTTCCATGATTTCCTTCCTTTCATTGGATATCTGAAAATAAGGATATTATCTGTTATAGCATCAATTCAGAAAAGGCATGAGGGAACAATAATTAGGATTTAGAAGATACTTCCCTTAAATAATTTTGACCACTCTTTCAAACAAAATATTGCTGGCGCTGTGATGAGGTCCTCAGATCTGACTGAGATTCTTCAATCTCCCCCTTTTTGTTTGAAAGACAAAATTTTCTTTGCGGTCCTTTTGCATAGATACACAGTATATAGCAGAGCAATGCAACAAACTTAATTCTCCCCCTTTTTGTCTTTCGGACATAAAGGAAACAGGAGAGTACAAGCACTAAGATGTGTTGCCAAAATACAGAGAGGAAGAGAGGGAGAAGGAGGGATAGGAGGAAAAGAAATGATGAGGTACCCGAGAGGACATGCTGATGAGGACATCAAAGGTCCAAGCATGCAGTGAGTTGACGAACCTGGGAGGAGGAGAGAGACCACATGTAGGGAGGATGGATGATATGACTCCCCCTCAGTTTGACAGCTTGTGCATAGGTTGAGGTCCTCATAGTAGACGACTCCCCCTCAAAAGGTGCAGGAGGTGTTGTATCACGACCTTCCCAATGTCTAGGATCTTGTCTTGAATTTTGTCTCCAAAGGTCACTCTTGCATTCTTGTTGGTTTTCAGTTTGAAGAGCTTGGTTGGATCTCCGTGTTTGAGGCATGCCTGTAAAAGAAGACACTATACCTTTCTTGGTCTCTGACCAAGGATGAGATCGTTGCAATGAGGTCTTTGGGACCCAGATTTTAGTAATGCACGGAGGTCTAGTTCCTTTAGACAGGGGATTTGATGAGGTCCTTATTTTATTTTCTGTAAGAGGTCCTCTATGACGATTTTCTCTGAGAGGCGGAATGTTTGGGATAGGAAGGAGAGGTCCTTTGTTGGCATGGAAAGGAGGACTTTTGGACCGATAGTTTTTGAGAGGTTTTGTATTGGGTGTGGGAAGGAGAGGTCCTCTGGGAGGATGATTTGTAGGAATTTTGGTCCGAGGTTGAGAAGAGGGGTTTGTGGAGACTGGTTTGCTTTGGTAAGGATTAGAATTAGTGACTCCCTCATTGGATAATTGAGTGATGGTTTTGTAGCAGTCTTTGACCTCAAAAGACAGTCTATTGCTTTCTGTGAACAAGAGGTCATTTTGAGAGTTCAGGCTTTCTATGGCCTCACAGAGACTTTGAACATGGTTGGTAAGGTGCTTGATTCTTTCTATCAAGGACTTAGAGTATTTAAAAAGATGCATACACTTATGAGCAAGATGTAATGGTGAAAGATTAAGGAGGTCATCAATGTTTACCTCGTCATGAGATGAGGTTGGATCTTGATCCTCACTTGTGTTTGCCATCAGACATACATTTGTTATTTCTTCTACCTCACTGTGGCCTTCACTGGAATCACTATCACTCCATGTTTCCATCATTGCCTCATGGTTATGCCGTTGAGGTCGATTGTTTCTCTTGTCTTTGTTTCTTCTGGCGTGAGGGCAGCCCTTCATAAGGTGTTTTGAGCTGCCACAAACAAAACAAGTAAATGGGTCAGCATCTTTTCTTGATGAGGACTTACCTTTTGACGTTGCGTTTTTCTGCTTTGTCCATCCTTGATGTATCCTCGAAAGGTTGGATTTTTCAGTATAATCTTCCAACCCTCTTGCCATCATTGCCATTGTATCTTTCTCCTCATCATCATCTGACTCGCTGTCAGATTTACATACTGCCTTGAGGGCAATTTCCTTGGGTTCTGAGAGGTCATTCGATTGGATTTCATAGGCCAGTAGTTTTCCAATGAGTTCCTCCAGTTTGAGGGCCTTGAGATCTTGAGCTTCTTCAATAGCTGTGACTTTTGGACCCCATTTTCTTCTAGGCAGGCATCGGAGGACCTTTCTAACTTGTTCCTCATTTGGGTAGGTTTTTCCCAGAGATGTGAGGTGGTTGGTGATGCTGCTGAATCTGTTGAACATCTCTTCAATAGTCTCATTTTCCTTCATTTTGAAGGCCTCATACTTTTGGACGAGTATATCTACTTTGATGTCCTTGACTTGACTTGTG
Source organism: Portulaca oleracea (assembly GCA_029582165.1). Taxonomy (NCBI): domain Eukaryota; kingdom Viridiplantae; phylum Streptophyta; class Magnoliopsida; order Caryophyllales; family Portulacaceae; genus Portulaca; species Portulaca oleracea. The sequence continues at coordinate 9,363,797 of CM055893.1, forward strand.
CCTTCATATGAGGTAATCAAGTAATCCCAAATCTGTTTCGCAGTTTCACAATTAGATATACGTTCAAAATCATTCAAATTTAAACTGCAATAAATCAAGTTTAGGGCATGAGTATTTTTTCTCAATTGCTCCAACTCTTTCTTGGTCATTTCAGATCTTTTCTTTGGTCCATCTTGACCAAAGATCGTTTCTTCTTCGTGGGAGTGGGATAATCTCCCTCGGTAACCACAGTCCAGAGGTCCTCATCTTGGTCCTTGAGGAAGACCTCCATTTGTCTTTTCCACGACCTGTAGTTTTCTTGAGTAAGTAGTGGAGCTATTGTCCATGAGCGTCCTTGAGGAGCTTCGGTTGTGTTGAGGACGGCCATGATCTTTACCACGAGTTGTTAGACTCTTGAGATCTGTGGACCTGCTCTGATACCAATTGAAATAACCCTAGAGGGGGGGTGATTAGGGTTATGAAAAAATTCTGCACTTCACACAACACAACTAGATTAAATAGCACTTTTAAAAACTGAATATAACTTCTTTATTATTGAACAAAAAAATGCTTAAGGGAAGAGGTTACAACTCAGCTGGTAAGAGGACTGTGAGGTCCTCAGAACAGCTTGCAGAGGCAGAAGACTTGGCAGCTGTCTTCTGATCTTGAGGCCTCACAGACGAGGCAGTTACAGACAGTGACCTCACTCAACTGAGGTTCACTGGAAACAATTCAATTCACGACCTTATGAGGTCCTCACCAGGATGACCACTGGTTACAATATCGCACCACTACACAAGAATGGCTACTCTCAGAATATTCACTCAAATATTCCTACACTCAGAACTTTCTCTCTCAAAGTTCTTACAACTGATTTTACTTGCTTGGAAAATCACATCTTCTATAGAAGAGGTTGATCGTATATATATATTGCATGACTTCAAGCAGCAACGGTCTCTTTCCTTCCAATGAGGATTGTTGCCTTTCTTGGATTATTCTTCAATCTTCTATATGATTATGATTTCCATGATTTCCTTCCTTTCATTGGATATCTGAAAATAAGGATATTATCTGTTATAGCATCAATTCAGAAAAGGCATGAGGGAACAATAATTAGGATTTAGAAGATACTTCCCTTAAATAATTTTGACCACTCTTTCAAACAAAATATTGCTGGCGCTGTGATGAGGTCCTCAGATCTGACTGAGATTCTTCAACAGAACAGGGCCTTCTTGGTCTCACTTCTTCGTTGATCTGGTCTTGAAGAGGTAGCTTGATTGCTTTTGGAGGCGTAGAAGGTAGCTGATTCTGACAGGAATTGGTTGTTATCTTGAACCTGCCTTTGTTTTTCTTCTTGACTGAGAATTAAATAAACTTGACTCAAGGTAGGCAGAGGGGACATCATTAGGATGTTCCCGCGAATGGTTGCGTAACTGCTATTCAATCCCATGAGGAATTGTAGTTATTTTTGTTCCTCAAAATGAATTTCAAATTGTTTGTTTATGCTGGGGTCACATATGCATTTCCCATAGAGACATTTAGGAAAGTTTGTGACTGGTCCAACTCCATCCCATAATTTCTTTGCCTTGGTGTAGTAACTCGCAATATCTAAAAAATCTTGAGACAGTTTAGAGACTTCATGCTGCACAGAATATAGTTTGGCTTTGTTGATCTAACCAAATCTTTCTGATAACTCAACCCATAGATCTTTAGCCAACGTAGAGTACATGACACTGTCCCTTATGTTATTGTGCAAAGAATTAAGTATCCAAGAAAGCACGATACCGTCTCCCCTCTTCCAATATGGAAAAAGAGGTGAATCATTGGCAGGTCTTGGAAGAGATCCATCTATGAAGGCCACTTTGTATTTTGCCGACAAGGAAATGATGGCAGATCTCTTCCAAGTGTCGAAATCTTCTCCATTGAATTGCTTCGCTATAAGAGATAAGCCCAGTTGGTCAGAAGGGTGAATGTATAATGGATCACATGGATCAATGATGGGCAGTCTGTTTAGTGGTGGAGGAGGAGGTGAAGGAGAGGCTAATGTTTCTGGAGGGCTGGCCATTATCGAGGCCTTTTGGTTGGGGAAGGATCAGCTAGCGTGGGAGCACAACTCTAATACCATGTAAATGTCTGTGTTTTGATAGCTCAAACTAAGGCAGGGATAGGAGAAAAGAAAGGAGAAGAAATGTGTGTTGTTTTCTAATTCACACAACTGATGAACAACAAAGGAGAAGAAGAGTATTTAAAGGAAAAACAACCATAGTAAAACAAGAAACTAAAGAAAAAGAACCTAAAGAAAACAACTAACAACTAACTTAACTGTCTAAACAATATACTCCCTCCGTTTCAAATTAATTGTCACTTTGGCTAATTTTAACCATTAATTATTCACAAATTACAATGAGTTACAATATAAAATCATCTCCATTGTAATTGTTAGGAAAATATCTTTCTAATGATGGTAATTTTATATTGTAACTCATTATAATGTGTGAGTAATTAACGGTCAAAATTTAGTCGAAGTGACAATTAATTCGGAACGGAGATAGTACATATTATACATATTCCAACAAAATTAAATTCACGTTGGATGAAAGGATATCCTCCACAAATACAGATGAAGCTAATTATTTATTGAACTAATTAAAAGAAGAAAGAAAAAATTTACTTGTATCAATGTCTTAAGCTAAGCTTTTTATTAATCAAATAATATCACAAGGAATCCCCATAAATATTATAAAAATGAATATAATTAGTGATACTTTAAATTAAAAACTAATAAAAGATAATTTTATTGAATTTTAGAAAACCTACCACTAAACATATTCCCTTTAGATGAAACATATAATTTTTTGTATAAAATAAAAGAAGTTCATTATGAAAGGTCATACCATAACTACAATAAAAATTATCTAACAAAAACTAATTCAAATCATCAAGAAAATTCACATTTCCAAAAAATTAATTGTGAATGCACTATTGATCAGCTCTAAATTTACAGTATTATTTTTGCCACTAATCACATGTTTTGTGATGTATGCAAGTTCGCGATGATTAGAGTATTGACCTCACAGTACACCACATTAACACACAACACACAATTCTGGCCTCACAACAGAGATTCAAGCACAAACACGCCAAAATAGAACCTCACGACAAGAAATCAATTACAACCTCCTCAAAGCAGAGCACAATCGCTAATGAACGAATGGATGAAATGGATGATGATAAAATGATGATCTGATGAACAAACTTACAATCAAATATTAACCGAAGATAGTCTTGAGGCTCGAGCTGATACATGCCCACCACAGCTAGATCTTCAAGGGCAATGGACTGGATGACCTCAATGGATACAGGCACACCACAATCGAGATTACCAAGCTCTACACCCACCACAAGGATTGCCAAATCCTTGCTATTGTAGTAGAATTAACCAAGGATGAGAGTTTAACGTTACTCACAAACAAGAGGCTCAATCAAGATACTCAAAATGCTATTAATCTCATTGATAGATGATGAGCTCAAGCTACCGAATACAAGCTATATATAAACCTAGGGTTGAGCTAGAGGATTAACGGTTTCCCCTTGCTCAAGAAACTCACTAATTAAGCATTAAGCTACTTAACTAACTTAGTAAGCTAATTAAGCCCCATTAAAAACCGGATAACATCAAAATAAAATGAAATAAAATCTAAAAAACGCGTTTTCTTTATTACAAACGGTTATATCACCTCACAAGCTGGAAATGGCCTCAACAGCTCGGAAGTGAGTCTTCATGGAGGACCTCAATGCAGGTTCACCTCATAGAACTGGAATATCCTCAACACTTCAGATGTGATGTCTTCAAAGAGGACCTCAGAACTGGCAAAATATCTCCACTGAGCTGGAATGTCCTCAATAGCTCTAAAGTAAAGTCTTCAAACATGGGTGAGGACCTCAATCCAAAGATATGGAATTGAGAAATAACCTCACTAGCTGGCTGCTGTTGTTGATGCTTATGTTATTGCTGCTGAACAACCTCATGACCTGCTGGACCATCATGAAACACTCCTGGATGTCAGTGTTTGATACTGAAGATGGTGAGGTCGTTGCTGCTCCTGATGTTGGCTCCTGATCACTTAGTGCTGGACTTTGGATGTTTGATGGAGGACCTCCATCATCCTCCCCAGGTTGAGGAAAGTTTGTCCTCAAACTTGGAAGGTCATCATGCTCTGGAAAGTAAGGCCTCAAATCTACAACGTTGAATGTAGCACTCCCTCCATAGTATTCAGAAAGGTCTAACTTGTAAGCATTGTTTCCAATCCTCTCTAGCACTTCAAAGGTCCATCTGCTCTTGGTGTCAACTTTCCCTTCCTCTTGCTTGGAAATCTATCCTTCCTTAGATGAATCCACACTAAATCTCCTCGCTTGAAAACCATCTTCCTCCTATGCTTGTTTGCTGATGTAGAAACTTGTCAGAATACTTGATGATCTTTTCCCTGACTTGCTGATGAAGCTTCTTGATGTCCTCCGCATGTTTACCTGCTTCATAACTAAACCTCACAGAATTTGTCAGTGGGGATAAATCCAATGGAGTTATAGGATTTCTACCATAGACAACATGGAATGGGGAAAGGCCAGTTGCCTTTGATGATGTTCTATTGAATGCAAATTCAGCATGAGACAAAAGGGTGTCCCATCCTGTTTTGTTTGTGGATATCAGTGACCTCAATAGTGTTCCGAGTGTCTTGTTTGTGACCTCTGTTTGCCCATTTGTTTGGGGGTGACAAGTTGTGATATACTTCAATTGAGTACCTAATTTCTTCCAAAAAGTAAGCCAAAAATGACTTAGGAACTTGACATCCCTATCTGACACCATACTCCTGGGAACTCCATGTAACCTCACTACCTCCTGAAAATACAATTCAGCTACCCTCACAGCATCATAGGTAGTATGGCATGCAATGAAGTGAGCCATTTTACTGAATCTGTCCACAACTACCATGATTGAATCTTTTCCTCCTTGAGTTCTTGGTAGACCAACAATGAAGTCTAAGCTGATGTCCTCCCAAGGACTATTTCGGACTGGCAAAGGTGTATATAGCCCTTGAGGTAAGCTATGACTCTTTGCAATCTGACATGTAGCACACCTCCTGACCCAATGCTCAACATCCTTCTTCAGTTTAGGCCAACAGTAATGTTGTTCCTTTAGCATAAGAAGGGTCTTCTCAATGCCAAAATGACCTGCTAAGCAACCTCCATGAACTTCAGAGATCAACAACTCTCTCAAATGCTCCTTAGAATACATAACCTTGCTCCTTTGAAGAGAAATCCCTGGTCTATATGGTATAGACTTTGAGGATGTCCTTTGCACTTCTGGTACAACTCTCCAAAATCTTCATCATTCTCATACAAAGCTTTCAACTGTTCAAAACCAAGCACTCTTGCATCCAAAACTTGCAACAACAAATACCTCCTTGATAATGCATCAACTCCTTTGTTAAGCTTCCTAGATTTATGATGGATCACAAAATGAAATTGTTGCATGAACTCCACCCAAGTAGCATCCATAGTGTTGAGTTTATGCTGCCCCTGAATGAATTTGAGGGCCTCATGATCACTGTGCAGAATAAATACAACTCCAATAAGATAACGCCTCCAATGTTGTACATCTTTCTTAGGAACCAACAAAGCTGACACTGCACAAGGGCTCAAGCTCTCTCTGATCATTTCAACAACTCATCAACTTGCCTCTAGATCTCATTGGTTTCAGCTGGGGTCATTCTATAGGCTAGTTTGTTTGGTAGAATAGATCCTGGGACAAGGTCAACTTTATGTTGGATGTCTCATTTAGGGGGTAAGCCTGATGGCATTTCTTCTGGAAAAAACATGTAGGTACTGGCTGAGGATGGGTTGGAATAATGGATGGTTATTTTTTGGGGCTGGTCCATTTTGTGAGGCTGGTTCATCATCAAGATCAAGCAAAAGAAACTCCTTCCGTTCACTGTATTCATGATATTCAGCTGGCAAGATCACATCAAGGGATGGTTCAACAATGAGGTTTTTGGTTCTTTTTGTGAGCTGGGATGGTTTAAGTGGGGTGAGGACAATTTGTTTGTGGTTCAGGTTAAGGGAATATGTATTGGCTCTTCCATCATGGTTAACAGATCTATCAAACAACCAAGGTCTTCCCAACAATAATTGACATGCATCCATAAGCATAACATCACACCACACTTCATCTTTATAAACAGGACCAATTGAAAAATTCACAAGGCATTTGGATGAGATTTTGATTCCTTTGCTTTGACTCGACCACTGGATGGTATAAGGTGCTGGATGAGGACAGGTTTACAAATTCAGCTTTTGCACCATAGTTTGTGATGCTGCATTTGTACAACTGCCTCCATCAATAATCAAGGAACATATCTTCCCATGAACAGTGCATCGAGTGTGAAAAATGTTCTCCCTCTGCTCAACTTTCTCATCAACTGTTGAACTGCTAAGGATCCTCCTGATCACCAACATTTCTCCTTCATCAGGTCTGGCCTCAACTTCCTCTTCATCATACACATGATCTCCTTCAGGTTCATCAAACTGTTCCTCCTTAACAACTGACTCAGGTTCAACAAACAATGCTGCTTGATATTCTGCTAAGGTCACTGCTCTTCTGTTTGGACATTCTGAGGCTAGATGTCCAAGACCTTGACATCTAAAGCACCTCCTCTCAGGGAATGGTCGACTGGCTGGTACTAGGGTTCTTTGTGGGGGATTTTAGGATTGTGTTTGAGGTGGTTTAGGGGCTGGATATCTGGTTTGTGGTTGTGGGGATGGATAGGTTCTTTGAGGTGGGTTATAGGATTTGTGGTAATGGTCTGATTTGGTTTGAGGATAGGTTTTAGCTGGATACTTGCTTCCATACTTCTTCCTTTGGGCCTTCTTCTGCTGTTCCACCTTATGAGCAAAAGAACTCAGCTCATCAAGTGAATGATACACCTATAGCTCAACAACATTTTTGATGTTATCATTCAATCCTGCAAGATACCTCACATAGGTTTGAACTTCATTCTCCTTCATGTTACATTTCCACAGTAGATGTTCAAACTCTTTAGTGTAGTCCTTAACAGACTTCTGCCCTGGACCAAGTGTTGAAGTTTGAAATAATTCTCCTTCATGTAACTTTCAGGTAGAAATTTCTCCTTGAGCTTTCGCCTCATTTCAACCCATGTACTGACCTTAGGTTCATTTATCTCCTCTCTCCTCCTTTGGAAGTTGTTCGACCATGTAGATGCATATTTCTTCAACTTCAATGCAACCAACTTCACCTTATTCTCCTCAGATAACTCCCTCAAATCAAACACCCTCTCCACTGTTTGCAACCAATCCAAGAACACATCAAAATCTAACTCTCCTCCAAACTCAGGAATATCTATTTTGAAATCCAACTTCTCAACTCTTCTATTTTCCCTCCTTTCTTCTCTTTCACTCCTACTCCCAGATTCACCTTCACTACTCCTAGGTGATCTCCTTACATACCTCTTTCTTCTATGATACCTAGGTCCTCTGCCTCCTCTCCCAGTTTCACTAAAAGGGTTCTCCTCCTCTTCTTCTTCTTCAAATTCCACATCAGATTCTCCATTGATGTTTCTCCTGTGCAACCTCATATAATATTGCAACTGATCACTCATAAATTTCAGTTTCCTCTCCAATTCCTCCTTCTCCCTCAAGGCTTGTTCTGCTACTTTCTGAGGTGCTTTACTACAGCCCGACATTATGAACACAAATAACACAAACAGACCTTCCTCTAAGATGAAACTCAGATCCTCCAAGATGAAACTCGGCTCTCATACCAATTATGATGTATGCAAGATCGCGATGGTCAGAGTATTGACCTCACAGTACACCACATTAACACACAACACATAATTCTGGCCTCACAACAGAGATTCAAGCACAAACACATCAAAATAGAACCTCACGACAAGAAATCAATTACAACCTCCTCAAAGCAGAGCACAATCGCCAATGAATGAATGGATGAAATGGATGATGATGAAATGATGATCGGATGAACAAACTTACAATCAAACAGTAACCGATGATAGTCTTGAGGCTCGAGCTTATACATGCCCACCATAGCTAGAACTTCAAGGGCAATGGACTGTATGACCTCAATGGATACAGACACACCACCATCGAGATTACCAAGCTCTACACCTACCACAAGGATTGCCAAATCCTTGCTACTGTAGTAGAATTAACCAAGGATGAGAGTTTAACGTCACTCACAAACAAGAGGCTCAATCAAGATACTCAAAATGCTATTAATTTCACTGATGAGCTCAAGCTGCCGAATACAAGCTATATAAACCTAGGGTTGAGCTAGAGGATTAAGGGTTTCCCCTTGCTCAAGAAACTCACTAAATAAGCATTGAGCTACTTAACTAACTTAGTAAGCTAATTAAGCCTCATTACAAACCGGATAACATCAAAATAAAATGAAATAAAATCTAACAAACGCGTTTTCTTTATTACAAACGGTTATATCACCTCACAAGCTAGAAATGGCCTCAACAGCTCGGAAGTGAGTCTTCATGGAGGACCTCAATGCAGGATCACCTCATAGAACTGGAATATCCTCAACACTCCAGATGTGATGTCTTCAAAGAGGACCTCAGAACTGGCAAAATATCTCCACTGAGCTGGAATGTCCTCAACAGCTCTAAAGTAAAGTCTTCAAACATGGGTGAGGACCTCAATCCAAAGATATGGAATTGAGAAATAACCTCACTGGCTGGTTGATGTTGTTGATGCTGATGTTATTGCTGCTGGACGACCTCATGACCTGCTGGACCATCATGAAACACTCCTGGATGTCAGTGTTTGATGCTGAAAATGGTGAGGTCGTAGCTGCTCCTGATCACTTGGTGCTGGACTTTGGATGTTTGATGGAGGACCTCCATCATTTTGACTTCATTTTATCTTTTTGAACTTTGGCTAGTAATGGTTTAACCATGAACGTCATTTTTTCGGCTACAAATTATTATATTTATTTTCTTTTACATGATAAATGATATGCTTGATCATTGTTTTATATATGGTTGATTGAGTTTATCATTAAAAAAAGAAAAAAAAAACTTGCAGCAGGATGAATGACGTTCAAGCGGTTATATATCAATGTCACAAAGGTGAGAGGGGTATAAATGATTTTTCGAAGAATTTTAAAATTTAGGAACTATAAATTTTGATAATTTTTTCTTTTTGATTAATTAAACGATCACGATTTATGCTACCCTGTAATTTTTGCAATTACTATTTTATGCAAATGGCTATCAATTAGTGTGAAAAAAAAATAATATTAAGTTATTAAAGTATTGATTGGTGCCGATTAGTGTAATATAATGTCCATGTTGTTAGTAGAAAATTAAAGTTTGGTGGATGCTTCTCTTTGTTTCTTAACCAATTGTGTCAAATGGGTAGGCACCTCCTTTGCCACGCCTTTGAAATATTGTTATGTTAGGCACCACCATTTTGAAGTGTTGTTATGTTAGGCACCTAACTTTGCCACTCTTTGAAATGTTGCTCAACCTTTGCCACCCCACTTGACTTTGTCTTTCTTCCTTTTCTCCTAAAAATTTGCACGTTGGATGGGAGCTTTTTATGCAACTTCAAGCGGAAATATTTCAGCCTTTTTTCCTCCTTTATTTCTCACATAAACTTGCCATTTAAAATCCTAGTTGCTTATTCTTAATTTCCTTCTAATCCCATACTAATATTGTCCTTTTATACCCTCTTAAAAACCCTTTACATAATCATCTTTGGGCATAGTTTCAAGCACTCCAAGTTAATTAATTGGGAGTGCACTCGATTAATTAACACCGTGTTAATCCTGGGGAACGGCCGCCTGGAGGAAGTTTGCACCATAGCTTCGGCGAAATCGTTCTTAGGACAGTGGCTAGGCCACGGTACGGTTTGCTATTTCTTACCATTTTATTATGTATTGTGATGTTATTATTGTGTTTATTTTCATCAGCTAGATAAAGTTTTAGTTGGTTGATTTTTATACTTATTGATTGTATTCTAGTTTTCGAAAAAGGTTATTTTTAGTAATTGTATAGACCAAACCTTTTTATTCAAATATTTTCCAACAATCTAAGAACGATTTTCGGGTTTTATACCATTATGGCTTCTAAATTTACTATTCCTGACATGTCGAAACTTGAACCGTCTGATGGTAAAAATTATGATCGTTGGGTTGTTAAGATGAAATTTTATCTTGAGCAAATTGAGGTTGCATATGTCTTAGAGGATAAGGTTATCCCTAAAGAGCCTAACGCTAAAGCTGAGTATGAACTGAAATTTGCTAGGGATGACAAAGTGTGTAAGGGCATGTTGTTGCATCATATGTCTAATTCCTTGCTTGATATTTATATGAAATATAAAACTGCTAGGGGTATTTGGGATGCTCTTAGCAAAAAGTATAGTAAGGATGATGCTGGGTCTAAACGTTTTGTGGTTAGTAGATGGCTGAAGTTTAAGATTGAAGAGGATAAACCCATTATTGATCAAATCCATGAATATGAAAGTTTGTGTTCAACTATTGCATCTGAAGGTTTAAACATCTGCGATGTGACTTTAGCTATTGCCTTGATAGAAAAACTACCACCTTCTTAGAAAGAGTATAGAAACCAACTTATGCATGAAAAGAGAGATTGGACCTTAGAAGAGCTAGTTGGGCATTTGAAAATTGAGGAGGAAAATAGGTTGAAAGATCAAAAGATTTCTGTGAATTCTGGTTTTTCTAAGGCTAACCTTGTGGAGCCTAGATTTGCCAATTCTGACAGGTCCAAGCAAAAAGGAAAGAAAGATTCTAGACGTGACATGAAACCACAAGGAAGAGTGTAAAAATATAAATTCCCGAGAAACTGCCATACATGTGAACGACGAGGCCACAAAGCTGCAGATTGTCATTCCAGGAAAAGGCCCAACACCAACTTAGTTGAATCCGACACCATCGTTGCGGTAGTGTCGGAAGTCAATTTTGTTGGTAACGCCACAGAGTGGATCGTTGATACCGGTGCCTCTAAACACATTTGCGCCGATCGTCGACTATTTCAGACTTATGAAAAGGTTGATGAAGGTGGAAATGTCTTCATGGGAAATTCATCAACAACATCCGTTGTTGGAAAAGGGAAGATCACTTTGAAACTCACTTCTGGAAAATTCCTTACCCTTAATGATGTTTTGCATGTGCCTGATATGCGTAGAAATCTAATATCTGGTGGTTTGCTCATGAAAGCGGGATTGAAATTAACCTTTGTTTCTGACCGTCTTGTTATGACTCGCAATGGTGAATTTGTGGGAAAGGGGTTTTGTACTAATGGTCATTTGATTGTACTCGACACTATTCCTGAAAAAGTGAATAAAATGTCTGCTAGTTCTTCTGCTTACTCTGTTGAGTCACTTGATTTATGGCATGCAAGATTGGGACATGTTAATATGGACTCCATTAAAAGGCTTAAGCAACTTAATTTGATCCCTAGGTTGTCTAATATGGATTTCTCTAAATGTGAAGTTTGTGTCGCGGTTAAATTTCATAGGAAGCCTTTTAGATCCGTAAAGAGACAAACTGAGTTGCTTGAGCTTGTTCACACTGACTTAGGAGACTTCAAAAATCATATGAGTCGAGGTGGTAAAAAGTATTATATTACTTTTGTTGATGACTACTCTCGTTATACTGTTTTGTATCTCCTTAGTTCAAAAGATGAGGCAGAAGAAATGTTTATTAAGTACAAGTCTGAAGTCGAAAATCAATTGAATAGGAAAATAAAAAGGTTTAGGAGTGACCGAGGTGGTAAATATGATCCAACATCTCTCAAGGCCTTTTGTGAGGCTAATGGGATTATTCATGAGCGGACTGCCCCTTATACTCCAGAACAAAATGGAGTAGCAGAGAGGAAAAATAGAACTTTGAAAAATATGATGAATGCTATGTTAATTAGTTCTGGGCTTCCTGACAATATGTGGGGGGAGGCAATTTTGTCTGCTTGTCATGTGTTAAATCGTGTGCCTCATAAGAATCTTGATAAGACCCCTTATGACTTGTGGAAAGGTCACCCGCCTAACCTGAATTATTTGAAAGTGTGGGGATGTTTAGCTAAAGTTGGATTACCTGCTCTCAAAAGAGAGAAAATTGGTCATAAAACCGTTGATGCATTATTTGTTGGATATGCTTATCAAAGTGTTGCTTATCGTTTTCTTGTGAAAGGTGAAAGTGATTCATTTATGCATGGTTACATTCTTGAGTCTAGAGACGCTGAATTCTTTAAGCATATATTTCCTATGAAAATTCCATCTCATATTTCTCCTGACACATCTACTAAGAGGCTTGCATGTTCATCTAGCCCTGAATTACGGAGGAGTAAGAGAATCAGAAAAGAAAATAGTTTTGGTCCTGATTTTATTACTTCTTTCCTTGCTGAAGATGGCATGCTAGATGATGAATTTGTTTGTGCATATATTATGGAAGAAGATTCCAAAACTTATGATGATGCCATGAAATTTGTTGATGCTATTTTCTGGAAAGAAGCAATCAACAACGAGCTTGACTCAATTTTGAGTAATCATACTTGGGAGTTGACCGATTTACCTCGAGGTTGTAAACCTTTAGGTTGTAAATGGGTGTTTAAGAAAAAGCTTAAAGTCGATGGGTCTATTGACAAATATAAAGCTCGTTTGGTGGTTAAAGGTTTCAATCAAATAAAGGAAATTGATTATTTTGATACTTATGCTCCTGTGACTAAAATAGCCACCATTAGAGTTTTGATTGCACTTGCTTCTATTCATGGTTTATTTGTGCATCAAATGGATGTCAAAACTGCATTCTTGAATGGGGATCTTGATGACGAGATATATATGGAACAACCTGAGGGTTTTGCAGTACCAGGATAGGAACATAAAATGTGTAAACTTGTTAAGTCCTTATATGGATTAAAACAAGCTCCTAAACAATGGTATGAAAAATTTGATAGTACGATATCTGCCAATGGTTTTAGAGCAAATGAAAGTGATACTTATGTGTACTCCAAGCATGTTTCGAATGATTGTGTTATTATATGTTTATTTGTTGATGACATACTTATATTTGGCACTAATATGGACCTTGTTAATGAAACCAAGAGCTTTCTAAGTTCTAAGTTTGAAATGAAACACATGGGTGAAGCTGATGTTATCTTAGGAATCAAGATCAAGAGAACTCAAGATGGCATTAGTCTTAACCAGTCTCACTATATTGAGAAAATGCTTAAAGTTTGATTCATTTGATGTTGAACCTGTTAGGACACCTTATGATGCTAGCGTGCATTTGGTAAAGAACAAAGGTGTGCCTGTGTGCCAAATGGAATATGCTAAGATAATTGGCAGTGTTATGTTCCTGATGAATTATACAAGGCCTAATATTGCCTATGCTGTTAGTAGACTTAGCAGATATACTCATAACCCCAGTGATAATCATTGGATTGCTTTGAAGCGTTTGCTTAAATATTTGAAAGGTACTATTGATTGGGGTTTGCACTATGGAAAATTTCCTGCTGTGTTGGAAGGATATAGTGATGCCAATTGGGTATCTGATAATGATGAAATTAACTCCACTAGTGGTTATGTGTTTACACTAGGTGGTGGTGCTATATCCTGGAAATCTGCTAAACAGTCTTGTACTGCAATGTCTACTATGGAATCTGAATTCATTGCTCTTGAATTGGCAGGCCGTGAAGCTGAATGGCTGAAAAGTCTGCTAGCAGACGTCCCATTGTAGGGGAAGCCGGCTCCTTCGATTGCACTACATTGTGATAATATGGCAGCTATCTCAGTTGCAACGAACAAGGTCTTCAATGGAAAGAGAAGACATATACGGTTGAGACACAAAGTAGTGAAGGAGTTACTTGAAAATGGAGTGATATCACTGGACTTTGTAAAGTCTGAAAAGAATCTTGCGGATCCGCTAACGAAAGGCCTATCTAGAAAGATGGTCTTTGATACATCGAGGGGGATGGGATTAAGACCCATAGAGGAATTGTAATGATGGATCCCTACTTCGAAAAGAAGTTCAAAGGGTATTAACGCAATCATTACTCAATTCCTGAGCACTACATTGTATACCTCCCTATGATGTATGTGATTTGTAGTGCTTTGCTACTGTCGTGTGGATGCTGAGCATGTGGCTCTTAATGGACCATAAAGGCGTGAAAGTAGCACATGCTAGATGGATCCACCTACTTAGGTGTGGAAGTGTGGCCGCTTCTTGTCGGAGGATTGGCACGGGTCGCCTCCTAGAGCACCTATGAGCTACCAGGTTGGCGTATGGCCAGTATAAGGCGCCAAACCGCGGAGTATGAGAATATCTGAAGTTAATGTGTGCCCAAGGGCGGATATACACCTCCCTATCAAGTTCAAGACGATTGTCACTTGGTAGGTGGTTTGTCTTTAAACTTGGTGTCACTAGGTGTCAATTCAAGTCGCGAGACATTGACATTGATGCATTAATTTCTCTATGTCCAAACATGTTTATATCTTTTTTGAAACTTTGATTTTGTGGTGGATTGTTAGTAGAAAATCAAAGTTTGGTGGATGCTTCTCTTTGTTTCTTAGCCAATTGTGTCAAATGGGTTGGCACCTCCTTTTGCCACCCCTTTGAAATATTGTTATGTTAGGCACCACCATTTTGAAGTGTTGTTATGTTAGGCACCTAACTTTGCCACTCTTTGAAATGTTGCTCAACCTTTGCCACCCCACTAGTTCATATTGTTAGAAATAAATCTAATATGATGCATATCCAATTAAATTTACATTGAACATTGCTCCTATATAAGAGCTCCCGGATGTGTTTATGAAGAATAATTCATTCACAAGTTTTTATTCATCAAAATTTACCGTTTACATATATCTAATTGAAAGAAAGGATGGGTCAAAAAACTACATCCAGACTATTACTCGTGCTTTTGTTCATGTCTATGCTAACATTAGCAGTGACAACTGTAAGTTCTAAACATACAATATATACGTACTATATATTGAGTTGCTGTAAAACCCCGAAAAATTTGAAAGTTTCCTATGGTTGTTAAATTGAATTAAATAATGATTAGTTAGTTTTCCTTTCTTGCCTTGTATTCCCTCGGGAATACGGCAGTAATGCCCATTAAAAAGAAAAAAAAATGAGACTTCCGCTGTTAATGTTAGTCAACGTTTGACCTTGACCATTAAGTTTAAAATTGAATTTCCAGGGCGTTATAGAATGGTATCAGAGCTCTTGGTTACGACCTGGTAGCTCCTAAGTGTCTATTAGGTTTTAGTTAGAACTTAGGATGCTACGTTCGGAGTGTGAGTATAGGATGGGGAGTGGGGTATGTTTTGCTTCCCTACTTGTTTATTAGTTTTAAGTGCTTATTTATTCTGTTTATTATCAAGTAATCCCGTGAACGTTTTGCTATGCTCGAACTATTAGGATAGAAACTCGTTAGTAAGAGGTGAATAAGGTGGATTCTTCTGACTCCAGGATGACTCAAGGCGACGGGACCAGATCTAAGGAGCCTCAAGGTAGGCCTCTTACAACTAGCGAGGAGCTGAGACAGCGATTTGTAGAACTCCAAGAGACAACGGTTGCACGATCCGCCACGAATGGAGACACCCCGCCGGTAGTTCCAGATTTGACCCAACTAATGATGCTAGAGATGATGGCTCGACAGACTGAGCACTTCCAACGGATGTCGGAACAACGGGTTGAACCGAGGAAGGACAATGAAGCCTCCTTATTCAAGGAGTTTAATAACCTCAACCCTCCCACCTACTCCGGGGTAGCTGACCCCAAGATGTTTGAAGAATGGATACGAGACATCGAAAAGAAATTCGACGCTCTCCCCTGCCCTGAGGAATGAAAAGTTGGATTTGCAGCCTACCACCTAACAGGAGAGGCTGACATTTGGTGGATGAGTGTAAAGGAACGACAAAAAGAACCAGGATTCAATTGGAACCGGTTCAAGGAAATGCTGAAGAATTGTTTCTATCCCATGGCACTCCAGAAAGCTAAGGAGAAAGAGTTCCTAGAGTTGGAACAAGGAAATGGAATAGTGCTCCAATACTCCGCCAAGTTTGCGGAGTTGTCTCGTTTTACGCCGGCTTTTGTCGCCAACGAAGTTCTGAAGATGAATCGCTTTGAGAGCGGCTTGAGCTTCGATATTCAAGACCGTATGACTGCACAGTCCTTCTCATCATACGAAGAGATGTTGGATGTGGCCCTCAACATTGAGAGAGTGGCTATAGCCCGGGAGGCACATCTGAACAAGCAAGGGAATAAGAGGAAGGAACCTTCCCGCTCTGACCCTACTCCAATGTACCCCGACAAGTAGGGCTGTGCATTATCCGATTCAGAACCGGACAAACCGATTACCGAATCGGTTCGAACTGAACCGAATAAATTTCGGCTCGGCTTTCGGTCTGTCGTTTTCCCTTTAGTCGGTTTTCGGTTTTTTCGGTTGAAAACCGAAAAAACCGAAAAAAACCGAGTACTGGTATTGGGCTGTCTTACTAGGGTTTGGCTTTTGGGTTTTTTTGATTTTGAAAGTTAACCAAAGTCAGTCACACACTCACACGAGACACGACTCACACCAAACCCTAATCCTCCCCCAGACCCTCAGTCCCCCTCCCCTCCCTGGCCTTCCGAATCGGCAATTCGCCGAATCCCGCCTTCCAGTCGGCTTTCCGGCGTCGTCCTCAGGCGTCGACCTCGGTCCTCCGGCGTCGTCCTCTCAGCCTCTCACAGTCTCACTCGTCCTCTCTGCATAGACTGCACTCGCCACTCCTCCTCTCAATCTCTCGTCTCGCTCTCTTACTCTCGGTCTCGCCTCAGACCCGCGCACCGCACCACTACCGGCCACCGCTCTCTCACTCTCTCAGGGTCAGTCTCAGCATCTCACTCCATCTCTGCACTTTGTTCGGTAATCTGTTTGATTTGGATATTTTGATCAGCAATGAGCCAATGACCATGTTTTGATATTTGGAATTGGTATATGTTTATTCACATTGAACAATTCAACATATCTTGATTCAACAATTATGCGATTCAACAATTCAACATACTTCAATCAGGTTAATTTCCTAGCACTTCTCAAGTTGATTTTAGGTTTTGTCTTAATAATTGAACTTAAGAAGATATGGTTTGATTTGATCTTCATCGTCTCTTTGTTGTTGTCTGTCTTCGTTCAATTTTAGAAACACATTGCTGTGAATTAATTTGCAACATTTATGGTGCATTCAAGTAAAAAAAATAAAAAAACTATGATAGACCTGTTTAGTGTTGCTATTTCTAACAATTCGTTAGATTTCCTGATTGATATTGCTATTCCTGAATCCTGATTGATATTGTCTTGTTCAATGATGTGTTGATACTCCTGATTGCTATTTCTTACAATTCGTTAGACTACTTTTGTGGTTATCGTGATTGATACTGTCATGTTTAGGACTCATGATCAGCTATACCTACTAATTCCCTAGTGATGACTTAGTTTCAGAACTTTATGTAAGATTGCGCGACACTTAAGTTGCTTATTATTTTTTGGAGTTCAATAACCAACCATGGTTTTGACCGGTAAAGTGTAGAAATCCAAGGATAGTAGAATTCCCTACTAATTCCATTCCTTCTCTGCACTCAATATTTTGGTAGAGAGTGTGTATGATGGGCTGATGGTCAATTTGTTTGTTGTTGATGAGGTTTGATGATCCATGAAGTTTTTAAATGAATGAAAACTATTGTTTTGTACTTAATAACAAGTTTTGTTTACATTGCTACTGCTAGTCTTGCTAGATGTCGAGCTTGAAATCCAGAAAGAGAAGACGATCGGAGGAAACAGATGTTGATTGTCATGATGTTGGTGATGTTGGAAATGGTCCAATTGATCTTGAGAGTGGAGCTGGAGCTGGACCGGCAAGAGAGGATAGAGAGACAAGTGAAGGTGAAGCTGAAGAGCCGGATAGTAGCAAACTCAAAGGGAAGCAAAGAAAGTAAAAAAAAGAGCACCTTGCTGGGATCATTTTGATAGTATCAAGGTGCGTGGCTATCCGTCGGCTCGTTATAAATATTGTGACATTATGTATGCTGCCGACCCTGTTGTGAATGGAATAAGTAACTTGAATAAGCATTATAAGGCTTGTCCAAAAAACCCCATGAACCAAAGTAAAACTCAAAGTCAAACTCAAACTCAAACTACACTGTTTTATGACAAGGGTGGAGCCAAGGAGGGGGAAGCCCAAGCCCCTTTGAAACATTGGTCATTAAATATTCGAGTGACAAGAGAGACACTTGCTGAAATGATCATAATTGATGAGTTGCCTTTTAGGTTTGTTGAAAATGAGGGGTTTAGAAAATTTCTGGCTGTTTGTTGTCCACAGTTCACGTTGCCATCACGCACTACCATAGCACGAGATATTTATGCCTTTATTTAAATGAAAGGGTCAAATTGAAAGATTATCTAGCATGTGCATGTGAAAGGGTGTGTGTGACAACTGATACATGGACCTCTTTGCAAAGGATCAACTACATGGTTGTGACTGCTCATTTTATTGACAAAGATTGGAATTTGCATAGGAAAATCTTAAACTTTTGTACAATTTCCAGTCACAAAGGTGATGATATTGGTCGTGTCCTTGAGAAATGTTTGGAAGATTGGGGTTTATCTAAAAAATTGTTATCGATTACTGTGGACAATGTTGCAAGTAACAGTGTAGCTTTTAAGTATCTTATTCAAAAGTACAAGCAGCGTGGCAATTTTCTTTTTAGTAATGGAGAGTTACTGCATGTTAGATGTGCAGCACACATATTGAATTTGGTTGTTTGGAATGGTTTGAAAGTTGTTGATAAGTCTATTAAGCGTGTCAGAGCTGTTGTGAGATTTATCAGGCAATCACCTGCTAGGATGACGAGATTTGAGCAATGTGTGGAATCCCAAAATATTGAGTGCAGAGAAGGCCTATCTCTTGATGTACCTACTAGGTGGAACTCCACCTATAAGATGCTTAGTATTGCATATGTGTACGAGGATGTGTTCGCATTGTATGCTCAAAGAGATCCTTACTTTGTGGTGGAACTAGGGAAAGATGATGAGGTAGATAGACCCCCTAATGCTAATGATTGGAAACGAGTTAAACACTTGTTGACTTTTTTGGGGTCGTTCTATACTGCTACTTTGAAATTTTCTGGCTCATCGTATGTTACATCTAACTTACTTTCCTTTGAGATATGTAACATCTATGATACGTTGAGAGATTTGGAAAAAATGGTAGAAGAAGTTGAAGTTAGTGATGATGAGGATGATGAAAGTGACCATAGGGTATATAACTTTGTGGAAATGGCATCTATGATGAAGATGAAGTATGAGAAGTACTATGGTGATCTTGAGAAAATGAATCCTTTGTTGTACCTAGGTATCATCCTTGACCCTAGGTACAAGCTAAAGGGTCTTGAGGCTTGCCTTTGTGAGGTGTATGGTGATGACAATGGTCCTCTTTTGGTTTTGAAAGCAAAGGAGAAACTTAAAGTGATATTTAATGAATATTGCTTGTTGTACAAAACCTTCTTAGATGAGAGTATGCCAACTAGCAGCTTAAGTGAAGGTGGTCCTGTTTGTTCTTCTTCTTCTATATCTACGCGTGGGTCCCGTGGTTCTAAGAATTTTGAAGACAAGGTGAAAAGGAAGATAAAGGGAGATGACGGAGGGATTAAGACAGAGCTGCAACTGTACTTGTTTGAACCACCTACAGGTGACATCGTGAATGATGATGTATTGGGATGGTTGAGATTGAACGGGCTACGATATTCCATTGTTGCTCAAATGGCTCGTGATATTTTAGTTATGCCCGTTTCTACAGTTCCATCGGAGTCTGCCTTTAGTACCGGGGGACGCCATGTCGATTCATTTAGGACTAGTTTATCTCCAAAGGTATGTAGTTCATTTCAACTTAATATTTCTTTATATTTCTATGGATCTATAAATCTATTAACTACTATGAAATTATTATTTCTTGCATGGTAACTAATCATAAATTTATAATTGTTTATATATGGGCCTATGGTTGCAAAATGATGGTTCAAGCACTCATTTGTACTCGAGATTGGCTCATGGAAAATACTAAGATCAAAGATATTAATGAAGTCTTGCAACAAGTCCAAGAGTATGACTTGGAAGAAAAAGGTAACATTTTTAGTTATAAACTTTATTGATTTATTGTTCTTTTGCATTTAAGTCTCTATATGAATAGCTTTGTTATTTATTTATTATTTATACGCTTCTTCTTGCTTGTTTATTTTAGATCTACCTCCTACGAGCGAGAAGGATAATGTCATAGATGTGGTTGACAAGTTAACATTAACCTAAGGTAATTTTATTAGTTAAAAATTATTTTCATCAATTTATAATTTCATTTTCACAATTTTGTTGATTGTTTTCATTTTTCAAGCGAAGGATATGGTTATGGACAAGAAGGCAAAGATGAAGATTGAAGAATCAAAATCAAAACTTTAAAAGTGCATGATGTGTTGAACTTTATGGTTTTGGACCTTATGTTATGGTTTATGGACATTGGACTTTGGTTGTAATTGTTGTGTAATTCGGATGTTAGACATTGTCACTTTATTGGACTGTAGTATTTAGCCTTTGGTTTTTAGTTTTTGGTTTTGATTTTGATAAATGAGTGAATGATGATTGAGACTTTATGAAAGTCTCAAGTTGGATGACAATTAGGTACTAAAGTCTGTTTTTTTATTTACAATTACATTGACAGAATGACAGGTCTAAAAACGCAAAATACAGGTCTTACGCTTATTCGGTTTTTCGGTTCATTTTCGGTTCGGTTTGAGGCAACTTATTCGGCTTTCGGTTGAAACCGAGAATCATTCGGCTCGGCTTTCGGTTTCAGTTTTCGTCTTGTTCGAATTTCGGTTTTTTCGGTTCGGACCGGTTCAGTCCGGTTTCGAACCGATGAACAGCCCTAGCGACAAGAGAAGCCACCACAACAACTGGTAGAGTAACCAATGGCGAGCACCTCCACCTGGCTTGTTTTGAAGAGCTTGTGGCAGGTCAGGCCACCTCGCCAGGGATTGCAAGAGTAACTGGAAGGCAAGCTGCTACCGGTGTGGCAGTCCACACCATTTGGTGAGAGATTGCCCTTTTCCGGCACCAAAAGGACCCAACCATGGAGGGACCAACGATCAAGGTGCCCCACCCTCAACATACCAGGATCGAGGAGGCTACAACAGGAACACAAGGCAACAACACCAGAATCGAGAGGGCCCCAACGAGAACCAAGCGAATTGCAATAGGCCAAGCAATCAACACCCACCTCATCAGTAATGAAGGAGCAAATTTGATCGATGTAGTGACTGGTACTCATCTCTCTTTCCCTCGTATGTTACGGTATGATTAGCTTCTAGTTCCTACGCTTATGGTATGTTGAGTTTCGAGGACGAAACTCTTTTGAAGAGGGTAATGATGTAAAACCCCAAGATTTTCGTTAGAGTTACCGTTACTTCCGTTTGAAAAGCCATTAAGTATGAGTTTAAGTTTCAAGGACGAAACTTCTTTTAAGGGGGTAATGATGTAAAACCCCGAAAAATTTGAAAGTTTCCTTTGGTTGTTAAATTGAATTAAATAATGATTAGTTAGTTTTCCTTTCTTGCCTTGTATTCCCTCGGGAATACGGCAGTAACGCCCATTAAAAAGAAAAAAAATGAGACTTCCGCTGTTAATGTTAGTCAACGTTTGACCTTGACCGTTAAGTTTAAAACTGAATTTCCATGGCGTTACAGTTGCTAATATATATATATATTTATATATATATATATATATATATATATATATATATCTTAGGTTTGTACTATTTATATGTCTATGTGCCTACAAACTAATTTTGTGTACATACTATATGGGGATAATTAAGCTAATTTAATCAACATTGAATTGCCCACAAACTTTATTTTATATTTTTGTATGATAATTGTATGTAGATAAATAAACTTTTTGTATCATAAATTTCAAATTAATTACAGTAACTCTAATACGGTTTCTTTTTTCTTTACCTTTGATTAAAACAGGCTAAACCAGTGAAAAAGCAAGCTCTTTATTATTACTTTCTCCAAATCAAATCATAAATTTGACTAATACCCATGGAGTTGCACATATCAATGCCCAAGGAGTAAGGACTGCAGCCTAGGACTGCAGCCTATAAGTCATGCTTAGCACATTGTGTGCCTTGTTGTTAGCAATGTTTATGTATGAATTGTCCCTATATGCACAGTTATGAAATCCTCCAAGAAAAATCATTGAGACCTAAATATTTTAGACATAAAATTTAAAGTAGTTTGCTTTGTGTTCATTAAAAAAAAAGTATATTAATATTATATAATATTCAATGTTTATAAAATGAGCTTATCATATTAGTAACATTTGTGGATTATTCTTCTTTCATTTCTTGAATTATCCCATTAGAAAATCTGGTCGATTAACACTCTTTAGAATATTTGGTATTGCGTGTTTATTCGATAATTATATAGAAAACTTAATATTCTAATAATGCATAGAAGTTTCATAACATGAAAAAATAGATTAAATTATAACTAATTCAGTAGTCAATTATTTGCATACAAAAAAAGCACTATACCTATCTAAACGAAACTATAGATCATATGATTTACTTTTAGAAACTAAATATTTGTTTAGATTTTTCCTTATCATAATGTATGTATGATATAAATACAAGTTTAAAATGAACATCATTGTTGATTTAGCAACGAACTAAAGGTTTATAGGGCACATTGAAGTTTTGTTGCAAATGTGCTAACAGACCGTCATAGACTTTTTTTTTTTTTAATAATGTTAGTTTGATATAATAAGAGAACTTCATTCATGAAAAGTCATACGACATTTACAACAAAAACTATCAAACAAGAAAAAATCTAAATCAACATATTAAATTATTATCTCCAAAATGTGATTTTTTAATATACTGTCATTCGAATCTAAATTAATAGCATTATTCTTGACATTAAGCGCATTTTTTGATTTCACTAAATCTTTACCGACAGCAGCGGATTTAGATGTTCGAAATAGGGGTGGCCACTACACTGTTACACTCACATAATAACATAAAATTCCTAATTTTTTCTCTTAATTTTAATATTTTTTTTCTTTTTTCTTTTGGCCTAGGGTGGCCATGGCAACCCCCATGCACAATGCTGATCCGCCACTGTTTATCGAACTACAATACATTTATGGCTCTATAAATTTGGGGCATCTTTCTAGACACTTCTTAAGGTTTATGATAAGTTATGAGTGAATAAGAAGAGTTGTCAGTGCCACGAATCTCTTCTCACACTTATTTTCATCTAACTTTATTAACTTTATCCCCTCAACCTACCACACAAAAGAATAGGATAGAATTGCACATCAAGAAGCTAACAAGGATAATGTTCTTACAAAAGCAACCATTATAGCAGCAACCATAGAATGAGATGGTGAAACACAAAAGGATCCCATAATTACCACCTCTATTAGTTAAATCGCATATAATAAGAGTATAAAACACGTCTAAATGAATTAAGCGTTTAAAAGGATGAACAACTTTTATCTCAACAAATAATTGTCCGCATTTTTATCAATATTTCTGAATAAATTAAAACACATACAATATTTACATCCTTATTTTCGACACTGTATTTTACTAACATGGATTACTATATACCCATTCATATATTGATGACATTATACTATGCGAGTCATTTGGGGTACGAAAGAATTTGAAGTGCAAACACAGAAATTCATGTGTACCTAGACATGGGAAGCCAATTAGTAGGGACACATATTAATCAAATATTTTGACCATGATCTCTTTTTTTTTTTTTGAGAAAAATGTTCTTCATTTTGTGGTTACATGACTTTTAATGGTGGTGGAACTTTTGGTGCGTCGCATTTCAAAACTCGTGGACGAGTTATTTCCTATTAATGCGAAATAATATCGAATGAGAGTAAAAGTCAGATTAAGATATTAAATATTTTCATATATTATTTATAGTTCTTTGATATTTTGATTTTTTTTTCATATTTTTGTAGCTATTTTCTAGCAATATTCTAAGAATAACAACATATGGATATTTAGGCATATATTAATGATATTTAATTCCTTAAGATATCATGATCATATTAAGGTAGTGCTTTCAAAACTCGTGACGTGCGCTTTACCATTAGATTGTTGAAATTTATGAAATGTTTATCTAAATCTATATATATATATATATACTCGATCTAGATCGATTTGATCAATAATATGTGTACAATTTATTATTTATACTACAGCCTACGAGAATTACTGCGATTTTGAGCATTTTTATACTACAACCTACAAGAATCACTGCCATTTTGAGCATTTTATAAAAATAGCTATCAATTAGTGTGAAAATAAGGATATTATGTTATTAAAGTATTGATTGGTGCCAATTAGGATAAATAATGCCCACATATCACAATGAATGTGAAAATATCATATTATGGTGTGTAAATAGTTACCCCTTTAGCTTATATTGTTGGCAGTAAATCTAACATGATGCATATCCAATTAAATTCACTTTGAATATTACTCCTATATAAGCCCTCCCTAATATGTTTATGAAGAACAATTCATTCACAAGTTTTTATTCATCAAAAATTTGGAGTACAGTTTAGATATATCTAATTGAAGTAAATAATGGATCACAAAATTACATCTGGACTACTAATCGTGTTTTTGTTCATGTCAATGCTAACATTTGAAGTCTCAATAGTAAGCTCCATACCCACAAAATAAATTTACTATTGAAATGCTAATTACAATCATTCTAATATGTGTTTCTTTTTCTTTACTCTGAATTATAAACAGGCTGAGCAAGTACCAACAAAACAAGGTATACATAGATTCCATGCATCACAAGTCCTTCATTATTTCTTTTTCAAATCAATTCGTACAAAAAATTACTTAGAGGTACCCTAACTTTTGAAGAAACAATTTTTTGGTACCCTAACTTTTCAAAACTAATTTTGGGGTACCCTAACTTTTAGGATTAGAAATTACTAGGTGAATTTTCGGCGAAACTCCGATTGATTCAAATCATTTTCGTACACGAAAATAAAGGGCATTTTCATCCACAAAAACACTTAATCAATTTCCCGCCTAAAACTCACCGTTGAATTCAAATAATTGGCCGAAAATTCACCTAATTATTTCTAATTCTAAAAGTTAGGGTACCCCAAAATTAGTTTTTAAAAGTTGGGGTACCAGAAAAACATTTCACCAAAAGTTAGGGTACCCCTAAGTAATTTTTTGCAATTCATAGCGTTGACAAGATTTTGTCCGATCTGAATATTCGTATTTGTCCGATCCGAAAAAATCGGGTTTAATTATAGATTTTTTTGTCGGAACTTTGACATTGACTGAATTGACGAATATTCTGACACAATATTTTTCTTTTTTTTATTGTCTGAACCCGATTTTGACCCAAAAGAATGACTAAAAAGACCTTATATTTTGATATTATTATTTTAAGCGCCCTATATTTTGACAAATAATTTTGGGGTAATATTATTACCTTTACTGAAATTATTTATTGGGGACATTTCCAGAAATTTCCGGTCCAAAAACGCGTGAATAAGTGATTTTTGTGTTTAGGATTGTTTTAATTGAAGTCAAGTATCATTTCAAGCCCCAATGTTTAGGGATATGATGGTCAAAACTACATAATCCTAATTAACAATAAATTCTGCAATTAATATTTTGTGCACTGGAAAATAGGTCGGAATGTCTCCCCATAAATAATTACTGAATTACAGCAAAAATAATGTCACCCCACAATTATTTATCAAAATATAGAGCCCTTAAAAGAATTACGTCAAAATGTGATCACCTTTAGTTGCTTTTTGATTTTGACTCGAATCTAAATATGTCTGGATTGTAGACCCCAAAAATCATGTCTGAACATCAATTTCTCATCTGAATTTTAACATTGACCGACTTGAATTTGACCTAACCCTGAAATTTTGCCAACGTTAACTATTCATAATTGTGACTAACACAAATTATTTTACAGCTTGTTTTCTAGCTTGTAGAGATCAATGCCAGGGGGCCTCAGCTTGGCAGCCATGCTATCTACATTGTGTTTCATGTTGCCAACAATGTTTATGTGTGAGTTGCCCCTGTATGCATAGTTGTGAGATCCTCCATGAAACATCATTGATCTCCTAAATATTTTAAACATAAAATTAGGAGTTTGTTCTTTGCATAAAATATTTAAATATTATATAATGTTTAATGTTTAATAAAAATGAGAATATCATATTAAAGATCTTTGAGGAGCATTCTTCTACCGGTTCATGAACTATTTTATTGAAAAACCTTGATGGTTAACACTCTTTAGAATATTAGTTTGAACAACGCCTGCTAACACAACAAGTACTCGTATAAAATTTAAGATTCTATAACAATGAATAGAAATTTGATATATAACATGAAATTAAAGTTCAATTAAATTTGAAGGTGATTGAGCAAAACTCTCTATGTGATCAAAATCCTTTTTCGATAGGAATTGCTCGTCAAACGTCCTACATCAAGTTGGTAAGGTAATAGAACACGAGCTAGTATTTGGAAGAATTTTCCATACAACATTGTCTAAAGGCTTTATGCAACTTCAACAAGGAAACCTTACTGATGAAATTTGGGCCTTATATACAGGCATATTCAATGGGCCTAAGAGAATAATAATTTATATATAGCTAGGCTAATTTGAGTTAACATATCAACCTATTGTTGACTCTAATAGCCACTAAGAACTCGTCAAGTTATACATAGACAAATAACGACGTAAACAATTCTTCTGCTTTCACACAAAGGTTAATCCCAATCCTTCCTACCTATACAAACAAGATAAGAAGTCAAAGAACCCTTTTCAACACCCATTGACATTGTACTACAACATTATTGCCACTACCAAAAGAATAAAACAATGCTAACCAAAACACCAACTTCTATATGCACTAAAATGAATCAACAAATGAACAAATGATCACTACACAAACATGCATACATACATTCATTCATTCCTAGAAGAACTACCACCAATTAAATTAAATTACTGATTCATCATCTCTTCCAACTGCTGCACAACATGGCATGCATCAGGCCTTGCATCAGGGGAAGGATCAACCAAATGCAGTGCTAACTTCAACACATTCAACATCTGATCCCCTGCATTATCTTCACCACCATCATCCCTCCTCTTCATCATAATCTCCAAATCGAACACCTCGTTGGTCCTCTCGTCCTTCACCATGGACGCCACCCACTGCGGCAAATCGGACCCTTCTTCGCCCGGTGATTTTCCTGTCAGAAGCTCGAGGATCGTCACCCCGAGGCTGTAGATGTCGGCCTTCGTTGTCTGTTGGGTGGATGTGTCGGAGAGCATGAGCCTGTGGAGGCCGTAGTTTGCGAGTTTGGGGGTGTTTTGGTCGTCTAGGTAGATGTCAGAGGATGTGAGATTGCCGTGGATTATGTTCTGTTGGGTGTGGAGGTGGTTTAGGCCGTGGGATATGCCAAGTGTTATTCTCAGCCTTGTTGGCCAGTCGACTATGGTCTCTGGTGCACGAGCTGCAATGGAATACGGATATACACAGGTTTAGAGCAGATTCTTGGCAAAAAATTACTTAGAAGTACCCTAATTTTTGAAAAAATAATTTTTTGGTACCCTAACTTTTCAAAACTAATTTTGGGGTACCCTTACTTTTAAGATTAGAAATTACTAGGTGAATTTCCGGCGAAACTTCGATTGATTCAAATCATTTTCGTCCACAAAAACACTTAATCAATTTCCCGCCTAAAATTCACCGGTGAATTCAAATCATTAGCCAGAAATTCACCTAATTATTTCTAATTCTAAAAGTTAAGGTACCCCAAAATTAATTTTTAAAAGTTGGGGTACCAGAAAAACATTTCACCAAAAATTAGAGTACCCCTTAGTAATTTCACCGATTCTTGGGCTGACAAATAAATTTAAGATTTGTCAATTCTTGACATGTCACCAAAATTATGAGTTCTAAACAAGATTTTCTCAACCCGAACCTAAAATAACTAAAATGAATGGGGAAAAAGGCCATAAATTAGAGCCAATATGATTTTTCTAGGGAAAACTGACTATTAAACTATAATCACAACTTATTCATTTATTATTTCTCTAATTTAAGTAGAAACATTTTTTTTGAGAGAAAAATAGAAATATTTATGATAACTTATCGAACTTTTATAATATTTTTCCAGACAAAGTTCTTTGGGCTTGAAGCGTGGATGTTGCGAAGGTTCCTTTATCTTATGCCAATGAATATGAAGGTGTTAAGATTCGAACTTGAGACCTCTTGCTCAGTCTGATTTTGATACTATGTGGGAGTTTAGAATTGTTCAGCAGTCAGGCCGGAAGTTTCTGACCCGTCGGATCAAGCCCTGATCCTATGGGCCATGGGTTCGGTTGGGCGACAACTATATAAGATGAAACTTTTTCTATATAAAAAGCCTAAAAACACTTCACACATTTACTTTATACATTTAGTTGGGTCGTCAGATCGGGCCACGTCACAGGCCTGAGTCCGAGCCCCAAGCCCGACCAGACTTTAATGCCCCGCTTTTCAGGTCGGGCCGAATCGCCTTCTTTTCCATGGCCTTGGCCTACAATTTTTCAGGCCGGGCGGGAGTTAACAGGCCCATGTGGAACCATTTCAACCAAACACTCAAATTGATATTTGAAAGTCCAACAATGATTTTATGCTCTAACATAATATAGATTATTTATGGCTAAAAACTCTTATATAAAAGTTTACCATGAAGGAAGGAAGAAAGGGTCCCCTTGGCCAAGTAATCAAACACAAGCAGCTTCTCTCCCTTTGGTCCCAAGTAATACGCCCTCAGAGGGAGCACATTGGCATGCCGAACCCTTCCGAGTGCACTGCTTTCCTGCTCGAATTCCTCCGGACTCTTTGTCAGCTTCTCCCTTAGCCGTTTGACGACGACCTGAGTAGTTCCATCCTGGAGGGTGGCCTTGTACATCGTCCCGAACGGGCTCTTCCCCAGTGTCTCTGCCGTCGCACTCAGCAAGTCGTCGGCTGTGAACTCGAACGCCCCGTCAAAGAGGACCAGTTTGCCCCCGTCGCCGTCCTGTCTGGCTTCATCGGCCCCTGCTGGTACTGCTTCGCCTGTACAATAATTCTTATGTAAGATCGTCTTCCTGTAAAATTTATAGGAAGATGTATAACGTTGTGCTGTGTTTTTAGAAATGTAGGGTGACTGGTGATTTGATCAAAAAACGGCTTGGTTAAGCAAACTTATAAAAATGGTTTGGTTTTTGGTTCATCAAAAATAAAATGGTTAATCAAACGACTAATCAGTTATTATTTTTTTTTTACAAAAATAAATGTTGAATATAATTGAGTTACATGTAAATTGGACAAAAAAGAGTAAAAGAAGCATATTACGAAATGTTGATTTGCCAAAAATTATAAAAAAAATGAAAAATCGAAAGCAAACAAAAAAATCAAAAGACCGAACCAAACTAGCAATTGACCGATATACTTTTTGTTCAAAGAATGGTTTGGTTAGCAGAATCAATAAAAGCGATTTAATTTTCGATTCATCAAAAATAAAATGGTTAACCAGACAGTTAACCAGTTGTTAATAATTAAACAAATTCTCTTGTACAAAAATAAATATTGAAAATTATTAAACTGCATGTGAGTTGGACAAAAACGTAAAAGAAGCACATAATATTGAAATTTTGATTTTTTAAAACAAATGCGCATAGAAATCAAGTTCAAAGTTGGTTTTCATCGTAAAAATATAGGACAGTTAACCATAAACTAAACCGAAATACTCCCTCCGTCCCAAAATATTTGTCTTCTTTGATTTAGCATGCATTTTTTTAAAAATAACAAATTAATCTTAATTAACAATAAAATATTAAGAATACCCTTAGTTTTAAATTCAAAACTACTATTTGTACTTTTCCTCTCATATTCAAATATTTTTAAATTTCAAATCAAGGGTGTTTTAATAATTTTAATAAAATGAAAGTTTCTATTTTAAGAAAGTAGACATAATTTTGGGACATCCAAAAATGGAATAGTGGATAAATAAATTGGGACGGAGGAAGTATTAGTTAACCGTCACTCTCGGTTCGGAAATTTAGATTTGGTTTACGGTTCATTATGAACTAAAAAAAACTGAAACAGTTAACCAAATTTACTCACCTCTCCTGCCACCGGTAGGCGTAGCAGCACCACCTTCCCTTTTCCTGACCAAACAATAAACCAAAACACAAGAAACTAACAACAAGATTGTAATGAGTGATCCCATCAATATCAAGATTATGTCCTTTATGCCCAATTTCTTCCTATGATGCTTTTCAGGCAAAACTAATGTGGAAGGACTTTTAGCCTCCATAGGAGGTGGTGAAGAGGGACAAGGAGCAGTTGAGCCATTGATCCCACACAATTGAGGGTTACCCGCGAACGAGGATGAGTTGAACTTCTTGGAAAGCCCGGCGGGGACTTTTCCGGATAGTTGGTTGTTGGAAACATCTAAGTAAGTGAGGTTGGAGAGGTTCTGAAGCGTGGTTGGAATCGGGCCAGAAAAATTGTTTCGGGACAAATCCAGCACTTGGAGGTTGTTCAACTCGCCTAAAGAGTCCGGGATGGAGCCGGAGAGCGAGTTGTAGCTCAAATTGAGCCTATAAATCCTAGGAGAACTACCAAGAAACGAAGCAGGGACAACCCCGGAAAGCAAATTATTGCTTAGATCAACAGAAACAAGTTGTTGTTGACCCGAACCGTTTCCTAAAGGAGGGATCGAGCCAGACAGTTGGTTGTTGAATAGATAAATCCCCCGGAGATTCGGCAGAGAGCCTAAAGAAGAAGGGATGGCACCCGCGATGAGATTGTCATGAAGACTAAGACTTCTAAGCCCTTTCAACATCCCGATTTCGGATGACAAACTACCCTCTAATGACTTGAATGGGAGATGTATTGCCACAACTCTCCCATTCTTGCACCTAATCCCAACCCATTTGCCCGAGCAAGTCTCGTTCCTGTTTTCGATCTTCCAGCTTCGTAGGGACCCTCGCGGGTCGATCAGGCTCGACTTGATCGATCGCAGGGCGAGGAAGTCGGATAGGGAAACCGGAGCTTCGGCTGCTGCACTATCTTCTTGTTTCTGCCCTGTCACAAAATGGGGAGAATGGATCAGTATGAGAAGAATACACAACATTGAGAAGACGAATTCGAGCAGTTTCAAAATGGGTTTGTCCTTCATCTTGTGATAAAAAGTACCCATGAATGAAATTGATAGACAAGTTAAGAAAATGATCAAAAAATCAGTGAAACAATGTTCTGTAATCAGAATGAATGAAAAACTGTGTAGTATTGTAAAGTGATAAAATTGGTAAAACTTCTTCCCTTTTTTGAAACAAAATTGTAATGTAAGGTGAAACAAAATAAGAAAATGAACAAAAGCAATAAAATTGGTAAAAATTCTTCCCTTTTTTTTATTGAAATTTGAATTTCTGAAGCGAAGAAGAAGAAGAAGAATGAAGGTGGAACAGAGAGTTTTGGAGAGGGGAGGGTAAAAGGAGGGAGATAATGGGGTTAGTTGATTGATTCCAACGGCTAATATTTAATTTTTTGTTGTTGAAAATACAGTAAGTTTGATTTAATTAATTTGAGAGAGTCCAGTCAAATTAACGGCATTATGCATTGAAATTATGGAATTTATTTCTGTTCTTGTCGTATGGGCCAGTATGTTTGACTGTTGCTGCTTGTCTTAAATGTCAGCAAATGCAAAACTGGTGCTGTGGTACTGTGTATGTTGATCAGTCCAAAAATAATGATATTATCATGAGAATAGTATGATTTTTCTTTGAAGCATACAAGAATGGCATACTAAAATTGAAAATGACATGAGTGTTCGATTATAAAGATCATGTTTTTTTTCGATTATTTAAAGTTTATAAGGGCTAAACGTCCAACAACAAAAATTGCATACAAACAACAAGACAGCAAAATAATAAAATTCACCAAAACAAAATAAAACAAAAACAGCAGTAAATTAAACAGCAACTAAGGTAAATAATATGTTGAATGGTTTATTGGAAAAAATGATTCGTTGGATGAATTAATGAACTCAAATAAGTTAAATAGGTATTTGGTAAATTGCCTATTCATTTGGCTAATTGGGTTCGATGGGATGATTTTCAATAGGCTGACATGTGAAGCATATTGGATTAGTTGTTCCAAAAATTACATAAAAGTCATCATAAAAGTAATTGATGTATATTATTTTAAAATTAGTGACAAAGGGTATAAATAGAATTTTAACAATTACTTTTTCAAAAACAACTAATTTTACCGCACACAATTTTTTTAAACAGTCAATTCTAACGAGTATAGTAAACCTACAGTTGTTTGCCAAACATGACCAAAATTTGTTTACTGTCTTACCTTGTATACATTTGCATATTAAATTGTAAAACAAATAAAATATGGTTTACTTCTATAACTGTGAGAACACATATAATTTGTAATTTTGTATAACGTCATAATTTTTATGCATAGCTTTTTAAATCTTTTAAATTTACAAAAAAAAAAATTGTCAAATATGTCCAATGGTAATAGATGATGTTCATTTGATTCCAGTGTATTTGTAATTATTTTTGTAAACAACATATTCTAAGTTTCTTATAATTGATAATTAATAATTAATAATCCTCCCATCCCTTTTTATTTGTCACTTTTAAAAGAAGGGGAAATCAATTAACAAGACATTCTAAGTTTCAAAGAAAGGATTCTCTTTGCATGCATTTCATTATTTCATTTTTTCAGTTGGCCTATATCTTAGTTTCACCTAATGTATCTGGAGATGGTGTTATCGGTGTTGAGCATTTTCATGTCAGCCTCCATGGGAGGTGGTTTTTCAGTTTGTATTTTGCGGCTTGTAGTGCTGTCAGTCTGAGTCCATTGGCTCTTTTTGGCTTCTAAATAAAAGGGTCTATTCACCGTTAATTATCATAAAAAAAAAGGAAGGGGAAATCAATGCAACACATAATCATAGGTAGAAATACATCAAACAACAAAAGTGTCCTCAATTATTGTTAAGTTATTGGTTCCAAAGTTATTTATTAGAAAAATTGTTATTGAAAATGTAGAACGACAAATAATTGGGACAGAAAAAGTTAATTAGTTAAGTGTACAAATAATTAAAGACAGAGGGAGTAACACCTATCAAAAAAAAGTGTGCCAAAAACCATAATAAGCATTAGTTTTGTGGAAAAACAACATTTACACAATGTCTTGCCCCAATACATGTATCGTTACTCTCTTCTGTAAGTCTACCTATAGGGTAAAGCCTTCATTAGATGTAGTTGGTTGCTTGTGTTGCCCCTTTCTTATTTGTTACTGTCGATCATCTCTGTTGCTTAGTATTTGTCACTATGGGACATATATAATCAAATTTTGTAAACTTAAACTACTAATAATTATTCAATACCAATTATCAATTAAAAAAAGACATTGTAGACCATTATAATCAACAAAAGGAAATGGAACGGAAGAAGTACTATTTTCATTTTTCAACGGTCGAAAAGGCGTGTTTTTGAGTTTAGCATTGTATAGAAATTGCTTATATTGATGATTAACTCAGAGACTAGCCATCTTACAACAACAATGATTTCCACACCTCCATTGTATAAACATCATGCAAAACAGATCAAGAAACCACACCGTACGATCCCATCATCCTTGGCAACGTACAATATTACAAATCGACAAAGAAAAAGTTGGAAATAATAACATATCATATCCGAGGCGCGACGGAGGTGGCTGCCCCTGCGGCGGCACCCTTGGTGGCACCGCCGAGGAATGACAAGAATCCTACGGCGGCATTCCCCGGCTGATCCTGCTCGTCCAGGAAAAGATCCTCTGGAACCCTAAACGCGCCATGCACGCAGACCATGGCGACCCCGACGACAAGCGCGGACATGAGTATGGAGCCCACACTGGTGAGGAACACGACAAAGACGGAGACAACGACGAGGCCGCCGAGGGTTTCCTTTTCGGAGAAGGAACGCCCGAAGAGGACGAGCTGGGGCTGGTCGGAGGGGCGGAAGAGGTACAGGAAGCACCATGCGGCGAGGAGAGCGAGAAGGGTCATTAAAGAGAATGGGTGGGCTAAGAGGGACAGGGCGAGGACCAGGGTTAGGAGGGTGAGATAGTTGACTCGGAAGTAGGAGTAGTTTTTGCGAAGACGAGTGGTAGCGTCGGAGAGAGAGTCTGGTTTTGAGAAAGCAGTGCGGTCCGCGAGCTCTGACCAGGGTCGGCGCTGGCTCAGGCCATCCCTGATCTGGTCGTGGAGGCGGCCGACGAAGCTGCGGAAGGCCGAGGGAGGGATTGGGGCAGAGGTGGAGGTGGCGGTGGTGGGTTGGGGTGTGGAGACTGGGAGGATTGGTGAGGTTGTTGTTGAAGAAGCCATTGTCGAAATGGCTGTCGAAGGAGAGGATTCAAGGGGGGGGTTGGAGATAATTAAATGGGGGAGGAGGAGATTTTTTTTTGCTAAAGAGAATGGGAAGGTTAAATTTGAAGGAGAGATGGGGAGAAATTGTGGGAAGGAAATTTAGGAGAAAAGGAATAAAATGGGTGTAGGAGAGCAAAATGTGGGACCATTCATTCAAGTTACGAAAAAAATGTTTCGTGTTGATGGGTTTTCAGGAGGGTGATATTTCAGATCCACGGGACAAAAGTGAATTATTGCATTTACCATTCCCATACCTTTTTACAATAATTTTTTTATTTTTCTAGTGTTCTAATTAATATTTACCATTTGTAAGGTTTTGAACATGTATTATTCTCCGGAAAGGTGCTAACATGACAATGTTTCCAGTAATTTTTCAGCCAAAAATACCTCAAGCCTGTGCTTTTCTCGTCGCTTTCCATAATTTGATAAAACAAATATATCTGAAAGGTGGGAGGAAGACGTACAGTGAGGCTAATTGTGCAAGACATATTCACTATTTTCTTTTGGATCACCAATAAGTTCAAATATCTAGGAAAGTCATTCGAAATCAAAGAACTAGTCAAAAAATATACTTGGATCTTACCTCACTAAGGTCATTGCCATCAAAGAGTCAAAAGACATGACCACACTCGTATTGGATGAGCCGAGTGGAAATCTCCACACATATGAATTCTAAAAGAACAACACTTCAGCAAAGTTTTGAAAGCCAATTGGAGACTGTAGAGTGATGACTCAAACCTGGATTGAGAAGAGATAGCAATGGAGTGCAAAGTTTAAAAAGTTCTTCAAGAAGCATTTCAGGATGGACAACTCTAGCAAATGAAGGAATAATCCGAGGAAACAGCCCAGAAATGTCATGAGTGTGGCAGTCTTCGTCACTTCATTAGAGATAGTCTAGTGGCCAAGAAACGACTATACAATAGTCTTGTGACAATAGTTAGAAGTTTGCCTAGAGGAGTTATGTTTCAAGAAGGTCGTGATAGCTACATGGGAAGACTCTTCAGATGAAAAAGAAGATGAGTCACACAACGATGAAACTCAAATAACTTTGGTAGCAGGCAGACTATTGGAACAAGTCCTCAAACTATTCATGAAGATCCAATATTGATCATGATTCCAGAGATGAAAGGGAAGAAGTTGAATTAACACTAGTGACCAACGGTGAACGTAAATTAGATAAAACGAGACAGAGTCACTTAGCTGGACAAAGGACCAAGCATGTAAACTCTCCGAAGATAGAATTCTAGTATTTGTCTCAATGTTTGTGGATGAATTTGAAATTGTCTACAATGAGAATGAGAATGAGAATGAGAGGTTAGAGAATGCCAATGAAGCTCCTAGGAAAGAAAAAGATAAAGTCGTAGATAAACCAGACAATCGAGTGAGTCGGTTCAGGTTCAAGTCGATTGAAGGTTGAAGATCGATTTAAGTTGGCATCGTTCCGCCAATTTCAGTTCAGGCTGACTTCGAGCAAGTTTTATTCAGGTGATGTTCTTTCCGTTTGTTGCGCCGGGTCTAGTCTTAGATAAAAGAACTGAACTAGAGCTTGACCTTACTCAAGGAACAGTTAGCCAATACCAAAAAGAAGCTAATCCTAAACACAAAGAGTCTAAAATTGTGATATTAGGTCTTAAGCAAAATCTAGAAAAGGAGAAAAGTTTTATAACTTAAGAAAGAAGCTCCACTAAATCAAAGCTAGGAACCCATAAGAAGCTATGTTGTCAAAACCGACCACTCACTGAACCGGTTGACCCAGCAGGTCGATGGATTGACTGGTTGGACTCGTTGAACCGGTCAAATCGACATGATCCAGTCATGAGTAAAAAGAAGATTTTATGAACTTTCCAAATACACACGAATTATCAACAATATTGGGGGGAAAAAAAAGAATTTTATGCAGAAAAGGAGAAAGTCGGTCACACCACAGGTTACAAGTCGACTAGGTTAGCAATTGAACCAACAAAATGGCTTGAAGCAAGTCCCGACCCAGTATGACCACCGGGCTCCTGGTCAACCACTCCAACTGGGCCAGCGGGCCGGGTTTAACAACATAGATAAGACGTGGAGTAAAGCTATAGAAGCATTAAACCCTAAACATAGATAAGAAGTGGAGTAAAGCTATAAGGTAGCCCCCAAGATCAAGCTACACCTAAACCATGGATTTACCCAAACGCACCATGATAACATGAACCTAACAACATAAGAGGGGCTACATAAATAACTGCCTGCCCTGCAATGCAGCACAGCAATAGACATTCCAATGAATCATGCGGCAAAAGGGAGCATGACAGAGCACAAAATGTCCAAATTGTACGTACGTACAGCGATAATCCGGATGTCATTGTACCAGATACAAAAGCACGACAACCATAATGCTGCACAATATTTTGGGTTTGTGGTAGTAGCAAAGATAACAGGTACTACGTAGATAGTTTTAAAAGCAGATATTAAAAACCCAGCGTAGCACCATGCTTAAAAGTCACAACTTCATGTCATGTTTAGAAGGTTGATCCATTCCAACCGAAAAAGGAACCCTGCATGATGAAAGAGCATCAAAATCATTCTACAGCATTTCTACAAAGTTCTGACTTCTGCATTGTAGTTACTGGAGAAATACCTTTAACTCGTTAATGATATATTTCAAATTCTAGGGTGACACCGTCTCATATAAGAGTTCGAGTGAGACGGACTCTTTTAGGGTATGACTTGTTGAAAGTTTTGCTGTACATAATAAGTCATACTAGAACAACATTTTAATACAAACGTAACTAAAAGTTTATTGAGGGAGTCACCCATATGTTCATAAAAGCCATCATGAAAGTCTATGTCCCAGGATGAATCTACTCTCACGCAGCCAATAGCTAATATTTCGTTCATTTTAGCCTTTAGGTTTCAAATTGATCAAACAAAAAGCAGAGTAGAAAATGTCCCCATAACATTGGTCTTCATTTTTGCCCCCTTGCCAAACTGCCTTCCCTACTACCCCGCACAGAGAGGGGGAAAAAAAGCGAAAAGTGTTGTAAACGAAAACATTTTGGACGGTAAAGGCACGTTTACATGTTCTAGAGGCTATCCCTGGTGTAAAGCATGCAAACACTGTGCATGTCCTTGAACTGAGTGGTCCTAAACAACAAACAGGGAGAATGGAACAATAAGAAGTGACCGCGGAATGCTGAATTGGGTGATAAAAAAGATGCTGACTGAGATAAGACAACTTGCCTTGGAGTCATAGAACTTGAGGAAGTATCGGGATTTGGGAATGGACAACTTTGTCTCGAGAATTGAAGCAATGGCAGCGCTCAACTTCTTGTTCGTGTCCGGGTTAAGGCCTCCAATGGACACCAGCTCTCCATATGCTGCAGGCTGCTCAGTTCCACCAAACGCCATTGGCACAGATCCCTTCAATACCACCATGACGTACTGCAGCAAAGTGACCTCATCAAGGCCAAGTTGTACACAACAAAACATTGTACAAAGCATGAGGTTGTTTCATTTCCTAAAGGAATACTGGAAGCTAATATACTGACCTTGGGGGGGTGTCAAACTGTAGTATACCAACCTTTAACAATGGAGACTGAATATAGCAACCTTTTCGACTATTTATCGGTAATGTCATACTAACGACCAATTTTACTCATCATCACCAAAGGTTAGTACATTAACGATAAATAGGTCCGGAAGGTCAGTACATTAGTGTCAGTCAATGTTAAGGTTGGTATACTGCAGTCCAATACCGCCAGAAGTCAGTATATTAGCCTCCAAAATCCCTTCTCTACAATACCATTGTTTATTGTCAATGATGGGAAGAGTTTACAGGAAATTAGTCATATGAAACAATATCATCACGCAGTGCACTCATGAGACTATTAATTAGCACAGGTAGCCTATGGCATTGACATAAAGGCCATTTTATTTACAGATGAAAATAAATGCGCTATATATCACTTTACATGAGATCAGAAGAAAAGGGTCCACCTGCTTCACATCGTAACAATTCAAAACGGAAATTACATTGAATGATTCCCTTGAACTACATTAGTGATAGATGTTAAGCATGAAACCTTTTTGGCACACTCTCAGTAGAATGAATTAGAAGACTTTATAAGAACATAAAGCCATAACAGAACTAAAAAGTTCCCTAAAGAATGAAAGAAAACTTGCACGAGCACTAATGTGACTCCAAATTGAGAGAGAAAAGAGAATGCTCCCCAGAAAATAGTCCCAAACCAACAGGCTAAATTTCATTTATGTCAAGTGAAAATCCAACTGCGGAGCTACAACATAAAGAAACTTAATCATTTATGGATAGACTAAATTTCCCAGTGAGCAACATAGTAAAACCTAATTTTGGATTGGTAAAACAATGCTGTATAGCAAATAAGGGTTAAGTACAGCAAATCGCGAATAAGAGTCAATTCCACTTGAAACATCTCTTCTTGTTTTTTTCCGTAAAAAATCCCACATGAATGCAAGGCCTTAAACACCCACATAGAAAACTAAGCACAAAATAGGGTCCGAAATTTCCACCAATCTTCATCTGCACTGAATATATCGCCTAAGAAAACAAAACCCAGTTCCAATTTCCTTCACACAAGGCCCCATCATAGACACAACTCAAAAAAACAGGCCAGAAATGAAAACCCAGAAATCAATCCAGAGGCATAATTGAGTAAGGAAAACAAAGAGCATAAAAATCCCACATAAATGCACAAAATAGGGTCCAAATTGTCAATCAATCTTCATCTGTACCAAATATATCGCTTAATATAACAAAACCCAGTTCTAATTTCCTTCACACAAGTCCCCATCATAGATAAAGCTCAAAAACAGTCCAGAAGTGAAACCCAGAAATCAATATAGAGACATAATTGAAAAGGGAAAACAAAGAGCATAAAAATCCCACATCAATGCAAGGCCTTAAACACCCAAATTAGGGTCCAAATTTCAATCAATCTTCATCTGTACCAAAAACCCAGTTCTAATTTCCTTCACACAAGGCCCCATCTTAGATACAGCTCAAAAACAGGCCTGAAGTGAAGACCAAGAAATCCAGATGCATAATTGAACAAAGAGCACAAAAATCCCACATAAATACACAAAATAGGGTCCAAAATGTCCATCAATCTTCATCTGTACCAAACACATCGCTTAAGAAAACAAAACCCAGTTCTAATTTCGTAGATATAGCTCAAAAACAGGCCAGAAATGAAAACCCAGAAATCATTGAAAATGGAAAACAAAGAGCATAACAAAGAAAGTAAAAAGGAGGAGAAATTACAGCCTCAGGTTTGCCGATGATGCTAGCGACAGCAGAAGTTGCTTCAGAAAGTATGGCGGAGGTGTCGACTCCATCGAGGTTGACATTGGTGGAAAGATTGAGGCACGGCATTCTTCTTCACTCTTTCTTCTTCTTCAAAAACACAGCGAGTGAGTGAGTGAATTCACTGAATTGAGTTGAGGATGAATGAGTGGCAAATAATCGAAGTCCTACTAAAACTACTCCCTCGTCTTCCTTTAGAGTTGCATGTGCAATTACTAAAACACCCCCTGTGATGTGTGCATCCCAACAAAGTTTATAAGTTTATTGAACAAGGTGACACATACATGACACAACCCCATTCTAATTGGGTCTTGTAATGTTGGTCCAAATGCATGACATATAGCGAGGGTAAAAATTTCGGTCCAGATAAATTTAGGTCAATAAAATTCGGTCAATGTTGAAATTTAGAAAAGAAATTCATGTTCAGATCCAGTTTTTATTCAGGTCGGACAGTTTGGACATGGCTAATTTGAGTTTGAATCAGGCTCAGACAATTAAAAAAAGAAAATATCAAACTTCAGATGAAAATTTATGTCCAAGTACAATTTTTTCGAGTCAGACAATTCATATTCGAATCGAACAAAAATTTTATCAGCTCTTGAAAGAGCTGCATGTGAATTACTAAACCAACCTTTCAATGTGTGTAGCCCAACAAAGTTTATTGAACAAGGTGACAAACACAAGCCCATTTTAAATGGGTCTTGTAATGTTGATCCAAGTGCATTACATATAGCGCTGACAAAAATTAGGATTCGGATAAAGTCGGGTTGATCAAATTTGGTCAATGACAAAATTCATATCAGAAATTGATGTCCAGACTTATGTTCTGCTTGGAAGGGAAGTTAAAAATGGAGAGTAGGAGTTCATAAGAGTAAGGGAGGGTGAGAGTATGGAAGGGTTCATAAGGATAAACTACTTAACCTTACTTGGGAGAATAATTTGGAGAGTTCATAAGAGTAAAATGTTAATTGACATATTTACCCTTTCATATTATATGTAATTCAATATAATTGAAATTAGGGTTAAGGTATTATGGTCATTTCCCATTATAGGTATATTATAACTTAATCAAACACCTACTTACACCCCAAATTGGGGTGTTAAAAAAATAAAGGTTAAGAGGGGTAAAGAGGTGTAAACCTCACTCCCTCTTACCCTCCCTTACCCTCTCTCACTATTTTCCCAAGCGAGGGTAAGAAGGAGTAAGGACCCTCCTTTACCCCTCCTAACCCCCCCTTTACCCCTCTCCCAAGTAGGCCCTTAGGTTCTTATTTGGGTTAGAGTGGGTCGTACAACTCGAACATGGCTAATTCAGGTCTGAATCGGGTTCGGACAATAGAAAAAATGAAATATTATATCTGAATACTCAGTTAATTCAGTCAATATCAAATTTCGTATAAAAATCTATATTCAGACCCAATTTTTTCAAGTCAAACAATTTAGATTCGGATAGTACAAAATTTTATCAGCTCTTCTTTAGAGTTGCATGTGAATTACTAAACCACCCGTGTAGTGTGTGTAGCCCAACAAAGCTTATTGGACAAGGTGACACACACAAGCCCATTCCAACTTTCCAAGTGGGTCTTTCAATGTTGATCCAAATGCATTGCATATGGGGTAATTGATATAAATGAGGGGGGGGGGGGGGGCTCATCAAACAAATGGGCCGTAAAGTTTCAACCAAGAATATGAGGTTTCAATTTCTTAGAAATATCAGTTTTAATTTCTTTTTTGTGTTTTTATTACGTATTCTGGATAGTTTCAAGCAAGTTTAATAATCAGTGCATCCAACAAAAACATAAAATTAAAATTGATATTTCTCACAAAGTCTTACTTGTTTGGTCATCCCTAATCCCTTAGAGTCAAAAAGCTTTTATGGAATGGCACTCCAATAAAGAGTTTTATATCTGTAAAATTTGCGTGGAAATTGATGTTAAGTAAAAGTTAAATTTTGGAATCTTTTGATAAATCAAGTAAGTTTTGGGGAAAATGTAGTAAAACTTATAAGGTTGGCAAAAATCTCTCTAACCCAATAACCTATAATTATCCGACTCGATAACCTAAACTTGTCCGATCCGGAATGAGTAAGGGAATTCAAAGTATGCACTACACTAAGGGATGGCAAAAAACTTTTGATATGATAACCCGGATTTGTTCGACAAAAAAATCGGGTACACTTATAAAATTTTAGTCCAAATTTTGACATTGACCAATTTGACGAAAAATTCAAACACAATTTTTTTCAAATTCTCATTGTCCAAACTAGGGGTGTGCACCGGTCCAAACCTGGTCCGGACGGACCGAATTAGCTCGACCTGGAGACCAAATTTTCACTAAATAACAGATTGAGACTGGATCGCTTTCACCTTAGACTCGGACTGGACCGAGAAAAAGGATGGCCCAACCCGACCCGGCCGATTGGATCATTTTCTTCATGTGTCAAAAATATAACTTTTAATTACAATAGTCGAATTCTTAACTAGCTAGTAGTTGTCACCTTGATTAGGGAATTAGTGTTTAATCATACTTCGTAGTCTAGTCTGTATTATTGCCAGAAACTCTATAATACATTAGTAACAAATTAATAGTAATATACTATTTTATAAAAAAATATGGTGGCGGTTGTCTTCGATTAGGAAATTTGTGTTGAAGATTAATTTGCTTAAACTTCAGCTTACAGGACTAGCTAACACCTTTTAAATTTAGTCACCTTGATTAGGAATGCCATATCGATAAGTTGAAATTTGAAAAATTGATAGTAATAATATCACGGGTGTTTTATTTTATTTTTTTGTCCAAAGGTAAACGGGAAAAAAAGAGTCTCAAGGGATCCTTAAAACCAGTAGATTGTAACCCTAGTTGGCGATCCAATCTGTTACACAATTTGTTACTTGATAGATATATTGAAAAGAGTGAGCTTCAAGGGAGAGTAATTGGTGCTTGATGTCTCTTAAAATCATGTCAATCTGGCAGGGAATATGAACGTTGTCTTTGACGGCTTGAATAAGGATTAAGCTATCACCTTCAATGTGAACTCTTGAGAATCCTGCTTGAATAACTTGTTGAAGGTCAGTTAGTAGAACTAATGCTTTTGTCATTAGGATGGACTGGGAATTGAATGGGTCAGTCCCAGCTCTGCATAATCGACCAAGGTGGTCCCGAACGATGAAGCCCACTGTTGACCCCTGGTTGTTAAGGGAGCCATCAAAGTTAAGTTTAACCCAATCAGGCTTAGGAGTGATCCACCTGACAAGAATGTAATTGTACGACTTCCTACTTGTTGTGTTGCTGATTGAGGGAGATAACATGTCTTGTGTGGAGAACCTTCTTCTAGCTCGATCGCCATTATGCATTACTCCTCTTTGCTCTAATGATATCTCGCATTATGTTGAAAATAGATTTGTTGAAATTACTATCGTTGCGCTCCTTCCACACATTCCAAATAAGATGAATGACTCTTAGAAACTCATTTGAAGGAAGTAGTTTCAACGAAGATTGAGAATGGTAAATTCAGTACTGTCCATTGGCCAGGTTACAGACGTGGCCAACCACCCATGGAACTTTGCAAGATCCCACACTTTACTTATGAAGTGGTAGTCACGAATGAGGTGGTTATCCGTCTCCACGTAATTTAGGCAAATAGGGTAAGACGGATCCTGAAAGCATAATATCACGGGTGTTTTATGTTTACTAGTAGATAGTAGTTGCCCATAATTAGAAAATTTGTGTTTTTGAAAGGATCTTATGAGTTGATTCAAAGGCAACTAGGCAATAATAATTATGTTTAAATATGGTGAGTGTATAATTTTAAAAATATAAAAAAATAATTATATTTATGGATGAAATATCTATGGGGTTTGATTTTAATTAAATTACGTATATGTAAAAAAAGAATGATCTGGGTTAACCAGTCCAACCTGATGTTTTTTAGGGTTTGGACCGAGACCGACCTGAAAATATAAATATTATGGACCGGAGGGCCGGTCTGGGTCACGAGTTTTTTCTGGTTCGGACCGGAATATGCACACCCCTAGTCTGAACCAAATTTAGACCTGAATTTATGTTTGTCCCATTTGTCTGACCCAAAAAATACGCGAAAAAACTTGATATTGGACATCAAGTTTTTGTCCAATGCCCGCTTTTTCCGATTTCGGGTTTTCGCCCGCTCTAAAGACTTAGCACTTATTAAAATTTAAACACAATTCCGTATGTAAGATAGCATATATGGATGAGTCGAATGTATGGTAGGATAATCACATTATCACTTTATTATCCACCTATCATATTTTATTCACTTATCTCCACTTCATCTCACATATTTTATCCAACTTTATCAACTTTATCCCACCTACCTATCGCACAAAAGAGAGGGACAAATTGACCCAAAATTCAAAACTCGTTTAC
Organism: Portulaca oleracea; assembly: GCA_029582165.1. Lineage (NCBI taxonomy): Eukaryota > Viridiplantae > Streptophyta > Magnoliopsida > Caryophyllales > Portulacaceae > Portulaca > Portulaca oleracea. The sequence goes on from CM055893.1 coordinate 9,408,147, forward strand.
CACCTACTATTCCATGGAAAGAAATAGATGACATGTGATAAAACACTTTGCTCTACTACTACCTCTGTCCCTAAATGATCATCACGGAAACTACTTTTTGAAAAGCCAATACACATAGGATAATGAGTAAAAAGTTGATACTTTACCAAATATGTTCCTAATATTATCGAATACAAAAAAGAAAAAAGAAAATTAAATAAATTACAATTATCAATGAAGGGTAAAATGAGCATTTCAATTATTGAAATGATCAAATTGAAAAATAAAAAGGATAAAGAAATTAGGTAAATATGCATTACAAGTTAAGTAGACAAAAATAATCTTTTTGAATTATGGATATTATGAACATAAATAAGGTACTCTATCGTTTCATATTATTTGTCCTTTTTTGGAAATTGTACCGTCAAACTTCAAAAAACTTTATCATAAATTTCTCGACATTTACAGTGACTTGTTCTATAAAGGTACTAGCATTAGATTCGCAACAGAAAATATTATCATAAAAATAATATTACAATTGTTAATATAATATTATATAAGAAATTATTAATGAGAAAGTAACATCGAAAACTATGATAGTAAATATGGGACGGAGTGAGAAGTACCCCCTATCAAATTGTTGGATAAAATTGGGAGTGTAATTTTTTTTATCAAAATTTACCATTTTTATCAAAATTTACCAAAATTTAATGAACCTTACCGAGATTTATCAATATTTACCAAAACTAACAAAAGTACAAAAATTTAATTTTGCTATATTATGGTAGTTTTAATAATTTTCTCAAAACTTACTCCCTCTGTTCCTTATTAATTTGTCTTTGAAAATTGTGCAGTCAAACCTAAAGAATTTTGACCATAAATTTCTCAACATATACAATGACTTATTATATAAAATTACTACAATTATATTTTTCGATAGTATAATATTACAATTGTTAATAACATATTGTATAAAAAATTATTAATTAAAAGATGATATTGGAGACCTTGACAGTCAAGAAAATGACAATTAATATGGAACGGAGGGAGTACCTAAGTTTACTAAAAATTAACTTTTACCCAATTACCAACTACCTAACTACCAAAATTTATTAAAATTTATCAAAATTTACCAAAACTAGCTAAAACACAAAATTTTAGTATTTTTCCCGAAACTTATCTAAATTTATCCAACGCTATCAAAATTGAACTTTTACCCAATTATCAACTACTCACTATTTGACATGCCCCAGTGTAATAACCCAAGGAAAATCACCCATTGATACGTAATAGTTAACATAAATAATCAAGGTTAAAAATAAGTAATAGTAACTAAAGCGCGTGTTCCAACTTTTCTAACCAAGTGTGTGTTTTGCAGGACTTGAACAGTGCAACGACCATCAAGTTTATTAGTTTAAAATTTCTTTTTCTTGATATTTCTTTTCTGTTTAATTATAAGGATCTTGATACGTATGTATTCTTTTTCCGGGACCGGATATTTGTTCAATCTTTTACTCAAGTCAAGGTAAAAATAATTATGAGAGTTCACAAGGAAGTATGTACGTATATTTATTAGGGGTTCTATAGGTTATCAATAATATTTTGTTCGGTATAATAAATTTAAGAAAATTGGGTTTAGGGAAATATAAGTATGAGGAGGAGTTAAAATTTATGAAATTATTTCACTGTTGAGCTGATTTCATCCGACCTAGTGAAGAAAAGGGCCAAGTTTGGGCCTCCTTGATTAGAAATACAGGGCCTTATAATGAGTTAACCCCATTTGATCTCAATCCAAACATCACTCATCACTCCCTCTCCTATTCTCTCTCCCGGTTTCCCTTGGCCCTCCCTACTGCCCAACCACCGTCCCACTGCCCGGCCACCATCTCGCCGACAGCAACCACCAGCAGCTCCGGCGGCCGCCAACCCACCGCCACCACCATCTTCTTTTCTTTCTTCTTCTTTTTCCCCAAATTGAGTTGGTAATTCTTTCCATCCTTCACACTCTCTTTTTCAAGTGGTAAAAATTACATGCAACCTGATTTAAGGGTGTTTTTTCATAATTTTACAGATATTAATCTTGTTGGAGATAAGCTTAAAAGTTGAATATTTGAAGAATATAAGGTATGTTAGTAATTAAGGTGGTATTCGGTGGTGGATTTATAAAAATTTATGTTTGGAGTGTTCTTATACGTTGAGATTATTTCTTACGTGTGTAATTCATGATCTATGGAGAGATGTTAAAAATCTGGAAAATGGGAGTTTATATTTAAGAAATGTGTTGGAATAAAATTGGTGTAAGATCATTAGATTTATCTTGCATGCAAACTGAAATATAGTTGGATGTACAATCTGGTTGATTTCTGGAAATTCTAGAGAGTGTAGAATATGAATTTGACATATTTTATGACATGAATAGGTAGCCTAATATGTTAGCTAAACCCAGTTTATGAATCGTAGAATTTCATTATGTATATCAAAAGTTATGTCCAAAACTGTGAGGTATCGCATATCTATACGAATTCTGGAGACAGTCTGGAATTCATGTTTTTTGTCTATTTAAAGACTTTTTTGGGTTGAATGTTCAACATGAAAGATTTAGAGGATTTATTGAGCTTTCGGGAAAGGTAAGATTCGTAGTCATACGATACTGGGAGTGAGAGTTATGAGTCTTTAAGTTGGGGACAGTAATCTGAAATTTGCCCATAAAATTCAGGTGGTTGCCGTAAGTTTATGACCAAATCTTGACCCTTTTCCATAACCAAATCAAGATATGATCATGAAAGTTTTAGATTGCTCTTCCAGCTTTCTATGGATAGCTTATATACTCCAACTTGATGAGTATAACCTGAGTTGTGACTCCCCGAATAGTTGATGTTGTTAATGGTATTTTCTGGACTATGCTCAACTAGGAAGTTATAGATGTCCTCATGCTCATCGATACGATACTTGTAGGAGAAGTTATGGCCTTCCAGTACACCTTAGGAAACAAGTTCATTACCATATCATCTTAGAATTTCATTAGGTTACTGGAGCGGTTCTTGATGCGCGGTGGATTAATGAGTGAAGTAGCTTGAGTTGTAGTTGTTGAGGAGAGGAGAGAAATCCACTTGAACATCATGAACATTAGAGTAGAGAGAGAGAGTGAAGCAAATACCATTCATCCATGCTTGAACATCTCTATGCTAGCCAAGAACTTGAACAATAATCATAATCAACCAAGACATAAAGCTTGCACACCAAAGGGATTGGATATGATTTTGGATAAAGGAGAATCCACCACCAAAATCTAACACCCCACCATGACCATCCTAAAGGAGAACTCCACCAAATGATCAATAAAGAGATGACTTACTAACACCATCATTAACAATGGATAAAGTAAGAACAAGATTTTTGAGAGAGAAAAGGGAGAAACCCTAACAATGCATTAGCATATCATTCATAAACATAAGCTGCCTAGAAAAGAGTGCTAAACATGGTATTTATACTAAAAAAACAGAAACCAAAACTCAGCGTTTTATCTAGCAAAATACGCGATTCAGCTTAGCCGTCGCGGGCGCGACAGCCCCCTGCCCCAGACAATCTTTTGTCTGCTGCTGTGCGTCGCGGGTGCGACGGCATGTGTCGAGGGCGCGACGTGCTCCTGTCACGACCGTGAGCTGCTCCACTTCCTGGTTGGGCCAAACAACACGTCGCGGGCGCGACGGTTTGGGTGACGGGCGCGACTCCAAACTGGGCGTAAACTGCTCCTCGGACAGCCGGTTGTCGCGGGCGTGAAGTCAAGTGACGTGGGCGCGACTGGGTGCTGTTGGTTGGTGATGTTCTGACTTGAACTTATCGCACCGGGGTACTTCCAAGCCTCGACACTCCTCATTCCCGGGACGACCCAACCCGGTCCTGAGGCCTTCGAGGTCGTTGACAAGTCCCGAGCCTCTCCTTACTCCAACAAGGATGGCTCGCCGAGGCCACGATAGTGTGATGCTTACCACCCCACCTTTTGTGAAGGTGTAACGATTCTTGAAAACGAGTGGGTGAGCGGTTTTAGCCCGGTGATGACGGGTCGGAATTTCATCCACCTTGCCTTTATCCGCAATCCCGGCTATGAGAGCATGGCACTGAACCCGATACGGTTCATACTCTCCCTCTTGAAGAAGAGTTGCCCTCAACTTTTGGGGGTTAAAACCGAAGCACTCTTCATTAATTGACTCCATGAAGCTCCGAACTTCCCGAACACCATGAACTTTCACGTTAGCCATCAAACAAGCATCGAACCCCACAATGTACCCATTATCCAAATGAAAGAAAGTAGAAGGAGGCTTGTTTTGTGGAGGTGAGGGGTTTAGGGGCGGTAGAGGAAATTTGTGTGGTGCTTGGGAACTCTCAATCTCACCAGTCTCGCTACAAGGCAAAGACAAAGCAAGAGGGAGCTCGTCCTCGCCAAGAGCACACTCGACCCGTGTTTCGCTCATCATGAGAAGGTTCCTCAACTCACTACCCATCCCGACTTTTGAAGTTTCGGTTTCTTGGGGAGAAATGGGAAGTAGCTTGATCTTCTTGCCTTTATGGGTGAATGTGTAAGTGTTGTTTAACCCATTGTGCACCGTTTTCTTGTCGTATTGCCATGGTCGACCCAATAAAATGTGACAAGCGCTCATAGGGACAACATCACAAACAAGGGAATCATCGTTGTTAGATCCAAAAGAAAAATTCACTAAAACTTGCTTAGTTACCTTGACGCCGTTGTGATCGTTGAGCCAATGGAGTGAATAAGGTCGAGGGTGTGGTAATAGAAGCAAGCCAAGCTTCTCGACCATAGTGGTTGATGCGACGTTCGTGCAACTCCCTCCATCGATGAGAAGAGTGCACACCATTTCACCCACGAAGCACCGCGTTTGGAACAACATTTCCCTTTGGGCCTTGTCGAGGGAGTCTCATGGGTATGTAAAGTTCTCATCAAAACATATGCGCCTCTACGTACGGGGGATACGGGGGCGACATTCTCCTCATCACTAGTAACCGCATCTTCAACCAACCCTTCGGGTTCCTCTTGAGCGTTTCGAAGCTCATCATCGATGTCATGGACCTCTTGGAGTGTCAAAGTCCGACGGTTTGGACAATCGGCTTGAAAATGGCCATAACCATGACACTTAAAGCACTTCCGGCCTTCCATTCGTCGAGGAGGTTCCGTTGGAGTCACCGTAGCAAGTCCCTTTCCTTTGTCAATTCTTGGTGTCGGTGTGGACTTAGGTGTCTCACTAGACTTCGGAGTGTTTGCATTCGGAGGGGATCAGCTAGAAGGTGAGTAGACGGGTCTAGACAAGGGTTTGTTGTCGGACCTTTCCATTCTTCTTCGCTCAACTCGGAGAGCCAAACTGCACAGATCGTCCATCGAATAGTAGGGTTGAACCTCAACCTTCTTGGCAACGGAAGGATCTAACCCATTCAAGAATCGCATCATGGTTTGCTCTTCCGGCTCTTGAAGGCCACTTTTAATAAGTTGCTCGAATTCCGAGATTTAATCACCGACGGATCGTTTGCCTTGGGTAAGGGCATATAGCCTCCGTAGGACGTCTTGCTTGTAAGTGTGGAGCAAGAAATGACGATTCATCACTTATTTGAGCCGTGTCCAAGTAGAAATCGTTGTGTTTCCTTCACGAACCCGTTGTACCTTCATATTCTCAAACCAAAGCGAGGCGGCCTTGGTGAGTTTCAAGCTCGCGACCTTATAAGCCTTCTCATCATCATATTCCTTGGTCTCAAAGATTCTGTCCATCAATTGAACCCACTCGAGGTAGTCATTTGGATCATTGGAACCATTGAACTCGGGAATGTCGATCTTGACGTCTTGGAAGTCGTCACGAGGGTGTCGATCATGCACTTCCTTACATGGACGACGTCGAGGGGAGCCTCTAGCATCGTCACTCGACTTAAAGTTGGGAGGAGGACGGATAGGGCTTGGTGCGCGCCTTTGACGTTCAACTCGGAGTAGAGCTTGTCGCTCTAGGGCGAGGTTGTCCAACCGCACCATAATGGCATTAAGGTTGCGATCAATGGTGGAGAACCGTTCATCGTGGGTGGCGAGTCGGCTCTCGATAGCTTGAAGTTAAGGGCTACCCCAATGGCTTGATCCCTCTCGTTCGGAATTAACTTCTCCTTCCATAACGAGGGAAAGGTGAGGGGCGGTATGTGTTTGGGGAATATTTGTGGAGTTTGGGGGTTTTCTTGTAGTTGGCTTGTGTTTGGCTAAGGGTTCTTTGTGTTTTTCTCACTTATGCATTTTGTCGAACACCTTGCGGGCACAATTTTTCAACTCTTCCTCAAAGCTCCAAAATGCTTCAAAAGTCACAAACACAATACAAAAAAAGATTCTCCAATACACTTGGAGGCACAAGGGATGGGGAACACCAATATTTGCATTCAAAATACCAAAATCCAACAACAGAGAACAAACTAGCAAGAACAATGAAAAAAAACTCAAGCCAAAAGAAAAACCAAAGCTTTGATACCAAATGGAGCAGTTCCCGATGCGCGGTGGATTAATGAGTGAAGTAGCTTGAGTTGTAGTTGTTGAGGAGAGGAGAGAAATCCACTTGAGCATCCATGAACATTAGAGTAGAGAGAGAGTGAAGCAAATACCATTCATACATGCTTGAACACCTCTATGCTAGCCAAGAACTTGAATAATAATCATAATCAACCAAGACATAAAGCTTGCACACCAAAGGGATTGGATATGATTTTGGATAAAGGAGAATCCACCACCAAAACCTAACACCCCACCATGACCATCCTAAAGGAGAACTCCACCAAATGATCAATAAAGAGATGACTTGCTAACACCACCATTAACAATGGATAAAGTAAGAACAAGATTTTTGAGAGAGAAAAGGGAGAAACCCTAACAATGCATTAGCATATCATTCATAAACATAAGCTGCCTAGAAAAGAGTGCTAAACATGGTATTTATACTAAAAAAAAAACAGAAACCAAAACTCAGTGTTTTATCCAGCAAAATACGCGAATAAGCTTAGCCGTCGCGGGCGCGACAGCCCCCTGCCCCGGACAATCTTTCGTCTACGGTCGTGCGTCGCAGATGCGACGGCATGTGTCGTGGGCGCGACGTGCTCCTGTCACGGGCGTGACACGTTTTGTCCCAAGTGCGACCGTGAACTGCTCCACTTCCTGGCTGGGCCAAACAACACGTCGCGGGCGCGACGGTTTTGGGTAACGGGCGCGACTCCAGACTGGGCGTAAACTGCTCCTCGGACAACCGGTTGTCGCGGGCGTGTAGCCAAGTGACGCGGGTGCGACTGGCTGCTGTTGGCTGGTGATGTTCTGACTTGAACTTATCGCACCGGGGTACTTCCAAGCCTCGACACTCCTCATTCCCGGGATGACCCAGCCCGGTCCCGAGGCCTCCGAGGTCGTTGACAAGTCCCAAGCCTCTCTTTACTCCAACAAGGATGGCTCGCCGAGGCCACGATAGTGTGATGCTCACCACCCCGACTTTTGTGAAGATGTAACGATTCTTGAAAACGAGTGGGTGAGCGGTTTTAGCCCGGTGATGACGGGTCGGGATTTCATCCACCTCGCCTTTATCCGCAATCCCGGCTATGAGAGCGTGGCACCGAACCCGATACGGTTCAGTTACCCTTCAATACTTCCACCTAAGTTAGATCCTAACTCATGATTCTTATTCTTTTTAAGTCATCTCAAGAGATCGTTGCACTCAAACTGTTCAAGTCCCTGCCAGTCCAGTGTGTGTGATTTTGAAACCGTCAGGTACGTATATTGCCTGTAAATTTGAAGTATATTATTATGATTCAATTATTTTATTCCATGTACATTATGATTACTTTATCATTCATGTGGTTATGCAAATTTTATGTTTTAAGGTTTAAAAGTGTAAGCAAGTTTTTATTTAGTTTAGGTACCAAAATAATTTATCAAATAATTCATGTTATCGTAAGTTCTTATGTTATATGTCCTTCATGACATAAAACTTTATGTTTAACTACTTATGATGTTAAGAGTGTTCACGAGTACATTCTTTTTAGTACAAGCTTTGTTTAAAAGTATGTTAGAGATAAGTTAGATTGGTTAATTCATACGAGATCAATGTTATCAAAAGATTTGATCAAGTAAGGTTTTTTCAAGTTTTCGGAAATTAAATAAAGGCCCCGACCATGTTAATCGTGCCTTAGTGTACACCAGGGAAACCTTGCCTGAGAGCACACCATGTTAATCGTGCCTTATTGCATCCCAAGGAACCCGTGCCTTAGTGCATACCACGTTAACCGTGCCTTAGTGCACACCGGGATAACCGTGCCCTAGTGCACACACAGGATAATTCGTGCCATAAGTGCACCCCTTGGAAATCTGCCTAGTACATGATAATATCCACCATCCAGATCTCCCGATCGGTCCGGGTATGCGCATACGGAGGCTCAATAGATGATCGCAAATAGGGGATCTTTAGGTTAATAAAAGGACAACTAAGTGTTAATTAGTTTAAGTTTCCCTAGTCTTTTGAGTTAAGTAAGGTTTTATGAATTACTTATCAGGTTTTACATGTCTTGATTTATGATAGTTCAAGATCGAATTTATGTTTTAAGTAATGTGTGATTTATGTCAAGTTTAGGTATGATTTATGAGTCTCCTAATTAAACCTTTGTTTATGTTATGTTGGAAGGAAAGAATTCTCATGCATGGTTTTGTTTAAGTTACGGTTTTTCGTACAGTTCAGATATAAGTTAAGGTATGGCTTTATTTTGTAAGTTATGTACTACTTATTATTTATTACTTCCTCTTTTATATTGTTTTAATTGTGTTGGAATCGCGCTAGTTAATTAAAATAAATTTTGAAATGATTCTTACATTATATGGGTATACGTACTAAGTTTATCTCACTCTATCGAAGTTTTCTGTTTTTGTTTTAGGGAATTTGGTTAAGGGTGATGGCAAGGCCTCAGAAGGATGAACCCCTAGGTCGCGTAAGACGACGAAGGTGATTTGAGAGCCAATTGATTCAAATGAAGGAAACTTGTTATAATAATGGTTATATATGATATTGGGCTATGAGTTCATTTTTGATGAATTGTTTAAGTTTAAGTTTGTATAACGAGGGTTTATGGTGCTTTTAAGTTGAACTTATGTTATGGTTTGTATGCTTGGGATAGAGTTTAGCCTTGTCCACATCCGTGGACAGTTGTAATACCCTCGGGTGCTAATTCTGCTGCACTAATTATTAGGTTAAGTGAGACATTAGCTTAATCTAATGGTTAATTAATAACCTGGGGGCGTCACACCAGTGGACAAAAATAACCTTTTTTGTAAGGTCATGGTCTTTAGAATGACAAGTTAAGTTTATCTTATCATTTCCTTTCCTTTCCTTTCCTTTCCTTATTTTATCTTATCTTACCTTACCTTATCTGAATCCCTAAAAAAACATTTAAACCATCATCATTTTATTTGATTTTTCTTATCTTTCCTTTCTTTACCGACTTTACTTTACATAACTTAATCCTACTACTCTAAAGAAGGAAAAACTTATAGTGGTTGTTAACCATGACAATTACCACAATGAAAACAATGTTTATCTATACATGCGTCAACTTTTACCTTTACCATTCATTTTTTTTATTTAATACAACATTATAAAATATATTTTCTTAATTAAAAAAAATTATGAAACTTTTTTAAAATTTAAATATCTTAACTCTAAGTTTTTCCCTAGTAAACAAGCATATTTTGAAAAATATTTATTTAAAATATTTTTAAAGTAAAGTAAAATTTTAAAAAAGTATGTTTTACAATTCTAATAAATAAAAAGGCTAACGGTTAAGATAAAATTTGACACATGTACCAATAAGATTTATTTTATTTATGATAGTTGTCATGATTGACAACCACTATAACTGCATCCTCAGAATACTCCCTCCGTCCCATATTAATTGACATATTTTGAAAATTTTCACATACCAATGTTTAACTAAAAAAACTACCCATATAATTAAATAACACTATTTTCCAAGGTATTTTTTCGGATACCAAGGCGTAGGTAGTGAGAGAATGTGAGTAAAAGTAGTTTTTATTAATTGAAAAAGTAAAAAGTTAACATAATTATTAAAGTTAAAATAATTATATTAGTTATTGAAAAATGAAAAGTGACAATTATTTTGGGACTAAAAAAAGGTTAGTTTAAGCGTAAGATGTAAGTACACATAATATGAACATAAACAAGGTAATAATGACGAGATTTCTATCACATGCAAGTACACCACCAAATACCAATCAATAATAACAGAGTGGAAGTATTTCAGCGAAAACGAAAGTACATAAAACTAAAGTACAACCAAGTGACAATTACATATACATACATTACTAATTGTGGCTACATTTTGGAAAGTGGTTGCCGTCCAGCAGTTGTATCGATGACATGACAGAAAAACCTCGCAGGAGGGATCCCAAGGTGGGACTCAAGAATAGCACCCAGGCTCTTGATCAGCCTCTTTTTTACTGCAGAGTTGATCCCACCCATAGATATCAGCTGTGCGAATGCAGCTGGATCTTTGGACCCTGTGAATGATATTGGGACTGACCCTTTTAGGACCACCATCACCAACTGCATAAATTTAATAAATCCACCCACCAAATAAATTAATAATCATCATCTTGGGATTTTGAAGATTGATATTGTGTGTGCTAGGCGTGACCATCGGGTGAATCAGTTCGGGTTTGGGTTGGCATTGGGTCAGTTGGTTGAATATAGGGTGAGTTTTGATCAGGTTAGTTTGGGTGAGGTTCTTTCCAATTGGATTCTAGATCAAGATCCATGTTGTGTGTGCATGCATGTAGACATGACAATCGGGTGAATCAGTTCAGGTTTGGGTTGGCATTGGGTCAGTTGGTTCGGATACAGGGTGAGTTTTGATCAGGTTAGTTTGGGTGAGGTTCTTTCCAATTGGATTCTAGATTGATTTGGAGTCATCAGATGTAACTCTTAATCGCATCACTTTTCGGATGTGAATTTTAATCGCATCACTTTTCGAATTTTTCTGTATGTTATGTGAATGATATTGGCACATACCCTTTTAGGACCACTATCACCAAATGCATGTCTATATATATGCACCCACCAAACAAAGTTAATCATCATCATCTTGGATTTTGAAGATATTGTGTGTGCAAGTAAACGTAACAATCGGGTGCATTAGTTCGGGTTCGTTCGAGTGAAATTCTTTCTAATTTGGTTTGGTTTATGTTCAAATATTCAATAAATTCAGTTAATATCGAGACCTGGTTTAAACAAAACCAGATCCAACGCATATGTATATATGCACCAACCAAACAAAGTTAATCATCTTTTCAGTTTTGAAAGTATCGTATATGTTTCACAAGTAAGAACCCACTGAGATGGATATATGTTTCACAAGTAAGTGTTTCACAAGGAAGAACCCACTGAGATGACACTATGGCTAGCATAAGTAAAATTTGGGTTTGAGTAAATGCAGATCAATCAAATTCAAAAAGATTGAAATCCGGTCAAAAAATTCAGAGAGAAAATCCGATTTGGAAAATAAAAAAATGAGAAATATTATATATAAATATTCAGTCAATGTTGAAAACGAGTTGGAACAAAACCAGGTCACCATGTTAGTAATTTTGAAATAACTAGTCTTTGACTAATAATGGTTTCAAATGGACCATCCAACCAAAATTAATTGTTAATTTAGTTAGTTTTTCAGCACAATAATTCTCCCTCAACAACCTTTCATCAAGTACTAATAGAATCTGCAAATACTTTTTTTGTTTATAGTAGCAGCCAGAAGGCAAATCTGACAAAAAGGTGTGATCTAATGAGCCACCTTACAGGACACCACTACTAAAATTGGGAAGAAATATTGATCAATATTACAAATTAATTAGGAATTAACATAAATTTTGATCTCTTTAGCTTTCTTTCTCCTTATTCACTTTTCATAATTGCTTACTTTTTTATAACTTTTAAAAAATGGTTTTTAGACACTAATATACTGAACTTTTTGGATATTGGACAATAATACACTGAACTTTGACCTTGGATAATAATACAGTGTACTTTGAGGGGTGTTGAACAATAATGTACTCATTGTAATTCCGGCGGTGGCTAACTTAGTGGCAATCCTACGTGGTCCACCTGCCACGTAGGATCACCACCAAGTCAGCCACCATTGGAGTCTTCTCCGGTGTATTATTGTCCAACACCCCCTAAAGTATAGTGTATTATTGTCCAAGGTCAAAATTGAGTGTATTATTGTCCAATACCTTAAAAGTTAAATATATTAACATCCAAAAATCCTTTAAAAAAATAATTTTGAATTTAGGAAGGATAGTTGGTGAAATCTGATCATCTCTTGGCTTATAAAGTGATTTTATCCAAACCAAAGGAGATTGATTGAAAAATAATCAAGTAACTCCCATCATATATACTTAGCTGAGCTAATATTTAACAAACCTACTCCTATTTTCAAAGGGTTGTCCATGGCCCGAACCAAAAAGGGGATTAGACCGAAGATCAAGGGAAGTTCGATTCAGTCTTTGGTCCATAAAATTTTGATATTCGATCCTCAATTTAGTCTATGGACTGAACTGAAAAACCAAGGATTAGACCAAAGAATTCTCAAGCACTAAGATCAGTAGTGGATCTAGATGTTCGGAATATGGTGACCACTACACTATTACACTCACATGATAAAATAAAACTCATAAATTTTACCCTTAATTTTACGTTTCTTTTTTTTTCTTTGGCCTAGGGTGGCCGTGGCCACCCCCATGATAGATGGGGATCTGCTAGTGACTAAGATTTTCGAGATTTTTTTTTATGCATAGTTCAGTTCGAACTGGACCGAATAACATTCGGTCGATCCAGTCCCGGACCGAAGAAAGTTCGGTCGGTCCAATCCTTGATCCAACTCAATTCTCGAATTCAGTCATCGATCTTTTTAGTCCAGTATCATTCGGTCCAATCTTGGACCGATGAGCAGTCCATTTACATGGATATGCTATGACCTAAAACCTAATAATATCAAGTGAGATGGATTCATGAACATTGGATATGATACCTAGGCATCTAACAAAGTACTATATTATGGCAAATTTTTCATAACTTTTCACCCACATTTTCAATGTTTTAAAGGTGATTTTGATGAATATATATATATATATATATATATGTATATATATATGTGTGTGTGGGGAAAAGGAGGTAATATGAAGTAAAAGTTCAAAAATTTTGACAAAAAGAAGTCAAATTGCAAATGTTATTTTGAGTAGAGGGATTGGGGATGGTCAACAGAATTGAAGAGATCTGGCAACGTGCTGCTGGAATTAATTGCATCAAAATCACCGCATTAAATGAAATTATTTGCAACTCATATTAAATGATGAAGTTAATGACAGCTTTCCCATCACTTTAAATGATGAAGTATGAACTCAAATTTCACTTTTTTAAATATACACTGCGTTCCAACTCATATTTAAATGATAAAGTTGGATTCTATTTCCAAAACAAATGTACACTTTTCACCTTAACTATCTCCTTAGTCACCGTCTCCGTTCTATTTAACTAAATTTATGAAATTAGTGTCATCCAGTGATTTCGTATCCGGTCAAAAATGGATAAATATTTTAAAATCGAGATATCAGACAGAACGCTTTTCCTTTCTGAATTGAAATATGTATTTTTGAAATAATTTTTTTTGTTATGTTTGAATAATTTTTTATTTTTTTATAACACATCCCTTATAATACTACGGGACTTTATTACAGTTTTGAAATGACACATCCCTTATAATACTACTTATTTTTTAATGAAACACACTCACTACTGTTAGGGTGCGTCAAATTTATAGGTACACTGGGTTGGATAGTTTTTCACTTAAATTTACCAAAATATACTAAAAGTTATCATAGTTAAAAAATAAAAAAAATTAATTTTGACATATTATGATAAATTTAACAAAATTTATCAAAATTTATCAAAAAATATTAAAAATTAACTTTTATCCAAATACTTTTTACCTATCGAGTTGTTACAAAAAGAAAACCATGAAGTGCCACTAACTAGATTCATATTTCATAGATAGGATCTAAAAAGTATACATTGGATCTATTTGGTCATAGTCAATATAGCTATCATCCTGCCCAATTGCAGTTCTCATGAATATACAGACCCTCTCACAATGTGGGAACGAAACAAGCACACGTTCTCAATAATGAACACCCACCCCCAATCCTAATTATTATAGAACTACAATAATTAAAAAAAAGGGAGATTCTACCATAGTTGAATTTATTTTTAACTATGGTAGTTGAAATATATAATTATCTTTAATTTTGCTATTAAAAAATAAAATCAATATATGGATTTACCTTAGGACATGTTACAATAAGTAAATCTATATGTTAAAGTTATAATTTTTTACAAAATTGAATATTTTAAAGAAAATTTCACTATAGTTGACTTTTTTTCAACTATTATAGTTGAAAAGTGAAAAGACCATTAATTTTACCATAAAAATTCAAAATCAATGTAGGTTGATCAAAATAATTTGATACAATAATTAACCATGTTTATGAGCATATAAATCTTTTTTAAAAATATGATTTATTTTTGATAAATGAATGCTATAAAATTTTCAACTATCATAGTTGAAAATAAATTAAAAAAAAGGACACAATAATTATTAAGAAAATGACTAAGTTGACTCCATAATTTAAATTAATAATTACTCCCTCCATTATAAATTAATTGTCATTTTGACTAAAATCGTTATTTATTCATAAATTATAATGAGCTAATGATATTTTTGATAATTTAGAAAAACTAAATAATACTCCCTCTGTTTCTATGTAAGCCATGTTCTTTTATGCGGTAGATTACGGTGCGGTATCACATCGTACCACAACTCTTTAATTTCTACCACACTTCACCACACTTCATCACACCATACAACAATTATTATCAATATATCTCTTCATTTTTCTCTGTCTTCACTTTTCTCCTCTACTTTTCACGTTATCTCTTCTCACAATCTCACCGACCTCACTTACCATAATTTTCACCACAATTCACCACAACTCACCACAATTCACCACCCTTTTTCAAATTCCACCGCACTGCACCATTACCACACCGCAACCAACCGTATAAAAGAACAGGGCTTTATTTGTCACCTAAAAAATTGTGTTAAAAATTTTGACCGTCAATATTTTAATGTGTATAATGATTCATCATATAAAATTAATGTCATTAAATTTCCAATAAAAAAATATTATTTAAAAAATATAATGTTATAATTTTTTTATAAAAATTTTATATTAAAAATTATTAATTAAAGATTGATGTTCAACGGAGAGCGTAATACTCATTTGATCCAAACACTTGTCCCAAGCCAGTCGTTTTCAAGAACAATGAGACAAATAAAAAAAAGCTACAAGAAGAAAATGACTTCAACGGACAGATACAGAGAACCCATCCATGGCGGACAATTAAGACATTATTATTATGATAATATTATCCTAAAGAAAATCCATGACCAATTAAACACCATCCAAATTCAGACATGATCAAGGACTGAAACCACCTAATACCCAATAATTGACACAAATGACAGTGAATCAAACTGCATGTTTGGAAAACTAATCACCAAATGATGAAATAAACGGAAGAACAATCGAGGGATCAGAGAAGTCTGTGGATAGCTCGTATGATAGAATGGTTGTGACATTGACTGACATCTTTCGTGAAGACTGCGACGAGGCTTTTCATATAACAATAGTGAGAAAATAGAGGGCAAATTTAAAGTAAGGATAAATCTTAAACGTTGTTTTGTTTTGTTTTACTACTGTTTTGTTTTGCTTTGGTAACCCTTGTTTATTTTACTGTTTTGCTGATTGTTTTACGCGCAGTTGTACGCAATTTTTGTTGCAATTAAGCAGACCCTTTGCCCTTTTGGGATTTGAACAATCGAACAAAAAAAGAAACAAAAGAACAATAACAACAAAATGAAAAGGAGATCGATGATGAACATACATGCTTGGGACGACCAATAATGGTGGCGATGGCATCCGACGCCTCAACAAAGATCGGTTCAAGATCAACATCGTCTAAGTTGACATTCGTCGATACTTCAAAAGCTGGCATTGTTCTCTTTTCTGGGCTGAGTAAAAAAAAAAGGTTGGGAATGAATGAATGAATGAATGAACTGGGTTGACTGCTTTGAGTAGTAAGTTTGAGACCTTGGAACTCGAGCATATATATACTATATGAATAACATGAGATTTGATTGAGATTTGAGAGTTGATTTCCCCCCTAAAAATGTGCAAGTGATGCAACTGGGTACGTATAGTTTGACCCGTTTGGGACCACCATAAATATATCACCACAAAATTAAACAAAAAATGCATACACACAGATGAGATGGATGGGTAATAAGATTATTAGTTGCCATGTTTATGTTCCAACAGTGTGAATTAATGTGGGTGGATGTGGGTATATGTAGAAGTAGCTAGCTCCAACCAATCAACAACGATAATAATGCCATGCATGTGTTCCAAAAGTGTGAATCCACGTGGGATAATGGCTGTGTCTGTGTCTCAAACGGACGGACTAAGTTACGCATTGGCCTCTAGTACATTTCATATCATATGGTACATAGAAAGACTAACTATAAAGAAAACTACAAAGTTGAAAGTTGAAGTTAGTAGTCAAACCATACTCATTAATCAAAACTTTATATCATATTTCAAAATATATATATATATTGTTAAGATTCTCAGAGCGTAGTTAGTAGACAAATAATAACAAGGGCGAAAAATAAATAAAGATTCGACACAAAGAATTAACGTGGAAAAACCCAAACCGGGAAAAAACCACGAATGATACACTATTAGAGGATTACAACAGTGTTTCAGAGATTCTCAAACCTCCACAATCTTTCACAATCTCCCTAGAGTTACAACATGAGAACTCAACATTCACAGATGAGCCTCAGACAACTTCCTTAGGGACACAGAGATTACAGGTCAATCTCTTGTGGTATAAGATGAAACACTCTCAATTGCTATATATCATATGGAGAACCTGCCCCCTATATATACTAGAAGGTACAGAAGGGAAACCCTAGGTGACAACCTAGAGAATAGCCGCCACACAAGAAAACACAATCGTGGGCCTTCATTCACGGCCCATCAAAGCAACACACGGCAACCACCAGGCGCTAATAGCGCTTATAGGCGCTGGCAATGTGGCACCTCACCGAGCACTACTGGACAAGGCGCGGAGCGGCGTCACGTTGGCAACGCTCGGGCCACGCCGTAGCGGTCGCTTCGCGTTCTTCCTTCACCCGTTTGGTCTCCACACTCAACAATAAATTGGCCTTCACTGATGGAGGTCCTCCATCAGAACCAGCATCAGGAGCAGCAACGACCTCACCAACATCAGCATTTAGGCCATCATCAACCACATCAAACACTGACATCCAAGAGTGCTTTATGATGGTCCAACAACTCATGAGGTCGTCCAACAATAGCAGCATCATCACCAACAGCACCAGCCAACCAGTGAGGCTATTTCTCAATTCCATATCTTTGGATTGAGGTCCTCACTAGTGCTTTGAAGACTTCACTCTAGAGCTGTTGAGGACTTTCCAGCTCAGTGAAGATGTTTGCCAGTTCTAGGTCCTCTATGAAGACATCACTTCTGAAACTGTAGAGGATATTCCAGTTCTGTGAGGTGATCCTGCATTGAGGTCCTCCATGAAGACTCGCTTCCGAGCTGTTGAGGTCATTTCCAGCTTGTGAGGTGATTTAACCGTTTGTAATAAAGACAACGCGTTTGTTAGGTTTTATTTCATTTTATTTTGATGTTATCCAGTTTGTAATGAGGCTTAATTAGCTTACTAAGTTAGTTAAGTAGCTTAAGCTTAATTAGTGAATTTCTTGAGCAAGGGGAAACCCTTAATCATCCAGCTCAACCCTAGCTTTATATAGCTTGTAATCGGCAGCTTGAGGTCATCATCTATCAGTGAAATTAATAGCATTTTAAGTGCCTTGATTGAGCCTCTTGTTTGTGAGTGACGTTAAACTCTCATTTTGGTTAATTCTACTACAGTAGCAAGGATTTGGCAATCCTTGTGGTGGGTGTAGAGCTTGATAATCTCGATGGTGGTGTGCCTGTATCCATTGAGGTCATCCAGTCCATTGCCCTTGATGTTCTAGTTGTGGTGGATCTGTATCAGCTTGAGCCTCAAGACTATCTCGGTTACTGTTTGATTGTAAGTTTGTCCATCCGATTATCATCTTATCATAATCCATTTCATCCATTTGTTCATTGGTGTTCATACTCTGTTTTTGGAGGAGGTTGTAATTGATTGACTCTGTGAGGTCTGTTTTGGGTACATTTGTATTTGATTCTCTGTTTTGAGGCCTGATTGTGTGCGAGTTGTGTTAATGTGGTATACTGCGAGGTCAATACTCTGATCTTAGGACCTTGCATACATCATTCACACCCAACAATCTCCCACTTGAAGACCAATTGCAAACGCAGTCTTCGACCACTTCAACACCTTCTCGAATCCTCTAGTGCATCCATCTCGATCTTGTTCAGCAAAGATCAACAGAGGTCCCACTTGACCTCCCATCAACTCCTCTTTTTTCAACATGCTCCCACTTGAACTGATCACGCCCCAACAACTTCGACATATGCATCATCGTCAACAACTTAGGGGAGTTTTGGATTGAGATTTTACCTCGTGTTGAACTTTTCGAATTCTCCTGCAGGTTAGATGCGTTCCTCGGCTGACCATCCGTTCCCGTAGCCTCGACTGGAAACCTCCTTGTTTCTGGTACCCTTCTCTCATCAGAGAAGCTAACACGCCTTTGACGAGCATGAATCGGCATGTTAGAGTATCAATGACAGAATATAGCTTCCCCTCTTTCCTGCCATTTGCAATTATCAGAGATCCTTTCGTTACCCTCCAATGACCATCTTCAAATCTGGTCATGAACCCCTGTCACCCAGTTGACTTACAGATACAAGGTTCTTGGTCAGACCCGAAATATATCGAACATTCTTCAACCTCCAAGTTCCACCCTTAGAAGTTTTAATGTTCAAATCACCTCTTCCTAGCATCTTTAGGTTGTGACCGTTTGCAAGCCTAACCCTGCCAAACCTCCCACTCACAAAATTGCTATAGGCCTCTCTGCTGGACGAAGAGTGAATCGAAGCACCCAAATCTATCATCCAACTCTTTTCTGACTTGTCAACACTAACAGTTAGGGCATCACCAAAATCCTCAGCAGAATATATAGAGTCATGGTCGTTATGACTGCTCTTCCTAGATTTAGGACAATCCCTACGAAGATGACCTCTATCACCACAGTTCCAACACAACACTTGTTCCATGTTTCAGCCTCTAGATTTTGATCAACCCCGACCCGAGCTCCCACTATTCCTCCTACCCCTGACAGTCAAAGCATTCCCCGAAGACTCAGACACATCGAAATCTTTCCTACGAATCCTTTAGTCAGGACAAAGTCTCTAATTTCCACAAACTTCAGTTTCTCACCCTTCTTAGTTGAAGAAGTTATAGAAGTCACGAAATTTTCCCAAGACTTAGGTAGGGTAGCCAATAGTATGTTAGCATTCATCTCATCGTCGAAATTAAATCCCACAGAGATTAACTTTGATAGTATCATATTCAACTCATTCATACTATCATGCAAATCACCAGACTCATGCATCTTAAATTCAAACAAACAACATAACACATATACCTTGTTCACCGCCGAAGGTTTCTCATATGTGCTATGCAAAGCCTCGAACAGATCTTTCATCATTTTCTGATATTTGATGTTGAAAGCCACGTTTCGAGCTAGCGTCAGCCTGACCGTACTGAATGCCTGATCATCAAGCTCTTCCAAATCCTTCTGTTCCATCTTTTCTGGCTTATCACCCATCGCAAGATGCAACTTTTGCTGGCGTAGCACATCCTCAACGCGCATCCTCCACCATGCGTGGTCATTCCCATCAAACTCCGGAATCTTCATAATTGTGCTCGCCATTGCTTCTCAGTCTGCAGATCAACCACGCTCCAACCAAAGCTCTGATACCACTTGTTAGGATTCTCAGCGCGTAGTTAGTAGAAAAACAATAATAAGGGCCAAAAATAAATAAAGATTTGACACAAGGAATTAACGTGGAAAACCCAGACCGGGAAAAAACCACGAATGATGCACTATCAGAGGATTACAACAGTGTTTCAGAGATTCCCAAACCACCACAATATCCCACAACCTCCCTAGAGTTACAACCTGAGAACTTAACACTCAAAGATGAGTCTCACACAACTCCCTCAGGGACACAGAGATTACGGGTCAATCTCTTGTGGCATAAGATGAAACACTCTCTATTGTTATATATCATATGGAGAACCTGACCCCTATATATACTAGAATGTACAGAAGGGAAACCCTAGGTTACAACCTAGAGAATAGCTTTCATACAAGAAAACACAATCGTGGGCCTTCATTCACGGCCCATCAAAGCAACGCACTACAACCACCAGGCACTGGCAGCCTGGCATCTCGAGCACATTTGGACAAGGCGCGAGGAGCGGCGCTCTGTGTGCGGCGCTGAGCCATCTGGGCGTCTCGCTTTCCTGCGTTCTTCTTCCTTCACCCGTTTGGTCTCCACACTTAACAATAAATTGGTCTTCACACCCAACACACACACACACACACATACACTCACACACACACGCACTCACACACACACGCACACACACACACACACACACACACACACACACACACACACACATATATATATATATATAGGGAACAGATCCGGTAGGAAGAGAGTTTAGGTAGGAAGGTAAGAAGAGCAAATCTGAGCCCTTGATTTTAAATATGATGGTGTGTGGTCATGGATATTAAGGTGTGTGGTCATGGATTTCATGGTCACACTTTCTAATATCTATGACCACACTCCTTGAAATGCATGACCATACTTTCTAATATCCATGACCACATAGCGTCAAATGTAAAATCAACGGCAAAGATCCACTCTTCTTACCTGTCTACCTAAACTCTCTTCGTACTAGATCCATTCCTATATATATATATATATATATATATATATATATATATATATATATATATATATATATATATATATATATAAGGTAATGTGTGAGATCGTCACATCATAAATCTATTGTAAGTTGTAACAACAATAAAAAGTTTCCAAGGAAAATATATTTAAGCAAGGTCTAGAGATTCGAGTGTAGGCAACATTTCCGGTTTCCCCGTAGACTGAAGTTTATATATGGAGAGGTTGATTCATGCGGACCAAAAAAATGTTTTCAACTTAAGGATTAAAACAAAAAAAAATGTTTTATTAAAGTTCATTTACTTCATTTCCATGGAATAGAGGTAGTAAACGATTATTATATCTTGGATCAATTGAAACCATTTTTTTTTTGTCGGGAAAAAAACGTTAGAGCAAACTTGTAGAGTGGAAACAAGGATACAAGATACTTAAAGCATCAAGAACAATAATGCAATAAGTAGAGAAACAAAGGGAGACAAGATTTAACGTGAAAAATCTAAATTGAGAAAAACAACATGTGGCACGAGACGATAAAATCCATAATATAGGTCAGAGCATAATTAACAAATATCTCAACGCCTTATGAGATCAATAGGAAAGGCACAGGTCTACTATAATAGATCCAGTTACATGAGAAGGATCGGGCTTCCTCCACTAACACAATTCTTCAATGCTGGTGAATAGTAGACTAACTCTTTATAGGTTCTCACACCTAAATACAGACCTCACATGTTCGTCTCTCTTCAGTTTCCCTTTAAGAGAGGTGGCTAGAAGATTTCACCACAACCTCTTTGCCCATATTCGCTTTGACACACCTAATACCTTCATCTCGGTGTAATATAAGAAACAAAACTTTGAGGACAACTCCAATTAAAATTGTTAAATCTAATACAATCAGGAAACCATCGTAACAAGGAAATCTAAAAATAATTTCCTAATAAAATTAGAAAAAAAAACTCTAAAATCATATCATTATTTTAACTAATGATATATGGGTCACTTCTAACATCTCTCAATTGCAAAAATTATGGTAATGTATACTATCATCTCCAAACCCTGCATACCATACTAGGGCAGAATTTTGAAGTACTGATTTTGGTTTGAGTTTTTGGATTTAAATAATCTAAACTTTAAAAATATCATGGAATAATCTAGACTTAAAAATTGTTTGATTTAAATAGCATGTCGCCGTATTTTTTTAACAAAACTCGTCAAAGTTTAGATTATTTAAATTGAAAAACCCTTTATATATATTATTGAAATTCAAGAGCCTTGAAATCTAAATTATTTCACAATATTTTTAAATTTTAGATTATTGAAACTTTCACAACCCAATATTCAAATTATTTAAATCCAAAAACCCTTTTAATTTTTATTTATATAATTTTTATGATAATTTTTATAAGGGCTTTTGGATGCTAATATATTGGACTTTCGGAGTATTAAAACAATAATATCTTGGACAATAATGCACTGTACTTTGTGGGTTATTCAAGACAACAATGCACTTAGAACGATTTCGGCAGTGGCTGACTTGGCGACAATTCTACGTAGTAGGTGGAAGAGATCAATTGGTCCAAAAATATTTAAATTTATAACATGTCAGCTAATCCATACATAAGCAAAGGGAATCAACTTTGAAAAGAGTGAAAAAAATAAATTCACATTTGTGTAAACAGGTTTTCATTGAGAGATTGTTGTTGTAGTTGTATAAAATCAACTTTGCTTATGTAGATTAGTTGCCATGTCATAAATTTAGATATTATTTAGCCTATTCATCTTCTCGGTCTGCCATGTCAGATCATCACCAAGTCAGCCACCCTCGAAATTGTTTCGGGTGCATTATTGTCCAACACCCCTCATAGTTCAGGGCACTATTGTCCAACGTCAAAGTTCAGTGTATTATTGTCCAATACCCAAAAAATTCAGTATATTAGCGTTCAAAAATCCTTTTTATAAATATATGAGTAACTAATAATTTATTTACTGAAAATTCTACCATAGTTGAAAATAAAATCAACTATGGTAGTTGATAAATGTGAGCCATTGATATCAAAGGAATGAATCTGGGCCGTTGAAAGCAGTAACTGACAACCCGTTGGATAAGTTATCTCTCTACTTCACTCCCTTCTCATCCTGATTTTAGGGATATAGTTACTGTTGTCTTCTTCTTCCTTCTGGTATCAATTCCCAATCTCTCCTCTCTCTCTCTCTCTCTCTCTCTCTCTTCAGATTTCCATCATTTTTTCCAAATCCATAGATTATTACTCTGATTTCTATCATTTTTTCCAAACCCATATGAATTTTTTCTTTGAAAACAAAACTGAAAATGGGGAAAGATTATGTGAATTAAAACTGAGTGCTTGGGGGAAGAAACTGAAATTGATCGAGCATCAAGCACACAATGAGGAATTGAGGATTGGTGACTGGCTGACTGCACATTGTGAGGAAGGCAATCCATGCACCAATAAAATATGAACAAAATAAATCATGCAGGAGATATTTTACAAAAATCTAAGTAAAATTTGAATTTTTTCCACATATATTTCTAGAATTTAGTGTAAATTAATTATCTGGTCAGTTCAATGACAAACCTTTGTAGTTAATGGTGGTTCACTGCAACCCTTTCCCAGTTCCCTTCTTCCATTTTTCTAATTTGGTTTTTTTTGTTTCTCCTTACATTTTTCTATAAACACCAAAATTTTCCTACTTAGAATCGAAAATGTGTCTTTAAATAAAATTTTGAGATAATTAATTAATAGATGAAAAGAAAATTAAAGGGTTGCAGAAAAAATTCACAAGCATAGAAAGCTTGTCATGGAGAAATTCACAGTCCAAAAGGGCTTAGGTAGGAGAGAGAAAGGGCAGTGAAGGGATAGTGGGATAATGATTTAATTGAGAAATTAGTTTCTTTTTTAAAAATGTTTCAAGAGAGAGAGAGGCTATATATTAGGTAACCGTACTTGAAGATGAGATTATCACATTAGATCTAATGGCTAGGATTTATTTCAACTACCATAACTGAAAATATTTTCAATTATAGTAGAATTTCCCTTTTGTTTACAGTAACTCTAACAACATTAATTTTTTAATTTCCTATCGAAAATGATAGCCATCCCTTTAGGCTATGTTTATTGGCATACTTGGGTTTGAGGGATGAGGGGGATATGAATAGTGGAAATAGTATTATTTTTTTGAGTTTTGGAGTGCTATTGGTAATGGTGTCCTTGGAATTTGAGGATGAGGTGAAGGATGAGTGAAGTAGGGTCTAATATTTTATTGTACCATTGGACTCACTTGTAGAGTATAATTATTTTCAATAAATAGGAAAAAAATTTTGAAAAATAATACAAACTCAAAATTATTATTTCTTTAAATAATATAATTTTTTTAAAAAATTATTACAATTACAAAATTTTGAAAATTAAATTTACAATGGAAATAAAAAAATTTAATTTAGTATGGAAACAAAATTTTGAAAAATATTACAAACTCAAAATTAATTTGAAACAAATTATATTTATTAAATATTTTTTTAAAAAAATATTACAATTACAAAAATTAAATATTATAAAATAAAATAAAACATAAAAAAGAGACCACAAAAGAAACCAAAAAAAGGGGAAGGAAAGGAAAAAAAGAATAAAAAGTAGATGCAGTGGCGGGCCCCACCCCTGTCTGCCAAAACGCGCCCTTTGGTGTGTGAACTGCACGCGCCTGACTCAAAAAAAAAAAAGGCGGTGCAGTTCACAGCCCTCCCCTGTGATGTGGCCTTGCATTTGGACGATTTTTCATCCCTTTTTCTCCCAAGGATGCAGCTACGTCCATCACTCCAAATTTTCCCCCATTTTTCATTTATTTCTTTTTCCCTTTCCTCCATCCTTTTCCCCAAAAGAACGCCAATACACATAGCCTTATAACTTGCCGTCTTAAAAAAAAGTCTATCATGTTAGATTTCTCACTCTGACCAGAAAAAGTCCACATTCGATTTTGCTTGTCAATGTCAATGTAGTCATCAAACAACCACCAGAAAAAGTGACAAGCAGTGGCCATCATCTAGCATTTTTGGCTATCATAACTATTGATTAGAAATGTGAACCATGTGGCCATGTGGGAAATGAAATTAGCATGCTGACATTGTCAATAATGAAGACCAGGATCTAGGATTCACAATAGTGTTCAATAAAAAAGAGTTAGGTTAACAAATTCTTATTTATCAACAAGTATTCCAAATTATAACAAACAAAAATCTCCATAATTAAATAGAAAGCCGGTGAATTGAGCATTCACTTAACAAAATTCTAGTGCTGTCTCAAAATTCGGATAAAAAATTTATGTTCAGATCAGGATTTAGTTCGGGTCAGACTGGGTCGGATAACTCAAATAGAGTAGAATTCGGTCGGGATATATTATGTCAAAATTCTCAGTCGATATCAAAATTCGAACGAAAAATCTATATCCGGACCCAATTTTTTTATGGGTCGGACTATTTGGACTTTTCAGGCCGGACAAACTTTTGCCAGATCTATAAACTTCTAATTCAACAGCATTCAATTCGTTTTATAAGTCGGTAAATTGTAATTAAGTCATGTTGCTCATTCAAACAAATGAACGTAACAATTGATCGATATAAATGTATCTTTCTTTCTCTCTATAGACACACACAAACACACACACACACACACATATATATATATGAGTTAGGCGGTTTAAACTCCTCGTCAGCGAGTGGGGAAGTTGACGGGGCCCTCAAGGGAAGGGTATTTCCTTTATATATATATATATATATATATATAGGAAAACTGGATTATAATAATATTTATTTTTATAAATTGAATAGCAATAATCCCCACTATCGATTTGGATTCTGGTGGTCCAAAAAAATAAAATTGTATTGTAATGGGACGTCGTCGAGTTATAGGGTGATGACTCGGTGGTTTACTGACTTGTCACGACAGACTTGTGTTTGCCTACGTTGACCATGGATGTAGATGTCATGTTAGACTAAAACACATGTCTCTATATTTTTTCTTTTTTTCTTTTTTCAAGCTTTCACCCAAATTTTACACCCCCTCATTTCTCTCTCTTCTGTCTCGTTTATTCATTCTTGGTCATCCAACCCTGAAAAAAAGGACCACGATAACCATCTTGACTCAAGATGGTTTTTAACCATCTTGAGTTATTCATATTTCACATTTTTGTAACTTTTATTAATATTTTCTTTATTAATTATATATATTTATTAATTACAATAATATAATACTCCCTCCGTCCCAAATTAATTGACATTGGGCTAAGTATTAATTGCTAACAAATTACAATGAGTACCAATATGAAATTAACGTCATTAGAAAGATGTTTTATTAAAAACTATAATGGAGGTAGTTTCATATTGTAACTCATTGTAATTGATGAATAATTAACGGTCAAAGTTTAGTTAAAATGTCAATTAATTTGGGACGGAGGGAGTACTTATTAGGTAGGTGAAAAAATATAGTAATAGCGTAATTTTATCAATAATGGTAGAAAATTCACATTTTATACATAGTTTTATATTTATAAAATAAATATATATAAATAATTATTTTTAAATTGTTTATAAGTTGTAGTAACCCTAAAAATGATGAAACATACCTTTAGAATGATTTAAATACACTTACATTACACTTTATTAATGATTTTGAAGAAATGCAAGATGGTTAAGAGTCATCTTGTGTCAAGATGTTTATCATTTTCCAAAAAAAAAAAAAACACCACAATGACCGTTCCTTGTTCTCTGTACCCTCCCCCCCCCCCCCTCAAAATCCATCACTGCGACAAGGACGTGCTTGGTCCGCCATTGTCTCCCACTCTTTGAGGTTTTGCATCAAATCAAGATAAAGAAAGCAACGTACATCAAATCAAGATAAAACACTCACCACCACCATCAAATCAAGATAAGGACGTGCTTGGTTGCTAAAATGATTGGTTTTTCCAACCATTTTAAGTGCTTGTTTGCAAAAATTTGCTGGGAGGTGCCATACATTCTTAACAACTGACCACTAGGGGACCACATTTTTTTAATGCACTCAAAGGGTACAAAGTTGTCAAACAAATGGCTCCCAGGTGACTTTCCGGCCATTTATAGCCGGAATCAATGAAAATACTAAAAAGCCCTTGGGGAAGTTTGTGAAAAGACCATGTTGCCCTTATTTTTGCCCGCTCCATTCCCCTTGTGTCCAATGGTGTTCAGGGCAGTAAATTGTGCCCAAATTTGCCCAAAACCCACCTCCACAAATCAGTCTCCACCCTCAATTTTCAATCAAAATCCAAACTTTCACCAAAAATTCACTCTAACTTGTTCACAACCATGGCGGTAAGAGATGGGGTGGTGAATCGAGTTTGGCGACGTTGCTTGAAGTTCGGAAGAAGTAGAAGGATGCAAAACCCAATTAATACTGCATCAAGTACTACCAAACTACCTCAAATTTGAAGAAAAGCAGGCATACCCAAATCAAAACAAGCAAAACCCAATTAACACTGCATCAAATACTACCAAACTGCCTCAAATTTGAAGAAAAGCAGGCATACCCAGGTCAAAATAAGCAAAACCCAATTGAGATTGAAGCGAGAAGTAAAAAAGTACTGCAAAAAGGATGATAACAATGACAACTTGAACAACCTGTTGGAGTAGAACACCCTTGACAACAATCAATTTCGAGACCAAACTATGTCAAGACGATCGAAATTTGAAATTGCATCGCCGAATTTGAAACCCAGGTGCTAACTTTTGTATAGGATTTGACGAATTGATGATGGGAATTGATGAGGAATTGATAGGAATGGTAGCGGTGCTCTGCGCCGATTCGCCTCCTCCCACACTGATCCTCTTTCACGGCCGTCGGTCTGATCGCTGGAGGTTTCGTCGGCCTCTGGGAGGTCGGTGCTCGATTCTTTGGGTGAGCGCCTCTCTAACCCTTCTCCTCACCTCCTATCCAATCCCGACCTTTCGCCTCCTCCCAAACACCCCCTCATCTTCCGATTTGATTGCCGTACCTGGTCGCGCTCTTATCGTCGTCCTTGGACACTGGGGTTCCGGTGGCTCTCTAGGTGGTCGAGTTTTCGTCGCTGGATTACGTGCCCCTTCGCTCGGGTGGTCAATGTTCCCTCCCGGTTGATACCTGTCAATTCTCTGCTCAGGTGCACTCCTTTTGGGCGGTGTTCTCTTTCTCTAGTCTTCAGGTGTTGAAACTTGAGTGGGATATTAGGGCTAAATCATCTGGTCATCTCTAAATCCATGTCACGTGATTCAAATTCAAGGAAGAAAGGAAGAATGAAGATGCTGGAGGAAGGAGGAAGGAGGAAGGGAGGATAGTTTCGGCATTAATCTAAGTAAATTAAAAAAAAATTAACTTTACTCAACTGTCACCGTTTTCCGGCTATAAATGGTTGAAAAGTCACCTGGGAGCCATTTGTTTGACAACTTTGTCCCCTTTGAGTGCATTAAAAAATGTGGTCCCCTAGTGGTCAGTTGTTAAGAATGTATGGCACCTCCCAGCAAATTTTTGCAAACAAGCACTTAAAATGGTTGGAAAAACCAATCATTTTAGCAACCATTTCATATTCCAACTGTTTTTCAAAACTTTTAGTGGGAAAAAGGGTTGGAAATTCCAACCACTTTTGCTAAAATGGTTGGAAAATTTTCCTACCATCCTTTTTTCTACTATTTGAAAATGGTTGGGGAAAATGGTCGGATTACTAACCATTTTCCCAACCAATTTCAAATAGTTGGAAAAAGGATAGTAGGAAAAATTTTCAACCAATTTTAGCAAAAATGATTGGAATTTCCAACCCTTTTTCCCACTAAAATTTTTGAAAAATAGTTGGAATGTGAAATGGTTGCTAAAATAGTTGATTTTTCCAACCATTTTAAATTGGTTGGAAAAAAGTGGTTGGTAATACACATATTTTTAGTAGTGCATTAAAAAATGTGGTCCCCTAGTGGTCAGTTGTTAAGAATGTATGGCACCTCCCAGCAAATTTTTGCAAACAAGCACTTAAAATGGTTGGAAAAACCAATCATTTTAGCAACCATTTCATATTCCAGCTGTTTTTCAAAACTTTTAGTGGGAAAAAGGGTTGGAAATTCCAACCACTTTTGCTAAAATGGTTGGAAAATTTTCCTACCATCCTTTTTTCTACTATTTGAAAATGGTTGGGGAAAATGGTCGGATTACTAACCATTTTCCCAACCAATTTCAAATAGTTGGAAAAAGGATAGTAGGAAAAATTTTCAACCAATTTTAGCAAAAATGATTGGAATTTCCAACCCTTTTTCCCACTAAAATTTTTGAAAAATAGTTGGAATGTGAAATGGTTGCTAAAGTAGTTGATTTTTCCAACCATTTTAAATTGGTTGGAAAAAAGTGGTTGGTAATACACATATTTTTAGTAGTGAACTCATGCATGTAGGTTACAAATATTAATACATAATTAAAATAATATTCATTAGTTTTTTTTATAACAAATATTCATTAGTTAGTTTTTCTTTTACTAAATTAGAACAAGATCACCCAAGGAAAACATAAACTTAAGAGAGAATTTGAGAGGTTAGGTTTCCCCAAACCTAACTCCAACCTACGAATAAAAGTTTTTAACAAAAAATGAAATATTTTACTTACACCAAGATTTGAACCTTGGTTGAAATCATGTAATAATTAGTTGAGGATGATAGTCACTTAGTTACCACATCTTTCATATGATAAATGTTAGCGAAAATAAATAAAATCCTACTTATAGGTTACAAATAATAACACAGAAATAATATCCACTAGCTTTTTATACATTAAAAAAAAATTAAAAAACATTCATTACTTAGTATTTCTTCTACCAAATTTACTATTATAATATATGAATCTCAATATAAAAAAATTATATTAAAGTAAAATATAAGAGATAATAAGGTGTAAAACTGCCATAAAAAACATATATTATTGTTCTATATTTTTTTTGATGATTGTAAAACGAAAATAAAATTTTATTAACATTGCAATAGAAAATGTAAATTAAAAATTACATAAGTGATTTAGGCATCATATGGAATTTTGTAATGTTGTGATGATAGGCAAAGGAGTGATGTTTCCCAAATTGAATTTTGTAATGTTGTTATCTTCTTCCCCTAATTTCCTAATTTAAACCTTCTTCTTTATTTTATAATTTCTTTAGTTTACTATTTTATTTATTGAATTTACAATGCGGTTTTAGTAGGAAGGAAAGGAAAGAGAGGGAAGGAAGGAAAGGAAAGAGAGGGGAAAAAATGGAGTGTGGGTCACAGGTCAAGAGAGTTGGGTCCAAAAAAAGTGGCGGTGATCAAAGGGTTGGGTCGTTAATGGGTCTCTCCATTCAACAATTTTAAAAGGTCGTTGAACGTGCCGAATCGGGTCAGTCAATGAATAATTTAAAATAAATAATTTTTTAAATATATGTTAAATGCTAAATTTACATAAATATATTACTGCTCCACAGTAAATAGTAATTAGCATAATTATTTTTCATACACATTTTATTTTAACTTTAGGGTCAAAAAGGGATGGTCCATAGATCCATCAATATTTTTACTAGAATGTCCTGACCCAACCTACAACTTTAATGTGCCAACCTTGGGATAATCCTACATAGCTAATGAGTCGAGCTTGACTCGACTCAGCCCGTTGCCTACCCCTATTTATAGGAATAACAATGTTGTGGCTATGAGCGTAATTAAAGATGTTGAACTGTCTTTTTCATTTTTATTTCACTATTATACTATTACATTATGCTATAATATATACTAGCATTGTATATCCCGTGTGATGTATGGAAAAGTTTTCAATATTTGTATGTAATTTGTTTTTAGAGTAATTTTATAACAATTATCATTAAAATAATAATTAGAAATTAATAAAAAATTATACAACAATTGCACTATCATTATTTTTGTATTTATTTCATACAAATTGCCTATAAAATAAATTTAGATAATATATTGGTAAATAATACAAAAATCTTGAATATTATCTTAATTACATATAATAAATGATAATAATAATTTTTTATTAGTTAATTTGAATAAAATGCAAGCAACTCTATAATCTCTTTGAATCTTTCTCAATAACATGTTAAAAAAATATTTAATTTTAAACATAGGAATAAATTATTAAATCGTACAGACTATGTCTATACATTATAAATATAATGTTGTTAGAAACTTATTATAATAAATAAATATAATTTTTTTATAAAATTAATTAAAGTAAAAGAAAGTTTAGAGAATTATAAATCATTAATATTTAGTAGTAAATAACTAATATTTTTAAATTTTAAAGCAATTGTAATTCTAAATTTAATTAAGCTTATATCAACAATCACATCAATCAAAGCAAAGTTTCATTATCATTTTTATAATAAAGAGAGATTAATTTACATTTTCTATCGTAATGTTATTAATTCCTTTCTTTATTCACTGATTAAATAAAACATAGAACAATAATATAGGTTAATATAGATTTTCTATATACACTTTAATATCTCTTACATTTTACTTTAGTCTATAATTTTTATATTGATATGATATATAATAATTGTGAATTTGGATATTTTGAATTTTCCTTTTGCATATTTGATTCCTTTTTTTTTTAATTCAAATGTCCCTTTTTTTAAAATCCAGTTAATGACTAATTAAGTTTAAAATTTGGAAGGTTGTGTTATTGTGGCATTTTTGTAATCGATTTTTTATTTAATGTATAAAATAATAATAATAATAATAATAACAATAATAATAATAATTTATATTTGATAAAATGCATTTGTTTTGTAGTGTATTCAGGCGTCGGACATTGTATAGTTTTTTATTATTATGGATTTGAAATGACAACGACTGAGGAATATTAATAGTAGGGATGAGTCTATAACTTTATTGTGTAACCACCATTAAAGTGGCAAATTAAAAGTTTAGAATTTAGAAAGTTATGTTGTTTTAAGTTAAGTAACTTATGGTTTTTTTTACTATATTTCGTTATGGATTTAAATGCATAGAAGTAGAGCTGGGAAAAACTGACACGACACGATTACCGACCTGAACTTAACACGATATTAAACGGGTTTAGGTAGAAATTTTCAACCCGTTTAATGAAATGGGTTGACACGATAACCCGTTTAATTAAATGGGTTAGGTTCAGGTCAGGATTGTCGACACGCAAAAACACCTACTTAACCCGTTTAATTAGGCATGTTAAATGGGTCAAATCATTTGCTTGATAATTGTTACCTAATTATACTGTTTATCAATAAACTTAGGTGAAAGTTCCAGTTAATACTCTTTGAAATATGCGCAAGACTTGTAATTTTAACTTATATTCATATTTGACTATGAATTAAAAGGCATCTATTTATATATAACTCGAATTATATTACTACGCAAATTGTGGAGTATGATATGTCATTATTTCGATCCCACAATGAGTTGTTTTGTATAAATGAGTTAATGGTTAAACGGGTAAATTGGTAAATTTATTCTAACATGTTTACTTAAATGGGTAAACAGGTCAAAATAAGATCAACCCGTTTAAAATTTAAACGGTAAACGGTTTCAATTTTCAACCCGTTTAATAAATGGGTTAGGTTCAGGTCGGAGGATTTTGAACCCGTTTAAGTTTGACACGAACACGAACACAACTCGACCTGACCTATTAGCCAGCTCTGCATAGAAGTAGTAATACTGATAATATCAAATATGGGTAAAAAAATAAGATAATATCAAATAATAATATTAATTAGTATTAGTGATGAATTTATTTTTTTCCTTTTTTGTTGAAACTTTAATATGTTGCCACGTGGCAATACCACATGACTTGAGATTTTGTTTTAATAATATTAATAGATAATGTAGATTGAATAATTGAAAAAACATATAAACATAGATGGATAAATTTAGAAATTTTCTAGATTTTTTTTATTGTTTTAAAGTTGTGTAAGGTTTTTACAAACTATGAAAGATTATATAATGTCTGTTTAGACCATTATAAGGATTCAAAGTTAAGATTGATGGATTATAAAATAAATTTAAAAGGGAAATTGGATTCTAATAATACGAACTTTTGGCCATATAAGACTTAATAATACGAACTTTCGATTTGGTTCTGAATAATATGAACTTTGACCCCCTGTTGCCCCCAATAACACGTCACCGGATTACCCTTTTCTTGACTCGTCGGGAAAATGAGATGGCGGTGGCGGCACGTTTTTTTATGTTTGACCATGTCATGTCACCCATTGACTTAAAAAATTGCCACGTCAGCACCCTCTCTCTTTCTCTCTCCTCTCTTCGTCATTCCCATTCTTTTTCCAACTCTTCTTCTTCTTCTTCTTCTTCTTTATCTTCCCACTTCACTCTCTCGAAATTGAAATTAGTGCTTTTCCACTCCCCCATTTATCTCTCTAAAATCCCGTAGATTTGCTCCCTACTTCCCCTCACCTTCATCCCCATGAATTTCTAGGGTTTTCGATGGACGCGGTGACATTGTCAGAAGGGTCTATAATGGAGATGTGCCATGGCAACCAGGACCTCAACCCAATTCTTCAGGTGTGCGATATTCGACTGGTGAATACTCAGAGTAACGCTTCCAGAGCTACTGAGAGATACCGGCTATTGTTGTCTGATGGGAACCATTACATATAGGGCATGCTTGGTACGCAACGTAATGACCTTATTAAGACTGGACGCTTGCAGAAAGGATCCATCATTCTCTTGCCCTAATTTCAATTTTGAGAGAGTGAAGTGGGAAGATGAAGAAGAAGTAGAAGAAGAAGAAGGGGAAAAAGAGCTGGAAAAAGAATGGGAATGACGAAGAGAGGAGAGAGAAAGAGAGAGGGTGCTGACGTTGCAATTTTTTAAGTCAATGGGTGACATGGCATGGTCAAACATCAAAAAAAACGTGCCGCCACCGCCAGCTCATTTCCCCGACAAGTCAAGAAAAGGGTAACTCGGTGGCGTGTTACTGGAGGCAACAGGGGGTCAAAGTTCATATTATTCAGAACCCAAATCGAAAGTTCGTATTATTAAGTCTTATATGACCAAAAGTTCGTATTATTAGAATCCAATTTCCCAATTTAAAAATGTAACTATGCAAGTCTATGATAAATATCAACAAATATAGTGTTATCCAGCTTATTCAAAAGAGTGTTGCCCTTGGTTAGTATCATGATCCCAACCATTCATTTCAACAATTTAGAGAAATTAACTAAGCACTCTAATTGGGTGATTTGAATTGAGTTCGATTAAATCCATTTTGATGGAGTCAGTTCGGGTGAACAAGCTAAGATTCAAGTTCGATTTAGGATTGAAATTGGTCATTTTTAGATCATTTATTTCGGGTTGTTTTATTTTTTTTCATATAATACTATCGTTAAAAATTGAACAACTTTGATAAGCAATAAATTATGGTCAAATCATTTTGGTTGGGTTTGGTCTCACGGGTTGAGTTCCATTTTGGGATAACAGTTTGGCATTTAATTTTTGTGTCAGGATCGAACTCGAGTAGGTCACTCGGGTCATGGGTCGGACATGAGTAGGTCGCTTGGGTCGCGGATAGGATTTGAGTAGGTCACTCGGTTCTGGTCAGTTTTACAGGTGCGAATCCACCTCATTATCTATGCTAAATATCCATAATCATGCTTAGGCTCATGCAAATTGCACTTCACCTTTCTCCCATCTAGCGCTAGCAAAAAGTCGGGTTTCGAATAAATTCGGGTCATAAATGCTATAGGAAAATTTTATAATGACACCCACTTAATTCCATATGTTGATATTTCATAGTCTTATTGGGACTTCTCTATAATCTTTACCGAAATGACCGAAGAATCGTCATCCACTCTTTTAGCGTCTTATTAATAATATTCCTTTTTATCTTAACTATTATTGAATTTATGTTTTATTCGTAGTTTTGTTTTATTTGATCAAACAACCCCTTCTCTCCGCCGGTTAATCTTTTCAATCTCATCTTGATAAATGCTCATATTCGTATGAAGCAATGCTCAGGTACTTAATTTTTAATTGAAGGCATATGAACGCTCGGGTATTCATTTTTTTAGTTCGGAGCAACGCCCGGGTATTTGCTAGTTGTTGCATAATTTAAAGATTAAAAAAAACACAATTAGAATGAATAATTGAAAATGTTCACATAACAAGTTACAAATGTCAAAAATAATTAGAATCAATATATCAATTATGTGTTACCTCTATGAATTTGCCTAAGTCTAGCCCACAATTCAAAACGAGGACGTAAAGGAACATCAAACCCTACAACAGAGTTATCCCTAGCACGTCTCCATCTAATATCCAACGGTGGCAGATGGCATCCATCTTGCAAGTGAACAAGAACGTAGTGTCCTTTGTGGATATGTGCCAAGGAAACCACGCGTTTGGGAGCAACGACACCAGCCGCTACAGTAAGTGGCAAAACAGTCATGCATGACTCAGCTGTGTGCTGAGTGCGACCAGCAACAGTTGGAAGGCTAACAAACAACGTAGTTCAATAAGGTAGTCGCCGAATACATATCTAAAGGTGTTTCCAACCAATGGGGTGGCCTACATGCTCCGCACAAATGACCCCTAATCCATAACTTGCTCTGTCCATGGCGTCATCGTACTTGTATGTGGCGTCGTACCGTGTCGGATTGGCACGAATTTCATTGTCCATGGTTTTCCTGACCACAACCCATCGGTCCTGGCCCCCAAAACCTACCTCATCGATACATCAGAACACACAGTTGCCATTAGATACAACATCCGTCCAGCCAATGATGTATGGAAGAATGAAATCAGGAACGTCATCGAGCCAAGGAAATGTACCTGTACTCATCCGTTGGGTCCCTGCGCGTAAAAATAAAACTTTGGTTTTGTTGTATGCTAAATGTTGAAAACAAATATAATTAAACATACCATCTGTGCTGAAGCCGCTGCCCATTCCAACTGAAGAAGAGCTTGATTTTTTCATGGTGCCTCGTGTATTGGACTTGCTACTATGACTCTTCCCGCTACCGTACTCAAACGCACTAGGGATACCTTGAGTTGACTTCCCTATACTGGGTCTCCCTTTGCGACATGGGCTACTCTCTAGATCTGGTATGTAGGTGTTCTTGGGATGCAACTCATCATCCATAACTCGAGACATGCGGCGTATGACGACAGGGTTACTTTCCCTGATGGAGCGTATTGGCGTGGGGGGAAATGAAATAGCTTGAGTTGAGAACCCAATTCATTCAATCACACAAAGCTTGAACACCAAAATGGTTGGATATGACATTGGATAAAGGAAATTCCACCAGCAATGGTCTAACACCACACCATGATTAGCTAAAGGTAATCCACCACTAATCAATAAAGGAATGACTTGCTAACACCACCAATAATCAATTGGATAAAGTAAAAAAAGGTTTGAAGGGAAGTTTAGAGAACACTCTAACTTTTCATTAGCATAATCATCCAAGTCTGCCTTCAAAAACAATGAAAAGTGTATTTATACAAAGTAATTAACGCACCGTTCTTTTATACGGTAGAATTACGGTGCGGTAAGTTACGGTGAAAAAAATAAATAAGTTTGATATATAAAAAGGTAAATAGTAGTTTAGTGTAGATTGTGGTGAGTTGCGGTTGATTACGGTAGGTAGCGGTAAATTGCGGTGCGGTAAGTTGCGGTACCGCATAAAAAAACGATGCCTAACCCCTTAAACGCAGCCGTTTAAGGCCGAAAAAAGTTGCGGTGCGGTGAGTGTAGCGGGCGCGGCGAACTGCTGCGTACGTTCTCCTTGTTCTGCTTCTCTTACTTTGCACTTTGTTGATCTTAGGGTCTCACCTGAACCTTGATACCATGTAGTTCATCATCTCGAGACGGCTCGGGACAGTTCTGAGGCCTCCGAGGTCAGTGGAATGCGCGAGCCTCCTTAGAAGGCCTCTCATCCAATGGATGACCGAGACTATCCTCGTATTTCCATATTTCACCGGAAATTGTACTTCGAAGTTCGAGGTAGTTGAGGCGGCTCGCTTGGCAAAAGCAACAAGGGATGAAAACAGAACCCGAAACTCTTCATCCTCCCCTTCTTGAAGAGGATTTACCCTTAAATCCGCACCGGGTTCGTCGTTCTCAATATACGGTGAAAGGTCGCCGATATTGAACGTGGAGGAGACTCCCATGTTCCCCGGGAGATCGAGCTTATACACGTTGTCGTTCACCTTTTCTAAGACCTTGAACGGTCACTCGCTTCGTGGCATAAACTTACTTTTCCTCCGGGAAGGTACCGTTCCTTCCTTAAATGGAGCCAAACAAAGTCCCGGGGCTTGAATATGATACTCCGACGATGCTTGTTGGCTTGGGATTTGTAAAGTTCATTGATCCACTCGATCTTATCGCAAATTCGCCGGTGAAGTTTTTGGATCTCAATGGCCTTCTCACTAACCTCAAAACTTGCTCTCGACTCCAATAGAAGAGGAAGGAGTTCGATGGGAGTGATAGGATTGACCTCGTAGCAAGTTTCAAAGGGTGAGTGTCCCGTAGCGAAGGAAGGAGCCCGGTTGTAAGCAAATTCGGCATGACAAAGCTTGGCATTCCAATCCGGCAAGCTTTTACTCACAAGACCCCGAAGCAAGGTAGTGAGGGTCTTGTTGGTCACCTCAATTTGACCATCAGTTTGAGGGTGATGAGATATGCTGAAGAGGAGTTTGGTTCCACTTCCATAGGGATCTCCAGAAATGACTCACAAACTTCGTATCACGATCCAAGATAATGGTCCTTCGAACACCGTGCAACCTCACTATCTCCCGAAAGAAGAGAATATCGACGTGGATGACATCGTCGGTTTTCTCACAAGCAATGAAGTGCGTCATCTTGGAGAAACTGTCCACAACGACGAGTATAGCATCATTGTCACGTACGGTCCGGGGAAGAGCCACGATGAATCCATGCTCAAGTCTTTCCACAGGCCACACGGGACTGGTAGAGGTGTATAGAGCCCCTAGTGGAACTGACTCTTGGCATGATGGCACGGAATACACTTAGATATCATAACGTGCACGTCGCCTCCAATCCTTGGCCAACAAAAATGCTCCTTCGGCATGTCGAGGGTCTTGTTAATGCTGAAATGACCGGCAAGACCACCTCCATGAACCTCCCTCACAAGCAACTTCCTTAAAGGACACTTGGGAACAAAGTTTGTTCCCCTTAAAAAAGAACCCATCTTGAAGCATATAGGAGCCATCACCACCATCAAGATGAATTTTGAAATCCTCATCCTCCTTGTAGAACTCCTGCATGTGTAGAAACCCAAGAACTCGTGCTTCAACCACCGAAAGAAGAGCATGTCTCCTAGAAAGAGCATCATCAACCACATTAATGCTTCCCTTCTTATGTTTTGCCACAAAGTTGAAGCTTTGGAGAAACTCTACCCACTTGGCATGGTGAGTGTTAAGCTCGTGTTGCTCATTCAAGTATTTGAGGCCTCATGATCGAAGTGAAGGACTAACTGGTTGGGCCTCAAGTAATGGGACCAATGATCGAGGGCACTGTAGACACAGGGATTTGCACCGCCAAAATTCCAACCCGTCAAAACTCAGCAAGACATTTGGGTCGAACAACAAAATGGGTCATTGGGCCCATGGACTCGATCAAAACGGGCCCAACAGATCAAAATAGCCCGCATTGACAGGCTAAAACCCCCAGGGGTTTTAATATTCAGACGCAGGCCCAAAACGCGGATCCGGCCCATGGAAAACAAATAAAACCCGCTGTGGTTTTATCCGGCCCAAGAAAAATAAAACCCACTGGGGTCTTATATGCAGGAGCAACGCGCCTTTTTTTTTTCCAGACATCTCAGTGATCCGTGTGATAAACTTAAAACCCGCTGGGGTTTTAATCTTCAAAGTTGGCGCCAGAATTATCCCCATGCAATCCCATGATATTAGCCCACGTGAGTTGACCTTGCTTGACTCTTATCAAAACCCGCTTGGGTTTTATTTTTGCATGATCAAAAAGCTTGATTGTAGGGATGTATCTCCCTTCATTTCCCTCCAAAACATCCATCCCCCACCTATGAATACCCTATCATTTTTCACATATTTCCATCAACTATTGTCATCACTCCACCTAAACTCTCTCAAAATTCTATTACCCATACCTCCTCTCTAATTCCCTTATAATCACTCTTATCATCACCATATCATCATTATCATACCAACCTTCTAACCATTTTATATAAACCACTCCATCCAAGCTCTAAGTCAAGATCAAGTCAAGGGATCATTCTTCAAACATCTTTAAGCAAAGTTTGCTTTTCATTACCATTGTATTTAATTACATATTTTGCGCTTTAATTCTTTCATTTGTACATTGTGTTTGTAAAAGAAAACCTCATCATTTTATATTGCATGATCAAGAATGTAACTTTGCGAAATTGATTAAACTTCTCCCCACTCTCTTTCATTTCAAGTTCGATTTTAGTAGAGTCCGTTTTCAAACACAGGCGGAGTCGAGAGTTCTTATAATTCTAGAATCCGTAACCTTACCCCCGACTTAGAAATCGGGTTTCATAGACTGGAGTTATTTACTTTATTTTATGGTTTGTCGATTTCCTTAAATCGGCTGGCAACTACTTCATTCTTTTACAATCCCTTTTAATTATTTAAAATATACGCATTTGCATTAAAATAATTAAGAATGATTTAATACCATTTTTTTATTTAAAATATACGCATTTGCAGGTTTTATTGATTTCGACCCATTTCCTCTGGGCCGAGGAAGTGCATGGCCCAGCCGAGAAGGCATTAAAACCCCAGCGGGTTTTAACGCTTTCTAGCGGCTCATTTGCTTCCTTTTGGGCCTGAATCCGGTAATGGGCCGATATTAAATTATTGATAAAATATTTTGGTGCAATTTCGAATATTTTAATAATAAAAAAGGTTTGTAAATAAATAAAGCCCCGAAAATGAATTTTGAAAAATAAAAATATCCTTATTTAAGGATTAAGCAACCTTAGTCGACTCCCGATCACCTAAGTAGTGCATCCGAAAACCGATTCCCCCGGAACGGGATTTTTTGGGTACCTACAGATTGGCGACTCCACTGGGGACTTAAAACTTAAAAAGAGGGTAAAACTTGAACAAATCGAATTGATTTGAAATTGTAAAAGGAAGAAGTTGATTTAGTTTGCAATTTTATTATTCTTTTCAGGCATCCTTTGCATACCGGGCCACTAATCGGGTCTTTTGACACTTTGACACAAAGGCGACGGTTTAAGTAATAACTAAGACTCTCTCTTGAGAACGGGCGGCCACTACTTGTGTGATGCGCCCTACATCGCCTAGCATTTGGTCTCTCCTCTCCCCATGTTATACTCAAAAGGCTTCCTTGAGGCCCGAAGAGCATCACCTCACACTCCTTACCTACAAATTTTTAGGGGTAAGGTGAACCGAGGCGAGAACGTGCGGTAGGCCATGTTAACCCAACCATAGTAATCCATGAATATAAAGCCTTGGTTTAGGGTACCTCTCATGTTGTATGCTATGTGATATGTGTTCCCCTTCCCCTTTTCTTTTTCTCTTTTTGTAAAACAGTCGGTTTAGTTTAGAGGCTTCGTTCTAGTCTATATAAAATTCATTGGATTGAGAAGATGATTATTAATTAATTAGTATAATTTACTCAAAGGCATTATTGCTAACCCAGTGGAAGGGCCCATTTATGTTCAAGATTTGATTATTTTAATTAATAAATAAGAATTGACTCACCTTTGATGATATTATATGACCCTTTACGATGTTCTCTTAATGAAGGTCCAAAAATTTAATTAAAAGTCCAAACAAAGTTGATGGATAGCATTTCAGATTGCGTAATAGTCGCTAGGCTCGAGTAAATTAATTTATCAATTTAATTAATAAATCCATGACATTTATGGCCGGCCAGTTGTTAGGCCCAACCATATTGGATTTGTCAGTTAAGTCCATAAACTAATTATAACTCGCTTATCGTTGGCTTTATCCAGTCCTTTACAATATCCATTTTCCTTGAGTAAATTAAAAAATAAATTAAAAAAAGAAGATAAAGAAAACGGGTCGTCAGTCTCGTCGAAGATTATTCTAGTCCGCATAATAGCCAACATAGCTTGAGCTATCTGAGTCGTTGGGCCAAGTTATGGATTCTCCTTAAAACGGTTGGCCTGTGGATCAGGCCCATCCGAACTGAGAAACACCGACTTGTATCTTTCAACTTATGATCCACTCGCTATGTCTGACTTTATTCGGACATTTATAATGTTCTGTTATTAGGTCCATATAGAGTTAGGTTATGCATTCCCAAAAAGTGGGTGAGTCCTTTGTGTCAGCATATAGGCGTCAAGTTTGTTAGGGTCTCATATAGGTCCCTTAGAGTATGCATGCATTGGGTAGTAAGTGTTAGAGTTAATCATCGAGTCTCTAAAAAATTTCCATACAGGCAAGATAAGAGACCGACTCCGGGCCCGCATTAGAGATCCGTGTACCGGCCGACTGGTTCCTAATCCGAATTACGATCCGTTTGTCACTCAAGATCACATCATGGCTAGCGAACGATTCCAAGAGATTCCTGTCCAGAGCATTGAAGCCAACATCTCAAAACAGCTGGAGGATCTTTTCACTAAAATGCAAGGCTTAGTCTTTGCAAATTCCTTCGAACAGGAGCAAAAGATCCAGAAGAGGCTCTATGAGCAACAACATGTGATGGCATGCTACAAGCCATCAACAAGATCAATGAGAAGCTGGGCCTGAACACTAAGGGGGATGATGATGTCATAAAAGTCCATGGGTATGAATCTGAGCCCGAACTTGTCAAGATACCTGCAGAGGATAAGTCAGGGGGCTCAGGATCATTTAAAGGGAAGTTCAAAGGGGCGTCGGAGATTCCCAAAGTCACTGAAAACCCTGCTGTCAAGGTCTTGGAACAAAAACTTGAGAGTATTACCAAGATAATGAGCACTATGCCAGCCTTTGCTGACAAGTACACAGATGTGCCTTTGCCTATCCACCCTGTCATGAAAATCACTGACAAGATTGAGGTGCCTAACATTAAATTCAAGCCATCTGAGAATCCTACTCACCACATTGAGGAGTTCATGTGATTGGCACCTCTCAACAAGATTGATGTTGACTTGTACTCTACAGTCTTCCCATCCACTCTAGATGGAGAAGCCAAAGTATGGTACCGTGCTCTGTCACCTCAAGTCAAGGCTGATTGGAGCGAGCTGTTTAAGGCCTTTATCAATCACTACAGTCGCATCCAGAAAAAGCAGGCCACTGTAGATGACCTGACTACCATGAAGCAAAGAGAAGATGAATCTTTCCTGGACTATTTCGAAAGGTGGCACACCAAGCTGTCTCACATCAATGAGACCATACCTTTGCGCATGCAACTGACTACATTCAAGCAGGGACTCAAGAGTAGCCTGGCTCGACACTTGGGATACCATGTGATAAAAGACTTCGATTACTTGAAGGACCTTTGCGTCCAACTTGAAACCATGAACAATGAGAAGGCCGCTGCCCAAGGGTGGAGGAATTCCAGTCCTAATAGGAGGGCCACTGGTTCACCCAGCCACCCTTCTAAGAGCGCTGAGACTAATGTAATTGATCGAATCCACCAAATGCGACCATTACACCCCACTCGACACCACTTATGTCGATGCTTTGGCTCATCTCTTAAGGAAAAGCCTGATTGAGTTTCCTTTACCAAGACCAGAGCCAAAAATGAAGTACCTAAGCTGGGACGACAATGCATTCTGCAACTATCACAGGTGTAAGGGACATGACAATGAGAAGTGTTGGACCTTGAAGAATAAGATTGAGGGTATGATCCGGTCAGGGAAATTGCCTCTACCAAAAGCAGCATAGAAAGCCCACATGAGCACTCAATAAGGCAAGGCAATACTGCAAGAAGAAGACTTTAGGGTCCCAATTATGTCAGGCGTCCTATTTTCAGAGTCAATTAAGGATGGCATTGAGTTGGTCCTTGATATGCTTGTCTTTTGAATTCAATAAGATGCGTCTATTTGATTGTTTGAGAATCTCGTGCTTGCACTCTTAACTTGAGTTGAAAAGCTCCTTCACCCATTCATTAGCCTTAACATCCAAGTCTGACATATCTATCTATCTTCACCTTCATTTACCCTTCCATTCATCACGTTTGTCATCCTACGAATCCAGGGTTTAAAAGAAAGAAAAAAACAAAAAAATAAAGAGAAAAAAAAAGAAAAAAAAAGAGAGAAGCCAGTCTGTATTCATCAAGAAGGCTAGGCAAAAGGAGAAAAGACTAAAACCTCCAGTCTCTTGGAAATGGACATCTCTATGCTCTGAGACCTGCAACTTAAACAAAATGTGCGTAGGATAGGGGGCTACCAACTCACCACTCACATCACCATCTGTATCATCTGTTACTTTCCCATTCGCCATAACATTTGCCCTTGCTTATAACCTTCATCTACGTCCTAAATTCCCCTTCACCAAATCATCCCTCTTTGCATCATTCATCACAGTCACCGTTTGAAAACTCTTAGCCTTGACCAACCCGATCATTCTCCTCGTAACCACTCCCTATCTACCATAAAGCTAGAAGGTGTGTTGTGACTAATATCATCAGAAAGACGAACATGAGTCTATCCATCCCATGACGAAGAATGGCAAAAAAAAAAGAAAAAAAGGAAGGAAAGAGAGAGTTCCTAGTTGGTCCACCAACATGGGTCAGCATGAGTGGCACGACGCTCATGTCGCTTAAGCACTTTGTTTGTGTATGGAAAAACCTGTGCTAGGAGAGTAAACCCCTTTTTAGGCCGTCCAAATCTCGAAGCATGCCAATATAGGAACAAGAAAGTGCAAAAAAAAAAAAAGAAAAAAAAGAGAAAAGAAAGAGAGAAAAAAAAGAAGAGGGTGAGAAACCGGAGACGGAGCTAACAGTCATGCACATCGAAAAACCATTCATAAACCTTCCTTGCACCTTAGGCCTTCACATTGTCATCACACCTTTAAACCTTTGAGCCTTCATAAACCTCCCGGATTATTCTCAAGCTTTACGCTCCCAGCCTTCACATCGTCATTATACCTTTGCATCCATAACCATCCACAAAGCCTACCTCACCAAGCCCTTCTCGAGGCACCAATCCTTTGAAACTGTACCTTATGAACTATGATTAGCCTGA
Organism: Portulaca oleracea; assembly: GCA_029582165.1. Taxonomy (NCBI): domain Eukaryota; kingdom Viridiplantae; phylum Streptophyta; class Magnoliopsida; order Caryophyllales; family Portulacaceae; genus Portulaca; species Portulaca oleracea. The sequence continues at coordinate 9,452,507 of CM055893.1, forward strand.
TTCCACATCGGATACGTAGGAGAACCTCTTTGAGGCCCGGCCACTACAATTCAAGGAGCATCCTTTGTCACAAATTTTGGTCTTTGAGAGAAAAAAAAAATTACAGAGGCTAGCTCGGAACCCTGAGCTAGGAAAAAGGAGAGAGAGAGAACAAGAGAGGATAACTTAAAATCCCGAGCTAGGCAAAAGGAGAGTGAGAGAATAAGAGAGGCTAGCCTGAAAACCCGTGAGGGCGGGTTAGGCGAAAGGAGAGAGAGAGAACAAGAGAGGATAGCTTGAAATCTCGAGCTAGGCAATAGGAGAGTGAGAGAATAAGAGAGGCTAGCCTGAAAACCCGTCAGGGAAGGTTAGGCAAAAGGAGAGTAAACCCTGGATTTTGAAGTTCTTTCACATCTCTACCATTATAATTCTCCAACCTTCTTTCCATCAGACTTGGATCACCTTCACATAGCCAACCACCTCTCTCCCTATGACCCGAATCTATCTCGACCATTCTCTCACCTCTTCTCCTATGAGGTGACTTTACCCTTGCTAACCATCAAGCCTTAGCTAAAACATAGTCATCTGTCAATCATGACAGACCCAGATTTGACCATCGACCCACCATCATCTCACTTTTCACCAAGTGCCTCATGAACCTATCTGGCCATCATCATATTTACCCTTTCTTTTGCCAACCTTCTCATCCTCCCATACCACCAGAGCTTTTTTGACTCAGTCATTAGTGCAAGTACAAGGTTCGATATTTCGAGGCTCGTTCTCAACAGATCTGAGTGAGGCCCATCCGCCAAGGACATCAGCCACATCAATGGCTAATTGCAAACAACATCCGACTCAAGAGTTCATTTGAACTGGGGGCTCCCTTAACCATCACATAACCTGCAAAAGTGCTCTACCTGTCTCCACAATGAACCAAGGAAGCAAGGGGACAAGACAAGTCATCCAGGATAACGCCTTCATCATCAGGCCTCGTCATAAGCCTCGCCTATCCTGCCCTGTCCTAAAATTGTATGTCGAGTTGCTATGACACTTAGGGAATTATCGTTCTAGTCTTGGTATTGGGGGTTGTCTACATATTGAGTCACATGCATTGTAAAATACCATGCATGTACATAGTCTCTTAGTCATTACATTGCATCAGGAGGTCATGCATAAAGTCAACAATCATGCATAAGTGCATCATCCATAAGAGTCTAGAGTTTAGAAGACTAAGTGCATGCATACTCATCGAGAAAAGAAGGACAATTAAACAATGTCATCTTGCACATAGGCTCAGACTCGACTACTAATCATCAAGAGCAAGATTAGAGAAATCTCTAACCACACTCTAGATGACTTCTATTTATCATCTGAAGCTCATCCTCATGACGATCTTCCAGTCTTCCATGGACGCCACTGACACAATCGTCCGCATCGGGAAAATCTGATCTGCCTCGGGAAAAGCCATTGGGCATCTTCAACATCGGGAAAATTTGATCCGCCTCGGGAAAATCCGTTGGGCACCATCTTCAACATCAGGAAAATCTAATCCGCCTCGGGAAAAGCCATTGGGCATCTTCAACCTCGCAAAAAGTCGTTGGGCATCTTCAACCTCGGGAAAATCCATTGGGCACCATCAACATCGGGAAAAATCTGATCCGCCTCGGGAAAATTCATTGGGCATCATCAACATCGGGAAAATCCGATCTGCCTTGGGAAAAGCAGTTGGGCATCTTCAACCTCAAGAAAATCTGTCAGGCACCACCATCAACATCGGAAAAATCCGATCTGCCTCGAGAAAATCCGTTGGGCATCATCAACATCGGGAAAATCAAATCCGCCTCGAGAAAATCCATTGGGCACCATCAACATCGGGAAAACCCGATGGGCATCATCGACACCGGGAAAGACTGGGACATCGACATAAACAAAGGAGAAAGGGAGATCAGATGCGATCAATCTGCCGGACAAGGAACCGTCACCAACATCGGGAAAATCCGATCCGCCTTGGGAAAATCCATTGGGCATCGTCGACACTTCAGATCAATTGCGATCAATCTGCCAGACAGGTAAATCTCTATATCTCTAGTGATTGTTCAAAATTATCTGACATTCTACTTTGGTTTCTGTGCAGGGAGCCATCACCGACAGCATCCATCTTCCGGTTGCCACATAAAAGAGCACTGACAGCATTCATCTTCCGGTGGCCACATAAAAGAGCACCGACATCATCCCTCTTCAGGTTGTCACATAAAAGAGCACTAACATCACCGACATCTTCAGTCGTCCGACGGTTGTCACCTAAAGGCCTCTGACGACATCATCAACATCTTCAGTCGTCCAACGGTTAGCACCTAAAGGCCTCCGACGACAGCACCGACGATATCACCGACATCTTCAGTCGTCCAGCGGTTGCCACCTTAAGGCCTCCCACGACATCATCAGCATCTTCATTCGTCCAGCGGTTGCCACCTAAGGACCTCCAACGACATCACCGACATCTTCAGTTGTGCAGCGGTTGCCACCTAAAAGCCTCCGACGACATCACCGACATCTTCAGTTGTCCAACGGTTTCCACCTAAAGGCCTCTGATGATATCATCAGCATTTTCAGTCATCCAACGATTGCCACCTAAAGGCCTCCGAAGATATCATCAGCATCTTCAGTCGTCCAACGGTTGCCACCTAAAGGTCTCCGACGATATCATCAGCATCTTTAGTCGTCCAATGGTTGCCATCTAAAGGCCTCAGGCGATGGGGTGTTGGGTTTTAGGTTATCTATTTCCTAAACAGATAAATATTAATTGGCGGAATATTCATAACGATTATAAAACAATTAATCACGCAGGAAAACACAATCGCAGAGGATTTAGTAATTATACCTTTAATGCTATTCCGGCTGATGCAGATGTTGACCTTTGAGATTCCAATGAGAAATCCTCTACTGAAAAGTCCACGCAGCACTCCGGGAACTCGACTGCTAGATCGACTCGATCGACATATCTCAATCTAAAGATGTATGTGTTTCGGTATAGGTTGTTATTTCAGTAAACTAGGATTGCAAACTGAGAGAGAGAGAGAGAGGAACTCAAAAAATTACCCTGGTATCTCTCTAAAAGTCTTAAAACAGTTCCCTCGAAAATCTCTTAGAGAGACTCCTATTTATAGGGTTTGAATGACTTGGGGAAAGGGTTACTAAAACCCTATTGGCCGACTTACTTGACAGCACATTCCGAGGCCCAACACGGTCCGTTTTGAGGCAACACAATCCGTGTTGGCCTTCGGAATGTCCTTTAAGTCGGCCCATTGTCACCACGGTCCTATTGTGAATGTCCCGACAATGTTCGATATACACGGAGATTAAACCAAAGTAATATAGTAATTATATGTCTTGCTAGAGACCTCTATAATTAGTAATTAAATATGTTTAATTACCACTATATTATTTGGTCCTACTGGGTCACACAAGTCAGTGTCCTGGAACAATATATGTAACCTAAATAATATTGTATTATGATTAGAAAAGTTGGAAACTGATTTCTGTGAGAAATCAGTCCAACACGGACCGAATTGGGTTCAACCCGCACCGTGTTGACCCAACACGGTCCGTGTTGAGAAACCATGGTCCGTGGTGTCCATGGGCCGAGTTAATGGACCTTCTGGAGTCTAACACGGATCGTGTTGATTCAACACTGACCGTGTTGGGCTTGAGAAGCGCGTCGTTGCGTCAAGTCGACCCTTTAGGGTTTTGAACCCTTTCCCCGACAATTAATCTGTATCTGTTTAGGAAATAGAGAACCTAAAACCTAACAGTGGTATCAGAGCCACCAATTGCATTCTAAAGTTTTGTACATAAGTAATTTTGTCAATAGTTGAATTATATTATGAATATGCTAGAGTAGATTTATGCCTAAAATTTTGAATCTTTTTGAAAGTTTTAATCCTTAATGTTCATGATAGTAAATCTGGAATTTTATTGTAAAATTTCATGCTTTGTTATTATTTATTTCTTATTGCCTTTAATTAATCAATTTTATGTTTGTTTAATCGTTAAATATAGCATAAACTTGATTTAATTTTGAATGTTTTAGGAACAATCTTGTTTAATACTCCCTCCATTCCTCAATATCTGTCACTTTGATCAAATTTCCATTTTCCACAATATCTGTCACCTCACAATTCCAATGCAACATCAATGACAATTTTTTCAAATTTACCTTATACTTTTATAATTCCCAATACAATTATATAACTAAAATAGAAACTTAACTCTTACTTTTACCATTTCCAATACAATTATCATTTTCAATACTATTTTCTTAAAATCTTCCTAAAACTTCAAAGTGACAATTATTAAGGAATGAAGGGAGTATTGTTAAATAGTAGGCAATACATGAAATAGGTCTAAATTCGCATAATAGGGTTTTGTAGAATTATTTTCTGATTTAGTTTAATTGCAGTTTTAATGAAAAATCAAAATAAAATATTAAACGAATTTGAAAATTTCTGAAATTTGTTCTGGAGGTGTCTGGAAGTGTTCTGAACTTTCCATAATTTATGTAGATTTTTCCAAGTTAAAATGGATTTTTAATTGAGTTTTCAGATCTGAAGAGAAATAAAATTCGTTTAATTCTCTGAATTTTATAAATTTGTAGAAATTTGTAAAACTTCTGAAATTTTTACAGTATGTTACTGGGTAACCATACTTTTAGGGAAAAATTTATCTGTTAATTTATCCGATTAAATTATATTTTTTAATTTAGATTTTCAGATCTGAGAGAAATAAATTTGTTGCTTCTCTGAATTTTGTAAATTTATTGAAATTCGCAAATTTTATGAAAATTTTACAGTAGGTTACTGGGTAACTATTATGGATAAAATTTCATGAATTTTCGAAATCGTTAACTAATTTTCCTTTAATTTTCAGATTAACAGAAAAGTATAATTGTTTAATTTTCTGATTTTTATTCTAATTTTAGAAATTTGATAAAAATCTGAAATTTTTACAGTAGCATATTGGATTAACCTAATGTATGGGAAAATTATAAAATTCGATTTTTAAACTTATCGGACTGTTATTATTTATTTCCTCTTAAACGGAGAATTAAAAAGTTTAATTTCCTAAAATTTTACAATCTTTTGAAAATTGTTAAAATTCCGGAAAATGTTCATATTGGGTTATTAGATAACCAAAAAATTACTTAGGGGTACCCTAACTTTTGGTGAAATGTTTTTTTGGTACCCCAACTTTTAAAAACTAATTTTGGGGTACCCTAACTTTTAGAATTAGAAATAATTAGGTGAATTTTCGGCCAATTATTTGAATTCAACAGTGAGTTTTAGGCGGGAAATTGATTAAGTGTTTTTGTGGGTGAAAACGCCCTTTGTTTTCGTGGACGAAAATGATTTGAATCTTCTAATCCTAAAAGTTAGGGTACCCCAAAATTAGTTTTGGAATGTTAGGGTACCAAAAAATTGTTTCTTCAAAAGTTAAGGTACCTCTAAGTAATTTTTTGTTAGATAACACTATAAAATGAAATTACTACTAAATCAGTTAATGGGCATAAAATATATTAGTTTGTAAAGTTTAGGAAACTTACAATATCTTTAAAAGATATTGTAAAACCCTGAAAATTTGGAATGTGTTTACCGTTACGTCGTTAATGTATTACTTTATATACTGCGTATTCTCTGAAATTTATCAGTCAACACTTGAGCTCGTAGGACCGCGTAGTAGCTAACGAAGGGTAGAATAGTAATTTTATGCATGGGAAGGTCGCACGGGAGTGTGGGTATTTTAGTAATTTTATGTGTATGACGTTAAGTGCTATTACTATTATTATACACGTGGGTATTTATTTTAATTAATTATCTGTTATTTTAGAGTTTTTGGAAAACCTAATAGTATAAATAATTAAGTACTCTTAGTTATATTAATTTTTCTATTTTTCTGAATTTTTTTCTTGTAATTAATTATGGGTATAAATACCCCTATTATATTAAACACTAGTCTCTATTACCCTCAATACTCCCTTCGGTCGTTCTATCTTTCACGCGTAGTGAAGTCCCGAGCCCGTCGACGCTTATTCTCACTCTCAAACCCCTCCACCCCTCTCTTCTCCCTCTCCTCCACCTCTGTCCGCCACCACTTAGCCCCGCCTGTCACTGCTAGACGCTTGAGTGCACCACCCTCGACAACCGCCATCCACCACCAAGGTCGTCGGAGCCACCACCGCTGCTGGAGAAACCACCAAAGTGGGCTTACCGTGGATGTGCTGTTGTGTTGCTGCTGTTCGACGAGCCTCCCAGCCTCTCCTCGACATCCCTGACCACCGGCACCACCACTAGGGGACCGCTTGCAATCTCTCCAACAACCGCCATCCGCCACCAAGGTCATCGGAGCCACCGACGCAGCTGTCGGAGCATTCGAAGTGGGGTTGTCGAGCTACTGTTATTGTCTGTTGTTGCTATTGTTGTGGTGTGTTGCCGTTGCTTGTTCGACCGTTGCCTCCTTCTATCACCGCCATCCCGGAGTCGCCATCACCGCCAGTCAGCCGCCCCGACCCCCTCCTTCTCTTGTTTTTGGGCCCGAGCTAATTCGCGTCGTTAGTGAGCTCAAGTGTGTTCGTTTTTTTGCTGTGAAGTGAAGTTAACCAGGTAATGTCTATGCTCTAATCCCCACTGGGATGCAGTTTAAATGTGTTTTAATGATTTCTAATCTATTTTGAGAATTACATTCTGAAAGGGGACTTTATGTGGAAAATGTGGCCATCTATTTTTGATATTTGATTGTAATTGTTGATTTATGAGTTGAGAAATCGTGATGGTCTTTTTATGAGTAGCTTTGTACTGGTTTTAATAACTGGGGTTGGGTTTGACTTGAGAGCTATGAGCTGAGTTTTGCATAAGACACTAATAATTCAAAGTGAAACATTAAGCGGGTTCATTGTTTTGATGCCTTTGGTAGGCTAATGTTTTTGCGGGCGATAACCCGGAGACCAGGATTTGGTATCCTGTATGGGTTATGTGTCAGGAGATCAAGGTTTCATCCCTGATATAGGATAGATGATTTTTTTATGCCTTTGGTAGGTGATTGTTTTGATGCCTTTGGTAGGCGATTGTTTTGATGCCTTTGGTAGGCTAATGTTTTTGCGGGCAATAACTCGGAGACCAGGATTTGGTATCCTGTATGGATTATGTGTCAGGAGATTAGGGTTTCATCCCTGATATAGGATAGATGATTTTTTGATGCCTTTGGTAGGTGGTTGTTTTGATGCCTGTGATAGGCGAGTGTTACTATAAGGGATTTGATATCCCGCCCGCATAATAAAATATGGACTGGTTGGGTTGATGAAAAACAGTTAAGGGTTAAATGTTTGTGAAATGGTTTGACTTGTTCCCTCTCCCTTAAATGAATTGAATTGAAATGATTTTGAATTGTTTTTAACGGTAGGGGTAGACATTATTGAGTTTTCCCCCTCATTTTTGTAATGTTTTGTTTTTAGGTGAAGATCTATATGCTGGGAACGGGAATTAGAAGTGAGGACGGCGTGTTTAGAAGTTGTCTTTAATGTTGCGTTTCTTTTCTGAAAGACTTGAAGTTAGTCATGTTGAGTTTGTTAGTTGGTTTACCGTTGTCAGTCAGTTGTAGTTTTCCTTCTCGCCTTGTATTCCTTCGGGGATACGGCAGTGACGCCCAATAAGAGTTTGAGTCTTCCGCTGAAATTTTCCGTTAACGTTAGTTTGACTTTGACTTTTTTCATAATTGAATTTTCAAGGCGTTACAGATATAGTATCTTTTAGACTTCTTGATTTTAGGAAAGTCAAGTATTTTGTATGTATAGGTATAAAATCCTAAATCTGTTTAGGTAAATGAGATAAAATTTGAAATTTTGTTTATTTTATTAATCATGCAAACTTTTAGGAAACCTTATTTAGTATTTGTTTCCTTATATGTGTTGTGTTGTAATTATATATGCCTTTATAATTTGTTATTTAAGCATGTGTTATATTTGATATAATTATTGCAATATTACATGTTTGCATGTGCTTCTAGTATGACCATAGATAGTCGGTTTTACCGGTTTGCGTACCGGGTTGGGTGAAATACGGCCTGCGTGCCGTCGTTGAATTAATTTTAAATTTAACTTTTCAGTTAAGTTTATTTTAATTCATGTAAGGCCTCAATTGTGAGGTCCACTTTGTAAATTTGTTGTAATTGGAGACATCAAGTTGAGTGGGAGCCCAATAGCAATGGAGGTGGTGATTCGAGTGGGAGTCCATCCAAGGAAGTTGCAAAACCCAAGAAGATTTTCTTGAAGACTGTCAAGGCTTAGTTAAATTAGTTGATTAAGTCTAGGTGGCCATACTAGGGGTTTTATTTATGCTTTAAATTTGTTATAGCATGTTGTTTTATAATTCCTTTTATACTTTTCGAAAGAGTTCATCTAGAATTGCATGCTTAGAATAATAAAACCTACTCTCAAAAATGAATTATTGCTCAACCTATCGAAACACCACTTAGATGGATAAATAAAGAAAGCCAAAGCGAATTATTTGTCCATCATTAATAAGTAGGGTGAGAGCTAGGTCAATTCAATTTGGCTATCAAAATAGTTTTGGGCCAAGAGCAGAGGAAGAGAAATATTGTATTCGATACAAATTTTTTGCCAAGAATCATTTTGAATGATCGATCATAAGATGATCCACCAAAGATAATATGGGATCGAGTTTTGTTGGGCCAAAGTCCATTTGAGCCCATGTGTCTTGTGGGTCTTGGTAAATTAAAACACTAAATGATAGTTGATAAAGTATTTTGATTTGAAATTAAAATTAGTTTAATTTCTTTTGATGAATAATAACTAAAATGAACCTTTTTTGTCTCGTAGAATTATTTATGTCTTTTCACTCAAACATCCACCACTAATAAATTATTGTTTTCTCCTTGAGAAAGAGAAAAACAATTACACCAATTCCTTAATTGGCATCGCTATCACAAGATTGTCTTGGGCGAATTAAAAGAAACATGTCTTTGATATAACATTGAGCTAGGCATCAATATTAAGAGGTCAATCAAGCCAAATGAATACATGTAATGTCATAGTATTCATACAACTTTAACTTCAAAATGTTTGAAGAAGAGAGGAAGGATTTCAATATTACCAACTCAAAACCAAGTTCATCGAACTAGTTAGAGTTGATAAATATGAAACCAATAACCAGATAGTCTCGGTTAAGCTAGATAAAGGCTAATTGATGACACTCATGATCTGAAATAATTTGACTATTTTAAAACATGAGAAACCTCAGATCCCCTTTGGACAAAAGATTGGCGACCAAAGATAGTCTTTTAGTGAAAGGGAAAATAAGATTTAAGAAATCTATCAAAGACAAGAAGTCAAAGGAAAGGTAAGGACAAACAGTTGCACATACCCAACCAATGATAGCAACCAGTTAACAACCAGATCATGTATGACACTGGGAGCGTGAATAACTATAAGGAAGACTTGATATATGATTTCAATTTCTAAGCAAGTGCGTATATGATACACACTACCCTTATTAAACCCATTTTGAGTATAAGATATCGGCTGTGAAACTCGCATTTATGCAAATGTGCAGGATCTACAGCAAAGTAGATGTGCTTTGAAGGATGAGAGTCAACCTACAAAAGGGAACATGCAATTAGTTGTAGCTTCTCATGAAGAGTTGGTTGTTTATCCATTTCCTCAAGACTTATAACAGAAATTTATAGGTGATTCTATGTTCTCATTATAAATAGAAATTTGATTTCAGACTCTCAGTTAGAGAGAGGATCTCGGATAAACATACACAACACATCGTAACCAAAAGGCTTAAAAGGAATAACTCATTTTCAAACATAAATCTTGTAACTATCTATTAAGTCATGCAAATCAGAGCGCATTCAGAAGCATCACATTGATAGACTTTTGAATGATAAGACTTTGAAACATGTGATGTGTGCAAAGCATGACTGTACCTTTTACAAGAAAGGGTGAACGTGCCAACAAACACTCATGCATATGGATGTAGGTAGTCCAATTGAGCACAAGTACAAGGGATGAATTACTTCAAATCTTCAAAGATGAATAAAATAACACATGGTGATTCATGTCTATGAGATTTATCTGAAGATGGAATGTAAAAATAGTTTGAAGATTTCCAAAATGAAGTAGTATTGGCGAAACAATGAGAGCACCTAGATTCGATCGAAAGGATGCTAATGGTTGAGCCAAGAGTTTGAACAAATGACTCAAATGAAACATAATTCTGGCACTATAAGCTTTAGTCATATTAATCAGAAATGCATTCAGAAAACTGCATAGTGCAAGATTTTGGAAAACATAAACTTTGAAAAGTTCAATGTTTGTAAAGCATGTTTGATGGTTAACAAGCTAATGACTTATTAGAATGCAAACATATTGATGTATGTGGGCCTATGAGCACTAGTGATAGAAGAAGGTTTGTTGTACTTTTCATCACTTTCAGTGACGATTTTAAGTATATATGGGTATATCTATGTAATACGCCACAAGTCCAAATCCTTTGAAATGTTCAAAGATTTTCAGAGTGAAGTACAAAACCAACTTGGCAAGAAAACCAAAACCCTTCAATAAGGTTGAGTAGATGAGTATTTGAGCCATGATTTCGCTGACCATTCCAGAGAATGTGGAATTGTTTCATAACTCTCTCCTCTAGGAATACGACATCTCAATGACGTATCTAAAAGAGAAATCACACCTTATTAGATATGGTGCGATCAATGATGGTTGAGTCAACATTGCCGATTACCTTTAGGGATACACGTAGTTGACCATAGCTTTAATTACTGAATAAAGATTATCTGAAGCACTAGAGAAGACACCATATATGATATGGGGAAGAGAGGTTCATGAACTGTCTTCTGAAAGAAAGAAGTATCACTTCTACAAACTGTTGTAGAGGAAAGTGTTTGTGTCTCAAAATGCTTTCTTCTTAGAGAATATGTTATTCTCTAAAAGAAAGAGTGGGAGAGTTTTTAAACTTACTGAAGTTCGAGAGACACAAAACACTATAATCATCACCTGAAACTCCACTACTTGATCCTAGTTCAGATTTTCCTATTGGTCGGGAAATTAAGAACAAGGTTGAGGCAGTTGAAGTTCCTCAAAATGTTGAGGAGGAGGTGTCATGAACATTACTCCAAGCAAGGTCAGATAAACAACTCCATCAACCATAGAGATATCGATCTTCTATGGATGAGCGTGAGATGTTACTTTTAGAGAGTAATGACTCTACCTACAACAAAGAAGCTTTAGCAAGTCAAGATTCCATAAGCTCTTAGATGGACTCCATATATACAACCAAGTTTAGAACTCGGTTGATTTGTCTGAAGGTATGAGCCATCAGGCATAAGAGGGTTTTAAGGCAAAACATGAGTTCATTAAGATAGACATCAAGACTGACTTCAAAATTAGATTTTGAAGAAAGGTGTGTACTTGACACAACTAAGTTGTCTTTTGTTGGAATACTTGTAAACTTCAAGAGACCATCTGTGGACTTAAGGAAGTTTCTAGGAGTTGAAATCATTGACCTTCTTGACCAGGATATCAAAAAGGTTTGACATACTGGGAAGTGCCAAAGATAATATTATGTTTACAAGAAGTTCAGTGGGAGCAGTGCGTTTTGATATTGTATGTGATTGACATACTGCCTACTGAGAAGAATATTCCAATGTTGCTTCTACTGAGGTTGATTTGGAAATAATTTTCAAAGTGAAGGATTGGTGGGGCCAAGAATTTTCTTGGAGACAAGATGTATAATGATAGATTAAAGATTTTGATTGTTTGAATCAAAGTTAACTAGGTGTTGAATAGTTCAACTCACTTCAAGAATGGATTAATTTCCATAAATCATGGCATATCCTTACGGAATTTGATTGTCTCAAAACAATCAGAAGTTCTAAGAAGGATGAGACATATAACTCATGCTTTAGGCGTGAGATTAATGTATGCCAGGAGATGTTCAAAGTCCAACATAACATATACATTGTATATGTATAAGCAAAACTAAGGATGTGTCCTAAGTCTAAAGTGGTTGATAAAAGCTAAGTGTGAAGAGTTGCATTGATGCTACACTCATGTAGAGAAATATGATTATCTGAAAGGTCAGAGAAAATTATACGATCTGTTTTGAGTGGTATTGAGGTGAACTGGAAGAAATTCCTAACATGACATGCGATTAGTTCTACAAATAAGACAAGTATGGCACGACTTTAGAAGTTGTGGCAGAAACTGTTAGGATTGCGAAGTTCGTTTTTAGAACTGGGTGATGTTTCTAGCATTGCGAGAGAAATAGAGCCTTGTTGATAGGAGTCATCACTCAAGCAAAGGAACTGAAGCTCACTATGAATCCAAACATGAATTCCGGAAATATCTTCCTATATGAATGGTCATTAGTAGGATGGTATATATGTGAGGTTCATTGCAAGTATTGTGTACTAAACCCTATTGTAGTTATAGCATGATAGTCATGCAAGGGCAATAGGTATTGAACACATTCTGAAATATTAACAAGTCAAGTTTACATGAATTGTTCATGAATTATGACCTTGTTGACTCATCATTAAGAATAAGATTCCAAATTTACATTAATTGTGGTTTAGAATTATGTAAATGTCCAAAAAGGTTAGCGAATTCAAAATGGGAAATTGGATGAGGTCCGATTTCTGAAACCCCATTAGTGAACTTGATAGCGCTAGTCTTGGTCGACAGTCGACCTAGTTCCTAATTGTATTATCACGTAGGAACAGTGATAATATCAACACAATTAGCATGTAGGAATGGAGGAGATGATCAAGTTTCGTGATCATGGTGATGTGATGACATCAGAAATCAATCACATGGGTATTGTTGAGAACAACTACCGAACTGACCTGTAGTAGGTGCTCTTTAAGTTGAGAATGTCATAAGAGCTCTCACTACTCAAAATTCCTAAATCCTGAGTTCAGTACATAGACTACATAGTCTGTTGTAACTTTGGAGCGCGTCAAATGCCTTTCGTAACAGTAGGCTATAAAGGCGGTGTCTGGGTTACAGTTGGATCATGTGAGAATGTGTGTCTGAACAAGATGGCATTGTCCTCCCTATTAGGGACAGTTGTCTCGTTGGCCACTCGGTGAGATTGGACTGCAAATGCTTGGCCGAGCTCAGTTGAATCAATCGTTGATCGTCTGTTTTTCAAAGTCTAACTCGGAGATCGAGGAATGTTCGGGTCTTATATGAGGATGACTTTAGCTTACCTTATCCGAACTTGAGACAGTAAGTGACAAGGGAATTCAAGGAATCGAACACTTGTGGGACAAGTGGGAGATTGTTCGGAATGTCCTGACAATGTTCGATATACACGGAGATTAAATCAAAGTAATATTGTAATTATATGTCTTGCTAGAGACCTCTATAATTAGTAATTAAATATGTTTAATTACAACTATATTATTTGGTCCTACTAGGTCACACAAGTCAGTGCCCTGGAACAATGTATGTAACCTAAATAATATTGTATTATGATTAGAAAAGTTGGAAATTGATTTCTGTGAGAAATCAGCCCAATACGGACCGAATTGGGTTCCATACGGTCCGTGTTGAGACACCACGGTCCGTGGTGTCCATGGGCCGAGTTAATGGACCTTCTGGAGTCCAACACGGACCGTGTTGATTCAACACGGACCGTGTTGGGCCTGAGAAGCGCGCCGTTGCGTCAAGTCGACCCTTTAGGGTTTTGAACCCTTTCCCTAGGTTTTCTAAACATTATATAAAGGGGTCTCTGTGAGAGATTATTACACGCCAACTGCTTGAGACTCTTAGAGAGATACCAGGGTGATTTCCTGAGTTCCTCTCTCTTTTAGTTTGCAGTTCTTGTTTCTTGAAACATTCTCTGTTTCCTGAAACATTCTCATATACCAAATACATACATCTTAGATTGAGATCTGTCTCGATCGAATTGATCTAGCAGTCGAGTTCCCGGAGTGCTGCGTGGACTTTCGGTAGAGGATTTCAGCATTGGAATCTCAAAGGTCAACCTCTTCATCAGCCGGATTAGCGATCAGATATAATTACTAAAGCCTCTGCAATTGTTGTGATTAATTGTTTTATAATCGTTATGAATATTCCGTCAATTAATCTATATCTGTTTAGGAAATAGATAACCTAAAACCTAACAGGTCCATGGCAGATCACCATGGTCCGTGTTGAGTCCAATTCGGTCCGTGTTGGATTGATTTCTCATAGAAATCAATTCCCAACATTCCTAAACATAATACAATATTACTTAGGTTACATACATTGTTTCAGGGCACTGACTTGTGTGACCCAATAGGAGCAAATAATATAGTTGTAATTAAACATATTTAATTACTGAATATAGAGGTCTCTAGCAAGACATATAATCACTATATTATATTGGTTTAAACTTCGTGTATATCGAACATTGTCGGGACATTCCCAACAATCTCCCACTTGTCCCTCAAATGTTTGATTCCTTGAATTCCCTTGTCATTTACTATCTCAAGCTCGGATAAGGTAAGCTAAAGTCATCCTTATGTAAGACCCGAACGTTCCTCGATCTCCGAGTTAGACTCTGAAAAGCAGATGATCAACTATTGATTCAACTGAGCTCAACCAAGCATTTTCAGTCCAATCTCACCGAGTGGCCAATGAGACAATTGTCCCTAATAGGGAGGACAATGTCATCTTATTTAGACACATATTCGCACATGATCCAACTGTAACCCAGACACCGCCTTTATAGCCTACTGTTACGAAAGGCGTTTGACGCGCTCCAAAGTTACAACAGACTATGTAGTCTATGTACTTGACTCAGGATTTAGGAATTTTGAGTAATGAGAGCTCTTATGACATTCCCAACTTAAAGAGCTCCCACTACAGGTTAGTTCGGTAGTTGTTCTCAACAATACCCATGTGATTGATTTCTGATGTCATCACATCACCATGATCACGAAACTTGATCATCTCCTCCATTCCTACATGCTAATTGTGTTGATATTATCACTGTTCCTACGTGATAATACAATTAGGAACTAAGTCGACTGTCGACCAAGACTAGCATTATCATTTACATAATTCTAAACCACAATTAATGTAAATTTGGAATCTTATTCTTAATGATCAGTCAACAAGGTCATAATTCATGAACAATTCATGTAAACTTGACTTGTTAATATTCCGGAATGTGTTCAATACCTATTGCCCATGCATGACTATCATGCTATAACTACAATAGGGTTTAGTACACAATACTTACAATGAACCTCGCACATATACCATCCTACTAATGACCATTCATATAGGAAGATATTTCCAGAATTCATGTTTGGAGTCATAGTGAGCTTCAGTTCCTTTGCTTGAGTGATGACTCCTATCAACAAGGCTCCATTACTGAAGAGTCCCGGGTTCCATTCTCGTCCCTCGTGACCTTTGCCAAACGAGTCGCCTCCACCACGGTGAGTCTCGCGGTGCGATTCCCGGTGAAATTCGGAAACACAAGGATCATCTCGGCCATCCATTGGACGGGCTCCGAGGCCTTCTAAGGAGCCTCGCTTGTTCCACTGACCCCCGGAGACCTCAGGATGGGGTTCGGGTTTTTGTCTCGGTTCAATAAGGTTCAATGGCTAGAAATGCGCGTACCTTCACTATTTTGATCATAACTCCTTCAATACAACTCCGATGGACTTGAAATTTTGGGAGCTTAAAGTAGTCACCGAGAGCTTTCTATTGATATCTTAAGAGCCTAAAATGGAGTTTGGATGAGGAAGTTATGTGAGTTTGAATTTGGCAGAAAAATTGCCCAGTTCGTCACGCCTGCTACACTCGGCGTCACGCCTGTGACGCCTCTCGGCAAACAGGTGAGTTTTGATCTGCACGTCGTCGCACCCGTGACGTCGCATGTCACGCCTGTGACACCAACTTACCCAGTTCGTCACACCTACTACCCTCGCCGTCACGCTCGTGATGCCTCTTGGCAAACAGGCGAGTTCTGGTCCGCACGTCATCGCGCCCGCGACACCAGCTTACCCAGGTCGTCACGCCCGTGACAACAACTGTCACCCCCGTGACAAAACTGTTTACGCATGTTCTTTTGTAACCAAAACGACTGTGTTTTGGGTTTTGACATTTTGTATAAATACTTGGCTAGCTCAATTTTCTGGGACATTAATTTTGGAGTTGAATGACATGCTAGAGTGCTCTTCAAGCCTCTCCCCAAAAATCTTGGTTACTTTATCCAATCTATCTTTGCTGGTGTTCAAGTCATTCCTTTAGTGATTAATGGTGGTTTTATCCTATTTAATCATGGTGGGGTGTTAGGCCAAGGTTGTTGACTCTCCTTGCCAAGGTCATATGCAAGCCCTAAGTTGTTCAAGTTCTTCTTCCTTTGATTCTCTTTCAAAAACTCAAGCATCCATCATCCCATCACGTATGGTAACGCTCCATTTGGTATTAGAGCTTTGGTTTTACATTTAGCTTGAGTTGTTCATAGTTCTTTCTAGTGTTGGGTTTTGTAAGTTGTATGCTATTATTGGTGTTCCCCAACCCCATTGCTACCCAAGTGTGTTGGGAATTATTGTATTGTGGATGTATTTGTTGGATTTGTAGCTATTTGGTGCATTGAAAAGAAGTTGAAAAATAGTGCACGCAAGGTGTTCGATGAAATGTCTGAGTGAAAAAAAAAACACAAAGAACCCTTAGCCAAACACTTGCCAACTACAAAAGAACCTTCAAACTCCACAAATTACCCCAAACACGAACCGTCCCTCACCCTTTTTCCTGGTATGGCCGACGGAGCTCGCTCCGAACGAGAGGAATCGAGCCACCGGGGTAGCCCTCAAATTCAAGCTATCGAGAGCCGACTCACCACCTATGACGAGCGCCTTTCCACCGTTGAGCGCGCTCTCAATGCCATCATGGCGCGGTTGGACAACCTCACTCAAGGGTGTCTAGGTCCACCCCGAGTTGAACGACAAGGACGTGCCCAAAGCCCTATCCGTCCTCCTCCTACATTCGAGTCAAGTGATGATGATAAAGGCTCCCCACGCCGCCATCCACGTGGGCCGGTGCATGATCGGCCCCCTCGTGACGACTTCCAGGACGTCAAAATCGACATTCCCGAATTCAATGGGTCTAGTGATCCTGACGAGTACCTTGAGTGGATCCAAATAATGGATAAGATCTTTGAGACCAAAGAGTACAACGACGAGAAGGCCTTTAAGGTCGCTAGCCTGAAACTCACCAAAGCCGCGTCGCTTTGGTTTGAGAATGTGAAAGCGCAAAGGGCTCGGGAAGGTCGAACGAGGATCACCACTTGGACACGGCTTAAACAGTTGATGAACTGCCGTTTCTTACCCGCCACCTACAAACAGGATGTTTTGAGGAAGGTCTATACCCTAACCCAGGGCAAACGATCAGTGAGCGACTACATTCAAGAGTTCGAGCAACTCCTCATCAAAAGCGACCTTCAAAAACCCGAGGAGCAAACCATAATGCGTTTCTTGAATGGATTGGACTCCTCGGTTGCCAAGAAAGTTGAGGTTCAACCATACTACTCCATGGACGACTTGTGCAGTTTGGCCCTTCGGGTTGAACGACAAAAGAAAGAAAAGGCTACTTCCAAACTGGCACCAAGAGCCTTCTTTCCACCTCCTAGCCGACCTCCTCCATATTCGGGTACCCCGAAACCCAATGAGACTCCCAAGTTTCCTTCGAAACCTCTCACGGATAAGGGAAAGGGACTTGTTGTGGCGTCTCCAACGGACCCCTCTCACCGGATGGAGGGTAGAAAATGCTTTAAATGCCACGGCTATGGTCACTACCAGGCGGATTGTCCGAACCGACGGACCTTGACTCTCAAGGAGGTTCAGGATATTGATGAGGAATTGCAAGCAGCCCGGGATGAGTCCGAAGTGATTGTTGAGGATGCGGTCACTAGTGAAGATGATGATGTCGCCCCCACACTCCACGTGTACGTTGACGCCCTTGTCTTGAGGTGGGTTTTACATACTCAGAAAGCTCCTCTTGACAAGGCCCTAAGGGAGATGATCTTTCAATCCCGGTGCTTCGTGGGCAGCTAGGTGTGCAACCTTATTATCGGTGGAGGGAGTTGCACCAACGTCGCTTCAACGTATATGGTAGAGAAGCTTGAATTGCCGCTATTACCTCACCCTCGACCTTATTCTCTCAAGTGGCTCAACGACCAAGATGGCATCAAGGTAACCAAACAAGTCCTGGTGAATTTTTCTTTTGGTACTAACTACGATGATTCTGTTATTTGTGATGTTGTTCCTATGAGTGCTTGCCACATATTGTTTGGACGTCCTTGGCAATTCGACAAGCAAACGGTACACAACGGATCAAAAAACACATACACTTTTACTCATAGGGGCAAGAGGGTTAAGCTACTCCCGTTAGCTTCACATGAAATTATCTCTCCAAAACCCGGGGTGGGAAGTGAGAAACCCAAACACATGAGCGAAACACGGGTTGAGCGAGCTCTAAGCAAGGGGAAGGCCGTTTTTGCCTTACTCCTCTTAGAAGCAAACAAAAGTGAGGTAGAGAAACCCTTGCACCCTCTTGTCGCCCCTCTCGTTGCCGAGTTCGGAGACGTCTTCCCCGATGATCTACCACAGGGTCTTCAACCTATTCGGGGAATCGAGCAACAGATCGACCTTATGCCCGGAGCAGCACTTCCCAACAAAGCGGCTTACCGATGCAACCCGCAAGAAACCAAGGAGCTACAAAGCCAAGTGGACGAACTCGTTTCTAGGGGCTTCGTGAAGGAAAGCATGAGCCCTTGTTCCGTCCCGGCACTCTTGGTTCCCAAGAAGGATGGCACCTACCGGATGTGTGTCGACAGGCAAGCCATCAATAACATCATCATCAAGTATCGGTACCCCACACCGAGGCTTGATGACATGCTCGACGAGTTGCACGGATCTTGTATCTTTTCCAAGATCGAGCTCCAGAGCGGTTACCATTGGATTCGCATGCGAGAAGGGGACGAGTGGAAGACGACGTTCAAGACCAAGGAAGGCTTGTACGAGTGGCTTGTCATGCCATTTGGTCTCTCTAACGCTCCTAGCACGTTCATGCGACTCATGAACGACGTCTTGGGGCCATTCATCGGCAAATTCGTGGTGGTTTATTTCGATGACATCCTCGTGTATTCCAAGAATGAAGCGGAGCACCTCTCGCATTTAGAATCTATTTTCCGGGTTCTACGCCGACAAAAGCTATTTGGCAAGATCGAGAAGTGCGAATTTTGCACTCCCCAAGTCACATTTCTTGGGTACATAGTCTCTGATCGAGGTATTTCCGTGGATCCTTCGAAAGTGGAAGCTATACGCTCCTGGCCTTCTCCCTCTACTATTACGGAGGTGAGAAGCTTCCACGGCCTTGCTTCATTCTACCGCCGGTTCATCAAAGGGTTTAGCACCCTCACCGCCCCTATTACCGAGTGTATGAAGAAGGGCACCTTTGAGTGGACCCGAGCGGCCCAAGGGGCCTTTGAGAAGCTTAAGGCTCGACTTTGTGAAGCTCCGGTGCTTGCTCTCCCGAACTTTTCACAAGTCTTCGAGGTGGATTGTGACGCGAGCAGAGTGGGCATTGGGGTCGTGCTCATGCAAAATCAACGCCCCATCGCTTACTTCAGCAAGAAGCTCAGTGGGTCACGGAAGAACTACTCTACCTACGACAAGGAGTTTTATGCCCTTGTTCGTGCCCTTGACCATTGGTCCCACTACTTGAGACCTAACCAATTCGTGCTTCATTCCGACCATGAGGCTCTCAAGTACCTCCACGGCGAACACAAGCTCAACACGTGTCATGCAAAGTGGGTGGAGCGTCTTCAAATTTTTAACTTCGTGGCTAAACACAAGAAGGGGAGAGTCAATGTGGTTGCCGATGCACTTTCTAGGAGGCATTCCCTTCTTTCGGTAGTTGAAGCTAGGGTTCTTGGATTCCAACACATGCGAGAGTTTTACAAGGAAGATGAGGACTTCAAAGCATACCTCGATGGTGGCAGTGGTTCCTATCTACTCCAAGACGGGTTCCTTTTCAAGGGGAACAAATTGTGTGTGCCCAAGTGTCCGTTGAGGAAGCTATTGGTGCGAGAGGTTCACGGAGGTGGTCTTGCCGGTCATTTCGGCATCAACAAGACCCTTGACATGTTAAAGGAGCATTTTTATTGGCCAAGGATGGGAGGTGACGTGCACGATGTGATCTCTAAGTGTATTACGTGCCATCATGCCAAAAGTCAGTTCTACCAAGGACTTTATACTCCTCTCCCCATCCCAAATGGCCCGTGGGAAGATTTGAGCATGGAATTTATCGTGGCTCTTCCCCGTACCGTGCGTGGCAAGGATTCAATTCTTGTCGTTGTGGACCGTTTCTCCAAGATGGCGCACTTCGTCGCTTGTGAGAAAACCGATGACGCCACCCACATTGCTAATCTCTTCTTCTGGGAGATAGTGAGGTTGCACGATGTTCCAAGGACCATTGTTTCGGATCGTAATACGAAATTCATAAGGCATTTTTGGAGGTCCCTATGGAAGCTCCTTGGAACGAAGCTCCTTTTTAGCACATCGCATCACCCTCAAACAGATGGTCAAACTGAGGTGACCAACAAGACCCTCACTACCTTGCTTCGGGGTCTTGTGAGCAAGAGTTTACGGGATTGGGATGCCAAGCTATGTCATGCCGAGTTCGCTTACAACCGGGCCCCTTCCTTCACTACAGGGTGATCACCTTTCGAAACTTGCTACGGGGTGAACCCTATCACTCCCATCGATCTCCTTCCTCTTCCTTTGGAGGCAAGGGCGAGTTTTGAGGCAAGTGAGAAGGCCGCTGAGATTCAAAAGCTACATCGACAGATCCAGGAGAAGATCGAGAGAACTAATGAGCTCTACAAGTCTTGAGCCAACGAGTATCACCGAAACATCACCTTCAAACCCGGAAACTTGGTTTGGCTCCATTTGAGGAAGGAACGGTTTCCTTCGAGGAGGAAAAACAAACTCATGCCGAGGAGTGAAGGACCGTTCAAAGTGTTGGAGAAGGTCAATGATAATGCTTACAAGCTCGATCTTTCAGGAGATATGGGGATCTCCTCCACATTCAACATTGGCAATCTATCACCCTACATTCAGGATGACGAACTTGATGCGGAATTGAGGACAAATCCTCTTCAAGAAGGGGAGGATGAAGAGTCCCGGGTTCCATTCTCGTCCCTCGTGACCTTTGCCAAACGAGCCGCCTCCACCACGGAGAGTCTCGAGGTGTAATTCCCGGTGAAATCTGGAAACACAAGGGTCGTCTCGGCCATCCATTGGATAGGCTCCGAGGCCTTCTAAGGAGCCTCGCTTGTTCCATCGACCCCCGGAGACCTCAGGACGGGGTTCGGGTTTTTGTCTCGGTTCAATAAGGTTCAATGGCTAGAAATGTGCGTACCTTCACTATTTTGATCATAACTCCTTCAATACAACTTCGATGGACTTGAAATTATGGGAACTTAAAGTAGTCACCGACAGCTTTCCATCGATATCTTATAGGCCTAAAATGGAGCTCGGATGAGGAAGTTATGCGAGTTTGAATTTGGCAGAAAAATTGCCCAGTTCGTCACGCCCGCTACCCTCGCCGTCACGCCGTGACGCCTCTCGGCAAACAGGTGAGTTTTGATCCGCATGTCGTCGCGCGCGTGACGTCACATGTCATGCCCGCGACACCATTTTACCCAGTTCGTCATGCCCACTACCCTTGCCGTCACGCCCGTGACGCCTCTGGGCAAACAGACGAGTTCTCGTCCACACGTCGTCGTGCCCGCGACGTCACATGTCACGCCCGCAACACCATCTTACCCAGGTCGTCACGCCCGTAACAACAACTATCACCCCCATGACAAAATTGTTTACGCGTGTTCTAACGACTGTGTTTTGGGTTTTGACATTTTGTATAAATACTTGGCTAGCTCAATTTTCTGGGACATTAATTTTGGAGTTGAATGACATGCTAGAGTGCTCTTCAAGCCTCTCCCCAAAAATCTTGGTTACTTTATTCAATCTATCTTTGGTGGTGTTCAAGTCTTTCCTTTAGTGATTAATGCTGGTTTTATCCTATTTAATCATGGTGGGGTGTTAGGCCAAGGTTGTGGACTCTCCTTGCTAAGATCATATGCAAGCCCCAAGTTATTCAAGTTCTTCCTTTGATTCTCTTTCTAAAACTCAAGCATCCATCATCCCATCACATACGGTAACGCTCCAATTTCTCTCGCAAGGCTGGAAACATCACCCAGTTCTAAAACAAACTTCATAATCCTAACAGTTTCTGCCACAACTTCTAAAGTTGTGTCATGCTTGTCTTATTTGTAGAATTAAACGCATGTCATGTTAGAAACTTCTTCCAACTCACCTCAATACCACTCAAACAAATCGTATAATATTCTTTGACCTTTCAGATAATCATATTTCTCTGTCATAAGTGTAGCATCAATGCAACTCTTCACACTTAGCTTTTATCAACCACTTTAGACTTAGGACACATCCTTAGTTTTTCTTATACATATACAATGTATACGTTATGTTGGGATTTAAACATTTTCGTGGCATACATTAATCTCACGCCTGAAGCGTGAGCTATATGTCTCATCCCTTTTAGATCCTCTTATTGTTTTGAGACAATCAGTTTCCCTAAGGGTATGCTATGATTTATGGAAATTAATCAATTCTCGAAGTGGGATGAACTTATTCAACACCTAGTCAACTTTGATCCAAACAATCAAAATCTTTAATATATCATTATAGATCTTGTATCCAAGAAAATTCTTAGCCCCACCAATCCTTCACTTTGAAAATTATTCCCAAGTCAACCTCAGTAGACACAACATGGGAATCTTCTTCTCAGTAGGCAGTATGTCAATCATATACAATATCAGAAAACGTATTGCTCCCACTGAACTTCTTGTAAAGACAATATTATCTTTGGCACTTCTCAGTATATCAAACGTTTTGATATCCTGGTCAAGAAGGTCACTGATCCCAACTCCTAGAAGCTTTCTTAAGATCACAGATGGTCTCTTGAAGTTTACAAGTATTCCAACAAAAGACCATTCAGTTGTGTCAAGTACAAACCTTTCTTCCAAATCTAATTTTGAAGTCAGTCTTGATGTCTATCATGATGAACCCATGTTTTGCCTTAAAACATTCCTATGCCTGATGGCTCACACCTTCAGACAAATCAACCGAGTTCTAAATTTGGTTGCATACATGGAGTCCATTTTAGACCTTATGGAATCTTGATTTGCTAAAGCTTCTTTGTTGTGTCTCTTGAACTTCGGTAAGTTCAAAAACTCCCTCACTCTTTCTTTTAGAGAATAACATATTCTCTAAGATGAAAGCATTTTGAGACACAAACACTTACCTCTACAACACTTTGTAGAAGTGATACCCCTTTCTTTAAGAAAATGGTTCAGGAATCTCTCTTCTCCATATCATATATGGTGTCTTCTCTAGTGCTTTAGATCATCTTTGTTAAGTAATTAGAACTATGGTTAACTGCGTGTATCCCCAAAAAAGATAACCGGCAATGTTGACTCAACCATCATTGATCGCACCATATCTAATAAGGTGTGATTCCTCCTTTTAGATACGTCATTGAGTTGTCGTATTCCTAGAGGAGAGAGTTATGAAACAATTCCACATTCTCTAGAATGGTCAGTGAAATCTTGGCTCAAATACTCACCTCCTCAACCTAATTGAACGGTTTTGATTTTCTTGCCAAGTTGCTTTTGTACTTCACTTTAAAAATCTTTGAACATTTCAAAGGATTTGGATTTGTGGCGCATTAAGTAGATATACCCATATCTACTAAAAATAATCACGAAAGTGATGAAAGAGTACAACAAACCTGCTTCTAGCACTAGTGCTCATAGGCCCACATACATCAATATGTTTGCATCCTAATAAGTCATTATCTTGTTCAACAATTCTAATAAGAGGTGATTTTAGTCATCTTACCCATCATGCATGCTTTACAAACATTGAACTTTTCAAAGTTTATGTTTTCCAAAATCCTGCACTATGCAGTTTTCTGAATGCATTTTTGATTAATATGATTTAAGCTTATAGTACCAGAATTATGTTTCATTTGAGTCATTTGTTCAAACTCTTGGCTCAACCATTAGCATCCTTTTGATCGTATCTAGGTGCTCTCAATGTTTCGCCAAGAATACTTCATTTTGGAAATCTTCAAACTATTTTAACATTCCAGCTTCAGATGAATCTCATAGACATGAATCACCATGTATTATTTTGTTCATCTTTGAAGATTTGAAGTAATTCATCCCTTGTACTTGTGCACAATTGGACTACATACATCCATATGTATGAGTGTTTGTTGGCACCTTCACCCTTTCTTGTAAAAGGTATAGTCATGCTTTGCGGACATCACATGTTTCAAAGTCTTATTATTCAAAAGTCTATCACTATGACGCTTCCGAATGCGCTCTGATTTGCATGACTTAATAGATAGTTACAAGATTTATGTTTGAAAATGAGTTATTCCTTTTAAACCTTTTGGTTTCGATGTGTTGTGTGTGTTTATCCGATATCCTCTCTCTCTAATTGAGAGCATGAAATCAAATTTCTACTTATAATGAAAACATAGAATCACCTATAAATTTCTCTTATAATTCTTGAGGAAATTAATAAATAACCAACTCTTCATGAGGAACTACAACTAATTGCATGTTCCTATTTGTAGGGTGAGTCTCGTCCTACAAAACACATCTACTTTGCTGTAGATCCTACACATTTGCATAAATGTGAGTTTCACAGCCGGTATCTTATACTCAAAGTGGGTTTAATAAGGGTAGTGTGTATCATATACGTATTTGCCTAGAAATGAAATCATATCTCAATTCTTCCTTATAGTTATTCACGCTCCCAGTGTCATACATGATCTGGTTGTTAACCGGTTGCTGTCATTGGTTGGATATGTACAATCGTTGTCCTTACCTTTCCTTTGACTTCTTGTCTTTGGGCTAAAGGGGGATCTGAAGTTTCTCATGTTTTAGAATAGTCAAATTATTTCAGAACATGAGCGCCATCAATTGGCCCTTATCTAGCTTAACCGAGACTATCTGGTTATTGGTTTCATATTTATCAACTCTAACTAATTCGATGAACTTGGTTTTGAGTTGGCAATATTGAAGTCCTTCCTCTAATCTTCAAACATTTTGAAGTTAAAGTCGCATGAATACTATGACATTACATGTATCAATTTGGCTTGATCGACCTCTTAATATTGATGCCTAGCTCAATATTATATCAAAGACATGTTCCTTTTAATCGCCTCCAAGACAATCTTGCGATGGCAATGCCAATTAAGAAATTGGTGTAATTGTTTTTCTCTTTCTCAAGGAGAAAACAATATTTTATTAGTGGTGAATGTATGACTGAAAAGACATAAATAATTCTACGAGACAAAGTTGGTTCATTTTAGTTATTATTCATTAAAAGAAGTTAAACTAATTTTAATTTTAAATCAAAACACTTTATCAACTCTCACTTAGTGTTTTAATTAACCAAGACCCACAAGACCTATGGGCTCAAGTGGACTTTGGCCCAACAAAACTCGAGCCCATGTCACCTTCGGTGGATCATCTAATGATCGATCATTCAAAATGACTCTTGGCAAGAAATTTGTATCGAATACAAAATTTCTCTTCCTCTGCTCTTGGCCCAAAACTATTTTGATAGCCAATTTTGAATTGACCTAACTCTCACCCCACTTATTAATGATTGATAAATAATTCGCTTTGGCTTTCTTTATTTTTCCAACTAAGTGGTGTTTCGATAAGTTGAGCAATAGTTCAATTTTGAGAGTAGGTTTTATTATCCTAAGTATGCAATTCTAGGTGAACTCTTTCGAAAAGTATAAAGGAATAATAAAACAACATGCTATAACAAATTAAACATAAAATAAAACCCCTAGTATGGCCACCTAGACTTAATCAAACTAATTTAACTAAGTCTTGACAGTCTTCAAGAGTTTCTTCTTGGATTTTGCAACTTCCTCGGATACGGCTCCCACTCAGATCAACACCTCCATTCCTGTTGGCCTCCCACTTGACTTGATGTCTCCAAGTACAACAAATTACTAAGTGGACCTCACCATTAAGGCCTTACATGAATTAAAATAAACTTAACTGAAAATTTAAATTTAAAATAACTCAATGACAGCACGCAGGCCGTATTTCACCCAACCTGGTACGCAGACTGGTAAAACCGACTATCTATGACCATACTAGAAGCACATGTAAACAGGCAATATTGCAATAATTATATCAAATATAACACATGCTTTAAATAACAAATTATTAAGGCATATTTAATTGCAATATAACACATATAAGGAAACAAATACTAAATAAGGTTTCCTAAACAGCTTGCATGATTGACAAAATAAACAAAATTCAAAAATTTTATCTTAGATACCTAAATAGATTTAGAATTTTACAAAATACCTTCACACACAATCTTCTCAATTTACCTAATGTCAAGAGATCTAAAAGATACTATATCATTTAAAGATATTGCAAGTTTCCTAAAACTTTACAAATTCTTATAAGATTTTATGTACAACAATTAATTTAGTAATAATAGGATTCGATAATTAATTTCTAAAATTAAATCTAAACCCTAAAAGCACGAATTTCACCAACACTGCTGGTAACACAGTCCCTGTTGACTCAACATGGTCCGTGTTAATTCAACACGGTCGGTGTTGCTTTCCAGTGTTGGTTATTTCATGTATGAAAACTTTAAATAAAATATCAAAACTTGCCGAATTTTTAATATTCTCATATCATAATGTCATCTGATAACCCATTATGAAAATTTTCATAATTTTATCAAATTCTATAAACTTGAAAAATTTTAGGGAATTAAACATTTTTAATTCACTGTTTAAATGGAAATAAAAGAGAACAGTCCGATAAGTTCAAAAATCAAATTTTACAATTTTCCCATATAGTAGGGTCATCCAATATGATACTGTAAAAATTTCATATTTTTATCAAATTTCTAAACTTAGGAAAAAGAAATCAGAAGAGTAAACTATTATACTCCGCTACAAATTTGATAATTGAAGGAAAATTAGTTAACGATTTCAAAAATTCACAACAAATTTATCCATAACAGAATGGTTACCCAGTAACCTACTGTAAAATTTTCAGAAATTTTGCAAATTTCTTTAAATTTACAAAATTCAGAGAAGTAACGAATTTATTTCTCTCAAATCTATAAATCTAAATTAAAAAATACAATTTAATCGGATAAATTAACGAAAAACAATTCCCTAAAAGTATGGTTAACCAGTAACCTACTGTAGAAATTTCAGAAGTTCTACAAATATCTACAAATTTATAAAATTCAGAGAAGTAAACGAATTTTATTTCTCTTCAGATCTGAAAACTCAATTAAAAAACCATTTTAATTGGGAAAAATCTACAAAAATTGTGGAAAGTCAAGAACGCGTCCAGAAACCTCCAGTAAAAATTTGGTTTTTTGAATTCGTTTGATATTTTATTTCAATTTTTCATTAAATTTACTATAAATAAACTAAATCAGAAAATAATTCCACAGAAATCCTATTTTGTGAGTTAGACTTATTTCATGTATCGCCTACTGTTTAACAATATTAAACATGATTGTTTCTAAAACATTCAAAATTATGTCAAGTTCGTGCTAAATTTAACAATTAAACAAGCATAAATTGACTAAATTGAAAGCAATAAGAAAATAAATAATAATAAAGTATGAAACTTTTCAATAAAATTTTCAGATTTATTATTTTGAGCAACAAAGATTAAAACTTTCGTAAAGTTTCAAACTTTAGGCATTAAATCTACTCTAGCAAATTCATAAAATAATTCAACAATTGAAAAAATTATTTATGAATTAAGGTATAATACTTTAGCATGCAATTGGTGGTTTTGATACCACTGTTGGGTTTTAGGTTATCTATTTCCTAAACAGATACAGATTAATTGGCGGAATATTCATAACGATTATAAAACAATTAATCACCCAGAAATACACAATAGCAGAAGTGGTAGTAATTATACCTTTAATGCTATTTCGACTGATGCAGATGTTGACCTATGAGATTCCAATGAGAAATCCTCTACTGAAAAGCCCACGCACCACTCTGGGAACTCGACTTCTAGACCGACTCGATCGAGACAGATCTCAATCTAAAGATGTATGTGTTTCGGTATAGGTGGTTGTTTCAGTAAACAAGGACTGCAAACTGAGAGAGAGAGGAACTCAGGAAAACACCCTGGTATCTCTGTAAAAGTCTTAAAAAAGTTCCCTTGATAAATCTTTTAGAGAGATTCCTATTTATAGGGTTTAAATGACTTGGGGAAAGGGTTACTAAAACCCTAATGGCCGACTTACTTGACGGCGCATTCTGAGGCTCAACACGGTCCGTGTTCGCCTCCAGAATGTCCTTTAAGTCGGTCCATTGTCACCACGGTCCGTGTTGACACCAACACCATCCGTGTTGGACTCAACACGGTCCGTGTTGAGTCCAATTCGGCCGTGTTGGACTGTTTTCTCATAGAAATCAATTCCCAACATTCCTAAACATAATACAATATTACTTAGGTTACATACATTGTTCCAGGGCACTGACTTGTATGACCCAATAGGACCAAATAATATAGTTGTAATTAAACATATTTAATTACCGAATATAGAGGTCTCTAGCAAGACATATAATCACTATATTATATTGGTTTAAACTTCGTATATATCAAACATTGTCGGGACATTCCATACATGGGGAACACCAATATTGTAACCGATCCTACAAAAATAACAATGGCGCAATCCTAACTTGCAAATGAAATCAAAACTCAAGCTACAAGTCTAACCTTAGCTCTGATACTAAATGGAGCGTGTCGTGTCGTCGTGGGGGGAAATGAAATAGCTTGAGTTGAGAACTTCATTCAATCACACAAAGCTTAAACACCAAGATGCTTGGATATGACCTTGGATAAAGGAAATTCCACCACCAAAGGCCTAACACCCCACCATAATTAGCTAAAGGTAATCCACTACTAGTCAATAAAGGAATGACATGCAAATACCACCAATAATCAATTGGATAATGTAAAAATAAGGTTTGAAGGGAAGTTTAGAGAGCACTCTAACTTTTCATTAGCACAATCATCCAAGTCTGCCTTCAAAACAAGTGAAAAGTGCATTTATACAAGGTAATTAATCCCTTAAATGTAGCCGTTTAAGGCCGAAAAAACGCGTAAAACGGGGTCGTCGCGGGCACGACAGGGCTACGCGAGATCGGTGGAACGTGCGAGCCTCCTTAGAAGACCTCGGAGCCAATCCAATGGATAACCGAGACTATCCTCGCATTTTCGGATTTCACCGGGAATTGTACTTCGAAGTTCGAGGTAGTTGAGACGGCTCGCTTGGCGAAAGCAACAAGGGATGAAAACGGAACCCGGAACTCTTCACCTGACCTTCTTCACAAGGGAATCGAAATAAGACATGTCATGGGATAATGCATCAGGAACTGTATCTAGTTGATAAGTATCACCAATGACTTCAAGTTGCCTCTAGAAGCTGTGAATACTTTTGGCATACAAATCAGAATCCTACTCCACAAGGTTTTTCAACGTACAGGCACATGGAAGGCGATGTGTTGTCCACATCATGTGATCAGACCAGTTCTCCACATCTCTTTTCATGGTCGTCATCTTACTGTACTCCTCGCTTATCAGGTTCACCGCATGGTGAGATATACAACCATATAGATTCCTGAATAGTGCGGCTTTCCTCATGGCTACGTTTCCACTCCTGGACTACTCTAGTTCCTTCCTAATCTCCTTATATAGATTTTCTATCTAATGATGCCCCTACCTCCATAACCGATCAAATAAACCTCTGCTGCTACCAAGATAGTAATTGAAAGTCGAATGTTGGCTTTCCACTCTAGAAGTCACAGTGTTTCCCATGTGGGCGTATTTGTTGGTGTATGCTCGAACAAACTTCTTCTTGCACTTCATCCAAGTATTACTCAAATAATCGACAACCCGCCCATTTCTCCCAACCTAATGTGACACCATGTCCAGTTCGTGTCCAAGTTGATACTGTACTCGAATAAACGACGCTGTGCCACCATGTCTTTTTGAAAAACACCCCCTGTCCATTCTTCTTTTCGCCAGCCGCCTTCACTTTATTTTTAACATCATTCCCTATATGCCAGACGCATAATAGGTGAGGAACTCCGGGAAATACGTAGCCTATAGCCCATGACAAGGCTTCCTCTCAATAGTGACGAACACGTTTGGTATGATATCGACACCAATGAGATCATACAATCTTTGGAGCACCAATTCATATGACACCTTCCGCTCGTCTCTCATTATTGAGTACGCAACAAGAAAGTTATGATTTGTACAAATAACACCAACTATCTCACAAAATGGCCACTTATTCTTGTTGGTTTTATATGTACTATCGATGAGGATAACTTCTGGATATCTGCGAAGAAGCTCCAATGAGTAGGGATGACACATAATGATCTGCCGCAACTCGCCTTCATCATCAAAGTCGATCCAGGACAAGTACCCGTGCTCATTTGCCAAGTGTAGGCATTGTTGCACGTGTGTCGTACCCTCTATCTCCTCCAATCTCACTTTGACTCGCTCATTATAAATCTGCCCTACATTGACATTACAGTCCGGGAAATTCTGCTTCAACGATGTGTGTATCGTTGCAGGATTGCCCCCGGTGTCAGTCATTTCCCGTATCTGGGCTTTCATGTCAGACATCAAAGGGTGTCCCCTTGGGCGTCCCTCCTTATAAAGAACGAAACGATGACTGTGTACCCCATTCTCTCTCGCGAACGATCGGTCAACCCACCTCTCTCCCGATCGAGAGAATGAAACTATGACGAATGGACACTGACACGATTTTGTCTTTGTATCTAACTGACTGTCGCAGTCTATAGTGCCCACTTTCCCTCGATATCTCCCACAGCGCCAACATCTTAGATATAATCGCACTGACCCCTCATCGTTTTTCTTCTTGTAAGATGCTCTGACAAGTCTAAACCCAATTCAATTAGCAATGCCTTCAGCCCATTCATAAAGATCGTCGATCAAATCGAACCACTGATCCGTAGTAAATTGATCTGAATAAACAAATATAAGTTTACTATAATAATACTAATGTTATTTTTAAACAATGATAATAATATTAAATAAATTACGTAAATTAGTACGACAATTTCACAAATAGTAAAACGCTTCATAAAAGCGCCCCAACTAAGGACCAAATGCCCAAGATGAGCACCGAAACCAAGGATCAGGCGCCGCAAATAGGTGTTTGGACCAAGGTCCAAACGCCCCAGGACAGCGTCTGGACCTTAGTCCGGACCGGCCCATGGTCCAGACGTTATCCTGTGTTTTTTTTCTCAATTCAAAATTAATCAATGAATTAATAATAAAATTTACCTCTTCTTCGTCAGATGATTTTCCATTGCTCATTTTGAAGAGATTAGTGATTGAGATTGAGAGAGAGAGATAGAGAGAGAATTTAGAGGGTGAAAGAGTGATGGAGGTTGAGAGAAAATATGAGAAAGGTAAGGGACAATGTGAGAAATATTATGATAAAAGGGGGCGACGACAGTGAAAATAGGGGCAATGAAAGACATATTCTTTATAAAAGTAGGGACTATTATTATCCAAATTTCCTATATATATATATATATATATATATATATATATATATATATATATATATATATATATATATATATATATATATATATATATATATATTAAAACAAAATTTTCTAAGGAAAATCCAAACCTAAGCAAACGATTTTGATAGATATGGTTTTTCCCAACCAAACTCCATACCTATGAATAATCTTCTTCAACAAAAGTGGACAATAGTTTTCACCGAAATCTAAACCTTGGTGGGGAGCGTGAAAGTTGAGGATACTTACTACTTGACTACCACATCTTTAATGTAATAAGTGTCAACTTATAAAAGAAAAAAAAACCATACATATAGGTTACAAAGTATATTAGTACACAATCAAAACAATATTCATTAGGTTTTTTTTATAAATAATATTCGTTAGTCTTTCTTCCACCGAATTTATTAATCAAGCATATCAGTACTGTCAAGATCTAAATATATATTAAGTAAAATTTAAGAGACAACAAAGTGTAAAACTTCCATAAGAAACCTATAGTATTGTTCCATGGAACATAATGATAGATAAATAACTGTTAAAACTTTAATATATTTTTGTTTTGAAAACATAGTTTTAAACTTTAATAATATTTTTATTAATTATAAAATAAAAAATCAAAAGCTATATACGTAGACTTTTATACTCGTAACCATATAATTCAAAAAAATTAGTATTAAATAAATATTTACATTAAAAAATATATTATATTATGATGGTACAAATTTTTAAGACATTAATTCTAAATTATAATTTACTTCTAAAATAAATTAATTAAATTAATAAAAAAAATATCATACATCGCATGAAAAGTTAAAAACCAGTTCATAAATAATAAGAAGAGAGAATGAGTTAAAGAAACACCTAATAAATTGTCATATACAAAGTTTACGAACTCTCTTTATTTGAATGATTTATTATCATAGAAAGAGGTAAGGAAAACTGATCAACTGCATTTTCTATCAATCTTTTTCACAATTTGATCAAAGTTCGAATTACAAATTGAACTTATCTCCATCGAGAAAAAAAAAAAATTGACTCAATGAAATTGTTAACTATTAAGCAAATCAAAAGGGCAATTAACCTATTTTTTGTTTAGTTCACAGTTAACTGCTCCAAGTACCTTAACATGACTTCAAAAGTACAATTTATTACTTATCTTTTTGCAAATCTACCTATATATATATATATATATATATATATATATATATATATATATATATATATATATATATATGTATATATATGTATGTATCAGAAAACCATTAGAAAGAATAATAAAAATGTTTCTTCTCACTGGAGTGAAAATCGAAATTTAACTGTTTTTTCATTTCAACATTTTTCAATTCCACTAAAGACTGAACCATAAATTGAACTAAACTTTTTGATTTGCCCAAAAATCAATTCAAAGAAAGTGTCAATAAAAATTGAACCAAAAGTAGGTTTATCTAATTTTCATTATATTTTGGGTTCACAACTAATTTTCAATTAGTCGAAAAATCAATTCAATAAAATCGCTACTTTGGTGACAACGCCTTCTAATCTATCGTGTGCTTTACATGTACATGCACTTAATACACTAAATTATGACTCGAGCAGGACAACGACTGCCAAACACCAATTTATTAATTTACAAACATATTACCAAAGTTTATTAATTTATATACATATTACTTATGAAATGACTAAACCCATTCATACTGATCTCGAAATAATTGTAATAGTTATCTAGTTAAATTTTGATAAGTTGATCGATTTTTAGTTATTAACATTATTATTATTAGTGTTATTATTATTAATTTCATTTCTTCATTATTTTGAAATTTATTTCACCTTCTCATTTCATTTTAACTCTTCTCGTTGTTATTATAATTTTGTGCAACTTTGAACCTGAGCCAGTGAGTGTCGGCTTATGGTAGAAAAATATTAGTAATTTGAGAAGGGAATAAGGAAGAGCTAGTTTAGTTTTTAATTATTGGGCCTAAACACTACAAATGAATCCAAACTTCTCTTCTTCTTCTTTTTTTTTTTAATGGAAAAGATAGTGAATTTATATCAAACTTACAAGCATCTTCAGCTACGAGATGTAAGATATCCTGGGGTCCACCTCTCGTCCATGACCGTAAATTAAGATCGATGGGTTAGAGATGGGCTAATGAGTGTGCTACTTTATTCCCCGACCCCCGAACATGCCCAAACTTACAACTATAAAAAAAATAATAGATAACTCAAGAATACTGGAAATAAAGGACTCGGCTTCAGCATGGCCAGGGGTAACGTTTTTCAGTTTAGATATGAGAGTCGTGGAGTCTCCTTCTAGCAATATCTTTTTGTACCCTCCCTGATGTGCTATTTGGATGGCGAACAAAGCCATTCTCGTGTCTTCAATCTCAGGCCCACAAAAACCCATTCCTTGGTAAATAGTCGCGTGCGGTAGCTCCCCTCTACCATTTCTTATGACAACGCCCCAACCATGCATGTTACCTATTAGGCTACCCCATCAAAATTCACTTTCACAAAGCCCTCCGGCGGGGTCTCCAATCCGCAACTAGCACTGGGAGGATGATTGAAGTCGAGCTTTTGTCGATTGGTATTCATACATGACTACAAGAATGACTCACTTGTGCCACGAAATTATTTGTGGTTAAAGTAAAAATATCACGTGGCGAATGCAATTGGCCATGGAATGCGTGGCCTGTCGTGGCGAATGACCTCGTGGCTAATAAAATGGCCACAGAAATATCCATGGCATGGCGAGCTATCATAGTACTTGCCACAAAACATTTAATGTCTAAATATTATCCAAATTGAATCATTTATTATGATTCACCACAATATCTTTCGTGGCTAATAAGTATATTAGCCACAAATAACATAGTGGCCAATAGGTGACAAAATTAAAACATAGTGGCGACTAAATTATATTAGTCATTGTATAAAACTTGGCCAACTCAATGACTTTCAAGTTATATTAGCCACGCCATCATCCATGGCTAGATTTTATAAAAAAAATAATTATTTATTAAAAATATTATTTCTACTAGTAATCGCCTATATATGACTATGTGTGTAACCAATTGTAACGCATCGACCCCTCCGGGCCATGGATATTACTGATAACTACTTCAAAGATTGCTGACTGGCCCCACCAATCACCATGAGTCTTTCCAGTGTGCTTTATCCTCGCTCACACGCTGCCTGGGAAATTTTCCCAAGAGGTCACCCATCCTGAGACTACTCCCAGCCAAGCACGCTTAACTAAGGAGTTCCCAACGGATGACCTACCATAAAAGAAGGTGCACCTTGGTGATATAAGTAGTCATTTCAATCCTTTTAAGCCCACACTTAACCATATACTGTTAATATTATGCATAATCTCTAGCCACGACTTTTGTAGTGACTTATTGGCACCATTGTACATCACTAGCAAAAAAACGTTTGTTTCATCTAATAAAAATATCTAGTATTCACTGTCATTACTAATCACTAATAATACTCAACAAGTTGAACCTTCGAGCCACCAAAGTGATTTTTCAGTGGCAAATATAAACAATTGGCCACCAAAATATTTTCATCATGGCCAAATTCACAAATTAGTCACGACTATTGACCACAATATAATTTTATCATTGCCAAATTTTTAAACTAGCTAGGACTATTGGCCACAAAATATTTTTGACGTGGCCAAATTCACAAACTAGCTATGCTACGACTATTGACCACAATATACTTTTATAATGGCCAAATTCACAAACTATCCACGACTATTGGCCACAATATATTTTTATAATGGCCAAATTCACAAACTAGCCACGACTACTGGTCACAAAATGTTTTTGTCATGGCCAAATTCACAAACTAGCCACAATTAACTTTTATTCCATGGTTAACATAGTTTGGATCTATGGATTATAAACATTGATGTAAAATCTGTCCACCAAAACTCGCTTCCCATGGCCACTTTCGTGGCGCAAGTGAGTCATTCTTGTATATATGAGATCCATACTATGGCTTAATTCAAAAACAGGATTCGCAACCCTTGCACCATAAGCCAGTCTGTTTCGGATGTTCCAACAGGTCCACAGATATAGCATAGTCAGCTCCAACTCCTTGTTATTAATTTGCATCGCCCTTTCTATCAGTTCCATGTCAGACCTGAACCGATCTTGTCCATCCAACGCACGGATATTAATAGCTATCTAGATCGAGAATGTCATCGGACAACTGAACATGGCATGAATTTCAGATTCTGTGTCTTCGTTGCAAAGCGAGCATGTTGCATCCCCAACATGAATGTTATTGGCAACTGCTTTTTGGTCGACAATGCCCCAACTGTAGCTCTCCAACGCACGATCGCACCCTTGAAGGTAGATTAGTGGCCCAGATTGCACCCTAACTCCCTCGGGAAGGCACCAAGCTACTCTGTGGCCTGTTATGATTATGGTCGACCATGAGCATGAGGTAGGCCGATTTTAAAGTTAGACAACCATCATTGTTGAAGTTCCAAATAACCCGATCCTCTGGCTAATTGTGACACAGAGGTATATCCTTGATGACCTCGGCATCCACCGGTGCAAATATGCTATCAACAAGGTCGCATATCCAGGTTGCCTTATCCCGATCGATCAAATCACTTACCTTCAGCCATCGAGCTTATGGTTTTACTGGAGTGACAGGTCTGAAAGTTATAGGGCGAGGTATCAACTTATTTTCCCAAATGTTTAGCCTCCTCCTATTTCCGACAACCCATTGTATACCTTTCTTAACCACTGCAATGGCTTCATGTAATCCTCTCCATGTATGGCTGAAGCGGAACCCAATTGTTTCATCGAACATAGCCTAGGAAGCATTTTTCTTTGAGAACTTGAAACACAAGAGAGGTTTCATCTTGAGCAATACGCCACACTTGCCTTGCTAAAAGCGTCGGGATGAACATTTCAAGGTCTCAAAACCCCAAACCTCCCTCGTTCTTCCTCCTGCAAAGTCTCTCTTTTGAGACCTAGTGTAACTTCCTTTTATCGTTGTCATGCCCCCACCAAAATTTCAAAATGAGCGATGAAAGATCTAATGATTTGATTTATGCCTAAGAACTGATTTAGTAATAGTAGGATTCGATAATTAATTTTCAAAAAATTAATTACTAACCCTAAAAGGCTCGTTTTCACCAACACTGATGGCAACACGGTCCGTGTTGCTTCCCAATGTTGGTTATTTCATGCATGAACACGTAAATAAAGTATCAAAAAATTTTAAAACTTCCTAACACTAAATTTCTCATATCGTAGAATCATCTAATGATCTACTATGAAATTTTCCAGAATTTTATCAAATTTACACAAACTTGTAAAATTTAGGGAATTAAACTAATTTAATTCGCCGTTTTATTGGAAAATAAAAGATGAACAGTCTGATAAGTTCGAAAATTGAATTTTATAATTTTCCTATACATAGAGTTATCTAATGAGCTACTGTGAATTTTCCATAATTTTATCAAATTTCAAAAATTCGAAAAAAATCAGAAGAATAAACGATTATACTCTGCTACAGTTCTTAAAATTCAAGGAAAATTAATTTACGATTTCGAAAATTCACCAAAAACTTTTCCCAAAAAGTATGGTCACCTAGTGACCTATTGTAAATTTTTCAAAAATTTTACAAATTTCTATGAATTTATAAAATTCAGAGAAGTAACCGAATTTATTTCTCGTCAGTTCTGAAAAACTTAATTAAAAATCTATTTTAATTGGATAAATTGACAGAAAATTTTTCCTAAAAGTATAGTCACCCAGTGACCTATTGTAAACTTTTCAGAAGTTTTAGAAATTTCTATAAATTTATAAAAATCAGAGAAGTAACCAAATTTATGCCTCTTCAGATCTGAAAAACTCAATTAAAAAATCTATTTTAATTGGAAAAATTATAAAAAAATTAGGGCAAGTCTAGATTACTTCCAGACGCCTCCAGTAATTTTCTTGAAAATTTTTGAATTCGTTTGATATTTTATGTCGACTTTTCATTATATTTACTGTAAATAGTCTAAATCACAAAA
The DNA here is from genome assembly GCA_029582165.1 of Portulaca oleracea. Classification (NCBI taxonomy): domain Eukaryota; kingdom Viridiplantae; phylum Streptophyta; class Magnoliopsida; order Caryophyllales; family Portulacaceae; genus Portulaca; species Portulaca oleracea. Next base: position 9,490,384 of record CM055893.1, read on the forward strand.
TAATTCTACAAAATTATATTTTGTGAATTAAAATTATTCTGGGTGTTGCTTATTGTTTAACAAGATTAAACACGATCGTTTCTAAGACAATCTTAAATGTATCAAGTTCGTGCTAATTTTAACGATTAAACGAGCATAAATTGATGAATTGAAGCCAATAAGGAAATAAATAAATAATAATAAAACATGAAACTTTACAATCAAATTCCAGATCTACTATCATGAATAATAAAGAGTAAAAGTTTCATAAAGTTTCAAAATTTAGCATAATATCTAATATAGCAAATTCACAATATAATTCAATGATTGATAAAATTATATGAATTAAGGTATAAAACATCAGCATGCAGTTGGTGGCTCTAATACCACTATTGGGTTTTAGGTGATCTATTACCTAAATAGATACAAATTAATTGGCGGAATATTCATAACAATTACAAAACAATTATTCATGCACCAGGAAAGAATACAAATGCAGATGCTTAGTAGTATATTTGATCGCTAATCCAACTGATGCAAAGGTTGACCTTTAAGATTCCAATGAAGAAATCCTCTACCGTAGGTCCACGCAGCACTCCGAGAACTCGATTGCTAGATCGACCCGATCGAGACAGATCTCAATCTAAGATGTATATGTGTTTCAGTATGATGTAGTTTGTTTCAGGAAATAATAACTGCAAACTAGGATAGAGAAGAACTTAGGAAATCACCCTAGTATCTCTCTGAAAGTCTCAAGCAGTTCCCTTGATCTTAATCTCTCAGAGAGACTCTCTTTTATAGTGTTTAGACGGTTTGGGGAAAGGATTATTAAAACCATAAATAACCGACTTACGCGATAGCGCAGTCTGAGGCCCAACACGGACCGTGTTGCAGCAATATGGACCGTATTACAGCAACACAGACCGTGTATTCTGGAGGCCAACACAGACCGTGTTGCTGTAATACGGTCCGTATTGCTGCAACACGGTCTGTGTTGGCCTCCAGAATACACATTAAGTCGTTCATAGTCACCACGGTCCGTGGCAGATCACCACGGTCCATGGTGGCCCCAACATGGTCCGTGTTGGATCACCACGGTCTATGGTGAGCCCAACTCGGTCCGTGTTGGGTTGATTTCTCATAGAAATCAATTCCCAACATTTCTAAACATAATACAATATTACTTAGGTTACATACATAGTTGTAATTAAACATAGTTGTAATTAAACATATTTAACTACCAATTATAGAGGTTTCCAGCAAGATATATAATCACTATATTATTTTGGTTTAAACTCCATGTATATCGAACGTTGTTGGGACATTCCCAACCCTTCTTCCTAGACTTCTTCCATGCCCAATACCGAGCCCTTTAGTTGAAAATGGACCCGAGCTCGAGCCGGGGATTATTGGTGTCGATGTCGACTCGGCCGAGGTCTTCAAGTGGGCTCGGGGATGGCCCGAGACACCACGGAGGTTCAAGAAGGACCTTCATTGAAAGCCCGGAAGAACTTGAGGATGATGTGGAGATCGGTCGTCCATGACTTCACCCAATGCTCTTCCAACGGAGCCGGGAAACTCACATCAACGTTGAGGAGAGCTCGGGAGAGGACCGGATCATCCTCCTCTTCTTGAGAAGGACTTGTCCTCAAGTCCGCATCATTCTCTTCACCCAAGTAAGGTGTAAGGTCTCCTACATTGAAGGTAGAGGAGATGTCGCTCATATCATCTGACAATTCAAGTTTGTAGTTATTCTCATTGATCTTGGCCACGACTTTAAAGGGACCCTCACTCCTCGACATTAGCTTGTTTCTCCTCTTGGAAGGAAATCGTTCCTTTCGGAGGTGGAGCCACACTAGATCCCTAGGATTGAAGAAGTAAGCCTTGTGGTTCTTATTGAAACGAGCCTTATAGAGCTCATTTATCTTCTCAATATATGCCCTCATCATTCGGTGGAACTTCTTCATCTCGTTTTCCCTGACCTCCGCTTCAACACTCACACAGGCCTCAATGGGGAGCGGGACGAGGTCGATGGGAGCAAGAGGGTTCATCCCATATAAGGCTTCAAAGGGAGACACCTTGATAGCATGGGATGGAGCCTTGTTGTCAGCAAACTCGACCAATGGGACCCTCAAGTCCCATTCTCACACATTGGATTTATTGACACTACTCAAAAAGTTCCCACCATCCTATTGACCACCTCGGTTTGGCCATCGGTTTGGGGGTGGTAAGTGGTGCTAAAGAGTAGCTTCGTGCCCATAAGCTTCCACAAAATCCACCAAAAATGTCCCACAAACTTCGAGTCCCAATCCGAGACAATGCTTTGGGGGATGCCATGAAGACGCACAACTTCCCAGAAATAGAGATGAGCAACATGATCGGCATCATCAGATTTGGTGCATGGGATGAAGTGGGCCATCTTGGAGAACTAATCCACCACAACCAAAATGGCAACCTTGCCTCAGGCGGTCTTTGGCAAGGCTACAATGAAGTCCATACTCACATCCTCCCAAGGTTCTTGTGGAATGGGGAAGGGAGTATACAAGCCTTGTTGGAATTGGCCCACATCATGCACATCCCCGCCCATACCGAACCTATAAAAATTCTCTTTCAACATGTCTACCGTCTTGTTCATTCCAAAGTGACCCGTCAAACCACCGCCATGCACTTCTTTCACAAGAAATTTCCTCATATGACTCTTGGGCACACAATTTGTTTCCACGAAAAAAATAACCTTCTTGCATAACATAAGTGGATCTAGAAGGAGGTTTCTCACCAAAGTAAGGGGCGAAGTCCGAGTCTTCTTTATAGTGCTCCTAAAGGCAAGAAGACCCAAAGACTCTTGCCTCGATCAACAACAACAAGGCATGCCTCCTAGATAAAGCGTCGGCCACCACATTAGAGCTCCCCATATTGTGTTTTGCCACGAAGTTGAAGGATTGGAGGAACTCTGCCCACTTTGCTTACCTTGCGCTCACACTTGTGTTGCCCGCTCAAATACTTCAACGCCTTATGGTCTGAGTGTAGCACAAACTCCTTGGGTCTCAAATAGTGAGACCTATGATCAAGGGTGCGCACCATAACATAGAACTCCTTGTCATAAGTACTATAATTGAGCCGGGACCCATTGAGCTTTTTGCTAAAGTAAGCGATAGGCCTCTTTTCTTGCATCAACATCGCCCCGATGCCAACGCTGTTACCATCGTATTCAACCTCAAAAAGTTGATCAAAGTTGGGGAGTGCCAATACTGGAGCGCTAGACAACTTCTCCTTGAGGGCCTCAAAGGCCGCTTGAGCCTTGGGAGTCCAATCGAAGACTCCCTTCTTCATGCATTCCGTAATGGGGGCTGTCAAGGTGAAGAAGTTCCGAATGAAGCGACGGTAGAAAGAGGCGAGCCCATGAAAACTACGCACTTCAGTGAGTGTAGTCGATGATGGCCATAATCGAATCGTCTCTACCTTTGCTTCATCCATAGAAATTTCGTCCTTGGAAACAACATACCTAAGGAAAGTGACCCTCGGGGTGAAAAACTCACGCTTCTCCAATTTTCCATAAAGCTTTTGCTCCAGGAGCACCTTAAACACTTCACAAAGATGGTGGACATGATCCGCCTCATTCTTGAAGTACACTAATATGTCATTAAAATACACAACCACAAATTTTCCAACGAAGGGCTGAAGTACTTCATTCATCAATCTCATGAAAGTACTTGGGGCTTTAGAAAGCCCAAATGGCATCACGAGCCATTCATAGAGCCCTCCCTTGGTCTTGAACATCATCTTCTATTCATCCCCTTCCTTCATCGGGATTTGGTGATACCGCTCCAGAGATCGATCTTGGAGAACATCGAAGAGTTGTGGAGCTCATTCAAGAGATCGTCAAGACGAGGGATGGGATAGTGGTATTTGATGGTGATATTGTTTATGGCACGACTATCGACACACATGTGGTATTTCCCATCTTTCTTGGGGACGAGTAGGGCTGGTACACAGCACGGGCTCATGCTCTCATGCACATAACCACAGGCCACTAACTCATCGACTTGTCGTTGGAACTCCTTCGTTTCCTCGGGGTTGCAATGGTATGCCGGCTTGTTGGGACTTGGGAAGAACCGAACCTGGAACTAAGTCTATTTGGTGCTCAATGCCCCTAATCGGTGGAAGGCTGGGAGGAAGATCCTCGGGAAAGATGTCGGGGTATTGGGAGAGGAGGGGTTTAATTTGTGGAGTTATAGGTGTCACTACCTCACCTTCATTACTTTCAAGCAAGAGCAAAGCGAGAACTTGCTTGCCCTTGCTCAAAGCCTGCTCAACCCGTGTTTTACTCACAAGGTGGTTTCTCTTCTCACTTCCTGCCACAGGTGTTTTTTGTGGAGTTGGGTAGGGGAAAAGGGCTCGAACACAATTCGCTTCTTGTCCACAAGAAAAGAGTATGTGTTCTCGGTTCCATCATGAACCACTCCTCGATCATATTGCCATGGGCAACCTAACGAAAGGTGACAAGCATCCATTGGTACCACATCACATAAAACAACATCACTGTAAATACCAATTGAAAATGAAATATTAGCTTGTTGGGTTACCTTTCTCTCGCCAGAGTCATTCAACCATTTGAGAGCATAAGAATGAGGATGGGAAATCACTTGGAGGTGGAGCTTCTCAATCATGGTGGTGGAGCCTACGTTAGTGCAACTCCCGCTATCAACAATCACGCTACACACCTGATCTTGAACCGTGCACCGGGTTTGGAAAATCAACTCTCATTGGTTCTCTGTTGGGGCAGCTTTTCAAGGTTAAGGGTCCGCCTCACGACTAAGAGATGTCCCGTATCCGAGCCAAAATTTACTTCCTCTTCCTCATCTTCAACCCGGATTGCTTCCTCTTCTTGCACCACATCTACTTCTCCTTGCACAACCTCTTCAATTTCCTCAATTTCTTGCATGATCATAACCCTCTTGGTAGGGCAATCCGATTAAAAGTGGCCATAGCCATGGCACTTGAATCATTTCCTCCTTTCGAGCCTCTCGGAGGGCTCTTTTGGAGCCACTGGTGTTGGTAAGGGAAGCCTAGGGAATCTTGGAGGTGGAGGAGGGTTTTTGACCAAGGATGAGTTGCCTTTGGCATAAGATCCACCCTTCTCAAAGGGTTTGACCACACTCCTCTTCTTCTTCCCTCTCTCCTCAATGAGGGTAGCAAGCTTGTAAAGATCGTCGATGGAGGCATATTCATAGAGTTTCACCTTTGATGCGATTTTGTAATCGAGGTCGTTGAGAAACCTCGTCATCATTTGCTTCGACGTTTCATTCACATCACAACACATCATAACCAACTCAAATTCCCGGATATACTCTCCACCACTTTTGGAGCCTTGCATAAGGGAGAACAACTTGTTGTATAGATCTTTCTTGTAGTTGGTGGGTACAAACCTCTTCATCAAGTATTTCTTGAGTTTTGGCCACGTTTGGATTTTTTATTTTTGCTCCTTCGCCCTTTGTTTCTTCAAGTTATCTAGCCTAAGGGAGGCATACTTAGTAAGTTGAAGTGTAGCCACCTTGTATTGCTTCCTCTCATCATACTCCTTGAGTTCAAATATTTTCTCCATAACATGCACCAAATCAAGGATCTCATCGGGGTCGAAACTACCATCAAAGGTAGGAGGATCTATCCGAAGGTCGCCCAAATCATCTCGGGGCCTACGAATACGGGGACCCTCATGACAGGAAGCATCATCTGATTCCTCACTCAACTCTTCCTCTTCAAGTTCATGGCGACCGTGGGATCGGATTATAGGAGGAGGACCGGTTTTGTATATCAATAACTTGTTGCATGAATTGAGCAATTGTAGGCTCGAGTGGGGAAGTAGGATCGAAATGGGGAGAGTGGAGTCCGTCTCTTTGACTAAACGATTAAGCCATATTATGGAGCTAAAGGGTTATAACGAGCTAAGGAAGAGATGAATGGATGAGGTTTCGGGTTCTTTGTAGCTATGGATTTTTGTGGGGTTTTGAGAGGCTAATTTTGTGGAGGAAAATGAGGTGTTACCGGCAAGAGGGAAAGCAAAACTAGCAACAAATCAAAGCATAAACGATACCAACACTTCCATAAGCTTCACCACACATAACAAACATTAAAACCCAACAAATCAACCTTCAACTTTCTTAAGTTTTCATGGCTAACCAGAAATTTCACCAAAACCCCCAAATTCTCAATGATCAATCTCACCCAAATGATTCTCAATCACAACCAAACTTCAAACAAAACAAGATATGACTACAATAAATCAATTTCAACTCCAAAGCACCAAAGTTGAACACTAAAACACACCCAACACAATAACAACACAAATGGGTATGAAGGGGGTTCCCAAATCAAACACAACAAGTGAGTTCTACATCTAGCTCTACATCTAGCTCTAATACCAAATGATCCATAAAAGATTGGGAACTCAATAAATGTAAGAAAAATCAACCCAAAGCACTAGAAGCACCAACATCATCCATGGCCACAAGTAGAACTCACAACACAACCCAAACCCTAACAATGGAGTAGGTCTAGATCTCAAATACACCAAATCAACAAAAGGTTGACAAGATATGGATAATCTATAAAGAATACTCGCCAAGATTGAACTTAGAGTTCAAAAGATGCATAAAGGCTTGGTCACCAACACCCATTGAAACTCCATTGAAACTCTCATCAAGCTTGAAGAAGGTAGTCCACACTACAAGCTCTAAAGGGGGTACTCCAACTCACCACCAAGAAATTCATGGAAAAAGAGAGAGAGAGATCTGAGAGGAAAGAGTTTGCAAATACCCCAAGTTTTTCATTCAAATTGTCTAAGTTTTCCCAAGAAGCCAATACAATATATGTGGGGAGAGGAGGGAGAAAAAGCCGAAAAAATGAGTTTAAAAAATCTCATCAAGGTTAGGCGCGGTTGGCGCCTCCTAAGGCGCATCCAACACCTAACCCAGAGAGTTGGGGTGGAGAAACAATATGAGACACGACTGGCGCCACCCAGGCGCACAACGCCTATAGAGGCCTGCCAACGTCTGCTGGCTTCTAACGCCCATAACTTCTTTGTTTTAACTCCATTAGGTCATATAATATATCAATGGAAAGCTCTCGGTGAGTACTATAAAATCACCAAATTTCATAGTCATCAAAGTTATATAGAAGGATTTATAATCAAAATAGTGAAGATATATCATTTCTTATTGTCCAATTTTGCCCCAAAAAATGATATTCTTCAACTTGCTCCTCTTGGTCTGGTCTTGTTCCCTCATGACTTCTTCCTAGATTTCTTCCATGCCCAATACAGAGCCCTTTAGTTAAAAATGGACTCGAGCTCGAGCCAGGGATTATTGGTGCCGATGTCGACGCGATCCGAGGTCTTCAAGTGGGCTCGGGGATGGCCCAAGACACCACGGAGATTCAAGAAGGATCCTCATTGAAAGCCCGGAAGAACTTAAAGATGATGTGGAGATCGGTCATCCATGACTTCACCCAATGCTCTTCCAACGGGGCTAGGAAACTCACATCAACGTTGAGGAGAGCTCAGGAGGGGACTGGATCATCGGCTGTTAACTTCCCCTCCTCATCTTGTAGCAATTCAATGGTGTTAGCGTTCTCCTAGTGTTGGCATGCTTGTTGAACCAAGAAGTGTTCGCGTCGTCGAGCTGAACATAATCTACGTGCGATCTTTGGCACCAAAGCACCTCATCCTTCCTCCTTAGCTCCCCTATATACTAAAAAATAGCTTGGCGACTCTGGGCGTCTAACACCAGGGTCACTGCCCCTTGCAGCTCTCGGATTTTCGATTGAACATGACCAAAATGGATCATGTTCTAGCTGTTAAGGTCAGCCATACAGTGCTTTATTCTCCTCATGCATCGCGCAACAGGGTTCGCCATGTTGCGTTGTGCCCAAGCTTCTTTCACCACCCCCTCACACCCCTCATCCAAAGTCCACATGTTTTTAAACCGCAATCTGCGGGCTTTCCTACAATCACCCTGATTCGCAAAGCAGTGCGCAACTATTGAGAGATGATATGAGAAATCGTCATTAATATGTTTGACCTTAGCATAATGGAATCGGAGCCGCCACTCCGTGCTTGCTAAGAACCTATCAAGTTGTTCCTTCACCGATTGCTCGTAAGCTCTACGATTCTACCAAGTGAAATCACACCCGCTATAACCCAAGTCCAACAGTTCACAATCCTCCTGTAGCTTTTAAAAGGCCTTGAAGATACCCTAGATCCCCCCTCCCCAAAAAAAAAAAAAACAAGCCAAGGGAGGTTAGAGTGGCTCTTCAAATCACGTAGTAAATTACAGGTTTTAGTTTTGTCTTGCCTTTCAACATACCCATATACCCCCGTAAAACGCCATCTTTCACCATCATCCACCCAGCATAAGTTTGTGTCAATGTGGTGCACAGACTAACTAACGATCACCAGATCAGTACTCTTCTGCCAAATTACCCCAATACCTCCTGAGCGACTGCTACAACTCACTCCAAAACATTAAAATCATTAATGGTGCTTAGCAAACTGCTGAATTCGGTGTCAACTAATTTAGTCTCTGACAAGAAGACTAGATTCAGCCTACAGGATCTCAATACTCATCTGAGACCTCTCATTGCCTGAGGATTTTGAAGCCCTCGGCAGTTTATGCAAAGGATAGTCATTGTGCTAGGCGGGGATGGGCTGTGTCAGTCTCTGCCTCTCCATCATTTTTGGTTTGATCATTATCCAAGATCCCGACTTTGCGTTCCCCTTACACTGCTCCTCTGATATCCGCACTCCTCCTTTTATTGTTGACGTCTATTACCATATCAATTGTCTCACTAATCGCCCTCCCCCCAGGTTAGTGAAGTGTAGGCGAGCAGCACTGCTTTCACCCCTCAATTCCAACGACCTACGTCGGTCTTCTGCCCAATCCGCGTCCCCCACCCTGCTTCGCTTCTGCTTGATAGGTGAACCTCTGAACTTCATACCATGTCTTATCATCCTCTTTCATGCCAGCCTTATATGCCCCACATCTTTTGTATACATGCCCAATTATCCCACAAAGGGAACAATAATCGGGTAACCTGATGTACTTCAGAGGGATCCATCTTGGAACTCCGTCTATCTTAATCCTCATGCCTTGTTGAATAGGTTTAGTGATGTTTAAATCCACTTTGATCTTCAATTACTTTGAGTGTGCTATGATATCATCTTTGTCTACCTCGATAAATTTTCCCAAAGTATTCTCGAAAAACTCCGCAAAGTCATGGGTTCATTTCTTCAACGAAAATTTGCAAACTTTGACCAAACATTTAGCCGTGTCAAAAGTAATGTCTGACAGTTGCTCGTTCTCATCCGCCTGTTTGAGAAGTAACATGACATCCTCGAAGCTCCACGAACCTTCATCCAATACCTTAGCTTTATCATCTTCTAGAAAAAGTTGAAAAGATAACAAATTAGGGTCTAATTCTTTTGCCACTACCCCTTGTTATGGTTTCCATATATTCTTCATAGTGGTCATCATAGCGTCCTCGTTAAACTTGTGTTTTGTGTGAAGCCGCCCAATCAAGCATATGGCAATTTGCTAGTCAATTCTTAGGTTCTCCGGATCATCAAACTCCAATATTTATTCTTCCTCCACGGTTAGTTGTAACCCATGTAACGATTTTTCCAACTCTAACGCCATCATAGAAGCTTGGTTTCTTCCCACGTAACCCCTAGAGCAACTAGGTTTCTGCCTCAAATAGAGTGTTCTGATGACACACCCGCTGCACCAAGCGTCTCCTAAAGAGACGTCACCACGTCAACACCGCCCTAGAGGAGGGACCAACTCCACACAGCGCCGCCAAACACTTTCTACAGTAGCCGCTAGGATTATCTGCTAGGGTTTTATCAGCACTCTAAGAGACGTTTTATGGGTATATGCTACATTGACAGAATCTCTTTTTTCTTGTTTTCTTCAAACTTCTCTTTCTTACTAGAGCTGGTAAAATTTTGTCCGACTTGAAAAACCTGATTTTCCGACCCGGAAACAATCGGGTCTAGATATAGGTTTTTCGTTCGAATTTTAATATTAACCGAATATTCAGACATAATATTTCTCTGTTTTTTATAGTTTGAACCCAATTCTAACTCGAGTTTAGCTTTGTCCGAATTATTTGACCTGGTTTGCCCCGAATAATAATTGACTCTGATCGTCAATTTCTCATCCGAATTTTAATATTAAACGAATTTGACCGACTCGAATTTACTGGACCCAAAATTTCCCGGACGCTATCATTCACACGCTCAAAATTCAATCAGACTAGAATCATTCCTTCCCCTACGCACAGCCCCCTCTGCTGCTCAGCTCGTTTCCGCCGCCGGCCGAGCACTCGCCGGCGTCGACCGACGGCCGGCCATCGCAACCCAAGGGACCTCCTCCCTCTTCCTTGTTGCTCTTCCTTCTCTCCTCCATTGAAGGTAAAATCCCAAACCCTTTTCTTTATCAAATCAGACTTTTTATGGTTTAAATAGCAAACTTTGATGTTTTCTCCACTTAATTTAGCTAGCAATTGTGGAATTTTTGTAGATAATCTGTTTGGGAGTTATATGGTTATGAAAGTGATGGACTTTGGTGTATACATGTTGAGATTAAATTGATTATGGTTGATTGTTGAATGCATTTTGTTTTGATGCACAAAATATTCATATTTGTTGCTGAAATGGTTGCATATGGTTAGAATGGGGTTTAATTGAATAAAGAGATGTCAATTATATGCTTTAGTGATGATGAAGCTATGATTATGAGGTCCAACTGAAAGGATACTTTCTGTGCATGTATGATTTTGTGGTGAAACGATAAATTAGGAGAATGCAAACACAAGCCAATTAGTCATTTGGACCTCGTAATCTATAGCTTTAGTGATGTATCTTTCATATCCAGAATGTATGTTAATACCATTGCTATCGCCGCTTGACGAAGACCTCGTTGTTTGATTCGTTTCCTCTTGACTCTCTGACTTTCATTGTCCACCTTGGGAAGTTCATGATCAAGTACACATCTTCTTTAGTTATGTGACACTCTTCCGTCCCTTGTAGCATAATCGAGAATTTATTACATTTGAAGTTCTATAGAAGACATAAGGCTAGTTCTCCAGAAACTTCATCTACATTCAGTGAAAGCAACGACCCAAACCCACATGCTCTTACATCTCTCTTTTGCTCCTCAGAAGCTTGAGATATGAACTATATATAGGATCTGGTGACATCCTAGATAGCAATTTACTGTTGGATATTCAAAGTCCGTGGTTATTCTGACATATGCCTATAATCTGGGTTTGTTATCTCTGAAAGACATTACTATGGGTCGAATTCAAAGTGCTTAATCCGATGTTCTAAAAGCTGCATTGGGTTTTTAGGGTGGCTGTATATGTGTAATACTGTAATGTAGTCGGAGCCTTACAAGTATAAAAAAGGAATACAATTACAAGGTGGTGAAAAATTGTGGCCGGTTGGTGGAAAAGTTCACAACCTCAGCAGTTGGGCTCTCTTGATTAGTTTATCAAGCAATCAATCTTCCTTTGTATCTTTGTATCTTGGTTTGATTAGTTTGTCGTGATAGATCTTTTTTTCTCGTATTTATATAAAACAAATTGTTAGAATGATATCGTAGATCTCCATGTGTGAATTTTAAGTCGGGTAGGATTTCATGTTCTTGTTCATGATGGTACTGTTAACTACTGTAAAGTTGGGATGATCGTGCTTGTACTTTAACTTGTCATTTCTACTACATATCTCCTCTAGACCATGAATAGCTGTTTATATTTGGCTGTGTCGATTACTTTTGCACTTGATACACCCTTTCAGATAAGTGCTATCATCAGATATATGAATGCAGGAGTCAGGGTGGAAGCTTTCAAATCTCTTGGAAAAATTGCATTTGTGTCAGAACTCAGAAGATGCATTGTTGCAGAGCGTGTGCAAAAAACATTTCTTTGTGTAATGCTCCCAAGTGAGCTCTCCCTTTATTTTCTTCGGGTTTCTTTTCTTGGTTAATCCAACACGGCATCATCTTTGCTGGATGATTATGAACAATGAACCTTGATGATTAATTGACTTCTAGAGATGCTGCCTCTGAGAAATTAACAAAATGGAGCAACGGGTGTGGCATGAATTCAAGGAGAAGCTGGAGATCACCCTCAGTGGTGACTCCTTCCCCTCTCTCCAAACACTATCATCCATCCGATCTCTCGTGATCAACCCGTCAACCTCCAGCTTCACAATCTCCTCCGTCCTTGAAACCCTAACCAGTCACTCACTCTCTCAACATGGCCATCACATTTTCTGTCTTCTCCGTGACCTCGCTCTCCACCACCCAAACCTCTTGCCTTCCATCACCACTTCCCTCCATTCTCTCTCCTCCACTCTCCTCTCTGGCACTGCCTCCTCGCCCCGGCTCGTTGCTGCCTCTCTCTCTGCGCTCCTTTCAGTCTCCCCAGCCGATGACCTCGACGATAGTTTGCTATCGTCGTTGTGTTTTCGCCCTTGCGTTTCAGTCAGGGTTTGGTTTCTGAACAATGCTCTGAGGTTCCAGATTCGTCCCAATTTGTTGCTGACTCTTCTGCTGGGGTTCACCAAAGATCCCTACCCTTGTGTACGGCAAGCTTCGCTGGCTGGGTTGGTTCGTGTTTGTGAGTCTGGGGTTGAAGTTGACGATTGTGCGATCATCGAAAGTTGTTATTTTCGTTCTGTTGAGCTTCTCAATGATCAGGAAGAATATGTTAGGGTGGCTGCAGTTCGATCGGTAAGTTGGTTGCCCTCCTTTTTTGGTTGAATTGGATGATCATCTGTTAACATGTTTTTTTTGCTGCTGCTTTTGTTTTACAAATGGGGACATTTTTCCTAATTCAGGTGAGTGAATGGGGGCGAATGCTTGCAGCAACAAAGGAAGGGGACGATAAGAAGGATTGGTCTAGTGTCGTCTTTCTCCAAGTAGGTGCTTGAATAATCTTGTGTATGTATTGTGATGTATCTTCTTGCAATTTTTTCGAGTTCTCTGTTGGGTTTGGTTATCTGTAATGGTTGTATTTTCCAAACTTACAATCTATTGTTGAACTTAAGCATCAACTAGATTTTTATGCTCTCGCAGTCATAGTGTCATACTTGATGCAAACTAATCTTTTATTCGTTTTTATTAACTTCCTCTTTCTATTGCTGTTAGGGAGCAACGTTCTTGCCTATTGAGGGTGGGTGAGGGTGAGACTGAGGCTAGGGATGGAATTACCCACACTATGCTTGGATTGGGAAAAAAAAATGAGTCACTAGGGTAGCAACTAGCAAGCTAAACAGGTTGTTAAAATGATGGCAGAGGTATCTATACATGAATTTTAAATTGGGCAGGACTTCATGTTCCTGTTCATGATGGCAATATCAACTGCTGTACAGTTGAGATGAATGTAGGAGTTGACCTTGAACTTGATACACCCTTTCATATATGTGCTATGGTCAGAGATACAATGAATGTAGGAGTTGACCTTGGATAGCTGTTTATTTAGCTGTACTAATAGATTTTGCTCTTGATATGTCCTTTCAGATATGTGCTATGGTCAGAGATATGAATGTAGGAGTCAGGGTGGAAGCTTTCAGATCTCTTGGGAAAATTGCATTTGTGTTGGAAGATATATTGTTACAGACCGTGTCCAAAAAACTCCTGGATACTATCAAGACGAAACAGTTGTTAGCTCCTAGTAAATCAAGGCTGTACGAAATTCACGCATCCAGTGCTGCTGGTGTGTTTATTCATGGTCTAGAAGATGAATATAGTGAGGTAAAATTCATTTCTGATTCCTAAAGAAATCGTGGTTCGATGTTATGGAACATTATAGCAGGAAAGTTTGGATCTGCAAGCATGCACGTTAGAATTCTGACAGACCCTAAGGCAATAGCCCAGATGGTCCTGCGTGTGTGTCATATACTCATATTTTAAAGCAATCTCACCTTTTGTTTTATGACTTTTGACCTGATATATGCTTTAACTTGAAGGTACAACGGTCTGCCTGTATATCCATGCGCATGCTTTCTATCCTCTCAGGTCGGTTTGCCGGCGAAGCTGTCAATCTTATAACCTATGTTCTGAATGATGATTCGGTGACTATCAGGATAGAGGCTTTGGATGCACTGCATCATATGGCAACTTCTGGCTTTCTAAAGATGCAAGAAGAACATATAGACATAGTATGCCCTCTAATACCTCAACTAGTAATCTATATCTATCTATCTATATAGAATGTCTATATATTTATCTATATATAATGGGAAAGTGAGTGATTCAACCTTGGAGTGACAAGTTTTGCATTATAATTGGTTTAGTCGCTCATTTTTTAGTATATATAAGTAGGTTATCCAAAATATATTATATAAGTGAATATTGTCAAATTAATTGGAAGTTAATTATTTAAAATTAATTGTTGGTATTTTCTTAGACAAATAATGGTTTATTTGTAGTCGATGAATATTTTGACTTATCATTTGCCTATTTACCTATCATTTTATTAATGGTTTATTTTTCTGTTGCAGTTACTTGGTACTCTTGTGGACAACAATCTAGATGTAAGATTAAGAGCTCTGAGTATACTTGGATTGGTCCAGCTGCCAAACCTGCAGGTGTCCAAAATGACTGTTCAAAGTCTCCTAGGAAGCTTGGATGTGTATCCCCAGGTTGTTATTGGTGCCCCTTTTCTCTTCTAAGTTCTGATTCTCGGTTTTGACCCCTTTAAATAAGTACTTCTCGGCTCTTGCTTACTAATCATCCTTCAATTTTTCCTTCACTTTAGATTCCAGACATTGCTGGGGTGTTTGGAAAGTGATACTGTCCTGTACCTTCTTTTTCTGTCTTTTCAAAGTTGATGGAGCTTAAGTGTCAATTTGGAAACTTGCCTTTGATTCTATCTTACAAAAAAGTGTTTGTTCAATACAACTGTTTCTTTTCTCTTGTCCTTTCTTTTGATTTTGCTGACTTGCACACTTTCGTCAGAGTTGGCTGTTGTTTTATATTTTTGACTGTTTTTGTATTTATTAAATTTTCATGCAAAAGTTTTTGTTTTGCTACAGAGTGAAGCTGAAATTTTCCGCATTTTGTTCAGGATAGGCCAAAATCATAGCAATTATGCAGTCAGGATCTTTGAAGATTTCCATAACGAGGTTAGTATTCTCATTTCTCGCTAAATGCTTTAGAAACTATTAAATTTTGTGTATGCATATTGTTCGATCAGTTAGGAGTAGTGATGGGCAGATAAAGACCACTGTGTTTAGCGTGTCGGAATTATCTGCTTCCTGACATGGTTATTTTGTTGAATCAGTAATGTCACATACTTGCACATTCATCCTAATTTATGCGAGTGGATTTTCTTTTTGAATAAGCTGTTGAAGCAGTTTTTGCATTGATGCTTCTGAGATACCTTTATGATGTTTATGCTAATCTATTCGTTCAAGTTACCATCTGTAATTCTGGTCGAAGATAGTCCTACTGACTTTGAAATATATCTCTTATTACTTATTAACAAAAATAGCCCTACTGACCTGTGCTGTTTCCTTCAGATTGAACCTTCGGTTAGCTGGAAATTGGATGGTCGTAATAGCAGAGTAGCTGGATTGCTAGTCTTGGCGATTTCAGCTTCCCTCAAACATGAAAACTATTCTCATCGCATTCCACCTAGTATATTGCCGTACGCTGCTGTATTCTTTGGAAGGATTTCTTGTGCTTTTGGTGATGTTCTCGACAAGCATTCCCTTTTGGCATACCTTTCTCACCATGGTATCCATTTCTTCTCAACAGAGTGTTTTGAATGATGCATGCACGTGACTAGTTCTTGCATTTGCTAATTGCATTGAAGTTTTGTGTGTCAGGCTGGGGTTCTGATGTCGAATCTGAATCTCGAGCGGTTACGCTACCAACTACAGAAGGCCAGCCAGAAGCTCCTGCATGTCTCGTGAGTTCTGTGAAGTTTGTCCTTGCAACTGTGAATAGCTTGTGGAAGTTGATGAAATCTGGATGCACAAGTGAAGTGCTCAAAGCCTTAAGGTAGTTAAAATTTCAATATATGTCTGGGTAGTCGTATTTAAAAGTCACCCAACAAAGAGACTGATTGACTTTTTTGTAAGGATGGCAAAGTTATACCGAGTAAGAGTGTGGCGACCCAACATAAATTTTGATAAGTAATCAAAAGATATATTAATGGACACCAAGGGGTTGTCAGTTGTTGCGGACTTGCGGCAAACTCAAAGACTCACATTGCCTCAAAGCTCTAGGCTCTCTATAGTCAACTTATCAACAAAATCCTTACTCAATTCTTTTGGAAATCACTTCAAAAGATGATCACAGATTGAAAGGTAAGTCCAGGATAGCTCTGAGGGAAGCAAACTCAACATCATGTTGCAGTCTTAGCGGTCATACGCGCGCGCACACACACACACACACACACACACACACATATGGTTTGCACATTTGGTCTGACCAGAAAATTTGTAACTCATCTTAGATATAAAAATGTCGAGCTTGAACTAGACCAACCTTGGGTGTGCCTGAGTTCTGATATGGTTTTGGTATATGTGAGCCTAATCAGGCCGTTTGATTCTATAATTCCACAATCTTCCTGCAAAATATTTGAATTTTTCCTAATTTTTTTTGTTTCATTTGCACCTTCAGATGCTGCAAGGAATCACTGCAGATCATGCGGGCCGACTCACTTGAGCATACTAGTGCAGTATCGTTTGCGTCACAGTACATTCATGTTGTCAAGCTATTCGCAAAAGTATGGCAGCACTTGGGAATACCCAGAAAGTGGGACATTAGCCTGGTAGGTGGCATGGAACTTTTACTCCAAAAACTTCACAGAAAACTTCTAGCTCTCAGATTTCAGTTCGTTGGACTGACCAAAGACGACGAGCTACACATATATGAGCTGCTGCTACTCTATTATATAGTTGTGCTCTTATGCTCCCATAACAACTGCAACACCTTGCACAATCTATCTTCAACGATCACACGTGTCAAGGACTTGAGGAATGAAAAATGCATTGCAGCTTCAGAATTTGTCAATCGACTTGCAGAACTCGACATCTTCTCCCACGACAAAGTCACTGACAACTCTCGTCAGTTGATGAATTTGACCGACACATTCAGCCCTAGAGATTTGTCACTTGTTCCGAGTACGAGGTACATAAGTGCCGAGTTAGTAGTTCAAGGGTTCAGCTCGACAAGTCCTCTGCGATTTATCCCTGGATTGCCTGTCGGTATACCCTTGGAAATCACGCTGTCTAACGTGACCACTGAGCATATATTGTGGGTGAAGATGTCTTCCGATGAGAAGCAAACTGAGTTCAGATTTGTCGACGTGGAATTTGAAGGGAGCGAGGATCGTAGTAGGCGATTTGTTTTTACTTCACCGTTTTATAAGACACCGAAAAAAGCAGTTGGTTTTGCATTGAAGGTTAGTATCGGCATGGAATGTGTTTCGGAGGAACTGCATTCGGTGCGACGAGGTTATGGAGGACCAAGACATTGTTTGGTGTACCTTTGTCCTGAAAAAGAAGTTCATTTTGTAAGAACTAGTTGATCATTTTTATTAGAAATTATTTGTTGGGTACTAACGTAGGTCTTTGAGTTTAGGTTTAATGTATTTTTGTGTTCTTATAATCTTATCTTCGTAGTAAATTGAAGACATTTAATATATGATCAGATTGAAATTGTTTAGTAGAAGGATCTCCTTTTGAATTTAATGCTTTCCAAGAGTTGGCAATAACCTTAGATCCTGGTTAAATTCGGGTTAGTCAATGGCGAAATCCGGACATCCAATTTGTTTCGGGTCGGACAATTTAGATGGAACTGAATCCGGGTCAAACTCGGGTTCGAGCAATAGGAAAAAGAGAAATTTCGTGTCCGAATATTTGGACAATTCGCACGATGACAAAATCGGATTTGGACCAAGTTGGGTTTTTTTTTTTTTCAAATCGATCGGATTCGGGTATTCGAATTAAACAAAATTTTACTGGCGCTTAAAGTTTGGTTGCATTTGGTTGGATCTAATGTAATTCAATCCATAACAATGTAATGACCACCCAATGTAGTTTTACTATCCACTTCAATGTCTATCTACATGCCATGACTTCTACAAATTTTTATCTAAAATTCACACTCACATCAATGAAATTGTTGAGTTTGTTGCCTTGAGCTGTCCATATGCAAAGAAACTCCAGGAAGTACACTTCATCAATAAGAAAAAGGAAAATTGTCGATTGGCTCTTTCGTCATTGGCAAGCACCCCCCGAAATCGTCTTTCTCTATGATTCAATCCGATTCTTGAAGGAGCATTCGCTAATAAATGAAGAACAATACAAGACAATATATTCCTTGTATTTCATATTGATTGTCATTTCTTAAATGTTACACAATCTCCAATATTCTTTTTTGACTAAGAATTTGCTATAATATATTTTATCAAAAAATTACCACATTATACTCTTATGATAATGCTCGTGGTTCTGCTTAGGGTTTCATGGCTGTTTCGAAATCCTCCATAGTGTCCCGGTGTAACAAATTGAAGGGTGAGGTAACCTCCATTTTTTCCTCCCTCTCCTTTAGTGCTAAAAATTTGGATGTGGTCTCTTTGGCTACCCTTTCTAGGGTTAGCAAAGTTTGTTCTGTGTTAAGAGATTTGGTTTTGTTGTTGGGGCCGGCTAAAACCTCTGTGCCTGAACCTTCTTCTGAATCTGTCCCGTTGGTTTTGGTGTCTTCACCCCTTGCTGTTAAGCCTTCCAGGCCCGTTGGTGATAATGTTAGGGGTGATAGATTATTCTCTTTATTTGTTGACAACTTGCCGGTTGGGGTGAACAATGCTTGGTTGAGAAGTCTATTTTTGAAGTTTGGTAATGTTGTTGATGTGTACATTCCAGGTAAGGTGGGGCGGAATGGTAAAAGGTTTGATTTTGTTCGTTTTAAGGATCAGAGTGCGAGTTCTAATGCTATCGCTGCTTTGAATGGCTGGATATGTAGAGGGTATGCTTTGAGTGTTGTTTGTGCAAAATTCTGCGAGAAACAAGGGTCAGTTCCTTCCTCTAGGAGGGGCTCTAAAAATTTGATTTGAGTTCCTAAGGTTAAGCAGATTGGTGTGAAGGCTGTTGATGGTGAGTGTGTGAATTCTTCTGAGTCTGATGGTTCAATTACCATCTCTAATCCTCTTCCTAAGATTGATCCTAAAGTTTCTAAGTCCCCCTATAAAGATGCCCTTTTGAGGGGCTATATTGTCGGTGGTAAGAGTGGTGATAATTCGGTGGCTTTTTCTGATAGTGAGCGCACTATTAGTGATGAGGTGGTTTGTTCTTCACCTCTTGGTATTGAGGATTCTTTTCATAAGGTTATCAAAGTCAAGGGCCAACAAAAAAGAAGTGCGAACTTATTGTGGAATTCAAAATGGAGGCTGGTAAGTAGAGTTTCGTGTAGGGGCCGCTCTAGTGGTCCTAGTTGTGCTAAAGGATTGAAGAAGCTTTCTCGAAGCTGCAATTCTAACGGTAAAGATGCGATTGATTGTTCTGCTAAACCATCATTAAATGCTTTGGATCTCTCCTTGGAAAGACTGGATGAGGAGACTCGTAGAGCGGCGAATGTTGTGAGTTTGTTGAAATTGTCTCGTGAGGATCACGAGACTGTGACTAAGGCCTTCCGTGATGATATTCTGCTGTTTCTGCGGTCTTGTACCATCTGTAATGCTTTCTTAGCTTTTTGGCTAGCAAATAATCGAAAAAAATCTAATAATAACACTTTCTGTATGATACAATAATACATACATTAAAATATTAATCGTCAAAATTTTTAAATTTGATGAACATGTAAATCAATATTACAATTAAAATGCAACAGAGCGAAAAATGATAAATGATACTACCTCCGTTCCAAATTAATTGTCACTTTGACAACATTTTGACCGTTAATTACTAACACATTATAATGAGTTTCAATATGAAATTTCCGTCATTAGGAAGCTATTTTCATAACAATTATAATGAAAGTAATTTTATATTATAACTCATTACAATGTGTAAATAATTAATGGTCAAAATTTAGTCAAAGTGACAATTAATTTGGAACGGAGGGAGTATCTATCAATCAATACAAACAAAAATAAAAGGAAAATTGGACAAAAATAATCCGATTATCCGAATTTTCAACTTTGTTATGGGTGAATTGAAGCTCCTATATTTTTTGTGTACATCATCTGGTTAAGTTCGTCGAAAAAACAACATGGCGGGGGCGATATTATGTGTGCAACTTTTGGCACCTTTAAAAAAAATTGAAAGTGTGCTCCACGTGTAATAGCGTTATGACTTCGTCATTTTTATAACGTGTTTAACTCTATGGTGGAGAACAAAAATAATAGCGGTCAAAATTCAGATCACCCATAACAAAATTATAAGTTCTAGTTTTTTTTTTCTAATACCCAAAATATGTATTGCTTTTTTTTTTCCAAATTAAAATAGCTTTAACCAAACAAAACATATTACATGCCTTTGGACCAACGATTCAAGCCCTGCAAGAGTTGACAAAATCTGACTTGATCGAAAAACAGAAAGATTAAGGTTATGTCCTAAATTTCCATACCTAAAACATACTCCCTTCATTCTATACTAATTGTCATAGTTTTAACTTTCATGGTTTTCAATGTCACTCTTTAATTGATAATTTTTTTACATCATATGTTATTAACAATTGAAATATTATACTTTACTATCTTTCGTTATGAATATAATGGTAGTAATTTTATATAGCAAATCATTGTATATATATTGAAAAATTTATGGTTCAAATTTTAAAATTTGACTACACAATTCCCAAAAACGTCAATTAATATAAAACAGGTTACAAAGAGAGTGAATAAATCCAAAACCGACCCGATCCGTCCATTCGAATTGACAGGTACCCATGCCCGACCCGCGAAATTCAATTGTTCCTATTCTCTCGCTGGAACCCTCCAACACGAACTTGGAGCTTTCTCTTCCCAAATTCTGCAACTCAAAATTCAACAAAAATCACATCATCTTCTCTTCCCTTCCTAATTCGTCACCTTGATTATTAGATAATCCATCAATCAATCAAACAGCTGCAAATCCAACGCAAAAATTCACAAATGTCGATCCAAAACAAGGAGGAACCCAGCACTGCTCCCACTCCAGATCGATGGTACACCCTAACCCTAGGCTCCTCCTTCAAAGATCCCCAACCTTCCTCCAAATTCTGCACTCTTCGCTGTCTGTACTCACTCTCATTCCTTCATTCAATTCTCCTTTTTCGAAACCCTAACGAAATTGATTCATGATTTCGCTCGATTTCCGCCATTGCAGATGAATTCAAGCCGGCCTCCATAGACAAGACCCAGCCAGGGGTGCTGCACAAGACCAAAGACAACAAAATCAACGTCGAATTCCACAACAATCAGCCTGGGAAGCCCAAGGTCACCTTCGAAGGTTCCAGCGAAGATTACAAGGAGAACGACGCCGTTTTGTTCTTCGACGGCCAGTCTTTCCGGCTGGAACGCCTCCATAGGGCGGTGAAGCGGTTGAGGCATGTTCGTCTTCCCGGCGAATCCGCCGCCGCAAGCGCCGCCGCGTTGGGCGGTGGTTCGGCCGGAGATGCTGCGTCGCCGCCGGTGGGTAGGGGAAGTAAGGTTCCTCCCCAGAATTTGAACGTTCGCCCTGGTTTTCCGCAGCAGCAGCAGCCACCGCCACCGCCGGTGCCGGCGGCTCAGCCACTTCCGCCGCCGCCTCTGGTTCTTCCGGGATCGGTAAGCTCTCGGATCGATGCTGGTTTTTGGTGTTTGTATGTTGGAGGTATTACATGTCCATGGTGAAAAACATCATATTTTCAATTTAGATGGTAATAGACTAGTAAAATACCAGGTAGTGAGCGATTTTTAAATATTGGATCAAATTCGAATTAGTCTTTGTAAATTGCAAATGTTAATCTTTTCTATGGAGTGGTAGGTAGTGAACTATTTTTAAATCTTGGGCCAACTAGAACTAGTCTCTCTAAATTGCAAAATGTAGGACAATCTCTAAATTTTGGGTCAATTGGAATGATTTATAAATCTTGGGTCAGAACCAATCTCTCTAAATTGCAAAATTTAGAGGTAAGATTGCTATATCCGACCCCTCCATGCACCGCATAGCCGGTACTTCGTATTTCGGAGTGTTTGGATTTGGTTGGTTTTGGTTTTGTATGTTTAGGTATTATTATGTGGTTGTTGAGGAAATTGATTGCATTGTTGATTTCATCATGTTGTTTTAGGTTGATTGGTTCTAGGTTGTGTGTTAGAGTGGGATTTGTGAGTTTGTAGACAAATGAATGGTGTTTTGGCGGTGATTCTGCACTTGTTGCTAGTTTGGCTTTGCAGAATCTACGTTATCTAATCTGAGTTGATTGTGCAGTTATGCTGCTCGGTTTAATGCTTCAGTCTTTTGTCCTGAGTGTTGAGAGAGAGCCATATAACCCAATGGTTTCAGTCTTCAGATAATTCATCCCTGTAGATGTTCTTCATTTTGGGAAAAATATTGCATGGTTTGGCATTTCTAATGAGGGAGATGTTTGATTTGGGTTGATGAGCATATAATTTAAGAACGCTATGGAGATGGTGAGAAATAACTTTATCGAATGAAATTGGGTTGAAATCTTTGGTCTTGGATGGTTTGTAATTTGTACTGCAAAATGCAAGCGAGTACCTTGCTTGAAGCTGAAGATGTCTGTCAATAAAGTGGTCAGGATACAGTAAAACACAATTGTTAAGGGTTTGTTCAAATGAAGCAATAAATTGCATGCACCTTCAGATACGAGAGGAAGTGTACGATGAATGGACTGAGTTAAACGTCCTCTTGGTTATTCTGTTGTTGTAGTTGAGGACATTGTTTAGTTAAGGGAAATGATTGGAGGCATGGCTGAAGATGGCTGATTGCTGACTTTTGTTTGGTTAAATAGTTGTTATAGGCTTATAGCTTAGTCTTGTTAGCTAGGGTTTGGAGATTGAAATCTAAGTTTCAATTTGCTGCTAAAGAAAAGTCCTCAGTCAACCAGAACTTGCCCTCTCTTTGCTTTGTTTCTGTCATGTATTGCTGTTGCAAGAACTTGAAAGTGATAGGGGAATATGAACTTAACTTTGGGAATGAAACAGGCAACATGAGTCCTCTATTTGTGATACAAATGATCTTTGTGTGTCAAAAGTTTGTTGCTACTCACAAGCATCCTATAAGACAGTGATTGGAACATATAGTCTTGAAGGTGGTTCAACTTTCACTTCCCGTTTGGTGGCCCTATTTCTTTTGGGGCCCTTTGTCGAAACTTTATTTTAGGGCATCTAAACGTGTAACATTTCTTGACCACATTATAGAAAAGAGGCATATTTATGTCATTTTGAAGCCTTGACAAAGTGGTCATGTCACCATCTTCTCCTATCGAACGTTATGGCTGAAAACTTGGGAACGCCATTGGCTTTACTTCTCGGTAAAGATCAGGAATACTAAAAGTTGACTCTACAGAAGGGGAAACTTGTTTTTCAGAGTTTCTTTTCCTGTTTGAAAGATGGATGAACTTTTGTCTATGGGGTTTGGATATGCAAGGTGGGACTCAGGATAATGGTTTTGTGCATCCTCAAATTTCGATGACCACCAAAAAAAAAATGAAGGAAAGCAAAGAAAATGAACAAGGAGATTGGTGTGTATTCAATCACTCGTGGAAAATTTATATTGTACAATGTACATTGCTCTTATTTTTCTATCTACAATTATTCTATAAACTTTTCATACCTTCCTGCAGATTGAAGTTGAGCGAATCGACATTGAGCGAATTGATATTGGTGGTGATGCTGGGAGCTCAGGTATGAAATTCACTATTTCTGTCATCACTTCCCTTCTCTTATTTTTTTTCCCCTATTTCATTTTCTCAATCAAACAGTTGGGAACTTGTTCACTGGAATGTATTTACTTATTACTTTACATGCTGTGTTGCCTTTGCTGAATCATTCTCAAAGTAGAAAAATGTTGACAATAAAAGTAGAAAATGTTGACATTACCATCCCCATTAGAGCTGGCAAAGTTCCGCCTGACCCAAATATCCGAATTTGTCCGTGGTCATGGATTTTTTGTTATTGACCGAATTGACTGAAAGAATGGACACAATATTTCTCATATTGTGTCCGTTTCATGCAGTGGTGCCCTTACTGAATCATGCTCAAACTGGAAAATGTTGA
Organism: Portulaca oleracea; assembly: GCA_029582165.1. Lineage (NCBI taxonomy): Eukaryota > Viridiplantae > Streptophyta > Magnoliopsida > Caryophyllales > Portulacaceae > Portulaca > Portulaca oleracea. Next base: position 9,514,633 of record CM055893.1, read on the forward strand.
CAATACCATCCCCATTCTGGCAAAATTTTGCCTGAGCAATATCCGAATTTGTCTACCCGAAAAAATCGGTACCGGACATAGATTTTCATCGTCCGAAAACATGGGCACAATATTTCTCATATTTCTATTATCTGATCTTGTTTATGTCTATCCGAATTGTCCAACCTGGTCAGATCCAAAAAACTCAGGTAATGGTCACCAATTTTTCAATTTTAACATTGATCAGTTTGACCGACTGACCCGAATCTTTGCCCACGCTAATCCCCATCTTCCTTAATCGTCTGATCTTGTCACTGCAGGAGGAAAGCCTAGAAACGAAGAGCCTGCAAGTACATCCCCTGCTCCTGCCGAACCAACTGCAGCCGCGACAACTCCCGACTCCAACGACTTCGACTTGGAAGCCCAGCTGGACATCATGAACGACGACGACGAGGACACGGCGTTTGATCCCAACAAAAACAATATTATTGCTGAAGGGGAAAAGGCGGTGCCGTTCCACATGGGCATCGACATCAACCTGCCCCACAACGACACGGACGACGACGAGATTGCCGACGTGGACATCAACGACGACAACGGGGGGATGGCCCACAATGCGGCGGAGGCGCTCCGGGCGCAGGTGAACGCCGAGGAGGGGGAGGACCAGACGTCGAGCTCGAGCGCCAGCAGCGAGAGCGAGAGCAGCAGCAGCAGCAGCGGGGAGAGCAGCAGCAGCAGCGGTGACAGTGACAGCAGTGATGATGCTGACTCTGTTAACTCTATCTGAACTTGCAACAGTTTATATGGTGCGTTTAGTAGTTTCCTGGGAAAGATTGTCCCGGAAAAGACTTTCCCTAGCCACCCTTCTTGCGAAGCAATTTACCAAGCTCGTGAGGCAAATAGTGGTCCCATATTAAAACTTTCCCGTCGATTAGGGAGAACCAAGCATGGGAAAGTTAACTTGGAAAATTTGACTCATTTCCCGGGAAAGTTTCCCAACCAATTGTTCCTTAAAGATATGTATCCTCACGGATCAAAACTTGGATTTCATGAGAATTTGGAGTAAGAGATTCTAGTTTTCTTGCTGCTGATATTTGGCATTCATCGTTTTTTTCCCCCCTCATGTGATATGTTGCAATATTTTATGATTGTGTGCGTGCATGTGTATACACATATATGTGCGTGCACATACACATCTACATACATGTATATGTAAAAATAATATACACACACATAATATACTCTACACACATGAAATAGGAGACTGATTAGTAGGTGATCCGACTTATCAATGTTAAAATAAAAAAAAATACAATATATACGCACACATATGTGCATGGGTGTGTATATATATACTTCTAAGTGTATGTAGATAAAAATATGAGTAATATCTCCCGGATCCGAAACATGCATCATTGAATAAACCATGGATATCTTTTCCCCTATTGCTTACAGGTTTGCCACAAGTATATGTACAAATGAAAAGAAGGGACATAAGAAACTAACAATTTTTTTGTGTGATCCATAGTGCATCTACCACAATTTACTATAGTAAATTACAAACCATCACATATTATTATACCATATCAAACCTTATAAGTCTCCTTATTTTTCTCTCTACTTTACACCTTTCTCTCTCTTTATCTACCACTCTAATCATTCTTGACATAAATTTTGCCACAATTTACCACACTGTACCACATCATATTACACTATCCACATTCTTATAATACTATACGGCTATACCATTATAACACTTTACTCACCGCAAAAAAAGAACAAAGTCTAACCGTTCATACACTATTGTTACTAATTGAAACATCAAAGACAACTGACGGTGTAAAACTCATGAGTATAATGAAAATTCAGAAGGGAACCCAGCAAGGGAAAGGAGCAAATCTGCAAATTAGTATAAGGAATGCTTGAAAGTTAAAACAATCTGATATTCTGGTACACATTATCATAAGTTGGAGCTCATGAATTAATTAGTTTCTGTGAGAAAATTAAGGATTACAATTTAAAACTTCTCCTATTTCCTTCATGGATAGAGATAGTGTTGACAAAATTTTATCCGATGTAAATGTCCGAATTTGTCTGATCTGAAATACTTAGTTTAATCCGAACCCGATTTAGACATTGATCGAATTGATCGAATATTCAGACACAATTTCCTTATTTTATTGTCCAAACTTGATTTTGTTCCGAATTTAACTCCAACCGAATTGTACGACCCCGTTGGACCCGATAATGAACTAGGTCCAAACCCAATTTTTACCCGGTTAGGGTCAAAGTTAAGCCATCTTGTTTAATAACAACTATTAAATGCTAGCGTAGTCATTCATGCTAACACTCATGCTATCTTATTTTTTTTTTTCGATTATTAGTAGCCAAAAGGCTAAAAGTTCAAAACATACGGCAAGCCGCAAACACAACAGCAAGTATCCACCACTAAAAAAGAATACAACCAGACTGCTAAATAAAAACACTGCAAGGACTTAACAAGCACCACAGCCAAATAAACTATTACATCGAAAAGATAGCACGATCAATGAAATTAGCTGCTTGGATCATCAAGGAAACGCACACCAATATCATTGCCAATAATCAACTTCCTTCGTTCAACCTCAGCTTCAATGTCATCAAGATTGTCATTTTTCGACAAGTTCGCACGCCTCTTCATCCTAACCTTCTGGCCACCTTTTTTCCCATGAGCAACTTTATAAGTTGCATCTCTGACAAGATGCCTTATTTATTGGTTGTTTTTGATGGAACATGGTTTCCTGTCTAACTCCTTGGTGCATGCTCCACTTGGCCTGGGGTGTCTAGTTGAATGACACCATCAATCACATTACAAAATTCATATGTAGAGCGTTATCACTTATCATGGAGGTTAAGAGAGACTAAAAAACTTTGAAAAAGAAAAGAAATAACTAAATTGGAATTATATTGTTATGTAAATTAAAGTTATAATTGTCATTCGTTGAATATTCAATTGGGTTATGGGGAGACTAAAATCTAAATTATGGATAATCTGACCCTATCTACTCACTTTCTATTTATAATCGATATCGACGTGGTCTGGTAAACAATCTATTTATCAATTCATTTTATGGGAAAATTTGATAAAGTTATTTAGATATAATAGGTTGATTTTCAGTAAGCTTAAAGGAGCAATCTATTGGAATTAACCTATTCTAAAAATGTTTATTTTGCCTAAGATTTCATCAAAATTATGTCAAAATGTCATCAATGATAATTGATGTAAATTATGTTGAATTATTAACAAAATGTATATATGGAATTTTATCAAATATTTTTTTTTCATAAATAACTAATTTAACAAACACTTTTTTTTCAAACACTAAATTTAAACTATTAATTCAAACAACCAACTGTAAACAACCGACGACCAACAATCAACAATTGTAAATTAACAATCTCAGACCATCGTCAATTAATGCTACACTTTGTTTAAGAAATAAGGAAATTATAACGTGACAATTTGTCTAATATAGCCGCTAATATAATATTCTGAAACACAAGCCCAAGGACTACTTAACAATTTGTAAAAGATGGATCATGAGACACATAAAAGGCAAATCGGATCTTATTACACTGTACTTTATACTTTGATATTGTGGTAAGGTGAACTTTAAAATATATCACAATAAATTAAATTGTAAAATTATTGAAATACTGTGCACAGTCAACTATATAATTGGACTACTGCAATCAAATCTGTCATACTATGGTGTACTAAACTCCAAGTCATGAAATGCTAGTAATTAGGACAACTGGAGTTGAATATATCATATTTTGGTTTCACCCAATTCGGTAACTATGCACTGTAATTCAATAGTTTCACAATTTGGTCTACTGTAATACAATTTTAAAATTCAGTATACCACAATCCCAAGACCTGAAGTATGTAGAATAAACCACTGTACAATTTCCGTATGTAAAAGGGGTACAATTTTCCATTGCCAACTTGATTACACTGTGAATAACATTAGCATAATTTCATCCCATCCAAATACAAGAATTTGTCAAGATTCATAAAAAATTCACTTTGGTCCGAACTTAATTTTGATATTGACTGAATATTCGAACACAGTATTTCTCTTTTTTCTATTATCCGATCTCGAATTTAGCTCCGCCCAAATTATTCGATCCGCAGTCCGTCCAAAAAAACGCATCTGAACATTAATTTCTTGTCCAAATTTTGACATTTGATCAAATTTAACCTACCCGAATTTATCCGTACTCGATTTTTTTACCTTTCTTCTATTGTCCAAAAGCTTGAATTCAACTCTGTCCGAATTATCCGACTCAGTCCAACCATAAAAACCGTATTGGGACATCAAATTCCTATTTGAATTTTGATATTGATTGAATTTAACCTACTTGAATTTATCCGCACCCAAATTTTTACCTTTGTTTCTATTGTTCGAACCCGAATTCAGCTCCATCGAATTATCCGACCCATTCCTAAATAAATAAGTGCGAACATCAATTTCTTATCAAAATTTTAACATTTACCAAATTTAATTTGTTCAATTTCACCCGGACCCAAATTCTTGCCGTTGTGAACCAAGAGATCTTTTGAAACAAGAAATCCAACAAAACAATAAAAAAATGAAAGATAACAAAAGGATATCTTGAAACAAGAAAATCCAATCCAATAAATAATAAAAAAATCAAAAAAGGAAACCCACTGATAAAATCCTGTTGCGTCCCCATGCCTTCTTCTGGAGAGAGAAATTCGTCACTGCTCTTCGTCGGTCGGTGATTCTGATTATCTCTCTCCACCACCCTCCCTCCCTCCTCATCTCCAGCTCTTCAACGACTCAATTTGGCGCCAAACCTCCATTGTTAGTTGCTCTGCTGCTTCTATTTCATTCGCAGTTTTCAGAGCCCTCTAATTATTGTGCTGGGGTTCTACTTCTATCAAAAAAAACAAAAACAATTGAAATTTGAAGAAGTTCCCAATTCGGATAGACAACAGAGTTCAGATGGGGTTTGATGAATCTGGAAAGTGTTTGAGGAGCTTTGTGAGGAGGAAAAGGGTTGATTCTGAGCATAACGAGAGCAATTCTTCCGGGCATCAATTGGCCAAAGCTTTATCTGTTCCTCATCTAATTGCTGTTGGTGAGTTTATGTGATCTTCATTTACTTCAGGTTTAACTGAATTTTGAAGTTTTTTGGTTCATAATTTTGCATTTTGTATAATCTTAGCTTGTTTTTGTGGTTGTTTCTGTTGTTTTTTTTTGGTGGATTTGGGTGATGAAGTGAAGGATTTTAGCAGTTTGTCCATCTTAGGTTGATTTAGGTAGGTTTTTGTGGGTTTTTTTTGATGTTATATTGTGTTAACTTGAATAATTTTTAGTGGATTTTGGTGATGAAGTGAAGGATTTTAGCAGTTTGTCCACCTTAGATTGATTTAGGTAGGATTGTGTTGATTTTATGATGTTATACTCTGTAAAGTTGAATATTTTTTTTGGTGGATTTGGGTGATGAAGTGAAGGATTTTTAGCAGTTTGTCCATCTTAGGTTGGTTTAGGTGGGGATTGTGTTGGGTTATGATGTTATAGTCTGTAAACTTGAACATATTGTGTTGGAAACTGGTTAAATACATAAGAAGGTGTACATAAACTGTACTCATGACATGCATGTATGAAGTTGACACTTGACATAGTTATGTCTCTGATTTTTTTGTCTGTCCCTTGCTTAAAAAATGGGACATAGTTCCCCCGGTTCACTTTGCCCTTCGATTCAATTAAGCATGATGACTGATGATCGTAATGGACTAAACTCATTAAAGTATAAAATGCCTCTTCAAACTTCCTCGACCTCTTCTTCTTTTCCATGAAGTAGGAGGCAGCAAATGATTTCTAAATCTTGAGTGAATTGGAACCAAAATTGCAAAATCTAGGTGTGTCAAATCCGACCCCTCCAAACTTCGCCTAAGTGTGATTTTTGAGTATTGGTTTTGGTTTTATTTTGTCCATAATCTGGATAGTTGAAAAAAATTATGTTTTTCAACTTAGATTATGATGGACTAAAGTGAAATGCCTCATTTCTTCTTTTTCAATGAGTAGTGGGTAGCAGACGATTTCTAAATCTTGGGTCAATTGGAACCGGTTTCTCTAAATTGCAAACTTTAAGAGTAAGACTGTCACATCCAATCCCTACATACTTCCCCTAGGCGTGATTTGAGTGTATTGGTTTTGGTTTTTGACTTATGTCTATAATTTGGATAGTTGAAAAATATTATGTTTTTCAACTTAGATTATGATGGACTAAAGTGAAATGTCTCAGTAAACCTCCTATACATTTTTTTCATGGAGTTGTAGGTAAGTATTGGGTCAATTGGAACCTGTCTCTCTAAATTGCAAATTTCAGGAGTAAGACTGCCACATCCGACCTATGCATACTTTGTCTAACCTAGGTGTGATTTTGGAGTATTGGTTTTGGTTTGTGATCGATGATTCCTTGTTATAGGTGTTGGCTCAACCATTGGAGCTGGGGTCTACATTCTTGTTGGCACAGTAGCGAGAGAGCACTCTGGACCGTCACTTGCATTCTCCTTCCTCATAGCTGGTGTTGCAGCTGGCCTTTCGGCTTTCTGTTATGCGGAGCTCGCGAGCCGGTGCCCGTCTGCAGGAAGTGCCTACCATTATTCCTACATATGTGTTGGAGAAAGGTACATAATTTGTTGTATTATCTTAATATCTAATTGCCTTCTAGGTTCTAATCTTGGAAGCAAGATGGTTGTAGAGTCACTCAGAAAATTTTTGTGCACAAAACAACGAGCTTTAGGGTTTTCATTTGGGTCGTGTAACATTTCTGCAGTGTTGCTTGGCTAATTGGTTGGGCCTTGATACTGGAGTATACTGTTGGTGGTTCTGCAGTTGCCCGGGGTATTTCGCCAAATCTGGTGTGTAGCTCCTTAATCCCTGTGCAAATTTGATATGCTGTGTTGATTTAACTTCAAGTATTATGGATTCTTTTAACTTCATGATTATTGAGGATTTTGGGTTTTTTCCCCTGATTTTTAGTACCTTTGTATCCTTTTTCTGATTGAATTTTCGGATAAGCTCTCTTGAGCTTGTTTTTATCCATAAAAGGAAAAAAAAAAATACTAACGATGGTTGGTCAGAGTGGTAAGCGGCTCGGATTCACTTAAGCAGGTCTTGTGATCGGGACTGCGCGTATGCAACTATCCCTGCTTCGAGACTAGCCCACCTCAGTCAGGTGTGTGGCCCCGGTCTGGATTAGTCGGGACGAAGCTCCGGTTACGGAGGGGCAACCACAAAAAAAGAAGAAAGTAAATAGAGGAAGAAATAATATCTATAGTAGGTTTCACTACAATAACGACATATTAGAAGTTGCCATGAGTATAGTTTTATGTGAATTGCCGCTATAGGCTATAGTGTAGTGTAATTTATTCCTTTTTTGCTGCATTTTTTATTTGGTTTTGTTTTGGGGGGGGGGGGGGTGGGATTAGGCTTCCATTGGTCTCTTATTTGTGCTGATTCATATGCAAAATTGCTGGGCCAGACTTCCAGGAGTACAATGTGGATTAATGTCGCATTAGTTAATCTAGATAGGTAAGCATGTTCTGCACGATTTCCTATTAGGCCACTAACTTGTTATATAATAATTCCTGTTGTTATTATCAATATCATTTCTATTAAACAAGTGGGATTTATGTCTATTCCCTTTTTTCATATGAATTTGTCGTATACTCCTTTGGTCTCACATCTTGCTATCTGCTTTTTTAAGTTCCGTGTGTCATGTGTGGCGCTATTATTTCTCTGTTGAATGACTTGCATATGATTAGTTTATTGGGTTCATGTATTACCATTTCCTCTACCAAACATTGGTTGCTGTGCAGAAAGTATTATGATTTTGTGACCTTTCATTAAATACTGTGTCTGTTGTCTGTTGAGTACACAGAAGATTATCACTTGCTCTATTCCTCTATAATTGTCATTTTGGAGGGTTGGGGAGATACCAAGAAAAGGGTGGTTGATGGAGACAAATATATTCGTTGAGGAACATACCCCACCTTTAATTAAACAGCAATTTACGAGGATAAATACAGTGAAAAGTTGGGCATTGCAAAGCAACAACTATTATGAAAAATAAAAAGTTTGTTAGAGTAAGACATATTGAGGAACGGAGTAGCAATAAATCATTCCTACTTTATTTATTTTTTTTGTTCTAAATTAAACTAAAGTCATTTTGACTATTCTTTACAGTTACTGTTTTCCTTTTACATTCTTATGAGCATAATGTATTACCGGATCTTTTTAGTTCACATCTATTTACTCTTGAGTCTGATCTTGTTGCCCGTATTTCTTAATTCATAAAATTGTGACAGGCATTGCTCTTTGGTAGTGAGGATAATCTCCCTTCTTTCCTGGCCCGGCAGCATATTCCTGGTCTTGACATTGTGGTTGATCCCTGCGCGGCAATACTTACTCTTGTAGTAACTTGGGTTTTGTCTACCGGAATTAAGGAGGTATGATATCCTGTGCTCTTGTTGCCTTCGTATTCCTTTCTTTACAACTTGATTCATTACTCGCTTGTTAATCTAATGCATCAATAAAATATGCAGAGCACGCTTTTTCAAGGAATTGTCACATCAGCAAATGTATGTGCCATGTTTTTTGTTATAATTGCTGGCGGATACCTTGGATTCAAAGTAGGGTGGCCGGGATATGAATTACCCTCGGGGTAATGACCTTAAACATGATATAATTTTCTGAGGTAGTAAATTGTATATCCAATGGGGTATAACGTTTTGTATGTTTTTATGGTTTAGATGGTTTCCATATGGAGTAGATGGGATGTTTGCTGGGTCTGCCACAGTCTTTTTTGCATACATTGGATTTGATTCAGTGGCGAGCACTGCAGAAGAGGTAGAGCATTAGCCTTTAAGAGTTTTACCAATGGAATTTCATTCACCAATCCATCCCTTGAGGCATATAAACACAGAAAATTTGCGTATACCCCCTCCCCTCCCCTAGGTTATGACATTTATAAATGAAATTCGACCTTGACATTTTTGAGTTAATATTTACCTCTCCTAAGTCCTAACCTTTTGAACCAATTTAGTTTAGCAACTTTTCCGGTGAATTTGGCAACTTTTCTGGTGAAGGTGTGATTTGTGATGAAATTTTGTTTGCTAAAATTGCCGTCGTTTCAACCAACAAATTTCATCACAAATCACACCTCCACCGAAAAGTTGCTAAATTAAATTAATTTTATTCAAAAGGTCGGGGAAGGTAAATATTATCATAAAAAGGTCATTTATAAATGTCATAAACCTGAAGGGGACTGTCTGCAAATTTCCCATATAAACACTACCTATTAACAATGTATTATTTTGGCAGGTGAAAAACCCACAGAGGGATTTGCCACTGGGAATAGCTCTTTCACTTTCGATATGCTGTGTACTGTACATGATGGTATCTGGTGTCATTGTTGGCCTAGTGCCGTATTATGCTATGGACCCTGACACGCCTATATCATCTGCATTTGCTAGTAATGGAATGCAGTGGGCAGCGTAAGTTGGATAATATATTTTGGACCTATATGCTTCTTGTCATGTGGGAGATTTCTTTTGAGAGATTTTGTGCCTTTTGCAGATACGTCATTACTATTGGGGCTGTTATGGCTCTCTGCGCTACACTATTGGGTTCGCTTCTACCTCAGGTAAATTTGCCTGCACTGTAATTTTGTCTACATTAGGAGTCCAGAAATGTTTTCGCTAGTGCGATGCATATTAAAGTTACATACCCTGAAATATTGAGAATGGTTGATCTGTTACGGGAATGAATTTTCAGGAATGTTTTTGTCCGTTAGTGTTAGATATTTTCTGTTGATTTCCCTAATATGTGGTTGTCCATTTTGTAGCCACGGATTCTCATGGCTATGGCAAGAGATGGTTTGTTGCCGTCCTTTTTCTCAGATGTCAACAGAAGTACGCAAATTCCTGTTAAGAGCACTGTGACTGCTGGAGTTATTGCTGCTGTGATGGCATTCTTCATGGATGTGTCACAGTTGGCCGGGATGGTGAGTTAATTGAACCATAAATTGATATTACACATTGATGTAGGCTCCATGCAGATGATGGTCTATTTCTGCTTATTTTTCAATTGTTTATCCTATTTGCAGTTCTATCCATCTTTTAACCCATGTGCAATTTTGGCGTAGTGACGTGAATTTATTGGTTGGATTTTGTCATTGTTTATTATTCCTCACATGGGATTCCCTACTTAAGACTAAACACGAGCCCTAACCAATTGTCTGATACCCAAAAACTGGTATATACTGCACAAAAAGCTATTGCTATCTCCAACTGGAACTTTAGAGCATTTCCCCGGCTACACAGGAAAGATAAACTATACCTATCGGTTGGTTTTTTGGAAGAGAGTATATTGTGTGTTATCGATTTATCTGGGAGGAATCGATCAAATGTAGATGCGATAATAGGACACAAATGTCATGCCATGGTTATGAAGTTTCCTGCCTTTCTTGTTTAAGTTATTCTATATGTAGGCTAATGTTCTAGTCTTGAAGCACTGAACAAATAATAATTCTTGGCTCAGGTGAGTGTTGGCACGCTACTAGCATTCACAATAGTGGCCGTATCACTTTTAATCGTAAGATATGTTCCACCAAATGTGGTGCCACTTCCATCATCACTTCAGGATTCCATTGATGCTGTTTCATTGAGATACAGTGGCCCCGACCAAGACTTTGAGACTTCTAAGGCTATTGATGATCCTCTTCTTGATAAAGAGTCTGTGAAATTTGATGTTCCCCTCCTCGTGAAGCAAGTGGTTGACGGCAACTGTAAGTTTTGTCTCATATGATACTTCATCTATATGGTGATTTAAACTTGAATGCATGAAGTAGACTTGCATGTGAGAACACTCTCCATGCTATTACAGTGATAGAATGAAAATTATCAAAACCAAAACCAATATTCCGAAATTCTACTGAGGCGGGGTATGGAGGAGGGGTTGGATATAACAATCTTACTCCTAAGTTTTGCAATTTAGAGAGCCTAGTTCCAATTGACTGATGATTTAGAGATTGTTTGCTACATACTACTCCATGGAAAAGAAACAGAGGAGGTTTAACGAGGCATTTTTACTTTAGTCCATTACAATCTAAGATGAAAAAAATCTTTTCAACTATCCGGATTATTGACTTATGCTACATATTTGTTCGCTAAAGAAATTTCATTGACTGGAAATGAGAGGAAAAAGTTACATTTGTTTATTAACTACTGCTGGAGAATTCTAATAATTTGCATTTAATTATGAGTAAATTTTGATTTTATTATTAGACTGGGTTTTAATGCGATGGTGCTTATCTTTATGTCATGGGTATAACAGATAAAATGAGTGATGACATGAGAAGAAAAATCGCTGGGTGGACGATCGTGCTCACTTGTTTTGGGGTGCTTCTGCTCACATCTGCAGCTTCATGTGTGCAGCTTCCCAGGTGCATGTTTGGGTTATGTGATGCTTTTTCTTATGATATTTGGGCTGCTACATTGTCTATATCCTAACTCGGATACATGGGATAGTTAGGATCGGAATTAATCCATGTAGGATTGTGGATCAGAATGTGGATAGTAGAATCACATCGAGGGTTTTGGATCATAAAATCATAGGATCGTAGATCAGGAATGAGGTTTTAATAACTATGCACCAGAGTCACCATTATTATTTTTCGATAATGTTGACTGCCTAAAGGAAAAGAGAAAAACGGTGGTTCAATGTTAAGGTGAGTGTGAGTTTGATCGGATTCACCTTAACATGGCCGATCAAATTCACCTTAACATTGAACCACTCGGATACATGGGATAGCTAGGTAACTGTAATTAGTGGCTTTCTTATTGGTTGAGTGTGAGTTTGATCGGCCATGAGATAGTTTAAGAATGAATGTTTTATTCGTCAATCTCACTTGTCCTTGTCTTTATTCTTTGACCAGCATGATACGATACACCGTGTGTGGAACGGGTGGCTTTCTTCTCCTATTTGGTTTGACGGTGCTCACTTGCATTGATCAAGATGACGCGAGGCACAGCTTTGGCCACACTGGAGGTAAATTTTACTATTCTGATGCACAATTTGACGAACACAAACTAAATATGTGTATAAATGGACAACTGATTGATTATGTTAGCAGAGCTTCCGTTCACTTTTTCATGGTGAAATTTGTTAAGCACTCATAAGATGTGCTTCCATCTTTTTTACAGGTTTTATCTGTCCAATTGTTCCTCTGCTGCCAATCACTTGCATCCTAATTAATGTCTACTTGCTGATAAATCTTGGGTGAGTGCTGCAATCTCCATTTTATGGAACACTTCTGACTTTATTTTTATGTTAACTTGTAGCGTTGGCAAAATTATGTCCAACCCGAATACCCAAATTCGTCCGAGTTGGTAAAAGTTGGGTTTAGTCATAAAATTTTTCGTTTGCATTTTGACGTTAACCGAATTGGCTGAATATTTGGACACAATTTTCTATTGTCCGAACTCGATTTTAACCGGGGTCTAGTTCGCTCCGGATTGTCCGACCCAGAGAAAAGCCGGGTACAGACATAAAGTTCTTGTCCGAATTTTGACATTGACGGAATTTGACCGACCCTTTGCCAGTTAGTATCTTTCATGATCCCCCGAAGAAGAATCAACGCTGTTAGATCTGATATGAATGAGTCGATGGCAGGGTTGTGAGGGCCATTTATCACTGCAAATTTGAGACCACTCAAAGCAGAAGAGTATATAAACATGATATAAAATGAAGCCTCGAAGATCAATTATAACTTGATCTAAACAACTTTCATCCCACCTCACCACACGCTTTCTGAGAATAATATCTTAACACATGTCAACTGATTTTCCAGATCGGGTACTTGGATGCGCGTCTCAGTATGGCTGGCAATAGGGATGCTTGTTTACCTATTCTACGGGCGAAGACACAGCACTCTTAGGGATGTCGTATATGTGCCAACTGCTCATGTCGACGAGATCTACAGCAGCAGTTCACAGGATTTATTGGCATAATAACTTCACCTTCTTTTCTGAATATGTTGTGCTCTTAAAAATTCAAGTTGAATTTATTTATTCCAGTGTTTTAGGGATCCTCATGTACCATTTATTAGCAAGGAAGTTTAGTTTGGCAACTCAATGCAATGTGCTGCTGCTACTGCTTCTAGATTCTGTGTAGATATTATGTTAGATAGGGTGTCAAAAAGTGTCAAGTTGTAAATAGCTTTCTTTTATGTATTTTATGTCTCCACGTCCTTGACAAGGATATGTTGTAATTCCTCTTTTAAGTTTTACCATTTTGCTTTTGAGCAGTGCAAATTTATTCAAGTCAGTTTGGTTTAGACTGATTATTATTCAGTCAAGGCTGAAATCTATGTTGTTAGAATCGGACTGGTTATCGTATCTGCCAATCTAGCTGGTCGATGTGTCAGACCAGGATTGGGTTAGATTGGGTGACCCAATGTTACTGGTTGAATTTGAAATGGTCAAAGTCGGTATGACTCGATTATGAGTAGAAAAAGTTTTGCACACACTTTCCAAAAATCCAAAGAGTAACCATTATTCTTTTATACGGTGTAGTTGATTGTGGTACAGTAGAATTTGAAAAAGTATGGTGAGTTGGGGTGAGTTGTGGTGAAAGTTGTTGTAGGTGGGATAGATTAAGAGTTTGAATATGAAAAGTAGAGGAGAAAAGTGAAGAGAGGGAAAAATGTAAAGATATATTGGTAATGATTGTGGCGTGGTGCGGTAAACTAACAAATTTGTAGATTGGTTGCGTCAAGAAGATTGGAAAATAATGCACAAGTAATAATTGTTCAATTAGTCAATTATTGAAGGCACTAACAATCAACTGAAGATCAACACACATGCAGAGAGTAATAAAGTTACCCAAATTGGGAAGTTTGAAATTATATTTTCAACCACTTGATCATCAAATCTAATAGCAGATTCATTGGGGGGCCGATTCATGGTTGGCTCATTACAGTTGGGGCCCACTCAAGGCTGTGTAGCATAAATAAAGGTCGATCCATAGAGTCATCCGCTTTAATCCTAAAGTTACAATAGAGTGTATTTGTAAAAAAAAAGGTAGATATGTCAATTATTGTCTGATGAGGAGCATATCATTAATAATATACTCAAGTAAATTTAGCATTTAAAATAATAGAAAAATTATCTATTTTGAGTTATTGATAAGTTTATTGTTGGATTAATTGCGTGGAGTCCAAATTATTATTTTGGTGGGATAAATTTTGGAAATTCAAAATTATGCTTGGTGGACAAGTTTCATATAATATTGAAGATCTTCCAAGATTGTGTTCATTAAAGAAAGATATTATATAAAGTGGAAAATATTATATTTGTTACCAAATTGTGATGGGGCAATCACATAGAAATATAATATTACTTTGGAATATAGTATCAAATATTATATTTGTTACCAAATTGTGATGGGGCAATCACATAGAAATATAAATAGGACCTAGGTGTTAGGTTTATTGGCATAGTAATTGAGAGTGTTTCATCTTATACCACAAGAGATTGATTTGTAATCTCTATGTCCCTGTGGGAGTTGTGTGAGACTCATCTGTGAGTGTTGAGTTCTCATATTGTAACTCTAGGGAGGTTGTGAGAGATTGTGGAGGTCTAAGAATCTCTGAAATACTGTTGTAATCCTCTGATAGTGCATCGTTCGTGGTTTTTTCCCGGTTTGGGTTTTTCCACGTTAATTCCTTGTGTTGAATCTTTATTTATTTTTCGCCATTTATTATTGTTTGTCTGCTAACTACGCCATGAGAATCTTAACATTTATCCAGTCAGATACATTCACCGTCACTGACCCTTTAAAATTATTAAACAAAGACGACTCGTTAATGACCCAACCCTTTGAGGACCCCTATTTTCTATGGTCATACCCTCTTAATCATATGGGGACTCACCCATTGCCCACCCTTAATGTAAAATGATCTTAATAATTGGTTTTGCTGAAAAATGGCACAAGTTTCATCCACGGAAATGTTATTAGGTAAGCTCTGGCCTTCATAGGGACACAATCCTACATATATTCTTTCTGGATATGTAAATGAAAAAAGGGTTAAAAATAAAGAAAAAGGGAAAAAAATATAGTTATTGGGTTTACTGTTTACCTTGTGAAGTTGACCAGAATCTGCCCAATTGGAAAAATTCGAGTAGGTCAAATTCGGTCTATATCGAACTAACACGAAATGCTCGATCCTGTTTTTTCGAGGTTTAATAATTCAGATGGAACTAAATTAGATGAAAATCGGGTTTGGGTAATAAAAAAATATATATTATGTTCGAATATTCGATAAATTCGGTCAACATCAAAATTTGAACAAAAAATCTATTAACCAAACCCAATTTTTTCCAGGTCAGACAAATTTGAAAATTTGGGTTGGACAAAAATTTTTCCAGAAAAATTGGATTCTAGTTATCCCTACTTTCACCTTTTGTATGCCAATAGTCTCTACTTTGTTTTTTATTCTAGTAGTCCAAAATAAATAAAATTGTATTCTGTTGGGATGCCACCGAGTCAAATGCTGGTGACTCAGTGATTTGCTGACTTGTATCGATGAGAGTGTGTTTGACCAAGAAATTATTATTTTAGTTGTATTTTAGTGGTCCCATTTAAATTGCTATTGTATTCTAGTAGTCCGATTGACATATTTATTGTATTTTGGTGGTCCCATTTCATAGTTGGTTATATTATGACGGTCCTAATTCTTGGTCAAATACACTCTCGCCGATATACGTCAGCAAACCACCGAATCACCACCATTTGACTCAGTGACGTCCCACCAAAATACAATTTTATTTATTTTTGGACCACCGGAATACAAAAATAAAGTAGGTATTATTGGCATACAAAAGGTGAAAGTAGAGATTATTAGAATCCAGATTTCCTATATATCTCTAGATCTACTGCATTTTATTAGATGTTCCTGAAATTCGTGCTCCATATAGTATGATTGTTCATTTACATATATAAATTGTCCACATTTGATAGTTTTTTTTTTTTAATAAAGGGTAAGTAAGAGAACAAGCAGTTAGCGGTGTCTTCTCACAAGAAACCGCCCCGCTCTATCACAACTAAGAAGATTATTAAATTCTAGATCCATTAAAGACGACCAAGTACCCGCCGCAGACACTAATCAACCGTGTTTAGATAGTCCATCACGGAGTGCTCTAGCTTCAACAACCAGAATAGAAGCATCCCCATACAACTGCACCACTGCTCTTAGAAGACCGCGTCGCCAATCACGGAGTAGGAACCCACCCGCCGCTGAATTGTTGAGAAGCGAACCATCGAAATTGAGTTTGAACGCACCTAGAGGGGGGCTCCCACCGGACAAAGTGAAACCCGGGTTAGGAGACCCCATTTGAACGGCTACCATCATCCTCTACCTGAATAGTTTTACGAATTTTCCATTCTGCTGAGGAGCGTTTTGCCTGAATAAGGTACTGCAACGGCCGAAGAATCTTATTGCGGAAGACCACCTCATTCCTCTGTTTCCAAATTGCCCAAATGAGAAATATTCCTCTCAGGAGATTTGGAAAATTCCTAGCAAGATAGTTAGTTTCCAAAAAATGATGAATAAAACCATTCAAATGAGACAGAATAAAATTATCCAACCAACCATGATGAAAAGCTAATGCCCAACACCTCTGAGTGATCGAACATTCCCAAAACAGATGATCTGCGCTCTCAATATCATTAAGACAAAGAGAACATACATGATCCAGATGGACACCAAGCCTCAAGAGAGTACCTCTAGTAGGGAGTCCATTATGGAGACATAACCAAAGAAAAATACCAATTTTTGGGGGAATGTCAATTTTCCAAATCCATTTATATTGCCAATGGTTTTCAGTATCCAAGCAATCTTGGATAATCCGAAGGGCTGATTTGGTAGAAAAATCACCTGAGCCCGTCAAACCCCAGCAAAAATCATCTTTTAAATCCGCCATCGAGATAGGAGTCCCAAGAATCTTTGTAAAATGCGATTGTCGTGGATATATTGCGGAAGTTTCACTTCATCCCACGATTTATTCTGAGCAATAAAATGACTCACCTTTAATGTTTGATCCTCAGTTTCAGACCTATTCAATAATTCATTTAAAGAGTAATCCTCAATTCACTTATCTTTCCAGAAATCAATTGAATTACCATCACCAATTCTCCATCGTATTCTTGATTTTAACGTGCCTCTCACCCTTGTCAGATTTTTCCAGACTGGAGAGTCTAGAGCTTTACCTTTACAGGTAAAAAAATCTTCATTCTTTAAATATTTATCCCGCATAACTCTTGCTCAAAGACTATCCTCCTTAATAACTTGCCATGCTAATTTACATTGGAACGCCATATTTATTGCCTCCGAACGGCGGAGACCAAGGCCACCAAAATCCTTGGGAAGACAGATGGTATCCCAAGCAACTATAGGCATACCATGATTCTCTCCGTCTTTCTTCCAGAAGAAGTTCTTATTAATTCTATCTAGATTAACACATGTAGACTTGGGAAGACGAAAGCATTGCATAGTGTGAGCGGGGAGAGATTCCAGATTAGCTTGAATTAGAACAACCCGGCCAACTTTGGAAAGAGTATTGGCCTTCCAGGCCGCCATTCTATCCGTATCCCGTCCTATAAGTTCATTATAGGATCGGTTATCATAACGCCCATTGGGGATATAGCACCCAAGGTATTTGCCCAACGCATCTGTATTAGGAACGTTAAAAATACCCTTAACTTCTTCTCTCCTGTGGGGAGCGGTGTTTTTAGAGAAAATTAGTTTAGACTTATGAAAATTGACTAGTTGCCCTGAACAATTACAAAACTCAAGGAAGAGGTTCTTTAGAGTCGTCGCAGCCTTATTAGTCGCTTTACAAAACAATAAACAATTATCAGAAAAAAAAGCCCTGGGATGGTAATACCACGCGAGGTTAATTTTACCCCAATCCCTAATTTAGACTCAGAAGCTTTTTCTAGCCAATCATTAAAAACATTCATACATAGAAGAAAAAGATACGGAGACAAAGGATCCCCCTGGCGCAGGCCGCAGGAAGCTTTAAAGAAACCCTGCGGCACTCCATTGATTAGAACAGAGTACGTGACCATAGAAATACATTGATCAATAAGAGCAATCCATTTATCACTAAAACCCATTTTCTTAAGGACTTCTCTCAAGAAGTCCCACTTAATCCTATCATATGCTTTTTCCATGTCAATTTTTAAAGCCACCCACCCCTTTTTAGAAGTCGAGGTTTTAAATTTATGCATTATTTCATGAGTCAAAAGGATATTATCTTGAATCGCTCGACAGGAATAAACGCACTTTGAGCAGGGGAAATTAACCCATCAAGAAGAGGACGGAACCTGGCCACAAGGATTTTTGACACAAGTTTATAGAACGTATTACACAAACTAATTGGTCGATAGTGCGAAGTCTGGCTAGGATTATCGATTTTCGGAATGAGGGTTATAAACGTGTGATTGAACTCCTTAAGAAGACGACCATGTTCGAAAAAATCTTGAACGGCTTTAATAATATCTCGGTGGATGACCGCCCAAGCATCCTGAAAGAATCTTGCCCCAAAACCATCAGGACCCGGGGTCTTACAAGGATCCATATCAAATAGTGCAACTTTAACTTCCTCGACCGTTGGTATGGTCGTAAGCCTATCATTCTCTTCTTGAGAGATAACGCTATTCACCTCCCTACCTAGATTCAAAACCTCTGAGTTTCTTGATGAAGTAAAACGTTTTTTAAAGTCCTCAACAAAATGGGTACCAATGTCATTTTCCGAATCTAACCAAATAGTGCTATCTGTTTAAATTTTCGAAATACTTTGCCGCTTTATCCGAGCTTTTGTTAGTCCCTGAAAAAAGGATGAATTTCGATCACCATCAACTAGCCATTTCTTCCGAGCCATTTTTCCCCAATATTTCTTATTAAATAAGAGAAGTTTTTCTCTTTGTTTAATCATTCTATTGAGCCAATGGTTTAGTCTAAAATTTTGAGGACCATCCAACAATTTCAGTTCAATATAATCAATACGATCCAGATTTTGATCCAACTTATTTTTGTAGTGTCCAAATTGATTTCTAGCCCAACTTTTGAGATCTACTTTAAGAGATTTCAGTTTTTGTGAGACCCTAAACATAGGTGACCCATGCACGTTCCTACTCCAAGCTTTCTTGATTAATTGGTTCATTTTATCATGTTGGCTCCAAAATTTATGATAGAGGAAAGGAAAATTCTTCACCTTTTGTCTATGACTGGAGGTTTCGAGAAAACTTGGGCAGTGATCTGAAAACGTAAAATTACCATGATAAGAAATAGTGTCCGGAACGCTATATGAAAATCGTGTCTCAGGATGGCCCGGTCAAGACGCTCATGAATCCAATGACCATGAATTCATTTTTTCCATGTGAAAAGTCTTTCTCTAACAACTGCAGAGGCCGCATTGATATTTTGCAAAAAATTGTTTAGTCGAGACCCCCTCGACCATGAGAAGGGAATACCCCCTGTTTTTCCTCCCTGATTCTAATTCGTTAAAATATCCAATTAGACACTATGGAAGATCAAATGTGGCGTGAAGAGATGATAACGATGCCCAAAAAGGATCTTTATCTCTTTGTTGTGTCGGTCCATACACCCCTGTAATAATACAACTTTTTTGTCGAGAAATATCAAAAACCAGGAGATGAATTGCACACCGATCAGTGTTAAGCGTCGCTGCATGAATATTATCATTGTTCCAAAGAGCCCAGAGACCCCAGCATGGTTTGTAGGAGGTACAATTTCGAATTGTTCAAAACCAAGAGTCTTCACTATTCTTTCAGAATTAGTATTATTTGTCATTGTTTCAAGAACGAAAAGAATGTCAGGTTTACAATTGACAACCAAAGCCTTGAGTTCAGCAACCATGTGTCTCCTTTTAGCACCACACACATTCCAAGCTATAATTTTCATAAAAGATGATGTAAGAAAAAAACAGACCAGAAAGCATACCGAAGAATTAATTCCACTCCTGTTGTAAAAACCCAATTTTGGGGGGGAGCCCTTATTATGATGAGTTGTCCATGATATATCATGGTTGTCCAATAGAAGGCCTTGGTGGTATGGAATTAACCATCACCACACTCACCCAAACAAATTCTAATCCAGATCATGATCAGATCACAAGGATAATGCAAAATGAATACATGACAAATCAACCATACTCGACCAATACAAAACTTTGGAAAAAAAAAACGAATTAATAACCCTAAAAAGTAAAAACAGTGGCCCTCTCCCTCGCAGTGTGCTGCAAAAGCCCTCCATGATCTTGTAATCTCAACCTCCAGATTGACGAGGACCCTATAACCTGGAAGTCATTTCTTAAAAACAAAAACTCAGGGAAGTTAGTCATTAGAACATCTCCACAGTAGTCATGCAACTCAAGGAAGATGTAAGCAACCATTCTATTTCACTTCGTGAAAACAGCATAAACAACCAAAGCAGTGGTTGACTGGAAGTGACATGTGCAACAAACAAGGACTCAGGGGACACCCACTTCCAAGCAGCGGGGTCAACATCATTGCCTTGCAGGGCTGGCTTCATATTTATCACTAGGTGAACCCTTGTACTGTACGTAGGGGTGTGTATGAAATGCAAAAACTTGGGCCTCCAACCTCTTTTCAGGGGATACAACACAAATCTAGCTAAAGAGGGGTGGCAAACCAAGGAATCAGAACCCCAAAAAACGAACCAACAGAGGGGTTTCAAAACCCCATTCAGGTAAATCCAAAGAGGATTCATCATCAATCGTGCCAACCTGTAAGACCGGCAGCAAAAGAAACAGAACAATCCAGCATGCCAGTTAACTAGAATATAACAAATACACTCCCACCAAGGAAATATACCCCAAATGGGAACCTTCAGTACATTATGACAATCTAGGAATACACCCAAACTGTCAAACATAAGATAATCAAGCAACAGCAAAACAGAACAGACTCCAACTAACACAGAGACACTACCCCTTTGGTGAACTAGGGAGCTAACCCATAGGATGGGTGGATCCTTACACAAACAGCAAAACAAAACAACAAGCCCTACTAAGAAGTAGAAGCTAACTAAGCTAGCCTTATTCTCACACAACTCCAAGTCCACCATATTACACATAAACATTAAACATTAAAACAAGGGATCAAGCCGAGCCCTCTCCATCATCCCTCCTCTTCCTTTTAGCCGAATCCGATGACATATAAACATCCTGGATCTGAGGAAGATCAAGGAAAGCATCTACATAGTCATCCTGGTTACTATTCCCTTGATTGTCATCATCCATGGATTGGTCATCATCCTCTCCCAGCGGGTCAAAAGCATTGGGATGGGTCACACCATATTTTGGGATCATTTGATCCCGATGAGCAAGGATGATATTATCCGGAACCGGCTGGATTGTAGGATTAACAGAATCTCCCTTGCGACTTTCAGAATGGATTGGGGACATTTTAGCTTCAGCATGAGGACAGTTAGTCTTCATCTTATCCTCAATAACAATGCCTTTTCCTTTTAGAGGAAGAGGGAGCCCCAGCGGGCCTTAACTTACCCGTAGTGGGCCGACCCCTGTGGGCTTGAGAAGCACGCTGCCTCTTCTTAGGTGAAACTCGAATCCAGTTCTCAAAGATAGACACAAAATAAGTAGTTTTCGGGGCCTCACCCCAAGGGGCTGGTGGACCATTGAAACGCTCCACCACTATTTCAACTTCTGAATGGCTAGGCACACTAGGACAACCTTCACTTTTATGGTCCTCCGCACCACAAAACGCACAGACTTCATGGAGATTTTCATAAGTCAAGGGGATAATTTTGGACTGCCCACCCGTAGACACAACCAGAGAACCAGGAAGGGGTTTGGTGATATCAATATTAATACAAACCCTGGCAAATTTCCCTTTCAGACGCAGTAAAGTGTTCTAGTCAACCTTAATGACTCGCCCAACAGGTTTCAGAAGGTGGACCAATAAATCAAAATCCCAGAATTCCCACGACAGCCTAGGAATTCTAACCCATTGGTCTACATGAGTAATCTCAGCAGCAAAGGGGTCAAAAAAAGGAACAAATTCCATCATGACAATGTTAAGACCTCCAAGTATGTATGGTTTCCCATTCCACACTCTGTCTTTATCCTCAGTGTTTGCAAAATAGACAGCTACCCACCCGTTACCCATAGCAACAAATGCCATATCCCCCTTAACAAAGTTCCAGTCCGCTCTGACACGGTTACTAAGATATGATAAAGGTGATAAAGCAGCGCCATAGCCTTCAGCTCCCCCGTATGTTGTGACACTCTAGGAGAGTGGGGGGGGGGCAATTGTGACGAGTTGTCCGGTTCAATGGGATTATTCGGAGTGGAGCCTACAGGAAGTGACGTGTTACGAACAAGCGACGGGCTCGAATGACTAGCTCTCGGTGCAGAAATGGAACATGGAAGAAGATGAGAACATCCCAAATCGAACTTTGTTGCCTGAGCAAATGTGCGATTGGGTTCCGGAGACGAATAGAGTGCAGTATCAATTCTGCCTCCACTTCCAGAATATGCATCTCGAGGTTGGGTGTCAGAATGAAGATGGGAATCTTGATCTTGGTTGAGAGAAGTACCATCGTCACTCATGATTTCAGTTAGGGGGGAGGTAGTAGAATTTTCAAACATGGACTTAAAGAGAAGAAACAAGATTTCCAAGACAGTTGGGGATGGGATGAAATCACCCCCATCAACTGCCCATTATATAGCACCTTAGGAACCAAACTGGATACAAACCAACCAGAAACAGTATCACGCCCAGATTGTAACCAAACATTCAATCTTACAAACAGTAAACGAGACTCTTTAACCCAGCAAGCAGAGTCAAACTGACGCTCAGAATTCACAGCAACACAATCCCACCAAGAGGAATGGACAATCACAAACAGACAAAGACAAAATAAAAAGGAATAAAAAAAAGGAAAGAACACACCTGATTGAGTCGACTGTTCTCAAAGGACATCCGAACCCGAGTACTCGCAAAACCGCAGAGGGATCATCTTGCTTCTCACAGACTGGTTCGTCCCTGTAGACTCGAACAACTCCACTCGATTGCAATCTTAGACCACTCAGTGAATAATCCAAAAACCTGCAGAAGGAAGAGAGGGTCAGAACTCCATCTAAACCCAGAATCCCCCTTTTATCGGCCAAATAGATTTCAATTTGATGATATCGAATCTGGAAAACTTTAATCAGAAACCCTAGAAAACTAGTTGAGCACAGTCGGATCAATCCGGATGCAGAGACTCGGAATAGATCATGATGGTAACTTGTGAGAATGGTTAATTAGGTTTAGAATCACAGGCGCTACAACAAGACAACCTAGCACTCCATTGAAGCAAAAGCAGAAGAAGACAACAAAACCCTAGAATTTCTGAGACCCCGCTTCTAGAGAGAAGGTAGAGCCTCTCTCTCTAGAACCCAACTAGTTTTTCTCCCATATAGGAACATTTTAGATTGTTCCCACTTGATAGTATCATTATTCACATGCAGATATATTGGAGTATAAACTTCACGTGGATGTATTATATATTGAGCTCTATTACCTTCATATCCATGTACAAAAAAATAAAAACCTTTGAAATTCTAAATAAATTAATTTATTAGAGATAAAATAAGAATGACAATTGTTAAAATCGTAAGGAACAGATAAATTAGTTACTATCACTAACAAATTGGGACAAATTAAATGCCCTAACAACTAACTTGCTCAATCGACACCTTGCATGGGCCTATCCAAAGAGTTTTCATCAACACTGGCTACATTTCGTCATACTTAAACGTCCGAACTTCGAATATATCTTTATCCAAAAAAACTCGTTTTTCCCGAACCCAATTTTTACATTGATAGAATATTTTGACCAATATTTGTAATCATTTGGGGCCCATTTGATATGTAATGGGAATGGGAATGGAAATTCATAATGGGAATGGGAATGAGAATTCATAATGGGAATGAGAATTGAAATGTTTTATGAATTCCCAACTTTGTTGTTTGTTAATTGTTATGTGATAATTGAAATAGGTAACAAGTGGGAGTATGATTGAAAATAAATACACATTTACTAAAATATCCTTTGATTAATTTATGAATATTTTAATAATTTAAGTGGTGGAAGAACATAATTAACTTATATTTCATGCTAAGAAAATCAATTACTATATGAAAAAAATTAAAAAAAATAAAGTTCATAAAAAATTCTAATAAAACTAATTCAACACCAAATATAAATGAAAATAGTATATAAAAACTCCAAATATAAAAGATTCAATAAATCAGCATTCTAATAAATAAGTATCAATTATTTAATCCATCTAAATTACTGAATTTTCCCATAAAAATAAATAAATATTAATTAGAACTCTCAATCTCTTGGTGATTAATATCTTCTAAATAGGAGAGGTAACCTTGATAATAACTATTCAATATAAGGGCAAAATTGGTATTTTAGCAGTGACTATTCAATATAAGGGCCCTAGTAACATATTACTGGGAGTTGGGGTATTCTATTTCTATTTCCATTCTCATTAGCTTCTTTTTTTAATTACCTTAAAACAAATATGGGAATAGTATTCCCAATTATCTTATTCTCATTCTCAACCCCTACTCCCTCATACCAAACGGCCCCCTATTGTCTGAACCCATAATTCCATCCCAATTGCCCGACCCCAAAAAAACTGGGTCTAAACATCAATTTTTTATCTGAATTCTGACGGTGACCGAATTTGACCGATCTGAATTTACCCAAACCCGAAGTTTTGCCTACCCTAGTATCCATGCAATTTATTAGGTGCTCCCGGAGCATGTGCTCCAGATTTTACAATTGTTCACTAATATGTATTTAGATTATTCACTCTTATTATTATAATTGTTCACCCTGATTCATATGATTGTTCACTTGCAAATATTTAGATATCATACTCCATGTGCATATAGTATCCATCTGTTCCGCTAGGCATAACTCATAAAATGGAAAAGTTGGGTATCCTTTAATATCCAACTGCTTCTTTCTTATCCAGAGTTTGGAAAAGAGCCTTGGGGACACCACACCAGCCATGGTCATGCTCATTTCTACCCACCATCAAGTTTCTGTGCTGGGTTTTGCTTCAAAACTTGCTCTCCCCATTAACTCATCTCACTCACTATTTAATCCCACCCAAAATTTCTGCATCTCCTTTTCCAAGAAAATTTACCACCCCTTGAGACTTTCTTCAGGAGGTACTGTGCCTGTACCCACTTCTTTTACTTCATTTCATTTCATTCCCTTTTGATTTTGATTAATCTGTTCTTTTCTGAAGTGGGTAAAGTATGGAAATGTGTAAGGTATGGTAAATTGTGGAAAATGTGGTAGGTTGCAGTAAGTCCGGTAGGTTGTGGTAAAATTTGTGGTAAGAATGATTGGCGTGGTAGATTAGGAGAGAAAAGAGTAAGAAGTAGAGAGAAAAGTGAGGAGACAGAAAATTGTGGTTGTGTGGTGAAGTGTGGTGTGGTATGGTAATATGTGATGGTTTGTGGATAGTGTGGTAAATTGCGATAGATGCAATGGTTCCATGGAAAAGAACAAGGCCTTAAATTCTGTCTTAACCAGTTTTATATCTTTCTTTGCGACCTTGAATAATAGTTTGATTGTGGGTATGCTGTGTTCATGCCCTGGTTGACCACACATTCTTCTGTATGTCTCTGATTTTCAGCAAATGTTGCCATTACCAAGTGCTATTTTGTAGTAGGACAGCACTCCCAGATACTCCTCTGTTATATATATATGTATTATGTAATTATGTATATATGTCATGAATCCATCTGTGCTGTTCTTTTGGTGGGTATGTAGTTGTGTACTATGTAAAATTTGGGTAAACTAGGTTTGAGTATGTTCAGGTTGGTTGATACGGAGGTAGGTGATGGGGTTTTTTTAGAAGTATGAAAGTTTAGGTAGGTTAGGTAGAAAAATATAATTGGGTAAAAGTGGTGAAGTTGGGTTGTGGGTAATTTACAGCGCAAACGACCAGGGCTGAAATATGCCATGTATGTTTCCCCAAGGCTGCTATATTCCATTGCAAATTGTCCCTTATTCCGAGACTTCTATTAGACTTGAACACTCATCCCTAATAAGCATGTATGGACATCAAGATGTATGTATGTATGTATGTATGTATGTATGTATGTATGTATGTATGTATGTATGTCTGAACCCTGAGTTTTCGAGTAAGAATTTTGAGAACTGAAACTATATACTAACCTAACCAGTTTCTTATTAGTAGTGTTGGGGTTCATTTGTTCTTATGACCCTACTTTTAACTTGTAACCACATCATAGATTATGCATCTCCCAAACGTTGCTGTAGTGACTTGCATGTTACTGCCTGCTATCTATTCCAATTGTTTGAGCTTGGCAATCGATCAAACGAGTAAAACAAGCCCTTGTCATATATGACAATGGAAAACAAATTTAACCTAGTGTCTTCATCTCTGTTGCGTGTTCCTTAATTTGTCATCTCACAATGAGTGTTTTCTTTCTTACTGAATGAATAACCATGATTCGTCAAACAAAAGGGTAAAGGTAATAGGAAATCCCAAGTCTGTCAGGAGAACACAAAAAAAAAAAAAAAAAAAAAAAAAAAAAAAAAAAACCGGCCTTCTTGTTGGGATCCTCTTAAATCCCGAGATTTAGGACTTCCAACCCTATCCATTGAATCATATGAAGGTGATGGACGATTGGCACGGGGATAGTTTCTCTCTACTTTGTTTTTAACATTCAAGAGGTCATGGTCTAATATATGTGAGCTGATTTCAAAAGCAAAAATACCGGTTATGAGTATTGAAATGAAAAAATGAAGGTGATTTTTGGTTGACGGAGATGCAATTTTCGCAGAACTTCCAACTGAGGTAGACGAAGATGCAAAGTTCGTTCCTTTGGACCCTGAGGATCCAAGTTACGGCCCACCTGTAAGTAAGTTATGAAAAGTCCTTGCTCCAGTTCTTGATGACTATATATTCTCTTGTAATTTTTGTCGTTGCCACTCATCAATGGGCTCGTACAACAAACTATTTGAAGTTAACACTACTGAAACCATTTGTTTGTGACACTTCCCTGTATTGTTCCCCGAGTAATTTACATTTACCCTACCTGTTACTGTTAGTCACTTTGTTGTTTGTTTGATGGTTGTCAGAAATGCTTTGTAACTACACTTCCACTCTTTTTTTTCGAAGGGATTCTTTTGCAGAATAAAATCTCTCATTTTATAATCATATTATTGAAGGTTCAGCAGTTCCTTGTTCAAAAAATTGTTTCAACATCTTCCAAACTTGTAATCTTCTGTCACCGAAATGTTCATGCATGGGTCACCCCTTGTATTGCTGGGTTTTTGCCATCTTTGTGTATGTTTTCAAGTAGGTTTGGGCACACTTCTGTAGCCTATTTTGTTTAGTTTTGTGCTATTAGTCTCCAATTGGGCTCTAAGGTTTTGTGCTCTATGCAGGCTGTATTACTTCTGGGATTTAAACTAGAAGAAGCAGATAGGGTAATCTCTTAACCTTCTAAACTATTTTATACAGGATGTTATACAAAGATTCTTTTATTAGGTAATTGATCCAAAACCAAAACCAATACTCCGAAATCCTGACCATGTGGGGTATGGAGGGGTCAATGTAGCAGTCTTACCCTTAAATTTTGTGATTCAAAGAGACTGGTTCCAAGTGACCCAAGATTTAGAAATCGTTAGCCACCTACCGCTCCATGGAAGAGAAGCTTAGGAGGTTTAATGAGGCATTTTACTTTAGTCCATTACAATCTAAGTTGAAAAATATAATCTTTTGCAACTATCCAGATTATGGACATTATCAGTTTAACTGATCATGTATCATAAACCGACACTGTATGTCAAGCCCGTTGCACTATAAAGTAATTCAACGTTTGTTAAGTTTTTTATGACAACTAACAAGGCACCTATGCTTCATGATTTTGATTTACTTTTCTCATTGCAAATTCAGCAGCTCCTGAAGGACCTAGATGGGGAGTTCTTAAAGGTGAGTTTCAAAATCTCGTCTCACTTTAGTCTCTAAACTAAACCATTAGAACCAAATGATGCTATAATAGGAAATTGCAGTGTATTATCATATTAACATATTTTCTGAAGTGCTCAGGTTTTCCTGCCCCTGTTCATTTTTCTAAAGTGATCGATATTCAGTAACATGATAAACAGTTCATTCAGGTTTAATCTCGTGTTTATAATGCACTTGTAGGTTATCTACTGCACCGAAGATATGATTCCTCGTTCACTTTGGGATGCAGTGAATACTGAACCACAGGCATTGGAAAAGCTGAAGGTCAAAGATAAGCTTTCTAACTTTCATATATTTATTCTTCCTAGTTCGAGTTTGGCAGTGAATGTGTGATCCTTTTGCCCTAGGTCGGCGTAAGTCTCAAAGACGACACCAAGTGGGATATCTTGAATGAAAACAAACTATATGGATGTTCAAAAAAAAAAAAAAGTTGACAGTTTAGGTTTAGGGTTAGGGTTAGGGTTAGGGTTTAGGGTTTATGTTTAGGGTTTAGATCAGGGAAAGTGTTTATAAACTAGGATGAAGTAGTCATGACCTTTTAATCATCTTTATCCCAACATTTATTGAAAATTTGAAACCCCTCCCCGTTTCAAAAAAAAAAAAAAGGAAAAACACACGCGTGCATGCACACACACTGTAAGACATTCCCTTTGTAACATTATTATTTCGATAAATTTATCGAGATGCTTACTGTAGTGCAGATTGCAGAATCAATACCTCGGATATGCTTTCTTTCAGGTCTTACTGGGAGGAAATGATTATGTTCATTGATGCCTTTGAAGAAACTGGTAAGATGTACATCAAAGCTGAAAACAATTTTTGGAAGCCAACAATTCTCCAGTCTTTTTTTGCTATTTATTTTTGTCCTTAAGATTAATTTGTGTGACGTAGCCATGCTCCCATTCATATCTTGTATTGATATCGAACAACCTAATATATACAAGTGAACAATCACGCTATTTGGAGCACAAACTTCAGAGGCACGTAATAAATTGCACTGAGTTTATGATTTCCTCAACTTTCCGTGTTATAACCTTGTTCTCAATGTGACTGACTAAATTATGTTCTGTAAATTGCAGGCTTGGAAGACGCGGTGTTTGCTGCCGTTGTTCCTAACAGCGCAAGTAAGCCATTGCAGGAGCTGATAGAAGAGATTATGGGAGATCATGAGATGGTGGTAAGTCTTGTGTTCCAATGTTAGCTTCAAATATTCATTCCTAGGTTTAATATCTATACATCTATTCTTTCACACAATTTCTGTCTGTGGTATCTTGTTTAATTTTCTGTTATTTTTTTTGCAGACGAAAAAACAATCTGATTCTGCTCCAGTGTAAATGAATCATTGGCTTGCCTGACTTGCAGCTTGTGATACTTCATATCTTCGTATATTTTTCGCTATATTTATGAAGTTAAGAGTATCGAGTGAGAATCCATGTATTCTCCATATTTGCCATCTGAGGCCATAGAGATTAAGAGTATTGAGTGGAAATCATGGTCATGTGAGACCATGTTGTATACCCTCTAACAACCTATGTCATGGTTACTGTGCTCGACATTGTCCACAATATTTTCCCGTGCCATTGATTTGTCATTTTGTTGCGCTTTTGGATTTCCATGTAGAATCGGACGCCATTGATTTGTCATTTTGTCGTACTTTTGATTATAGTTTGCTAACCTTATTATTTGCATATTATTATGCTTATTTTCAAAAGCTTAGTCGAAGGAGTTGCTATCTGATGTTTTTTATGCATGCTCTGTTTTATGAGGGGTATTTTTTGTTAATAGAGAAAGAAAAGAACAGAAAAGAAATTAAGTAACGTTGAAATCAATAGGTTAATATGGCAAGATTTGAACTTAGATTTTGCAGATAACTCAAACATATATGACCATAACATTCCAACCCCTACCATTGGCACCATTGGCAAATTTTTGTCTAACCTGAATACCTGATTTTGTTCGACCTAGAAAAATAATTCCAATTTTGGTCCGAACTCAATTTGACATTGACCGAGTATTCGGACAAAATATTTCTCTTTTTTCTTATCTCCAAACTTGATCCGCGGAAACTAAGATGATATCTTTGGGTCAATATAATCTCTGTAATAGCATTAACAAAAACCTCTTTCTAAACCCTTGAAACTACCATAGCAATAAAGGCTTCCTCAACTCCATATAGTAACTGCAAAGTAGATTGATTGCACAACATAGGTGAAGAAATATCTACATACCAAAATTCTTTAACATATAGTAACTACAGTCTAAAGTATTGCATGAGAAATTCTCCTATATACACTGTACATATCCAACCTAAATGAGAGAACCCATGGATGGCAACCTGAAGATGTCAACCAAGAGGAGCTCTAAAATTGTGATGTTTCAACATCTGGACTTACTGTACAAGGCAAAATACCAAGCTAATTTGAGAACCTTGAATGGCAACCTTAAAAGTGGAAAATGCCACCAAAGAGCAGCTCTGAAAAACGCAAGAATACCAAAGTTTTTACTGTACAGAAAAGTACACTACTCACCTGATCCACATTTGCTTCTCAGTAGACCTAGCAAACGGTTAAGTCGGTTCAAGTTGGCATCTGGCAAGCGGGTAAATCAGTTAAGGTTCATCGAGCAAACCAATTTTGGTTCAGGTCGGGTTCGGTTCGGGCTGACATCGGGTTGGTTTGAGCGAAGTTCTTTCAAATTAGGTTATGGTTTGATTTTGGGGTCATTCGGGTGTGGATCTCAATCAGGTCACTTTACATATTGTGGTTCGGGTCGGTTTCGAGTCGAATTGCGGTTCAGGGCATCCACCCGGGCGTCAGTTCAGGTTTTGGGTCTCGGGCCAATTTTCCCCGGTCTACTTTTCACCAACCATATATAGGCTTCTGCACCTGTGGAGGCAACAAATGAAGGTCCTGGCAATGCTGTTTGCCATAGTACTGAGATCCTGGTATTGCTCCAGTTGCAAGTCTGAGGACCTCGCTCCCCGTAAAACAATAGTGCACAAATGCCAATCCCCCATCAACCATATCTGACAGATTGTATTTCAAAGCCAGTTTTCCGGTACCGTTTTTAGTACTACCTTGGTCTGTTTTGAGGACCCTGTCGAGATCAGAGTGTTTCATAAACCTCTCGGTGGCTGCTTCCCATGAAAGTATGTATCTTTGCTCTGCAGTGAGTGGTTCGGGCTCCCTCACCAATGCTTCTTTCACCTTGGCGACAAACTCTTCGGATGTCTTGTAAGTCAAGCAGTTTGGAAATGACCTGAAGAAATCGTTCGATGGGTGGTCTGCGCAAACTACAAACTTCCCCATTGCTAGAGCTTCAGCAGTGGCAGTACACAGCACATCACTCACACTAGGGTTTATGAAAACTTTGTATCTGCAGGCACAAATCTTAGAGTCAGGCATCAGCAGCTGAGCCTGCCCGAAACTTGCAGTTGCAAGTAGCGCCAGAAAAAATCCATCCAACCCGATACCCAAACTAGGATTGGTCATCAAATTTTCTCTGAAATTTAAATTTAGTGAATTCGGTCATGTCCGATTGTAAAATCGGGTCTAGTGTCTCATGTTTGGACAAATACAGACAGTGTCCAAACCCTAACCCGAGTTCGAAATTCAGACAAAATATTGAAATTTTGTGTACATTTAGTGTAAATTTGGGTTAGGCATATTCGGGTTTGGCCATATTTGGGTCCTTTCTCGGACATCACAAAGCGTCCGAATTTTAAATTCCGATAGGGTCTGGGTTAGTGGATTTTGTCCAAAGCCGAGTTGACGCGAACCTGAACTTTCGCCTATGCTAGTTGCAAGTGAAATTTCCAAATTTCAGAAACACGCTTCACAAATATGAAACCAAACGGTACTTAATACTTACCCGTGGAGAGAAGCATCGGCATGGTCTCTCCCCTTTTGGAAATTGAAGTTAAGATTCAACTTTTTGGCCGCACTCTCAACCTCAAGTGCATCCTCTCCATTACCAAAGACATCCAGTTTGAGGCCATTCAGATCGTCCCTGTGTTTTGACCAGAGATCTATTAGCTCCCGGTAACCTTTTGCCCACACCATCTTGCCCAGAAAATAAGCTCCCTTAGAAAAGGCTTGCTGACCAGAAGCCCTTTCAGAAGCCAACTTCTCTCCAATTTCCAAGAATTTCGGATTCACACCATGGACATTACAGACAACAGACTTGGGCAAATCTTGTGTGGCAGCAGAAAGGCGAAGAACCTAGAGTGCAGGAATTAGCATTCCTCAGAAAAATCATACTTTCAAAAATTGTAAAGCCAAATCGACAAATAAAAATAGCCGAGTGGACTTTTTCTTGCAGCAAGTGGAAAGGTAGCATGCCAAGCAGTTCAGACTTTGAACATTACCTTATGACAATGTGCTCTGGTAACGATGTTATTTATATGCTTGACAAGGAAAGCCTGTATAGCCCCATTCTTCTCCCTTTTAATGTATTCTAGGTAGTTCGTGTGTACAACACCAACAACATGATTGAACTTATCAGTCCACCGCTTGCCGTGATGATACCAGTTTAAATGTTCTGGTTCTTCAAGTATAGCAATGTCAGCTTCTTTAGAAGGGATAAATTCGGATGTATCTCCCAATGGAATAATGCTCCTTCTTTCCTTCGAGAACTGCAGAAAAGCTTGAGCACGTCAAGATGAGAGGTAAACCATAATGACAAGTTCAAAACTAAGAAGACGTTGAAATCAATGCTACCTTGCCGGGATAAAATGATATTTTGAAATCAGCCTTGAACCCCACTCTCTCCTCAAGCCAGTTTCGTATATAAGCTTCCTGTTCTTCTGGAGAATTGAAGGTAAGGCTGTTGGGGTAAACTAGCTCTTGGTCAGACTTGCAAAGCCACGGAACCAATAGAGTTACATTCTGCTCGGCAGACTTAGCTAAATATGCGGCTCTAAACAATGGATTTACTGCTGTTCCTGTCATCCAGGGAAGGCTGGCAGTGGTGACAATCGCAACATGTCTTTTCTTGTCGGCTGGATGACGCTTCGCTAGATCTGACCAAAAGCCACCTTCATAGTGATGGCCAGTGCTCTTAAGGACATTGGCTATCCTCAAATCAAGTTCATCATTGATGTCATCACAATCAATTGTAGACACTTCACCCTTAGATGCAGATTGAAGTAGAATGCGGTTCCTCCGCTTGCCATATATACTCTGCACTATCTTGTCACATATATCTGCCAGTAAAGATTTTACATGAGCATCAGCGTTTAATTTGGATCACGTTCAAAGAAAGCTATATCATAAACCTCGAATACGTCCCGCTTACCACTGGAATTTTGTTAGGAATCCAGAAATAAGCTATGAGATTATGAGAGCACCTAAATTTTTGTTCAGCAGAACAGCATTACGAACTACAAAATGCCACAAGGAGATATCATGAGCTTTCCATTTACGAGTTGAAATGTCACATTGGCATACTCCTTTTAACCACTGAACTATCACTTGAAAGTCTCGTTGCTTGACCGGGAAATTTTTTAGGACAAAATTTGATATTCTGATGACTTTTACAGGATAGGTCTGAAAGCTTTTGCTATTTTGATCATATGCCATGGTCCTAACATATAACTTCTAAAAGTCATACATCTAAGTCCATAGTTGTTGTTGTTTGGATGGTGGTATTTAAGTGGATGCCATTACGAGGGTAGCTCAAATATTTTTGCATTCAGACAACAATTTTACACACAAATGCAGGCTGATAGAACTTAATACTCGCCTCAGCAACCCATCTTTCTCACCACATTGGCACATTCAGGAAGCAAAGGGGAAGAATGTGTTGCCAGAATCAACAGTAGGAAGAATAATAAACACTAGAAGGTAAAATAAAACTATTCTAGGAAATTATATCAAACAAACACAAACTTACGGAAGCCCACTCTACGTTGACATGGCCACACCATTATTCTGAACATGGTGGAGAAGCAAAGTACTTTTAAACATAAAAACAAATGTGACACAATTTTTTTTAAAAAAAAGTAGGGCACTATCGCACCTATCCTGACACCAAGTTGATCCAAGAAGGGCCCAGACTGCCTGATAAAATAAGCCAGAAGCTCTTGTGCATCTAATGGGGGCACTTCCTGTTACAAAGACATGGCATAGAAGATTCAGAACTCGACATGCTACCACAAAGTGCGCAGAAAAGAAAGGCATAGCACTAGCTTAAGTAAATATATAGAGAAGAATGTCCAAACAATAGCAACACAACTTTGCATCTGCCATCACCTCTCCAGTTATTTGCTGCTAAAAGTACACATAGGTTACAGAGGGTTAAGAGGTTATCATTCTGCAACTTTATTTGCTTCTTTGCATTGAGCAATAAAGAGAAGAAAGCATTAGCCATAATAGAAGTACTGGTCACCTATATCAGTTCTTGCATGTACTTTATGCTCATACGCATACCCATGCATCTGCTACAGAAATATATTACTCGAATTCTTGAAAACACTGAAAGACTCGGATTATAATCTGCTTTGCCAAAGATCAAATCCATGTTGCAGTTTATGAGGTCAAATCCCATGACTTGTAAGTCTACTTGTGTAGAGATGAGGAAGGCCATGAACCAAGCCTTTGGGCGGGTTTCCCCCTCCCTTAAGTCATTAAGTCCAATTAGGATATCTCTAAGATGAGGGCCTATTTCAATGACCTGCATTTACCCTTGGGGGAAAAAAACGGTTTTGCCACAGATGACTGTAATGTTGCTCTGGACATCGTGGGATTGCAAGCCAATGCTATTCACATTGGTTGAATCATTTTACCATACCCATGTTGACAGTTTCTGTAAAACTTGCAACACATTTAATCAAACATGAAGGTTTGATGTCCATATACATGTTCGTGCTAGTGTCAAGTGTCCTAACATGGATAGGCAAATTCAAACCCCTTTACATGAGAAGACCAAATTGTGAAGGGTAAGAAGGAAATGCAAGAAAAGTTGAGGACCAACCTTTCCATCTTGAGAATCCCACCGCAATGCTTTCTGCAAAAGTAACCATTGAAAATTGTCAGCTTTAATCAATAAATAAAAATTATATGTGATAAAACAATCTTTTTTAACATCACACATTAATCCACACACACAGGCGCATGTGCAAATGCACATACATAAAGAATCATTAACCAAACTTTCTTGCTATTCTTCATTGAACATGTAGATGTGGTACGTTCATATCAAGCCCAAAAATCAGAAGCATGATATTAGTAGCTGAACAAGCACACACATGACTAAGATGTGTGTGTGTGTGTGTGTGTGTGCATACGGACATGAACACACATATATACACACACGTGCATGTGTGTTTGTGTGTACACAAGAGAGGGGGGGGACTGAGACTAGTGTTCAAAGAAATCTCAAGAAGTCAATGAAAGTTAAGTAATCAAAAAGAGTATAAGAGGATCCTAAAACTTGTAAGTTATTCCTCAATAAAGGAATGACCTCGACAACGAGAGTAACAGATCCAGGATAACCTATACATTCAAACTCTGGAGGGAAAATCACCATCTTAGAAATTTAGCTTGAGATCCACATACTACATCTAGTTCGAACATATTGGCAATGCCGACATCAAATATTCGTAACCAGCAGCTGTGCTGGAAACATCATAGAGCTAGAGCAGGTAGACAATTCCTCCTAAAGTCCTAATACAATTTTCCAGGTCCCACATCCTCAATATAGCAAGATACATACAGGCTCCACAATTAACCGAAATAGAAATCATTTCAAGTTTTCTGTCACTATCATGGAGCTATACTAGTATCATCTCCATAATTTTGCACCAACATACCTAACTCTGGGATTTGGGAAACAAAACAGGGTCTTTGAATTTCAAACATCAGAGCTCCAAATTCAAGCAAATTTAAAAGATATGCCCACATAAAGCAATGGAAATTCATACTATGAAGAGGGAACCTCACCAAACTAGACTTCAACTTTTCCAGCAGCTCACTATTCTTCCACCTCCCAAAAACCTCATCAGGCGACTTCCTCACTTGCAGTTCCCTCAACCTCGTCTTCAAAGCCCTAATCGGTTCCCAATCCCTAAAATCTTCCACTCCATCCCCCTCCCCCTCCCCTTTCGAATCCCACTTGAACTCCTTAAACCTAACCCTACTACTACTCCTCCTCTTTACAACCCTTCCTCCCTCCTCCGCAACCTCCTCCACAATCGCATCCCTAATCGCCGACAAATCGATCCGAATCCTCGGCCTCGGCGGGGCCCACTTCTCAAGCACCTTCCGGCGAAACTCCGGCGAGAACTTCGGAGGCTGCAGCCGCTTCACGAACCCTAAATCCGTCCCGGAAGAATGCCTGATCGAGGAAGAAGCGGAGGAATTCAGGAACTTTTCCATCTCCCTGTCGATTGAAGACGCAAGATTCTTGATCGAGTTCGCCCTATCCTTCATCAATCTGAAATCTGCGTCGGCGGAGTTTCGCATGTCGTTCCAACCTCGGGAGATGAAACTCAGCGCGCTCACCGGCGCCGGCGACGGCGGAGATCGTGAAGTGGCGGTGGCGGTGGTTGTTGTTGATGATTGGCGGGTGAAATTGTTCATCAGTGCTAGGGTTTTGGGGAAATTGAAAACAGGGATTTTGCAGAGTAATTTGTTGGAGTTGAATGAAAAAGGGAGGGAGTGAAGATGAAATGGTTGGTTGAAGTTTAACGGCTTTTTCTGGAATCATGAGGAGAAGGTGCGAAGGTTTGCGTATGTACAGCGTGCACGTGAGTTCACACGTGAGGATTCGGCATCTAGAACGATGAACTTTTTTTTTTTTTGGAATATTCCATTATAATTGAGAATTTTTTCAGCCATAATGATAGTTAAAAGTATGGTCATAAACAAAAAAGTTAAAAGTATATTTTCCTTTTAAAAACCCAAAATTGATATATACTATCTCCGTTTTTATTTATCTGTCACTCAGGAAATTATGTTAAAAACTTTTATCATTAATATCTTAATTGATATAATGATTAATTATATAAAATTGATGACATTAGATTTATAATAAAAAAATAATATTAAAAAGTATAACATTATATTTTTAAAAAAAATTATATTGAAAATTACTAGTATTAATTAAAAATTAACATTGAAAACCGTAAATGATAGATAAAAAAAGAACGGATGGAATATTTATTAAGGTGACTTATTTCAACACGTACTATTATTGTTCTTTGAAATCATATTTTAACAAAATATAATATTTTTAAGGAGATTCTATCACAATTTAATTATTTTTCAACTATCAAAGTTAAAGAGTATCACAACTTAAGCTTGTACCTTAAAATATTGAAATCGATATATTTTGATCAAAATAACTTGCTATAAAAAATTTTTTAACGAATAAGATTAATCAAATGTGGAGGTAAACCTCCCGCTTCAATTATTAATTGGAGCGAAGGTGGAAGTACCAACTTCCGATTCACCTCCCATCCATTATCTATTTGCCGAAAGTCTATGCACCATATGGATTTTGATGTCGCCACCTACAACACAACGACCAAATTATTGCAAAGCATGCTATTACCTAAAATGTCCTTATCCTCTTTCTAAAATGAACATTCATCCGTACCTCAAACATTAATCAAGTTCATTCAATAGCTTGGTTCAATTTATATCCCAAATTTTGCATCATTTCCTCTCGAGTCTTTCGAGAGTATGGGCACTGTGACTGAATACATAAAGAGAAATGATAAATATCTTGTGTCTTGTGATGCTACAAAATTTATATATTTGTAAATTAAATTGCAAATAAATGACATGATTGACTTCTACAACTATAATAATATATATAAATATTATAAAATCATATTTTTATCTATATTTTTTAAAATTTATGAAAATGCGTTCAAAATATGCCCAACGGATGAGGTTCATTTGTTAGAGTGTCAATTTTAATTATTAGCGTAGCCAACATGTTCCAAGCTTCTTATAATTGATAATTAATAGTATCTGTCCAAAAAATTGAGCTTAAAAATAATAATAAATATTGATTTTATAAGAAAAAAGACATTTAAGCAGTATTTTGAGGCAAGACACTTGTCATCACCCATAATGAGAAATGATAAATGGGAAAGGGCAAATTATCCATACTCCCTCTATTGCAAAACTATTATAGTTAGTGCCAGTAAAATCTTATCCAACCCGAATACCCAAATTTGTCATACTCGGAAAAGAGCAGATTTGATCATATATTTTTATCCGAATTTTGACATTGACTGAATTGACCAAATATTCAAACACAACATTACTCTTTTTCTTATTGTTCGAACCGAATTTTGATCCGAATTTAACTCCATCCAAATTATCCAACCTATAAATAACCGGGTCTAGACATCAAATTCTCATCCAAATTTGGACATTGACCGAGCCGAATTTGACCTACCCAATTTAATGTTGTCCTCATTTTTCTCAGTTGATGTTGAATAAACAAAAGAAAAAGAAAACTAAATTAACCCTTACTTTTAACCCTAAATCTTCCTTACATCACTTTCTTTCCAAAGCCTTCAAAAATGTAGTAGAAGGGAGGAGTAAACCAAATTACCAAACAATGTGTTGAACAACCAACCTAAAATAAATTACATAAATAAAAAAGAAAACACCCCAACAAATTTACAGCAAGGGCAATTAATCTGCAAGTATGCAATAACTCAACCTAGAAGATAGATGCTCATTCCTATTCTTGTAGTTGTACAATTACATCTCTTAAACTACTCAAAACTTTTGTGAATTGTTCTACAGTTGAAACAAAATTGTGTTGTGCCATTTCGAGCGTGTGATACAAGTTTCCATGCTGAGAGATGGAACCTCTGCACAAAGAAAAGATTCGTATCGAACACCTGCGAAAATAAACCAACAATCAGGACTCAACTCACATGATTAAATGTATGGACCAATACATATATATATGTAAACACAACTAAGTTTAGTCTTGCAGAAATCTAATGCATGGTAGAATTTCAAGCAATGTTTGTGCTTGCATAGGAGCTTAAACAATAATTATGGTACTTTGATTACTGCTTACAAGTGTCAATATTTTTACAGAGGTTATTTTGAAGGATTAGTGAAAGAAAACATCAAAGGTACATAACTAGGCATTGCAAACATAACCAAAAAAAAAAAAAGTTGGTATCAATTAGGAGCCATCAGATGCAATATCAACCGTTCTCATCTTTAATGAGAACCAACCACGTTTTGAGCATAATTGTATCTTTGATCCTGGTGCTTCTAACCCATTGCTCATATTTTGTCCAACAAATTTTTGAATATCCGTTGTGCTAAATAGAAACTTGGGTGACATATGTAGAGTTGGTGAACAGCTAGTATGGCTTCCATGGTCTCAACAAATTTTCAATGGTGACCGCTCCATGGGGTTCAAATTTATCAGTGCATATTCTTCTAAGAACGAAACCTTGATGGAGACCTAACCAATCCTCCATTTTGTGATCCCAAAATTAGCTTAAGATGTTTATGTTTCTTATTTATAGACAGAATAGCTTAAGTTAGGATAAGATTAGCTTAGGTAAAGTGTGATTATAGCCTCCTAATCATGTAGGAACTTTAACTAGTTTTGAGGAGCTTATTTTCTACTTATTTAGAGTTGCCTCTACTCTTGTACAAAGAACCCTTGAATGAATGAGAATAGCCTTGAGCTGAGAGTTTGTGAAATACTCAAACCCTCTTCTACGTATCGTATCCTAGGTGTGGCTGCTTAGGTAGTGAAAGCAAGGCTTTGGAAATCAATCTTCATGGTATTTATGTACCAAAGATTGCTGCCAAAGTTCACCCCTTGAGTCCTTTCGGTTGCAGTGTTTATGTATCAATCAGACGCCTCTCAATTTATCCCTTTATGTATTCAATGCATACATCAACATACTATGAGCGACAAGCCAAGATTACAAGCCCAACGAGACACCCTCTTTGCAATTCAATTGTAGAGATGAGACCGCATGAAGCTAATGACCTTACCGAGAATCTGCACTACAGGTATTTATTTGATTACATCACTGCTATGGATTTCTCTTGTCCTTTGTATTAAAAGGATGACTCTAGAAGCCTTATATGTCAAATAAAGAGCTTCGTATGCTACTTACACACGGTTAATGACTAGATAACTTACTTGAACAAGCACAATGTTTCCAAGTTTGATGGTAAAATAGGCATCTGTTTTCAGAGTATCAGGAGCATCAACCAAAATAGACCACAACAGAATTGAATATGTCAAGCACAAGAAAGATCGGGATATACAGCAGAGTTTTACCATTTGGCACCTTGATAGGAGATTAGGGAAGCTGTATCTCTTTGATATATCTCTAGACTTAATCTCCTTCCTACGACGTCAAGCTGGATATGTCACTAGCCATATTCTTGAATTTCTGAATTGTAAGGTTTAACATATGCTGCTGTTCAATGCTCAAATTGCCATCCACCAAGGGCTGCTTCAAACAAAAACAAAACACAATGTCATGGAGGATTCTATGTACCATTTAGAATTTTGCAAGGACACAGTTGCAACAAAATGATAAGTATCCCCAACCTATGCTACTCACTCCGCAAGTGTCTGACACAAAAATATGGTTTTCCAGCTTGCCATATTTGCAACAGTTTCATATTTATATTCTAAAATGGAGCATCAATTGCCACACTCCTAAATTCCTAATCCATGGTAAAATGCTCAACAGTTCATTGTCCAACATAGATAGCTGAGGTGAAATGAAGAAACCATCACAGGTCCCGACAAATTTAAAGCAAACAGGGTCATATTTATCCTTTTCTGGATTCAATAGAAAGGATCATATATTTTCAAGCAGAAGAACCATAGACAGAAATATAATCAGCCCACAAACCTGTTTCTCGTGTAGCCTGTGTAAAATTCCGTCCATCTGTGCCTTGCACAAAGAAAGAGCTCTCCGCATTTTAGCATCCATGGATAACATGGAAAAGACACGGGTAACTGCTTTTATTCTCCATAAAAGTTCTTGTCTGGCTGAATTGTCTCTCAAGGCAAGTAACTCGTATGATTCCGCTAACAGAGCCTCCATTTTATAAATCAAATGTTCCAATACTGATGTGTTTCTATCGAACAACAAAAGGCACGGTACGAGATAATATCGCCACATGCATACACTACTCAAGGTGGTGTCTGCTTCATTATCTTCTGGACACAGCTAAATCAAGACAAAAAAAGTTCAATGATCTCTGAGACATTGTCAATGTTGAAAAATGATAAAATAGAATGCAGAGCTTTAATAGCTACCAATTTGGGACAAGAAGCATGATGCAATATACATAAATGGATAAAACGCGAGCTATAGGGTCAAAAAGAGGCTTCTATCTTTTGGGAGATTCATTTGAAGTTGATTAACATAACAATAAACCAATAGAACTAAAACCATAGAAGTTTGATGCTAACAACCACGTCCAAGATTTCTGGACAACCACAGTTATCACAAGTTGCACCAGAATACCTGAAAGTTAAGCACATAATATATATTTGACTTATCCCTCTTCGAAAGCAATCTTTTCCTTAGATACGGAAAAGCACAATAGATACATAATGGGTATAAAGGCACAAGGTTGGATGCAAATTTAGCATTCTCTAAAAGGCTATACACCTCACGTCCAATATGGACACTATCCACAAAGGTCTACATGATCAAGAGAATAGTAGAAATTCCCGGTTAGATATTACCTGGGCTTCATAAAAAGAGATCAAAGAGCAAAGATTAACAACAGATGAATGTTTTTCAATTGCCTTGAGCAATTTGTTTTTTGACAAGTAATCAAAAGATATATTGTACAGACAATAAAAGCGTGTCAGCCATTTACTGAAGGGGGCAAAATACAAAAACACCATATCATCAAACCGTCATTAATAATATTATATAAAAAAAAAAGAATCAAATTTCTATCCCCCTTTAAAAACCAAACGCTAAATATAGATCCTCAAAAAGTATAGCTAAAGCTTTGTCCTCAAATATCCATGGTACCTTCCAAATGTCCACCAAATAGCTGAAAGAACTACATTCCTAACTCCACCAACCCTACATTTCTTTATCCTTCTCCTCCTAGCCACCCACATGTCTTTCATTCAACATTAAACCCAAGACCCACATCAACCAAAGGGCCACATGCCAAAACCAAGAAGCCTACAAAGAATGCACAAGTAAATGCCCACCAATTCCTCCTCCTGGCAAAACTTAGAACACCTACTAGAGCCGTTAAGACTACTCATAGGAATGTTAGCCTTGGTGGCTGCCAAAGCAACAAAAAAAAAAAAAAAAAGGCTTCAGTGGAAGCCGTTGAATTCCTTAATGAATTTGAAGGGAAATGCGCCACTAAATTCCAGGCCCCCTCAAGCACATTACAAAAGCTTCTCATAGAGAAAGACCCTTCAAAGTCATAAAGCCAAACAATCGAATTCCATAATGATTTTGCAGGGAAATGCACCACTAAATTCCAAGCCCCCTCAAGCACATTACAAAAGTTCCTCATAGAGAATGACCCTTTGAAGTCATAAAGCCAAAGAAAATCATTGTCTCCATTTATGCAAAACCACTCTCTCAAAAACATAAAGCCAACAAACTACAATTGTTATCCCCTTCACAATTGTCAAGAGATCTCCTGAAGTCAAATTTCAATCAATATTGTTACCATTGCAAGATACAAACTTAGTCTCATTCAGCCTAGCCACTCTAGAAAGGATCGAGAACTGCTCCTAGAATGGGCAATTTCCACACTAAACTTCATGCTAAAATAAGACCCTAGGCATCACTCTTTACCTAAAAATGCACTTGGGATTTAAATCGCTTGAGACTCCATGAAATGGATTTCCAACAACCAACCCCATGAGGTTGGGAAGGCTTCTTACTCCACCATCCCAAAACATCAACACACCATAATTAGCCTTAGTCACCTTCTTTCACAAAGCATCCTCATTCACAATCCATCAAACCCTCTTGGACTAAAGCTTCATTCATCACACGAAGAGGTCTACCAAGACCTCCCTCATTATTTGAACGAAAAATTCCATCCTAATTAACCCAACGAAAAGCACTCCTAGAATTGTTGCAAAGTAAGTCTCCCTCTATCTTTTCCAAGAACGTGGCAATGGTAACAAGAATAGTAAAAGAGACATGTAAGAGGTAGGCAGGCCTACAAAGTACTTTTTAATAAGGTGAAATGACCTCATCTAGGCAAAAGCTTAGATTTATATCCCTCGATTTGCTATTAAACCTCCCAACTGCAAGATCCCAAACATATAGCCTTTACAACACACACCAAGTGGAAGACCTAAATAAAATGTAGGGATATGATCAACTCCATGCCCAACACAATTAGCCATTGATGAATCTAAGGAACTTCACCAGCAAGAATGAGAGCACTTTTGGGAAAGTTAACTCCAAGACCACAAGATGCTTCAAAAAGCAAAGTAACCCGAGTTTTTGCAGTCAATTTTACCAAACACTACCGTATCATCACCAAAAAAGATGGGAAACCAAGAAATTCCCTAAGCTAGAATTTCGAAAATGAAAATCTTCTAAGAAACCAACCGCAACAACTTTATTCACCAATTTGCTTAAGGTCTCCATGACCAAAATGAACACACCTTGCCTTAATCCTCTAGAACTTGAGAAAAAGCCCGCAGCTTCACCATTGATCAAAACAGAAAAATGCACACAGGAAATACAAAATGACACCCAATTTCACCCCATAGCAGGAAAGCCCATCTTCCAAGTATAGCCTCTTGAAAACTCCAAAAGACATGACAATATGCCTTCTCAATACCAAGCTTACAGAGAATGGATGGCTGCCTGACTTGATATAGGCATCAACACATTCATTGGCAATTAGAGCCACAATGAATGTTTTACGGTCGTGAGTGTGACCAAACACTTCACTCAACCATGAGATGAAGAGTTTAGGTAAAATTTGTAAACACTTCCCACCAAACTAATGGGCCGAAAATTGTTGATGTCATCAACAGTAACCACTTTGGGAATCACGATGATAAAAGTAGCATCCAAACTTTTCTCAAAAACACCTCTATTAAGAAAGTGTGCAGCAAGGCCCATAATATCATCCTTGACAATACTCCAACAATGGAGAAAGAAGCCAATGTTAAAAATACACAGTTCGGAACTTTCTCTTTTCCTATTTTAGTGATTGCCTTTCAGGTCTCCTCCTCCAAGAAGTCTCCAACCAAATGAGTTGCATCATCAAGGCTTATAGCATGAGCTCCGTCAAGAAAAGGACGTTAAAAATCAGCTTCATCATCAAGCTTTTCATAGAAATGAATAATGCCCCCCTTAGCCAACAGAGCATCAGAGATGATAAACATTTTGAGATACGGCAAGAGAAAGCCTTACCAAGACTTTTAACTCAATAATTTCTAATAACCAAAAAAAAAAAAGAAAAAAGATGTACCATCACATCAGTGACCACTCTGCAGCAGCATTTCAAATATCTTCTTAATGCACACACGTACTAGCTTACAGTAACACTAAGGTAGGCATTAACACATGCGTCCATGTTATGCGCACCCAGGAAAACCATTCTACTTCCAACCTAAAATACT
Organism: Portulaca oleracea; assembly: GCA_029582165.1. Classification (NCBI taxonomy): domain Eukaryota; kingdom Viridiplantae; phylum Streptophyta; class Magnoliopsida; order Caryophyllales; family Portulacaceae; genus Portulaca; species Portulaca oleracea. The sequence goes on from CM055893.1 coordinate 9,559,439, forward strand.
GGACCTTCGCAAGAACTACAAGAGGTTTCAAAGAGAACGAAAGGGAAACCAAGAGAGGGGTGAAAATGAGCAGGGGAAGGGGCAAAGAAAGCAATCACTTACAAGAGCAACATCTATCAAGTAACTCGGAAGAACATCAACCAGTATCTCAATGCTTTTCTCTGAAAGCCTAGTAGGTGTATCGTCCATTGTTAGAAGCATTCTCATCAATGCACAAGTGTTCTCCAAAGGTAATTTGGATGCCTGAGGAAAGAGATATATTGTCAGAGCCCACTTCAATATTATGCAATGTTTTTGACAACCACCAGAATCACAAAAATAAGATTTTGAGTGAAGTTAATCCAGAGGCAAAGGTAGTATAAAACACAAAATGAGAGCTACACGACGATGTAAAATAGTCGAACTTGCCATAAGATCAAGGACGGCTTCCTCTAGTATGTGGAAAACTTGCGATTGGTTTCCTATTTGAGGCAAGAAAGAGCATACAGACCCAGTGACTTCTCTAAAAGTCCTTTTGTTGGACGTCTTTGAGTCGTTCTCAGTTCCACAGAGTGCCTCCTCTGCAATACAAAGAAATTACAACTGCCTCAGCTAATCCCTGTTTGGCAAGCATACAAGATGAATCCCAATGATAGAAGACAACTGTTAAGAATATTAGACGAGCACGCTATGAACATAAATTAACGATTTAGTGGAAAATAAACTATTGGGTGAGACCTTACAAGAATGATATTATGAGATGGATGACTTCACAGGATGACTAAATAATCCAACTTAATGTAACATCCAAATCGACTTCAGGATTAAGGCTCCATTTGATTCTTCAAAATATGATCAAAGAATATTTTGATAAATGACTTTCTTTCATTTTACTTGAGGAAAATTGGAAGAATAGAGTTAGATGGCAAGGGAAATGATTTTAGTAGCATTTCCTTCTAAAATTAGGAGGAAAGTACAAGGAACATCAGAAGAGCTAAAATGATAAGATGGGGAAGAGAGGATTGAGGGAGATTGTAAAGTAGGATTGAGGGGAAGAAGAGACCTTTTAAACAAGGTTGCTCAGCAGGCCTCAAAAATGTTTTTGTTTGGTGGACACAGAAATGGGCAAGACAGCATATTTCATAAGACCATAAACTAGCACCTTTGCTATATGGTAAGCTAAGCGTACGGTTGTGAGCACATCATTAACGATGTAATTTGACAATCCATAATTGTCTTCAGCTATGAATGTTCAAAATGACCTAGCCTTCTTACTAGAAAGATCCACAGAAGCAAGAAAAAGGCCCTTAAATACCCCCTATTAACAGTCCAAATACTACTGTCTAGGAACTTTGAAAAACAATAATGGCTCAACAATGAGATCTGATAACAGCATTACGTACCACTGATAATTTCAAATTGTGAAAGTAAGGTGACGAAGAAGCTGATGTAATCTGCAATCTGGATGTGACCAGCTTTATAAGATGAATGTAGGACTTCCACGAGCCGAAATAAGATACATCGGTCCAAGGAATGAGCTGTGATCAACAAGAACCAAGTGAGATGCAAGAACTTTTCTCTAACTAATAGCTCACAAAAATCTCCTTTCAATTTTTGCTTACGATGTTCTCCCCCTTATCAGGAAAGTTAAAAGTATAGCATCAGCAACAGACCGAAAATAAAGCACAATCAAACACCAGCGCCTCCAAGGACAAAAATATGAGAATCGACAAAATAATATCTGAAAATAATAAAATATGCTAGTATAATCATATTATCTGTAGAAAGATCTTTTGAATTATTTTGCAAGAGATGGCAAAGCACACAGAGAGCTTACAGAGACAGCATAAAGCCAGTGAGGTAAGCAACTGGCGGTTCAGAGAAGAGAAGTAATAAAGGCAACAAATGGAAATTTCTTGACAGTCTAGTGGAAGCTCCATGAAAGGACCATAACATTCTTCACCTGCAGTAAAAGAAAAGGCAATGATCTAGCATATACAGCACAACTCACTGCTCTTGTCATAAATTGCATGCACTTAAACACAAACCAATACAGACAGAAAGAAAGACCATAACGAACAAAAAAATAGCATGCAAAACCAGAGCATAACAATTTAATACAATCAATATGCCTAGACTAAATATAAGCCTCAAGGCTTATTATTTTAGTTAAGGAGAAAAAAAGGAATGCTGGCAGGTGTTTCTTTAAGCTGCCATGGAATGAGAAGATTGCCACTCTAGGACTTAGGCTGTATCAAAACTCAAGATCCAGAGGCAAGATTTAGTTCTCAAAAATAAAACTATGAGCTGGCAACGAAATAACATTTTACACACGAGTTTTCCAATAAACCTTACTTTCCTTTCAGTAATATTATTAATTATTAATTAAAAGTGTTATTTTCCTATCAAAAAGATACTATAAAAAGTTTATCGGACAAATTCTTCTACTTCTCTAACATCAAAACTCATGCGAGTGGGACGAATGTAACATGACAAAAAAAAGGTATAATGATGTTTAGTGATGACGCAACTCAAATACTTCCATAGAAGAACAGCAGCGGAAGAAAACTCAGGGAAAAGAGAAAGGGAAAACTTATTTACCATCCTCCATGCATACGCAATAGAACTTCTGAAGTTCATCCTGTGTTTTGTCATATTCCTCTGCAAGATATCTGTTCGATATCACTCTTTGTCCTAGGCGAAGTAGAAGATGCAATGCTGCCTGTGAAATTTGTAAGGAACCAACCGTCAAAACAACTGACCTTCACAGGAAAAGAACATGCAGACTACATATTTGACATGCATCTGCTTGTGATATGAAGAGAGGATCTACAGCCGTACACGTGAATATGATGGGTGTTTATTTCCAATTGAATTCAGCAACACCACAATTTCATTTATCCAAGCCTTTTGATAGTGCAGTTCTCCATCCCATACTTCAGGATGTACAATGTGTTGTTCCTGCAAATAGGGTGGTTAAACTCAGCATCATTACCGCGAAGAACGCTAAGAAGAGGTTATCAGCATACAGATAACCCATGGATAAAGAAACCAGAATGAAGTATAATAAATAATGCAATTAGTTTACCCCATCCAACCCCTGCCCCTCTTTGGAAGAGGGGGAAAAAATGTCTCCTTCCTTCTATCCAATCCCCTAAAAGTCTAAAACCATATGATGGTCCTTTTCCATTGATCTCCTTTATTGTCCAAGTATTGCACCCCCCCCCCCCCCAAAAAAAAAAAAAGGAAGGAAACTAAAAAGCATATGATTGGTCATTTTCCACTGATGGGGTTTCTTGGCTCAATCGAGTAGTGTCAAGGATGAAGAAAGGTTGGGCTCGTGGTGTGTGAAAGGTTCCTTAAGCAATTTGGCTGGTAGGTTAGAAGGAAAGAAATCAATGGATTTTGAGGACAAAACTTCGTCCTTCGATTATTTCAAGCTCTACCTTTTGAGGATGTTGTATAGTTGGAATGTAGTGCTTAAGGGTAATCGAAAACTGAACTTTTGGATTTTGATGATAATACTATTGATGAGAGTTTGAGGGCGTGAGTGTGTTTTACTTGGCCCCCTTGTGCATGACCGACATCCCCTTGGTGTCCTTGCAACATATCACTTGATCATTAAAGAAAAAAAATATTAGAATGATTGACTCTGCCCTACTGCCACAATCACATATCAGAAATGGATAATGAAGACAATCCTCCAGGAAAAGGTGCGATATGAACATGATGAAGAACATACAGAAACTAGCATATTTTCCACTGCTTTTAGGCATGCCATTTTCATAGCTGAATCAGGATAGCAACGTGCAAATGCCAAGGTGAAGGCCTGCAACATGAATATCATGACAATTATTCAAAAGAAATAAAGTGCAGCAGAATAAAAATACCATCACAGACAAATTCAAATAAGACTATTTCAGGCGCTCAACATGCAAAGTATATCTCCAAACCAAATAACAGACCTGAAGAAGAGGATGCCTCCAGGTCGAATCCACTGCTGATACCAATCTTGGAATAAAAGGTATCAGCAAAAGCAAATGCTTCTCGTGAAATTTGTGATCATGAAATTCGCCACCATAAATCTGTAGACATGTAAAATTAAACCGAAACACAATAATGGTGGGTAACTAGATATATCGTAAGTAAACATAGCCTTTGTAGAACATGCAAGATCCATAACCCCTGCAAGGAGGCCAAGCTCCATCAAACAAGACTCAATGGGGCCGCAGACAGAGCAACTTAATTGCAAAACAGCTGCAGACAGGATCACTAAGGCATGCAAACAAGGTTCGCCCCAAATATGCATATCATCTGACAATGCCACTATCACTCCTGATTATGGCAGATTCCATACCGGCCAAATAATTTATCAAGACCCCATGTACATCATGCCTGAAGTCAACTAAATTCAAATCATAAATATACAACCTATACAGGTATACAGGACAAGGCATCTCTAGACAGAGTTCATTATGTGTCATTTCACAGCCTTACTTGACTAAGCTTTTGATTCCACTGTATGGATAAGATAAGCTATCTCTTTCTCCTGATTCCACAATATAGAGCTACTTCTCTCTAACCGCATGATAAAGCTTAAGAAGGCAGGAATCATTCTCTTTTGTAAGTGTAGTGTAAAAATATTTGTGACGACACAGTGGGGGTACCACACATGCACAAAGGGGATGCTCACCAACTATCATGCCCTCATGCTTTCCAGAATGAGGTACTCACATGTGAGAAAATGGCAAGAGGAGCAATTGAAAAAGAAACTCTTCTAGCACAATATTTTATCGCATAATACTAATCTCTGAAATATCGCAAATCACTAGCACAATACGTTCCTAAAGCACCCCAATATTTGAGGTTTTTGCTCTAAACGAAAGCCCAAAAAATGCATAATATTACAACCAGTTGGCTTGGCAAAAATTCAGACATTGGTCCAGGTAAAATTCGGATCTGGAAAGTTCAGACATTGGACAAAACCATGGTTCAACTGCCACATCTAGTTTGCCTATTTCAAGGTCAGAGAAGCAATTGACATGGTAAGGATGCCAATCACAAGAATTTAATCTCAACAGATATGCCACTATGAAGTAAACATGCATGCATGAGACATGTGTAAATGAAACTTCAACCAAGGGCCAATACTTAAGGGGGGGGGGGGGGGGGAACTCATACTGAATCAATCATGTGTAGATTATAAGATAGCTAATATCTTCTCATAATCTGCCTATCGAGATTGATGGGACAAGTAAAAATAATAATAGGTTTGCCAACACCACTGCAGATATTCTGGCCATGTATATACTCATTCTTCGATCCAGGAATTTAGTAAGTATCAAAGAAGCAAACCTTAAAGAGCGCATCCACCAAAAAACTCAGGAACCGATCCAACAAAACATGAGGCTGTGCAATCCATTGATTAAAACTAAGGAATATTCTTCCAATTACAGCATTTAAGCTGAAATATCTCTGATTATCCTGCAATTATCAAAAGTAAACATAGATTAAACATGGAACATAAACAAACCTGTGAAGTAGCTCATAATGTAAGTTTTCATTTAAACTTATTTTCAGGAAAGGAGGGAAGAAAGGAGACAAAATGGACAAAAGGAATGAGAACAGACGTTATGCACCTACAGAAAACATGGCAGTAAAGAGAAACAATACCACATTTCCAAACTATATCAGACAAGGCAGTTAAGATACTTTGAAGGGCAATTTCTATTCATCAGCACAATCTCGTAGACTTCTTGAGTTTCAGAAATATTTACAAACTTGGAAGGGGAACCAAATCAAGTGAACATGCTAGATTACATATATGTGGTCACGAAGATGGCCATGCGGAAGCAACATTTCAGAGGGCAAATGCAATGGCAACAGTGTAGTTTGCATGTGTTTTAAACATGACGTAGGACATGAAGATACGAGATAAGACGCTTCCATGCCATGTCCGAGGGTAATAGCCAACAAGATATAAACAACTTGTCTCTAATGGTATTAACTAGTACGAAATCTGTTTAATGCATCTAAGCAAACCAGTAAACTGACATGAGCTCCTCCAAAAACAAGTGCTACTCTGTCACCATCTGTCAGTCACTACAATAATCATATCCACAAAAATCCAAAATAATCACCTCTTTACTAAGATGGAAACCTTAACATCTACTACACAGTGTTCCCAGAAAGATATCATTAAGCATTTTAGGCTTGTCCTCAAATCTAGGAATTTCTTTACTTCCAAATGCACTGCAAAGTAGTCAAAGGAATCCAGTTTTACATGCTACGAACCCAACTCTTTTTCTATCTTCTTCTCCATGCCGCAAATACTCCTCTTAAACCTAGAGGTTGCACCCAACAAATCACAGCAACAAAACTCTTCTCCAGTGTATAAACAATATTGAACTGTTTATTACAAAAGGAATCCATCAAGTTCAAGCACCACATTGAGCTATGGGTAAGGAAGGACTGGAGAGAATGAAGTGCCACATCTAGTTTACCTAGATGTTGCATTTTGACTTTTTGCTAGTTATTTCCATTCCATCACTCTCATCATACATCATACATTTTTTAGCACTAAGCTAACAGAGTACTTGTGAATTACAGCCATTCAAGTACATTAGTCCTTACATCTATTCTTCATGATCTTTTTTAAAGGACAAGTGAATAATCTCAATTCACATAGCATCAAGCTTTACCAAGGAATGCGTTATGCAACAAAAGGCCTTGTTCTGGATTTCATTGAGTGCTTGAATTGCATGCATCCAAGATAATCACACCTCACAGAACTAGAAGGAGATGGCACTACCTATATCAACAGAGCAGTCACGGTGGCACGATAGAGCAGAGGATGCATACAACTTGAATTGCCCTTTCTCTTCAACATATCAAAGCATCTATTTGGAGGAAAAAAACAGCACACAGTATCCCATTGTTCCACATTAATGAGTGCCTACCCAAAAGGAATAGTGAGGGAAAGAGCCAAATCAACGAATACATGTTCTCTTTTAACCTCCCTTCAAGTTTCTCTACAGTCTATTGAGATAAGGCATTCCAAACATAAAGTAATGATAGCTTAAGCACACAAAGAATCCCCCTGGTCTTTTTGGACAAATACTTGCCAACTAAGTGCCTATGCTCTCATTACCAAAATAAGGGCTTGCCATGTGAGAATAAATATACTGAGTTGGAATGTGAAAATCCAAACAAATGCAAACAAAAAAAAAAATTACCCTTAAGGAAAGAAACATAAATACCTTCTCAGAAAGGTGATGCATCGGTTGCATCGGAAAAAAAGCAAACAGCTTGTCCAAAAACAGAGGAGGGGATTCCTCATCACGTCCATATGTTACTAAGCTCGGAAGCAATGGATTTGAAGTATGTAGATCCTGATGGGACTTCTCAGTCTCAAGATAGTACTGAACAACAAGATCTATACACTGAAGTACAGATAGCATGCAATCAAAAGATTGTGAATCAAGTATTGGCTGAGAATGAACCATTGAGTTTAACCCATCAAAGCAGTTGACCAGAAGTGGCACAAGATCCTTCAGCTTGTCAACAAGGTGGGCATGACCTGCAAGAAACAACACATTATTGGAAGCTCTAGTATAGCCTTTCTAAATGAATTGCGCGGCAAACAAGAAGGAAGAATAGAGGCGCAGATAGGGAAGCTTTCAGGTCTTTGCATACCAGTATAATCTTTAGGAACATCTGGATCAAAAGCAAACAGCAATTCCTTCTCAGCATTGTTCTGCAAATCAAAAGAGAATAACTCAAGATTCATTATCCACATGTGCGAGCAGAAAAACAAATACCGCCGAGGTTCACATCTGAGGTTGACAGAGAATGGATCAGAGAACAAAAATGTTCACTGGTAAAGATAACTGAAATACATGAATAAATACATTGCTAAAAGAGTCAAACCCCCCCCCCCCCACCTTTTTTTTTTCTAACTTCTCCCAAGCCCTCCTTTCTAGGTCCACAGAAAGGGAGAAAGTAACAAAAAAAACTAAGATGCCATTCTTGGATGGATGTAAATGTAACATTGGAATGACTTGCAAATCGATTAAAGCCCAATAGTTTGCATATATTTGTTCTTTCAACTCAAGCTCTCTAGCATCACAAATTTGCAACCATCAACACATTAATTAACAGAGATGCTCACAAAATCATAGTCAGAAATTTAAAAAAAATTAAGATACATGTCTGAATACATAACAACGCATTCTTTCTGTTAATGTGTTGCAGTGTTAAGAAACCATATCAGTTCTCTGAGCTAGATCCAAAACCATCACATGTAAAAGAAACCAAACTGACAAAATTCAAGGATATGAATCCGGTATGAGCTACAATCCTAATAAGGTTAAACCATAGAACAAGATCGAACATAATAAAAGTCAGCACTTAAACAAGGATACTGGATATTCCTGGTCAGACACCCATAAGTTCCAACAGCAAGAAACGATACTGAAGTCCACAATTCATAAAACTGCTCCTCGCACCCCCCCCCCCCCCCAAAAAAAAAAAAAAGAAAAACCCAACCCACCAAACATTGAAAAATTAAAATAAAATAATAAATGCCACATCCTTGGCCACCACTCTCCAGAAAATGTGCTGCTACTCAGCAATACACCAGTTATCAACTTTCATACTCACTTTCAAACCAGCAAGAGAAATCAGCCAACTCTAAATATAATGTAACAAAAATTAAAGCGGGCAGAGCTAAGATCCTTAAGTTGATGGTACCTGGTGCGTGGAACCAATTTCCTTTTCCATTGATGGCAATAATGACAAGCAGCGCAAAAGCCCAGAAACAGCAATCTTTAGCTTGCTTCTGTCCTCCACATGGACTTGGCACTTTTTTAGTATATCCATATAATTTTCCAGAATCTACATCAATCAACAGAATGAAGGGAGAAATGAAAGAATATGACGGCAGATACCAAGTGAAAAGAGAAAGAAATACACTATAGACAAATAAGGAAAACCATTGAAGCTGATGTCCTAGCTATGAAGAATTTCTTTGGAGAATATGGTTCAAAGAACATCGCAACATTACCTTATCAGCATATGTGAGAAAGGCTGGTGGATGATTTTGAACCACAAGATCAAAGAATTTAAAAGCCATCAACCGAACATCAACTGACAAATGTGTCATTGCATTGAAAATATACACCATAACCAGAGATATTAGAGCTCCTTGATTATCCTACAAAAGAAGTACATCAAAACACTGATAAATAGAATGTTAACAATGACAGAAGTAACCATTGCCAGGGAGCAAAGGAAACATAATGCAAAAAAGAAAGTTAAAGATTGCTTTCAGCCAAACTCACACATTTGGAGACCTTGGAAACAATTAATCAAGCCTAAATTATACAGAATCAAGCCCAAATACTTATCCTTATCTGTTCTTATGTTCAAAGTACGGATTTTTGGCTCTTTGATAAGGAGTCCAAACTGTTAATACTGTCTACTAGATGACTGTATAAAACAGCATGCAAACAAATCTCCCTAATCAAGTTTATTCATGAATCTTCTTGGCCATGAAATCATCATGAACCGCAGTAGAAAAGGATTGTTTGGGTACAGAACATAAAAGGCAACCTAGTCTACAAGTGTAGTTCTAGATGCCAAAGTCTTAGCCACATGACTAAAACAACTCGTCATCTTAGACGCCATGGAGAATATACTCTCAGAAAAACCTCCAACCCATAGCACAGTTTGTAGGCTAAACATAGAGTCATAGACAACCGTATCCCTGCTAGTAGATCAATGATTTACATTAAATCCTGGATTAAAAGGTTTCCACACTTGGACAGGTCTGATAGAAAATACCTAAAGCCCAGGCAGTTGACGGAGGGGTTTGATCAATCAATCCATGATTAATGATTTCAACTTGTTGAATATGGTTCCATTAGTCCCCACCTTAGACATCAAAGGAACATTTTGTTGTTCTTCTATCCCTAGCACTTTTCATACTTTTAGTAGCTAGTATGATTTTAAGCAAATAGGTTGTCACTAGAACAATTCAGTTTGCATACTTATCAAATGCCAAACATGATCAATAGTTTAATAGATCGGATCAAATTCGTAGAATTCTGAAGCCTTTAAAACCATCAAGAGTCCCATAAAGCAACTGAAATGCAAATAAACTAATCAGATGAAGTTTCAAACAAGCAAATGGTGAGCAAAAAAACTTACATCTTTACACCCTGGAAGGATAACAGACTTAAATAACTGATACAATGTTTCACGAACCACTTTATCATCATCACTGATACGCTCACGCAATTTCTCAATAATAGCAAGTTTGTGCAGCTTCAGCTCTGTTGGGTGTCTAAGTAAGAGATCCCTAATTCCCAGCAACGCATCTGCAAAAACGATACGAGTTGTCTTCATCACATCATACTATTATAGAGTTACCAGATTACACTTAGAAGGTAAATTTCAAAAGGAAGTCCCTTCATAAATTGCTTGATGAGGCTATTGAAGAAGTCTCGAGGAACTACAATTTTCATTCAGTAGAGACAAGTGGCTGTATGCTGAGTATATAAATGATACGACTTTAAATTATATTAAACTTCCTTAGTGACAATTCGTAGTACTAAATATTTGTTAGCAACATCAAGTTTAAACAGTATTAAGCAGGAAATGAACCTTTACGAACTTTAACATTGTGATGAGAGGATTGCTGCAGCAGTTCCTTCAATGTCAGCCCTTTCTTACTCACAGCCAACCCTGCTTTTTCAGATGCCACACTCTGCTCCGGAAGAATTATGGCTGCCCACACACCAAATGTATAAGGAATAACGAACGCCATAAAATAAAGGAAAATTGAATTATCTTTTATAAGTAAGAAAATTGGATTTTAGTAAGCCGAAGGGACAATGTTAAGCCAAATTTAGAAATGTACCAGGGTCACCTAAACTATTGAACCCTTGGATTTTACTGCATAGTCTTTGCCACCGAGTTGGTTCGGTGGTCCAACCCAACCCGGCGATTATCCTACATGGCACCGGAAAGGGTAGTTCTCCTACGTGGCACCTATATTGTAGTAGTCCCAAACTATATTATATTGGATTTTAGAGGTCCAAATTATCATTCAGCTTGGCGCGATGATGGTACACTGAAATCCATGTATTTAATAGTTCAGCTCGTACATTTCTAAAGTTCGGCTTACCATTCTACACAATTCGGCTCACTAAAATCCAATTTTCCAAAAGTAAAATCATATAGCATGTAACTAAGGAATCAAGGTTTTTAAAAAAAATCATAAAAACCCAAAAAAAAAGAAGAAAGACTCAGAAAAAAGGGTATTAGCATTGTTTACCTTTGGATTTAATTTCTGTATTGGTGACATTGGACGGCGGAGGCAACTTTCTCCCAACCTTCCTTTTAATTTTCTGGACAAACAAACGCAAACGAACAACAATTAACCAAAAACCGAATTCAAATTCAAGACCTAATCCTAAACTTCAAGTGCAGCAAATGCTTACGCACAAACAAACTATGATGAAGTTTATGAGAATCCAGAAAGTTACTGCACTTACTTTGAAGTCGATACCGCGACTTTGTTGCTTCTTTGAACCAGCCTTCGAGCGGACCATCTTTCACCACCGGAAACGGCGGGTCTACAGCGGTGGCGTTTGCTGACGTGGCGGCGGCGAGTGAAGGACTGCGGCGGCGACGGCAATGGTTCAGGCGCGAGGTTGAAGAAGAGGCGCTTGGTGGTTTTTTTTTCCTTCGTTTATTTTGTTCTGCGCATTGAAACGGCGCCGTTTGATAATTGCGAATATCAAACATCTTTTGTTTTTTTTTTTTTTTTTTTTTTGAGGAAGCATAAATTGGACAGGGGTTTGTGTGAAGGTGTTGGGCCTTGTATGGACGAGGTCCAATTCTTTTTTGACTCATGTGATTTACCTATTTGTGCTTGATTTCATCAACACAATTTTAATTAGGAAAATAAAATTCTGATAATTCCAAGTTTCAACTTCTATATGCCAATAATTAATATTTTGTTTTTGTATTTTGCTGATCCGAAAAAATAAAAATTATATTTTGGTAGGACACCACTAAGTGTATACCCTAAATATCATAGATTTTGACTTGCATTTGATTCAAAATTTAGCACGACACTTTTCCACGATTTTTAATGAATTTACAACATTTGCCCCAAAAAAATTTTATTTTTTTACAATTTTTTTCTCTTTAATTCTTTAAAAAATCATAATAATTATTTGGATTCTAAAAAAATAATTTAAAAATCTTTTATTAACTACAGTTATAACATTTCTATGGGCAAGAATGAAAAAATTAAAACAATATGGATTAAGAACGAAAAAAATTTTAAAAAAATGTGTAGATTGATTTGATACCTCTAGAATACAAAGTTTTAGTTTTTAAGACTCCCAAAATAAAAATAAAAAAATAGGGACCACTAACATATAAATCTGAAAATAAAAATTATTATAATCCAAATTTTCGTTTAATGATATCTCAAATCCATGAATTTTTCTTTTACTTTTGGAGTTCAAATTGGGGAGAGCGTCATTATGCTGGTAGTTTATGATCCATCACTATATATGATTCTACCTCTTTGGGGCATACCCCAATCCATACATGTTCTTCCCCAAAAAGGGATAATTTCTTACCATATTGACGTGTACAGTATTCATCTGATGTTTATTGGCAAGATGTCCTACAAATATACCATTCAAAAAAAATGACCTACATAGATTGTCTTATAAACGAGTCATTGTGCTGAACGACTGATAATCCATTGGTAAATAGATGATGAGGAATTAACTTTGACCAGCCTATTCAAGTTTAGCATTTGAAAGAGGTTACCCTATTGACGTAGGCAGTGTTCATCTAATGTTTATCCACAAGATGTCCTATAAAAATTGTCTTGTCAATAAGTCGTTGTGCTGAATTGTTAATGATGCGTAGATAAATATATGATGGGGTGTTAACTTTGACTAGCCCATTCAAGCTTAGCATTTGATTGATACCTTGGATGACAATGATGTGAGCAAAGGGAATAGAAAGAGATCAGCAAAATTGCATCAAATGTGCGATGCCACGAAGAGGAGGATTTGCTTCTAAGAGCATATGCAATGCGGAACTCAGTGGAATGAAGAAAAAGCAGGAGAGAGAGGGTGACAATTGGGAGAGAGAGTGTAAGAATTTCACTGATGAAGTTCCGCATTGCATATGCTCTAAAGCCAATCAAGATTATGTGAACCAAATAGCAGCAACTCCAAAGGTATTGTTGTTCAATTTGCTCGTGAAGTTGTGAAATTTAATACTTTATTATCAGGCTTGAGAGTTCTAAACAAGGAGGGAGTTGTGGAAGAGAATACTAACACACCAACAAGTAACCTCCCAAAAAAACACATGGTCAAAGCCCCCAAAAAAAACACACAATCAAAACGCGATTTGAGAGATTAAAATATAGGCAACCTTACCCTCATGAACTAAAATTCATGCAATCACGAAAAAAACACGCAAATTTCTCTTTTTACATTTTGATTTGATGAGGCAGTGATTGAAAAGAACACTATATCACAAATAGCCCCAGCCCACAAACTAGAAAACGTCAGCTTTGATACTCTTTGTATTGTCTCCTCCGACTTCATCGCCAAACAAAACCAAGAAAAATCAAAGCTAATTTGAATGATGGTGCACTGTTTATGGCCTTAGAGTCTGTAAATTTCATTGGTAGTTTATAGGTAAATTAGAGTGACCCAAATTTCCCCAAAAGTACCCAAATTTACCTAAACGTATATTTATCACAATTTTTGCAACTTACCTATATATACCCAAATCTACCATAATTTACCCAAAATTAACTTTACCTTACTTAACTTCCCAATCAATTTTACACGCTCTTAATATGAAAGCTGCCCCAGATGGCCATGACCTGATTATCACTTCATGTCAAAATATACTACTGAGCCTCTACGATAAAATATCTCAACGTCAAAATCGGAAAAGCATTTCCATTCCATCCAAACAATCCCTACAAAAACAGGGATCATCCATAAGTTTTAAGCTATCGAGGTTCGAAGACATGGTTGCAACGACCGACTATCAAGTTTTTTAGGTTCAGACGAGTACTTCTCGGAGTTACAGCTTACTAAACAAGTGCACGGGACCTTATTGACTGACCTAAATTCAAACAAAACCAAGGAAGCCAAACTCACATGGCATGGCCCTCCGAGCCAAACCATTGATAGTAAATAATAATCTTCGCGTAAATAATAATGGCGCGCTTAGTTGTCAACGACTTCAATGAGGGTTGGCTCGTAGTCGCTAGGAGCTTCAAACCCGTGAAGGTTCATCACGGTTGCAGCCACGTTGGCCAGCCCACCATCGGGAACGTCCTTGCGGAATCTGACGCCGGGTGCAAGCCCAGGCCCTCCGATGGCAATCGGCACCTAAAAAAGAAAAATAAATAAATGAGAAAGTATTGAGCCGAAAGTAATAAAATTATGCACAAGCAATATCATGCAGCAGATTTCATCATGTGTCTTATGTGTGCACTGTGCTCCCTATGTTGTTAGACTGGGACCGGTGAGTCGGTGATCAGGGCAGTCAAAAAATTGTTCGACCCGAATATCCAGTTCGGGTTTGATCCTGAAAAAACCGTGTGCGGTCAAAGATTTATCGTCCAATTTTAACGTTGAACCGATTTGATCGAAAATATGGAGACTATTTTCGATTTTCCTATTGACCAAACCCGATGTTGGCCCGAATTTAGCCTTGCCCGAATTATCCGACCCAAATGCTACCCGAAAAAACTGGGCATCAGATATCAACTTTCATCTGATCCGGACCCGGAATGACCCGAACCCGAACTTTTGACAGCCCTACCGGTGACCAAAAACACAGTTGAACTAGTGCGTGAATGAGTCTGAGTGTCCAAAGAATCACTTAATGTTTAATGTCTAATCATCTAAGCCCAGTACTATAAACCTGCCGGTTTATCTATGTTAGGATCATGTTAATTTCATGCTTAGTAATATTACCATACTTTTGGTCCAATAGAATTTCCCAGAGTATCCAATAAATATTAGTCACCAAAACAAAAACCGATTCTGGTGTTCAGAACTTAGGCCGAGGTCAGTAAACTTGAATCAGAATTCAGTTGTCTCATTTGAGTTTTTTCTCCTTTGTTTCTGTTGTTTGGATTGGGTACCCAAGTAAACCCAGGACATTTTGCATGGTGTAACAAACATCAGGTGTCAAATAGTTACCGAAAATTTGGGCAAGTAATATGGTGCAGGCATCACTATCAAAGTCACCCACAGATCATACCCTAACCCCAAAAGCCAGATTAAACACAAGGGAAAACCCGAAAACTTGTACTTACAGGTTCCAGTGTGTGAGATGTAAGAATCTGAATGTTTCCATTCTTGTCAAGAAGAGGTTGTCCTTTCTTGTCTCTTTTCACCATGTCTTCAGCATTTCCGTGGTCAGCAGTGACAACATAAATCCCACCAACTTGCTCAATTGCATCGATCATCATCTGCCATTAATTAAAAATGTATATAATCAGCAGCAAAGATGTGACCAAATAGCATCGTTCAATACTATCAGTAATGATTTAAATAACATGTTAACCACATCTTTGAAGTAAATATGATTTACTGTTTCCATTCTTTTCACGATGTATCTTGGAATCAGTCTCTCAACAAATGGAAACTTATTCCATGGACAAGGGGGGACCTAGAAGTGTGTGACGTTCATTATTCCATGGACAAGGGCTTTACAGCTCTATCAGGACAAAAATTCAGGACACAGAAAATTATTGCAAGACTACACCGAGAAATATGTAGGAGTTATCAAACTTTTGTCTATTTTGAGTAAAGAAATTTCATAGAATACTCCAGTAGTGGGGAACATACCTTGACTGCTTCATCTGCAGCCTTGCAAGCAACAACTGTGGCTTCAATATCACCAGTGTGGCCAACCATATCCCCGTTGGGCAGGTTGACACGAACCTGAATAGATACGACAAGATAGTCAATAAAGGAAGCCTTGAACTAGTAAAAATCAGTTATCGGGTATATAAAAGCAAGCAAGTTATTAATGACCTGGTCGAATTTGCCGCTAAGAATTGCATCCCTTGCTTTCTCAGCAATCTCAAGAGCCTTCATCTTAGGCTTGACATTGAAGGTGATGCCACTGTCGCTAGGAACTTCCACATACTCCTCCATCTCTTGGTTAAAGTACCCTGATCGGTTCCCGTTCCAGAAAAAGGTAACGTGACCAAACTTGACAGTTTCACTGTGACATGGAAAAATAAATAAATCAATTGAAGCAATCAACTGCATGAAACAAACTAGAATTATTTCGTTTTGTTTCTTGCCAACATAACAAATTCAATTGTCTATGGCCATGGATGTGGCAACACTAATAAAATATCTAAATTTGGGGGTCAACCCAGCAAACGGCCAAACCATATTGCTGTCCAAAATTTGCAAACATTCAATTGTAACCAGTAACCACGAGAAAACAAAATCCACCCAAAAAAAGAAAAAAAAGGAAAAAAGTACGTAAACATCATAACCCCCCACCACAAAAAAAGAAAAAAAATGGAAAAAAAAATCCCAGTAGTCTTAAAACACAAGATAGCAAAACATTCATGAATGGTAGGCAACAATGCAAATAATAACCAAGCGATAGGATCTATTATTAGCAGGAAGGTGCAAACCATTGAGGAACTCTGAAAGTAAGAAACCAGATTTAACAGCAGGCAAAAATTTTAGATCCACTAATACCCACCTGCAAGCAAAAGTACGCACGCCATTGTGAACTAAATATTCCCCTGAAGTTCGGTCAATCTCTGGAGGAGAAACAAGGTAGCGGCTAGGAAGCTTCAACTCCCCATCATATTGGAGCATTCCAGCGTACCGGATCTTAGGGAATCTAACCCTGTCGAACTTGTCAAAATCTTCATATTCTAGTGCCTTGGCAAGCATAACCATACGATCAGCTCGGAAGTTGATGGTGACAACAGCATCTCCATCAACAATAGGACCGACAGCCTTTCCACTGTCATCCACAATAACAAATGGTGGTAAGTATTGATCATTGGCATTTGGTTCCGCCCTTAGTGTCTTGACGGCCTCAAGAGCACTTTTGAACTTGTGTGGAGCTTCACCGAGGACTTGGGCATCCCATCCTCGTTTCACGACATCCCAGTCGTTCTGCAAAACAAAATAGTTAGCCAGACTAAAAGGGAAAACAAACGAGGCAGTCTGTAGGTACTAAATTCGGTTGTCTGCAATCAGGGGGACCATAGTATACTCCCTCCATTTTTTTTATCTGTCATTTACAGTTTTCAATGTCAATCTTTAATTAATAACTTCTAATCTAAACTTTTTATAAAAAAATAATATTATACTATTTCAATAGTATTTTTATTACAAATCTAATAACATCAATTTCGTACGATGAATCATTTTATATAAATTAAGATATTAACGACAGATAAATATAAACGGAGTGAGTACATGATTTAAAAACTACAAAATACAAACCTCATAACGGTCCATTGTAACATACATGCGACCACCACCAGATGCAATCTGTGCATCGACACCATTTGCACGTAATTGAGCAAGATCATTCTCAAGAGTTTCCACAAACCCAACACTGCTACCATCCAAAACATCGCGACCATCAGTAAGAATATGAACTCGGATCTTCTTAGCACCATGCTCAGCAGCTCCTTTCAGCAACAACTGCAAATGAAAGTAGTTGTAAGACAACAAACATTCAAGATATTCAAACGAAATTTAAGGGTACATGGCACTTTCATACAAGGGCTCTGAAAGAGATAATACCTGTAACTGATCGAGCCTAGAATGTACACCTCCATCACTCAACAACCCGATTAGGTGTAATGTGTTTGTGTCAAAAGACTCCTTGATATACTTAAAGCCTTCACCGTCATAGATTTTTCCGGAGGCAAGAGCAAGATCAACAAGTTTTGCCCTGGTGGAAATAGAAAACAATCAGATGTTGCAAACTTACGACTGTTTTAGTGCATCACTAATTGGCAAGTTTGACATGAACAAAAACATAAAGCTGCACTCCTTTCAGCCCCCTCCTTTCCTCTAAAGTCACCCGAAATATGACATAACAATCCCCCCTCCCCAACCACCAAGAGCCTTTAATATTGTGCTAGCCTTCTTGCATCACCCATGTACATATTCACTATCATGGTAAGCCGCCATAGTTATGAACAAGTTCACAAATGAATAAACAAAACCGAAGAGCGTGTCAGTTATTCAAATCTCGGATGATACTTGATAGATAGAGAGAAAAAGCAGGACATTTTAGCAAAATTTATTTAAAAATAAATCCAAAAGGAACCCATTAATCAGGCGAAAAACTATTATATATATATGTGTGTGTGTGTGTATGTGTATTATCCTTCTTACCAATATCCAGCTTCAGTCAGACTCACATAGGCCATCCAAAGTCATGTTACATTTCAAGTAACAAATTTTTCAAAACTACCCTTTCTTGGGCTGCATTTTCAATTGTACCCTTAATAATTAATTTTTCCCACCTTTCCAACAAATCAACCTTTTGGTGTCTACTTAAAGGGCAGCTTAGTCTTTTCAATAATAACTACCATATGCTTTATAAGTATTCTAAATGAAATGATGGAACATATATGAACGGCACCACAAGGAACACGAGTCATATGTGAATTAGTGACCAATGAATAATCTTAGCAGAAGAGAGCATCACCCTTGAGCAAATATACGCCCAGCACCAAGAGCATTGTGGCCAACTTCACTGTTGCCCATATCATCCTCGGTTGGAAGCCCCACAGCTTTACCATGAGCCCTAATCAATCTCCATTTGTCAGGGGCACCCTGGGGATAGTAACATCACAATCAAATGGAGTGTTGCAAGTTAAAGGTCAAGGACACTCAAAAAAGCACATCCATTGCAATCACAATTTGAAATACACACACACATACATACATACATACATATATACATACATACATACATATATATATATATATATATATATATATATATATATATATATATATATAAACGTCAACTAGAGCTAAAAGAGTATAAAACATTTATAAATCCAATACCCCAAAACTCCAGCTGCACAACATGGTTTGGGGTTCCATTTCTTAATTGAATTAAAAATTCAGACAGATAGGTCCAGATTGACCCAAGATTCTAAAATCATTCACTACCTGGGATTTAGAGAGGTATTTTAAATGCTTTTTCAACAATCCAGGTGACGAACAAAAAACTATCAATTGTTTCTCATTATTAGTTTGACTGGGCACACACAAAGGAAGTAACTAAAAAAGCCTGGAAGCTATTGATGAAGGCAATGAGAAAATGATTGCAAACTCGATACATCAATCTTTGGTATTTGAAAAAAAAGAATAAAATCAATCTTCGAAACCATAGTTACCAGGAATGCTTCCCGGATCGTTAGTCCCGGAACGCGGGTCGCTAATTTTTACATAAATTTAGTCTAGTTTTGACTTTGGAACGCTTGTTCCCGGAACACGGGTCGCATGCATATGCAGTGTTCCCGGTATTTGGAACAGGATCTGGCTTCAGCTGGAGTTTAGTGAATACAATTAAATAAATTGTTTTTCAAATTGTGAGAATAATAAAATAAAAATCCAAACTAACCTAATCTAGACTATAGCTCATTGATTTTCACCAACTTCCCCATACATTAACCAAAACCAACCCAAAAAAGTTGCAGCCTTGCAGGCGAAAGATCAATGAAAGATTATGAAACAAAATTCAAACCTGCTTGAAGGAATCCATGGTGGGTGTTTCGGCGACATGGATGCAGTTGTACTGATTAGCCTTAGCTTCACCCCATCCGTCGAGCACTATCATAGCAATGGTCTTTCCCTTGGGCAGCTTCGGGTGATCCGCCAATTTCCATGAGACATCTGAACTTCCCATTTCTTTCTACCTACCAATTACACATCCCAACCAAGAAATTTTTTTTTAAAAAAAAGGTGCTACGAATCCATATAGACAAATTCAAGTAGACTCACTAGGCAACCTCAGCTATTCTTAATCGGCGACATTTTCACTGTTTTACTGAAATCGTTGTCATACATAAAGGTAAACAAAAGGAGCTACGAATCCATATACACAAATCCAAGCAAACTCTCAAGACAATCACAGTGATTCTTAATCGGCACTATTTTCGGTGTTTTATTGCAATCGGTATCACACAAAAATATACGTTAAGTAGCTACGAATCCATATAGACAAATCAAAGCAAACTCGCTAGACAATCTCATCTATTCTTAATCAGAAATCTTTCAGTGTTTTATTGCAATCATTGTCATACAAACAGATAAATAAAAGGAGCTACAAATCCAAGCAAATTCGCTTGACAACCTCAGCGATTTATTAATCGGTAATCTTTTCAGTGTTTTATAAATAATTATAATTGCAATCTCGATCATCCAAAAAGATAAATTCACTCTATGCGAGTAAACAACAAGCGGACGCACAAAGATTCAAACTTTAGCTAGCAGTTCGTAGCACATGATTGGCGAGAAACAACAGAATCCATATCGGGTTGACGAAGAAATAACAGAGATTAATCATAGAAATCTACCTAGATAACGAAATAACAGAAATTAATCATAGAAGTTCTAGATGAAATCCAAGCAAACTCGCTAGACAATCTCGGCGATTTTTAATCGAAATCTTTCAGTGTTTTACCGCAATCGCTATCATACAAAAAGATAAATTCAATCTATGCGAGTAAACAACAATCGCATGCACATAGATCCAAACTTTAGCTAGCAGTTCATACCAAATCATAGGCAAAAACAACAGAAAACATATCAGATTGATGACGAAAATAACAGTCGTCAATCATTGAAAAATCATAGCAAATGATTAGCGAAAAACACAAGAATCTATATCAGATTGATGAAGAAACAACAGACATTAAACATTGAAAAATCATAGCAAATGATAGGCGAAAAACAACAGAATCAACATCAGATTGACGAAGAAACAACAGAAATTAATCACAGAAATTTACCTGGATGAAATAAATGCGAATCTGAAGAGAGTGTTTAGAGATTTCTCTCGGATGAACGAACTAGGGGCGGAGTGTGAGATGTGAGAGATGGGGAAAGGTTGGTTCTTATAAAAACAGTGTTTGAGTGGGTGAAAAGGGGTTAGGAATAAACTAAAAAATTTAAAAAAAATTTAACTGAAAAAACTAAAAAATTAAAGGGAAAAAAAATCTAGGGTGCCAAATGCCAATGAACAAGCTGCGGATTGTGAAAGCGGAGGTCAGCAATGTCGCCTGGTTGCACGCCGCTTCCGAATATCCAATGGTTCCTCGATTTTCAATGGGTTTTACAAAATTTATGTGCACCGGAATTTATTATTGGTATATTTGGTTATAACTACTGCTTCCGTTCCAAATTGATTATTACATTCACCAAATTTGATCATTAATTACTCACACATTATAATGAGTTACATTATAAAATTATTGTGATTAGAAAGATTTATTTTAACTCATTATAATTTATGAATAATTAACAGTTAAAATTAGTCAAAATGACAATTAATTTAAAACAGAGTGAGTATTTTAAATTAGACAAAAAAAAAATTTCCTCTCATTTTTCAAGTTGACTAAACTTTCCCATGTTTATTTGCAAAATGAGAGGAAAAAAATTTTGAAGTGGGTCTCATAATTTTCCCAAGGTGGATGCGAAAAACTTTTACCAAAGGGGGTTTGGGAAAGTTTTTTTCCCATGGAAAAGGGAAACTATTTTAACTTTGTTTCCAAAAATGCCCCTAAAAACTATTTTATAAATTAACATATATGGGATAGTTTGGATATTTCAAATGAGTTTCCCCATAAACTTTCCCATGTTTTTAAATGTAAACCAAACACTGTGAATTATTCTTTTTCAGAGAAAATCTTTCTAGGAAAAACTTTCTCGGAGAAAATTTTCCTATGAAACATTTTCCTGGAAAAGAACCAAACGCACCATATATGTGCACCTGAAGTATGTGTTTTAAATATTGTGATAGTTCATTCTTATTATTATGATTGTTTATTTTTTTATTATTATGATTATTTATTTGCAATATTTTGGTGCACATCCTCCAAATACATGTAATATATATTGAAATTATTGGGTTTTTGGATTTATAAAAGGAAATTTGATTCTAATAAGCGCTACTTGAGGCTTTTGTATACCAATAAGTTCATTTTGTTTTTGGATTTTGGTGGTTCTAAATAAATAATATTTTATTTTGATGTGACACAAACGAGTCAAGTGGCGGTATTTTGGTGTAAAATTGAGGTGTCAAACACACCCCTGCCAGCACATGTTAGTTTTCCACTGAGTCAACGCCACTTAGTCGATGGTGTTCTACCAGGATATAATTTTTTTTCCTAGACCACCAGAATACAAAAATAAAGTAGGAATTATTGGTATACAAAAGTTGAAAGTGTAGATTATTATAATTCAATTTTCCTTTAAATAATCTAAATTTTGGATCGTGAAAGATTAATTAACTGATTTTTAAAGTATCGTGGAATAATCTAGATTTCAAGTGTCTTAGATTTAAACAGCATGTTGCCGAATTTTTCTAACAAAACTCGGCAAAATTCATATTATTTAAATTAAAAAATCCTCTATATATATCATAGTAATCCAAGAGTATTGAATCTAGATTATTCCACGATATTTTTAAAGTTCAGATTATTGAAACTTTCACGGTTCAAAGTTCATATTATTTTAATTCAAAAATCCAAAATTATTACTACCTTTGTTCTATATTATTTGTTTATTTAATTAAAAGTAATAAAGTGAATCAGTAAGGTATTGTATTATATGAAAAGGCGTGGAATATTAACACCAAATTATTTATACATCCTTTTCCTCCTACTTTTTCCATTTTTATGTTTAGAAAACTAGTTAAAAAAAGTAGTTAGTTAAGAAAAACTTACATTGAAATTATAAAATGAGAAATAATCCCTCTGTTCATATTAATTATCTTTAAAAATTATACAATCAATTTTTAAAAATTTTGATCACAAATTCCTCAATGTATATAATGGTATAAAATTACTATTATTGGATTCGTGACGAAAAATATTATCCTAAAAATATAATATTGTAATTGTTAATAAATATTATATAAAATATTATTAATTAAAGAGTGATATCGAAGATTGTAACAATCAATTAAATAAAAAATAATGTAGAACGCAGAGAGCATATGCCAAAGAATCTAAGTTGATATTTTTAAAAAAAAATTCTTTATGATATGAATACTGAATACTGTTTGGATGGCTAATAATGCAAGTTAGGGAAAGGAATAAAGTCCAATTATGTTAGAGACACTAGTCATCAAGCAACTCTATTTTGTTGAATTTGTGTCGTGATGTGATGATTTTATTTGTTGGAGCTATCGGGTCGTTATATTATGGGGTATTTTGCATTTTGGATCCTGAAGTATAAAATAATTTATTTTTTGGACCCTTAATTTTTATAGTTAATTTTTTGGACCCTGAAGTTTATGAGCTAAATGAAAAAAGAATAAGTTTGTAGGTTGAAAAAAAGGTCAGTGGACCGTTTTTCTTTTTCTTCTCATATTTGATTGAATTGCTCTCTCGATCGGCGCCAAACTTCAAAACTCAGGTTAAAACTGATATTGTAGCTATAATACACCCCTCTTATTCATGTTGAAACTACTTAGGGGTCTAAGTAGCTTCAACATGAATAAGAGAGGTGTATTATAGCTACAATATCAGTTTTAATATGAGTTTTGAAGTTTGACGCAAATCGGGAGAAAAATTCAAACATGGAAAGAAAAAAGAACGAGACAGGGACCTTTTTTTCAGTCCACAAAATCTAAGGTCCTTTTTTATTCAGCCCACAAACTTTAGGATCCAAAAAATTAACGTTGAAAACTAAGAGCCCAGAACATAAATTACTTTATACTTCGGAGTCCAAAATGCAAAATACCCTTATATTGTGCAGTTTTGTGTAGTTGATGCAATTTTTGTTGCCCAATTTGAATTTTGAACAATTCCAAACAAAAAAAAAAAAAGGATCTAGTTTGCATTTAGTAGTTATTTTAGATGTAGGGTTTATTATTTTCGGATTAAGAAAAGATATAGGAGTCAGGGTGATTTGAAGATGATGGAACATAATGAAATTGACACTCAATAAATATGTATTGTCATTAGCATGTTATTCACCAACTCCATGCAACTACATATGTTAAATATCTTGATTGTCAATCTCAAAGTCAAGCATACATCTTTTCAATAAATATCATGCAAGCAGATCCCATCAACTTGACACGTGGATGATAATTTAGACATGTTCTTTAGAGTAATAAGATTAAATTACGCAAAGTAAGGTTGATGAGGAAATGAAAGATAAGAAAAAAAATATGATATTGATTTGAGTGTTTTTTTAAAAATTTGAGTAAATTAAGGTACGGTAAGAAAATAATAAGATAAATCTAACTTACCATTCTAAAAAATAGGGTCCCAGGGAACTAAAACTCGCCCACAAATTTACAACTAATGTTCTACTAAACAAATTCTACATATCAAAAAGTACAGTACTAAAGTCCATCGAATTGATTTGCTTAACCAGAAAGTCGTAATTAATAACTATTATTGTTCAATATGTATTTTTTTTATGGATTTACTGTTCAATATCTTGGGAAAAAAATTATTCTAATCTA
Organism: Portulaca oleracea; assembly: GCA_029582165.1. Lineage (NCBI taxonomy): Eukaryota > Viridiplantae > Streptophyta > Magnoliopsida > Caryophyllales > Portulacaceae > Portulaca > Portulaca oleracea. Next base: position 9,584,201 of record CM055893.1, read on the forward strand.
TTTGCTTAATTAGAAAAATTAATGTATAACTTGATGCATAAGCTCGGATTTAGCTAAAAGTTATTTTGAATAAATTTAGGTCTTGTTTTTTTAGGTTGGTTCCAACTCTCCTAACTTATCCTAACTTATCATAACATATCATAAACTAACACAATTCTCCAAAAAAGCATATACTCTAAAAACCCAATTCTCTCAAACAAACATCATAATTTATCTTAACTTATCATAACTTATTATTCAAACCTAATATCCTAACTTGAAAATACCTCATCCAAATAACAGGGCTTATATTTTGTTTTACTGACATCAAACATATAAAAATGAGATATATTTGATTAGGTGTATCTAACTGCCAATTTTCAAACAAATTTAGTTAGACTAAAATAATTTTTTTATTATCTCTATTAAGGCTCTCTTCTTTAAGGGTGTAGAATTAAATTAAGTAATGTTAGACTATATTAGAAAAGTTAGCTAAGAAAGTAATGCAAGTAGCTACATGTCACATTAGTTGTTTCTTTTTTTATTTTTAAATGAATTCTGTGAGTTAAATAAAAATTTTAAACATAAATTATCTAAAAATAAATAATTTTCTTTTGGATTGTAAAGTAAGGTAAAGTAAGGTTATGTTAGCTCATATTAGACAAGAATAGTCTTACTAAATTAAAGAACACGACCTAATTGTTACCTTCCACCCAAGGAACTATTATGTTGTCTTGTGGCCCATAGGCCATTGTCAATCTTGTTTGATCGAAAGTTCCTTGAATGTAGAAGTTAATGACAATGACTATAGTGAGTAATGACAACAAAGGTTCCAATCCTAACATGTCGATTCTAATACCCTACCTTATTTTAGTAAGAAAAAAAATGTTATATTACAGTTTAGAGAGTATTTGGTGAATAACATATTGAATGACTTACTGAAAAAATGGCTTATTTGAATATTTGATTGATTAAGGCCATTAGACTGATTTTCAATATATTGAAATGAGTTATTGCATTGGTTGTTCGTATAAATCATTATTTAACCTAAAATTTACCAAAATTTATATACATTTCATCATAAAAATAATTGATACATATTATTTAAAATTGGTGATAAAGGTTATAAATGAAATTTCAACAACTACTTTTTCAAGAACAACTAACTTTGCTAAACACAATTTTTCCAAATAGCAAATTCAAACAACTAATACAAACAGTCAATCCAAACAGCTAATAGTAAATAACAAATGCAAACATCAAACGACCAACAGTCTATAACTAACAGTTATTTGCCGAACAAGATCATAAAGTGAGGAATGTATCACCAACATATAAAATACAACAATTGCCGCCATAAGAAAAAATGCAAATTTTGATGGCTATTATCTTTTGTTCAAAGAAGACAGTTTTCATTAATATCTTATGTCCAGGGAAGAAATGGCAGATAGTCTTAGACATTTGACACCATGAAAATTGAAAGGTATGTATCCATTCGTCAATTCAAAAATATAATTTTTTTTTTCCTTTAATACAACAATTGAGTATGTAAAATTTTGGTGATATCAAGTTTTGTTTGATTTTGTTCTTTAGAAAATAGGATAAACTTTACTTATTTTCTTATATTTTTTAGAAAAGTGAAAGAAGAAGAGTTGGATGAACAAGATTAAAAATAACGGAGAGTGAAAAAATAAGGAAGAAATAGTGGTGAAAGTAGATGTTTTTATGTTAAATTAGTGAAAAGAGATAGAAATTTTTTTTTTAAAAAAAAATGATGGAAGGTACCCTTCATTTTATGAAAACTATTTTAAAGCTTCGGTATTTTTAAAATACATTTTAAGGTACCCTATAATTTAAAGTAACAATTGTTATGTGATAAATTCAGTGATTTAAACGTGTTTCGTGTGAGGTTACGTGGATTACTTAAATGCCCATGATTGTTTTAGTATTGACATTGTAACGTTCGTACCTTTTTTTTTGTTTAAAATTATGTGTCGTGTTGTCTTAGTTGCCAATTGATGAGTATGTTTAGTAACATCAGTGCATATGGTCCATTTGAATTCATATTTGTCCATAAAAGGTCATGCATGTCCAAAACACCAATATGGTTCCATAAAGTCAATACATCATCTAGGCCTTATTAATGATTATGTTCAAATTAAATTTTTTTTAATAATGTCATGTTATATATTAAGTTTAAGCCAAATGGGGCTTGTCTTACCTAAGGTGGGTAGTCTTCACTACATAAGTCCCAAGAAGATGCACCCATAACTTAAGCTTTCTCCTGGCCCTGTCAAATTCATGGGTAAATACAATTTACCCAAATTTACCAGTTTTTACCTAAATTTACCAAAAATTACCAAACTTAAAAAAAATAAAAAAATTTAATTTTGACATATCCGCATCAGTTTGCCAAAAGTTACTAGAATTTACCAGAAGTTACTAGAATTTACCAAAAGTTACCAAAAATTACCAAAAATTACCAAAATTTAACTTTTACCCAACTATTTTTTACCCATGAATTTGACAGGCATTGATGTATATTTGATAGCAATATACAACAAAGTCATCAAGGAAGACATCAAATATACATCATAGGAGCTAAATACTCGATTACATGGAAAAGGAGCTCCATTCACTCATGTCTCTTTCACAAATGAATGGCTTCAACAAGGGTAGCTCGGTAATTTGCTCCATATCTCCAGAACCATAAAGCTATTGGGAAAGTCATCCTAGAGTCAAAGATAGACCATCCAAAGAGCTTTCCAATGGTTTTTGAATCTTGGAGTTTGGAGAAGAGATGAGCAAGTTATCATTGTTTTTATCTAGCTTATGTACTTTTGTTTCTTTATGATGTCACACTTGTATTAGATGATGTAAGCTAAATCCCTTGTATTTCTTTCATTCTACACGCCAAGGGGGCCTCTCTACTACTATAAATAGACCCCTTGGGTGCCTTGTAAACTCATTCATTCAATATATCAAATACAAATCAAACACACATGATATTGTTTTCTCTCTAGCTTTTGTGCTAGTTTTCCATTCTCTTGAGAGAGTTTCGTCTATCTCTACTTCTAGCCTTGGGTTGGCGCCCCTTGGTGGTGAAAGGTAGAATTGGAGAAGTCTTTGGAGTGGTGTGCCTATATCTCCAACGAAGTTTTCAAAGCCATTATCATTCATTCAATCGTTCATCAAGCATTCATCATTCGTTCATCATTCAAAACGTTCATCTTTGGTAAACGAATTCCTTTCTAGTTTCATTTTCCATCTTCTTTCATTCAATTTGGTTGATCCCTAAGAACTTTGAGAAGGAAGATTCTCATCTTGTTCATAAAGATCCTGTTTTCCAAGTATAATGAGATTCCATTGATCCCATTATAATCAAAATTGGTATCAGAGCTTAGGAGATTGATTCTCTTAGTTCTTGCACCATCTTTTTACCATCTTTCCATCACAAATCCATCCCCCACCATCTCTCCATTACACGTCCACCAAGAACACCACAAAGAACCCCAAAACCAAACACAATCAAACCTAAACACATACCCCCTCTCGTCCCTACATGCTAACCCCAAAACCGTGAGTTTCTTGTGATCTTTTTGTATCAAGATTGATTCAAATGGCTGGTCCAAGTACTCCCACGCCTTCACCCACAGAGTTTCAAGAGGAAGTAGAAGCAATGAAGCAAAAGATCATCTATCTCACCGACCAATTGAAGAGATACATGCATCTCCAACATAGGGTGAACCGTGAAGATATTGAATCTAATGATGATGAAGAGGTCATACAAAGAGGATGTCCATCAAGGAAAGAAAGATTTGATTTCAAAGTGGAGATTCTCGAATTTGATGGTAGTCTTGATCCGGAGGTATTCTTAGATTGGATGCAAATCGTGGAAAGAGTCTTTGATCTCAAAGACGTGAATGATGATAAGAAGGTCAAGTATGTTGCCTTGAAGTTACGAAAGCATGCAAGCATTTGGTGGATAAATTTGCAAAGAAGCGGGAAGTTAAAGGAAAGGATATGGTGCGTTCTTGGGATAAAATGAAGAAGAAGCTTCAAGAGAAATTCTTACCACCTAGCTATCTACGTGACAACTACTACAAGCTACAAAAGTTGATCCAAGGAGGAAGAAGTGTAGAGGAGTACACCAAAGAATTCGAGCATTTGCTTTGGAGGTGTGACCTTAAAGAGGACGAGCCACAAACTTTGGTACATTATCTTATTGGTCTTGATGATTGGATTAGGCACATTGTTGAGTTACAACCATACAAAACCTTGGATGAGTTGAGTTCTTTATCCCTTAAAGTTGAACGACAAAGGAGAAATAAGGGTAAAGAAGTCTTGAACAAGTACTAAACTCCACAAGAATCATCCTACCCTACACACCCATTCACTACACAACAAAGACCACCCATATCTTCCAAACCACCCTACATCAAAAGCACCACAAATCAGCCCCAAACCACCCTCAAACCCACTATTCCCGAACCAAAAACCCTTGCCCCAAGGAGGTGTTTCGTTGCGAGTTTAGGTCACTATGCTTCGGAGTGTCCTAATAAGAGGGTAGTATCTTTAGTTGAATACCAAACATCATTGTATGTTCAACCTGAAGGAGATCATGATGTGTGTGAGGAAGAAAATGAGGAGACTAATGTAGAAGAGGAATATGTAGAGGAACCGGATGATGGAGAGTTACTTGTTGTAAGAAGGGCCTTGAATGTAGCTCATGTGTCGAATGAACAAATACAAAGGGAGGCTATTTTTCGCTCTCGTTGTACCATCAAAGGAAAAGTATCCTGATTAATCATAGATGGAGGAAGTTGCACTAATGCCGCCTCTACAACAATGGTCAAAAGGTTGCAATTGGAGGTTAGCCCTCATCCCACACCTTACACTATACAATGGCTAAGCGAGGCGAGGCATTCGTGTGATCAAAGGGTCTTGGTAAGTCTTTCAATTGGAAAGAGTTATAAGGATTCATTATGGTGTGATGTTATTGATGCATATTTGATGGCCATATACATCAAGGACATCAAGGAAGGCATCAAATACTCACCTACATGGAAGAAGAGTTCAAGTCTCTTACATATCTCTCTACTATGGTAGGATTCTACAAGGGTACTCAAGTAATTTGCTCCTTATTTCAAGAACCATAAAGCTATCATGGAAGATGTCCTAGAGTGGATTAATCTACATTCAAAGAGCTTTCATTTGGTTCAAGAATCTTGAGATTTGGCTAAGAAACGAAGGAGTTATCATCATTTGTAATCTAGCTTAGTTCATTTGTTTCTTTATGATGTCATACTAGTTTAGGATGATGTAAGCTAGATGGCTTGTAATTCTTGAATTTCACACGCCAAGGGGGGCTTCCATTTAGTATAAATAGACCCCTTGGGTGCCTTGTATTCTCATTCATTCAATAAATCAAATACACGTGGTGTTGTTTTCTCTAGCTTTTGCTAGTTTTTCGTTTCTCTTGTGGGAGATTCGATCCTATCTTCTTCTTCTAGCTTAGGGTGGCGTCCTAGGTGGTGATAGGAAGAGATTGAAGCATTCTTGAAGGTGGTGTGGCTGTATCCTCCAAGAATCTTCAAAAGCCAAACATATCATTCATTCATTCCATACGTTCATTCAAGCTTTCATCCATCTTTGGTTGATCTTTCAAGCATCAATCAACATTCATTCTCTCAAGTACAATTTGTCCATTCCATATTCACCCAACAAAAGTTCAAGGTGTCATCATTCATCAAACGTTCATCACTCGTTCATCCATGCAACTCGCCATTCATCCATCATTCATCAAAACATCAATTGATCTTCATTCTTGGTAAACGAATTCACCATCTTTTCGTTTATCTTCATCCTTTTTTATTCATTTTTGGATCCTTAAGAACTTTGAGAAGCAAGATTCCTATCTTGGTTTTTAAAGATCCTTAGCTTTTGTATAATTTGATCATCCTTGGTCTCATTATACATCAGTTATTCCTATGGGTGCGTGTCATATTTTGTTGGGAAGACCATGGTTATTTAATAGGAGTGTCATACATGATGGTAGAGCCAACACTTATACTCTCACCCTCAATCGAAAGAAGATCGCTTTGACACCTCTAGCACCATCTTCTAACTCTCGGCCTAAGGAGAATGAAAGCAACATTGTGACGATTATGAAGGCGGAATATCATGAGTATGAGGAGCATAAGAGTCTTATTCTTGCAAACTTGGAGAAAAGCAAGACGGCCCCAAGCAACCATCCATTCTTGAATTCTCCTAGGGAACGTTTCTCTCATATGCTCCCAAAAGATATCAACTTGAATCTCATGGTTGAAGTGCCAAGGATTCAAAGAAGTCAAGAGGCTATAGTCATCGATGACCATTCAAAGATGGATCGTTTCATACTATGTCATATTACCTATGATGAAGGCAAAGTTGAGAAACTAGACTTTGAAGTTGTGAAGTTACATGGGATTTTTACATCCATAGAGAAATATCGAGAATCAAAGTCCAATAATGTCAATGGGTTATTTTGGAAGAAGTTGATGAAGTTTAGTAAAGGAGTCTGTGATGGCTTCAAAGCCTTTAAGAAGAGAGCTTGTAAACTCTTGTGAAGAAGGCGAATAAGAGAGTTGATACTCAAAGTTTAAGGACAAACTTTTTTTCAACCGGGGGAGTATGATGTATATTTGATAGCCATATACAACAAAGTCATCAAGGAAGACATCAAATATACATCATAGGAGCTAAATACTCGATTACATGGAAAAGGAGCTCCATTCACTCATTGTCTCTTTCACAAACGAATGGCTTTAACAAGGGTAGCTCGTAATTTGCTCCATATCTCAAGAACCATAAAATTATTGGGAAAGTCATCCTAGAGTCAAAAATAGACCATCCAAAGAGTTTTCCAATGGTTTTTGAATCTTGGAGTTTGGAGAAGAGATGAGCAAGTTATCATTGTTTTTATCTAGCTTATGTACTTTTGTTTCTTTATGATGTCACACTTGTATTAGATGATGTAAGCTAAATCCCTTGTATTTCTTTCATTCTACACGCCAAGGGGGCCTCTCTACTACTATAAATAGACCCCTTGGGTGCCTTGTAAACTCATTCATTCAATATATCAAATACAAATCAAACACACATGATATTGTTTTCTCTCTAGCTTTTGTGCTAGTTTTCCATTCTCTTGAGAGAGTTTCGTCTATCTCTACTTCTAGCCTTGGGTTGGCGCCCCTTGGTGGTGAAAGGTAGAATTGGAGAAGTCTTTGGAGTGGTGTGCCTATATCTCCAACGAAGTTTTCAAAGCCATTATCATTCATTCAATCGTTCATCAAGCATTCATCATTCGTTCATCATTCAAAACGTTCATCTTTGGTAAACGAATTCCTTTCTTGTTTCGTTTTCCATCTTCTTTCATTCAATTTGGTTGATCCCTAAGAACTTTGAGAAGGAAGATTCTCATCTTGTTCATAAAGATCCTGTTTTCCAAGTATAATGAGATTCCATTGATCCCATTATAATCAAAATTGGTATCAGAGCTTAGGAGATTGATTCTCTTAGTTCTTGCACCATCTTTTTACCATCTTTCCATCACAAATCCATCCCCCACCATCTCTCCATTACACGTCCACCAAGAACACCACAAAGAACCCCAAAACCAAACACAATCAAACCTAAACACATACCCCCTCTCGTCCCTACATGCTAACCCCAAAACCGTGAGTTTCTTGTGATCTTTTTGTATCAAGATTGATTCAAATGGCTGGTCCAAGTACTCCCACGCCTTCACCCACGGAGTTTCAAGAGGAAGTAGAAGCAATGAAGCAAAAGATCATCTATCTCACCGACCAATTGAAGAGATACATGCATCTCCAACATAGGGTGAACCGTGAAGATATTGAATCTAATGATGATGAAGAGGTCATACAAAGAGGATGTCCATCAAGGAAAGAAAGATTTGATTTCAAAGTGGAGATTCTCGAATTTGATGGTAGTCTTGATCCGGAGGTATTCTTAGATTGGATGCAAATCGTGGAAAGAGTCTTTGATCTCAAAGACGTGAATGATGATAAGAAGGTCAAGTATGTTGCCTTGAAGTTACGAAAGCATGCAAGCATTTGGTGGATAAATTTGCAAAAGAAGCGGGAAGTTAAAGGAAAGGATATGGTGCGTTCTTGGGATAAAATGAAGAAGAAGCTTCAAGAGAAATTCTTACCACCTAGCTATCTACGTGACAACTACTACAAGCTACAAAAGTTGATCCAAGGAGGAAGAAGTGTAGAGGAGTACACCAAAGAATTCGAGCATTTGCTTTGGAGGTGTGACCTTAAAGAGGACGAGCCACAAACTTTGGTACATTATCTTATTGGTCTTGATGATTGGATTAGGCACATTGTTGAGTTACAACCATACAAAACCTTGGATGAGTTGAGTTCTTTATCCCTTAAAGTTGAACGACAAAGGAGAAATAAGGGTAAAGAAGTCTTGAACAAGTACTAAACTCCACAAGAATCATCCTACCCTACACACCCATTCACTACACAACAAAGACCACCCATATCTTCCAAACCACCCTACATCAAAAGCACCACAAATCAGCCCCAAACCACCCTCAAACCCACTATTCCCGAACCAAAAACCCTTGCCCCAAGGAGGTGTTTTCGTTGCCAAGGTTTAGGTCACTATGCTTCGGAGTGTCCTAATAAGAGGGTAGTATCTTTAGTTGAATACCAAACATCATTGTATGTTCAACCTGAAGGAGATCATGATGTGTGTGAGGAAGAAAATGAGGAGACTAATGTAGAAGAGGAATATGTAGAGGAACCGGATGATGGAGAGTTACTTGTTGTAAGAAGGGCCTTGAATGTAGCTCATGTGTCGAATGAACAAATACAAAGGGAGGCTATTTTTCGCTCTCGTTGTACCATCAAAGGAAAAGTATCCTGATTAATCATAGATGGAGGAAGTTGCACTAATGCCGCCTCTACAACAATGGTCAAAAGGTTGCAATTGGAGGTTAGCCCTCATCCCACACCTTACACTATACAATGGCTAAGCCAAGGCCAAGGCATTCGTGTGATCAAAGGGTCTTGGTAAGTCTTTCAATTGGAAAGAGTTATAAGGATTCATTATGGTGTGATGTTATTGATGCATATTTGATGGCCATATACATCAAGGACATCAAGGAAGGCATCAAATACTCACCTACATGGAAGAAGAGTTCAAGTCTCTTACATATCTCTCTACTATGGTAGGATTCTACAAGGGTACTCAAGTAATTTGCTCCTTATTTCAAGAACCATAAAGCTATCATGGAAGATGTCCTAGAGTGGATTAATCTACATTCAAAGAGCTTTCATTTGGTTCAAGAATCTTGAGATTTGGCTAAGAAACGAAGGAGTTATCATCATTTGTAATCTAGCTTAGTTCATTTGTTTCTTTATGATGTCATACTAGTTTAGGATGATGTAAGCTAGATGGCTTGTAATTCTTGAATTTCACACGCCAAGGGGGGCTTCCATTTAGTATAAATAGACCCCTTGGGTGCCTTGTATTCTCATTCATTCAATAAATCAAATACACATGGTGTTGTTTTCTCTCTAGCTTTTGCTAGTTTTTCGTTTCTCTTGTGGGAGATTCGATCCTATCTTCTTCTTCTAGCTTAGGGTGGCGTCCTAGGTGGTGATAGGAAGAGATTGAAGCATTCTTGAAGGTGGTGTGGCTGTATCCTCCAAGAATCTTCAAAAGCCAAACATATCATTCATTCATTCCATACGTTCATTCAAGCTTTCATCCATCTTTGGTTGATCTTTCAAGCATCAATCAACATTCATTCTCTCAAGTACAATTTGTCCATTCCATATTCACCCAACAAAAGTTCAAGGTGTCATCATTCATCAAACGTTCATCACTCGTTCATCCATGCAACTCGCCATTCATCCATCATTCATCAAAACATCAATTGATCTTCATTCTTGGTAAACGAATTCACCATCTTTTCGTTTATCTTCATCCTTTTTTATTCATTTTTGGATCCTTAAGAACTTTGAGAAGCAAGATTCCTATCTTGGTTTTTAAAGATCCTTAGCTTTTGTATAATTTGATCATCCTTGGTCTCATTATACATCAGTTATTCCTATGGGTGCGTGTCATATTTTGTTGGGAAGACCATGGTTATTTAATAGGAGTGTCATACATGATGGTAGAGCCAACACTTATACTCTCACCCTCAATCGAAAGAAGATCGCTTTGACACCTCTAGCACCATCTTCTAACTCTCGGCCTAAGGAGAATGAAAGCAACATTGTGACGATTATGAAGGCGGAATATCATGAGTATGAGGAGCATAAGAGTCTTATTCTTGCAAACTTGGAGAAAAGCAAGACGGCCCCAAGCAACCATCCATTCTTGAATTCTCCTAGGGAACGTTTCTCTCATATGCTCCCAAAAGATATCAACTTGAATCTCATGGTTGAAGTGCCAAGGATTCAAAGAAGTCAAGAGGCTATAGTCATCGATGACCATTCAAAGATGGATCGTTTCATACTATGTCATATTACCTATGATGAAGGCAAAGTTGAGAAACTAGACTTTGAAGTTGTGAAGTTACATGGGATTTTTACATCCATAGAGAAATATCGAGAATCAAAGTCCAATAATGTCAATGGGTTATTTTGGAAGAAGTTGATGAAGTTTAGTAAAGGAGTCTGTGATGGCTTCAAAGCCTTTAAGAAGAGAGCTTGTAAACTCTTGTGAAGAATAATAAGAGTTGATACTCAAAGTTTAAGGACAAACTTTTTTTCAACCGGGGGAGTATGATGTATATTTGATAGCCATATACAACAAAGTCATCAAGGAAGACATCAAATATACATCATAGGAGCTAAATACTCGATTACATGGAAAAGGAGCTCCATTCACTCATTGTCTCTTTCACAAACGAATGGCTTTAACAAGGGTAGCTCGGTAATTTGCTCCATATCTCAAGAACCATAAAATTATTGGGAAAGTCATCCTAGAGTCAAAAATAGACCATCCAAAGAGTTTTCCAATGGTTTTTGAATCTTGGAGTTTGGAGAAGAGATGAGCAAGTTATCATTGTTTTTATCTAGCTTATGTACTTTTGTTTCTTTATGATGTCACACTTGTATTAGATGATGTAAGCTAAATCCCTTGTATTTCTTTCATTATACACGACAAGTGTGCCTCTCTACTATAAATAGACCCTTGGGTGCCTTGTAAACTCATTCATTCAATATATCAAATACAAATCAAACACACATGATATTGTTTTCTCTAGCTTTTGTGCTAGTTTTCCATTCTCTTGAGAGAGTTTCGTCTATCTCTACTTCTAGCCTTGGGTTGGCGCCCCTTGGTGGTGAAAGGTAGAATTGGAGAAGTCTTTGGAGTGGTGTGCCTATATCTCCAACGAAGTTTTCAAAGCCATTATCATTCATTCAATCGTTCATCAAGCATTCATCATTCGTTCATCATTCAAAACGTTCATCTTTGGTAAACGAATTCCTTTCTTGTTTCGTTTTCCATCTTCTTTCATTCAATTTGGTTGATCCCTAAGAACTTTGAGAAGGAAGATTCTCATCTTGTTCATAAAGATCCTGTTTTCCAAGTATAATGAGATTCCATTGATCCCATTATAATCAAAATTGGTATCAGAGCTTAGGAGATTGATTCTCTTAGTTCTTGCACCATCTTTTTACCATCTTTCCATCACAAATCCATCCCCCACCATCTCTCCATTACACGTCCACCAAGAACACCACAAAGAACCCCAAAACCAAACACAATCAAACCTAAACACATACCCCCTCTCGTCCCTACATGCTAACCCCAAAACCGTGAGTTTCTTGTGATCTTTTTGTATCAAGATTGATTCAAATGGCTGGTCCAAGTACTCCCACGCCTTCACCCACGGAGTTTCAAGAGGAAGTAGAAGCAATGAAGCAAAAGATCATCTATCTCACCGACCAATTGAAGAGATACATGCATCTCCAACATAGGGTGAACCGTGAAGATATTGAATCTAATGATGATGAAGAGGTCATACAAAGAGGATGTCCATCAAGGAAAGAAAGATTTGATTTCAAAGTGGAGATTCTCGAATTTGATGGTAGTCTTGATCCGGAGGTATTCTTAGATTGGATGCAAATCGTGGAAAGAGTCTTTGATCTCAAAGACGTGAATGATGATAAGAAGGTCAGTATGTTGCCTTGAAGTTACGAAAGCATGCAAGCATTTGGTGGATAAATTTGCAAAAGAAGCGGGAAGTTAAAGGAAAGGATATGGTGCGTTCTTGGGATAAAATGAAGAAGAAGCTTCAAGAGAAATTCTTACCACCTAGCTATCTACGTGACAACTACTACAAGCTACAAAAGTTGATCCAAGGAGGAAGAAGTGTAGAGGAGTACACCAAAGAATTCGAGCATTTGCTTTGGAGGTGTGACCTTAAAGAGGACGAGCCACAAACTTTGGTACATTATCTTATTGGTCTTGATGATTGGATTAGGCACATTGTTGAGTTACAACCATACAAAACCTTGGATGAGTTGAGTTCTTTATCCCTTAAAGTTGAACGACAAAGGAGAAATAAGGGTAAAGAAGTCTTGAACAAGTACTAAACTCCACAAGAATCATCCTACCCTACACACCCATTCACTACACAACAAAGACCACCCATATCTTCCAAACCACCCTACATCAAAAGCACCACAAATCAGCCCCAAACCACCCTCAAACCCACTATTCCCGAACCAAAAACCCTTGCCCCAAGGAGGTGTTTTCGTTGCCAAGGTTTAGGTCACTATGCTTCGGAGTGTCCTAATAAGAGGGTAGTATCTTTAGTTGAATACCAAACATCATTGTATGTTCAACCTGAAGGAGATCATGATGTGTGAGGAAGAAAATGAGGAGACTAATGTAGAAGAGGAATATGTAGAGGAAGGATGATGGAGAGTTACTTGTTGTAAGAAGGGCCTTGAATGTAGCTCATGTGTCGAATGAACAAATACAAAGGGAGGCTATTTTTCGCTCTCGTTGTACCATCAAAGGAAAAGTATCCTGATTAATCATAGATGGAGGAAGTTGCACTAATGCCGCCTCTACAACAATGGTCAAAAGGTTGCAATTGGAGGTTAGCCCTCATCCCACACCTTACACTATACAATGGCTAAGCCAAGGCCAAGGCATTCGTGTGATCAAAGGGTCTTGGTAAGTCTTTCAATTGGAAAGAGTTATAAGGATTCATTATGGTGTGATGTTATTGATGCATATTTGATGGCCATATACATCAAGGACATCAAGGAAGGCATCAAATACTCACCTACATGGAAGAAGAGTTCAAGTCTCTTACATATCTCTCTACTATGGTAGGATTCTACAAGGGTACTCAAGTAATTTGCTCCTTATTTCAAGAACCATAAAGCTATCATGGAAGATGTCCTAGAGTGGATTAATCTACATTCAAAGAGCTTTCATTTGGTTCAAGAATCTTGAGATTTGGCTAAGAAACGAAGGAGTTATCATCATTTGTAATCTAGCTTAGTTCATTTGTTTCTTTATGATGTCATACTAGTTTAGGATGATGTAAGCTAGATGGCTTGTAATTCTTGAATTTCACACGCCAAGGGGGGCTTCCATTTAGTATAAATAGACCCCTTGGGTGCCTTGTATTCTCATTCATTCAATAAATCAAATACACATGGTGTTGTTTTCTCTCTAGCTTTTGCTAGTTTTTCGTTTCTCTTGTGGGAGATTCGATCCTATCTTCTTCTTCTAGCTTAGGGTGGCGTCCTAGGTGGTGATAGGAAGAGATTGAAGCATTCTTGAAGGTGGTGTGGCTGTATCCTCCAAGAATCTTCAAAAGCCAAACATATCATTCATTCATTCCATACGTTCATTCAAGCTTTCATCCATCTTTGGTTGATCTTTCAAGCATCAATCAACATTCATTCTCTCAAGTACAATTTGTCCATTCCATATTCACCCAACAAAAGTTCAAGGTGTCATCATTCATCAAACGTTCATCACTCGTTCATCCATGCAACTCGCCATTCATCCATCATTCATCAAAACATCAATTGATCTTCATTCTTGGTAAACGAATTCACCATCTTTTCGTTTATCTTCATCCTTTTTTATTCATTTTTGGATCCTTAAGAACTTTGAGAAGCAAGATTCCTATCTTGGTTTTTAAAGATCCTTAGCTTTTGTATAATTTGATCATCCTTGGTCTCATTATACATCAGTTATTCCTATGGGTGCGTGTCATATTTTGTTGGGAAGACCATGGTTATTTAATAGGAGTGTCATACATGATGGTAGAGCCAACACTTATACTCTCACCCTCAATCGAAAGAAGATCGCTTTGACACCTCTAGCACCATCTTCTAACTCTCGGCCTAAGGAGAATGAAAGCAACATTGTGACGATTATGAAGGCGGAATATCATGAGTATGAGGAGCATAAGAGTCTTATTCTTGCAAACTTGGAGAAAAGCAAGACGGCCCCAAGCAACCATCCATTCTTGAATTCTCCTAGGGAACGCGTTTCTCTCATATGCTCCCAAAAGATATCAACTTGAATCTCATGGTTGAAGTGCCAAGGATTCAAAGAAGTCAAGAGGCTATAGTCATCGATGACCATTCAAAGATGGATCGTTTCATACTATGTCATATTACCTATGATGAAGGCAAAGTTGAGAAACTAGACTTTGAAGTTGTGAAGTTACATGGGATTTTTACATCCATAGAGAAATATCGAGAATCAAAGTCCAATAATGTCAATGGGTTATTTTGGAAGAAGTTGATGAAGTTTAGTAAAGGAGTCTGTGATGGCTTCAAAGCCTTTAAGAAGAGAGCTTGTAAACTCTTGTGAAGAAGGCGAATAAGAGAGTTGATACTCAAAGTTTAAGGACAAACTTTTTTTCAACCGGGGGAGTATGATGTATATTTGATAGCCATATACAACAAAGTCATCAAGGAAGACATCAAATATACATCATAGGAGCTAAATACTCGATTACATGGAAAAGGAGCTCCATTCACTCATTGTCTCTTTCACAAACGAATGGCTTTAACAAGGGTAGCTCGGTAATTTGCTCCATATCTCAAGAACCATAAAATTATTGGGAAAGTCATCCTAGAGTCAAAAATAGACCATCCAAAGAGTTTTCCAATGGTTTTTGAATCTTGGAGTTTGGAGAAGAGATGAGCAAGTTATCATTGTTTTTATCTAGCTTATGTACTTTTGTTTCTTTATGATGTCACACTTGTATTAGATGATGTAAGCTAAATCCCTTGTATTTCTTTCATTCTACACGCCAAGGGGGCCTCTCTACTACTATAAATAGACCCCTTGGGTGCCTTGTAAACTCATTCATTCAATATATCAAATACAAATCAAACACACATGATATTGTTTTCTCTCTAGCTTTTGTGCTAGTTTTCCATTCTCTTGAGAGAGTTTCGTCTATCTCTACTTCTAGCCTTGGGTTGGCGCCCCTTGGTGGTGAAAGGTAGAATTGGAGAAGTCTTTGGAGTGGTGTGCCTATATCTCCAACGAAGTTTTCAAAGCCATTATCATTCATTCAATCGTTCATCAAGCATTCATCATTCGTTCATCATTCAAAACGTTCATCTTTGGTAAACGAATTCCTTTCTTGTTTCGTTTTCCATCTTCTTTCATTCAATTTGGTTGATCCCTAAGAACTTTGAGAAGGAAGATTCTCATCTTGTTCATAAAGATCCTGTTTTCCAAGTATAATGAGATTCCATTGATCCCATTATACATAATCCATTATTAAAGTGATTTATATTTTTTCATTAGTCTCTTTACATGTAGCTTTTTTAGTAATGAAAAGTAAATTATAGTTCATGTCATAGTAGAAATAAAAATTACATGGATTTGAATATTCATATCTTCTGGAAGTAAGTCCTTAGTTTTCATCATCATGCCTTTGAAGATTTCTCAACATCATGCCTCCTTAAAAGGATTGGTACCTAAGAGAGGGACATAAACAAGGATTAGCTGAAACTAAGTATGGAGATTATAACATACCTAACCATATAAAGATGAGATATATTTGATTAGGTGTATCTAACTTACAAGTTACAAATTTAGTTAGAGTAACTAAAATGTCATTCTTACTTTATGTATTAATTGTTACCTAAAGTCCTTCCTTTTTTCCTCATAGGGAATTTTTTTTTTTTGATAATTTGCGTTCAAGAGACCGTTTTATTCAACTCAAAAGAGGACCAACATCCATACAATTTGAGATGAGAACATATGAAAATGAAGACTGTTGACATATCCCACTCACATAACAATGAACTAAGAACACACCCCCCACCAAAACTTTGATATTCTGCACAAGTGCCAATAATTGCACATTCATAAGCCACCCATGATTTGTGAATCAAAATAGAGAGTGAAAACCAGCAACAACCCACTCAACTTCAAACAACCTTTGATATTCAAAATCACCTAAACCATATTCAAAATTTTAATTTAAAAAAATTGAAATAATATTATTTTAATTATTAAATTATTAAATTTTTTCAACATTTATAACTTTTTCATTTAGTTTTCCCAAAACATTCAAATTTCATTAATAGAATAATTATACCCCACAACTAACTTAACTCAAATTAATCTCAACCTTTCATTTCTTTTCCTTTCGTTACCTTATCAATTCTAATTCAACTCCACTACTTTAAAGAACAATGATTATGTTGTATTGTGGCCCGTAGGCCAAGGTCGATCTAGTTTGATTCAAGGTTGATTGAATGTAGAAGGTGACCCCAATGAATTGAGGTAGATATTATTCAAGTCAATGATAGTGACTAAATTGAGTTAGGATAACAAAGGTTATAATCCTAACTGGTCAGTTTTAATAGCCTTCCTCATTTTAGCAGGAAAAAATGTTATATTACAGCAGATGAGGTATTTGATAAATAACATAGTCAATGACTTATTGAAAAACAAATGATTTATTAGAATATTTGATGGATTGGGTCTAATAGAATGATTTTCAATAGGTTGAAATGAGTAACATATTGCATTTTGTGTTTGTAGAAATTACTATTTAACCTCAAATTTACCAAAGTTTACTTACATGGCATCATAAAAATATTTGACACATATTATTTTAAATTTCGGTATAAATTTTATAAATGGCATTTCAACTACTAATTTTTTTGGAAACAACTAACTTTACTAAACATAATATTTTCGAATTGTCAATTCAAATAGTTAATATAATCAATCCAAATAGCTAATTGTAAATACCAAATGCAAACAACCAATAGTTAACAACTATGTGCCAAACAAGGTCATACTATGAGTAATCATATCACCAATATATAACACACAACAATCGTGGCCACGCGAAAAAAAAAGATGACTATTATCTTTTGCTCGAAGAAGATAATTTTAATTAATATCTTGTGTTCGGGGAAGAAATGACAAAGATGGTCTTGACACCATGAAAGATATGGATCAATTAGTCAATTCATAAATAGATTTTTTTTGATGCAACAATTGAGAATGTCAAAATTTGGTGATACTAAGTTTTATTTGATTTCGGTCTTTAGTGAATGGGATAAACCTTATTTGTTTTCTTTAATTGTCTTCTAAAAAAGTGAAGGAAGAAGAGTTGAATGTAAAACACTATTAAAATATTTTTATTTTTATTTTTTTGTAACCAAAGATAAGAAGTGCAACCCTAGGTAACCATTCTCTCAAGGGATGTGTCAAGCTCATCATCACGCAAAATAGAAGACAAAGAAAGAGACGGAGAGGAAGTCCAAAATGCTGCTGACTGGAGTGAAACACCAAACTTAGTTAACCAGTCAACAACCCTAAAAATATGAGAAACTGAAGACATGAACAACGCGGAAGCATCATACGAATATCTTCGATCAAAGCAGCTATCTCCCATGGTGTTTGAAATTCACCATTTAAAGCTTTAATGACTATCAAATTATTCCCTTCAATGTGAAGAGAAAATAAACCATGTATTAGAGCATAGTGTAGCCCATTTCGCAAAACAATAGCTTCCGCTACCATGATAGAAGAAGAAGCTAAAGGAAAAGCAGAAGCAATAACCATATGGCCTGTCGAATTCCAAATGATGAAGCCACCGACACTGCCACCCGAGGACCTGGAACCATCAAAGTTGAGTTTGAGCGAACCAGGATGAGGCTTGCTCCAATTGACCCAAATACTTGGTTGTTGGGACAGCGGCGACCAAAGGTAGATGTCCGGTAACAAGGGCTCCCCAATACGACTACGCATCCTCCACTTTCCAGCGGCACGCTTAGCACGAACCAAAGTTGCTATCGGGGAAGTAGTAAAGCTCTGGAACACAATTGCATTGCGCGCCTTCTAAATACTCGAAAGAAGAGCAATGCTTTTATCCACATTCAGACTATTCCTGACGCGAGAACAGAAAGCTTTAAAAGGCTCAGACACCTTAGGTATAGAAGAGGAGTCTAGCCAATTATGATTAAGCACCGACTCCCTAATTTTCTTAGCCATCGGACAAGAAAAAAAAAGGTGATCCAGCTCTTCTAGGAACAAAGAATAGCACGGACAGTCAACAGAAGGTAATGAAACTCCTCTATAATGAAGACAAGTACGAACGGGTAAGGCATTCCAGAGGGACCGTCAGAGGAACAAACAAAGTTTAGGATGGATATTCAGTTTCCAGATCCAGTTAAACTCTCGAGACTGAGAGTAAAGGGAAATATTATGTGCTAGCCAAGTGGCGGGGTGAAAAAACCAAGGAAGAAATAGTGGTGGAAGTGGAAGTTTCTATGTTAAATTAGTGAAAAGAAATTTTTTTAAAAAAACTACCTTTTAATTATAGAGGCGGCAAAACATTACAAATCCTTCGTCAACCCTTCTTTAAGTCTAGATTTCACCATGAGAACCAGGTACGACTGTGACAACTATATGATGGTTCATTTGAACCAATCCAAATAATACTCATTCGAGGCCGCACCTAAACCAAAATTAGTTGATCCAACCCCAATCTGAATCGATATTCAACCAACGCGAACTTGAATCGATTTAGAGGCGGGCAACAGGCTGGGTTGGGCCGGGTTAGGGTCGAATCACTAGTCATGTAGGGTTAGATCAAAGTTGACCCTTTATAGTAATGTGTTGGGTCAGAGCTTTTTAGTAAAAATAAGGGTCGGCTTATGGGGCCGTCCGTTTGACCCTAAAGTTGAAATTAAGTGTATTTATACAAAAAAGTAGTTATGTTATTTATTATTTAATGTGGAGTATTAATAATATGTTTAAATAAGGTTAGCATTTAAAATAATAGTAAAAACTATTTATTTTGAGCCATCGTAGGTCGACCTGGTCTGGTCGATTCACCGATCCTCTAACATTATGAAATGGGTTGGCTTGTTAATGACCCGACCTACCGATCCTACCCTTTGACAACCCTTATTTTGTAGGGCCTGACCCTCTTGACCCTACTACGAGCTCTGACCCATTGCCCGCCTCTAAATCGATTTACCCGATTGTCAAGTTTGCTTAGGCACATGGGCGGATTTAGGGGGGGGGGGGAGCTAGGGTTGGCCATGGTCCAGTCTATAGTTGCATATTTCAATTACATGTTGCAGAACTAAACACTAAGAGAGTGTTTGGTAGGAACCCCATGATAAAATTTCCCATGAGAAAGATTTTCCTAGAAAAAAATTTCCCTTAGCCCCCCTAAGGGAAATTTTCCCTAGGAAAATGGAGAAAATGGGTTGCCTATTATGAAAACTTTCCCGAAGTCAACCTGCATCCAAACATGGGGAAAAAAAGTTAACCCGGGAAAATTGACCATTTCCTCGGGGTTATTGACCTACCAAATGCACCCTAAAACAATTGTAGCTCACTGGGAGGGCATGCGTAAGTTAGCTTAGCTCCTGTCTCTGTGGTCGCAGGATCAATTCCCTTCACAAGCGTTACCATTTTTCGTTCTTTCACACCGATCCATGCCCTCTCTATGTGTCTTCTTCTTATTATTTTTTTATTTCTATATATTTTTATCATGTATGTTTTTCTATACTTTACATAAATATTCAATAACAATGTTTTCCTTTAGATTTTAATTAATTTTAAAAAAATTATATTTTCTCACATGTTTTGTAAAGCAATTCAATTTAATTATAAACATTATCTTATTTACCAATAAATGAATAAATATTCTCTTAAGAATAATGTCAACTATATGAATTGATTTGATAATAATTATTATTAAGACTAATATTTGTTTTTTTTGACGCCTCATTGATATTTTCCTTTTTATTTTGTTATTTGTGTGTGAAATACTGGATATTTGTGTATGATCCACTCTATCGAAACATTCTGGCGAAAAAAGAAAAAAAAAAGGTTTCTGTTTGGTTGGCTTCTTCGAAGTTCGAACAGTGAGTCAGTGACCAAGACCAACGAAGGAATTGACCAAACCTCGTAAAACCTCGCAAACTCCATCTGGAATCAACTCTTCAAGTCCAGATTTCCGCCATCAATCAATCCTCAAACTCCATCTCTGCCTCGTAAGCTCACCATTAATGGCGTCGTCCAACCTCATCCGCCACTCCCTCCACTCACTAACCCTAACCCTACGTCCCCTCCCCTCCCTCCTCCGCCGCGCGTCCACCGCCGCCTCCTCCACCGCCGACGACTCCGACGCCTCTTCCGCCACCGCCTTCACCTTCTCCTCCTCCGGCGGCGACGACAATCCGATCCTCGTGAAGGCCCCGAAGAAGGCGGATTCCTCCGTCACCATGCCGATGTCCTTCATGACGGGCTCCATTGTTGGGAGGCGATTCTACAAGCAGGTTACGACGAGACCAGCTGAAGATGGCATTGGATGGAGTGTTATGCTCGATTATCGAACCCTAAAAACGCCGTCGAAACGGCCGTTGAAGCTGCCGACGGACGCTCTTGCGAAGGCCATTGCTGCTGAGTGGGAATACCAGGTGATCTGCCTTCAGTGTTTCTGAATTTGAACTTTTTTTCTTCGATCTTTGTCTAGTTTTTGGTCTTAGTTCAGTTGCTTTACTCAGTTTTTTTGCATTGCTTTTTATCTGTCAGTGCAATTCGCAAATGTTGAATTGTTCATGCTCTTGAGTAATCTGTTAATGTCAAACTATTAGTGATAATTCAGTTGGTGCTCTAGTTTTTGATCGCTTTTGGTCTTAGTTCAGTTGATTACTCGATTTTGCATGCTTTTTATCGGTCAGTGCAATTCGCAAATGTTGAATTGTTCATATTATTAAGTAATTTGTTGATGTCAAACTCTTGGCGATAATTCAATTGGTGGTGCTCTATGTTTCGATCTTTAGCTAGATTTCGGTCTTAATTCAGTTGCTCTTCTCGATTTTGCACGTTTTTTTTAATCTGTCGGTGCAATTTGCAAATGCTGAATTGTTCATATTCTTGAGCAATTTGTTAATGTCAAAGTCTTGGTTATACTAAGATATCTGATGATGTTCATGTTGATGATTTTGCTTTTATGATTGAGCTTCAATATTTTTTTAGGTTTTAGTTTCTCTGTATGCGTGTCCTTGGATAAGTAATCCCATTTGTAACAGGGGAGTAGGGGACTGGATATACCCGTGTCTTTGTTGAATTTTGCTTGAGGAGCCATAATTCTGTAACTCTAAAAGTCATCTTGCTTTAGTTCAAGTGAAATTGCTTTGAGTTCAGTGAAGCTTTTGGCAGTTACTTTGAACATACTTTTCTATGGAATCATAAATGATTGATAAACAGAGGGAGAATGTTTTTCCTTGTAAATCCGTACATGTATCGGGGAAGGGTGGTGGCAAAACTAGGTTTTCGGATGGCTAAGTCTCCTCTGTTGTTTCTTGTTGTATGGTCATGTTTGTTAATCGATACATGATGAACCTAAATCAAATTGCAAATCAGCAAATTTGACTTTTTTTTATCCAACTTGTTCATTGTCGGATGATGTATTAGTCTCCATTTGAATAGAGATAGGATGAATATATATCTCTTTGATTATTATGAAATTTGTAATTCTGGATTATAACTATGCGAACTTTAGATGAATTCTAGTTTTTGGTGTAGTCATTAGTTCTTATTGTGTGGATTCATTACTCTAGTTTGGCTGACTAAAATAGCGTTTTCGTAGTTAAGGATTAAGTGATGAACTCATTTAGAGTACTATATCGGGTTTAGTTGATTATGGCAGTTCCTCTTGCTCTTATGGGCCTAAAATATCAGTAGTTCGTGTTTAATTTATGTTCAAAGAATGTGATTATTCCAAGATTGGAACTTTTTGAGATAAAACATCTTGCTATAGAAGGTTCATGTTCCATTTACTTCAATCCTTTAGGTCAATTGTCTTTTAGAAACTTGCGCTTATTATGGTTGCATACACCTCAGCCTGTGTGGGCCTCATTTGTGTTTGCATCTTATTCATCTGGATTTCCATATCTATTAAATTGTGATGACTGAAACTTGATTTGTAGCAAATAGATGGAATTAGGCCCTTCACTATGCCTTTGATGAAACTTGCCTGCACCGCGTTGGAGAGAGTTCCAATTCTTCGTCCAAGAATAATTGATAATTTGATGAGCAAATTTAATCAAGACTTAGTCTTCTGTCGTGCACCAAAGGACAACGATTTGACAAGAGGTGTCTATGGTATGATCCTATTATGGACCTATTCTCTGTTTCCCCTCTTTCCGAATGCCTTCTGTTGTCTTTACATGCTTTTGATACTCTTCCGTAAATGTTGCTGATCGTTTCTTTTAAAAGAAACTCACGAATATTGGTAACTTCCCCCTAGTAGTTAATGGAAACGATTCATGCTATGCATTAAAAATGCCAGTAGCAACATTGTTGTTTATTTAATGTTGAAAGTTGAAACCAAGATCTTGTACAATATGAAACTATGAAACGTCTATAACCTTGACAAAAGCGATGGTCAGGACTCAGGAGGAGAGATCTATGCATTTCAGTTGGGCTTATGAAAAGACTACTATGGTACAAGTCTTGGTAACTCTTGAATTGCGAAATAGGCCCAAGATATTTGCCTTACTCAAAGATGAAATGAATAAAACCATTTTATGAACTTTTTGCCGTGTCCAAATGTAGTGTCCAATCTCGGGGCAGTGTCCCCTTGCAACGGGCCAAATTTTGGATAGTGTCCCCGTGTCTTGAAGGTTTCCATGTTGGACCCTTGGATCCCCGTGTTCAACACTGGCGTCCCTAGTCCAAGTAACATAGGATGATTTTTAAAAAAATCCATAACACGGACACTAAGGGTAAAAGAAAATTCTGTTTAAGAATCATTTGAATATGATTTGAATTTATTACTGTATTAGTAATGGTTTGGGTAGCTGCATCTTCTGTTGCGTAGTTTAATATGCCTATCAACTTCACATGGAACATCATCGACACCATTGGTTAGTTTTGAAACTCATCATGTGCTAGACAGTGTCTACGAACATGTTAAAATCATGCTGTTTATTTGATTTGCGATGTACCGTGTTGAAGAATTTGAAAAACTGTTAGCTACATAGCGTTCTGTTCATGATTTAGCTAAATCAAGTCGGATGTTCATCTTGGTACTGTTCAGATCATACTTTTGAATTATGTTGGCTAGTTGATTTCAATAGTTGACAATGTGAAAAGGTGTGGTTGATGTTTGGTGTTATTATCTTAACTGATGACACTGTAATTTCTTAACTCTCTCTGCAGAACGCCAAGTTGAGAAGATAGATCCCCTCCTTGCATGGGTGGAATCTGAATTTGGATACAAGCCCGTTGTGTATACCAGTTTTTTTGGTGGTCAACAGGATGACGGTCTCACAAAAGCTGTGGAAAATGTGTTGAAGAAAGCCGATGACTGTGAACTAGCTGCAATTGACGCATTGACATCAGCAGCCCACTCCTTAACTATTGCCATTGGGATTGTCCGGGGTAGATTAGATATCGATGAGGCCATTGAGTTAATTCGGCTTGAAGAAGATCTGCAGGTAAACGTTATAATGCATGGGTTCTTTCACTTTCTCTACTCACCCCCCCCCCCCCAACCCGCACAAAAAAAAAGGAAGATACAATGTCATATTTATCGGGAAGCAAACTTTGAAGCAGATTGGATGACCACCTTTCTAATAATGTTATTATCTGGAGTCTTCTCGTCTATATTATGAGTGGACAACTTGGGGAGATGCCTTGATAGAAGGGTCCCCTAAGTCTTGTTGTATCTTTGTCCGCCTGTTTTTATTTTTATTTTTGAAAGAAAAAAACTTATTTATGTAATGGTTATGTTCAACCGTGCAGGTGGACAAGTGGGGTCTTGTGGAGGGTGGTCATGATGTCGATATTGCTGATCTTAAGGTGCAGATCGCATCAGCTACGGTGTTCTTGGGGCTCTCTAGGAGGACATGAATATTCCATATTTCCGAAAAAAAAGCGCCAATGTGGCGAAACTTCATCTCAAATCCAAGGGTGTTACTTTCATCTAATCAATAGCATCGGGACGAGGTTTTTTGTAGTCCATTGTAGCCAGTGCAGAGTAACTTAATAAATTGCTTTACTATGTACATTTATACTACTAGCAAATGTTTGATGGTAACAAACATCATAAACTTTCCTTGCCTGCAGCCAGTTGAGTTAAATCCCGACCCAAAGAAGGGGACTCCTGATTCGGCTAGCAAAAAAGAATGATTAGCCCTGATTAGTTGTTTTATATTGATGTAGTTGTGCTTTGATCGTCTTTGACATATGCTACATAGTTGTCGAGCTGCTGTACTTTGCTGTTTATACAACTTTGTTGCGAACTCTTTAGCTCAAATTGGGCTTTGAACAATCGAAAAAAATACAAGGTTGACCCTGGTAGGTACTCATGTAATGTTTGTAGAATGTAGATGGGTGTCTTAGCAATTAATGCCAATATTCTCTCTCTTAGGCTTGCAATTGATACTTGTTTCTGTGTGTATGTAGAAAGTAGATCAAGGGTCTTCTTGGCAGCACTGCACACAAACTGGTGGCTGTTTTATGATGACACAGTAGCAGCATGCTGTATCACAATCATTATTGCACCCTGTTGCAACATAATTTTTTAAAATTATTTTTCAGTGAAATAAGATCTGGGCTACTCAGTTTAGCATCAGTTTGATGAATAACAAGCTTATCAATGATATACAATTGACATTAGTAAGTGGCAGACAAACAAAAGAATGTAAGAGGATGAATTTCTGGGTGGGATAATTGACCTTAAGGGATGACCCATTAAGCAAATGGACCATAAAGTACTAAGCAACACTTTAAGATTTCAATTTGTGAAAAATGAGGGGACCCAACATGCTCAAACATTAGGGCAACTGAGCAGCCTGAAACAAAAATAAAAAAAATGAAAAAGCCTTTTATTTTTTGCCACATCAACATGTGGGTCACCTAATTTTTCACAAATTGGAGTCTCGAAGTTTTGCTTAGTATTTTATGATCCATTTGTTTAACAGGTCATCCCTTGAGGTCAATTGTCCTTCTGGTCGGCTCTCAGATTTGGCCCAAAATTTGAGTTGGGCACTGAGGTGCTCTTTAACTTGTCCAACGCTCCATTTGAAAAAGGGGTAAGTGACTCGGGTCTTGTTCTTTTGTGTGCTGAGAAGCCTGAGATAGCTATTTTACTTCTTTGTCCCACGTACACGCTTTATTTTTCCTATGTTTACTTTATCTTACTCACTTTATCCAACTTTATCCCACCAATCTACCACAGAAAAGACCATGATCAATTTCCCTTGCTTCACTTGAACATGAATTCACATGCGGACTTGTTTGATAAATAACCAATGCTGTAACTATTGTGGTAACTAGTTATTGAGACAAAGAAGCACTCTAAACTTACCTGCGACCTTGATAACTTGAGGTGGCTCAAGCTCTTGCATATGAACTTCCCGTGGCTCGACAACAACTTGAGATCGATCGAGTTGATGCCGATCATAAGCAGAAGGGACGCGACTCGTCGCTATAATGAAGCTAGTCGAACAACTGTACAAAGCAAGGCATATGATGAAAGAAACTATTCCTGTTAATTGCTTCATACTACTATAGCTTGACTGATTGAGGTTGCTTATGTTCCATCATCATCTCATCTTATATAAGACAAGATCTACTCTGATTTACATATGTAGTAGTAAATCCAAACTCATGACATGAAATGTATGGCCTAATTTAAGGCAAATCTACAGTTAAAAGGACAACCATGCTAACTTCATGACACTGTTTTTCATGTCTTTTGGCATTGATTGATACTTGTTTTTGAAGAATAAGGTCCCGCGCTTACCTTTAATTGTTTATAGCATCATTCACTGTGAACCGCACACCAGAACAAGCAAATTTTGTTTCTTACTAGAGCCTGTTTTGAGTGAACCATATTTAACAATACCACCATGATTCTTGGACCATTTTGGCCCTGTTTGTTAAACAACTGTTGACTGTTAGCTATTTGCATTAGTTGTTTGAAAATATGGGTTGATAAAATTAGTTATATCTGAAAAAGTATTAGTTGAAATTCCATTTATATCCTTTATAAATAATATTTATATTTGTAGGATGATATTTATGAAATTTTGGACTAAAATGTCTTTTCCACAATAAGTCTCAATATGCTGCTCTACCAAGTACCGGCCTATGGGGAATTGGTTTATTGAGGCAGAACAACCGACCAAATAAGTTGTTTACCAAACACATGAATATGTCAACTTTTGCAATAAGTTGTTAATCAAACATAGCCTCTTTTTTTTTTCATGAGCTACAAAAGCACAAATTCTACTTTCTAGATACAAATGCCAAATTGCAAGATCTGTTATAGCAAAGTTGGCTATGACTTTCTAGTTTCTACATATATATTCCAAACAGCAAAATCTGTTGCAGCAAAGTTGGCCGACTTTCTAAACATAGATTCCAAACTACAAAAGCTGTTATAGCCAAGTTAGATCTAAATTTTAATCAAAGCACAAAATTTCTCGTGTGCAAAAATTGTGGCGTTGATGGTAATGTTTGTTATAGATAGTTTGACACTTTACAGACCTATAAAACTTACTAATTGTTGTCCTTGAGATAAAGATCTAATGGTTGACACGTACATGCATCTCTCTCTCTCTCTCTCTCTCTCTCTCTCTCTCTCTCTCTCTCTCTCATCTATCTATCTATCTATCTATCTATCTATCTATCTATCTATCTATCTATCCACACGGACACATATGTACACATATACATATACATATAAATGCATAAATATTTCCAAACTTGACATGAAAGAGCTAACTAGTACATAGTTGGACAAGGCAAAACTATACGAACATTCATCCTCCAACAGCTTTGTTCTTACAAGAAGATGCAGAATATTCATACAAGATATTTTCTCATTGTTCAACACAGATATTGGAGGATTATTCTAGTACAGCACTAGGAATACATACAGCAATTTCACCTCAGGTTTTCTTCTGCTGCTGCACACTGTGACATTGGTTGTCTTCATCTGTCACCTTCCGTACATTTTGACTCGTGCACAGCTAAAAATAAATGGAAAACCGTAGCCCGGGCTCGTACAAATCTGGAGAGAAACAGAAGCAAAACCTCACTGAGGCTCACTCTGTCTCCGACATTTGAATACCATGGCGCTTGAAGAATTCTCTAAATCCATAGGGACTGATGTCATAATTAAACTGCAAAACAGAAAAGCATTTTTAGGCACAATGCCATCAGATCTCGGTGGTGTTCAATAAAGGTTTTCATTGCAGCACAACCATGGAAATACATAGAACTTAATCAATTGCAAAGAAAAAAAAAAAAAAGGAGCCATACTCTTAGGCAATAGGGATAGTCTTAATTGCATCAGACAGTTGTGCTTGTTTGACATCACAAAATAGTCAATTAGTCGTATCCTTAGCAACTTATTCTTGCAAATATCTACTTTCAAACTGAAGAAAGCCCCCACTAGCACATCGGGAAATTATTAAAATATCGCACATCTGATACATAAAAGACTTGTTCAAATACAAGCTTCGCCATTGACGCAAAAGAAACCTAATTCACGATAATAAAGACACCTTGGATCAAAGGCTTAGTATCAGAAGTTGGGAAAACTTCGGTGTAACTTGTAATTGTGGATGATGTGAATCCGAGATAAGTACTTCAGAATCCTTCATGCTGTCAATTAACTGCATGGGAATAACACTTCTTAATTCATTAAGTGTAGTATTCTTCTACAAACACTAATCCTTACGCCAACCTTCTTGCTCCCGAAAAATATAGTACGCCTTCTCCATCTTCAAAGGTTTTGATCTAATTTCTATCGTTCCTCATCAATTACCAAAAGACGCTGCTAACTTCCTTCCATTTTAATTGCGCATTAAAGGATTTGGGCGAATACCATGGAAGCACAAATTTGTTGATAAATATGAGGTTAGATGATGAAATTGCCCTTGAAATTAATGTCCCTGAAATGCACAATATATTTTTTTTACTATTTTCTCAATCTCATCTCTTCTTCCTTGAATACATGTCCCACACTCCCACTCAAATGCCGCTAATATGAATGTTAGCCATTCAGTGCTTTGAGAAGTTCCCCATGAAATCAACTAGCTCTGACATCGATAAGATAAACTTATAACCAAAAGTCAGCCAACAATATCATTGCAAAATGCCAACATGCACAGAAACTTTGGTTTATTTGGAAGATAATTCATTCCAAATAATTAATAAACAAAAAGCAATTTATGTTTTGATTTGTCATTTGACAATTTAGGCAACCAGAGGCAACCAAAAGAGAACAAGAAAACCAACAATAGCAGATATTTCGTGCATGAACATATACATACAACATAAAAACTATAATAGCTCAGTAAACAAGTAGCCACAGGTCCTCTAATATAAAAGGAACTACAAGCGCTACTGCTACATTGCTAGATTCTTACCGGCAGGACTTTGACTGAGTACTTTGTAATATTTGGATCAACAACTCTTCCCCGAGATGCCTGCACAAGAAACAAGAGACGGTGAACATGCTAAACAAATGTCAATCTCTCTGTTTACCTTTCTTTTATTCTATTGAGTTTATGCACATGTGAATGGGTGCACAGAGAGGGGAGGGGGGGTGTTAGGGATAGATGTGGACTGGGTGATACAAATCAAGTCAACCTCACTGTTGCAATTCAGTAAGCAAATTGAAATAAAAAAAACACAGGGAAAAGGGATGAAGACTTAAAGAAAATATGCAGGACTCAGTTCATTCTTGTTGAAGCTGTTATACTAATTTCCATTAACATTTCATTCTGGTCTATCAAGAAATTAGAACTAAAATAACATAGTTTGAGAAAAAAAAAATTGGACAATCTTGGTTACGAAAAAATTTATATTACATAGTTCATAGTTGATTACAATGACATACACCATCACTGCATTACATCTCACTAAACATTTCAAAAGAAAGTAGAGAGTGCACATACTTGTTGCTCTGGGCTGTGAAATATTTCAACGAAAGGGTATTCTTTCTTTTGCCGTGATATACAAAAACCTGGGTATTTTGGGCACTCAACCTGGAACAGATATGAAGGATTTAAAAGTTACAAATAAAATCACACTAAAAGTACAGTCAAGTTCATTCACACTAAAGTACATGTCAAGGAAAGCACAAGGTCCATGCAGGTGATTCTGTTCCCTCTCTTCCAGAACTGCTGAAATTCATGCAGAGGATGGAAAAGGAGAGGGATACTAGAAGATTAAATCATAAAGAAAGGGGAAACGAAACGGGAACGAACTCTCATAAATTTGACATGAGGATAAAACTTTGCTGCAGCCTCCTCCAGTACATTGTCAAGATGTTTGGTGTAATTACCCCTGCATATTTACAGTCGTGAAATTATAGAACCAAATGAATCATATGCGACTTAGCAAAAATGAGCTTTCATGATAAAAGGTGAAGAAAAAACATGGAAGAGTACTATTTTATTACTTGATAGTAAAAGCAACAACCACAGGATAGCCTTGGTGAAGTAGCTGGACAAAGTGACGTTCTGATGTAAAATGAATTACACGCGAGGGCCCCAAATCTTTGGGATAACCAGTATAATACCTTGTAATTTCACAACAGCCAAAAGGCAACTATATAAGATACTTCATTTAAATTTACCATCATCACGTCAAATTAAAAAGAATGAAAGGAAAGTCCTTACTTGCATGTTTCACGCAGATTAATCATCATTCTGTCGAAAACTGATGACTCAGAGTCGGACATTGTACTAGAGTATAGACAGTGAACGTCCTACCGACAAGATGTATGCAAACCAACTACAATGAGCAATACTTTCAATCAGAGAATTAAATCAATGAAACAGTCAAAAGAAAAGAAGTAGGAACTGCCAAACCAAAATGGCAGCAATTCATAGTCTAACCACTCAAAGAATATAATGAATGCTAAAGGGCTTTTGGACGCAAATATATTACACTTTGGGGCTGTTGGACAATAGTGCACTAGAAATTATTCTGGCAGTAGCAGACTTGGTGGCTGTCCTACATGGCAGAAAAAATAACACCTCATTACTCCACATTTTCCCTAATCTAACCGTGTTATTTTTAAAAAACAAATAGAATTCATCTTTGCTTGTTTAGACTTGCTGACATGGCATCAATCTAGTAAAGATTTAGATGTTTTTGCTCCTCACTGACACGCAAGACAGCTCCCGAGTCAGCCACTACCGGAATTGTTTCAGGCGAATTACTGTTCAATACCCCTCAAAGTATAATATATTATTGTCCAAGAAAAAAGTTCGGACATTATTGTCCTAACACTACCAAAGTACAATCTATTAGAATCCAATAGCCCAATGTTAAATATATCATACTAGGCCTCTAAACTGACCACTAAGAGGCAGAAGGACCTGGAAAATACAACCCAGAACTTCCTTGAGGTGGTGGAATAACTTCAGAAAAAACTCCTCCCATTTGCATTTCTTCAATTTGTTCAATATGTTTCAGACATGACAAGTCTAAGCAATCAGCTGTGACCTAAGTTGAGGGTAAGAAAACCCTAATTGTCCATATCATTCTCAAAATCAATGTTAGTATCGAACCCCATCATCACCATCATAATGGCTACCACTTTCACCTTCCAAGTTCAAGTACTTAAATATCGTTTAAATTTGTTAAAAACCCTAGAATCATGCTTCAAATTGAGCTCATACCCATTGACAGTCGATTAAGATCAAAATTCGAAGTTCATGACACATAATTCAGCAACCTAACATAATCAAGAGAAAAACAATCATATTTTTCAGTTTATCAATTTCCAACCCAATCCACGGCTGGCTTTTTCTGCAACTGACAGAGTTTTTCGATTAATTTCTCGAATTAGTTCTTGAATCATGCTTTTCTGGACGCCGCTAAAGTGGATAACATCATGAAATCGTGATAATGAAAACATAAAGACTTTATCTAATCAAGGCAGTAAACTCACAGCAGATGAAAAGAAGTCCGAACAATCTGAGATTTTGAGGCCTCTAGGCACGGCGCAGCGGCGGACTTCCGGCAGCGGAGCAGTGGGCCAACGACGGCGGAGTGTTGCCGTTGCGTGGCGGCGGAGGCGGCGCGTGGCGGACGGAATGAAGTATGAGAGGGAGTGAGGGGCAGAATACCTAATACCCGATATACATTACATGCGAGTTCATAATCATATGAATGATCATAATAATCAGAGTGAATAACCTAATATATATTGGTGAACAATTATAGAATTTGGAGCACGTGCTCCGGAAGCACCTAATAAATTGCACCTAATACCCTAATTTTACTTATGTTTGGGTCCATTGGCCGGTTCAACCGTTCAAGAGTGGACCAGATCTAGAACTGAAAACAGGAAGAGATTATTTCGAGGATCAGCCTGAACATATGTACAATTTATTAGGTGCACTCGGAGCATGTGTTTCAAATGCTGCGAGTGTTCACTCACATATATTAGGCTGTTCATTCTGATTATTATAATCGTTCACTCGGAAATATATGGAACACGTGCTCCGAGTGCATATAATATATATTGAACATACTGTTTAAATCAGCTATTAGTCTTGACAAAGGGGTGAATCGGTACGGGCTGATATCTTTTGGGTTGGATTCAGTGCAGATGAGGTTCGAGTGTAAGCAGGCATTGGGCAAGTCTTATTCGGTTGGTTCGAGTGATTAGGGTCATTCATTGGTTCAAAGCTGAACCGAAAAAAATGGAAAAACGAAAATCTTTGGTTTAAACCGAAAAAGAAATAAAAATAGTGGAATCAAACCGAATAAACCAAATGCTATTAAATGTCATGTCCATAGCTCCATTGCTATTGGACATTGACTACTGCTATACTAGCCTAGTATTATCGGGTTTGTTTTTAATAAATCGAATAAGAATCATATTCGATTTTTCCGGTTTTGAACTGAATAAACATAAGTCAAATAAAACAAAAACCTTGAACTGGAAACCGATTAAACCATTCAGTTCGATTTGGTTTACCTTTGGTTTTTTCGGTTCAAAATCAAATGATGTACAACTCGATGGTGATTTTCTTTCATGTTGAATTCTGGTTTGATTTAGGGTCATCTAAATGTGGATTTTAATCAAGTCACTTTTGAGTTGCGGTTTGAATCAAGTTGAGGCTGTTTTTCTTCGTATTCGGGTCAAGATCGACCTAGTCATATAGGTGTCGATTTGGTCCAGGTTGGTCTTTTCGGTTTGGGTTTCGGGTCAATTTCGCCAAGTCTAGTGTTAGTTGTTGCCAGTTGGTTATTTGAATTAATTGTTTTTATTCATTGTTTTGAATTTTGACTAGCTACTTCAAAAATAACTTATTGATAAAATTGGTTGTTTGTTAAAAAGGTATTTGGTAAAATTTTATGTGTACCTTGCATTTGATTTAATTTTTATTGAACGTGATATATTTTATATTTGTTCAATAGTTTTGATAAATAATTAGACTATTGTAAAGTATACAAATTAATACATGCAACTTTACTTCCTTAGTAATTGTATTTTTATCATGTGATAACTACTTTTTTTAAATATTTTTAAATATTTTTCTTTACGAGAAAACAACTTAGGGATACCCACATTTCTGGAAACTATTTTTAAACCTCATCTTTCTAAGATATATTTTAAAGTGCTTCACAATCTAAGTTAAGAATTTTAAATTTATATCACCAAAGTTCAAGTGGTTCATCAAGTTATAGGATTCTAAGATATAACTTTTGTATTCATGCTTTTTGATGATAAGCATATAAGATTATCCATGTAATGTTTAGTTTGCACGCAGTATAGAGCGATTATATATGAAATTAATATGGTGATTTAATCATATTATTGACGTATAACTGATGCAAAGCTAGAGTTTTGATCAATTACACATCAAGGGGTGACGTGCAACCAATCTAAGGGTGTAGGTAGTATCAAGTAAATCATAGGGTTAGTAGGGATAGATCAATAAAGATAGTAACTTTGGATAGTTCAAGGGAATTGGACTTGATACAGAAACACCACAAGTCAAATCCCTAGGGCTTCTTGTTCTTTTATTTAATTACAGAAACACATTCTAAGTAAAAGAGACAAACTCTACCTCACCACTTAAATAGCCAATTCAAAATACAATAGTACAAAAGGAAAGAGGGTTATAGAAAACTCTCAGGATAAGTAAAAGCTTGTTTGTATTCATAATCAAAAGCAGTGTGTCCTTTTGGGACGTTACAAACCTCTTTTTATACTAGACTAAGACCTAATCCTTTTAGGATTACTAAACTTGGCGCCTAAGCAGCCTAAGGATGAATCCTTCTAGGATTCCCCTTTGGCTCTCTTAATCCTGATGGGATTAGTTACAGATAGGCGATCCAAGACTAGGATTCTCCCTTCTAGACTCCTCTACTTGACGCCTAATCTAACTAAACAATACTTGGCATTATGCCTTATAACAAACTTAGCTACTAATAAAGAAAATAACTATTAATAAAGAAAATACAAATACTCCTAATTTCTACTAGCTTGGACGTCACTTGTACGTGAATTGGGTCTCCTTTAACTTGTTTGGACGTCCTCTTAGGTTAGGGAGCAAAGAACACAAGTTGGCCTTTGGACCTTCTTAATGAATCCTTCTTCTAAGGCCTTTTCCACCTCCCTGTATATGACTTGGACCTCATTTGGTGGATTAGGCGAGTTGGGCTGACCTCCATTATTCTCCGTGAACCTTTGGTCTCCAAATGTGAGACCAAGGCAAGGTGAATCTCCATCAATTATGGTGACAATATTCTCATTAATGTCATGGAAAATATATGTTTTTATCTAGTAGACCATGTTGTTGGGGATGTATAGGTCAATCCTAAAGTTTAAATGGGTTTAAAGTCTATCTGTATATTAGAGAAGCATTAATATGAATCATCCTAAGGTATGTGTGGTTGGAGTTCTCCAATGTCAGGAAGTTGAGCGGTCCAACTTTAATAGACTTGGTGAGAGTTTAATTACAAAAGTAATAATTCCTACGTTACGTATGTAATTGTGAGGTGTGACTGTTGAAATAAACCTTAAATTAATTTCTAAAACACTTGCAAAAGATATATGGACACATGACCGGTAGAAGTAGTGTTAATAAAGCACAATTATGAGAAATGCATGTGTGTT
Source organism: Portulaca oleracea (assembly GCA_029582165.1). Lineage (NCBI taxonomy): Eukaryota > Viridiplantae > Streptophyta > Magnoliopsida > Caryophyllales > Portulacaceae > Portulaca > Portulaca oleracea. Next base: position 9,618,870 of record CM055893.1, read on the forward strand.
ACATACAATGTTGTAAAAAGGGATATAAAGTTTAAAGACTTGTCTACTGTATGATTCAAGTAAATGGTTATTGTACACACTAAATAAAAGTTCAAATAAAAATATACTTTTATTATGCATAGATTCTCCATGTTTTTTGAATGTTTGAAAATTTTAAGTTATTTGGAAATAGGAGAGGTATTTCACACCTAAATTTTAAGTTTATGTACTTCAGATGTGGTGAAATACATGATAATGATTTTGACCACTTTATGGATCATTGTAAAGGTGGTTGATCACTTGACTAATTACCAGGGCGTTTTCTTATCAATAAAGGTGTTCTAGCAATTTACAATATGTATAAAGTAATAAGAAAACACGTAACATATCTTTTTATTGTTCGTGTACAATATAATACTACTTTAGAGAAATACTTTTTGTATAAGAAAAAGTTTAAATGTGCTACAAGTTAGGTTAAAGTTTTATTCCATTGAATATTTAATTATTTATGGTTTTAGTTAATAGTTCTTAATGAAAGTAAGTCCATTATTCTTTAGTCTACCCATAAAATGAATCCTTTGGTTTTTATGTTTATACTTCATCTTGTCGCACATTTAATTTCACAAGAAGAGTAAGAAGATCAATGTTGAAAATCCAAGTCATTCATGTGTCATTTCATTTCCGTCATATCAGCTACTCAAGTTGTTAATGTTGCCGAATATATTGGAGAGACCCACGACCAAAATACCATTAAAGTGGCTGATGTCTAACATGACTAAAGAGAGACAGAGAGTGTGTCAAAGTTGCAATTTATCACATGCACTTGTAGTACATATTCCAAATAGGTTATTGTTCACTCGCATAGACTAGATTGTTCACTGCAAAAGACCAAAGCACAAACTCCAAATGCTTCATAACTAACTATATTGTTACTAACTAAATATGTTTTTAATAAAAGAATATAACTAATCATATTGCCAATTATTATAACTGTAACCCCTCAGGTATATCTCCAATTAGTATAACTAAATATATCTTTATAAAATTTGTAACAAATTCTAAAGAAAGAAAACCAAAGAATATTTTTTTTTTTTTGTAAATTTGATCATAATTATAACACCCCGGATATATGATTAAGTGTGACTTAAGGAAATTGAAATAACTACTTATATCACTAAGATGTACCTTCTTTTATGGTAGCTCATCCGTTGGGAATTCATCAGTTAAGCGTGCTTAGCTAGGAGTAGTCTAAGGATGGGTGATCTCCTGGGAAGTTTTCCCAGACAACGTGTGAGCGAGGACGAAGCACGCTGGAAAGACTCATTGTGATTTGTGGGGTCAATCAGCGATCATTAAAGTAATTATCAGTAATGTTCGTGGCTCGGGAAGGGTCGGGGCATTACAATAATATAACAATTTATATTGTAAAATAATATTAATTACGAAATGTAATAAATTTATTGATTAGCACTGATCAATACTGATTTACAGCAATAAATATTGATCAACATTAATTAGTACTCGTCAGCACTGATAAACACTAATAGCAATAAATTACTTACGAAAAATAACAAGTTCATAATATAAATTGATTTCAAAGTTAAATGATTAGGACTAAATAATTAAATAGGTGGGAAAGTAATTTGATGATATCGTGCGGCTAATCAGCAGCCACGATATGATTTAATTCGGACTTATCTTTTAATTTGAAGGGTTGTAGAAATGGCAAGACATGGAATTTTCATTTAATTAATTATAGAATGGCCACATAAACCTCCAAACAAGAATATACAAATAATTTCATACCTCCATCATTACATGCAAGGTTGATAATCTAATATTCAAATATTAGCAATCCACTTGTGACAAAATTTAATTTCTTCCAACTTTTATGGATGGATTCCTATGTGCCGTGTTTGGGGGAGCACAAATTTAGTTTCTTTCATGCTAATTATGTTAGGATGTGTTTGGTTGGTCAAAAATCACGGAAAAATGGTCAATTTTTCTGAGTTGATTTATTTTCTCATGTTTAGATGTAGGTTGGCCTTAGGAAATATTTTACGTTGGACCCACCATTTTTTACATTTTTCTAGGGAAAATTTTCCTTAAGGGGCTAAGGGAAAATTTTTACCGAAGATATATTTCCTTGGGATTCCTACCAAACATCCCCTTATTTGGAAATCGTGCAGTCAAATTTTAAATTTTTTGATTGTAATTTTTTCGATATAATGACATGTTCTATAAAATTACTATCATTATATACGTAATGAAAGATTCTAAGTATAATATTGCAATTATTAATAAAATATTATATAAGAAATTACCAATAAAAAAGTGACATTGAATACTGTGACAGTTACTAAAATGACAATTAATATGAAACAGAAGGAGTACCATATATCATGGTGAATCTACTTAGGTCCACTGCATATATTAAAATAAGTTAATTTTTTAAATGATGATTTTGTATAAAAAGTAACTAAATATAAAAATATTGATGGATTTTGCACGATTGATAAATTTACAATGAATTTATTAAAAAAGTTGATGAATTATTTTTAAAATTTAACAAAGTAGTATGGCCTGCGGTTCTAATTGGGAGCTTTCCACTACACGTCTTTTTTTTTTTATCGGCTTGAAATTAATATCATTTAAATTAAAGGAAATCGACTCTTAATTTCTTTAGGGAAATTGGAGAAGAATAATCTAAATTTGGAGGTATTGGAAAAAAAATAATTCGAACTTACAATTTTGTTATGAACAAGTTTAATTTTCCCTTCTAATAATTTTAACATCCACCAACTAGTTAAAGTCGTCTGAAAAATGACTAGGTAGTGGATGCTAAAAATAATAGAGATTAAAGTTCATTTTATCCATAACAAAGTTTTAAGTTTGGATTATTTTTTTCCAATATCCCCAAAGCTTGGATTTTTTTTTTCTAATTTCCTATTTCTTTAAAATGTATAATAATTTTAACCATGTTTATAATCTGGATAGTTGAGCAAAATTATTTTTTCGTAAATATTGTAATGCCTCATTTAGTTCCTATACTGTTTTTCCATAGAATACTAACCAGGTAATGAATGATTTTTTATTTTTGGATCAATTCAATTCAGTTTCTTTAAATTGAAATATTTAGCTATGAAACTACTACATTCAACCCCTCCATAATTCGTCCTTGGCAAACTATTAGAATATTGATTGTGATTTTATAAAATAATCTTAACCATATGAAACAACTGTTATTACATTCTTTTTTAAAAATACTTTAATAAAATATAATCACATATCTTTAATAAAATGTTATATAAAAGCACTTGAAAATGAAAACTATAAATGAATAAATAACTAGGAAGACAACAAATAGAATACTACTCTTTCCGTTTCATAGTTATTATCATTTAGTTGACTGTCATAGTCATTAATATTACTTATTAATTGATAATTTTTCACATAGTATTTTATGTATAATTATAATTTTATATTTTTAGAATAATATTTTTCGTTTAAGAATATAATGGTTGTAACTAATTTTATATAATAAATCACCGTACATATGAAAAATTTATAATAAAAATTTTATAATCTGATTGTATAACTTTTAAAAATGACATTTAATTTAAGAGGGATTCTACTGAAATTGATTTTTTTGATCGAAATAAATTGTTAAAATAGTTAATTGTATGTGTTAGTATATAAATCTTTTTAACAAATGAAAATGAAATTTATCTTACTCAAATTAACACTAAAAAATCTAAAAAAAAATCAATTATGATAGAATTTTCAATAAAACGGAATTAATGAGAAAGAAGACAATGGAAATGATTGGAAGCCAACGTGAAACGGCCGGCAGTTCAAGGGAGGGAGTACGTGCATACATACGTTGGTGGTTGGTCAAATGAAACCAATTCCAACCTTTGAATAAGCCCAACCAAAAAAAAAAAAAAATACTCCCCCCTCGATATCATCTATTGTTGTCTATAGAGATCGTGCAGTCAAATTTAAAATTTTTTGAATTACTATATAAAATTACCACTATTAGATTCATAACGAAAAATATTATTATAAAAGTATTGCAATTGTTAATAACATATTATATACGTAGATTATAAAAAAAATATTATATATGTAAGAAAGTATCAATCAAAGAGTGATATTGAAGATAGTAAAGATCAAAATTATGACAATTAATACGAAACGGAGAGAGTATTTCACAATTTTCAATATTACTATTGTCTTACAATAGTATTTTCGGCGCGAATTTAATAATAATGCTTTTATATAATAAAATGTTATATTAATTGAGAAATTAATAGTCACAATTTTATAAATTTCATTAATATATATATATGTATATATATGTATATTTAGGTGATAAGATAAAATGTGAAGGAGTGACCGGAAGAAACAAAAATCAAGCTCAAAAATCACGACCCGTCATTTTTTCTAGAGTGGTATGCCGTAACGCTGGCAAAATTTCGTCTGACTTGAATGTCTGAGAATGAGATTTTGATATAACCAAATATTCACAAAAAATATTTCTTTTTTTTCATTGTCCGAACCCAATTTTAAGTTGATCAATTTAGCTCTGTTCGAATTATCTAACTTAAAAGACTGGGTCCGAACACCAATTTCTCATCTAAACTTTGACATTGATAAAATTTGACCGACTCAAATTTACCCAACTCAAAATATTTGAGGACATTTGACAGCACTATTATGCCAATGCAGTTATGTCAACGATGATGAAACACAAAAGCAATGCATATCTGGTGGAATTTCAAGGCCGTCTGCAAAAACAAAGTTGGCCTTATATAATTCCACCCTCCTCTTTCTGGCTCCCTTTTTTTTTTTGCCTTTGCCAACGTAATTAACCACTTTTATTACTCTCATTCTCCTTCCATATACATGCATCAGATCTTTTCCATCATCTTCATTCGTATCTATTCTTCCTTTTTTGTCTCAAACAATCTCTTCTCTCCTACATTGTTCTGATTTTCTGCAAATTTTGCCTTACATTCTCAACTATATCCTACTTTCTTGATTCCATCTCCTTCTTCTTCCTTGATCTTATTACTTGGTATTTTTGTATCTGATTCTACGTCTGAATCCCCTCAAACCCTAACGATCGGGTCTTCTTGTGATAAAAGTGTAGCATATAGGAACTACTACTTTGGCTGTCTTGAAGTAACAAAGCCCTGAACCCATTTGGTGGGTCCGTAGCCAAATGGGTTCAGGGTGGTAGACCTGTCAATTCGAGCGGTCAAGTCGGTTTCGGGTTCCAAACCCTACATTTTCAGGTGGGTTTAGGTCAATTTTCAAGTCGGGTCAAATTCTGCTGGTAGAAGATATCTTCAAGACAAATCATTTGGGTCCTCGGCTTGGGGTTCAAAACCCTAAACTTTTAGGTGGGCTCAGCCCGATTTTCGGGTCGGATCAGATTCTGTTGGTAGAAAGTCATTTGGGTCCTCGGTACGGGTGGGTTTCGGATTCGAAACCCAAGACCTTCAGGTGGGTTCGTGTCGATTTTCAAGTCGGGTCAAATCAGGTCGATAGAAGAAGCTATGTTCTAGGGAAAGACAAGTTTGATTAATTAGCATGAGATGGGAAACACTTGCGTTTCGAAGCTATCAAACCTTAGGTCCCCAAAACAGGCAGTAGTTGATAGTTCCGAACTCGAAGCCAAAGACATCAACAAATCCGATCATGTCCAAGTCAAGGCGCCGGAGGTGGTCAAAATAGGGAGCAAACTTAGCCGGCAAGAAAGCCGGTCGGTCCGACCACAAGGCAGCATGTTAAGGCAACAGAGCAGCAGATTGAGTCGCCAAGAAAGCCGAGTTTTAAACCCCACACATGTACATCATGTGAAGCGAGTTTCGAGCGCAGGGCTCCAAGTCGAATCCGTCTTGAAGCGAAAAACTCCGAATCTAAAGGACCATTACACCCTAGGGAGAAAACTCGGTCATGGACAGTTTGGTACCACCTTCCTGTGCGTCGAAAGATCCACAGGAAAAGAATATGCATGCAAGTCGATAGCCAAAAGGAAATTGGTCAATAAAGAAGACGTGGACGATGTCAGGAGGGAGATCGAGATCATGCACCATTTGAAGGGCCACCCCAATGTCATCGCGATCAAGGATGCGTATGAGGATGCTGTCGCGGTGCATGTTGTCATGGAGCTCTGCAATGGCGGGGAATTGTTTGACAGGTGTGGAATCATCTTAACCAAAAGTTTAAACTGATAGTTAAATGCCCAATGATAGTTTTATGCTCTAGTGCGCCCCTAGTTAAAGGCTCATCAATGATTTGATGTTCTAACAGGTGTGAAATCATCTTAACCAAAAGCTTAAACTAATTATTAAAGGCAGATCCAATGATAGTTTTATGTTCTAGTGCGCCCCTAGTTAAAGGTCCAATGATGATTTTATGCTCTAGTATGTCCTTTTACGCGAATGCCCTTTGGGCTTGAAGCGTGTATGACGTAAATGTGGGCGATCCCCCTTCACCTTGCACAAATAAACATGGGGTGTTGAAATTTGAACTTGAGGCCTTTTGCTCAGTCTGATTCTGATATCATGTGAAACCATCTTAGCTAAAAACTTAATATAATAGTTGAAGGTCCAATGATGGTTTTATGTTCTGACAATTACAGGATTGTGAGGAGGGGGCATTACACGGAACGCAAGGCGGCGGAGCTTGCCAGGACAATTGTTGGGGTGGTGGAAGCTTGTCACTCGTTGGGCGTCATGCATAGGGATCTTAAGCCGGAGAATTTCTTGTTTGTCCGGGAGGATGAGGAGTCGGCGTTGAAGACCATTGATTTCGGGTTGTCCATATTCTTCAAGCCAGGTATGTATGTGTGTATGTTGTTGACAATGTGCATGTTTTCAGCCATGTTTGTGGTCTTAACATTGATTTTTGAAGAAGTCTCCATGATCATAATTAATGGTAACTATGTTCTTGACAATGTGTTTTTCAATCATGTTTGTGGTCTTAAGATGTGGTTTTGATGAAATGCCTGCCCTTAAATTTTTGTGTTTCGACAAGCTAACTCAGGAATAAACAAGATCTTATTACTTGCCTAATTTTTATGAGAAAATTGTTCAATTTTTCGAGTTTGACTGATTTTTTCATGTATGGTTGTCATTCATTAATTTTACAATGATATTTGGGATTTATTCGGGGTAAGGAAAGAGAAAAATTTCACGGTTAATAAAGCAAATCACAATATGTTGAATCTCTAAAATACCCTTAATAAAATAAGGGTAGTTTGGATATTTCAAACATTTTCCTCATGATACTTACAACTTCACTCAAACATCATACCCTAGAATTTCAATATGTGAACCAAAAATGACAAATTAAACTTCTTAGGAAAATTTTTCCATGAAGCTATATGAGATGTCTCTTTCAATATAAAGCAACATTATCATAATCAAAACCAATACTCCGAAATCTCGTCTATGTAGGATGTGTAGGAATCAGACATTGCAGTCTTACTCGGCCCTAAAATTTTCAATTTAGAGAGATTGATTTCAGTCAACTCAAAATTTAGAAATCATTCATTACTCACTACTTTATGAAAAAGAAGAAAAGCAAGTTTCATGATGCATTATCTTGATTCCAACATTCTTCACAACTTGTATGAATGATTAATCAAAACTAGACTAATTTTTTTGAAACAGGAGATATATTTGATGACGTGGTTGGAAGCCCATATTACGTAGCCCCAGAGGTACTACGTAAGCATTATGGCCCTGAGGCAGATGTTTGGAGTGCAGGAGTTATCCTCTACATTCTTCTCTGTGGAGTCCCACCTTTCTGGGCTGGTACTATACTCATCAAATCACAACCTTAATTAATTAATTACCCTCTAATTTTCTTAATTAATCTGCTAATTATAACATTAATTAATACTGTTCCTTCCTTGGTGCATGCATGCAGAAACTGAGGAAGAAATATTTGATGAAGTTTTACATGGTGATCTTGACTTCACCTCGGATCCATGGCCGAATATCTCGGAAGGAGCGAAAGATTTGGTTCGGAGAATGCTCATTAGGGACCCTAAGAAGCGATTGACTGCTCATGAAGTTCTATGTAAGTATTGTCGACATAGATTGTGATAAGACTAAAGTAAAATGCGTCATTCATTTGCTCATCTGCTTCCTTTTTCATGGAGGTTGCGAGCGATTTCTAGATCTTGGGTGATCGAGAGCGAAACCTCTTCGGAGTATTGATTTTGGTGTTAGGTATCGATATGAGTTTTACTTGTGTTTTTATGCAGGTCATCCGTGGATTATGGCTGATGGGTTGGCCCCTGACAAACCTCTTGACCACTCAGTCTTGTCTAGATTGCAGCAATTTTCCGCCATGAACAAGCTCAAGAAAATGGCCCTTAGGGTAAGCATTTCATTTCTCTCCCAACATACCCAGGCTTAGTTAGAATGGCCAATGTCAGTTCACATCTCAAAATTAGCCTCTCTAAACCGCACATTATATGTGTTTGCATTTCAAAGGTTATTGCCGAGAGACTTTCAGAAGAGGAGATTGCAGGGCTTAAGGAGATGTTCAAGATGATCGACACAGATAACAGTGGGCATATCACTTTCGAAGAACTCAAAGAGGGGCTCAAAAAGTTTGGTGCTAACCTTGATGAGTCTGAAATTCAACAGCTAATGAAATCAGTAAGTTTCGAGTCTAGCCTGTAAAATTAGGTGGTAAGTTTAGAAGGTAAATATTCAACAAAAGTTATCAGAACTTACCAAAATTTATTAGAACTTACGTTTTCCTATAACTTACATTTCCCTATAACAAAGTCACCAAAATTGGGTGCAAACATTGAAGAGTTAGGGTGTACTTTATTCATAAAGCAACACTTTTTCAATAAAAGTTAGCAAAACTCATACAAAAAGTTATCAAAATTTAACTTTTAGCTAGTTACCAACTTTTGACTTTATGGTTATATAATGTTATTCCTGAATCATGAAACTACAGGCTGATGTTGACAACAGCGGGACCATCGATTATGGAGAATTCGTAGCAGCTATGTTGCAACTTCATAGAGACGATAAAGAAGATCATTTGATCGCGGCATTTGCGTACTTTGACAAAGATGGAAGCGGGTTTATCACGCGCGATGAGATGCAACAAGCATGCCACGAGTTTGGCATCAAGGATGATCATTTGGAAGAGATCATCAACGAAGCAGATCAGAATAATGTAAGTTTGTTTGACGTGACATTTAGACTTTGAGTATGATTCCTCAAGCTTGCTAATACTCGGTGTTTAATTGTCAATGTTGTTGCGAAAATTTGCAGGATGGTCGTATAGATTATAATGAGTTTGTCGCGATGATGCAAAGAGGGAATGTCGAGTTTGGTAGAAGACCTACACAAAAAGTCAGAAACCTTTCTCATGAGGTTGGTTGTCAATTTGTGCTCCATTCCTTATAACTTGATGCTCCCCCAATGCCTTTTTTCACTAATGAAAGGATGAAAATGATCTCATGTGTAGACCTTTAAGTGTATGCACCAAAGTTGGTTACTTGGTTTATGTGGATAGTTTCAACAGTTGAAAAAGATAGTTTTTCAACTTTGATTGTAATAGACTAAAATAAATTGTTTCATTAAATCTCCTCTAATTCCCCCCTTTCCCCCATAGAAAAGTAGCCATCGAACGTTTTAAATTTTGGGTTAATTAGAACGTGTGTCTCAAATTTACAAGATTTAGGAGTAAGACTGCTACGTTTGATCCGTATATACCTCGACTTAGCTTGATTTTGAGTATTGGTTTTGTAAGCACTATGTTTAGTTGATAACAATGAAGCATGTGACACATTTTTGTACGCACCTTGTTATGACTAACTAATGTTCAAAATGTTGTTTAATATTCAACTGTAGCTAACTTCAAACGTGCTAATATTGTGAGTGACAGCGCATATGATTTGGGGTAATCAAAAGCTATGTCGGAAATTATAGATGAAGCTCCTTTTTCGAGAGACTGGAGAATGAGACGTCGACGATTCTTCATTCTACTTTCATGGAAAAAGACTTCTTTTCCGAGAACAACATTTGTTTATTGGTTGCTAAAATTAGATCTCTGTTTCTAGATTGTGAATATGTATTGATCAACCATTAGACGAATCAACGCCAAATTCTAACCCCTTAAAAAGTATAAGACTTTGGTCTCATAGAGAAGAGGATTAAAATGTTGTTTTAGTGAAGCTTGTAAAAGTGAAAAGATTTATGTTGTAATCTAGATTTTGATTGTAGAAGATGACTACAAAGATGATGCATAATTCTTCAAAATGCCTAGAAAGTGATCCCCTTTTTTACACTGCTAAAAAAAGGTTTTAAATAGCGTTGGAAAAATTTGGTTTACTCCAAATTTAATTTTGACATTAACCGAATATTTAGACAAAATATTTCTCATTTTTTAATATCCGAATCCGATTTTGACTGAATTCAGTTCGATCCGAATTATCTGACTCGGCTTGCTTCGAAAGAAATCGGATCCAGATATCAACTTCTCGTCCGAATTTTAATGTTCACTGAACCTGAATTTTTGGTAACGATAGTTTTAAAGTAGGAAGGCATACAAATACCACATTTATCTCTTTTTCTTTTTGAAATTTTCTAATTCATAATATATGCAAGTTAACTTGGAAAAGGATCAAATTTATGAATTGATGGTAAATCTTAGACATTTAAATCAATATAAAATGTGCTCATACCTAAAAATATAAATTATTTTTTGTCAAAATTTTAAACATCAGTTCTACTCCATCGATGGTTGAGTTTCACTAATGGTGCATTTAGTTGGTCAAAAATTCTGAAGAAATGATCAATTTTTTCAAAGGGACTTATTTTTGTGTTGAATGTAGATTGATCTTGATTTTTTTTTACAGAGCCCACCATTTCCAACATTTTCTTAGGCCCCGTTCTTTTATGCGGCAGGTTGCGGTGCGGTACCACACCGCACCGGAGTCTTTAATTTTTCACCGCACTTCACCATACCACACCTTGTTAGAGAAAAGTGAGTAGCAAGGTAACAGCGGAAGCGAATAATAGAATCGAAAACGAGATGACGGATATTACGACAAAATTTAGGAATGAAAAATAAGCGATAAAATCAAACACCAGAATTATGTGGGAAACCGAAGAACTCGGAGAAAAACCCACGGACGGCGACAACCAGAAAATAATCCACTATAAGAAAGGAGGAGTACAACCTGATCACTATCACAGGGTGTGATGCGATCCACAAAGGAGATTACAATAACAATCTCTCAACACTCAACTCACAATCTCTCAGGATACACTGGGGAAAATATTGGTGAGACCCCTTTCTCTCTCAATATTTTCTCTCTCTCTAGCTCTCTGTGTTTTCTCGATGATATTTTTTTTTGGTGGAGAAACATGCACCCTATTTATAGGGAGAACTCCCTATAACCTAACTTGACTCCCACTCCAAATAGATTTAGAATCTAATACAATTAGGAAACCCAACACAATAAGGAAACCTAAATAATATCCTAATACAATTAGGAAACAAATAATTGTGAGATCAAGAGATTTGGTGATTTTAGGACACTTTCCTAACAAACTCCACCTTGGACTAAAATCAACGAATCATCGGTCGGATAAACATCTTGGTATCGCCATCAACACGCCCCTCCACAGGGCGTGGCCCCGCAGGGCTCTCACATGCTTAGAACACCAACTAAGTCCAAACAATGTTCGAACTTAGCTATAGATAGAGGCTTGGTTAACATGTCTGCAGGATTATCAGAAGTATGAACCTTCTTCACCACGATCTCTCCTGCAGCAACTGTATCTCTGATGAAGTGATACCTGACGCTTATATGCTTGGTCTTCAAATGATAAGTGTCATTCTTTGTCAGATGTATAGCACTCTGACTGTCTGAATAAACCACAGTCTCGCCTTGTGGTACTCCAAGCTCCATGACTAATCCCTCAACGGATGGCCTCCTTCACTCCTTCCGTTGCAGAATATATTCAGCCTCTGTAGTAGACAAGGCTGCTATAGATGAAGTGAAGCTTTCAAGATATTGCTCCTCCACACATGACGAACACATACCACGAAATTGGCGTCTCTATCCGGATCTCCACCATAATCGGCATCAACATAACTGCGACATCGACGTTGCGGACTACCTCTATCATACAGATGCCCTTCTCCAAAGTACCCTTCACATAGCGAAGGATCCACTTCACTCCTTCCCAATGCTCCTTCCCGGATTCAGATATATCTACTCACCACACTAATGCGTGGGGACAGTCAGCCTAGTACACACCATAGCATACATCAAACTACCAATTGCACTAGCATAGGAATATTAGACATCCTCCTTACCTCCAAATCAGATTTAGGATAGTTCTCACTGACAACTTGAAGTGTGCGGCTAAAGGAGTTGAAGCGCTTTGATTTCTCATGTTGAATCATCGACACCTTCTCGGATATTTCTTCCGACAGAACAACTTCCCCCTTTCTATCCCTTTGGATCTCCATACCCAAAATCTTCTTCGCGCTCAGGGTCTTTCATCTCAAACTCTGGTTGAGTTGAGATTTCGATTTCTTTATTAGTGACATGTCCTGGAGGCAATCAACATATTATCCACATACAATAATAAATAAATGAAAGACCTTTCTTCAAATTGCTGTAGTACACACAATTATCATAGTGACTTCTTATGTACCCTTGCCTACCATAAAGGTATCAAACCTTTTGTACCTTTGCTGGTGCTGTTTAAGTCCATACAAGGACTTCCTTAATCTGCATACATTTCTGTTTACAGAACGATGAAACCCTCTGTGCCTCATATATATTTCCTCCTCCAACTCGCCATGGAGGAAAAGTCTTGACATCAAGTTGCTCCAACTCCAAATCAAATAGAGCAACAAAGGCAAGCAAGGTGCGGATCGACGTATGCCTCACATGGCGAGAATACTTCGTTGTAGTCGATTCCTTCTTCTGGTTGCAACCCCTTACCACTAATCGGCCTTCCACCTTGCACTTTCTACACGGGGATACCTTCCTTTCTCTTGTACACCCACTGCATGAGAAGAGCTCGTCGCCCTTTAGGCAACTCACATAGCTCCCATGTATGATTTTTCTGCAAACTCTCCATCTCCTCTTGCATAGCTCCTATCCAATTTGAGGCATTCGGACAAGAGATGGCCTCCTGATAGGTAGAAGGTTTAGCACCTTCAGGAGTCTCCTCTGCAACACTCAACGCATAAGCAATCATAGCATCATCTTCTTCAGTATATCGCGCTGGTCTCTGATCTCCTCTCGGGACGATCTCTAGCAATGCATGGTTGTTCCTCCACCGAGGAACATTCATCTCAATCTCGGGCTCATCAACTGAGTTGGTTCAGAGCATCGATGGTTGCTCTGATTGCAGTTCTAGCGACTCCACCTTGAGCTGCTCCACCTCGAACACCATTCTTCTGCATCCTTCTCACGATTTCTGCATCATCAAGTACCGGTAGATTCCATTCCAGATAACATAGCGTTTCATTAAAGGTTACATCTCTAGATGAATAACTTTCATCAAATCAGACACCACATTCTATATCCCTTAGACTCGGACGTAACCTAGAAACATGCATTTAATACCGGGAGACGACTTCCCATCATTCACATGGACATATACAGACATCCAAAATTCTCAAATTAGAATAATTAACTAGATTACTGTCCATACTTCCTCCGGAATCGGTATTCGATAGAGGCATGAGGTGATCTGTTCAGTGATAGCGAGTAGATATCACCTCCGCCCGAGCGATTTGTTCTTCCAAAGCCTGCGTTCGAGCATGCGTGGGCTTTCTCAGAGTGTCTGTTGATTCTCGGCTACCCGTTTTGTTGAGGCTTACCCACCAAGGTTCGATGCCTCGCAATCCCATGCTCCTCGCGAATTGATGAATCAGAATCAACAAACTCCAACCCATTGTCATCCCGAGTTTCTTGATTTTCCTGCTGTCTGGTTCTCCACCAAAGCTTTGAACTTCTTGAAATATGAGAATGCCTCATTCTTGTGCGCAGAAATAAACCCAAGTCTTCCTCGAGAAGTCATCCACGAATGTCAACATATAGCGCTTGCCACGGTGATGGCACTCTAGCAGACCCACAAATCTGAATGAATATAATCAAGGATCCTGCTGTTGTATGTTTAGCCCTTGAAAAGCTAATCTTCTTACATTTCCGTAGACACGGTGATCGCAAAACTCCAACTTGCCGATCTTTGCGCCTTCAAGTATCCTTCGCTCAACATTGACATTCTCTTCTCGCCCATGGCCTAGTCTCATGTGCCACGATTTTGTCTTTGTCGGACTCATCAAGATTTAGGATCGCCGCTGCAGATCCACATCCTGAGACCCTGCGGGATGTATAGACCGCCTTCCCGATTCCCTTCATAAGAACCATGGAACCCCTACACACTTTCAAAACACCATCTTCTCCTTTGTACTGCGCAGTGCTAGCTTCAAGAGTACCTAAAGAAATTAAATTTGAGTCATGTTAGGGATATGACGAACCTCCTTGAGAGTTCTAACGATACCATCATGAGTCTTGATTTTGATGCTACCGATTCCTGCAACCTTGCGGTAATGTGTTACCCATGACTACGACCCGGTGTCAACACTCATAAGACTCGAACCGTCCTTATGAGGACACCTATGATAGGTGCACCGTGTCAAGAACCCACTCATCTCTAGCTATCCTACTCGATGTGGTAGCCAAGGCATCATCCGTAACTACAAACCCATCACCATCCGACTCGACTCTACGCAGTTTGAGGTACCGTTTTGGTGTGATTATCCTTACCCTCCGCTTCGGTCTCTCTGTTTTGCCCAATGCTCTCTCTATGCCCCATCTTACTACAATGAGTTACACTTCTTATTCTTGTGAGGATTCCTAGACTTTGAGCGGTGTTTAGACCTCCTCTGACCCGTTTCCCTTACGTTCGATATTTCTACCCTTACAACCATAGCATCACCACCTGGTCATCACCATCGGTATCAAGTTTCTCCTTAGCGAAACTAGCCTTTACTTCACTAAGGTTAAGGTCACCACGATTCCCATACAACATGATTTCCTTAAATTGTTTATGTGATGCAGGTAGGGACATAATTAAATGAAAAGCCTTATCCTCATCAGTGTGTTTTATATCCATTGATTCCAATTCAGTAATAATAGAATCAAATTCACTAAGATGTACCTGAATAGAAGTACCTTGGGGCATCTTCAACCTGTAGAATTTCTCCTTCATTCGGTACTTGTTTGCACGACTCTTCGACATGTACAGCTCTTCCAGTTTGGTCCAGAGCACCCGAGGTTTCTCGATATGCATCACCTCTCTCTGAATGTGCTCTGCCAAACACAGCTGAATCCCTACCAGAGTCTTATCTTCAAGCTTATTCCACTCCCTTGGAGTCAGATTCCCCTTGATATCCTTCTGGAGTTTTTGGAATTCATCATCGCTCATTGTCGCATCAGTCTTCGTGTCGGGATACTCAATCACATCCCATAACCCGTGCTGAATCAGGACCGCCTTCATCTGCAGTCTCCACATAGTAAAACTCCTCGTTCCATCAAATTTTGGAATATCACACTTCATGATTGAAGCCATCTCCATCTTGCTCTGATACCACTTGTTAGAGAAAAGTGAGTAGCAAGGTAACAGCGGAAGCGAATAATAGAATCGAAAACGAGATGACGGATATTACGACAAAATTTAGGAACGAAAAATAAGCGATAAAATCAAACACCAGAATTACGTGGGAAACCGAAGAACTCGGAGAAAAACCCACGGACGGCGACAACCAGAAAATAATCCACTATGAGAAAGGAGGAGTACAACCTGATCACTATCACAGGGTGTGATGCGATCCACAAAGGAGATTACAATAACAATCTCTCAACACTCAACTCACAATCTCTCAGGATACACTGGGGAAAATATTGGTGAGACCCCTTTCTCTCTCAATATTTTCTCTCTCTCTAGCTCTCTGTGTTTTCTGATGATATTTTTTTGGTGGAGAAACATGCACCCTATTTATAGGGAGAACTCCCTATAACCTAACTTGACTCCCACTCCAAATAGATTTAGAATCTAATACAATTAGGAAACCCAACACAATAAGGAAACCTAAATAATATCCTAATAAAATTAGGAAACAAATAATTGTGAGATCAAGAGATTTGGTGATTTTAGGACACTTTCCTAACACACCACAGTCATTACCAATATATCTTTTCATTTTTCTCTCTCCTCATTTTTCTCATCTACTTTTCACATTCTCTCTCTTAACCAACCCCACCTACCATAACTTTCATCACAACTCACCACACTTTTCAAATTCCACCGCACTGCACCATTACCACACCGCAACCAACCGTATAAAAGAACGGGGCCCTAGTGAAAGTTTCCATTAAAGGGAACTGGGGAAATTTTTTTCCAAAGGAATTTTTAACTGATGAAAACCAAGCTACATTTGACCTTTAACTGAGTCAAATCCACATGCTCGTCGAATCGACCTGACTTTTTTACAGCCCTAATTGAAGCATAATAAAAAATTGTACTTTACCACCCATTTCAAGCCAACATATACATATTAACTAACTATTAGTTAAATAATTTCATATTTTAATAAATAAAATTGTTCCCTTCAACTTATCTATGAAACACTCGATCTAAGACTTGTTATATTTATAAAAGTGTGTCACATCACATCTTTACTACTAATCCATTTCTATATATTATTATTGAGACTAGTGTTCAGTTGGTATGTCCCAAAGACAAGGAAACAAACATTTTGTTTTGTCCAAAATCAATCCCACAAAGTTCCAAACATTATATACTACTACTTCCTCCTCCCCATTGTACATGACACTTAAATATTTTACGGTCTTCAATATTATTATTTTTTGTCCAAAAATTTCTTACATAATATTATACTAAAAAGAATAACATCATACTCTCAATATATTATTTTTAATTACAAATCTAATGTTCTTACTGTTGTATAATGAAGCATTACTCCTTTTCTTAGTGGATACTTTGGCAATTTCATGAAATAAAGCATTATTCCTTTTATTCTTTTTTTATTTATCATTCACACTTTTTAAATTCCATTTTTAATTAATAATTTTTCAAATAAACTGTTTTTTAGAAAATATAATATTATATTGTTTTAATAATTTCGTTCCTTGATACTCTCTCCATTTCATATTAATTGTCGTATTTGAAAATCGTGCAGTCAAATTTTAAAAATTTTAACGATAAATTTCTCAATATATACAATAAGTTGCAATATAAAGTGACCATCATTAGATTCGTAACGAAAAATACTATTATAAAAGTATAATATTGAAATTGTTAATAACATATTATGTAAAAAATTATCAATCAAAGGGTGACATTGAAGACCGTGAAAGTCAAAATTATGACAATTAATATGAAACGGAGGGAGTATTTGTCCGTTTTAAATTCACAGCCTCCAATATAAGACTCTAATCATCATTTTGAACATCATGTTTTCAAATTTAAAATTATAAAGAATTTTTTACTACGAATCTAATGATACTAATTTCACATGATAAATCATTACATATATTAAGAAGTTTGCATCCAAAACTTTTAAAGGAGAACTGCCAAATTTCCAAGGCGGCCAATATTGAGGAAAGGAGGGAACCATATTTTTTTATTTACGAATATAATGACATTAATTTGATATGATGAATCTAATGATAATAGTCTACATAATCTTTTTTTATTACAATACTAGTCCAAAAATATTTGTCAATTTGACTAGAATTTGACCGTTGATTATTCACAAATTACAATGAGTTACAATATAAAGTTAACATCATTGTAATTTTTAGTAAGATATCTTTCTAATGATGACAATTTCATATTCGTTGTAACTTGTGATTAATCATCGATCAAAGCCTAGTCAAATTATTGAATATTTTGGGACAGAGATACTACAAATTAAAATATTAATAGTTAAAGTTTTTTTATACGGAAATCTTGGCGATAGAGAAAAACATAGAAGAAAAAAATTTCTCAAAAAAAATAATAGTCAAGATTTTCAAAATTTGACTGATACGTAAATCTAGATAAAATGAGGAGAAGAGGGTAATCAGACCATGTTCTTTTATGCGGTTGCGGTTGGTATGACGCGAAATTGGTGCGGTATGGTGAAAGTGTCAAAAATTCGGTAAGGTGTGGAATGTTGTAGTCAAATTTGTGGAAAATGTGATTGATATCAGTGGCGATTTTATGTCTTTGTATTAGGGGTGTCCAATACATTATTACATTTACTCGAGAAGCATATTATCCACAATTTTAAGTGAAATTATACTGAGTTAAATTTATTTATTTTTTGGGTTAAGGGTGGCCATGACGACCCCAAACCCCTATTTAGATCCGCTAGTGATTAATATATTAGCCTTATTAGGTGATGAGAGAAAATGTGAAAAGTAAAGGAGAAAAGTGAGGAGATATATTAGGGTTTGTCAAATTGTAGGGCAAATTCAATTTACCAAAATTTACCAATTTTTGCCTAAATTTATCAAAAATTACCAAAATTTATCAAAAATTACCGAAGTTAAAAAACAAAAAATTTTCTATTTTAATATATTAGCATAAGTTTGCCAAAAGTTACCAAAAATAACCAAAAGTTACCAAACTGCTTTTTACCCATAAATTTACACACCCTAAATATGGTAAAATGTAGTATGATATGATAAAATATAGAAGAATAATGAATAGTAGGATGAGTTGGGATATAATATCGTACCGCACTACACTGTAAAAAAAAAAAAAAGAACATAGCTTGAATAAGAGTATAAGATAGCATTGGATTCCTGAATTTGCCATCTGGCTAATGCATGGAAGTCACAGACAGGCTTATTAACTAACCAAAAATAAGGAAAATGAGAAGATACATGACATAACATATTACATACAAGGATTTAGAAATGGTCCAATAATTGGGGGATTGTGGGGAATGTATAATTGTTTGTGGATCGGCGGATATAAATGAAATAAGTTGTGACAGACAAACAAGGTGTGTGGACAATTCATTTAGGGATGATGGTGAATGCCTTGGCAATTCCTAGCTGGAACTTTTAGTCTTTTCCCCAACATCATGTACTATGTAAGGGCCCCCAAGTAAGCATGCTCATTTGGAAAATGTCAACACTCTTTTTCCTCCAAACAATATCAACAACAACAAACTCGATTTTCGGTAGGGATGGCCCTGTTCTTTTGTGTGTTAACGCAACTAACCGTAACGCAAATTACCATAACCTACCGCAACATACAGCAAATTACCATTACTTTTTTACTTTTCTACTGCAACTTACTGCAATCTACCGCAACGAACTGCAACGCAACGCAAACAAGAACGGTGCCTTAATCTAGATCCAATTGGACCCTACTCATTAAGACGGGTCTGGGTCCAAGAATTTTGAACTCTTTGGATCTGGGTTGAGTCTGGGTCCAAAACAAATTTGGTGAGTCCAGGTCGGGGTTTGGGCGCGGACCGGACCTGTGGACCTATCAAAATTTATAACATATATAGCTTTTTCAAGAAAAAAAAAAGGATGAGAGCTATCGTGAACTTTGTATTTTTTTTTCTTTTTTGCATTTAAGTTGTATAGTTGTATTCTTAGAGACTTTTATAATGTTCTTATATCAATGTCTTGATGATTTTTGTATTTTTATTATGTAGGATTCACTCATAGGCTTGTATTTTGAATTAGATGGATTTATTGCATTGGAAATTAGTGTATTCAAACGATTTAATTATTATTATACAGATGTGCAAGTAAAACATTCACCCGAAAATTGATAAATCCAATAAAAAAGTATATAAGAGAGCTGGAATCATTAGGAATCCATAGACCCACTGGGTCTGGGTTTGGATTTTAGGGACCCATCTGATCTCGGGTCAAGTTTGGATCCAAAAAAAAATCGCGGGTCTCAACCCATTGCTTAAGCCGTTCTTTTTTTGGTTCATTCATATAAATTCAATAATTGTACGGTTCATCATAGAAGAATTTTTCTGTTGTAGACAAAGAAATCTTCTCTTCCCAGAAAATGGCTAAACTAGGTGGATATGAAAAAGAAATTATTTGTTTTCCATCATTTTGACATGTATAAAACAACCCATTGCCATCCCTAATCTCCGGGTAATATGCAAATCGGGAGATACATCAATATTTTAAATTAAAATAATCCTTAATCCACTTTCAAAATTTTTTTAACACTTACGCAAAATATGCACTTATCAGCCTATTTTCAAAGTCTCAGTACAAGCTCTCTATCTCCGGGTTGCATCATCACTTCAGTTCTTATGCTCTATTCGGACATGGACCGGGTTGGCTATCCTGACAGTTGCGACTCAACCACAGGCTATGTTGTTTTCTTGTAGCCTATTCAGACGATGACGGTTCGTGGCAAAGTGTTTTTGGCTAAGCGTCGATACCCTTATGAAGGATACGGGATACAATTAGGTCGGTAGAAATGATGTCATGTAATAAGCACAATGAAGCGAGTTATATGTGTTTTATGTACATAGTTGATTAAAGAAAAAGATATAAAGTTAAAAAAACTTGTCTACTTTATGATCCATATCATTTGTTGTCGTATATATTAAGTAGAAGTTCACATGGAAATCTAGTTTATTATGCATAAATTCTCAAAAGTTTTTCGTAAATGGTCGGGGTATTTTATACCCATAAACATAAAGTTATTTTACGAGTATTTTATAGTTTGAAATGATCGAGGATTGTTGAGAATATTTCAAGAATATTAAAGACTAATAAAGTCAGAAATAAGTTAAAGAATAGCTTCGAGCATCAACATGTAGACGTCAAGCATCAGAAAGGTGGTTCGACGGTGTCGAAAGCCAATTTTTCTTCTATTGATGGGAGCAACTCCGCGCCTTGTGATGATTTGTTGGACCGACTGATGATTGATATGAGCAATAAAGGCGGCTTGAAAATCTTACAAGATCGAGAGACAACAATAAAAATGTTAAAGAAGAAGAAATTGGATGAAGACAAGGGCTAAATGGGTGGTTGTCCCTAGCATGTGGTTTTAAGAGTCAGAGGTGGATTCTTGAGTGTTCGTGTCTCAAGCATTGGTGTTTTTTGGTTTGGTGTGTTTTGTTTTTTTCCTGTTCTTAGGCTGTTTGGTTAGTGTCGTGGTTTAGCTTGTTGTGTCGGTTTTGGTGGTTGGTCCTGGTGTGGTTTT
The DNA here is from genome assembly GCA_029582165.1 of Portulaca oleracea. Classification (NCBI taxonomy): domain Eukaryota; kingdom Viridiplantae; phylum Streptophyta; class Magnoliopsida; order Caryophyllales; family Portulacaceae; genus Portulaca; species Portulaca oleracea. The sequence goes on from CM055893.1 coordinate 9,640,139, forward strand.
TGTGGTTCTCTTGTTCCTTTTCTTGCGTGGTGTTGCTCGGTGTCTTCTTTGTGGGTGCTGTTGGTGCTTCGAACCTTGTTGCCGTTTTGACTCTGGCTTCAGCCTCAATTATCGAATAAAAAAAGAATACAATACCGTTGTAGTAAAATGGGCAAAGTTTTGTCTGACAAATACTTAAATTTGTCAGATTTGAAAAAACCGAGTACAATCATAAATTTTTCAATCGAATTCTGATATTTACCCTAATTTAATTTTAACCCTAATTTAAACCCTTCTAAATTGTCAACTCAAATCTGATCTGGTCATCAGATCAAGAAAAGTCAGTGTCAGTATCAATTCACTTCTAAATTTGAACTTTGACAAGCCCAAATTTGACATGTACTCGATTTTTTTCCGCAGCACACTATAACAAATATTAAATAGTCGAGTGAATTTTATGAACCGTCATATGAGCAGTGATAATCAGTACTTATTACATGCACGTGGAGTTTATACTCTAGAATATATGCAAGTAGAGCTGACAAAAACCGACCCGACCCGGTTTTTCAAACCTGAAATGTAACAAACTTGAAATACGGGGTATACCGAACCGAACCCAACCCGACCCGACCGAATTGATAGGTTTATCTGCAAGTGCACGATAACCTCATCGAAAATGAATAGACCAGCACTGGCAAGTGAAGAATCCCTTTATTCGAGATACAAACTCTAGAGACATACAATAAATCGCAAATGACAACAACGTAGTTGCAAACTTGCAAGGTAGTAGTTGCATACTTGTAAGGTTACGTAGTTGTCTAGTTGTCACTAATCATTCATTCATTCATATCATATCTTAATTCATTATTTATTCAAGTGCCAACCAAACCCCAAAATTTTATTCCAAAATGGAAAATTAGAATCTCTTAATCCAATCTCCTCCCAAATTCATATTCCCATCTCTTATTGGCTCTTCCAATCCCTTATAATAATTCTCATCTCTCTCTCTCTCTCTCTCTCTCTCTCTCTCTCTCTCTCTCTACATTCTGAGTCATTAAAAAAAAAAAAAATCCATCCATCCTCATCAAATCTCAAGGTACTGTTCCTACAATTCTCAGTGACCCTTCATTTTCATCACTCTCTTCTGTGTTTGATTGCTTAATTTTGCTTGGATCTGTGTACTCTGTGCTCAAAAAGTTGAGATTTTTCTGCATTGTTTGTACTATTTTTCTGGGATATTTTAACATGTATGTATGGTGGACAGAAAGCATTGTGAAAAAGAAGTACCTTTGATGATGTGATTGTGGTCCAATTTGTCCATGTTTGGCTTGCTTCTTTCTTAAATTTTTGGTCCTTCTTTTTGTGTTCTCTATTGTCCTGTTGCAATCATTTCATCATGAACTTGAGTTTTGGCTATCTGGGTTGTGATTTTTGGGGGGTTTTTTTAGTGGGTTGATGTCTGAATTTGGATTGGAAATTGGAATTAGGGATTGTTGTTGGACAATCAATGGAGGCTCAGAATGGGGGTGTTCATGTAGAAGATAAGAAGTGTGTGAGTGAGAATGGTGTCAGTGAGAAACCTGCTGTGCAAGAGTTGACTGTGAAGGATGATGCTGTGAATGATGAAGAAAAAGTTTCAGAATCAAATGTGTCTGGTAAAAATGCAGCCAAATCTGGAAGCCTAAAGGGTTCCAAGATCAAATCTAGTGGTCCAAAGGGATCATCCAAGAATGAGTTGTTGGAGAAGGTATGTATATCTTTTTTCCTGTCTTTATGGAAAACTTTTCTGTTTCTTTTTCGTAGAGTAGTAGGTAGCAAACGATTTCTACATCACGGGTTGATTGGAATCAGTTTCTCTAAATTGCAAAATTTTGGAGTAAGGGTGTCACATACGACCTCTCTACACTTCGCCCAGGTGTCATTTCGGAGTATTGGTTTTGGTTTTTAACTTATGTTTATAATCTAGATAGTCGAAAAAGATTATGTTTTTCAGCTTATCATGATGGGATAAAGTGAAATGCCTCATTAGACTTCCTTTGCTCGTTTTTCATGGAGTAGTAGGCAAAGAACGATTTCTATATTATGGGTCAATTGGAGTCAGTCTCTCTAAATTGAAAAAATTAGGGGTAAGATTGTTACATTCAACCACTCCATACCTCACATTGGCAAGATTTTGGAGTATTTTGCCTTTGTTTCTTTGATTGGTGCATTTTGAGCATTTAAGATGGTACAAATCGATCTAAGCTTATATATATGACCATGCTCATTTGATTTCAGAAAGTGGGCAATTCGCAACCTAATGCGAAAAACACAGCCTCGTCGATTCATAACCAAAAGCCAAGCTTAAGTCAAAGTCTTTCCTTCCCATCGAAAGGCAGCCCTGGCAATGTGATGAGGAAAAGCATTGATGCATCAGCTGTAAAATCCACTGCCAAACAGTTAATGGCGAATGGTAAAAAGCTGGATGCCTCATCTACTGAGGCGTCAAGTGCATCTGTTGTTCCTAGCTTGAAACGCGCTACTGTGAGCCTCTCAAATTTCTATACCCAAAATTTCCAAAGCATTGTATTGTAATATGCTATGCTGTTTGTTGTGTTTCCTTCATCCTTAACTTTGTCTCTTCTGTTTTTTTCGGGGGTGTCAGTCTGGCAAATCTGCTTTGAAAAATGGAGACACGAATGATATCGCGCTGGATTCTCATCCGTATGTTTTCATGGCCTATTGCATCTTTCATTTTGAATATGTGATCCCGTTGACAGATAACTTTAGTTGCCGTAATCGGAGTTCTTGGATATATTTGGCATTCAGCTTTCCCGAATAGTAAAAAAATGCCACGTAACTTTCCCTAAAACTCAAAAATGTCTTTTTTAATAGGTTCCAACATGCCTTCTTGCATGGCATTTTTGGGCAGATGTTTTCAAATTCAGTGGCATTTTTTACTACTACAGCTGGTTAAAATGACATTTTGAGTTTTAGCAGCAGCATTTTAACCATTAAGGAAAGTTGAATGACAACTTTATCCGAGCACTTATTCTCCATACTTGCCATGTAACTTAGCCTGATACCCAGTTGTCTTTTGAACCATTACAGAGAGGCAGATCAATGTGCAAAAGCTGTGCAGGAGGCAGTGTCTGATGATAGCGATGACACAAAGTCAGCAAATCAGTACGGTCCCATACCTTCATCTCGTTTTAACTCTGATGATAATCTTTATTGATATCGATATGATATCCTCAATTTGCTTTTTAATGCTTGCAGAAGCCAGAATAATTCTGCAACAAGGAGGGGTAGTGGAATCGGGTTTTCGTTTAGGTTGAATGAACGTGCTGAAAGACGAAAAGAGGTACTTATGGATGGAGCATACTAAATACAAGATTATGTTTTACTATCACCATTTGTGTGACAATGTCGTAGAATTCAGTAGTTTGTGAAGTTTAACCCCTTTTGGGAAAAATCAAAGTGATTCTTTTTTCCGCTGCAACAGTTCAACATGAAGATAGAAGAGAAGATTCATGCCAAAGAGGCTGAAAAAAATAATTTGCAGGCCAAGTCAAAGGTATCGGAATTTGCAGCTTGCTGTACATGCTCAATTATTGTCTTCTTTTCTTGCTTGCATTTGCTGGGAGGTTCTCTTGTTATGATATGTTGGAATTAGACCCGTCAATTTTTGACCCTCCCCAAACCCATCTGATCTTTTGGGGTTTGAACACAATTTTCTAAACCGAACCCAGGAAAACCCGCAAATTAGTGGGTCAAAACCGAGCTGCCAGTTTGACCCGAAAATTTTACTTTTTAAGTTAAACTCTGTTGGAATTTTGAGTTTTATTGGTATTCCTGACTTTTAAACTACAAGTGCAACTCAATAGTATAGTATTTCTCTACTTTAAGTTGAAATATTCATAATAATCTATCGCTGCTAGAATAGAATACATTATATATATATGTTGAGCAAATTAGAGCATTTAGAGGCAATTTTTCTCAAAGTAAAAACGGGAAAAAAGCCGCATTCATAACTGTTTGGGTTGGCCAAAACCAAAATACACCGCATGTATTTACCCGAACCCGAAATACAATCTGTATTTGCTTGAACTCAATATACACCCAACCAGTATTCAACCCGCCTGCCCGTATTGAAGTATAGTATTTTGGGATTTGTGCAGGAGAGCCAGGAAGCAGAGATAAAGCAGCTCAGGAAAAGCTTGAATTTCAAAGCTACACCAATGCCAAGTTTCTACAAAGAACCTCCTCCAAAAGTCGAACTGAAGAAGGTAGCTAAACAATGTGATAGCCAATGTTTCTTTATCGTATACTTTGATGTTATATTTCTGGAGTTTCATTATGTGCTTGCTGAATACATACAGGGATAATCTCACTTGGCTTGTCCTTTTGTCTGTTATCTAGCCTAGATTTCTCAGAACTTGCCCTTTTATCTGATTACCTGACTTCTGAATTTGAACAGAACTTGGACTCCAAAGTAAAATGTTATTCTGAACCCAAATGCACTCGTTCGACCCAGTTTACTCCAAAATTTACTTAAGCATTGTTGTTTGCATTTTCTTGACACTGGCAAACTATGTACAAGTCGTTACCCGGCCTTTATGAGGTGTTGACCCTAGTAGAAAACGATTCCATCCCATTCTAATGGAACAAACTTGCTAGGGTGACCTGAATATTATGTGTTTGAGGCTCCGAGTTCAAGTTTTACTCTGTGAAAGTGTGAAATGTGTCTCAATGTCCTCCAGCAAAGTCATTCACATAGATTTCCTCACATGAATCGTATCCTATACCTCAACAATATATTTATGTTCCGGGTCAAAGATCATGATTCAAATTTATACCGAGTCCTTCTATTGAAGGGTGGGCATCAGTTCATACTTTTTGTGTCCTACATGAGCCTACGCAATGAGGATTGCCATTCGCCCATTTAGCAGTTCTCCTTGCAGTTGGTTGATCATTTCGGCCCTGTTTGGCAAACGACTATTAGATGTTGGCCGTTGTGTTGGATGTTTAGAGTTGTTTGTTTGAATAGATTGTTTAGAGTGGTTGTTTTGATTGACTGTTTGGCAAAAATGTATTTGGTAAAGTGAGTTATTTTTTATGTCATTTGACGGAATCTTGATGAATTCTTGAGTGAAATAGTCTTTTCTAGAATAGGCTTTCCTGTCAGTCGAGTGAATAGGTTGTTTACTAAATACTTCTTTGGCCTGTTTGGCTTTGATCAATATGCTAATGAATCGGCCGTTTACCAACCTCTTATTCTACAGATTCCAACAACTCGCCCAAAATCTCCAAAACTTGGCCGAAACAAGGGATCACCTACTGCCACTGCAACCAATAACAGCACCCCAGAAGGCATCACAGCCTGTGTCGACAGCCCTCGTGCACGCAATCCAAACGTCGACAAAACCTCTGACGCTGCTCAAAAACCGGTCAGAAAATCGCAACCAAAGCTTAACCACCCTCGCGATTCTTCTGTTGTCACCAAGTCGAAATCAAAGAAGAAGCAACAACAAATGACATCTGAAACTGAGGCAGAAGAGAAGCAGCAGCCAAATGTGTTAATATGTTCACCTGAAACTTCTGCTGTTGAAAGTGCTGCAGAACAACAAGTGAATGTTGTGGAAGTTGAGACCATGCACAATGAAATCATGGTTGGGGGCTGATTGATTAATACGTCGCGTTTCGATGTTTGAACATTGAACATTGAACATTGATTTAGCATGCAATTGTACTTGCTGGTTGATGATGATGTAAAAATGAAAAAGAAGGATGTTTGTATATTGAGAGTTGTATATCTTTATTTGTTATGGTGGAAGGTGGGAAAAAGATGAGTGAGAGTTATTATGTGTATTGGCACCTAAGACAGTCAATATATTTTTCTGTCTTCCTGTTTTTGTTTTTTTTTTCTTTCTGGTTTATTTATACAATGATTGTTCAGAGTATTATTTGTAGTTCTGTGAGATGTGCAGCAGATTTTTTTCATTTTTTTGTTGTTTACAGTTTGATTTTATACTAGGGGAAAGTGGGGCAGTTCTTTTGTTTAGGCTTGGTTCTTTTCCTTGGTGCAATTTATGAAATGCCTCTTAGAATTTGTGCTCCCGTGAATGTGATTGTTTATTTGTAAATACTCCCTTTCATCCATATTAAGTGTCGTTCAAATTGCAGGGTAAATTCAATTTACTAAAATTTATTAGTTTTTGGCTGTGTTCGGCAGTAGCGTTTGGAGTAGCGTTTAGCGTCTTGACCAAGTCAAAACTCTAATTGCATAAATATTAGTGTTCGGTAAGCTAGCATTTTGAGGAGCGTTTAGCGTTTTAAGGAGCGTTTTGTGAAACGCTAATAAAGTTAACGTTTAGCGTTTAGGATATAGCGTTTCATATTTTCGGTCAAAAAATACCCTTTGAAAATTTTATCTTTTAAAATGATTGATATCCTTTTATGTCAATTCACATTAATCTGTTAATTCAACCGCTAAATTTACCGAACACAATTTTCATTTGAACAGTCATCCACTATCCGCTACTTAAACCGCTATCCGCTACGTAAACCGCTATCCGCTACATAAACCTCTATCCGCTACCTAAAACGCTAATTTTGCCAAACAGGGCCTTTGTCTAAATTTACTAAAAGTTATCAAAACTTACTAAAAATTACTAAAGTTAAAAAATAAAAAAAATTTAATTTTGATATATTAGCGTTAATTTACCAAAAGTTACCAAAAATTATCAAAAGTTACCAAAATTTAAATTTTACCCATAAATTTTACACACCCTAATTGTCATAATTTTGACTTTCACGACTTCAATGTTACTCTTTGATTGATAATTTGTTACATAATGTATTATTAATAATTACGATATTATATTTTTATAATAGTATTTATCTTTATGAATCTAATGGTGGTAATTTTATATAACAACTCATTGTATATAATAAGAAATTTATAAAGTTTTTAAAATTGAACTGCACGATTCAAAGACGACAATTAATGTGGAACGGAGGGAGTATCAAGTTACTATTATTAGTAGGTATTAAGTTATTTATTTTACAATAGTGTAACTGTTCACTTATAGATATTTTGGAGTATAAATTTCAAGTGCATGCAATATAAATGGTTCACCCATGATTTGTCGTGGATTGTTGTAATCGGGCGATTTTCAATAGAAAACAAGAGTTATCTATCGGCAAGGTAGAAATTGCGACATTAAAAAGTCTTTTCCAGACAACAAGCCAAAATCAATTCTCCATAACACATAATCCAAAATATAATTTTCAAAGAATGCAAGATACCTTGGTGTGATTTTAACACTTTATTCTCAATGGTAAACCCTCATACTTAAATCAACAAGGAAACGACATAAAGATCATTTATAATTAACCACATATTTTGTTATTGGAATTGTATGTATATACATAATAATTATGGAATGAGAAAAACAAGCACTTTGTGTGATAACACAAGGATTTAAGGTCCCATCTCCCCAAGCCAAGCCTATATTTACATAATAGTACGGCTGGTTGGTTGCGTAACACTGATACCTTTAATTACCTACAACATTAGTAAATACCGAACAGTGACAAACGATCCCGTTCCTTTATATAGAGTGTCTACGCCATGGGGTCATGCTCAAGAGGATGGTCATGCTCTATTTCTGAGGCAACAAAACTCCAAGTTTTATTCATTCAACCATTGTTGCAAACTCTTCTGTTCAATTGGACTTTCAGCAATTAACTTCTGTGTATATATATAGCATAAATTGTAGCCTTCGCAACTCATGGCTCAATTCTGCAGAGGGCTTTGTGTTGACCAAATGACACTTACACATCCCTCTAAAAATGCATCCTCATTTTAACGAAGCTCAATCCCATGACAGCTCTATCCACTTTCACCTAATACGGTCAAATAAGACATCCCTCCTACCATAATTACAACAATCCAATCGGTAACGCCGGATTGGAAATCCCACTGGTTACAATAGTATATACTCCTATGGGATTTTTCGCTTCAGGATTCTAACATGCAAGAGTCCAGACCATAAAATTTTTGAAGATATCGCCAAAGTTCTTTAGAAATAGGGGTAGGATCGAATCTAGTAGCCCATCATATGGCAAAAGCTAAGCCAAATCAAATAAAACATGTCCAGTTAGAAATCCGCTCTATCCAGAGCGAATCTTATGTATTTATGGACAAATTACCAATTTAAATTCCCCTATTTCTCCCCTAATAAAAAAGGATCCATAGATAAGTTGTATCACCGCCCAATGGTAAGTTTATTATCCATAATATCCATGATCCATAATATCAATGATTCACGAATAAGATGCACTATCGCCCATTGGTAAGTTGATTTTGGATAAGTTGTACCATCACCCATTGATAAGCTTATTATCCACCATATCCATGAATATATATATATATATTCCTGCAATTATGGATAGGTTGTACCATTATCCTGCGATTCCTCAAGAATTTTACGGTCCTAACCCCTATCTACCAAGACTCCAAGTCGAAAACCCGTATATGTTCTCCAAGAAAAGAAAAATAAGAAAAAAAAATAGATTAAAATACTAGTAGAATTAGTAGTTTTTGTTTAATTATATTATTATTATTGTTCTCTTTGGGAAGCACTTCTCCAAAATCCAGTGCTATAGAACCTCTCCCACATCTTCTTCTCAAGCTCCACCAACTCCTCATCCATCTCCACGTCACTCCCCCCTTTCACCACCACCACCGTGACGTCATCCCCCTCCCCCTCCTTCCTCCCAAACGCCGCCGTTTCGTCCCACTCGAAGCTCCGCCACCCTTCCGCCGTCGCCGGCGGCACAATCCCCTTCTTCATCATCCGCCGCCGCCTCCTCCGCCGCATCGCCTTCCGGCAAAGCCCCGCCGGGACCTTGTACACCGCGAGGACGATCAGGTTGACGACGGTGCAGGGGCCGCAGCACCACACCGCCGCGCACTCCGCCGCAGTCCCCCCGGCGACCTCCGCCGCGACCCTGCCGCTCGACGACTGGTGATGCTGCCGGTGACGCCTGTACGGCGTCGTTCCGGAGCGGAGGATGATCTGGTTCTTCGCCATCTAGAACTAGGGTTAGGGTTAGGGTTAGGGTTGTTTGTACCCCGGATTGCGGGTGGAGCCAGATTGAATTGGGTCGGGATGAATTTGGGGTTAATCTGGGGAGAGAGGAGGTGGGGAAGATTCGAAAGGGAAGATCATGAGATCAGATTGAGAATTCGATCGATCGAGATTGATAGAGAGAATTGGGGAATTAGGGTTTGTTGGGGAATTGAGATTGTTGAGATTATGGAGAAATGGGGAGGAACGAAAACAGAGGAAATGAGAGATTGATGATAAATGGGGATTTCCGGGAAAACAGGGGAAATTGATTGGTGCAAATTTGGGGATGAATTTGTTGATTGGAACCCTAATTTTTGATAGAAAGCAGCTGAAATTCCGGATCATATCACACCCGAGGGCTAATTTATATAGGCCTTGCTTCTCAAATAACTCCCTTCAATTTTCCTCTTTAAAAATTATACAATCAAATTTCAAAAATTTTGTATATACTACTTCCATTAGATTCAATATAAAAAATATTATCTTAAAAGTATAATATTGAATTGTTAATAAAATAGTATATAAGAAATTACCAATTGATGAGTGATATTGATGACCGTGACCGTCAGCTTATTATAATTGTTAATAAAATATTATATAGGAAATTATCAATTGATGAGGGATATTGGTGACCATAACCGTCAACTAAGTGACAATTAATATTGAATAAAGGGAGTAATTGTCACTTAAATTGGCTGCTATGGTTTCTAATGTTACTCTTCAATTGATAATTCCGTATATAATTTTTTTTATTGACGATTACAATATTATGCTTTTAGGATAGTATTTTTCGTTAAGAATATAATGATAGTAGTTTTTAAACAACTAGTTGCATATATTGAGAAATTTGTGTTTAAAATTTTTAAAATTTGACTGTAAGCTTTTGGTAGAATTTTGGAGTTTCTTCTGAGAAAAGTTAAGGAAAAGTGTATTTTACAGTGTTTGACTGAAGTTGTATTTTATTTCAAAAAATGTTTGAAATGGCCAAACTAGTCATATTTATAATTGTTAGGTTTCTTATATATTAAAGATATTTTGGAGATTTCAACACTTTGGATTTTATCTTCCACTGTAAAAATTTTCTCTTACCTTCATAGAAATTGTTTTTCCAATAATTACTGTAATATTGCGAACTCCAGGTAAAATATTTATCAATTAAAAATTATAATCAAACATGAAAAGTTTTGATCATGAAAAATTTTCAAAAGTTTTTATATAACCCAAGGAAGGGGGAGTTCAGAGTGACATAACTATGAAAAAAAAAGAGGGGATAGCTAAAATTTATTTAACGTTGAAATTGTAAATGATACTCCCTTTCTAATTATGAATTTGTCGCGTGGATTTTACACCATCACATTTTCAAACTTTAACTAATGAATTAAAATATTTTGATAGAAAATGATAGTTCAAATAGGATATTACAATTATAAAGTCAAAGCTATATTTATTTAGGAACTAAAAAGGATCATGATTGATTATTAAGCTATGTTAGGTTTATTTATCAAGAAACATTTATTTATAATTTTTTTTAAAGCTATAAATAAAACCATGGTTAAGAGTTGGGTTAAAATCATAATCTGACAATAGATTTAAGAAAACATCGTCATCGAATTTTAGGTCAGTCGGCTGATATTGAAATTTGGACAAAAAAAAATATAATCATATCTAATTTTAAAGACAAATTGTCATAAATTTATCATTATTATTGAAAAATATAAACACTATTTTATCAATATATCACAAAAACTCATTGTTTAATATATTAATCTTTCATAAATTATATGGTCCAAGTTTTTGATGAATAAAAGGAAAGGTATTGTCATATAAAAATTTTTAAAAATTTGCTTATTCATACAAGCATATAAGAAATGAACCCATATTTTTATTAGAATATTGAAAAATATATACACTAATTTATCAATATCACAAAAATCGATTGTATAATATATTAATCTTTTTTAAATTATATGGTCCAAGTTTTTGATGAATAAAAGGTAAGGTATCGCCATATAAAAAACTTAAAAAAAAAGTTGCGTGTTCATAGAAGCAAATAAGAAATGAACACATATTTATTTGAATAAATAAATAAATATATTTTTGTTTTGACATTAATTGATATTGTTTATTAATGTTTAAGATAAATGTCGCAATCAAAGTATCAAACAATCGGCAACGACCCGGGACAACATGATCTTCTAGGCGGCATATACGCATTTGTTCATAATAATCAAACTCTATTTAAAACACCCTCTTAGCCAAATAAAAATAAGGGAAATAATGAGCATAAAATAAATGATAACAACTACAAAAACAAATGATAACAACCCTTTCCTTGAAAAGCATTATTGATATCTATAATCTTTTCTTACTAATTATACACATTTTTTTTATAATTTTTGCCTATATTTTCATATTACCAGAAATTGAATGCCAATGATAAGGGTCTGTCCAATTGCAAGGTAAATTGAAGTTTCCAAAAATTATAAGTTTTTGTCTAAATTTATCAAAATTCACCAAAACTTACAAAAAATTACTAAAAAAAATAAAAAAATTAATTTTGATATATTAACGTAAATTTGCTAAAAGTTACAAAAAATTAATAAAATTTAACTTTTACCCAATTGCTTCTTACACATAAATTTTGTACACCCTCAACCAGGGACGAAGGCATAAGTGACCACGGGCGGCCTGGATGAGACGATAAACTAGGTTTAATTTTTTATGCCCAACATGATGTTAAAATTGAATTGAATTTTATATATTTTATAATAAGATTATTGGATGATGATACACTAAACTTTAGGGGTATTGGACAACAATACTGAACTTTTTTTTGGATTCTAATACACTGAACTTTGAGGGTATTGGACAATAATGCACTCAAATCAATTCAGCTGGTGGTTGACGCGGTGGTTGTCCTACTTTGAGATATCGTTTTTCTATTTTTTTTTCCAAAAAAATATATTAGTCATCCTGCTCATGTGTACTTTCTTACACAGCAAAAGTTTTTTTCTGGAAAAAATAGAAAACGACACCTCAAAGTAGGATAGTCACCACGTTAACCACCAGCTGAATTGGCATGAGTGTGTTATTGTCCAATACCCTCAAAGTTCAGTGTATTAGAGTCCAAGAAAAAAGTTCAGTGCATTATTATCCAATACTCCTAGAGTTCAGTGTATTATCATTAGACTTAGCTTTTATGACGACCGATAACTCGACCGAACCGCCAAATTTACGGGTTTTGAACACGATTTTTGAACTAAACCCAAGATACCAAACTGAACTTATGGTCAAACCCGACCACTGTCAATTGAAAATTTAACTTTTAAGTAGAACTTTATTATAGAGTTTGTGACTTTTCTTTGGAATTTTTAACTATTACATGCAACTCATTTATTTGTTATTTCTATCACTTAAGTTAAAATAGTTATAATTATCTATCACTACTAGAAGATAATCATATTTTATTATGTATACTATACCAAAAGTAGTATTTAGATACCATTTTTGAAAAAGAAAAAACAGAAAAGGTTGCAATCATAACCCGTTGGGTTGACCCGAAACCGAAATACACCGCCCGTATTTTCCCGAACCCGAAATACACCCTACCCATATTTACCCGAACCCGATATACGACCGACCCGAAACCGCCCGACCGACCGACCGAATTGACAGGTCTAATTATCATCCAATAATCCTTTATAATATTCAAAAAATTATTATTCACAAAAATAGAAGGGGTTGTCCTATCCATTCATTCATTCGTCGTTGATTTTCCAGAAAGTTAATTTTGTATCTTTTATAAATTAGATTTAATTTTTTATGGGACCACATACTAGATTTAATTTTTTGTCCATTCGTTTGTTCATCGTTGATTTTTGGGAAAATTAATTTTGTATATTTTATAAATTAGATTTAATTTTTTATGGGACCATATATAAGGTTTAATTTTCTGTCCATTCATTCTTTCGTAGTTGATTTTCCAGAAAATTAATTTTGTATATTTTATAAATTAGATTTAATTTTTTATGGGACCATATATATTAGGTTTAATTTTCTGACCATTCATTCGTTCATCGTTGATTTTCTACCCGCATATCATATGCAATCTACTGTGCTCCCTTCTAAAACTCTCCATCATATAGAATATTTTATTAAGGGTGTGTTTGATGTAAATAAAAAGCATCTTCTAAAAAAACGATTTTTCTTGTAAAATGGTTTTCAAAGAAAATAAGTATTCAAGCGATATTTTCACTTGTATGGTGTGTGTGTGTCTGTGTGTGTGTGTGTGTGTGTGTGTGTGTGTGTGTATATATATATATATAAAATATCATACTTCTCTTGGACTAGCTGAGAGAGAAAAAGGAATTGGATGAAATATGACGAGTTGGATAAGAAATGAAATGTTTCCGGTAGAGATATGAGCAGACGCGAAAAACATGGGTGGCGAGGAGTAACATAGATAAGAAAATTGGATTTTCTTAAAGTTGAACCTAAGAAAATAATTTACAAAGAGAGGAAGGAAATTATTTTTATTGAAAATGAATTTCTCCTTTTTTTTTCGACCACCAAACACCTAAAAATAAAAAATCAGTTTCTAAAAAATGGTTGTCATCCCCCCAAACACACCCTTAAATGTTATTTGGAGCAAAAGTGAGAGTGATAGATACCTGGTCCAAGTCAGATGGGATATCCTATGTTACCCAAAAAGCAGGTGGGTTAGGCTTTAAACATTTGGAAATTTGGAATAAGCTTTCCTCACTAAACTCTCATGACAATGTTATTTAGGTAAGAATGTTCCTTGGGTCCAATTCATTTGGCAAAAGTACCTTCATAGATCTAAGATTGAAAAGGATGATACCAAAGCTCATTACTCCCCTTTATGAAAGAGCCTTTTCTTATGGTGCGTTTGGTTGTTTCTCGAGAAAGACTTTCTCAGAAAAAACTTTCCTGGCAAAGACTTTCCCTAGCCCCCCTTAGAAAACTTTTTACTGAGTTTGTGAGGGAAACAATCGGCCCCACATCAAAACTTTCCTATATATTTTGCAGAACCAAACCTGAGAAAGTTTTTCAACTTGGAAAAGTAAGTAACGCACCCTTAGACAAATCCTTCATTTAAAACATATTTTCACAAGAATTAACAATTGCAAATCTATGTCCTTTTGGTTTGCTAACTAGCTTCGAGCCCGGTTCTTTAGAAAGGTAAGTAACATACCTCATCTATTTTACTTATTTTGTGTCGACTACCTAAAATACCTTACATTAGACTTGACAAAATTGACCAGAGACCCAAACCCAAAAAAAGGGACTTAGACCTGAACCTACACCAAACGAATGATCCTATCTAGACTTGGCAAAACTAGCCCGAGACCCAAGACCTGTCCCGAAATGACCCGACCTAAACCTCAACCGACCACCAAAACATTGAACCGACAGTGACCTAGACCCTATAATGAGTCGGCCCAAAACTGAACCAAACCTATAACCCGATTTAAATCAACACCGAAATAGATTTGAACTGACTCAAACCCGAGCCTGACTCGGGAAAATTGAACCAAACTAGAGTCGACCCAAACCCGAATTGTACCTGAACCGAATGTTGACCTGATATAGACCCGCATCGAAGTAGACATAGACCGACCCAAACCCAAACCGACTAAACCCCGAACTCATTCAGACCCTATAAAAATGACACAAACCTGAATCAGTTCAAACCTTAATTATACTCGAACCTAATTAAATTCAAACATAAACAACTTGAATCAACCTAAACTAATTCAAACCCAAATTTTTAATGACAGTCAAGGTTGTCAGGATCGGGATTCTAGTTAGGATCGATAGGGGTCCTTAGAATCAGGATCGTAGGATCGGATCGTAAGATTCTACAAATAAAGTAAAATTGTTATAATTGACCTAAAGTTCCTTAGAAAAAACATTATTTTTTAAAAATTGTACAAAAAGCCATGATTTTCACCGATCCTAATGCGATCCTAAACGATCCTAACCGAGTCTGGTACGATTTTAACCGATTCTAGGGAGATTGTGACCATTCTAACAACAATAGGCTATAGTTAGGATCGAGTCGATCCTACCGATCCTGACCGATCCTACCGATCCTGACCGATCCTGGTCCGATCCTAACAAGGTAGCGATCCAGGAACGAGTTGGATCGTTTGGTCATTTTTGGATCGTAGGATCGTACGATCCTACGATCCGGATCGTGATTTTAACAACTATGATGACAGTATGACCCAAATCTAGGCAATGGAATGAGCGAATGTCTAGCCAAATCTTATATCACTGAAATAAATATAAAATCATGAGATTGATGCTTAATAAGCATTAGTCAGTAGTCACTCAGAAAAGAACTAGCTTATGTTGTTATGTTCATATGTACATTCACTTTGTTGTATATTTGATTTTTAATGCTCTAATAGTTTCTAGTAAAATTAAAAATTCAAACATTCATGAAAATCATACCACAAGCCTAAATTTTGAAATAATGCTAACGTGGTTTCTAGATAGCTAATAAGAAAATATTTGTACTTGAAAAAATGGATCCCCCAAGTAAGGGTAAGTTTAAGTTTAATTAGTATTTAATTTTTTTATTTTAGACATTTATTTTCTTCATGTGTCTCCTACCCAATTCCAATTATACCTGACCAGAATCTTAGTCAACTTGAGGTTGACCCATCTCGAATCTTTGGACGACCAATGATTGACCTGACCCAAATTTTACTCGACTTGAAGTTAGACCAACCCAAATCTCACTCGACCCGTTGTTCACCTGCCCTGAATCTTACTCGACCCGAGGTTGACCCGACCCAAATATTAATCGACTTGAAGTTCACCCGACCCGAGGTTGATCTGGACCATTAAATCCATAGATGACCCGACCCATAACTGAACTAATCCGAAGTACCACAACCCGACGGCGAACCGAACCGAACCTTACCCGCACCGCACCTTGTTCGAACCAAATGGGTTGACCCAGAATCTGCCCCATCCCGAACTTTACCCAAACCCAAACCCATACCCGACCCAAATTATAGAGACCCAAACACACCTGACCCAACCTTTCTCGACCCATACCCGACCGATGGACCCATTTGCCAGGTCTAAATTTATTCATATCTTAATCCAATCCGAATCGAAACTCGAAAGTGGCCTGATTAAGATCTAACACCAAATAACCATAAATCAAACAAGAACCCAATTTGAAAAAACCTCACCTGAATCAACCCGAATAAGACTCCCCGGAGTCAACCTAAACCCATACCATAATTGGGTGGCCAGATGCCAACCTAAACCAATCTTCAACCAACCCGAACCGAAACCAAGTCACCTTATTGTCGGGTCTACCTAACATAATAAATATTTAAAAGTTCATATATTTACTAGAGCAACATCATAGTTCAAAATATTATACCACAGGAGCAACAGCATCATTTTCAAAATCAGTTGATTTTCAGGTGTTTTTTTTTTTATCAGGATTTTCAGGTGTTGAACATGGCTTCATTTCCTGGGTCTTGATGCAGACTCCTTGGACAGCTAGCATACAATGTCTACAAAAGCCCAAATGATGAATAAAAACTTGAGAAAAGGCTAGTATAGCTAAATCTATGTTTTGGTACTCAGATATGACCACCTCAAAGATTAGATTCCAAGGTTTCTTCAACTTATCCCAAGAAGTTCATGATAACCAAATGGAGCACCAGATTACAGAGAACAAAGTCTGCAAAGGCCCGCTCCGGTGGTAAATCCTGCAATTAAGACACAAGCCTTATCAGCAAGCGAGCAAGGATCAAAGTCACCAAACCACAAAAAAGTGCCGGTTTGCGGCCTCATAAGTCAATATATATCACATGCACCGGGAGTTTATGGTTCAGGAGGGTATTTGCAATTGACCAATTACATTACTGAGAATGAACATCCTAAAATATGCAAGTGAACAATGATCATATTTAAAACACAAACTCCAGGACCATGTCATAGTCCACAACAATGACAGGCAAGCGCAATTACGAGTTAAAATGAACCGAATAACCGGCATAGATCATCCCTTTTATCTATGTTGTTAAACTACCGTTTAAATCGGTTTACACCTTGGGTTAAACTGGTGACCCGGTTGAATAAAAACATCCCTATGAACCCAAACACCGGCTCATTCAACTATAGATGACCATTACAACCCAAAAGCCAATATCATGCCCATCTACTTGTTAATACAGGATTTAGGGTAAACAAAAAATAAATGAAAAGAAAATTCATTAATGGCCATTAACCCAAGAACCCTAGCTTCAGTTTCTAGGTTTCCATATCTCTCTCTCTCTCTCTCTCTCTCTCTCTCTCTCTCTCTCTCTCTCTCTCTCTCTCTCTCTCTCTCTCTCTCTCTCTCTCTCTCATCATGTAGATCTTTCATCACCTTCACCTGATGACTGCCCCCTCACGATCATCACCACAATCATCCATCTACTGTTAGAATGATGCCTACCATCATCATACAATAAACCTTCATCATTATCATAACAACTACCACGACCACCACCATCATATTGTATAATCACACTATCTAATTCATACCAAAGTTAGTACTTTTATCATACGTTAGCGTCTAATTCACCACCCGACATCAACTTGTTAGTATCTTTCTCCATCTAAGCTCTTTGGGCTACAACTTCCACAATATTACAACTCAACCCAAATTTCTCTTTCTATACTTTGCTTTAGCCACAGTTAATGAGCTAACTTGAATGTCAAAGGGTTGTTCCTTGGGTCAAACTTGTGCCTTATTTTGTAGGTAGAGTGCACCATGTGAATTCTGCAAGCTTTGCCAGCATAAGCCCTATCCATCCATCTCATAAACTCTAGTTTCTCTGGAAACACCCCCATTGACCTTTTTCTGCCACATTACTTAGGTTTATAGTTACTTCAGCCCATTATCAGCTATCTTACAACACCCCCCCCCCCCTTTTTCCCAATCCAACCTCAAGCATCACCATTAGATGAATTTCTAGAGAGAGAGGAAGAGATGATGAGGATGGTGTTTTGATGAGGATGAAGATATTCCAGATATTGTTTTCTTCGATGAGGATGAAGATGTTCCAAATATTGTTTTCTTCAATAAGGATGAAGATGAGCATATCAAGATGAACTATGGTCCTAAATTGTTTCTTTCTTTATCAAATTAAACATCAATTTTAATATATCATAACAACTTTTGGTATCTATCTAAACAAAATAAATTTCTTTCAAATTATTATATTTTCTATTAATTTTTAAAAATAAACCTAAACCTAACAATATTTATGTAATATTTCATATATAAAAAAGTATTTACATAATATATAGAATTTATCATATTCAAACATAATTGTCATATTAATTTGGGTTGTCTGGGAAATTTGGGAAGGATGGATAAATTTTGGATAAGCATGGATATTGGATAGATGTGCGAACATCGGTTTGGGTTGGGTAATGTAAGCATTTACCCAGCTAAAGAAGACACCCTCTACATTATCAAATGGGACTCCAAATGAAGATTAAGAGAACAATTGCTCATTCAACACCAAATCATGCATGAATAAAGCATGAAATGACAAAGGAAGTCTTCACAATTGAAACAATACCTTGAACTCCTTGTTTTCCTTGTTCACTTGGATGCGAAGGCACACTACAGGAAATGATAATTGACATGAATTTCAAAACTAAAGTTAATTAGATTAAACTAAATTGTAGATGTTTGCATGTTAAACTTACCAGCAAGAACAGCTGTCCCAATACAAGAAAGCACACCAGATAAAAATGAGTTGAAAGGAAAAGATCCGACGACTGCCATGTAAAGCACCTGTTCAGAAATCATGAAGCATGTGACTTGTGGAATGATATATACTGCGACCCTAAAGGAAGCAAATATTATATATAGCCAGCTCTGCAAATAAGTCAGTTATTTTGAGTAGCAGCTCAAGAATTTTATTATTTCAGGCCACTATAATGAGAACACAAAATTCCACTCTGAAGTAGAGGTTCAATGTAAAACTGTTATTGCATTGATATATCATATATGCAGTTTTACACATACTATTTGACTGAAAAGACGACGTTCTCAAATGATAACTTCACCAGATGGACAAACTAGAACTCAGACAAGTTGATTATCTAACCAATTGCTCAACTCAATTAAAAAGAACACTACCCCATTAGCCCTCTCCAACCAAGAAGGAAGCATGAAGCCTGTTGCTTTCTTTAGGGACTCAACCAACCGCCACAGAGTAATGAGATACCTAGGGCTATCAAAAGGTTGTTTGACCGATATACCCGGCACAGCTCAACCCGAAAAAACACAGCAAGATTTTTAAAAATTAAAGTTCGGACAAAGGGACATGTCTGGATTGAAAACCATGTCAGGTTTGGGTCATCCAAATTTGAGTACAAATCCCGGTTCAGACACATCTGGACAATCGAACACTGTCCAACCCAAATTATAATCTGTTAATTCATGCATTTTGGCATGGTTAGGGAAAAAACTCAATCAAAACATCGGACATCCGAGACAAATCCTGTTGTGGTGTGTATTTGTTAACTATAACTCAAATTACACAAAACCAAAACCAAAAACAATACTCCGAGATCCTGCCCATGCAGAGTATGGAGAGCTCGGATGTAACAGTCCTAACCATAATTTTGCGATTTAGAGAGACTAGTTCCGATCGACCCAAGATTTAGAAATCGTTCCTTACGTACTACTCTACGGAAAAGAAGCAAGCGACATTTAATGAGGTTAGTCCATTACAATCTAAGTTGAAAAAACAAACTTTTTCAACTATTCAGACTATGGACACTGTAACTCAAATTATACAAAAATGTAAACTCAATTCGGACATGCAAACATCGCATGTTGGAGTTCGGGAGGATCCTGTTGTCTGTATCAGAATCTGAATAGGGCCTAGGCAACAACATTATTTTGTTCAATGTCCGATTGTTCATACTCAAATTTAACCAGAACCAAAATGTTGACAACCTTGGGCATATCCACCACTCAAAATCCAACACCTATCATTTATCATCAGCAATGACACAATCAAGATGTAATTTCACTTCACAAAACTAGCAAGCGATCTAAATCTGTAGAATAATATCTTTTGGCATCGCTAGAACATTATTTTGTCCGATATCCGATTGTTCAGCTGACAACCTTGGGCTTATCCACCACTCAAAATCCAACTTTAAATTATCATTTATCATCACTATGTAATTTCACTAGACAAAACTAGCAAGTTTTGCATAATGCCCTAAGTAGTCTCAAAATCAAAGATTGGGAAAATGAATTACGTAGATTTCGAAGCTCAGCTTCCATTTTTCAATTTACAGGTAAATGATGTAGGTGTAACATGACACGCAGATGCACGTCGGTGTTCTCCAATCAACCGAATGATACAATCATGATGTAATTCCACTACACAGAACTATCGAATTCAAATTCGTACAATACCCTAAGAAGTCTCAAAATCAAAGATTGGGAAAATGAATTGAGTAGATCTGGATGTATCTCAGCTTTCATTTTTCAATTTACTGGTAAATGATGTAGGCCTACTATGACACAAAGATGCACGTCAGTTTCCTCCAATCAAGCGAATGGTACAATCATGATGTGATTTCACTACACAAAAACTAGAGATTCAAATTTGTAGAATGATATTAGGTTAATTCACGCATTTTGGCGTGGGTAGAGCATTATTTTATCCAATCTCCAATTGTTCATCCTAAATTTGATCAGAACCAAAATTTGACAACCTCAGGCACATCCACCACCTCAAAAAACCAACATCTATCATTTATAATCAATAATGACATGATCAAGATGTAATTTCGCTACACAACTAGCTAGGGTTAATTCATGTACTTTGGCGTGGCTAAAACATTATTTTGTCCAATGTCCGATTGTTCAGACTCAAATTTGAGCAGTTGACAACCTTGGGCACATCCACCACTCAAAATCCAACATCTATCATTTACCATCAACAATGACACGATCAAGATGTAATTTCACTACACAAAACTAGCTAACGATGTAAATTTTGTATAATACTCCAACAACTCCCGAAATCAAAGATTTGCGAAAACGAATTGAGCAGATTCGGATTTAGCAACGACGCACCTGAATCACAGCGGTGGAAACAGCGAAAATGACGTAGAGATCGATGATCTGCGACAACACAAAATCAAACATCATAAACAGAAGCGCAAAATCAGACGATGAACAAACTTTGTATCGGAGGAAATGGAAATCGAAGAAGAATTCAGAGGAAAGAGAGAGACCTTGAGATTTGTAGGAGTGGCGGCATATGCAGAACGGAGAGAGTGAAGTAGAGCTTGAGCGTCTTTGGTTGTTGATCTCGCCATTGCAGACTTCGAACTGTTACTTTGCTTTCTTCTCTCTGGGGTCTGTGTTGAAAGTCAAGGTAAGCCCTGGTTATACAGGGTGGGAGAGGGATATGGGAGGTTTTAGGGAAATTGCCCGGCAAAAAGTTCGGGTCGGGTAATTTCGTGTACGTCTAAATTGCAGGGGTAAGCAAAAATTCCGGGATTCCCGCATCCAATTCGGCCGTTCGATCTATGATTTATCATTCATGGACGTTGATAAGATCCCGTCCCGCTCCCGGTCCAAAAATTCCGCTCCTGGGGGGAGCGGGACCGGGAGTGGGACTAAAAATGAAGTCCCGGTCAACAACGGGACCAGTAGTGGGACTTAACCTCATTTCCCGATCCCGGTCCCGATTCCCGGTTTATATATATATATATATATATATACACACACACACATATACATACATATTAAACAAATCAAGTGACTTCATGATGATTGATAAACTTGTTTAATTTAATTTGTGTTTGCTTTTTAGATTTATTTTATTTGTTACTAATTTCGAATTTAAATTTTTTTTTCGGAAAAAACGTTATGTATTATATATTCAGTAATTTTAATATGTGAAAAGGTGGTTATGTAAACAAATTAGCGCCCACATTTGTGAAATTAGAGAAACTTGTATAATTTATGTTGGTTTTTAATAGAAATAAATTAAATAATGGGGGAAAAAAATTAGAAAACCGGGACTAAAAATTTTCCGGTTGATTTCCCGGGAGCGGGAGCAAATCTTTGCTCCCAGTGACAACCGGGAGCGGGAGCAAAAATGTAGTCCCGGTCATAACCGGGACCGGGACCTCCGGAAATGACTGGGATCCCGGTCCCGCTCACCCCTAATAAATTGAACATTAGACGAAAATTTGATGTCCGATACTCGATTTTTCAGGTTGAATAAATCATATAAACATAAATTCAAATTTACATCGGCTTATCAACTTCAAGTAAAAGCATCACTAATTCAATTGGAGGTAGTGAGGTATAGGGTTTTATAGTATATTAGATCCTTCTAAGGGCCCAACATCTTTATGAATGGTTGTTTATTTAACCCTAATCATCTACTTTTGTAACTTAAGCTACTAGTTATTATTCTATAGAGTGATAGAAAAGAAAAAGAATTCTCTTGTCGTAATCTTATACTATTTGAGAGAGTGAGAGAGTTGTTGAGATCAGTGTTAATCTCTATTGAAATTGTCTTAAATGAGTCACCAACAACTGTGTTCACATCTACATCATTCATACCCCGACGACAGAGAGTTGTATTGGGCAGCTAATTCAGTGAACACAATCCATCTTCACCTTTCCTTTTACGAATCCGTTTTTAATCATATTTCACTCAAATAGGTGACTTATTTAGATTGTTTTTTTTTAAACTTCGGCCCAAGAGACACATAATTTCCCGTGTTCAACAAATCTTTCATCGAAACTTTCAATAACTCTGCTACCTTTTTTCCTATTTGTAAACTTAACAAAACCAAATACCTTTCAATTCTGCCAAGTTTTGAAGGAACATATATAACGACGCCACCACGAAAGTTACTGAAAAGGTTGGACAAAACTTTTCCCGTCGCCTCAGGTCTTAGCCAAAAAAGTCAAGTTGGGTAGTTGAGTACAAATTTGACTTGGGTCATATATAGGGATTGCAGCAGGTCTTGGACCCAACTTATTTAGGTGGGTTTGGATCCATTGAGTTTGGGTCTATTAAAAATTTGGTGGGTTTGAGTATGGGCTTAGACCCAAGTACCCAACATATAGACCCGTCAAATTACATATATAATGAAAACCCTAGTGTAGTGTTGTAGCAACGATACAAAGTAGTGTTAGATATTTCAATGTTGGCTTCTCTTTCAACTGCGACATCACGCTTACCATTACTAACCTACCATTCTATCACCGGTCTGCCGGTCTGCACTCTCCACCACCAAACCCTCAGCCCATCCTCGATCTACTCGCCCTAGTCTCTCATGTCAGTCTTGTACATTGAACTGGATGTGTTTTATTGTGTTGAGAACAAATGTATTTAAATAGAATAATTATCATTATATAGATGTACAAATATAAAATTAATTTGAAAAATTAATAAATCTAGTAAAAAAAAATATAAGAGTGTTGGACCCTTGAAAGACCTACTATGGACCCGTGGATCCACAAACCTGGTGGGTTAGGGTCCGGGTTTTTGGAGCCCACCAGGTCTCCGGTTGGATCTGAGCCTGAGCCCAGCTGGACTCGACCTATTGCAATCCCTAGTCATATTCAGTTGGACCCAAACATAGATCAGATCCACGATCTTCCCTAATCATATCAACTGGACCCGAACATAAACCAGACCCGTTGTTAATCCTAATCACATCCATATACTTGAAACTGAAATCTTATTAGACCCTACGATATACAAGGTCACATCTTTATACTTGAAATCATAATCATAATATGTAGAGGTCCACAGGCTATAAATGCCACGCACGACCACATCATGCACAACTAGGGCTTCTCCTAGACTGTCAACATAGTTGAGTTCATGTCATCTGTTGATTTCTTCCTCCACTCCCCACTACTGCCAATCAATCATACAAATAACTGAAATAAGTATAAATAATAAATAAATAAATACATAAAGAATTCACAAAGAATAAAAATAAATGGATAATAAACCCAGCAGAATCAGAATAGCTGCTGTTCTCTTCTGTGTGCTTCTGCTAAACCCCCATAAATTAATCCGCTAAATTAACCCTCTCTGTATACTCTATTCTGCAGTCTTTCCAATCTCCATTATTATCTGCATATAATACACAAAACCTTCAATAGCAATTACAATGGGAGGCAATGATTGATCATATAGTATTTAATCATTTATTTGTCATATAGTATTCTGGATTCTGGGGTTTTTCCCAGATTTTTATTCTAGTTTTTCCAAGGAAAGGTGACGAAATACAATGAGTGGTAAAGTGGGGAATTTATTTCGTTGTTTGGTGAGGAGGAAAAAGGTTGATTCTAGTCATGGGGATTCTTCTGCACTTGCAAGAGCTTTGACTGTTCCTCACATTACTGCTATTGGTATGTATGTTTGCAATTCTCTTCCCTTTTTCTTCTTTTTTTTTTGGGTTCCTAAAGTTTGGAGTTTTCTCTTTTTGTGACAATCTGCATGTTGGTTTTTCTGGGTTTTCTTCTGGGTTTGAATTTGCTTCAGGTTCCAATAGGTTTTGGTTGAGTTTTTGAACTGTTGTGTTCATCATTGTTTGATAGTTTGCATGAGAATTGTGATTGTTTGTTCATGATAGTTTAGAGTTATGGGTAGTTGAAATAGATTCAGTTTTTCCTGCTTAGATAGTAATGGACTAAAGTAAAATGTCTCGTTAAATGTCGTATGCTTCTTTTCCATGGAGTTGTAGGTAGTGTATGATTTCGAAATCTTGGGTCAATTGGAACCCGTCTTTCTAAATTGCATAATTTAGGGTAAGACTGTTACATTTGACCCCTCCATATCTTGTCCGATCGGTATTTCAGAATATTGGTTTTGGTTTGAATTTGGTTCAGGTTTCAATAGGTTTTGTTTGTGTTTTTGAACTGTTGTGTTTCACCATTGTTTGATAGTTTTGCATGAGAATTGTGATTGTTTGTTCATGGTTTGGACTTGTGGGTAGTTGAAAAAAGATTATGTTTTTCAACTTAGCCTGTAATGGACTCAAGTAAAATGCCGTATTAAACATTGTATGATTGTTTTCTATGGAATTGTAGGTAGCAAATTATTTCTAAATCTAGGGTCACTTGGAACCCGTCTTTCTAAATTGCAAAATTTAGGGTTAAGACTGTTGCATCCGACCTCTCCATACCTTGTCTAGTAAGGATTTCGGAGTATAGTTTTTGGTTTGGACTTTTGGGTTCCTTGTTGAAGCTGAAAGTTGGATTTTCTTGTTCCTTTTGTTTGGGTGGTTGATGGCCAAGTCTATGTAACATTGTGTCAATTCCTTTCATATGTTGATGCTTTATCCTCATGGGACCAATAAGTTTTTCGTACGAGCATGCCATTTAGTATCATGTTCATAATATGTATAGTTGAAAAAGATTATTTTTTCCGACTTAGATTGCAATGGACTAAAGTAAAATGGCTCACTAAACCTTCTCTGCTTCTTTTCTATGGAATCGTAGGTAGCGAACAATTTCTAAGTCTTGGTTTAGCTGGAACCAATCCCTCTAGATTGCAAAATTTAGGGGTAAGACTGCTACATCTGACTCCTCCATACCTCGCCTTGGAAGGATTTCGAAGTATAGGTTTTGGTTTTGGTTTTTTGTATGAGCATCGAGTATATGATGAAACTTGATACTATCTAGTATTACATGTTTGGGTGATTCTTCCTCTGAATTTTATTCATGTTCTTGGGATGCATCGTTTGCTGTTGGGCATGCTATGTTTTGTGCTTACATAATTAGTTTGGTTTCAGTTGTAAATGCTGTATTCTGGGCTGTTTAGAAGCCCCCTTTTGTGTTTGCTGCTGTTTACAATCAAAACTTGTTTTGTTTGTAGGAATTGGCACGACCATTGGTGCTGGAATTTATATTCTAGTTGGTGATGTGGCCAGAGAGTATTCTGGACCGGCCCTTACTTTATCCTTTTTGTTCGCTGGTTTCGCGGCTGCTCTGTCTGCATTTTGCTATGCGGAGCTCGCTAGTCGGTGCCCTTCTGCTGGCAGTGCCTATCATTACGCTTACGTATGTGCAGGGGAAGGGTAAGTCTCGTTTTTAACACATTCATGTGCAATGTTACCGATCTTCAGGGCTTCTTTACTTAATTCATATGTCTTCAGAACGTAAAAAATGTATGTCACAACTGGAAAACTTCTCCTAATCCTGAAATCCCGCCCAAAACCAAAACCAATACTCCAAAAGCGCACTTAAGCTAGGTATGACGAGGTCAGATGTAGCAGTCGAATCCCAAAATCTTGCAATTTAGAGAGACCGGCTCCAAATGACCCAATATTTAATAGTCGTTTGCTACCTACTACTCTATAGAAAAGAGGCATAGCAGATTTAATGAGGCATTTTTACTTTAGTCCATTACAATCTAAGTTGAAAAAATAAACTTTTTCACCTATAGGGACAAAATGTTACCAGTCGGAGGCTTGTTTACTTATTTAAGATGTCTTCAGAACGTATAGGGACAAAATGTACATCACAACTCAAAACTTCTCCAAATCCTGAAAAACATGATTCTACATGCACCTGGAGTTTATACTCTAGGATATCTGCAAGTGAACAATCACACAAACATTATTCGGTACACAAACTCTTGGAGCACATAATAAACTGCAATTCCTAGGCCTTTATTGTGAATTTGTGATCATGACCCGGGATTGGATAGACTTTCTTCTAGCTCTGGTGGGATGAAAAATATGATGATGTGATGTTTGTCGATTTTGCAGTGTGGCCTGGTTGATTGGCTGGTCTCTAATGTTAGAGTACACAATTGGTGGCTCTGCTATTGCCCGTGGCATATCCCCAAATCTGGTCAGTGTGTTTTATCAAACTATGTCCTCGTTTCTTTGCTTACAAAAGCCTGTTAAATCTGTCAAATTTTCTGGTCAGAGGTTGATTAGAACAAAATATTTCACCCCTGAAAATTTCTTTTCCTTATTCGGAGTAGCTGGCACTGTCTGCTAAATCTGTCTGAAAAAATCTCATTATTAAGTTTTATAAGATATTGCAGTTGTGCAACGGTTCTCTTTTCTTTCGTATTTCATCAGGCCGTGCTATTTGGCGGGGTTGACAGGCTGCCTTCGTTTCTGGCTCGTCAATATATTCCTGCTCTTGGTGTGACTGTGGACCCTTGTGCGGCAATACTTATTCTTATTGTCACCTTGCTCTTATGTGTTGGAATCAAAGAGGTATCGGTTGATATTCAATTTTAATGTTATTTTTGTCACTAGCAGTTCAAAGAAGAATTTTAGCTCACTTTAATTATGAGTCACCATTGACTGAACAACTCGAGTTTTACAGAGTGCAGTTGCAGAAACCATTGTGACATCAGGAAACATATGTGCCATGCTTTTTGTCATAATTGCTGGGGGATATCTAGGTTTCAAGACTGGGTGGGTCGGATATCAACTATCAGGAAGGTAGTATTATGATCCTTACTTTCTTTTTAGCTTTATAACTCTAATGAGATTGGAGTTGGCAAAATGTTGTCCGACGTGAATAGCCAAATTTGTCCACCCGGAAAAAATCGGGTTTGGTCATAGATTTTTCATACAAATTTTGACATTGACCGAATATTCGAACACAATATTTCTCTTTTCTCTATTGTCCGAAGTCCGAACCTGATTTTGACCCAGATTTAGTTCCGTCCGGCCTGGTCTGACCCGAAAAAAAACGGGTTCGGAGATCCATTTCTTGTCCGGATTTTGACATTGACCCGAGTTTGACCCGAGCCTGAAGTTTGGCCCGTGCTAGAGATTTATGATTGTAAGCGATTTTCATTTCATTTTTCACCACCACGAGCAGGTTTTTACCTTTCGGGATCAACGGCATGCTTGCGGGCTCTGCCACTGTGTTTTTTTCATACATTGGGTTCGATGCTGTCGCAAGTACTGCTGAGGAGGTACATCAATTTCTCTTAAACCAAACCTTGTGAAAGTGATTAATATAGTTACATTGTGGTCATTTGTCGAGCCAATTTTCAAGTCACGTCATTGCCGTATTTTCAGGTAAAGAATCCGCAGAGGGATTTGCCTTTGGGTATCGCATTTGCATTGATAATATGCTGCGCGTTGTACATGCTCGTGTCGTTTGTTCTAGTTGGTCTGGTACCTTATTATGACCTTGATCCAGACACACCCATCACCTCTGCTTTCTCTGCGCATGGCATGCACTGGGCAGCGTAAGTTCTTGCATGTGAATTTCTCACTTTGCACATCAGAAACAGCCCGCAGCGTGGTTTGCTAAGAGTATTTTGGTTAATTTTTGTAGGTATATAATAACAATTGGAGCAACAACAGCTCTCTGTGCATCTCTTTTGGGCTCATTTCTTCCACAAGTAAGCTTCTGTGACATGGCTTAGAAATTAATGTCCATTTCTACTGTCTGAGAACATTTATAGTGTTAGAGAACTGGTGCTCTGAGGTTATGTTCTCTCATGATTCTACTTACAATACATTTCGTTTCTCCTAGCAGTAGCAAAATTTTATTCGACCCAAATACCCGAATTTGTCTAACCTAGAAAAAACCAGGTCTGGTCATAGATTTTTCGTCCAATTTTTTACATTGACTGAATACTCTGTCACAATATTCCTCTTTTCGCTATGGCCCGAACCCGATTTGGACGTAGATGTAGTTCCATCCGAATTGTCCAACCTGAAAAAACCCATCCGAACATCAATTTCTCGTCTGAATTTTGACATTGACTGAATTTGACCCAGACCAAAATTTTTGTCAGCGCTAGTTTTTCCTCCTTTAAGTTGCTATTGGATACCAAGTTGGATTTTGGATTTTCTTAGTAGAGAGAGATGTCTTTCATACTCACTTGAGTTACATTGATATCCATGCATGTCTTTTAAAGCCTCGAGTCCTGATGGCAATGGCTAGAGACGGGTTGCTGCCACCCTTTTTCTCCGATGTGGATTCCCATACACAAGTTCCCGTGAAGGGTACAATTGCAACTGGAGTATTCGCTGCAGCATTGGCCTTATTCATGGATGTTTCACAGCTGGCTGGAATGGTACGTCACTTTTGGCTTTGCATATCAACTCACTGGGTCAACAAAGATAATGTAATCTAGTTTCACAAGCAAACCTGAGGTTGTTTGTTGTCATGTTCAAATTAGACCATTTGGTTTCTCAGAGATCCAACTCTACTTCCTGAGCTATTGACCTTCAAAGACGTATATTTTCTGATGTCTTAAAAGTTAGCCATGAAGTATTACTGCGATCCCTCATACTGTGGCATCAAGAATTCAAGATAGCACTGGACCCGTCTATTCGGGCGGGCGGGTAGGTTTTGGGTTTGGAAATAGCGTTCAAAACCTAAAGTTTCAGGCGAGTTCAGGTCCATTTTTGGTTGGGTCAAATTCTGCCAGGTCTAGATAGCGTTGTTTCATGGACATCCCTTTTCGAAAGGAAATGATAATGTGTCAATATGCAAATTGGAGAAGAATGTCTCAGAGTCATTGATTATGCAGTTTTGCGACCCGGCTGTCTTATGGAATTTGCATACATGTAGTTTGCATTACAACGAGTCAGTCCAAATAAACACAAGTCAGTGTCCGACATTCTTTCCCATTCTAAGCACGAAATACTGAGCAGTAAGTTCTTTTGTTGCAGGTCAGCGTGGGCGCACTCTTGGCATTCACAATCGTTGCCATATGCGTGCTAACAATTAGATACATTCCTCCAGATGAAGTGCCGCTTCCCTCATCACTTCAGGAGTCGATCGCTGTAGTTTCACCACAATGTACTGGTTCTACGGATGAAGTTGACCCGGTAAATCCTGAAAAACGGGAGGGAATCTCGGGTGATTTAACTGTGCCTCTGATTCACCATGGGAACGTAACTGCTGGACGTCCCGTGATCTTGAAGGAATCAACTGAAGGCAACAGTAAGTCTATGACATGCTAAGTTTTGTTCCATGCTTGCTGAAGATTAGTGTATTAAATTGTTCTGAGATGCATAATCACCATTACAGTTCACAAATACAGAATGCTGTGTGCAATATAGAATACACGTCCATAATCTGGATAGTTGAAAAAAGATTATTTTTTCAACTTAGATTGTAATGCACTATAGTAAAATGCCTGATTAACCCTCCTCTGCATCTTGTCCATGGAATAGTAGGTAGCGAAAGATTTCTAAACCTTGGGTCGATTGGAACCAGTCTTTCTAAATTGCAAAACTAAGGGGGAAGGCGGGATTTCAGAGTATTGGTTTAGATTACTTTGGTAACAAGATATATGAAGTTAAACGCCTGACGTTTGCTAACCCAGTGTGCGGCATGTATTGCATTGCCGCCTGTTTTGAATGTTCTCATTATGGTTACTTTGTGTAAATTTCAGCAACTTCAGACGATGTGAAAAGGTGAGCGATTGCTGGTTGGACTATAATGCTGACATGTCTAGGGGCAATTCTCCTCACAATTGGCGCTTCGAATGTCGGTCTTCCTCGGTATGTTTGCCGACTACTTGAGATTGATAATATTTCTGTGAGATATGACTAGTTTTTGTTATTCATTGTGCCTAATATATAACTCCACCTTTCTATGTGCAGTTATGTTAGCTACATGGTATCTGCAGTGGGTGCTAGTGTTCTGTTATGCAGTGTCATAATTCTGTTCTGCATTAACCAAGATGATGGAAGGCACAGCTTTGGTCATGGTGGAGGTAGGTTTCTGTTTTCATGGAGGCAAATCTTCTTTTATTCAAAAGCAAGACTCTTAGGTTGCGTTTGGTCGGAAAACTTTCTCGGAAAAGTTATCAACTTTCTCGTGTTTGGTGTTCCTAATCGATGTGAATATTTTAATGTGAGACCCATTCTTTCACTCTCGGGTTCAGTAAACATATTCCCAAGGGTCTAGGGAAAGTCTTTCCCGGTAAAGTTTTTCCTTAGAAAGTCTTTCCTAGTAAATTACCAAACGCACCATAGTTAATCTTATCCTTTTTGTTGGAGAACTTTACTGCACACTTAGATGGGCAATTTATTCCTTTCAACTATTCATTCCAGGTTTCAACTGTCCATTCACCCCCCTGCTACCTGTTGCTTCGATTCTCATCAACGTCTACTTGCTGGTAAATCTTGGGTAAGTACAAAGTTTGTTCTCATCTCGTCAAATATCAAGACACATTTTATCAGAGGATGATACCCAATCGTGTTCAAGGTAGGGTTGTCAAAAAACTTTCCGACCCAAAAACCCGATTCAGTCCTACCCAGAAAAAAACCTGGTACGATCACAGACTTCTCGCCCAAATTCCAACATCGACCGATGTTTTTGGGGACCGAACACTATTTTTCTTATTTCTATTGTGGCTCATTTTCGTTCAAATTTAGTACATGTGATTGATGGATATTACTGGCAACTCACAGCACTGTGGTTTTGTTTGGTTTCCTGATTGGTAGCATAGTGGTTCATGGCTTTTCAAGGCGTTTCATAGATCTTTATCTTTATTTTTAACGTTCCAGGGGCGCCACGTGGGTTCGTGTCCTCGTATGGATGACGATTGGCATGGTCGTGTACGCCTTATACGGTAGGACCCACAGCACGCTGCGTGATGCAGTTTACGTGCCAATCATGCATGCAGACGAGATCTGTCGCAGTTCGAGCATTCGGATTTAGATGTTCATGTCTATCTGAAGTCATCAAGGAGGAAAATGGAAGAATGTAATGAAACAAGGTAGATTTGTTTATAAACAGGAGATCATGTACACAAACACACTGTATAGTTACCTTGAAATAGAACACAATGAATGATTCAAGCAACTTTCCTCATGAGTTCAATTTTTATAATTATTATATATAACGGCTTCGGTTTTCAAAGTTGTTTTTGGAAAAGCTTTTGTTGGTAAGCAGGAATTAAAAGACTGTCTACATCTGAATATGTTAGATTGCGCTTAAACGTATTTTTCTGAAAGTTTATTGTTGTTGTATGATAGTTTCGCGCTTTTGTCCATTATTTGACGAATTCAAATTTTAGGTTTTCCTCAAGTCATTTAGTGATATTTGTGTTCAATTTATTTGATTTCTTATGTAAGTTTCATTTTATCCTGTTGCAATGGCTGTTAATCTGAGGAGAGGACTTCACTTCCCATTTCTTCCCCCTAGCGCTGACAAAATTTTGTCTGATCCGAATGACCGAATCGGTCCCACCCAGAGAAAATCCGGTATGGTCCGAACTCGAGTTTAACAGCAATCGAATATTGTCAGAATTCGAGTTTGATCGGAATTTAGTTCCGTCCGAATTATGAGAACTTGGTCAGAGCATCAATGTTTCATCCGAATTTTGACGTTGACTGAATTTGATTGATTTGAATTTACCGAATTCGAATTTTTCGCTAGCGCTATCCCCTCTAGGATTTCCTCCTTACCAGTATGAGTATTCCCTTGAGATACGTTGAATCAAAAAAGTTTGGGTGACAATTTTGACCAGAAATTAAAGTTGGGTGGCAAAATCAATCACGCACATTTAAGTCAAAATTTCTCTTTTAGTTAAAAAGCATATAATTTGAAGCCATTGATGCCCTATTCTTTTGACAGGTTAAACATAACTATCCTAACTTATCCTAACACAATTCCTCAAAAAAACATCCACTTTAAAAACACAATTGCCCTAAAAAGCATTATAACTTATCCTAACTTATCATAACTTATCCTAACCTAACTATCAATGACTTATACAATTTGAGTCACGTTGTTTTTCCTTGTAATACAAAAACTTTTATTTATTTTATTTCTTCAGCAAAATTTATATAAACACATTTTATATTTTCTATTGACTTTTTTTTTTTATATATATCTATGTTCCTTGAGAGATTAAAACATATTCATGTCGTTTGAAAAATAACACATATTCACAGTAGGGGGAACACATATTGGGCGACATATGTGTTATTTTTCTTTCTGGATTCTTTCTGATAGCCAATTTAACCGGGTGTATTTTTCCTTGGAGCTTTGGAATATTACTTCTTCACCTCCTTGACTATGCGATGCTCTTGTTCTGGCTCAATGGAAGATTTATTTTTGCCAATTTCTTCTCTTTGAGCCTCATTCATAGGCTCATCCACAACATCATTTACAACCTAATTGACAGTGTTACCATCATTGATGCTTTCATTCACATGGTCATCCACAACATCATCAACAACCTCATTCATAGGGTTGTTATCTCCTCTATTGTCCTTGACACCCATGTCCTTACTTTTCTCTTTTTTGTTTGAAGGGGAAGGGGGGCAACAGGTGATGGCTGTCGGTCATCAACATTGTCAGCGTCATTGAGGAACCCACCCTCAATCGCATCCATCAACATCTCGATGGCATTGATGATTTTAGGGTTGTTCCAAAAAGCCTCATCTTGACTTAAGCTTTCTCCAGGACCACCATCACTTGTCACTTTAGTTTTCTCATCCTTCACAAAGTCCTAGAAACAACTGAAAATCACGCTGTAATTATGAAATATATAGTTAGAAATTAGAAGTTTGTTTTTCTTGGTTTTTCAGTTATGATGAGCTGGCGTAAGAACTAACTCCTAGCCTTCCTTTTGTATATATACCCCTCTCCTCTCCTCTCTTTGTAACTCAATTCATTCTATTGAAAAATACTCTACTATTAAATAATAAATCTAGTTCTTTCTTTTCACACTTTCTCATGGTATCAGAGCCTTAGGACTTATTGATCTGGGCAATCCTTTGATTGTTTCTTTTCTGTTTCATCTTGGTTTTGAATCTTGTTGTTGTTATTAGCTGCAATGACTACTCCTTCCAGTTATACAGAAACACCTGTTCATGTTCAAGAAGACTACAATAATGATCCTCTTTTTCTCCATCCTTCGGATCATCTTGGTATGCCATTAACTAGTTTCAAGTTTAACGGTTCTGACTTTCAAAAATGGGGAAAAGCTGTGAAGATTGCTCTAAGAAGTAAGAACCAAGGTTAAGCTAGGTTTTATTGATGGGAAATGTCCAAAGCCTGCTGCAAATTTGTCAACACATCAACAATGGATCAAGGTGGATTCAATGGTTGTAAGTTGGCTGCTCAATTTTATGCTTCCTAATCTGTCAGACTCTTTTCTTTATGTTGATTCTGCTAAGAGTCTTTGGGATGATTTGGACAGTCCAATGGTCCTTTATTGTTTCATTTGGAAAAAAGAGATTACTGATTTGTATCAAAATAATGATAGTGTTGCTGTCTATTTTACTAATCTCAAGAAACTATGGGATGAGTTGGCAGATGTTCTGAGTTGCCGGAATGTACTTGTGTTGAAGTTTGTCCATCTATCAAGCAAACTATAGAAATTGATCAAAGGAAAGAGCTGATGCGATTCTTGATGCATCTTAATGGAGATTATGATGCTATTAGAGGTCAAATTTTGCTATCTGATCCTTTGCCTACTGTGAACAAAGCTTATAATATGATACAACGAGTTAAGAGACAAAGGAAGATCACAGGAGGTCTTAATAATGCTAAAGATTTTGTTGCCTGTGTTTCTTAATAAGCTTTTCTTGTTAAGAATCAGGGCAGAAATGTCAAAGATTACAAGAATCCAAGAATGAGGAAGTGTTATGATAATTGCAAGAGATAAGGCCATACAATTAACCGATCAATGTTTTCAGTTGATAGGTTATCCAAACGGGTACACTGGGCCTAGAGACAATAAGAAGACTGGTAATGGTTTAAAGTTGGTAGCAAATATATATAAAACTCAAGAAGAATTGGATTCTTCTTTGGACTTAAGCTCTTTTGTTCAAGAAAATTCTCAGTGCAAGTTTGATAGTAGTTTCATTCAAGCTTTGGCTCAAGAGATTGCCAAATACAACAAATCCAAGCCTTCTACCAATAAATTCTTTGCACACTTTGCTGGTTCTAGCAATTTTGCAGGTAACCCTTTTAGCATATGTTGTTTAGTACAAGGTAGTAAAACTTCTTCTTGGGTCAATGATACTGGTGCTAGTGACCATATGACTTTTGATGATTCTATTTTGAAAGATATTCATTTTCTTAATAAGCATGTTCAGGTTGTTTTTCCTGATGGTTCTTTAAAGTCTGTTAACAGAGTTGGTTCTGTTTACCTTACAGATAAGATAATCTTGCATAAATCCTTTATATTCCTGAATTTCATTATAATCTTTTGCCTGTTCTTAAATTTATGAAATATCATAACATGGCTCTTCATTTTTATCCTAATAAGTGTGTTTTCCAAGAGCTTACAACTAGGGAGATTGTTGCTGTTGTCAAGCCAAAAGCTGGTTTATTCAAGATTGATCCTCCTAGCTACAAAAGATTCAACAAATTCTTCCTTGCCCATGCTCATGAGTTCTACTTCTAGTAACACAAGTTTCTTTCATATTCTTCATAATAGATTAGGACATACTTCTTTGTCCAAATGACTCATATGTCATAATGTAATAAACAAATTTCAGATGATTTTTTCTATGAAACTTGTATTCTTGCCAAAACTCACAGATTGCATTTTAATAGGAGTTCTATTCATACTTCTCATTGTTTTCAGCTTATTCATATAGATCTATGCATGGGGCCCTTATAAGATTCCTAATATTGATGGTTCAAAGTATTTTATAACTTTTGTGGATGATTTTAGCAGGACTACTTGGACTCATTTGATTCGTGATAAATCTATTGTTAGTTCAGTTATATAGGATTTTCTTAGCATTATAGCTACTCAATTTAATGTTCATGTTTCTATTGTTAGAATGGATAATGGTTCTGAATTCATTAATCATTCTTGTCATTCCCTTTTTCTAAGCTTGGTATTGCACATAAAAAATGTACACCTTATATACCCCAACACAATGGAGTAGTAGAAAGAAAACATAGACATCTTCTTGATACTGCCAGAGCCATTAGATTTCATGCTCATTTGCCTAAAAGCTTTTGGGGAGAATGTATATTGGAAGCCACCCATATCATTAATAATCTTCCTGCTGCAGCTAATATTCAAAGTGTCCACATGAAATTGTCTTTGATAATAAACCAAGATTATCTTATCTTAAAGACTATTATGTGTTTGTGTTTTGCTGTTGATTTAAGATATAAAGATAAGTTTGATTCTAGAGCTATAAAGTGCATACTACTTGGATATACTTTTGGTTGCAAAAGTTACAAGTTATATGATTTGAAATCTCATAAAATTGTTCACGGCAAAGATGTTATCTTTCAAGAGCATATTTTCCCATTTCAATCATAGACAGGTTCAACAGAAAATGATGGGATTCATGTTGAAGAAAATGAAAATCTTTCTCAATCTTGGCAAAATCATTTACACAAGTTTAATTTGTTCATGATACTTCTCCCACTCAATCCACTAATGTTAATGATTTATCTCATACTAATATTCCTGTTTCTACTTCTTCTGGTCTTGTTTCTACTTCTTCTGATATTAACAATGATCATATTAATATTAACAATGATCATTGTCAAGTTACTGACATTATTATTCTAGATAGAACATCAGATATTCCAGTTGATAATGAGAATATAGTGTCCAATACATAGCCTGAGGAACAAGTTCAACCAAGGAGGTCTTCAAGAACAAGACAACCTCCAGTTTGGTTAACAGATTATGCAAATCTTGTGCAAAAAAACACATCTCAATCACAGAGTTTTCATTCTCATGTTAAGCATCTTCTTTTTTTGAAAGTGATTTCTCTTATTTGTCCCTGGATTATGTCACTTCGTTTTCTGCTGTCCTACATACACCAGAATCTCACTCCTACAATCAAGCCAAAAAATCATCCTGAATGGACTGCAACCATGATAAAGAGTTGGAGGCTCTTGAGACAAATGGCACATGGAAGCTTACATCTTTACTAAATGATAAACACGCACTCACTTCCATGTGGGTTTATAAAGTGAAATTCAAACCAGATGGTTCAGTGGAAAGGTATAAGGCCAGATTAGTCATCATGGGTTTTCTACAAGTTAAGGATAAAGACTACAAGCATATCTTCTCTCTTGTGGCAAAGCTAGGCACTGTCAGAATTTGCGTAGCTCTTACAATTGCTAAAGGATGAAGATTTACATTAGCTCGACATTAATAATGCATTCCTTCATGGTTTTATTAATGAGGAAGTTTACATGTTACCCCCACAAGGTTATATCAAAGCTCAACCAGGACAAGTTTGCGAGTTAGTTCGATCTCTTTATGGGTTAAAACAAGCATCAAGGCAGTGGAATCTTGAGTTAACCAAGTTCTTGGTCAGGCATGGGTTTCAACAATCCATGAATGATTATTCTTTATTCACCAAGACTTCTACTAGTGTTATCCATATCTTGGTTTATGTTGATGATCTCTTGATCACAGGAGATGATTCAAAGGGCATTAATTTCATCAAGCAAGCCCTCCATTCTGCCTTCACTGTTAAAGATTTAGGGTTTGCTAGATATTTTTTTGGGTATAGAGATTTCAAGGTCTAGTGAAGGGACTTTCTTGAATAAGAGGAAATACATCTGTGACATCTTAACTGATGTTGGTTTAATAGGATCAAAACCAGCTAAGTTTCCTCTTCCTAAAGGCCTAAATTTATCTCTAGATATTGGTTCTCTTTTGGATGATCTTTCTCCTTATAGGACAATTATTGACAGACTTTTATACTTAACTTTGACAAGGCCTGATATTAGTTATGTTGTTCAACATTTATCCCAGTTTCTGAAAGCTCCTACAGATCAACATTATGCAGTTGCTTTACATAATTTAAAGTATCTGAAAGTAGGATTGTTCATATTTTGGTCCGGACCGGTTGACCCAAAAAAATCGGACCAAAACCCGGAACAAACCTAGATCGAATGGTAACTGGTCCGGTCTTCGGTCCAAGTTTTTTTATGTTTCCGGGTTCCGGTCCGAGTCAATCTAAAACTCGGAAAAAACCCAAACCCGAACTAGAAACCCAATTACTATCAAAATTTTAATTTTAATTTAAAAAGATATTCTTGATATTATGGGCGTCAATCACATCTATCATAATATTATCACCTAAAAAATATTTTATCCTAATCCAATGATCCCTCCCTTAAAATTTGAAAGATAAATATTGTGGCATATATTCATCTTAGTACAACTTTGTATAAATTCACGTAAATGGTAATTAAATGTTAGCCAACTTTGTATATATTTATTTGTGACTACAAATTGTGTCATATTGTTATGTATTCTACCATATTATTATATCATTTTAAAATTTTATAATTCATTAATTTCTAAAATTTTCCACTATAAAACAATAATTTACAATACAAAAAAATGTAGTTTCTACCAAATGACATACATTAATTAACTAATCAATATTTTTACAAATTTTAATAGAAAATTTTCAAAAATATTTCAATGGGTCCAAATTGGTTTGGGTTGGTCCCATCCAAATCATATTCGAGTTAGTCTGGGTTGGGACCGGTTGTTTCTGGTTTGGTCTTTGGTCCAACATATTAGCTATTTCAGGTTTCGGTCTGGTCCGGGTTTGACTAAATGAACACCTTTATCTGAAAGGAAGCATCAATCATGAGCTTTTTTATCCAACAAACAACTCTCTCCAAGTTACTGCCTTAATATATTTTACGTGAATCCATTGGACTCATAAGACATCTTCCTTCTTCTGTGTCGTCCACACAAGCCGGGCAATATTGACGTTGTTCCAGCATGCTAGGTCTTGGAAGCCAATGCCTCCCATTCGCTTTGGTCTGCAAACCATATCCCAGGCAACCAAGGGTGTTTTGCTGTAATGTGAAGAGGAGCCCCAGAGAAAGTTGCGACAATATTGAGTAATCTTTTCTATGGTATGCGATGGAATGACGAGAATTCTTGCCCAAAAGTTGTAGATCCCCATCAGGACTGAGTTAATGAAAGTGACTCTCCATAGGAAATGTGACGACTCTCCCAGGTTTCGAGCCTAGCAAGAATCTTATCCATGAGAATGTTGGCCTCATTTTTTGTGAGATTACAAGAGAAAATCGGGATTCCCAGATATTTGAAGGGTAATGACCCTTCCTGAAAACCAGTTTCTTTAATGGGGGTAGCCGCTTGGTCACTGGGAACACCCCTTACAACAACTTCAGATTCCCCTTGTTGGCGATTAAGCCCGTGACAACAGAGAAGTGATCAAACACTTTTATGAGAGTACTGACTGAGGTTTTGTTTATCGAGGAGAAGAGGATGAGATCATCCGAAAACACAAGATGTGTGAGCTTCAAACGACTGCAGTTTGGGTGATATTTATACCCCGACTGCTTGCTGACAAAATATTGGATGGACCGTGAGAGGTACTCCATTGTTAAAACTAAAAGGAGCGGAGACATAGGATCTCTTTTGCCGTAGACCTCGCTTACCACTGAAGCTTGGAGATGAGATGCCATTTGAGCATATGGAGAAGGTAGGTGTTGTGACACAAGCCATTATGCATCTTATGAGCCAGTCCGGGAAGTGAAACGCACGGAGGGCCTCCTCAATAAAGCTCCAGTGCACCGAGTCAAAGGCTTTTTGGAGGTCTATTTTCATCAAACATCTAGGTGCAATGGCCGATCTATTGTAACCTCTTGCAATCTCTTGGCAAAGCAGAACATTATGAAGGAGCTGACGACCAGGTACAAAAGCCCCCTGGCTTGGGTTGATGGTAAGCCCCAATTTGGTTGATTTCTACCCCAATTATTAGTTTGGTTTTACGTTTTCGCAAAGAAAGTTAATCTCTTCTTTTGTAAGAGTTTTTTTGTACCCTTATTTAGGGTTTTTAGTCTTTTTCTAGAGTTTTTGTTCAGTTGTTGTGGTCTAATATGTTGGATGAAGATCGACTTTCAAATCACTATAGCATGGGTTGTGAGGGTGTCCATCAATAGTAAAGATGTAGAGTCATCGAAGAAATCGGAGTCAGACTTCAGTAAGATTAGTATTAGTTATTTGGAAGTTGAATTTCATATCTATATTTTAGATCTACAATTGTTCAATTACAATTTTCATTGTAAGTGTCGTATGGCTTGTTATTAATGAAATCGTTATGTTTGGTTTCAAATATATATATATATATATATATATATATATATATATATATATATATATATATAAAAGATACATTGATCTCAAGTATTGTATAATTATCATCAAATTAAATGGTATAACATGATATTTTAATATAGAAATTGGGGCTATTAGAAAGATGAAAGTATTTTTCTTAGAGATAATCGTAAAATCATTTTAAATTTTGTAGTCAAAAATAAAAAATTACCTTTTTAATAGCAATTTTTGATTTAATAATAATAGAATTTTACTTTATCTTTAATAATTACTAATGTAACTTTAAGTAGATATTTTTATTATGTCACACTATGAAATTAAAATATCTTATAGTCACATTAGAATTTGTTAACTAAGTTAATTTTCTTGATGTGAATTAAAATGATGATTAATCATCGATACATATATAATATTTTGAGATGTTATTTGGTGTTTCATGAATTACCTAATCTCTCCACTTATTTTTGATATATAAAATGAAAATTGGGGAGATTAGAAATAAAGGAACGAAAAAAAGTGATAGTTGATAAAAAATGGCATCTGTCAAAAATTGAAGAATCAAGGATCTGTCGAATACGTAAAAAGAAAATTAAGTTAAGAAATACTTCCTAATAAGAGGTTTAGAATTTAAATATAGCCAATGATGATAAAAAAAAATTGGGAAATGTCCTCGTCTAGCAGAACAATAGTGACAATTAGGAGAGATATAAAGATCTCGATATGGCAAAGAAGAGGGAGTAAATTATGGACAAGTTGACTAAAAAAATGTTTAAGCTTGGGTTAGATATTTTCTTTACAAATCTGACAGAAATCCCAAGTTCGCCCAGGAAGAGGTGTCATGAGCAACTCAAGTTGCAGACTTTTAGTAAAAAAAATTCACCATTATTAGATAGTCTCCAACAGATAGAATCTTTCAAATTATGAAAAGGGATAGGGATTTAATTTGCATAATAGTTTGGATTACTGCTCATTTACCGGTGAACATAATAAAGAAGGAAATTGATCATATAAACATGACATAATGGTTGGCAAGGGAGTAGAAATAGACATAAAGTATTGTTTTGAGGATATCAAATATATTTTTAGAGGACAAATAAACTAAGTTATGTAATTTAAAAACTACAACATAATAACTAGTCTTTGCTTTCTAAGCTCTCAAATTTTAAACAAAGATTGAAGTATGTTGGTTCTCACCATCGAAATCTCAACTCAAGTTTTCACAATTAGTTACACTGTTAAAATTAGGGGCGGAGCTAAGATGGGTTTATGTGAGGTCATGTGACCTTTTTTTTAGAAAAAAGATAACAATGTTGTTTTTTGTACGAAAATATACTTATATAATATAATTTAATAAGTTAATTATAACTTTTACTTATATAATTTAATTTAATAAAACATAAAAAGGGAGAATAATTTGTGCACATATGTAATCTAATGCATAATATATCATACACTATATTATATATCATACCAATTTTTAAATAAGGCTTATGAGTTGTTTGTATTTAAATTTTAATATTAGTTTTTGAATGTTA
This sequence comes from Portulaca oleracea, assembly GCA_029582165.1. Lineage (NCBI taxonomy): Eukaryota > Viridiplantae > Streptophyta > Magnoliopsida > Caryophyllales > Portulacaceae > Portulaca > Portulaca oleracea. Next base: position 9,681,896 of record CM055893.1, read on the forward strand.
TTAATCAGATGTAAATTTTCAAGTACTCGCGACTTTAAATTTGTCCCCGCTAAATTTAGTTTCTAGATTCGCCCCTGGTTAAAGCTACTAAATGGATTGAGTTTAACAATAAAAATACCGATGCAGAGATTCCTACTGAGAGTTCCATATTGTGTCTTCTATTCACCAAAAGATGATTTCCACTATCGATTGTACCGGTTGGATATACTGCGTGTCTCGACTATACCCATGGATGCCACTCAAGGGTATTTGTTAGAGGTTGACACTTTCGGGTGGGTGTTGTACGCGCTTAAAGTTCTGTATTATTAACATTCACAAAACCAATTAAAGATGGAGAGAATCAAGTGAAGAATGAGAATAGGAGAAGCAAAGAAAACGAAGAATGCTACTGTATTTCTCATTGATTGAAAATGGAAACAAAAAGGAACAATATAAAGAAGACACCAAAAAAAGGAAAAGACTAAACTACCCTTAGTCAAAAACTGACTATTTGACTAACTTCTACTATAATCCTAATACCCCTCAAATTGGTGGGCAAGAAACCCCCAATTTGCTTAATAGATGCTGATGTCGAACTCCAGTGAGAGGTTTAGTAAGAATATCAGCAAGTTGATGTTGAGTAGAAACATGTGATAGTGATACCAAACCTTCCATGATCTTAGCTCGAACAAAATGACAGTCTAATTCGATGTGCTTGGTCCTGTCATGATATACAGGGTTCTTGGCAATATATATTACTGCCTGACTGTCACATTTGACTGGGATAGGAACAATATTGGAGACAGTAAGTTCGTGGAGAAGTCTAGTAAGCCATGCAAGCTCAGCAACGAGCCTCCTAATACTCCTGTATTCAGATTCGGCAGAAGATAGACTTACGGACTGTTGCTTCTTTGATTTCCAGGAAATTAGTGTATTTCCTAGAAATAAAACATACCCACTAACAGATTTTCTAGAATGGGAGCACGAGGCCCAATCTGAATCACAATAAGCCATGAGGGAAAAAGATGGATCATTACTTAACAGGATTCCCAAACTTTGGTTTCCCTTAAGATATCTGATAACGTGAATCGCAACATCATAGTGAGGCACCCGGGGATTTTGCATATATTGGCTGAGATGCTGGACAGAAAAGGCTATGTCGGGCCTTGTATTAGTGAGAAAATTCAACTTGCCAATCAGCTGGCGATATCTTGCTGGATCAGAGAATTGCTCTCCTAGACCAGGTGCTAGCTTGATGTTAAGATCTAAAGGAGTGACTACTGGAAGTGCATCAGTGCAATCAAATTCTTGAATGAGATCTCTAGTGAATTTTTGCTGTGTGAGAATAAGACCATTCGAAGACTGAAGAACTTCAATTCCCAAAAAATAGTTGACATGCCCGAGATCTTTTATCTTGAAGTTTCACTTAAGTAAGACTTGATAGCAACCAGCTCTTGAGAGTCATCTCTAGTGAGAAGAATATCGTCTACATAAACTGCAAGAAAAGTAGTAAGAGCACCATTGTGTTTGTAAAATAAAGAATAATCATTCTCAGAATGATGGTATCCTTTTTATAAAGAGTTTCAGCAAGTTTGGCATACCATTGTCGTGACGCTTGTTTGAGACCATATAGAGACTTTTGAAGCTTGCAAACAGGGTTAGGAACAGATGAGTGCAAACCGGGTGGTAATTGCATATATATATCCTCATGTAAATCTCCATGTAAAAAGGCATTATTTACATCTAATTGATTTAAAAACCAACCTTTCTTGACAGCTATTGCCATTAGAGTTCTAATAGTAGTCATTTTAACCACAGGAAAAAAAGTTTCAGTAAAGTCAATACCTTCCTGTTGAGTGAATCCCTTAACAACAAGCCGAGCCTTCAATCTTTCAATAGTACCATCTGCTCTATGTTTAACTTTATAAATCCATTTGCACCCTATGGGTTTCTTACCTTCTGGCAAAGATACTACCTCCCATGTATTATTGGATATAAGTGCTTGGAATTCTTTGTTCATTGCCTCTTGCCAACCTGGATGCTTAGAGGCTTGAACATATGACGCTCAGTGTAATTAAGATGATTCAGAAGGGACTGGCTATTTGCAGTGAGAGCATGAAAATGTGTCTTAGGTGCTTGAAAAGCCAGGTTTGTAGAAGTAGCAAGACAAAGACTATTTTGATCAGTGGTAGCAAGACAAGAATAGTCTTGGAGATATGAAGGAGTTTGTGAGGTCTAGATGATCTTCTGATAGGTATATTTTGAGTAGTAGATGAAGAATGGTTGGAAATAGGATTAGAACAGGTGAAGCTCAAATGTAGGGTGAAAGGCTTCAGGCAATGGGTGAGCAGCATCATTAGAATCATTTAATAAAGGTTGAGTGACATTTGAAGGAATAGCCTCAGTAGGTTGTGGAGCAGAGAAAGTTTGGTCAGAAGTGGCAATAGAATAGGTGGTGGGGTCCTCTTCACATGGGAAGGCATGAAAAGTAGAAAAGGTAGAAGTAGATTGTGTAGATTTAGGGTCAAAAGGATACACCATCTCGTGAAAGATCACATCACGGGAAACAAAATAATTGTTAGAACCAATAGACATTACTTTATAGCCCTTTTTACCAGCTGGGTATCCAAGAAAAACACATGCAGTGGCACGAGAATCAAGCTTGGTTCTGCCATTTTTAACTGTAGCAACATAGCACAAGCATCCAAAATTTCTCAAATTGCTATAGTCAACAGGTTTACCATGCAATATCTCAAAAGGGGTCTTATTCTTTAAAAGACGAGTAGGCATTCTATTAATCAAATAAGTTGCAGTTAACAAGCAATCACCCCAAAATTTGATTGGCAAATGAGATTGAAATAAGAGAGCTCTACAGACCTCTAGTAAATGCTTATGTTTCCTCTCTACAACACCATTTTGTTGGGGTGTATGAGCACAACTTGTCTGATGTAAAATACCATTTTCTGAGAAAAAGCTTTTAGCAGAAAGACTTAGACCAAGCTCCAAAGCATTGTCACTTCTTAAAATTTTCACATCATGACCAAACTGAGTTTTAACCATAGCAACAAAGGACTTAATCAAAGATAATGCCTCATCCTTTGTAACCATTAAATGAGTCCAAGTAGTACGAGAAAAATCATCAACAATTGTCAAAAAATACCTATGCCCAGAATAGGTTTTTGCATTATAAGGACCCCAAACATCCACATGTATTAAGTCAACACATTGAGAAGTTGAAATAGTACTAGAAGAAAAGGGCAACCGATGTTGCTTTGCCTTAGGACAAATTGTACATGTATGAATGTTACATTGTTGGATATTAGCATGTGTACAATCAGAAAGAACAGGAAGAAGCTTTAATTTTCCTATGGAGAGGTGCCCTAGTCTTGTGTGCCAAAGTTGACATTGTTTATAACCAGAGTTACAGGGTTTCTTAACCAAAAAAACTCTTACAAGGATCAAGACTACTGTCTTTATTATGAGTTATATCATCAAGCTGAGAGGTAGACATTCTGGTGAGAGTCATATCATCAAGCACATATAGACCTTGTGAGGATCTACCAAGAACCATTGGCCTCTTCAGTGAAGGGCCCTGCAGGATACATTGCTCAGTGGTAAAGGTGACATTACACATTAATTGTTCACTAAGCCTTTTAACAGATAAAAGATTAAAGCTAAACTGAGGCACATGTAAAACATGGTGTAGAACTAAATCAAGACTAAGTTTCAAATCACCACACTGAGAAACAAAAATTTTCTTGCCATCTAGTAGGACAATAGAAATTATTTTGCTCAAATTTTGCACATTACACAGTTGGGCTTTATCAAAAACCATATGATCAGTAGCTCCTGAATCAATAACCCATGTTTTGTTGTCCATTTGAGACATTAAACAAGCAGTAATAGCATGGTTTTGAATGATACCTGCCATGTGAGCTGTCTTTAACTCACTATTACCTTCATGGGTTCCAAGATTCTTGGTTGCTGCCTGTAAACTTCCAAGAAGAGTCAGCATCTGTTGAGACTGTGCAACTGTTAGTCCTGGAAGTGCGAAAGGCTGTTGTTGTGAATTGTTGGAGGCCTGCGTGAAGTTTGACTCAACCGAAGCATCAGGAATACCCATTGCATTATGTGCGTATCTTGGTTGATTCTTGGGATAACCAGAACCATTCTGACTGCCATTCTTGTTGGGATATCCATGCAATTTATAGCATCTGTCAATGGTGTGTCCAGGACGTTTGCAGTGATTGCAGAATAAAGTCGTGTTGCTGCCCTTCTTGACATCGCTCTTGGAATCATTTCTTTTCTGATTAGCTGAATGATATTGAGAGGCTTGAAATGAAGCACTCTCAGTCAAGAAATTGATATTTTTCTTGACTTGTCGTTGTTTTTCTTCCTGTAACAACATCGAATAAACTTGTGCCAGAGAGGGGAAGGGCACCATAATAAGCATGTTACCCCTAATCGCAGTATAGCTTTCATTGAGACCCATCATAAACTGTATAACTTTCTGACTCTCGACAAAGGTTTGCAAAGCTGTATTGATATTCACCTCACATGTACATTTACCACAACCACATCGCGACATTCCTCCAACCATGGTAAATTCATCCCAAACTTTCTTGGCTTTATTGAAATAAGCAGCAATATCCAAATCTCCCTGAGACAAAGCACCAATCTCTTGTTGTAATTGAAACAATTTAGCCTTATTAGACTGCCCATATCTGTCATTAAGTTCCTTCCACAAAATCGTAGCAGTCTCGGAATAAAGAACACTATCCCTTATGTTCTTATGTAAAGAATTCAATAACCAAGATATTACCATATCATTGCAGCGTTCCCAGAAAGGACAGAGAGGAGGATTACCAGTTGGACGATGGTGAGCCCGGGTTCACATTACTTGGTGAGCCCAGCGGCCACCATCATTTCTCTTTTTTTTTTATACTTTTTTTTAATAATTCTTTTTGTGTAATACACTTTAAATATTTTTGTGTGTCATGTTTTTTTATTCTTTTACTATAATATTTATAAATCATTATATTTTAAATTTGAATTTCTATTCAATTTAATTATGCTTTTCATTCATGTATTTTTAATTTTAATTTTCTTTATCTATTTTCATTATATTTTTTGTATTATTTTGTAATTTAATTTTTTTGTACGTACTTTTGGATATACAAAAGGACGATGGTGAGCTCGGACGTACGTTGTTTGGTGAGCCCAGCGCCTACCATCGTTTTTATTTTTTTAATTATTTTTTTGTGTAATATTATATTTTTATGCTTTTTATTTTTTTACTATAATATTTATAACCTACAAGGCCAATACTCATAAACCTTAACTACTAATTATTATGCTCATAAATTATAACTATTGTACAACTCCTATGCTCATAACTTATAACTATTATGCTCATAAGCTTCTACACCAATGTTCATACTATACAACTAATATGCTCATAACTCATAACTATTATGCTCATTACATAAAACCATAATGCTCATCAAGCTGAACTACAATACTCATTACCTATTACTATAATGTTCATTACCAATAACTACAATGTTCATTACATAAAACCATAATGCTCATCAAACAGAACTACAATGCTCATATAACCTATAACGACAATGTCATACCCTATAATGACAATACTCATTACATGAAACCATAATGCTCATTACCTATAACTACAATGCTCATAACCTATAACGACAATGCTCATTACATAAAACCATAATGCTCATCAAGCTGAACTACAATGCTCATTACCTATTACTACAATGCTCATTACCTATAAGTACAATGCTCATTACATAAAACCATAATGCTCATTACCTATTAATACAATGCTCATTACCTATAACTACAATGCTCATTACATAAAACCATAATGTTCATCAAGCAAAACTACAATGTTCATTACATGAAACCATAATGCTCATCAAGCTGAACTACAATGCTCATTACCTATTACTACAATGCTCATTACCTATGACTACAATGCTCATTACATAAAATCATAATGCTCATTACCTATTACTACAATGCTCATTGCCTATAACTACAATGTTCATTACATAAAACTATAATGCTCATTACTTATTACTACAATGCTCATTGCCTATAACTACAATGCACATTACATAAAACTATAATGTTCATCAAGTAGAACTACAATGCTCATAACCTATAACGACAATCCTCATTATAAAATATATTGAAATATTATATTAAAAGAAAAGCCTTATTATATTTATTTTAGAAAAATTAAAAATTGCACAAAAAAAGGAAATTAAAAATATAAAGAAAAAGAATGCATGGGCGCATGGAGCATTATGGACCCGGGAGCATAGTTTCTTTTTTTAAAACTGGAATAGAAAAAAATTAAGAAAATCAAAAAATAAAAAATAAATTTATACATCTGCTTAAAATAATTCTTGATAGATACAAAAATAAAAAAAATAACAACTAGAATATAAAGACCCATAAACCTAAACTACAGTGCTCATAAACCAATGTTTGAATGTTCACAAACATATCCCATGTAATTTCATAATTTGTAACGTAGATATTCATGAATTTACACTACAATACTCGCGAACTTTAACCAAAATGTTCATAAACACAAATCGTAGAAAATAAAAATAAAGATAAAAATAGATAAATAAAAATTCAAACTCTAAATATATTAAAATATTAAAGTCAAAAAGAAACTTTATTATATTTACAAATAAAAAAAAAAAGAAATCCCGGGCTCACAATGCATGGTGAGCCCGGGCTCACGGTCGTATTTTCAGGAGGATTACTGTCAGGTCTGGGATATTTGCCATTGATGAACACCAATTTGTTTTTCGCAGACAGGGAAATCGTAGCAGAGCGCTTCCAATTGTCAAAATCTTCACCGTTGAATGGTTCGGCAACCAAGGATTGACTCGGATGATCCAATGAATGAATAAAGAGAGGATCTGAAGGATCCAAAACAACTGCCTTTGAATTTGAATCGGCCATGCAACCCAGATCTCAAATTCTGAGATGAGAAAAATGAAGAAGAAAAGAGGAGAAAGAGAAGAGAATCAAAAGGCAGGATCAAATCCGCTCTGATACCATATTAACATTCACAAAACCAATTAAAGATGGAGAGAATCAAGTGAAGAATGAGAATAGGAGAAGTAAAGAAAACGAAGAATGCTACTGTATTTCTCATTGATTGAAACTGGAAACAAAAAGGAACAATATAAAGAAGACACCAAAAAAAAAAAGAAAAGACTAAACTACCCTAAGTCAAAAACTGACTATTTGACTAACTTCTACTATAATCCTAATATGTATGTATGTAGACTTTTCTACTTTCATGTGTTGAACGGGGAGATGCACCATCTTATGAATTCTCATTTGCTTCATACTAGGGATATATTGGGCTGCCACACAGGTTCCCTGGGGTTGATGCAGTCACAATAGTGATTGTCCCAAATGATGTTGGTTTTGTTGTATCTAGGCATCGGAATCCTATGTCTTGGGAATCGCGCTCCCCTTGAAGTTCAACAGATATTAAATCACCGCTAGCAATAGGTGGTCTACTGAATGGAAAACTTAGAATGGGGGAGAATTCCATTGGGTGAACCTTGATCGCATGCTTATTACAATGACGGATTGGAGTAATTCTCCCGATTTATCACACCTCCAGTTGAGTTCCTTCCAAATTCCCGAGGACATTTTGCCCCGATGGTCCGGTTGAACTTGTTCCCTTGTTACTTTACATGATACACTACACCTGGTTGTGCATTAAGGGCCACTCCTCTGTAGCTGTTTACCGGTTAGAGCCGACAAGCATGGGAGGTTTTGACTTTCAGCAGACTCTTGATCTAAATCAGCACACAATCTTTGTCACGACGTGGGGTGCAGGATTTGGAGCTAGAGCAACTTATACTCTACCAAACCACGTGTATGTTTCCTCTTTTGGATCATTGGTTAGTTCGACCACCTTATCGGACGAAGAGAGTTCTTGACTGTCCTTATAATAATCCAAGTAGGTTGAACTATGACGGTAGATCAGGATAGTTTTTAACGCCTCCCAGAGATTGACTTTGGTATTGTTTTAGTTTACTGCATTGCTACTTTTTGCCCACCTAGAGATTGACTTTGGTATCATTTTAGTTTATTGCATTTTCTACTTTTTTTTTCTCATAGCAATTTGATGTATGGATTCAGATTAATATCCTATTGAGACATTGTTGTATACAGTTTGATATGTTTTGATGGTGTATAGGTATTGTTTTTCACATATATTGTTTGTGACATGTTTTGATAGTAGTGAATACGGTATTGTTTTTCACATGTATTGTTTTTGACATATTTTAATACTGTATACCTAGAGAACGTGACAAATTAGATCATAACAACAAATTGAAGGGAATGACAAAATAATTACTCACATGATCATATTTGTGGTACTGATGAATCTCAACATAGTCTATACCGAAACACATGCATCTTAGATTGAGATCGAGGGAACTACTTAAGACTTAAGACTTTTAGAGAGATACCAGGGTGATTTCTTGAGTTCCTCTCTCTCTCTCAGTTTGCAGTCGTTCTAGCTGTCGAGTTCCCGGAGTCTTAGATTGAGATCTGTCTTAGATCATAACAACCACACATACATCTTAGATCATAACAACCACACTATACCGAAACACATACATCTTAGATTGAGATCTGTCTCAGTCGGGTCGATCTAGCAGCCGAGTTCCCGGAGTGTTGCATGGACTTACAGTAGAGGAATTCTACATTGGAATATCAAAGGTCAACCTTTGCATCAGTCGGATTAGCGATCAGGTATAATTACTAAGCCTCTGCAATTGTTTATTTCCTAGGTAATTAATTGTTTTGTAATCGTTATGAATATTCTGACAATTAATCCATATCTGTTTAGGAAATTGATAAACTAAAACTCGACACGATCGTCTGAAACCTCTGGAGTGCAGAATGTCGAATGTAGGGGGACTGCAGAGTATATACTGCCGAGTGTCTTGCCGAAGAACTCTGTAGCAATTCTTGATCTTGACACAATAGTGGAGATGTTTTCATTTGCTTACATTGAAAATCTATCCATGACAATTGAGGATACCTTGTGAGATATGAGTATAACCAAAACCAAAACCAATACTCCGAAATCCCGCCTAGGTGGAGTATAGAGGGGTCGAACGCAACAGTCTTACCCCCAAAATTTTACAATTTAGAGAGATTGGTTCCAACCGACCCAAGATTCAGAAATCTTTCGCTACCGATTACTCCATGAAAAAGAAGCATAAGAGGTTTAATAAGGCATTTTATTGTAGTCCATTACAATCTAAGTTTTTTTAAAAAAAACAAAATTTTCAACTATCTAGATTACGGACATTTGTGAGATAGAAGTATAAGACAAGTTTTGGTTATTCATAGTGCCTAATATAACCCTACCTTTTCTATCTGCAGTTATTTTAGCTACATCGTATCTGTAGTGGGTGCTAGTGTTCTGTTATGCAGTGTCATAATTATGTTCTGCATTAACCAAGATGATGGAAGGAATAGCTTTGGTCATGGTGGAGGTGGGTTTCTGTTTCCATGGATGCAAATCTTCTTTTATTCAAAAGCAAGACTCTTAGGTTGCGTTTGGTCGGAAAACTTTCTCGGAAAAGTTAGTCAACTTTCTCGTGTTTGGTTGTTTCTAATAGATGGGAATATTTTAATGTGGGACCCATTCTTTCACTCTCAAGCTCAGTAAACATATTCCCAAGGTAGCTAGGGAAAGTCTTTCTCAAGAAAGTCTTCCCCAAAAGAATCTTTCTCAGGAAACTACCAAACACACTATAATTAATCTTAACCTTTTTGTTGGAGAACTTTACTGCACACTTACATAGGCAATTGATTTCTTTCAACTTATTCCAGGTTTCAACTGTCCGTTCATCCCCCTGCTACCTGTTGCTTCGATTCTCATCAACGTCTACTTGCTGGTAAGTCTTGGGTAAGTACAAAGTTTGTTCTCATGTTATCAAATATTAAGACATTTACACCCCCCCCCCCTTCTGAGGACGATACTTGATCGTGTCCAAGGTAGGATTGTCAAAAAACTACCCAACCCGAAAACCTGATTCAGTCCTTCCCAGACTAAACCCGGTCCAATCACAGACCTCCCACATGAACTCCGACATTGAACGAGTTTTTCAGGGTCTGCATACAATATTTTTCATATTTCTATAGTCCGTACATGAATTCTAGCTCGTTCGAATTTAGTACATGATTGATGGATATTACTGGCGACTCACAGCACTGTGGTTTTGTTGGGTTTCCTGATTGGCATCATAGTTGTTCATGAATTTTCAAGGCATTTCATTCATCTTTATCTTTATTTTTTAATCGTCCAGGGGCGCCACGTGGGTTCGTGTCCTCGTATGGATGACAATTGGCGTGTTCGTGTACGCCTTATACGGTAGGACTCACAGCACGCTGCGTGATGCAGTTTACGTGCCAATCACACACGCAAACGAGATCTGTCGCAGTTCGAGCATTCAGATTTAGATGTTCATGGTTCTGAAGTCATTAAGGAGGAAAATGGAAGAATGTAATTAAACAAGGTAGATTTGTTTATACACAGGAGATCATGTACACAAACACACTGTATAGTTACCTTGAAATAGGGAACAATGAATGATTCAAGCAACTTTCCTCGTGTGTTCAATTTTTAAAATTATTATATAACAGCTTCGATTTTCAAAGTTGTTATCGGAAAAGCTTTTGTTGGTTGGCAGGAATCAAAAGACTGTCTACATTTGGATATGTTAGACTGTGCTTAAACGTGTTTTTCTGGGGGTTTGTTGTTGTATGACAGTTTTACGCTTTGTTCATACTGTAATGCTTGCTAATGTTTGTCCATTATTTGACAAATTCAAATTTTAAGTTTTCCTCAAGTCATTTAGTGATATTTGTGTTCAATTTATTTGATTTCTTTTGTAAGTTTCATTTTATCCTGTTGCAATGGCTGTTAATCTTTATGCTTTTAAAGTGTGGTTTTCCTCAACTTCCATTGCTTAAGCTTTGGATGAGGAGAGGACTCCACTTCCCATTTCTTTCCTCTAGCACTGAAAAAATTTCGTCCAATCCGAATGATCGAATTAGTCCCACCCGGAGAAAACCCGGTATGGTTCGAACTCCATTTTAACAGCGATCGAATTGACTGAATATTTGGAGTCAATATTCCTATTTTTCTATTGTCGAAATCTGATTTTGACCGGAATTTAGTTCTGTCTGAATTATGAGAACTTGGTCATAACATCAATTTTTCGTCCGAATTTTAACGTTGGCCGAATTTGAATGATTCAAAATTACCCAACCCGAAATTTTTGCGAGCGCTATCCCCTCTAGGATTCGGATCTTGGGAGAGCATTCCTTTTTACCATTTTGAGTATTCCCTTGAGATAAGTTGAATCAAAAAAGTTTATTCTATTTTCTAAACATATTTATAATTATACCTAAATTTAAGAAAAATAGATACCGTTACCCCTTTTATTTTATGCATATTTCAATGCTAGTGTATTCCAAATTTCCAACACCAAGTATACGTAAAAATTCGATTAAGAGCCAGGGTGCAGCGTGCATTGTGCGCCCGACCCATTTAACTCGAGCGGCCCAGTTCTAGGAGAGGAAAAGAGGTGTTGTATCATGTGTTTCGAATGTTACACGACCCATGGAAAGGAAGAGAGGGAAGCCCAAGAAGAAATCCAAGCTTGTGGTTGATAAAGGCGGTACTGCAATTTATTTTTCAGTCCTTTAATGTAATTAGCCCCGTTATTATCTTGTAAGCGCTTATAAAAATTGTTGTATGAGCTTATGAACATTGTTGTTAAATGTTATGAACATTTTGTATCTTTTTATATGTGTATAGTTTTTTTTATCATAATTTTTAATAAAACCAATAAGGGAGAAAACTATTAAAAATTATAATAAATAATTTATTTATTAAATAATTATAATAAATAAATTATACTAAATTTATTAAAAATAAAAACAGTTGGAGTATTCTTGTTGAGGATTATGGGCATTCTTCTTCAAGATTATGAACATTCAAGTTTGTAGTTATGAGGGTTATAATTTCAATTACCCAAGTTATGTATAGTATATGCATCTGAGTGTAATTTGATGTATAGTAATCTTTTATGAGCATTTTTCGTATGAACTATGAACGTTTTTGCAAAGTATTATGAGCATATTTAAAAGTATAAATTATGTTATGTTTATCTTATTCTTTTAAAAAATATTCATGTTTTAAAATATAAAGTATATTGAAAAAATTATTCTTTAAAAAAAGTAATAAACACAATAATGAAAAAAACTATTAAAAACTATAATAAATAATATAAAGGATATCATATTAATTAAAAATTATAATTTTTGGAAAAGATAATACTAAATGCAAAAGATTTAAAAATAAAACTATTATGAACATTTTTGTTTGAGGCAATGAACATTCTTTGTCAAGTTAATGAACATTTTTGTTGGAGAATATGAGCATTCTGCTCTAAAATTATGAACATTCCTTTTGAACATTTTGAGCATTTGAGCTGGTGAGTAGGAGCATTCTCATTTGAGTCTATGAACATTCTATTTCAACTTCATGAACATTTCAGTTTTGAAGTTATGAGCATTGGAGTTGTGAGCATTTGAGTTTTTTAATTATAAAGACATAAGGTGTTGAATCATATTGTGACACGTGTCTTATTACCTTATGATATTTAGTTTAATTAGACGAAGTGGTGCGTTTTCAAATTAACTCGTTTCATTTTCCAAACTTCACTCTCTCTCTGCTTTCTCTCTTACTGCATCTCATCTCTTTGTTGTCCTTCGCTTTTGTTAGGAAAGTGTCCTAAAATCACTCAGTTTCTTGATCCAACAATTTGTTGTTTCCTAATTGTATTAGGATATTATTTAGGTTTCCTTATCATGTTAGGTTTCCTAATTGTATTAGATTCTAATCTAATTGGAGTGGGAGTCAAGGTAGATTTATAGGAAGTTTTCCCTATAAATAGTGGGCCTTGTTCGCCTTGTTTGGTGTGGCCAAGTTTGGGGGCATCTTCTATGGGAGGAGGTGTATTCAGATATTCTGAAATTTCGTATTCCAGTTGGTGAGGGAGTTTTGTGGAGAGTTTTGTTAACTAAGAGCATGTGTCTCTTTTGGGTGGATCTTTTTCGGTGTTTGAGATCTTTGTAATACTCTTTTTGTTGGATCTCGGGAGGAGATCATTTGTTGTACTCTCTACCATAGTGGATTTGTTTGTGCTTATGCTGCCCGTGGTTTTTTCCCGATTTGAGTTTCCACGTTAAATTTCGATCCCCTTTATCTTGCACTCATTTATTTTTCTCGATATCCAGTAGTCACCTTCATATTTCGCTTCCGCTGATTAATATGCTCCTATTAAAACCCTAACAACTTTTTAGGGCGAACGATTTGACTTCTCTTCTTCGTCCTCCATACCTTTCGATCTTCTCGTTTTCAATTTGCTCAACATTTCTTTGTAATTCTTCTCGAATGTAAGTTTTGTTCATCATTTTCTCTTTCAATTTGTTCTGTACAGGTTTATTTTAGGTTTTATGCGTTTTGTTTGATATTTTACGTACATTGTTGAGTTTTTTAGGTTTTTATGTTGTTTCTTGTTTCGTTTTTGAACATATTGTTGCGTTTTTTAGGTTTTCGCTATCTTAAGTTTTAGTAGCGATGTTCATACTTTTTTATGTTTTCTTCGTTATCGTTTTGTTTTTCAGTTTATTAACTGATTATATTTTTTAGTTTCTGTTCGTATTAGAAAGTTGTAGAACTTTTTAGTAGTTTCATTCTTGTGAGCTTATATTTTAGCAGTTTGTAGCTCTTTTTTTACTTCATTGTTGTTGATTTTTACATTCTTTAGGTTTTATACATTTCTTTTACCTGTAATTGTTGTGTTTTTGTTGATTTTAAAGTTTGCATGTTTGTGTTGTTGATTTTTATAGCATTTGCTTGTTGTGCAGTCACAATTTTTGTCTGATTATGTTATGTTTTTGTGAGTCTCTATTTCTAATAGAGGTTTATTTATGTGGTTTTAGTGTGTTAGGATTTATTTTGTTAACTGGTTCATTTTTGTGTGATTATAAAGAGAAGATAGATTCTGAAAATGTGAATGTGTCAAAAATGAAGTCTTTAATGGAAGACTCAGCTCAAATAAGGTTATTTTCTTTGAGTTTTTTTTTGTGATTTTTATTAGGATTTGTTTTGTTAACTGGTTTCATTTTTATGTGTAATTATAGAGAGAAGATTGATTATGAAAACGTGAATGTTCCAAAAAGGAAGTCTTCAATGGAAGACATTACTCAAAAAATGTTATTTCTTTATGAGTTTTTTTTAATGATTTGTTCATTTCTGAGCATGCTTGTTGCAATTTATGAGCATTAATCATTTTTTTTAGCATTCTATTTGTAGATGATGAACATTATAGAATAGGGTGTTGACAATAGTAAGAAGGTTTGTGAGAAAATAGAAGAGAAAGACAAATGGTATGAGCATTCTATTTGTAGATGATGAGCATTATAGTTACAAGGTATGGTTATAATAGTTGCAGAGTATGAACATTTGTCTTGAGGGTTATGAGCATTGGTCTTATAGGTTATGAGCATAATAGTTGTAAATTATGAGTAAACTTGTTGTAGTGTATGAACGTTGTTGTTCAGGTAAATTAGCGTTGCACATATATGTTATGAGCATTCTATTAGAGGTTTATATGTGTAGTTTTGTGATTTGTTCATTTCTGAGCATACTTGTTGCAATTTATGAGCATTAATCATTTTTCCTTTTTTTTTGAATATTTAGTGATCAGAATGAAAAATCAAAGAAAATGCAAAAACTTTCTGACAAAAAATAGAAAATGGAAGAAAACTTGCCAGAAGCAAAAGAGGTTGTTGACAAGTATAAGAAAACATAAGAGAAAGACAAAGAAAGTGCTGAGAAAAAACAGAAAAATGAAATGGTGCAAAAAGGTAAAATGATCAATTTTTTGGATAAGAACTTTATTTTTTTATTTATTTATGTAATTGTGTTTTTTTATTGTCGTTTTTTCTTCAGATCAAGCTGTGTGGTGAGTAATTTATGAGCATTTGTGCATAGTTGTAGGTTATGAGCATAGGTGTATAGAATTATGAGCAAACATTGTAACGACCCGCCCTAAACCCGATTAATTAAAACCTTAATTACAGTAATTAGCTCAGATTACGCTTATAAAATTTTTCTACTTTTACTTTACGATTATTGTTATTATTTATTTTTATGCGTGACAGGTCTCGAGCAAGGTGATGGCTAAATGGGTTGAATTTATGTCATCTCGGAATTTAGGTTAAAAGTGTTATTGTGAGTCTATGAGTATTTTTACGATGAGTGATATATTTCCTTTTATCATTCTCAATTTTATGCTTTTAACCGAGGAAGGGTATATTATTTTTTTATTTCCGTTTCAATTACGATTTATATTATCCCATCTTCCCCATTATATTTTATCGTTCAATTGATTTTATTAGTGTCATCCTACCAATTTATTTTATTTGATTTTAAGTTTTACTAATTGATATTGTCTAATTTCAACTCAAATTACTTTATTTAACTTTGTATCAATTTATTTTACCCAAGTTATTACCAAGTAATCTTAGCTAGTTTATTATCAATTATTTTACTTAAACTAATTTTATTTGTATTAGTTAATTACTCTTTTAATTGTTATTAAAAAGGGAAGGGGTTTTTACATCTATATATTAGAAGAAGGGCCTTAGTGCTTCATTTTAATCCAACACATTTCACCAAACTCTTTCTCCCTTTCCCTTGTGTGTTTGGCCGAGAACCCCAGCCAGCCCCCCCTTTCTGCTGCTGCGTTTTCCGGCCACAACTCCGGCGACCGGCGTGTTCTCCGGCGACCCCGAGCCCCCTCTCTCACCTCCTCTCTTGTTTTCTCACTCAATTTCTCATTCAAGTGGTATAATATTCAAACCCTAACTCAAGCTTTTATTCTCCTAATCTGATTTTCATGTTTAAATTATGTATCTTTGATGTTTTTCATCTCTTTTAAGGTTCTTAAGTATGAATTTATATTGTGGTTAAACTAGGGTTTGAATTTGAGTTTGATACATGTGAATTTGAGTTGTTTTTGGGTGTTTGATATTGTATTCTTGTTGAATGTTGGAAATAGCTTGTTGCATGTGAGTTCTTTGGTCATGATTAAGCAAGTCTAAGTGTTTAATTTCTGGAAAAATACATGGATGTTAGTTAATTTGAAGTTTAATTGGGAATTGATACAAGTTGGAGACAAAGAAAGTCTTGCATGTTGATTTAAATGGCCAAATAAGTTTCTGGGTACAATATGATTTTTTCATAGGACTAAAAATGGGAGTTTAGCCCGGATTTTTGCTTAAAAAGATAGCTTAAGACATTATCTAACTGTAGGCTTTGGAATTTCGAATTTCCGACATGTATAGACCGAGCTATGGCCAAAACCGTGACGACACGAAATTAATTACGTTTTCTGAGTCAGTGACTTGAGAGCAGATTTTCGTCTACTTAGAGACTTTATTGGTTCCAATTTAAACATAAAAGTTTTAGGTCGCGTTGCAAGCTTTCCGAAAAGGTATATTATGCGTTCATACGATATCGGGACTAAGAGTTATGGAGTTTTCTTTAAGGTACTACAGACTGAGTTCTGCCCAGTAAGTTTAGATGTTGTCTGACTTTATGGCTATAAATCGACTTGTTAAGCTACTCAAATCAAGTGGTGGTCAACATGAGACTTGAAGAGCATTCTGTAAGCTTTTCAAATTGGGGTCTTAGACCTCCATGGGATACCGGGAGAGTGAATTAGGAGGTTGTACTTTGAGAGGTTATAATCTGGGAATTATGTATACGTTTTCTAAGTCAGTAACTTCTTGCTAAGTTTTCGTCCAATTGGAGACTTTATTGGCTTTAGTGATAAACATGAAAGTTTTGGGGCGTTCCTTGAGCTTTCCAGAAACATAAGGGTTGCGTTCACCCGACATCGGGAGTGAAAGATATGAAGCCGGGAATAAGGGGTCACAATGAGTTTCTGCCCAGAAAATGTCTTATAAATTTGGGATTTTGATATCCAATTCCAATCATGTAAGGGATTCTAATTGTTTGGAGGCTCTTTGGTCAATATTAGAATATTCAAAAGGTGTTTTTTAAGTCGAAAATACTATCGATTGGAGGTTAATGTTACTTATCAAAGTTATGTTGTCATAGTTAAGGTTGAAAGGTTAGGTTGCATAAGGAAAGCAAGAACTCTCTAATTTCCATTCTAGCCTTTCATTCCTTAATTCTCCATATTCCATCAATATGACCTCTTCAAATCATCCTATAAGTTAAGCTATTCTTCGTTTACTTCCAAGCCTTTATGAGTTCCGTATCAAAAGATCAAACCGAAGGTTTTAGTTTCCGAATTACAGCTTCTGTTTCTGTCCGGCTATTTTTCGAGCCCTTCCCTTCATTTTGGGCTTGGTCCAGTTAATAAAGTTGTAGAACATGTTTTTCCCTATTCGGAAGTACTCGTTTGCTTAATTCCGAGTTTTCTAGCCCAGTTATGCTAAAACTTCGTTTAGTAAAAAAACAAATTTCCTATTAAATTGCAATGTTTCTAAATTCTTACAACTCACTAAGAACCCTTTTCGGTTCAAGTCTTCTACTCCTTTTATCTTAGTTCTCAAGCCACCCAAGCCATCTCGAGCCCGAGACGCGCCACCAAGCTTTGCACCATTTTAAGGTACGTAAATTGTCCAACTCTTGCTTATACTTAATGGCAAGTATTGCTTTCATTGCATATATACGCTAATGATTTTATTGTTTTATAAGTGGTCCCGCCATATTATTATATTTCTAGCTAGTCACATGAAGTGCTAGCCTTTATTCATCTAAAGGGCGCTCCTGATCAGAGCGTTATAGACTTGGCGATGTCATTCGCTGTGATACCCAATCCAAACTCGGTCGGTTTGGGCATGCGGCGTGTGTGAGATGCTTTGCATCGATTGTAAGGGATACCACTCGTTTCCAATTATTACAAGTTTATCTCTTTTATTTACACATATTTATCTATGCGGCAATCCAGTTTATTCATGTTTAAGTTCCCCTTTCCCGTTTTCAAAATGAATTTAAATGCCGGCACTAAAACCGTTTGCGAACGGGTTGACGTGGAGGTTTTGTGTCGAGTGTTTCCCACTCATTTTGCGACTTGTTTTAATGTTTTGTTTTAGGCGTCAGAGCTCCCAAGATATTTGCAAGGCTAAGCGACAATAGAACTGTTCCGTGCAAGGTAGCCCTTTAAGGAGGATGATGGCCGGTTTCAAGGATGCTCATGGGTTTGAAGAATGTTTATATTAGGAATTTATGTATGTATATATATATATATATGTAATTGTTTCATGGGTTGTATTTTATTTCAAGTCTAGCCTTGGAGTTGTATGGAGATAGGTGTATGTGTATTGTGGGTTGTATGTTTGGTGTCTTGTGTTTGCCTTGTCCCGAGTGGGGACGGCGGTAATACCTCAACCCTTGGTGTTCCGCTGCGCTAATCACAGGGTTAGTTGATGGTTTATGTTAATCTTGTGGTTAAGGGTTTCGGGGTGTTACAAACATGTTGTAGGTTATGAGCATTGTTGTTGTGTGAGCATAGTAGTCTAGCTTTGATGAGCATTGTGTGTTTATGTTATGAGCATAGTTGTTGTATTTTATGAGCATAGGTGTACAAATTGATGAGCATATGTGTTATAAGTTATGAGCATTGTTGTTGTGTGAACATATTAGTTCATCTTTGATGAGCATTGTGATTTAATGTTATTAGCATTGTTGTTGAAAGTTATAAACATAGCAATTCAGTTTGATGAGCACAACTCTTTATGTTATGAGTATTGTTTTGTGAACAAACTAGTTCAACTTGACGAGCATTGTGCTTTTATATTATGAGCATTATTGTTGTATGATATGAGAATGGTGGTTGAGCTTAGATGAGTATGTTAGTTTTATGTTATGAGCATTTTGGTTTTATGTTATTTGCATTGTTGTTTTATTGTATGAGCATTGTTGTTTTATGTTATAAGCATTGTAGTTCAGCTTGATGATCATTGTGTGTTTATTTATGAGCGTTGTTGTTGTATATTATGAGCATAGGTGTTTTGATTTATGAGCATACATGTTTTAACTTACGAACATTTGTTGTTGTGTGATCATAGTAGTTCAGCTTGATGAGTACTGTGGTTTTATAATATGAGTATTGTGTTGTAGGTTATGATCCTTTGTGTAATTGTGTTTTTTATTATCATGTTTGAGTAGAACCAAAAAAAGAGTCAGATGAACAACAAAAGAAGGAAGTTGATGCCTGTATTTTCAACAACCGGATGTCTTCTTCTAAACTATGTCAAATGATCCTAAGATTTAATGATGCTTAGAGAGAAGCAATATCTAATTTGGGATTTGGTGGTCTTTTACAAGTGAGAATGTCTTCAGTCCCTAAAAGTCTGGCACGATGGTTATGTGAACATTTTGATTTTTTTATCTTCAAGTTCGGTCCTTGAGCATGGTGACAGGTTTAAAATTGATCTGTATGATGCTCATCAAATATTTGGTTTGCCAATTGGGGTTATGCTGATGCTTTTGAGTATATTTTAAACTCAGATAGCAAGAAAGATGGTGACATGTACAAAAGGAAATTAAATATGTTTATGCAAGCTTATTTCAATGGGAGGGACAAAGGTGTTATCGCAAGTATGCCGGAAGATATTGGAGTTTGAGGAAAGGGGAAATGTTTCAAAGAGGTTTTTTGATATATGTATTATGTACAATATTCATGGGAAATCAGAATAGGTTTGTCAACAAGAAAGCGTTTGGGTTATTTGTGAACCTAAATGAAGTGAGTCGATTTGATTGGTGTTTATTTGTCGTCAAGTGTCTTTGTCATTCAGTGTAGAGGCGGCGAACAAAGAAGGATTCCTATTTCGATGGCTCAATCCTTCTATTGTTGGTAATTTCTTAGTGTTCTTTTATTTTCGTTTTGCTGGTACATTTGTTATTTTTGTTTTTTACTGTTCTTTTTCTTATTTAACACTCATGTTAGTTATGAGTATTAATCTTTAATGTTATTAGCATTTGACATACTGATATATAGCATTCTTGTTGATGGGTATGAGCAATGATATTCTGTTTTATGAGCACAATGCTTCCACATTATGAACATTGATGTTGTGGTTTATGAACATTATAGTTCACCCGTTTGAGCATTGCTGTTATAGTTTATGAACACTGTGATTTTATATTATGAGCATTATTTTTGAATGTTATGGTCATTGTTGATGAATGTTATGAGCTTTGTTGTTGTATGAGCATTGTAGTTCATCTTGATGAGCATTGTGATTTAAGGTTATGAGCATAGCTGTTCATATTCATGAGCATAGCTGATTGATGATATGAGTATTGTTGTTTATGTTATGAGCATTGGTGTATTATATCTATGAGCATTGTTGATATGGTTTATGTGCATTGATGTTATGAGCATTCTACTTTCGATTATAAACATAAAAGTTACAAGTTATGAGCATAATAGTTGTAGAATATGAACATTTGTCTTGAAGCTTATGAGCATAGTAATCGAAGGTCATTAGCAAAAATAATAGTAGTTATAGATCTTATGAACATTTCTCTTGAAGCTTATGAGCATAATACAAAGTAGTTATGAGCATTCTGCTTTTAGATTAAGAGCATAAAAGGTTTAAGTAATGATCATAGTAGTTGAAGGTTATGAGCATCTTTGTTCATATGTTATGACCAACTTTTCTGATATATGTGAGCAACCTATATATTAATTTGCTGATTAGAGCCTTTTTTTTTAAAAAAAATCATAGGTTTTCTATCTCGACAGGGTGTCTTTTATGTTTTTACCGCATCGTCGATCATTCCCAATTATTGGGGTGTGAGACACTGATTCTGTCGACAAGCGGGTGAAGTTCGAAGGACAACACGGTTTTGGGAAGGGTATCATTAATGAGCGAATGGGTTCTTGCATTGTTTGTTTCAATCAGTGTGCTGCTAGGAAACACGTGGTAACATAACAACGAGGATCCTGTGCATGCACATGAAGCAACCCATTCAACAAAACCCGTCTAATTCGAAACAGCAACCAAAGAAGAAAACCAAGGAAGCACAGGCTGAAAAAGCTATAGTTAGAGATGATTGTCTGGTAATTTTCTATTATGAGCATTTTATTGTTATCTTTTGGTATGAGCATTATTGTTTTTAATAATGTTAGTTGTATGTAATGATCATTTTTTTGTTGCAGCGGCTAACCAAAAAATCGGTTGACGTAAATGATTGTCCAATTCAGGGAAACAACTGAAGCTGCATTTGAAGTGTTCCCTAATGTTGATCCAGTTAAAAAGCTTGCAAGTCATGACAGCGGGATTTTCAGTTATTTCGGGGACTTTGTGAAAGAGGAGAAAACTGAAGTGGCAAGTGATGGTTGTCCTGGAGAAAGCTTAAATCAAAATGAGGCTTTTTGGAACAACCCTAAAATCGTCAATGCCATCGAGATATTGATGGATGCAATTGAGGGTGGGTTCTTCAATGCCCAGGACAACTTTGATGACCACAACCATCAATGCCATCAAACTGTTGGCTTTATATGCGCCTCTTCCTTTTCCTACTGGGTAAAGCCCATGGTGCACTCTGCCTCCTTGTTGTCCCCATTTTGTACTGTTATCTTATGGGAATGTGAGATCGATTTCTTTGCCTACAAATTTCACAAAAGTAGCAAATAGGTATCAAAGTGCCTCTTAGAGTTTGTTCCCCATCTCATTTCCAGCTAGATGAATTAGGGTAGATGTGTGCTCAAAGCCAGCCCATAAATTATCATCATGAATTTAGTGTACATCTTAATCAATGTCCTGAGTGTGTCCTCTAACCAACAACCTATGAGTGAACCGAGATCATACTGGTTGCTGATTAGAGTGTCTCCAGCAGCACACTTGTGTAATGGCACTATAGCACCTCCCGAGGGAAGTTGCTTTGACTTTTGAAAACGCACATAGAAAAATGAACTCCCAAATTGTTGAGAATTATATACCACCAAAAGGTTAAAATACAAAAAAAATTAAAACCAAATCACACACCTTAAACCCATCTATAATTCAAAAATATAAGAGAGAGACCCACAATATTTTGGGACTAACGTTGAATCTCCATGGTGGGGACGTAAGTCTTAGTGCAGGTGCCGATGAATAAAGGGTTCGATTTTAGGGTAACTTTCTGGCTTTGATTTCAGATAATCTAGTTGATATAAATGTAATAGATTCCGATGTATAGAAGTTACTGACATTATTATTCCAGATAGAACAACAGATATTCTAGTTGTTAATGGGAATATAGTGTCCAATACATAGCCTGAGGAACAAGTTCAACCAAGGAGGTCTTCAAGAACAAGACAACCTCCAGTTTGGTTAACATATTATGCAAATCCTGTGCAAAAAAGCACATCTCAATCACAAAGTTTTCATTCTCATGTTAAGCATCCTCTTTTCTTAGAAAGTGATTTCTCTTATTTGTCTCAGGATTATGCTACTTCATCTTCTGTTATCCTACATACTTCAGAATCTTACTCCTACAATCAAAGCCAAAAAACATCCTGAATAGATTGCGACCATGATAAAGAGTTGGGGGCTCTTGAGACAAATGGCTCATGGGAGTTTACATCTTTGCCAAAAGGATAAACAAGCACTCACTTCCATGTGGGTTTATAAAGTGAAATTCAAACTAGATAGTTCAATGGAAATGTATAAGGACAGATTAGTCATTAGAGGTTTTCTACGAGTTAAGGATAGATAAAGACTACAAGCATACCTTCTCTCTTGTGGCAAAGCTAGGCACTGTCAGAATTTTCATAGCTCTTGCAACTGCTAAAGGATGGGATTTACATCATCTCGACACTAATAATGCATTCCTTCATGGTTTTATTGATGAGGAAGTTTACATGTTACCCCCACAAGGTTATATCAAAGCTCAACCAGGACAAGTTTGCAAGTTAGTTTGATCTCTCTATGGGTTAAAACAAGAATCAAGGCAGTGGAATCTTGAGTTAACCAAGTTCTTGCTCAGGTATGGGTTTCAACAATCCAAGAATGATTATTCTTTATTCACCAAGACTTCTTCTACTAGTGTTATCCATATGTTAGTTTATGTTGATGATCTCTTGATCACAGGAGATGATTCAAAGGGCATTAATTTCATCAAGCAAGCCCTCCATTCTGCCTTCACTATTAAAGATTTAGGGTTTGCTAGATATATTTTGGGTATAGAAATTTCAAGATCTAGTGAAGGGACTTTCTTGAATAAGAGGAAATACATCTGTGACATCTTAATTGATGTTGGATGATCCTTCTCCTTATAGGAGAATTATTGGCAGACTTTTATACTTAACTTTAACAAGGTCTGATATTAGTTATGTTGTTCAACATTTACCCAGTTTCTGAAAGCTTCTACAGATCAACATTATGCATAGGGGTGAGCAAAAATTTCGGGAATCCCGGTCCCGATCAAGTCCCGGTCCCAAAATCTCGTTCCTGATGGGAGCGAGACCGGGAGCGGGACTAAAATTAAAGTCCCGGTCAACAACGGGACCGGGAATGAGACTTAACCTCATTTTCCGGTCCCAGTCCCCATTCCCAGTTTATAAATAAATATATATATATATATATATATATATAATAAATCAAGTGACTTCATGATGATTGATAAATTTGTTTAATTTAATTTGTGCTTGCTCTTTAGATTTATTTATTTATCACTATTACGAACATAGCATATTTTTTCAGAAAAAAATGTTATGTATTAGATATTGCATAATTTTAATCTAGGAAAAAGTGGCTATGTAAACAAATCGACACTCACATTTGTGAAATTATAGATAATTTATATAATCTATGTTGATTTTTAATGGAAATAAATTAAAATAATTGGTAAAAAAATTAGGAATCCGGGACTAAAAATTTCCCGGGCGATTTCCCGGTTCCGGTGGGACCGGGAGCGGGAGCAAATATTTGCTCCCGGTCACAACCGGGAGCGGGAGCAAAACTTTGCTTCCGGTTACAACCGGGACTGGGATCGGGACCTCCGAAAATTACCGGGATCCCGGTCCCGCTCACCCCTAATTATGCAGTTGCTTTACATATTTTAAAGTATATGAAAGTAGGAGTGTTCATATTTCTATCCGGACCAGTTGACCCAAAAATACCGGACCAAAAACCCGGACCAAACCTAGATCGAATATTAACCGATCTGGTCTTCGGTCCAAGTTTTTTATGTTTTCGAGTTCCGGTCCGAGTCGGTCTAAACCCGGAAAAAACTCAAACCTGGATCGGAAACCCAATTATTATCAAAATTTTAATTTTAATTTAAAAAGATATTATTGATATTATGGGCGTCAACCACACTTATCATAATATTATCACCTAAAAAACTATTCTATCCTAATCCAATGACGTAAATTCTAATATAAGACCGTCTCACGTAAATTTATCGTGAGACGGACTCTTTATAGGGTGACATTTTTAATATTTTATTATAACTAATAAGTTATATTAGAATGACTTTTTAACACGAATATGACAAAAAATTTACTATAGGATGACTTTTATCTGAGTCAGTTCAAATAAATTATTAATCACCCTTCTCTTGATATAGTCACCACAAAGTTATAAGTCTTACGATAAATTTATGGTAAGACGGTCCTCCCTTAAAATTTGAAAGATAAATATTGTGGCATATATTCATCTTAGTCCAACTTTGTATAAATTTACGTAAATGGTAATTAAATGTTAGCCAAATTTGTATATATTTATGTGTGACTACAAATTATGTCATATTGTTATGTATTCTACCATATTATTATATCATTTTAAATTTTTATAATTCATTAATTTCTAAAATTTTCCACCATAAATAATAATTTACAATATAAAAAAATGTAGTTTCTAACAAAGGACATACATTAATTAACTAATCAATCTTTTTACAAATTTTAATAGAAAATTTTCAAAAATATCTCAATCGGTCCAAATTGATCTGGGTTGGTCCAGTCCAAATCATAATCGGGTTGGTCTGGGTCGGGACGGATTGTTTCTGGTCTGGTCTTTGGTCCAACATATTTGCTATTTCGAATTCCGGTCCTATCTGGTCTGGTCCGAGTTTGACCTAATGAACACCCCTATCTGAAAGGAAGCATCAATCATGTGCTTTTTTATCCAGCAAACACCTCTCTCCAAGTTACTGCCTTCACTGATTCAGATTGGGGCAGTTGTAGATTTTTAGCAAGATCTTTAACAAGTTATTGTGCTTTTTTTGGGAATTCTCTTATTGCCTAGAAAACTAAAAAGCAAAAGACTGTTTCTAAGTCTTCCGCTGAGGCAGATTATAGAGTTATGTCTGCTACAACTTCTGAGTTAGAATGAATTTCTCAGCTACTTGTAGATCTTCAAGTTTTGATTACTCATCCTATTACTCTCTTCTATGACAATAAGGCAGCACAACATATTGCTGCAAATCCAGTTTTTCACGAAAGAACCAAACACATACTCATAGATTGTCATTATATCAGAGACAAAATTGAAGATGACTTTCTTCAAACAACACATGTATCATCCACAGACCAGTTAATGATATTATGACCAAGCTCTTTCAGAATATCAACATAATTTTTTATCATCAAGGTTAGGATTGGTTGATGTTCAACCCACTCCACCTTGAGGGGGATGTGAAATATATAGTTAGAAGTTTGTTTTTCTTGGTTTATCTGTTATGATGAGCTGACGTAGTAACTAACTCCCAACCTTCCTTTTGTATATATCTCTCTCTCCACTCCTCTCTTTGTAATTCAATTCATTCTATTGAATAATACTCTGTTGTTCTACAATCAATCTAGTTCTTTCTTTTCACATTTTCTCAATAATGACTTGCAAGCTTTTTAGTTGCATCAACATTAGGGAACACTTCAAATGCATACTCACTATACAACAAGTATTCTTTAAAAAAAATAATAATAATTGCTTGGATTCTCAAAATAATCTTTTAGTAATTAGATTTCATAATCTTTTTGGGGTCAGATATGAAAAAATTTGAAAATGTGGAGGTACATGCAATTTTGAATTTTTTGGGATAACTAGATTACAAAAAGAAAATAAGGGTTATTCGAATATAATCGGCAAAAGCATGGATAATTAAAATTCAATTTTCCATTTATATGTGCTCATAAAATTACATTCAAATGCTTATAAAATGCATTCTGAGAATACAAAAGCATGATACTCCTGAGATTACAATTATAATTATGTACTCTTTCCGTTCCATATTAATTGTCGTCTTTGAAAATTATGGAGTCAAATATTGAAAATTTTAACCATAAATTTCTCAATTTATACAATGAGTTGCTATATAAAATTACCATCATTAGATTCGTAACAAAAAATATTATCATAAAAGTATAATATTGCAATTGTTAATAACATATTATGTAATAAATTATCAATAAAAAATTGACAATGAAAATCATAAAAATTAAAATTATGATAATTAATATAAAACCGAGGGAGCACTTATATAAACTATGGAGATGATGAGGTCAAGTAATCATATCACATCACAAATAGTAATGATGAAAGAACATTTTTTTTTAATCACAATGATGAAAGAACATTAAGGATAAGCAAAGCACTCATGTTTTGGGGCTTTTGAAAGCGTCACCTAACGCGGATAACTCTTCTTTGCTCATCCATTACTTCCACTACTTAAGATTTCATATTCATTCATTTTGTTTGTACTTTACACCTTTTTGGTAGGGTTGAAAGCCACCATACATTCAATTGGCCATAATCATCCCATAGTACAAAGCCATACATTCACAGTAAATAAATGCCTCAAAATATTTCTGCTATATCTCGTTATATACATTCTTTTTTAAAAAAAAATTGGTGATTGGTAGGAACATAGGGGTGTTCAAAACTGGTCAATCATATTTTTAGTTACTGTATAGGATTTTATAATCTTAAACATAAACCGTATTATGCGGTTAACCGCATTGGGAAATAAAAAACTGAAATCAAATCGAAACCGTCGGTTAACTGTATGGAGAATGCGGTTAACCGCTTTTTGATTCGTTTATGGTTAACCGGGGTCAAATGCCGGTTCTTTGAAATTTAAAGTAACAATCAAGGAAGAAAAATTAATTGTTAATCTAAAATCTAAAACCGAAACCGGTTATATTGGTTTGGTTAACCGAAACCGCAAAACTTAAAAATCTCAACCGGTTTAACCGGTTTGGTTTTATTGGTTTACGTTTTCGGTTTCGGTTTTTTATTTGACAGTCCTAGGTAGGATAGGTGGGATAAAGTTGGATAAAGTTAGCGGAGGTATTCGGGTTTGGGTAAATCCAGGTCGATCAAACTCAGTCAATGTCAAAATTCGAATAAGAAATCTATATCCATACCCGATTTTTATTCGTATCAAACCGGGCTGGACAATTTAGATGAAGCTAAATTCAGGCAAGATTCGAGTTCGGAAAATATTAGAAAGAGAAATAGTATATTTGAATATTCAATCAATATCCAAACTCAGATGAAAAATCTATGTCCAGCCCCGGTTTTTTTGGGGCTGGACAACTCAGATTTTCAGGTCGGACTTGCATGCTCTAGACAAAAAGGATAAGATAGGTGAAATAAAGTGGAATAGGTAGGATAGAGTTGGATAAATTGGGATAAATTAGGTTGGGTGGGATATCATATAACACAAAAGAAAAAGGCGCTGACAATTGAGTTATCCAGATATGGTTTTAGACGTTGGGTAATTTTGGGTCAATAAAGTTCTGGATGGGTCGAGTTTGAATTGGGTCATTTCAAGTTGAGTTGATTTTTTTATTAGTGCAGAAGTTGGGTTGATTTTGGATCATACTATTTTTTATTGGGTAAAATTATCTTTGAAAAAATAGACAATTTTGATGAAAGATAAATTTGAATTAGGTTAAGGTCGATTGACCTTATTTATTGGTTCAGGTATAAATTTGAGTCGATTGATTTGATTTTTCGAGTCTCATATTAGTTTGGTCAAGTCTAGTTATGACCTATGTGTTCGAGTAATGGCCTAATGGGTTAGTCTCTGTGCACTATATATTACATGTACTTGGAGCATGTGCTGTCAAATATTTGGAAGATCGAATAATTATAATAAAAAGAGTGAACAACCTAATATATATGGGTGGATAATTATAATATCTGGAGCACATGCTAGGGGTGCACCCACTAAATTGCAGTCTCTCCAGATATTTGTGAGTGAATAATCATAATAATTAGAGTAAACAACTTAATATATGCGTGTGAACAATCATATTATTTGGAGTACATGTTTCAGTTGTACATAATAAATTGTGCCAAACTACTATGATTTTTTTAAAAGTCATAAAAAAACAAGAGGAAGCATTAAAGGAATGTTTATAGACTATAATTGATGGAAAGATGAAAAATGAATGTTTAGAATAAAATTAATGTAATTTATGATACCAAATTAAAATAAATTAATATACTAAGTGGTTTAACTATGTTTCTTAATTTATGATACTGAATAGAATTTTAATTTTTTTCCCTAAAATATTTAATTTGAAACAAAAATATTGAAAATAAATATAGACTTTAGTATCCTTCCGCTAATATATTATTATTCAAATTAATTTTGAAGACAATTATACAACCATAAATAATGATTGTATAATTGTTGTATAATTTGCCATTAATTTTTAGTTACTATTAAATTAATAATTACAATAAAAATACTTCAAAAAATAAATCACATATAATTAGTAGCGCAAACAAAATTTTGTCCAACCAATAAGTCGTCTTCGTCCGGACATGATCTTGATTGAATATTCTCGTCATATTTCTCGACTGTTATATTCTCGCTCCAATTTTTGACTCGAATTTAACTTTGTCTGAATATTTCACCCGAAAATATTGGATTCAGGCATCGATTTCTTGTGTGAATTTTGACAATGATCGAATTCGATCCAAACCCAAATTTTTACCGGTTACTCCAAAATTTTCCTAAATACACAGTGTCAAATTCATGGATAAAAAATAATTGGGTAAAATTTAAATTCTGGTAGTTTTGATAAATTTTGTCACATTTACCTTACTCTGTCAAATTAATTTTTTTAACTTTTTTACTTTGGTAAATTTTGGTAAAAAACTATCGAACTCAATTTACCCATGACTAGGCGTGCAAATATGTTGGAAGATGACAATCGTGATGATATTGATGCTGAGATAGACCGAATGTTTGAGATTATTGGCAATGATATAGGCGTGCGAGTTCTCAATGACCTACCAAACTGAAGCTATTGATCTTGCATCGTGATTGACAAGTGAAGGTTTCTTTCGGTTGTTGTAGTCGCAAAAGTCGTTGCTGTGTTATTTATTTTTAGCTGTTTGGTGGTAACATTTATCTTTTGGAGGTGGTTGTTTGCTGTTTTGTATGCGGTTTACTATTGTCTCTAAACCTTTAAGTCTTTTAGCTCGCAATAATCGAAGAAAAAAAAAACTCAATTTACACATTGAATTTGACATACCCTTAACTGTTCTTTTCTGCGGTTGGCAAATTGCGGTGCCACAGCCTACCGCAATTTGCCACAATCCACCACATTTTACTGCAAATCATTACTTTTCTCTCTCACAATTCCAATAACCTACCACAATTCCATTACACCCACTATAATTTTACCACACCTCACCACGCTATTCCGCAAAATATCGCATAAAAGAACAGGGCTTAATTGATAAATGAATTGAAAATGATGAGTAATTTGATCAAGTAGTTTGACAGAGGAATTAGCTAGCCACAGAGAGGTAGACACAGCAAGATATTTTCCCAAAATAAGAAAAACAAGACGTCATTTTCTGTTGGTTGATTGTAATTTCTACACCTTCCAACATTTATCTTTACAAATATTCAATATTCAATATTCATCACACCTATTTCCATCCAATTTCATCTCCTTCATTCAATAAGAATCAAACACAAATACAAACTTACTTTTTAGAAAGAGGCAAAAAAACCCACCAACACAAAAAAAAACCCGACGATTAACATTTCCAAAAGAAAGAAAATTGAGAAATTCGAAATCTAGGGTTTCAAAAAAATTGACCAAATCCTCTCAATTTTCTCTCTCTCTCTCTCTCTCTCTCTCTAAAAACCTCCAGCAAATCAATCGATTTTTAGCTCCCCCTCCATCTTTCCCTCTTTTCCCTCGCTCTCTCTCTCTCCTCCATTGGAGAGGGATTCGACAGCTCTATTTTCTCTTTCTTCACCCTCGCAATCTTCTTCTCTCTGATCGTAGTTTCAGATCGCGCAATTTCGTAGGATATTCGCGTTTTGATTCTCTCAAGGTATGCGATTCGTTCTAAATTTGCCAGCTGTTTGTATGAATTCGTCAATATGTTGTGTATTTGTCGTGCTTTCTTTATTTGAATGCGTTTGTTGCATTGTAAACGCAAACATGATGTGTTTTGGCCGGTTGAGAAAGCTGAAACTGGGTTTTAGTTTGGATTTTGTATGGTTGGGAATGCGATTTGGTTGATTGTGAGTTCGTTTGCGTCGAATTTGGTTTCCTGTTTATAAATTTTGATTAATTTTCAGGATTCTGCTCAATTATCGATTTTTCAGGCCGGTTAGGAAAGCTGAAACTGGGTTTTAGTTGGATTTTGTATGTTTGGGAATGTGATTTGGATGATTGTTTCGTTTTTGTGAGTTCGTTTGGGTTGAATTTCGTTTCTTGTTTCTAAATTTTGATTAATTTTCAGGATACTGGTCAATTATCAATTTTCCGGCCGTTAAGGAGCTTGATTTTGGGGTTGAACTGCTGATTAGGGCAATTCGTATTGAGGAGGGAGAGAGGGGGAGGTGGGGGGCTGGGAGGGGGAGCAAGAAAGAAAGACTTCAATTGGTGATGGTTGTATCAAGAACATGTTGGTTATGACATGGGGATTTCTATAGTTAGTTGACAAAAACTTGGATTTGTTTGTTGATTGTTGTTACATATGGCTACCGATATTGTTGCGTTCCCATCGAATAGTCTGGCCAAATGTTGTGATTGCGCGTGTAGTTCTCTGTCGGCGGGCTGTTCTGATGGGGTTTGGATACGGTCCGTGAAGAGGAAATACGATGAGTTTGAGAGGAGCGGCGGTTTCTACATCCCGGGCCTTGATATTTTGCCGGTGGCAAAAGTGGGGATCGAGAATGAGTGTGCTTTGTTGCGGGAGACGGTCAGCAAACAGCAGGAAACCATTCACGAGCTGTGTTTGGAATTGGAGGAGGAGAGGAATGCCTCTTCTTCTGCAGCAAACGAGGCCATGTCAATGATCTTGAGGCTGCAGAGCGAGAAGGCGGAGGTTGAGATGGAGGCTCGTCAATTCAAGCGCTTTGCCGAGGAGAAAATGTCGCATGATGCTCAGGAGATTGCCGCGTTGGAGGAGTTGTTGTACAAAAGAGAGCAGGCCATCCAGTCTCTTACATGCGAGGTGCAGGCGTATAAGCATAGAATGATGAGCTTTGGCATGACGGAGTCCGAGGCGGAGGGGTTGAAAGGCAGCTATAGTCGTAGCGGGAGCTTTTCTAGTGATGTTCCGGTACAAGTCGACTCTCCCTCGTGCTCATATCCTCAGTTAAAATGCAATTTGAATGAGTCCCAAGGCCCGTCAGAGTTTGAAGATGATATGGTTGATATTGAAAAGTACCCATTTGGGGAGGCTCCACATACTCAAGATTTGAAGGATTTGGAACACAGGATCCATCAGCTTGAAAGACCCTCTCGGGCTGATCGTAAAAGCGGGGACTTTAGCTCTAGGGACATTCTAGAGAAGTCTATTGTTGGTCAGCCACACTCGCCGAGATGGCCGAGACACTCAAGGAGGGTTTCTGCTGATAGTGCGAGCTCGTATGGATTTGGAAGAGATATGGATTACACCACAGACTCCCCGAGATGGGGAACCAGCTTTAAGAAACTAGGCTGTGTGGCCGAGGAATTAAAAAAGTCGGACAGTATGTCTGATTATGATGATGACATGAGTGATAGGGTGTACACCATTGATTCTGTCCATACCGGTGCACCATTCAACAATGTTTCAGAACCTAAGATCGCTTCTAAGTTTTGTGATGAATACGTTTCTAGTCCGAAAGGATCAAATCCCATGGACTCGAGTGATGCAGAAGTTAAGAAGCTGTACTTGAGACTTCAGGCTCTTGAGGCTGACAGGGAATCAATGAGACAGGCTATCATTTCAATGCAGACTGATAAAGCGCAGCTAGTGTTACTTAGAGAAATTGCTCAGCAGCTGTGCAAAGATATGACACCAGCAAAACCAAAGCCTGTTGAAAAGCGCTCGATTGTCAAACGGTTTTCCCTGGTGGCTATCTTCAAGGTAAATCTTTATGCATATATTTCTGTGCCATTGTCCATCATGTAACTGTATGATATTCTGGTTTTTGCCTATTTATCCTAGCTGATGCACCCTATTATGTTCCTATGCATGGATATAAATGCTTCATTTGAGTTCTTACCGATTTATTTGTTTGTTGAACTTGAGCATTTGTTCCTGACGCACCTTATAGGCCTGTTGTCACTGTGATATCTGTGAAATATCAGTATGGTTGTTTTTCATTAACAACAAAATTGGTTCGTTCTTTCTTTCTCATGGCTCCATGATAACAGCAAAATTGCCTCAATATCAGTAAGGTTGTCTTTGATTAACAAGTGAATTTGTTGTCAGTTAAAAATGTGCATGACATTGCAAATCTTGATCCGGTGCTATTTGGTCATGCCTTTCTGGAAATTTTGTTTACATTCAATGATTTGGCTTTACAAGATGCTTTGATATGTCCATATGTTTCTGTCAACAGAACAGCTTAAATGAACATATTCTTATTTTGGCCTTCTAGAATGTTTGTCACTATGCCTAAATGTGATACAAACACTTCTTTTGCTTCTTTCCAAAGCCTAATTATGGTTCCCATGTTTCATGTTCAGTGGATCATTACCTTTCTTTTCTGGAGGAAGAAAGCACGTCAAAGCAAGTAAGTTAATCTTTTTATATATATTGATGACCGCTTACAGTTGTGGCTTATGATAAGATGGTTTTAGCGTAATGCTTGTTTTACTGTGTTTTTAGGCATTTTTTATGTTACTAGCTTATATATCTGTTTAATTTCTAGCATTTGGCCTCTGATCACTTATGTAACTAAATTGATCGCATATCTAATTGCAGATGTTGTTGTTTGCTAATTATTTAAATTTGTTGATTAGTTGCGACTCTTGAATGTCTTTTACTTGCCTACGTACAAGTTCACTACCCCAATTTCCGATTCAAAATGCAACTTTATAATTGTTCACTTTTAGCTCTTAGATGGCCTTATTTACTACAACACTTTCCCAATCGTCATAGTAGAGGCTGAAGAAGTCCATAGAGTATTAGAAATTCTCTTTTGTGGGTTAGTAAGGCTACTAGGGTAGGCATCTGTTGGTTTTTGAATTGGTGATAAACACGTTGTGATTTGTGAACAAGATCTGGACGTGACGCCTTGAATGAACTAGCTGGTAATAAATGGTGTGGAAATCTTGACATTATGCACTGTTGTCTCTCTTAATTTTGGACTCCAGTGTATACACGATTTCCAACCCAAAACCGACCCGTACCGAACCTGACCCGAAATTGACCAGCCCGCCCCAATTGGCATCCCATCTGCCTCCCAGTGGGCTGGAGGCAGAATGCTGAATGTGATTCCCTGCCCCTCCACTCCAAAAAGTAGTGTTGGCAAAATCTTGTCCGACCGAAAGACCTGAATTTGTCCGACCTGGAAAAAAATGGTTTGGTCCGAACCTGATTTTGAGACTACCTGAATTGACTGAGTATTCGGACACCATATTTCTGTTTTTTCTGTTGTCCGAACCCGAGTTTGATCCAAGTTTAGCTCCATCTGAATGTCTGACCTGAAAAGCCAGTTTCGGACATCAATTTCTCGTCCAAACTTTGATATTGACTGAATTTTACCGACCCGATTTACCCGGACCCGACTTTTTGCCCTGGGTGCCAAAAAGGTTCACGGGTTTGCCCTCAATGGGAGGCTATGCCCTCTGGTATCCTCATTTACACAGCTATCCCCCTTGTCATTTTATTTTCATTTCTAGATTAACCTCCATCGATATGCTAAAATTCTTCCAAAATCCCAGGTACATGTTTGATCAGGCCACAAACAACGCGGGGCTACTAATGCTCTTGGACAAAGGCCCGCGCACGAAGCAGTGGAGATGTGTGTCATCAACACAAGTCGGGAAGCGAAGCTGGTGACGTACGATGCAGTCTTGCAGACGGTGTCATTGCTAGAGCTTATTTTTCACGGTCTAGATAAAAATGACATATAATTCATTACGGCATTCCTCGTTCGTTCGTTGCTGGAAGGAAACTGGTCGGTTTCCGTGTGCAGTGTTGTTTCATTACTTCTTCCCCCCTTCTTTTCTCTTTGGTTTATTTTCGATTTTTTTCATCACCACTATTCAAAATGAATGTTTGGGATTTGGAAATTTGCTCTAGCTGGCTGGATGTTCAGCAGAAATCATGTCTATGATGAAATAGGTGAGTGTGCAGGTGATTTTATAAGCTTTGCTGTAGATGGCTTTGGTAAATTCTCTCTTTTGTATAGCTCCTTCCTTTCTTTGTCCTCCTCGAGTGAAATATTGAAATAATATTTGTTCCCCCTTCATACTTCCTTTTTGTTTTCCATTATTCAAAGCCATAAAAGGCGAAAGAGTTCGCTATGCACAATAAATATATGTGAAAATAGCTGAGCAACAATACAAGAAACAACATCCTCTCTATGGTAGCATTATCAATGTTTTACCCGACTCAAATATTTGAATTTGTTCGGCCTGAAAAAATTAGGATTTGATCATAGATTTTTCATTCTAATTTTAATGTTAAGCGAATTTAGGATATAATATATCTCATTTTTCTATTCTCTGAACCCAATTTTGATATGGATTTACTTCAATTTGAATTGTTCGATCGGAAAAAAATTGGATGCAAACATCTTTTGTGAGTGACTAGGGCCCTGTAAATTTCATGGGTTGATTGAGGTAACTAAATAATTACCATAACTTACCGAAAGTTACCGAAAATTACCAAAAGTTACCAAAATTTACTGAAAGTTACCAAAATTATCGAAAATCACATGGCTCGAGTAAAGTAGTTTTTTTTCATTTTTTCCTTTTATTTCAAAAACACAAATTTACCCATATAAATTTACCCAAAGTTACCAAAAATTACCAAATATTACCAAAATTTATCATTTACCTTACCTCAAGATACCCATGAAATTTACAGGCCCTAGGTAGTTGTCTAACTAGGCATGTTGGAAAGAATGTTGACCAAATTTTAATTGTTGACTTTCTAAGCGACATCAATCATGTCATAGTCATCAAGTGACTTGAGTTTACTCTCTCCGTACGCGGTAAATCTCTCTCACTTGATGATTAGGACGTTATTTAGAAAGTTGAAATGCTAGATATGCGATGTTTTCTTATAAGGATTATTGGATGATAATGTCTGGCTGAAACTTTAGGGTATTGAATGATAATCGCTTTGAGGTATTCGATCGATAATGCATCAATTTCGGTGGTGGTTGACGTAGTGGTTGTCCCACTTTGGGTATCATTTTTCTATTTTTTTCCAAAAAAATATATCAGTTATCCTGCTTATGTGTACTTTCTCACACGGCAAAAGTATTTTTCTGAAAAAAAATAGAAAAACGACACCTCAAAATAGGACAGTCACCACGTCAACCACCAGCTGAATTGGTCTGAGTGCGTTATTGTCCAATACCCTCAAAGTTCAGTGTATTAGAGTCCAAGAAAAAAGTTCAGTGCATTATTGTCCAATACCCCTAAAGTTCAGTGTATTATCATCCAATAATCCTTCTTATAATAAAAAGTACTCCCTCCATTCCTCAATAATTATCACTTTGGAGTTTAGGGAAGATTTTAAGAAAATAGTATTAAGAATGATAATTACATTGGAAATGATAAAAGTAAGAGTTAAGTTTCTACTTTAGTTATATAATTGTATTGGAAATTGTAAAAGTAAGAGATAAATTTGAAAAAATGTCATTACATTGAAATTGTAAAGTGACAGATATTGTGAAAAATAGAAAATTGATCAAAGTGACAGATATTGAGGAATGGAGGGAGTACTATACTAAGAATATGATGTTACAATTAGTTGATAAAAATATGGTAAATTATTTGTTGAAAGGCATCAAAAATCGTAACTATTTTGATTGAGTTGGGTACCTATTATTTAGCAAGAAACACTCCCCGTTGGGATACTACTTGTAAAGATCGAGAGTTCAAGACCACAAACAATAGTGTGAAATAAACAATAAAAGTAAATACAATTGACCTAGGATTTAATATGGAACAACCTAAACAAAAAAAAAAAACCCATGTACAATACACTATTAGAGCAATATATATTAAATACACTCGGAGCATGTGCTCCAAATATTTATTAATGAACAATCATATGAATCAGAGTGAACAATCATAATAATAAGAGTGAACAACCTAATACATATGGGTGAACAATTATAGAATATGGAGTACATGCTCCAGGAGCACCTAATAAATTGCACTATTAGAGGGACTTTACAATCAGAGTGATATGATGTCTATTTAGAGAATTGACGAGGTAATCCTAAATGTCTATTAGAATATTCATCCTAATTCTCAACTATACATCCTCACCCTCTACGATGCTCTTCAAGAGACATTCGCTTCAACACCCCAACTCGGTACGGTTCAGGAGATACTCGCTGCTTTCTCCAAGAGACACACATAATACCTTTGACAATTTCGGTTTAAATAAGAAGGCTCACAACAATTTCTATCTACAAAATGTATAGACTCTAAAAAAAACCGTTATCCGCGCAACATGAAGTATCACTATCACAAAACTGCATTGACACAACTAGAAATGGTAATGAGGCGGGTTTAGGGTGGGTCCTGCTGTATCCAGACTTGTCAAATTTTCTTAGACCCATGGTTAGAAAAAGTACGAATCAAGGTTGTGGGAAAACACAAAAATATGAGCCATGGAATAACCACTGCCTTGAAAACGATTGCGGTATGACCTCGGTGCTAATCGAAGTTATCGGTCGCTCCTTAAGGTTAACTCAGACGACCCTTGGACACGTGCACTCGTGGCCAAGGGTTTGGAGTATGGTATGCAAATTTGTTTACCTAGAAAAGAGGAAGAAGAGAGGAGAAGATGGATGTGTTGTTTTGGTGTGTAGAAACAATCCACCAATGGCTACTATTTATAGGAGAAAGGTGACCGTTGGAATGGAAAATGGAGGGGCCAAAACTCATAAGCACATAAGGAAATCAAGTACCATTAAAAGGAAGGAGAAAGACCAAGGATCAAAAGGAGGAGAATTTGGTGAGAATTAAAACCAATTGACTGTTTATATTCCTCAATTAAGATAATAAAATCCAACCAAATAAGTTAAAATGGTTAGATGCAACATTATGATGCAAATAAAATGAACCAGATTCAAAACGACCCGACCCACGACTCACGACATACGCCCAAACAGGCTAGCTGACCGGACGGACGACGACGTGCGCGTGTGGAGGCCCAAACTACACCTTCCACCATAAAACCCACTTTCAAGCCAATACAACACAAGGAGGGAAAAAGAGATATATAAAGCCAGTCTAACTTCATTTTTCTTCCTATGTAAGACAAAGGAAAGATAGAAAATAAGAGGAAAACACCTTATAGCCATTATCACACATCTTCACATCCAACTGACCTGCCCCAAACTCCCCGGGTCTAACAATATCAAACTTAGACCCAGACTCGTTGGGTCTGTGGGTCTACCGACTTACTCCTTAGCGGGTCCTTAAGTGATCCAACATTCTTATCTATTTTTTTAATCAATTTTTACCAGCTTTACTGAGAAATCTGTCCAAGTGTAATTGTTTTCAATACATTAAAGACAACTAGACATCCTCATGGTTTACTGACTACTAAAGTTTAGTGTACAAACAAAGTCAAAGATAAAAATTTTACATGCGTCAAGTAATCCACGAAACTTAAAATGTAAAAAATGCAAACACCAAGTTCATGGTTTTCAAATTTTAAAATTTTCATTTTTCACATCATAATCTTATATATATTTACGATTCCCGAGATCAAGTTCGCGAAGCCAAACTTAGATCTGGACCGAGACCGACCTAAATAGGAGGGATCTAAGTCCCATTGTCATCCTTACTCTCTACTAATTTTTCCTCACGATTCCGACAAGATTCCACATGAACAATTTACCCAATTTTAGGACACACGAACAATGTATTGTTGGAGGGACTTTACAATCATAATGTTACGACACAGTTTCTCAGAAATAGAGTGTTACACATGTGTTCTTTTGAGCGATGAGAAAGATTTAGGTCTGATTCTAATTGACAAAATTTTTGGTAGACAAAAAATTAAGAAAACACGTAAAATTTTGAAAAAATTTACAATATATACATGAAAATTACTCATATTACCAATTATCCAAAATATACATTTTCTTTTTCGAATTTTACTCAATTTTTTCAATATTCTACCGACAAATATTTACATTTTCAGAACGTATTTATGTACCCTCAAAAGCAGTAAAGCACCAAATTTAGGTGACGTGTACAATGGGAATCATGGAATATTATATTAGACAAAACAAAATAAGCGCCAAAAAAAGCCTGGATCCTATTATTTTGGTTCCCAGAAATTCCCCAAATATTTTTTTCTGAGGGAAGAAATTCCCCAAATTTTATCATATCGTATTCACGCCATTCGAAAACCGCAGAAAAAAAGTTGTTGTTTCCAAGGCATTATCTCTTTCCAGGTATCTTTTTCCAGAAAAAAAAGTTGTGATTCCTTGTTATTGCTTTTTGTTCCGAATTCTGATTTGAATTCGGTATTCTGTTTCCTACTGTTGGTAGTAATTCTCCTTTGTTGCTGTTGAATTTCTTCTTCAATAAACCGCTTTCAATCTTTGTATTTCAGTGCAATTTCATTTGCGAAATTCATCGATCAGTAGTTTGTTTTCTGTGATTTTTGTGATTTGCAGCAAATATGGATCGACTCAGTGGTTGTCCGCGTCTGATGATAGTTTCGGATCTCGATCATACAATGGTGCGTGTTTAATCGAATGATTTCCGCATTTCTAGTTGTCGATCACTAAGATGCTGAAAAATTATGTAATTCTGTATGAAATTGTGATCAGGTTGATCATCATGATGCTGAGAATATGTCACTTTTGAGATTCAATGCGTTGTGGGAAGCCAACTACCGCCATGATTCCTTGCTGGTGTTCTCAACGGGGAGGTCTCCAACTCTTTACAAGAAGTTGAGGAAAGAGAAGCCGATGATAACTCCGGATATCACTATTATGTCTGTGGGTACTGAGATTACTTACGGTAAAAACATGGTGCCTGATGAAGGTTGGGTGAAGTTTCTGAATCAGAAATGGGATAAGGACATAGTTAAGGAGGAATCAAGCAAGTTTCCTGAGCTCAAGCCTCAGGTATTGTTGTTGTTTTTGATTGTTTATGATTGAAGAACTTGCTTGTTTTGGTTGACTGAATGCAATGGGAAGGTTTCTCTGTGTGTTTGTGTGAGCATGCATGCGTGATTTTAAAGACATTTTGGTTCAGCAAGTAAGCGGATTATGGCGTTTTGATCGGTTTCAATCAAGGACATACTTTGCATTTTGAAAGGTTGTCTTTAGCTCTATTGGGGTTCAAGTTTGAGGTATAGTTAAAGTCAAATAAGCAGATTATGTCATTTTAATCGTTTTCACTCACGAACATACTTTGCATTTTGAAAGGTTGGCTTTAGCTCTATTGGGATTCAAGTTTGAGGTCTAGTTAAAGTCAAATAAGCAGATTATGTCATTTTGATCGGTTTCAATCAAGAACATACTTTGCATTTTGAAAGGTTGTCTTTAGTTCTATTGGGATTTTGAAAGGTCGTGTTTCTCACAGAACTTGCTTGCTTTGATTGACTGGACGTATTGGAAAACTTGCTTTTAAAGACAATTTGCTTCAGCAAATAAGCAGATAATGTCATTTTGATCAGTTTCAAGAGTGCTTGGATAAAATTGCCACTGAAACTTTCTTGAACTGTAAAAAATGCCATGAACTTGAGAACTTACACTAAATTCTAAACTGTCCCCAAAACTCTAAAATGTCATTTTAATAGGTTCAACGTGCTTTCTTGTATGGCATTTTTGAGTGGATGTTTTCAAATTCAGTGGCATTTTGACTACTATATCCGGTTAAAATGACGATTTTGATTTTTAGGGACAGTTAAATGTCGTTTGGTGGATGTTTACAAATTTAGTGGCATTTTTAACTATTCGGGAAAGCTGAATGACAATTTTATCTGAGCACTCTCAGCTTCAATCAAGAACATACTTACCTTTTGAAAAGTTGTCTTTAGCTCTATTGGGATTCAAGTTTGAGGTCCAGAGACAATCAAATATGTGCCAATTTTTTTTTTTTTTTTTCTTCCAGAGAAAGGAAATTGATTTCCTCTTTTCTTTGGAGGAGTTTTACACTTTTCCCCCCTTAAAAGAAGCGAAGGTTCTCCTTCTAAGCGACATATATTATTTTAAGCAAAAACATCATAATTGCGATTAGAGAGGTCTATATTTACACAAATTAAAGCTAGTTTCAGTTGCTTATGTTATGATGGTTATTGGAACTGAATTTTCTGGTTTCTAAGCTTCTAACTCAATGCAGGCAGAGTCGGAGCAAAGGCCACATAAAGTCAGCTTTTATGTTGACAAGGAGAAAGCCCCTGAAGTAACGAAGGCACTTTCTGAGAGATTGGGAAAACGTGGGGTAATGGCTCCTCCTATTTTCTGGTTTGATTTCTTGTTGAACTAGAGATGGTCTGATTGTATAACTGGAAATTTTTGTGGCTTCTCATTGTGAGTTCTGTTGCTTTTACTGTACCCCAGTTGGATGTTAAGATAATTTACAGTGGAGGGATAGATCTGGACATACTACCGCAAGGCGCTGGGAAAGGACAAGCGCTTGCTTATTTGCTGAAGAAGTTGAAATCCGAGGGAAAGACACCAAAGAATACCCTAGTTTGTGGTGATTCTGGAAATGATGCTGAGCTGTTCAGCATTCCTGATGTTCATGGCGTCATGGTTGGTTGCTCAAATACCTTTGCGTCTTGCTTTTGAATTCCAAAGGCGGATGAAGTGACACACTGTAATAGTGAATGTTTGGGTCTGTACAGGTTAGTAATGCTCAAGAGGAATTGCTTCAATGGCATGCTCAAAATGCAAAGGGTAACCCCAAGATACTCCATGCAACAGAAAGGTGTGCCGCTGGTATAATACAGGCTATTGGCCACTTTGGTCTCGGGACTAATATCTCTCCCAGGGATGTTAAAGACTTTGCAGAATGCCATCTGGATAACATAAATCCGGGCCATGAAATTGTAAAATTTTACTTGTTTTATGAGAGGTGGAGACGTGGTGAGATTGAGAACTCTGAGTCATACTACTCAAGCCTGAAATCAGTAGCGGTATGTTGTAACTTACCTTTCCTTTTCCCCTCTCTTTCTAGAAAATCTACAATCCATTTTGCTATTATCATTGGACCCAATTCAGTCAGCATCCACTCATTTTAATGTATTCTTTATCAGTTTTCTTGTCAGCATTTGGCTGTGTGATCTATATGTCTCTTTCAGGAGGGTTCATTTTCATCCTGTGGGTGTTTGATGGTGTCTGTTTCTGGAAAGTACCAACTGACAAAACTTCTTCATGCTTGAACTTTGATAATGCAAATGTTCTATGTGCTATACCATACTGTATGTGCTAATCTAAATGTTCTAACTATGAGATACCGTATTCACTTCCATTTGTCATCAGCGAGTGATGCACATTTTTGTGAAATAAGATTTCATTTGTGCACATGTTGCTTATAATGCTTTTAATCTTTAGTGGATGTCTTTTGCGTAGTACATTCTATAATCTATGTGACCAACTCCGCCTAGCCTTACTAGTGTCACACTGACACAACCAAGGTTGTTAAAATCGAGCTCCTAACTCGAAACTATGGGGAAGTTAGGATCGGAATTTAGTCCATGTAGGATCGTGGATCGTGTGTAAATAGTAGAATCGGATCGACGATTTTGGACCATAAAATCATAGGATCGTAAGTCAGGATCGGGATTTTAATAACTATGGACACAACATAATACTGATACTGATGCATTATACAGGGCAGACACTGTACCAGGTTAGCAGAGATGGCAAAGTTGAAGAATCCAGTATGACTTCATTCTATTTTTTTTTATTTTTTTTTATTTTTACATTGGTAAGTCGGGCCACCTACTGAGTCCCCTATCTCAGGGAGAACCTAGTAGGCCTACCAGCCCAAAGGGGAGGGGGGGTACACCACTATGAGGCCCACAAGGAGCCTCCCAAGGGCACCAACAATTCCCACCAAGGAGATTGTCGGGATTGAACCCCTGATGGGGGGATAAACCTCCCACTCTCATGCCACATGAGCTAAAGCTCATTGGCATTCTATTTTGATTTGAAGATAGAGTTAAAAGAAAAGTATAGAACATGCCTGGAGAAAAAAAAACTTATTTTATTTTTTTGGGACCAACTAAAGTAGGAATTATAGAATCCAATTTTCCTGTTTTAATTGTCTTGTGCCCAACATGCACTTAAGGAGTCCAGCTAACATAAGTGATGGATTATTTAATTCTTGATTGAGGATTACAGGTTATGTGAGATGGACCTTGTCGTCATTTATGATAGTTTAATACTCCCCCTGTCCCAAAAAAATTGTCCATGTTTGACCAATAAGGTCAAATTTCTTAAAATTTGACCGATAATTTCTCAAATACTTTTAATTGAATATAATATTACAAGTCTTGATAAGATAAAACATGAAAATTAATGGCTGAAGTGTTGCATGGAAGACCGTAAAAAAGCAAACTGAAACTTTTTGAGACGAAGGGAGTATTTTTTCTTTTGCAGCAATCTTCCATATTTCCTCTAACCTATTTAATTTTACTATTCCCATGGACACTGGCAAATTTGGTGATGTGTTTGCGGTCAAAGGAAAATGTTTTCCCCAACAATCATAATGCTTGTTCATGTATTTCCTTTTCTTGTGGTCTTTGAATCTTTTGTGAGGTGGAGTGGAGTTTGCCCCTTGTAAATATTTTTCTTACATTTGCCTTGATATTTTTGAAACCTTCCAATGCAGTGTGCACAAAGATACCTGTTTGTGTGTTCTTCTAGCATTTTGTGTGGAGTAGGAATCCTAGTATAAATAATTTAATCCAAAATGAAATGCATGGACTCTTTTCTTAATGTCTGTTTTGTTATAGGATGCTAAGTTCTATCATCCTCATGAGATCTCACTGTTTTTGCATATCTCCTATCCCAGCATCCCACAGGGGTACTCGTTCATCCATCTGGTCAGGAGCTTTCTCTTCATAGCTGCATTGATAAACTGAGAGTATGCCATGGTGATCGAAAGGGGAGTAAGTATCGGGTTTGGATTGATCGTCTTTTGCCGACAAAGATAAGCGACGATGCATGGCTTTTGAGGTTTGAAAAGTGGGAGTCATCTGGTAAGAACTTTCACTTAAGTAGTGAGATACTGTGTTGTTTAATATCTTTCCTCATCTTTCCTTATTTCACTGCTACCTGTACTTAGTTTTACTCTGTCTCCTCATCTGATATTCACACTTTCACATTGTACTAGCCAGGATAAGTTTGCTTCCTTCTCGGCAGTGTATTTTCTTCAGGTTTTAGGTTTTATGTCTTACAGAGCATTCATACTTGTGAAGATAAATATTGCTGTCTTATACTTCTTGCAGAATTTGTGCCACCTTGTGCTCTTAGTTTACTTGTGATTTTACATGTCTGCTTTCCAGCTGGAAAGAGGCCAATTTGGGCTATTTCTCTAGTTGGATTATTGTGGACTTAATGAAAATGCCTGTTTATGTAGTAGGTAACTTATGTTATTTGTGGGTGTTTGGAATGGTTTAACTGTTTTTAGAGTCCATGAAACTAAAATTAGGCCACATCTAGTTTCCAAAAAGTTGAAGGTCACTAGTTGGATTATTCTGCTGCTTCTATGTCTCATTTCTCGCAGTTCTTGCTTTAAAAACGCTGTGCAATTAATGAAACTTCCTCTC
The DNA here is from genome assembly GCA_029582165.1 of Portulaca oleracea. Taxonomy (NCBI): domain Eukaryota; kingdom Viridiplantae; phylum Streptophyta; class Magnoliopsida; order Caryophyllales; family Portulacaceae; genus Portulaca; species Portulaca oleracea. Next base: position 9,726,275 of record CM055893.1, read on the forward strand.
TAGATAACCATACCCCTCGAGATTGTAAAATTCCGAAGATACAGAAATTCATGGGTAACTCAAATTTACCCAAATTTACCAGTTTTTGTCTAAATTTACCAAAACCAAAACTTACCAAACTTAAAAAAAAAAAATTTAATTTTGATATATTGGCATAAATTTGCCAAAAGTTACCAGAATTTATCAAAAGTTACCAAAAATTATCAAAATTTAACTTTTACCCAACTGTTTTTTACCCATGAATTTGACAGGCCTACAGGGCATAGGTTAGCCCTTTGTAATTTGCATGAATGTATCCCTTTTCTCTTTTGTCAATTTAATGGTGTACATTTCCTTCTTTCATCTCATAACCATCCCCAGAACACTCCCAGACCCAGAGTAATTATTGCTTTCTTGTTTCACTAAACCTTATTTGTCCCCTCATTTGGGACTTCACTTCTCAAAAACGGGGTTCCTCTACTTCGAACCGGGCTCTCTTCTTTCAATGGAATTCCTTGACATGTTCAGCTTTTTACGGGAAACGAGAACTCTACTACGGATTTCATGCCATTATCAGCCAAGAGTCTGCATTAATGGCCATAATCAAGGTAGGAAGAATAAAATGTCCTTGAGCTTGTCAAAGCCTAGAACCTTGTCTCTGATGTCGTGAAGAATAGTATGTCTCAGAGCATCAACGACTGTGTCCCAGTACAAGATTTGTGCTTATAGAACAAAAGAGTATTCGTTCACATACTTGAACCCACCTATGATGCTTAGGATTGACACTCGTCTAAGAATTCTAATACATAATGGCGCTTTATGGTCAGAGTACACAGTACATAACAAACTCATGAACTTACCATAGCTGATAACCAATTGTCCTAAGTACAAAATATCTTTTTTTTCCCTTTCCCCTCAATGCGTATTTAGTAACTGAGTAAAAGCTTTGTTGATTTATAACTCACAGTAGCTGATAGCTAGTTGTCTTAAGTACAGGATGTGTCTATCAGGCTAAAGTTGAAGGTTTGATTTTGGGGTTGTGACTATTAGTGATAGATTGCATCCAGTTCCTTGTGATAACCAGGGAAGGAAGAAAAAGTAGACTGTTGGGTCAATGCATACCAATAGCTAGTCTCCAATGTTAATCATTCATCTTATTAGATATTGGGCTGTCTTGTGATATGAATATGCTGAAAGAATTCTATGATCCTAGGTAGGATATAGGAGGAAGAGAGATGGAAGCGTGACCATCATATGTTGTGAAGCTTCTATTTCTGCAGGCCTCACAAATCATGAGGAATAATGTGATTAACGCACATGAATACAGAGAATCTTGTTATATGTTTCTCAAATTTGGTTCTGATTATCAAACTTCTGGCTGGATACCTCTACATTGCAACTACTATATGTTTTACACCTGTCATCCATCCCAATATATCATTTTACCTTCAGCAAGAGCTGAATGGCTTTATAGTTTCTATGTCTCATGAGTCATGACAATACTTTTCTTGTAAAAGCAACTGCTATGCTACACCAAATCAAATACTGTATGTCCTAGTCCTGGCATGCTGTCTGTCAGGACATCCGGGTCAACCCTTGCCCAGTTTCCCCACACTTGGTTCAGGCTAAGGTTGGGGCATAGTAATAGTAAACATCAAAACCAACTAGACGAAGTTTCATCCCATCAAACAATTACTAAATGCTTCCTTTCGTTTAGGCTGAGCAGGATATTTTAGCATGGCATGTTACCTATTTTAGTCACGCCCTCTTCCCGTTACCAAAAGCACTCATGTTTCATCTACGCATGAAGAAGTGCAATTTATTAGGTGCCCCTAAATAATGAGATTATTCACCTGGAGTGTGTGCTCCAAATAATGTGATTATTCACCTGGAGTGTGTGCTCCAAATAATGTGATCGTTCACTTGTAGACATTAGGTTCACTTTCAATGGTGTGATTGTTCACTTGTAGAATACCCCTCCTAAATCGTTCACTTGCAGAATACCCCTCCCTAAATTGTTCACTTGCAGACATTACTTAGAATCTTGGGTCAATTTGGAACCAGTCTCTTTAAATTGCAAAATTTAGGGGTAAGACCACCATATCCCGACACTTCCATACCCCTCTTGGCCAGGATTTCGAAGTATTGGTTTTGATTTTGGTTTAGAGTATCTCATACTGCCCCTCCCTTTTCCCATTACCAAAAGCACTTGTGTTTGTTTCACCTATGCATGAAAAGGCTTCTAATGTACTGAAATCTGATGTGCACCTGTTAGGTGAGGAGCGATGGTGCTGTGTGGCCTCGACGCTGTTGAAATCCAAGGCAAGTGCGAGCCTCTGAGATTCTTGGCACCAAATAATCTCTACTTCTGGGTCATTAATCAGGAATAATCCAAACCGACTTTTTGACCATTAATGGTCCAAACTATTTGACGTATTTTCTATCACCAAACTTTGGATCTATTTTAGGCATTGAACTTTAGACTTTTGATTGCCGAAAATAGGTAAAAAGTTCAGTAGTAAAAAATACGTCAAAATTTAGGACCATTCAGGGATTATTTGAGACGAAAAACCCCTTAAGTTTTGCTGTACATGACCGGTTTTGATTCATGCAGGCTCCCAGCTCCATGGTCGACATGCTGTGGGAGCATGTGCACCAAACATGGTTGGAAGGGAATGCTTCCAAGGATCACGATTCATGGATATTTTAGGGTTTCCCAGGTTCAACATCCCCGGGTTTTGCCAAAGAAGCAAACTCTAATAGCTGATATATATGCTGAATTGTTGAATTATTCATGGACGTTTTAACTGCTAGAAGAAGCTCATACTGTATTTACCATGAGGGTGGTGAGGATGTGGTTTTTATCTTAATAATAGAATGTATCGCAGCATTCTGAAACTCTTGTACCTCGTTATTTTTTGGGCCAGAATAATGCAAATGCCAATACCATATCAATATGTCCATTTGCGAAAATTTGACTATTGGATAACCCTAGATCTGACAATCAGGTGAATCGGTTCAGGTTCGGGCTGACATCGGGTCAACCAATTTCGGTTCGAATCTGTCTTCGGGTTTTGGTTGCCTTCAGTGAGTTTCTTTCCGACTGGGTTCTGGTTTGATTTAGGGTCATTTGGGTGTAGATCTTAATCGAGTTGCGGTTTGGGTCGGTTTCGGGTTCGGTTCAAGATTGGATCATTCATTCAAGCTCGGCTTTTTAGTTCAGATTTCGAGTTTGTTTTGCCAGGTCGAGATTACCCAGGGTTTGACTGCTGAATTATTTAGTACCCATTCTTTGAAATTGAATGATTTGGCCCCCAAACTATCATGTAGTGCTTTAAAATGTGACAATTTTGAAAAGTAACTCGTCATACGGTGAATTTGACTAGATTTCATGTCAGAGATGTTACTAAACATGTGAACTAAGAATAAAAAAAGAAAATTGAAAAACTAAAAGCAAAATTAATGTCTACTCACCCAAAAAGCCTTTACCACCAGGAAAGAGTAGAGTATCCATACCTTAAACAATCATGAATGGTTTTAGGTAAATAGGCATTTGTTTGAATTATTGTTTTTTTTCAATTTTCTTTTTCTAGTTTTATTCTGCACGTCTCTAGCATGAAATCTAGTCAAATTCACCGGTCGACGGCTTAATTTCAAAATTGTCACCTTTTAAATCACTACATAATAGTTTAGGGGACCAAATAATTCAATTTCGAAAATGGAGTAAGATAACTCAGTTGTCGAATCTCGGGGTACCAATAGTTAATTTTCCTCAATTTGTTGGGTCCTTGTTTGGAATATGGTCAATCACTGAATTCAAACTGAGACTGGGAATTTTGTTGTGAACTAAACTTCATTTTCTTCTTACCAACTGCTAGAGAATAGGATATAATATGACTCAACAATTCATTATTCAACAAATATCATAGGTAGGGGGTTTTCATGCAATTTATTAGGTGCTGAGGAGTTTGTGCTCCAAAAACGACAGTTGTTCACTAGCTTGTAATGTTTTGTTTTATTCATCATAAAATTAACATCGTTCTCTATAAAGTACATCCTCCGTGCGTATCTAATATAAATCGAGAGTTTACAATCATATAGGTAGATGTACTAGAAATGCCATTTTTCGTAAAAGGCTGGATTCAGATCTCTCCATCCCATAGCTCTTCAAGGGTTTTGTACCCTGCAGATTTCTCATGCACAAAATCCTTACCCTTAACATACTTCACCTGCATTCACAAACAAAACAGGCACCAACATTTACACCTATTCAACAATAGATATCCTTCATTTCTTAGGTTTTCCGTACCTTTTCCCCTGGTCAATATAGATGTGTTTTAGGCCGACAATAATTTACGTTCGGGTTATTTTGGGTTCGGTCAATTTGGTCAAAAACCTATTGTGGACTTTGTTCCAGATCAAGCCCGCAGACCCAGTTGGAAAATTCGGACAACCGAGACCCAACCCGGCTTTAAACCAGACAATGACCGGTTGATGACTATGCTCTATTTTCTCCGGGCCGGACAAAATCGAGTTTTTGGTTAGTCAAAATTTTGTCAGCCCATTGTGTTTAACAAGCATCATTAGGTATTTCAGGGGCCAAAAACAGTCTTTTAAGAATCTAACTCCCAAAAGTTGTAACCATTCAATGAACAACCTAGTAGTATATGTAAGTGAACAAGGACACTATTTAGAGCACATACTCCAGGAACATGTTATAAATTGCGCCAGCATCCCTCATTGACATACAATAACACTAGAGAAAGCAGAGGATGTCCATAAGGAATGGGAACATACTAACCTGCTCAATCTCAGAAAATTTGGTCATCAACTCATCCGGTATGGACCATTCAAAAATGTCCAAATTCTCCTTCAACCTTGCTTCGCTCGACGCCTTAGGCAGCACACTGTGGCCCATTTGGAGCCCCCAGCGAAGCGCCACCTGTGCGGGCGTTTTGCCGAGTTTCTCTGAGACCATTGTCAGGACAGGGTGTGCCAAAAGTGATGCTTTCTTTGCTTCAGGAGCTTGAGAACCCAGTGGTGAATACCCCTGATCAAGAGCAAAACTAGATCAATGAAGGATATTATAGGAATTTTACCGAATGTTTCTCTCACAAATGAGCAATTTTACCAAACATCTACTTCTGAAACAACTCGTCAAAACAGTTAATTCAAACACCCAACAGTTGTTTGTCAAACATGACCTAAATACTTCAACTTGAAAGAGAAGAACACGTTGACAATGACCTAACAGGTTGACAAAGGGGTTTCTTTTGGACATTAATAGGTTGAAGTAGCAACAATAAACTTCACAGTGGTGAAAGAGGCTTATGGAATGTTTAGGTTCAAAGAGACCTTAGGTTATCTTATTTTAGGTTTAAGGAATATCCGTCAGATTATCTCACTTCAAGTTTAGGGAACATCCGTCGCATATTTGTTGAGCATCTTAGTGCAGTCTTAAGAGCATTGCAGTAGGGTTTAAGAGTGTTGCATGATCTGTTAAGGATTATATGGGTAAAAATCAGACCGTTTGACTTGGCTCAGATCAAGTAAACACGAACGGTTAGCTGACAATATATGCAAAATGACACTCATTGTACGAAAGCATTATTTTGAAATTGGAACTCACAGATAAATGGACGCGGTTGGATTTACAAAACTCCCGTAGCTTTGCCTGTGGCCATGCTGGGTGGCATTCCACCTGGTTCACGGCCGGAGGAATTCTCGCAACTTTGAGAAGATCTTGCATTTTCTTCGTCGAGAAATTGCTCACTCCAATGGCTCGGACTTTACCAGAGTCATAAAGTGCCTCCATAGCCTTCCATGTGCTGGGAATGTCCGGTGGAAGGAACTTCTCTGTAGGATCGTTACCGACGACTCCCTTTTTCGCCTTCACTGGCCAATGAATCTTTCAAACAAAACAACTTACCATCAAAAATGCTACAAAGATATGCAAAAAGCAGCAGACAATACACAACATCTTAAAATGTTACAATCAAATGCGCAACATAAATCAAAAGCCTGCTAGACTACTATTCCAATAATAAATACTAATTCATATGAATTGCATACAAGATAGAGGTCCAAGTAGTCAAGCTGGAGGTCGCTCAGAGTTTGATCTAGAGCCTTTGGCACGTCTTCTGGATCATGATCGTAGTTCCTGCGTCGTAAAACAAAATTATCAAAAACCTAAACATAACATTTGTAAGCCACATATTCTTAAAACAGATTATAGAAAAGAGTCGGAATCGGTCTCTTCATGCACTCATATGCGTGAGGGGGCGCATAAGTGGGACGACTATTGTAATTGTCGTTGTAAATGTAAGTTTTGGTAAGTACTCGGGAAAATGTTACTTTTTGAAAAAAGTAAACATGGATAAACGCGTAAGTTTTGGTAATATTACTTTCGAATTAGGAAATTCTGTGCATGAAAAAGTAAAAAAAGGCTGATGATATTACTAACCAGAGCTTGGAGGTGATAAATAACTCCTCCCTCTTCACTACACCATCATCAAACAGCTGTTTCAAAACTTCTCCAATCTACTAACAGATTTACCACAAATCCACAATGAGTATGTCAACAAGTTAATCCAATATAAGGAAAAGCAAAGAGTATTTTGGCACGTGCATGCAAAAATTCAGGTCAGTAAAATTCAGTTAATGTCAAAATTTCGGACAAGAAATTGATGTCCGGACCAGGTTTTAGTTCGGGTCGGACATTTTGGATGGAGTCAAATTGGGTTCGGACCAAACCGTGTTGTCTCCAAGTCAGACAAATTCGAATACTCGGATCAGACAAAATTTTGCCAGCGCTAGATCCAGAATAAGCAAGGAGCACAAAGGAAATCTAAATGTCCTGTTCTATTTTGCATTTCATTTTCAAATATGCTTCACCTATGACAAATAACCCATTTTGTCCTTGTAAAAGTACTGAAAAGACTAACATGCAACAAAAAAAGTAGACATAATTGTGCAAGTTTGCTGATTACCTGCTTCTCATTGCCATAGATACGAGCACAATCAATGTGCCTGTAACCCATCTGTATAAATCACACAAACACAATTGTCATTTTTGAATAAACAATTGAGTACACTACTTCTAAACATTAATAAACAGATTGAAGATAGAAATTAGCAACGAAACAGAAAAAAAAAAGGGAAAGAGAACCTTGATTGCAGCAGCAACGACATGAGGAAACAAAGCATAAGTACCCAATCCAATCGAAGGGATTTTAGCTCCAGTATTCAACTCGAAGAATCGTAGATCATTCGCCATTTTCACCCAAATTTTGAGCTACCAATTCAGAATTTAAATCTGTGAAATAACTGTTTGAGTACAGAATTCCCAGTAGATAGTAGCAAATAGCAATGCTGAGCTATATATATAACTATACAAGAACAGCCGCAAGAAGAAAAGAAGGGAGGAGAGAAAAAGGAAGAAAGTTGTGCAGAGAAGAAAATTGAAAATGTTGGGGAAGAGAATTGAATTGGGGTACGTAACTAACAAAGAAGTAGGGCAAAAGGGAAACGGTTAGGGAGGGAGTATTTTGGAAATCAATTCAGAATTTGCCAATCGAAGATTCATGACTTCATGCTACTCGTCATCCATCAAGTAAAGAGCCACTTGTCGGGGTCTTTGCATAAAAATGTCACCCAACTTTTTATTTTACAATCTGTTTGTATTGGGGGTTAAAGGAGGAGAGGGGAAGGGAACGGAATTATCTAATTTTTCATGTTTAGAAAAACAATTAGAGGGTGAGGAGAGGGGAAGGGAGGGGAACACTTAACCTCAATTCTCCTCCATTTTTTTAACCCTCAAAATGAGGGGGAATGAGGGGGAAGGGAAGAATTTTAACACTTGCCCTCTCTTCCCCTTATTAAAAAATCCAAACAAGGTTAACCCTAATCACCTCCCTTTTCTTCCCCTCCCCTCCATTACCTTACCCTCCTTTCCCCTCCATTCCCCCTCCTAAATTGAATCCAAACACACTTAGGCTGTGCTTGGTGTAAGGGAAAATAATTTTCCTTGGAAAATGATTTTCTTAGAAAATCAATTTTCATTTGATATTTTCTCGCGTTTGGCACACAGGAAAATAATATTCCTGGAAAATGATTTTCACATGTTTGATAATAGGAGACAGAGGTTAAAATGGGTGTGTGAGAGAGAGTGGTGGAGAGAGAGATTAAAACGAGTGTAAGATAGAGTGGTGGAGAGAGAAAAATAAGAGAGAGAGATATTAAAACGCGTACATGAGAAAGAGTGGCCGGAAGAGAGAGAGAGAGAGAGAGATATTAAAACGGGTGTAGGGGAGAGACTGGTGGAAGAGAGAAAAACAAGAGAGAGAATATATTAAAATGAGTGTATGTGAGAGAGAAAGATGAAAGATGAGAAAGAGAGAGGGAAATATTCAAATCGGTGCATGAGAGAGAATGGTGGAGAGAGAGAAAGAAGGGAGATAGATATTAGAGAGAGAGAGAGAGAGAGAGAGAGAGAGAGAGCGAGAGTAGGGGAGGGAGGGAGAAAATTTCCCTAATTTCACACTTGTCAACAGTGTTGCAGCCCAACTCTACACACTAAGCATACAAACCCATGTATATTCCACATGCCAATCAACAACCCAATTGTCATCTACCTTTCTTTCCATCGACAACATATCCCCTACCTCTTCCTTCCTGTCCTCCACCATGACAGCTTCAAACACACCTTCCCAACCTCAGCTGAAAATGATGGAGATTTGATCGAAATTCCTCATCAGCTGTTCCTCAAAATATGATATATTTTCCTTTCCATTAGGTGCCCAAATTAATTAAACATCCTTCTCATGCTTAACCGGATGAACAACCTTCATTTTGATTATCAACTCCTCCCTTTCTTTTTCCACTGTATCAAGTTCTTCTACTTCAAGTGAGACACCAAACCCAACAATCACCTCAACCTATCCCATGTCTGCCAAACTTCTTTTTCCAGCAACTCGAAAGCCCCGAACATTCCACATCCCGATCCGCATTTCAGTAGCTTCTCTTCCTGACCTTCCTCTTATTCTTCTTTGCTTTTCTTTTGCTTGCACTCCTTTCCTCCTTGCTCCTGATGATCTTTTCTTCTATTGATTGACTGGCCTCCTCAAAACTATCCAAGAATCTAAACCCAATGTCATCACCCACAACGACTTTTCGCGCTTCGATTTCTTCTGAATCAAAATCGTCAATTTGTTGGATCACTATTTCAACCTCTCCGCTCTGTTTTGCATTTCTAAGATTTTCACTTTCTTCAATCTGAATGGAGTGAAGATCGAGTTCTAAGCTCCCACACACCGCCGAATTGCCCTTTCCAAGAGGACTGTTAAGCAATCTGGCATCTTCGTTCTCAACTCCATTTTCTTGAGCTGACTCTCCATTTTCAAGGCTCTCAACACCTTTCCTTCTAGGGCTGCCACTCGCTCTGCTAATGATCTAAGCTCTTCAGATTCCCAATCTTTTATTAGAGACTGTTCAGATTTTCTAGGCGTGTTATGTTCCTTAGTTAATGATTGTTGCTCATTTTCCAGGATCCTTGCCGTCACGTCCCCCACTTTCTCCAAAGACAATGGCCATTCACCTTCTCCCCAAAATTGTTGGCTATCCTGGACGACATCCGTGCTGCCATTGCATGCTAGAGCTCCAATCTCATGTTCCCCTTGTTGACTACCTTCATCTTCACTGCCATCACCAGTGCTTTCCAGATCGCCGCTTCTTTGATGACTAGGAACTGGGGTGTGAACAAAAGAACAAGCTTCTTTGATGTGCACTTTGTATGAACAATCATCTACAGTTAGCAGAACCATTCCATCAATCCTCCAAAACGTTTTTGTCGCAATCTGGATCCTCATATTTTCAAAGTGCTATGTCTTGCTGATCTCTTGCCCAAGACTATGTATTTTTCCCCATTGCTTGACACATTTTTGAAAGTTTTCCAGCTTCCATGCATGAGGCAGAACTCCATGGACATCAACCCACACCATTCTTTCTTCGCAGGTCTCATATTTGGACCACTTCCTTATATCCTCAAACCAAACTTCCAGGTCACCAGGATTGGCTATTAATTCCTCTGCCTCCTCAACTGTCAGCATCGTCACTATGAACTTAGTACCACTCAAGGCGGTAACCTTTGCGACAGGACCAACAAAGTGCATTATTGTTGAGGCTGTTGTCATTATATCTCCATGGTATGGGCTGATGCATATTATACTTCTTTCCAGCCATTCCTCCATCTCTTCGTTAGCTTCACTTGACAACTCAATATTCTTCTTTACTTTACCACAATCATTACCAATATATCACTTCACGCTTCTCATCCACTTTTTACATTCTCTCCTCACCTACCATATCGACTACATTTTTTTTACAAATTTCACCATATCATTTAACACTTCACCACACTTTCCACAATTTTTATTACACTGTGTAATTTCTGCATCTTACCAACACAAAAGAACAGAGCTAGGTCAACGAATATAAATAATAACCTTATTTTATCAATCATGTAAGATAATGTACATTTTATGCATAGTTTTATATTTATAAATAAATATTTTTATATAGTTTATAAGTCATAATAACCCTTAACGTAATGACAAATATTTTTATAATGATTTAAATATTCTTATATTTAATTTTTTGAGTGATTTAGGTGAAATTCAAGAATTAACCATCTTAGCTCAAGATATTTATCATTTTTTACATTAAAATTCCCTCAAAAAACGTAAATATTCAAGTATTCCCTCGGTCCCTCCTTGTCCCTATTTACTTTACACTTGACTAACTTTTATTGTTCATACTTATTTATTGTTTACATTCTAAGTATAAGAGCAGTAGCAGCAACGTGGGATGGGAGTGTGAAATTCTTATGTGTCATGCTGTGAGTGGTTAGAGAGGAAAGAGAAAAAATTTTCACACCCATATTTCCACGGCAGGCGAGGAGAGTGAGGTGCGACATGGGAGGGAAAAGGGAGGAGAGAGATATGAAGGGAAGGGAGAAGAAGAGAGAGAAAGAGGAGAGAGAAGGAGAGAAAAAAAGAGGAGTGAGAAATTTACACCCACTATTCTTCTACTCTCATGTGAGATTCTTCCACTATTCTTCCACTATTCTCACACTATATTACTAATGCTCTAACCGTTACCATTTTGCCAAAAGTGTATAGATCGATTGTTGTCATCCAATCTCATGAGAAACTATCGATTAAAATTTGAGATTGTAAAATAAAAATGACAGATACTCCCTCCATTTCATGTTATCTGTAATATTTGAAAATTGTGTTGTCATACTTTAAATATTTTTTACTGTAAATTTCTTAATATATGCAATGACTTGCTATATAAAATTAGTACTATTACATTCGTAATGAAAAATAGTATCATAGAAGTATAATATCGCAATTATTAATAAAATATTATATAAAAAATTATCAATTACTCCATTCGTTCTTTTTTATCTGTCATTTACTATTTTCAGTGTCACCTTTTAATCAATCATTCTATTAAATTTTTATAAAAAACTATAATATTTTTAAATAGTATTTTTCATTACGAATCTAACGACATCAATTTTGTATGATGAATCATTATACAAATTAAGATATTAATGGTCAAAGTTTTTAATACAATTTCCAAGGCACAGATAAATAAAAACGGAGGTAATAAAAAATAACATAGTAAACAGTGACAGTCAATAAATATCAATTAATATGAAACGGAAGGAGTAAAAAAGAAATGACCGTTCCATATTAAGGTGTTGTTCTTTGTACGGTGCAGTGCGGTGCGATACTATAACTCATTATACTACTCAATATTATTCCACATTTCATCACACTTTAGCACAATCATTAACAATATATCTCCTTACTTTTCTCTTGTATTTGTCACATTATCTTTCATCACCTACCATATCAAACTTTTCACAAATTTTATCATACCATTCGACAGCTTACCGCACTTTCCACAATCTCATCATACCGCACCGTACCAACTACATAAAAGAGCGTGACCGAATTGTCATCTTTAGGAATTGTGCTGTGCAACCAATTATATCAAAAGTTTTGACTATAAATTTTCCAATACGCTGACTTGTTACATAAAATTACTACCATTAAATTCATAATAAAAAATATTAACATAAAAGTATTATTTTATAATTATTAATATAATTTATAAAATTTATCCATTAAAAAATGACACAGAAATTTATAATAATCAAATAATATAATATTTAATACGTGGGAGGATTACCAATTTTATCCAAGGGACTAGAATCACTGGATACTATCGACGTGGCACGAACTGATTCAATAGAAAGCGGAGTAACGATAAGGCCAAGAGGTGAGCGAGTAGGTGTAGTTTGGCTATCGGGGAATAATATTTTCCAGAGAAAACCCAGAGAAGAGAAGCAATGGCTGGTGCTTCAGTCCCGTCCTCGGCAATTTTCTCTCCGACCTCTTCTTCACTGGGTTTCAACAAACACGGTCTTGTTTCATTATCTCCCCAACCTCATCCTCATAATAGAGCTTCGTCAAAAAGTGTTGCCTTAAGAGTCCGTGCGGCAAAAATCCCTGACGGAGTATGTTCTCTCTTCTCTCCTCCCATGCCATTCCACAATATATTTCTTATAAATAGTGTTATTGCGTCATTTAATCTTGCCACGTAAATTTTGGTATAAGATCGACCGTCACACGTAAACTTATCGACGAATTCTTCATATGTTGATTTTTTTTACTATTTTACTACTGTTTAATGACTAAAATGGTGATTTTGTTAGAGTCATCCCACATATATTATTAGTTGATCCATGTATTGATAAATAATGACAACAACATTATACATCTTATGGTAAATTTAGGTGAGATGATTATACATAAGAATTATTGATATTGCCCATGCCTTTCATTTTTGTTGATGGAATAACCTTAATCATTGAAGAAATATTTGCCCATGAAATCTACTCTAGGAGCAGTTGTTTATGTGTGTGAAATCGATCATCCCAACTAAAAGCTTACGCTAACCGTTGAAGACTTAATTATGATTTTTATATTGTAACGGAATGCTAAAAAGGCCTCTTTCACCTTGTACAGATAAATATAGGGTGCCGAGATTTGAATATGAAACCTTTTACTTAGTATGTCTCTGATATCATATGAAATTATCTTAATCAAAAGTTTAAACTAATAGTTGAAGGCCCAATGATGGTTTCTATATTATAACACACCTCCTTATGTGAATGCTAGAAAGACCCCTTTCACCTTGCGCGATATAACATGGGTTGTCGATATTTGAATCTCAGACCTCTTAGTCTGTCTGTATTATCATGTGAAAAATCTTAACCAAAAGTTTAAACTAATAGTTTGAAGGTTCAATGATAATTTTTATACTCTAACCATATACAGAAATTGGTAAAATGGGTATGCAGGTAGTGACGCCAAAAGTAGTGCCCAAGTTCAAGCCTCCGGTGATCGGGTTTACTACCACCGCTGAAATTTGGAATTCAAGAGCTTGCATGATCGGCCTCATTGGAACATTCATTGTTGAACTTGTAAGTTATATATGCTTCCTCCATCTCTATTGTTGTGTTGAAGACCAATGGTTTTATATACTCTAATATACCTTTTCACGCGAATGCTTTTTGGCTTGAAGCGTTTATGCTGCAAAATTCTCTTTGTCGTTTCCTTGTGTTGGTAAATATGTAGGGTTGATATTCAAACATGAGACCTCTTGTTCAGTCTAACTTTAATATCCATGTAACCTATCTTAGCCAAAAGTTCAAATAGACAGTGAAAGGTCCGATGACAGTTTTATCCTCTAATAATTACCCCTTAGTTCCATTAAATTGAAACTATATCCGCCAAGGGACCTTCAGATTTTTTTGTGGTTGGTTTATGCTCTATAACAATCCCATATGAACGCAGCATACAGGCTACAGTATTGCTAAATGCAATTAGGTACTTCTAGCAAAGAGCTATTGGTAAAAATCCTAGGACCCTAGGAAGTTTTTCATGGGTAAAATTTTACCTAAACCACTATGGGAAATTTTCTCTCAGTGAGGTGGGGGATTGTGGGTCCCTTGTAAAATTTTTTCTAAAATTCAAATTCAAGCAAACATGAGGTGGGAGATTGTGGGTCCCTTGCAAAATCATTCCAAAAATTCAAATACAAGCAAACATGGGAAAATGGTCAACTTGAGAAAGTTGATCCAGGTTCACAAATTTCCCGAGCTCTCTTGGTAAAAAGTTTTTTGTGAGGCATCAACTATTAATCATTGTGTTGAGTGCATTTTCTTACATGCTGCTAGAATATGTGTTTCAAAAAGAGTTATTGGTCACTTGTATATACTAAGTTGTTGATTCTCAATAATGTGAATGTTCATTTACATGTAATGTAAAACATAAACTTCAGATACATGTAATATATATTTACTGCATTGGTGATTGATGCAGATATTGAACAAGGGAATACTCCAAGTGATCGGGGTAGACATCGGCAAGGGACTTGATATTCCACTCTAAACATCCCGTTCCATTCTTCCCATATATACATTTTGTATGTTACAATACTAAGTAACTACTTTATACCCTTTGTTTGCAATTTCTTAACCTGTATGTTAGTAATGTTACAATTGTTCTTTCCATTGGATTATAAAACTGATGTTATAATGTTATTGACAAAATCATGCAATGAAATTTTTGTGAACGTGACTTCTATCCTCCGTTGGAAGTCATAGAGAATGTTAAAGTTTGTTCTTTGTGGGTAGTGTGATGGATCTACGTCTTAGGATTAGGGGTGCCCATCACATTATCATATTCCTTTAATAATCATACAATCTATAATTTTATCCCAAATTATAATATATTTTATTTTATTTTCTAGATTAAGGTGATCATGAACACCCTCAAGTATAAAGTAAATTTGCCCATGTTTGGGGGGGGGGGGGGGGCAGGCATTGGGTTTTGGGCCCAGCCCCAGTTAGGGCCCAACAAACAATGGATCTAGTCCATTGTGCTTAATAATGACCTCATGATCGATCACGCCCCTCTCTCTATAAATATATATGGGGAAATTGGATTTTAATAATCTCTACTTTTAATTTGTATTTTGGTGGTTTAAAAAAAAATTGTATTGTAGTGGGACATAATCGAGAGTATACCCTAAATATAATAGATGTTGTGTTGCATTTGATTCAAAACTTTGTATAACACTTTACCATAATTTTTAATGAATCTACAGCATTTCTCCCAATTTTTTTCAATTTTTTTTTCAATTTTTTATGATTTTTTCAATTTTATTTCTTTTAAAAAATCATAATAATTGTTCGGAATCTCAAAAAAATAATTTAAAAAATGTTTTAGGGACTACACTTCATTACCTATCTGGGGGTAGGAACGAAAAAAACAAAAATAATATGGGGTAGGCATGAAAAAAATAAAAAGAATATGGTGATGGATTTGGTACCACTACAATACAATTTTTTTTTGGACCACCACAATACAAATTTAAAGTAGGGATTATTGTCATCCAATTTGCAAAAGTAGGGATTATTAGAATCCAATTTTCCAATATATATATATATATATATATATATATATATATAAACATTATTTTCGGAAGCATTTGCACAATGATTGAGTTGTTGCCGTATGACTGTGAAGTTACGACTTCCTGTTTTGCCTACATTGATTATTGCATAATAAATATTACTTGGTCTCCAATAAATAATAATTTCTTATAGTATATTTTATTACTCCCTCCGTTCCATATTAATTGTCATCTTTGGAAATTGTGCAGTCAAACTCCAAAAATTTTGACCACAAATTTCTCAATATATACAATGAATTGCTATATAAAATTACCATTATTAGATTCGTAATGAAAAATACTATCATACAAGTATAATATTGCAATTGTTAAAAACATATTATACAAGCAATTATCAATCAAAGAGTGATATTGGAAACCGTGAAAGTCAAAATTATGACACTTAATATGGAGTAAAAAGTATAAGATTTGTCTTTCAATAATATTTTTTATTGTGAATCTAATGACATGACTTCTGTACAATATATACATTAATAAATTAGTGATAAAATATTTTTAAGTTTGACTTATAGATAAAAGAGACACTTAATATGGAAAAAACAATAAAACAATGTATCCAGTATAAAGTGTGTTCTTGAACAATGTACATTTAATTTCAATCCCACATCTTCCGTTGCTTCAAAGTTGAACAACGTAATTGGAAAACAAGTCAACCCCATAATTTGCAATCTAAGCTTCCCAAACCCCAAAATTAACCCACTAATAAAATGTCCTCCATTCTTTCTTACCAAAATGGGAGGGAAACTTATATATCCCGTCCATTTCATATTAATTATCATTTTGGAAAATTGTACAATTAAATATTAAGAATTTTGACCATAAATTTTTCAATAAATACAAAGACTTGTTATAATAAGATTACTACCATTAGATTCATAACGGAAAATAATATCATAAAAGTATAATTTTGTAATTGTTAATAACATATTATGTAAGAAATTATCAATTAAATAATAATATTGGGGACCGTAAAAGTCAAAATTATGACAATTAATATGGAAATTTGTATGCACCGAGGAAACAATAAAGCAATGTATCTAGTATAAAATGTGTTCTTGAACAATGTACATTTAATTTCAATCCCACATCTTATAGCTTAAAAAGCCATGAAATTCAACGGGCATGAACATGATGTAGGACTGTCAAAAATTCAGATTCGGGTCATTTGAGGTTTGGACGAATCAGGTGTTAGACGGAAAGTTGATATATGATACCCACTTAGCCAGCTATTTTTCGAGTTTGGACTAAAGCGGGTTTTCGGGTCGGACAATTTTTTGACAGTCCTGACACGATCCAATCCCGATCAATTGGTTGCGGAAATTGAAGGGGGAGTGACGTCAGCAATGGGAGTTGACTGTGGTGTTGGCAAAGGAGAAGTCCTACAAAGAGGGCAAGTAGGGTGCATCCTCAGCCATGGATCCACGCACACCAGATGAAAAACATGTCCACAATCAGGCAGGACCCGAATGACATCTTTGCCCCTGTAGTCCCCCAAGCATATGGAGCAGCAGCTGCAACTCTTACCCTTGCCCACCGTTGTCTTCTGCAGCTGGGTGTAGAGCAATTTCGGGTACGTCTCGAGGGTAGCCTCGTCAATTCCCGCCTCAATGTCGTCCGACGTCGGATGATGCCGAGCGTTGGATTGTCCGGAGTCGTCCTGGCCGTCAGATCGGCCGCGGACGCAGAGGTAAGAAGCGATGGTGATGGTGGTGATGAGGCCGAGGATGCCGAATGACACGCCTAGGCCGTAGGTGAAACCGCCCACGGAATCGTAGCTGTTTGAAACGTCGTCGTCTTGGGTGCTCATGTTGATGATTCGGACAAACGGGACGGTAACCCTAAATTTAGGGTTTGGGAGGGTTTTCAGATTGGGTCGAATTCTGCCGGGCCGAGGGTGGATAAGTAGAGGAAGCTTTTTTGAGGAGGTGAAAGTGGAGTTGGAGTTTAGGTGTTGGATATCATATGTACGTGTTCAAAACTGCGGATTTTTGGGCGGGTTTGGATTGATTTTCAAGTTGGATTAAATTCTATCTGGTCAAGGAAAGAAGGTGAATAAGTAAAGTTGAGGAGGTGGTGGGGGAGTTTAGGTTTTGGGTTTGAGAAAGTCAACCCCATGAGAAATCCAGTGCAGATTGGTCTCCAAAATTATTACTATATGGTATATAATATTTGCAAATGTATTAAACAATGAACCCAACTAGTGTTTATTTGTAAGATGTATCAAATGGGGTTCAAATAGGCCTAATAAGTTATTTCAACAGTTTCTTACAACTTGCGTTCATATGTAATATAAAATTAGAAGAGTTGTGTTCTTATCTGCTTTGTTTAAAAATGTATTTTTAGTTTTTAGATTTCAACATGATTAGTAATTATTCACCTTGAATAAGAAGAACTTTCTTAAATGTTAAATACTCTTCCCTTTCCATTTTATCTGTCACCTAAATGCATGTGTCAATCAAATTCTAAAAATTTTGATCATTAATATCTCAACATATATTATTATGTTTTATTATACAAATGTACCATCATTAGATTCGTAACAAAAAATACTATTTTAATAGTATATTATTATAATTTTTGCTAAAATATTATGCGAGAAATTATTAGTAAAATATAGACACTAAAGACTGTGACAATCACCATTAATAACTGACAAATAATACGGGAAAGAGGGAGCACATAAAAATGTTTATTGTTTAAAATTTACATGTAGATTTTCTTCATTGTCAAAAAAATATACTCCCTCCTTCCCATATTATTTTTCACTTAGGACATAATTTAGCAAACCAAAAACACTTCCACCTTATATTAATTTATATCATTGGAAATATGAAAATGGTGAATAAAAAGGTAAAAGATGAATAAAAAGGAAAAATTAAGAAAAAATGTAATTAATAAGGTTAATTTGATAAATTAGTAATTAATGTGTTATTGGAATTGTAAGGTGACAGATATTATGAGAAAAAATAAAGTTAGTTAAAGTGACAGATAATATAGAAAGGAGGGAGTAGTAGTCGCTTGTTTTGTTTTTCCAACAAACAAAAAATTTAATATTTTTATGTAATTAGATCAAAAAAAAAGTTTAATATTTTTGTCAGTCAAGTCCAAGCATTCACTTTCTATTATGATTAACTAGCATTATTTATGTGATATTTATGTGATAGGATAAGACATGAGTGATTCCTTCTCTCTCTACTCTCTCATTAGACTCTTCTTCCCTTTGAGTTTCGATTGACTAGTCAAAGCTTACCGTATATCGAACAGATACTAATTTGAGCATTGGAGGGGTTTTCCTTGATTTACCAGGAGGACATTTTCTTATATATAGGTGAAGGTTCACCCTTAATATCAATGACATATCATATGGGCCCTTTTTGGCAACCAGCTGGTAGCTGATAGCTGTTAGCTGATATAAAAAGCTATCTCAAAAAGCTTTCTCAAGTAACTTTTAAAAACTAACTTATTAGGTTCAAAAAGCTAATATAAAAAGTTTGTTACCAAACACTTCAAGTAGTTTTTTCACCTTGGTCAAAAAGCTAATAGTATCCAAAAAGTTAAAAGTTACCCCAAAAAGCTATTAGCCAAACACCCCCATGATCTAACTTTACTTGGTAAAAGACTATAAAAGTTATTAAACCGTCAGCTATGGTAAGCCAAAATTTGACTTATTGCTGGCATACCATGCGATGAGGACAGAGGGAGGTTGTATAATGTATTTCAGTGATAAAAATGTGAATAGGCTTGTGATACAAATGTTAAGTCGCTTACCGAATGAACAATGGTAAATCGCTCACACACTTTTATATTTATATATTTTAATCTTTTTCCTTTTACTCTATTTCATTTTTTTAACCAAATTAATTATATTATTAGGTAGGATCCACACATTGAGCTATGAGCTCCCTTGACTCAAAGGGCTAGAGTTCAATGATTAATTAGCACTAAATTATCTTAAAATATAAAAATAACACCGTGTATCTTTTTTTATTATTATTTGAGCCACTAAACTATTTAAAAATATCCAAAGTAACATTTTGTAAACTTTGAATTGGTTGGAAATGTTATTTGCATTATTTCTTTATTTTTCATTCTTCTATTAATACAATCACAATCTCATTTCCTCCCCCATTATTTTCCTACCTTTTTCTCCCCTTTTTCACGATGAAATTAAAGCAAACCATCTTATTTGATGTGTCCTTTATAATATTTATTTTAATCATACATGTTAACTTTTTTTAACTATTTTAAATTTTAACATATAGTCATAATCGTACCAAAGCAACACGACTAAGATATTTTTTATTGAATATACAGCGCCGTATGGGTATTTGCTCATTATATCAACATAAAAAATAAAAGTAAAAAGATAATGCAAAGAATCTCCCCCATCAATTAAAAAGGGTTACATTGAACATCTTAATATAGTTTAGCGGAGAAAATAAATAAAAAGGGGAGATTCTACTATAGTTGATTTTTTTTTTCAACTATGATAATTGAAATGTATAATTACTTTAAAATATAACTTTAAGTTAATCGAAATTAATATATATTGATTAAAAAACTTTGTTATAAATAAATAATCATATTTGCTGAGATATAGATTTTTACAAAATTTAATATTTGAAGGATATTCTATCAAAATTGATTTCTTTTAACAATCGTAGTTGAAAAGTGTAAGGCCCCAATACGGTTGGTTGCCGTGTGTTAATGGTGCAAAGCCGTGAAATTTAAAAAAGTGTCGTGAGTTGTGATGAAAGTTGTGGTAGGTGAGGTAGGTTAAAAGAGAAAATGTAAAAAGTAGAGGAAAAAAGTGAAAAGAGAGAAAAAAATGAAAAGATATATTGGTAATGATTGTGGTGTGGTGTGGTGAAGTCTGGTAGAAAATTAAAGAGTGCGGTGCAGTGTGGTACCGCACCGCAACCTACCGCATAAAAGAACGGGGCCTAAGTACCATTCATTTTTACCATAAAAAATCAAATTAAAATTTATTGACGAAAGTAATTTTTTTTTTCAGGCCAAATGAAAGTAACTTATATATTGCAACAATTTATAATTTATTTTTGATAAATTAATAATTATGAAATTTTCAACTACCATAGTTGAAAAAATTTTCAAATAAAAAAATCTTTAACAATGACCATGGAAACCGCCAACCTAAATAACTCAATATCCATGTTTTAGAGTTGGTAAAATTTTGTCCGACCTGAATTATTTGAATTGTCCGATGCGGAAAAAATCTGGTTCGGACATAAATTGTTCATCGGAGTTTTTATATTGACCGAATATTCAGATATAATATTTCGTTTTTTCAATAGTCCGAACCCGATTTAACTCAAATTTAGCTCCCGTCCGAATTTTTTCGACCCAACCTGACCCGAATAAAAATCGAACTTAGACATAAATTTTGACATGAACCAAATTTGACCGACCTGAAATTATCGGGAACTTAATTTTTGCGAGCGTTGCCATGAATCCATGATCCTGCCAAGCACCAACTAACGGTCAGCTCTGATTCCCTCCCCAACTGCAAGTCCTCCTCCCTAACTTGATCATCGTAAAAACCCCCTTTTCCCTTTCCTCCTCCTCATTTGCGAATCCAAAACCCTTCGCAATTTCCCCCTTTCTCATAATTCCAACGGAGCTTCAAGATTTTCGAAATCGTCAACAACAATGGCGCAATCAAAGATGTCGACGACCGCCATTTTTCCTCTCCTTTTTGTGTACTTCTCTCTCGCTGCTTCTGCTTTCGCCAACGACGTCGTTCGCTACTGTGGTAACTCTCTTTTCTTCTCGTTCTTCATTTTTTTGACAAATTTCCGGCTGTGCCCTAATCCTGGTCTCAATTTGAGATGATCTGAAAATGTTTAGTGTTTTATGTAGCATTTTGTTTTTGTTAATGTGAGAGGATTAATGAAAGAGCTGTTATACATTGTGGATAGCCTGAATTTTGGGAATATACGGATTTAAGCTTCATTGATAATCGTATTTGGAATTTTTTTGTTAAGCTTCATTGTCAAGGAGGTTGAAATTAGTTCATAAAAAAAAACGAGGTTGAAATTAGGAGAATGTGGAAAAGGTCTTAGGAATCACACAAGCTTAATTCAAGAAAAAAATTGTTTCCTAAGCCTAATAGAAGTTCATTAGTCTCTTTCAAATTTTCTGTCACCTTAATTTTGGCGCAAATTATACATGGAGCACCTAGATAAGGTCTATTTATTAATTGATGAATTGTATAACAAATTGATAAATTCATATGTAACGATAAAATTGTAATAATATTGATAAAATTTATGATAGATTTCACGATAATTGATGAATTTATTTTTGAAACTTTGACTCCTTGAAGGACCTAGATATGTATTTTAAGGTGTTATGTAACAATTGCATTGTTGTTATTGCTGCTGGTGGTGTAGTAATTGTTTCTTTACAAAGCTGAGTTGAATGCATTTCCAATTTGAATTTTGCAGATAAGAAAGCTGATTATGATGTCAAGGTCCATGGTCTTGAAATATCACCAAACCCAGTTGTTAGAGGCCAACCTGCCACATTCAGTATCTCTGCATCTACAGGTTAGTTTTATTGTGGACATGTCTTACGGTGCGTTTGGTAGTTCCCAGAAAAGATTCAGAAAAAAATTTACCAAGAAAGACTATCCCTAGCGCCCCCTTAGGGGAAACAGCAGTTTAATGAGTTTGTGAGTGAAATAGTGAGTCCCACATTAAAACTTTCTCATATATTAGGGAGAACCGTACACAAGAAAGTTTCTTATCATATTTTGTCTTCATTGATCAGGTTTATTGGTGCTATTACCAAAGAACAAATTAATATAAAATGATCATATGTAAAAACAAAAATTTCCCGACCAAACGCTCCCTTAGACTTGTGTGTGCTGTCTTGATGGAATCTATACATCCCTGAATTAGACAAGGCGATTGGGAATACACATGATGATATTGATGGATTATTGTGCATTTTTGTCTTCTTTTTTGAACTGGGCATCATATTTTGTCTTCATTGGTCAGGTTTATTGGTGCTATTACCCAAAAACGAATCAATATAAAATGATCATAAAAAGTAACTTCTAGACTGGATCAATATAGGATACTCACATGGGACAATTATGGGGGCTCCCACATATACTAAAGAATTTCATCAAGAGGGTGTTTGGCTACCAGGTTTTAAGGGTTGTTTTTAGTCTTTTGGATATTACTAATTTTTTAATCAATGTCAAAAAGCTACCTGAATTGTTTGATAAACAACATTTTATATTAGCTTTTAGGACCTAATAAACTAGTTTTCAAAAAATACTAGAAGAAACTTTTTTGAAATAGTTTTTCACAAACTACTTTACCAAACACATTTCTTATAATCTGCTAATATCCAATATACTAATCCAAAAAATTAAAATCAAATAATTAATCCAAACAGCTATAAGCTAATAGTTTGTTGCCAAACAGGGCTTAAGAAGCCTTACAACTAAGTAATGGCCCTTGGTTTTTTCCTATAAAAAAGGTCCTTGGTTGTACATTAATCATTCAAGTTTAGTTTTATTGCTACATAATGTATGCTTACATAAGTGTGTATTGACTTTGGAAATCGCATGACTATGCAGAGACTCATACAAAATTTTAGGTATAATCCCCGTTTTTTTATATGGTTGGTTGCAGTTGGTTGCGGTGCGGTGTGGTGGAAAATTTTAAATTGTGGTGGGTTGGGGAAAGTTGTGGTGAAATGTGGAAGGTTGTAGTGGATTGTGTAATGTTGTGGTGTAAATAATTGTAAATGAGTTGGTAGATTGTGGTGGGCTGTGGTGAATTATGAAAAGTTGTAGCGGAATATGGAAAGTTGTGGTGCAATGCGGAACCGCAGCCAGTCAACCGCATAAAAGAACGGGGCTTCGAAATATTCTTAAATTAAATATAGAGTTGCTAATCACTTCTCCTCTACTGATTGTACCAGAATAAGTTAGCTATATATGCAGGATTGTGTAGGTCTGACATTTCACATCTGAGTGATGGAGGGCATTAATGGAAAAGATAAAGCCAACTCACATCTAACACTGACTTAATTTTATTATGAACTTTAATGACCAAGGAAGTCTAGGAACCATGGGTATTAGAAGACAGTGGATGGAAAGTGAGGATGGTTTAGAGTTGTATGTGGAAAATTAGGTCTTCATGAGGCATATTAACATGTATTTTGTTGGACTTTGGTATGCAGTAGATAAAAGTGATCACTAGGGTTACATGGGTTAGATTTACTACTTGAGGAAGTCTTTTGGGAAGGCTCCATGCATAGACACTCCCGTACTCGTTTTGTTTGGTTGTTCACAGAAGCCATGGATCAAAAAATTACTCGGAGATATCCCAATATTTGGGGAAACTATTTACCCCAACTTTTCAAAATTCATTTTGAGGTATCCTTAATTTTTGGGTTTGTAATTATTTGATGCTTTTCTGGTCATCAATTTTATTATAAGTGAGCAAAATATCCTTATTCCTCTTCTTCAAGGGTATTTCTTCAAGAATGGAAGAACAAGGTATTTCGATCACTTTATAAAATTGATGATCGGAAAACACCTAACCCTAAAATTAAGGGTACCTCAAAATGAGTTTTAAAAAGTTGGGGTACCAAAAAGTAATTTCCCCTAATATTGGGGTACCTCCGAACAATTTTTTGTTAACTATCATTCTCCGACAACCTAGATTTCACAAAAAAAAAAAAAAAAAAAAACAATGCAACCAATTGAGGTTACTTGGAAATTGTACTTGTTGCATTAGATATTGCTTGATCATTTAATCTTTCAATTATTTAGTGCTGTGAAGAATATATAGCAGTTTGTTTTGCTTATGTTGTAAGGCATTTGATGATCCCTTTGCATATGTTGTAAATGTATACAGAAAATGCAATCTCTGGTGGGAAATTGGTGATTGATGTGGCTTATTTTGGATGGTATATTCACAGTGAGACCCATGATTTATGCACTGAAACTTCCTGTCCAGTTTCATCTGGTGATTTTGTTATTTCACATTCCCAGGTCTTACCAGGCTACACTCCACCGGTACGTAATCTGTGTTGCCATGGTTGAAAAACATATACTATTAATGTAAGGAAGAATGCTCTCAAACTCTTGAAAAGTTGAAAAAACTGTTTGAGCATATAGGGGTGGCAAAAATTTGACCGACCTGAATGAGTGAATTTGACGGACCCGAATAAACCGGGTTTTGGACATGGTTTTTTTACTGAATTTAAAATTCGGGTTCGGGTTTTTGGTATTTAGATTCAGGTTGACCAAATTTTGGGTAAAATTTAGATTCGTCATTCGGGTTGACTGAACCTGATTATGAGGAAAGTGTAAATGGTTCACATAAAGAGGCTCAAATTTTGTATTCGGTCAACTGGTCATATTTGGTCAAAAAATCTAGTAGTTAATTTTTAGTTTTGACAAAAACTGCAATTTGGTCATTCGGGTTCGGGTCTTGTTATTTTGTCCGAAATAAAATTCGGTCAGGGTCCAGGTTTAGGGTTTTTGACCGAATACCCGAATTGACCGAACCCGACAAGACCCGGACCCGAATTTTCGCCACCCGTAGGATTATACTATAGGCTGATTGATTAGGGTTTATAATCATTCATGGATAAAGTGTATCTCTATGCCATTTCTTACCTTGTAACGCGTTGTTTTCAGGGTTCATACACTCTTAAGATGAACATTATGGACGAACACAAGCAACAACTGTCGTGCATCAGCTTTGATTTCAGCATTGGATTCGGATCATCGGCGGCTGCTATGTAAATAATTCTTATGTTCAACTTTCTTTTCTGTACTTGCTGTGAAATTGAATTTCAAATGTGTATGGATAGGACTACTGCAAGCTATACATTCCTTGGTGCAAATTTGCATATGTTATTTACCTATAAATGTTTGCATGCTTGGCAATGCTATGTTCTGTGTGTGATAAGCTACCAAAATTAGGAGGAATTGGCATTGTATTTGAGCTTTGGACACTTTGGCTTAAGTGGCAATACTCAAGCCTTTTGAATCATAACTATATCTCTAGAATTTGTACATAATCTTGTGAACTTGGTTGTATCTTTGAAATGTGAACCAGTTATTTTTATGATGGCATATACGTAGTTTTTGGTAAATTTTAGGTTAAAATGGTAATTCTATAAATAGTCAATCCAATAGGCTGCTCATTTTTCAGCCTATTGAACCCAATCAGTCTAGTGAATAGGTTGCTTATGAAACACCTATTTAGCCTATTGACTTGGTCAAATCTTTCAATAGACCATTTTTCGCAATAAATCATCCAATAAGCCATTTACCAAACATCCCTTAATCAGTCTCAAGTTCATAGTCAGGCAAAGGTACTAATTTATTAACCGAACATTGGATTCTAATATGTTGACCTTTGAAAGTATTGGACCGTAATATACCAGCTTTTAACATTGAAAACTAGTATATAGCGACTTCTTGGATCTATTTATTGTTAGTGTACAAAATTTTTTGGTAATGATGTGTACAATTGGATGCTAATATAATAGTGGTGATGGTATATTGGCATCCAATTTTTCTCATCAGTACCAAATGTTATTACATTAACAATAATATATCCAAAAGGTCGGTACACTAGTGTTTAATGTTAAAGGCTGATGCATTACAGTTCAATACCCCATAGGACAGTATATTAGAATCCAAAATTCCTTTTATTAATTCCTCTTGACAACTTATGTTAGAACTTAGAAGATGGCAAATTTAACCTTTAAATATGAATACTCTATGTCTTCAGAGTCCAAAAGCCTGAATTCAAATTTGAAAAATATATACAGGATTATTTCATTAACAATTTTTTAAAGTATGAATACTTTATGTCTGATAAGAAGCTTGTTGAAATCAAATCAAATCACAAACTTGATGTGGAAAAAAAGATATTGCATGTGAGATTTCAGAGACATTATAACATAATCTTTTCAGTTGAAAAACTACAAAAGAATGCTGGGCCTTTAGGATAATGATCATGATTGATCTCAACAGACAAGTTTTGATGGAATTGGATGAATAAAAAGGATGGGGGAAAAAAGAAAGCTTGGGTTGAGTACTTGAGTATGTGTAGAGATGGTACAAAAGGTTCCCCATGGGGTCTCCCACATGCAAATGAATTATTGGAGCCCCACCAAACAAGTCTTTATCCATCCAATTGTACCTAATGTTGTCATTTTTACCCAATTTTACTTGTTTTTACTCAAATTTATCAGCTTTTGAAAAAAAAAAAAAAAAACCTCATTACCTATTTGTACTTACTCCAATTGACATATGCTCTAAACTATCTAATTTTACTTTACTCAATTTCGACGTACCAATAGAAAGAACAGAGCCACGCCAATTAAAGTCTTTCATACCGTAGGCAAAATTTTGTCCGTCTCAAACACTCGAATGTGTCCGACCTAGGGAAAACCCGGTTTGTTCCTAACCTGATTTTGATGTTGACCGACTTCCGAGTATTCAGACACAATATTTCTCCTTATCTATTGTCCTAACCTAATTTTAACCCGAATTTAGCTCCGTCACAGCTCCCAATTGTGTGGCCCAACTTTTTGCAAGTGCTAGTTGCCCATATTAATATAGCTTATAAAAATAACAAGGATCATATGATATAATTAGACTGATCCTTCAATTTAGATGGATAATATCTCAAGGCATTGACAAGCACTTTTTTTTTTAATTTCTTTGTTTTTTTGAAATGATAATTGGTAGGCTTTCTTTCTAGTCTTATAGTGGGCACTTATTGCTTGCACTTGCCTACAATTATCAGGAACTTTTAAAAGCAAAAGAACACTAGCTTTTATAGAATCACTTTGATGGAAAGCCATAGAAGAAATGGAAAGAAAAATCATGTCCCTCTCACAATCCTAACAAACAAGTATAAAAATACAAAGGAGATTGGGATACCCCTCTAGCACTTCTTTTCTTAGTAGTCACTCTCAAGTTCATAGCTCAAGTACACTTTAATTTGGCCCTCTTCTCTCTAGCTTATGTAGCTCTCGTACAACCAAAGACCTTGTCCGGAGCGCGACAAACACTTGAAATGAAGGGTGTCAAGGGTAGGTTTCTTAAGAGATTTAGGTCCATCCCATCATCCTACACCTCTAAACAACATGTAGCACCTCTTTGTACCGAATCGCACCAAACATTGTCTCATGATCATTCAACCCTACAAAGCCCTTCGAACTCTCTAGGAAAGCAAGAAATGGAGGAATCAAATCTATGCGCGCGGAGGAAGAATGAGGAGATTGATGTCTTTGAGGAATGTGAATGTGAGTTTCATGATTCGATGCCTGAAATGGAAGATTCGTCGTCATTATCATCATCTTCTTCATCTTCTTCTTTTTCTTCGTCCGCCTCCTTTCCCATTAGCCCACGTAGCGAAGTTGATGAAGAAATCCCTAGGGAGGTTGCTAAGGATTTGTTAGAGTTTGAGAACAAGTGTCCACCAGGGGGTTGTGACAAGGTGATCCTCTACACAACAAGCCTAAGAGGAATTAGGAAAACATTTGAGGATTGCCACACTATAAGGTTCCTCCTAGAGAGTTTTTGCGTCGTGTACTATGAGAGGGATGTTTCGATGCACCTTGAATTCAAGGATGAGCTATGGGATGTTCTAGGAGACCGAATTATACCACCAAGGCTCTTCATCAAAGGAAGGCATATAGGAGGCGCCGATGAAGTGGTTAGCCTAAACGAGCGTGGAATATTGAAGAAGTTGCTCAAGGGACTGCCATTGCTTAGTTCTCGCTTTGATCGTAAGTGTGGTTGGTGTGGAGGGGTTCGATTTACCCTATGTTCCGAGTGCAATGGAAGTCGTAAGATCTTCTTCAAATGCAATGAATCGAATGGAGGGACGTTTTTCGGTAGGTGCACCAAGTGTAATGAGAATGGGCTAGTCAAGTGTCTGTCTTGCTGTGGTTAGAGTAGGGTGGAATGACACAATTACGTGCTCCTAGAATTTGTACTCCAAATAATGTTATTGTTCGCTTGCAGATATCATAGTTGTTCACTTTCAACAGTATGATTATTCACTTGCAGATATCCCGGAGTATAAACTATAGGTGCATGTAATATGTATTCGTGGAGCTAACATTGTCAGCTTTTCAAGTTTCTTGCATTGCAGACTCGTGTATATATATTTAGAACTTATTATTGTTGTGATCCCTTGATGGAGGGAAGGATGCTAGTTTATCTTAACTTATTGGCAATGAAAGGTATGCTTAATCATGATTATGATGATAATCTAGCTTTGAATTGACATTATTGATCATATATTGCCCTCCTATATTTGATGTACTTGATGTGTGCTGATTTCTATCCTCAGAAAACATGAAAACTTAATCAGCAGTTGCTTGTTGATTTTATGTTTTTTGAAGCAACTCTAATTCTTTGAAGCAATTAGCAGATTATTGTTCAAATGAATGCTTGAATAAAAAAGGTGTTCAGTAATTTATCAGTTGAGTTAGCTGATTACTATAAATTTAACATAAAATGATATGTATAAGTTACAAAGATAAAATCTTTTACCAAAAATTATAGAACATTACTTCAACCACTAAACGTTAACTTTATTAAATATTTCAGAAAAGTTCGTTGAAACATTAAATACTACAACTAGTGAAAACATTGGCTTACAGAACATCAATACTTGTCCATTTAGACTTTTGAATTGGTTAAAACATTAAACATTATACCAAACATTATTCTTGAATACGGTCTAAGAGTCCTCTTTAGACGTGACCCGTTAAAGGTTTTGTTATTACTAAAGCTTTTTGTTATTATAATTGATAAGATGATGAGGTAACAAGTGCAGACCTCAAAAAAAGGTATGGGTCCAAACTTAACTTTGCAGAAGAAAGGGGAAATGATGTTATGATTATGTCTAGTGACTCCTGCTAATCTTACCCGCTAGTTGCGCAGGAACTTTGCACCTTTCCCCACTGTTAGCTTATTACTGTACTAGAGTAGGCCATAAGTTGCCTTTAATAAATTATCTTAACTTTTTGATTTCTTTCCAGAGCAAAAGTGTAATTGATTCAATACTTGTGGTGCACAACTTGCATTTTGCCATTTTGGGAACACATCATGAGAATATAATGAGTACCCAAAATTTGAAGGGAAAGGCATCGAGGATGGACTAAAGATGTTGTCGACATGAAAAACCCCACCGTTTCGAGATAAAACACTGCCACCGCACTGCCCGATTGTTAAAGGAAAGAACGGTATGAACGAATCGAGATCCTAACTCGATCCATGGGGTAGTTAGGATTGAAATTAACCCACATAATATCGTGGATCCAAATGTAGATAGTAGACTCGTATCGAAGATTTTGGATCATAAAATCATAGCAGCGTAGATCAAGATCGAGATTTTAATAACTATGTTGCTCGGTAATCATCATCCAAAACTTACCGTTGCAAGAATTCTCTCAACTGTGCCCTGTGGTGGTGCATCGAAGTACCCTCACAAGTTACTGCAATGCCCCTTTTCAAGTCTTGCTGGACAAAACATTTTTCTTGCACCCAAATATCTGACTGCATAATGTTTGACATTGTTTGGCAAGTCTTGTTGTAGATTCAAGAAAAGAATGCAACTTATTTATTACCATTGAATCATAAAACAGGGATGCAACACAAAAATTAATACAAAAATTATGTATTTAGGTCCTTGGGACTGATATGAATGGAAACCTAACTGAACTTTCATAAGACATCCATACAAACAAAGAATTATACAACAAATAATATGTTGTTATATTTACTGCAAACACAACAGCTGAATGGAAGCAAATACAAAATTTACACGAAATTACATAGAAGCCAATAAATCTCTCATTTCTGATACCGCGGGGATGTTCTCCGTAGGATAAACCTTAGCAACGAGTTGCGCAAAGCTTTCATATTTGTCGAGAAACTCTTTCTGTCGAAAGTATCAACCATATCCATCAGATTTGCACTTAGAAGAACAAATCATTGAGATGATTTTAAAAAGGACAATTGGACCCTAATAATCCTTACTTTCAGCTTTTGTATGCCAATATTCCCTACTTTATTTTATATGGTCCAAAAAAAATAAAAATTGTATTTTGGTGCGAGACCACCGAGTGTATACCCTAAATATCATAGATTTTAACTTATATTTGATTCAAAACTTAGCACAATACTTCCCCAAGATTTTCAATGAAGTTATAACGTTTGTCCCCAAAAAATTTCGATTTTTAATGATTTTTTCACTTTTACTCCTTAAAAAAATCATAATAATTGTTCAGATTCTCAAAAAATGGTAAAAATTCTTTTAGTAACTATACTTCACGACCTTTCTGGGAGCAGGAATGAAGAAAATAACAATGTGACGGTAGATTTGGTACCACTAGAAGACAGTTTTTTAGTTTTTATGACCACAAAAAAAAAAAAAAAAAAAAAAAAAAAAACGCTGACCTATAAAAGCTGAAAAACTAGGGATTATTAGAATCAATTTCCCTTAAAAAAGGCGATAGAGTTGGAACTTAGAAACACATGTCCTCACCTTGCATTTATCCCACAAAGAAGGCAGCAACTCCTCTGAAGTCAAGTTCTTCTGCAATCTCTTGTACATTTGTTGGATGGATTTGTCAACCTGAATCATGCAAAATTATGAAGAATCAATTGCATGGAGCATTAGAAGAGGGAATTCGCAAGCTATCAGAGTACATAAAGGTTGCAAGTTTTCTAACTGGTTGGGTGACTTCGTCGACTTACCCCAGACAAGCTAGCTTTCAAGACTTTCCTGAGATCTGTTTTTGACAACCCAAGCTGGAAGGGAATCTGTAATTTAAACAGACAGCAAAGTCAGCCACCCCCTTCATAGGAGCAAGGTTTTCTTTCTTTTCTTTTTTTTTTTTTTTTTCTTGAAGGGCAACAGGAAGGGTTAATAATGGAGCGTGAAGAGATATCAAATGTAACACCTAAGAGCAATTCGACAAATTATTTACATCAAAAGAGGAAGACAGTGAAATTTCTGGCATGTATCAAAACAGGCAATTCCACAAATTTATGTACCCGGTCCCAGATCTAAGTTTGGACCCGACTGAAAAGGGCACGTACGCACATGTATGTATGTATGTATGGAATAGATCATATCAACAAGGAATCATGGACCTTCCATGAGCATGGACCATCAGTGCCGCTCAATGTGCAATCAAGGGCTATGAAAATTTAACTATTTTTTTTTTCTCCCCATCCCGTGACCTCGCCCCTCAGATGACACCATTACCCAGTCAAAAATGGGACTGGATACAGGAAATAGGACCCATGACCCCCCCCCCACACACACACACAAAACACCCCACCCTTCTTTTTTGCTCCTTAACATCTTCAGTAGGTGGGCCTGGATGTGATAACCAAGCCACCAGGGGGGGGGGGGGGTTTAATATGTATATTACCAAACATTCACGAGGCAAAGGTTTCAAATTTTGAAGAGGCAGAGGCAAGCACTACAAGTTATTGATGGAGACCAGATGATCAACTGCTATCTGAGTCCTGGCCCACACGGTGGTACAAGCATCGATGTAGGCCTTAGCATGGGAGAAAAGAACAAAGTAGAGGTTGCCTGTCTGAGTTAAGAAATAGTCCAGAGAACTTTCTTTCCATGTCCCGTGTCCTTCCCTCTACGGCCTCTTTTGATGGCTGAATAACGCACATTAAATGCAGAACAAACATCTTCAAGCTCAAGTGTTCAAAGCAAACTGCTATCCCCACCATTTTACTTATAATTATTTTACAGAAAAATCTTTTAAATGAAAAAGAAAGCCCTTAAATCTAAGATATCTACAGGAGGCCAAAGTCCAGAACCAAGGCATGTGCTACAAACCCAACATCTTAACATGCTAGTGCGGGCTGTAAAATGTAGAATTATCAGCAGTCAGGGAAACATTCAATGCTTACCTCTTCTGGTGTTATCGTGTACATCAGATCTTCAATCCTTCTAGCAAATTGGAACAGTCGTTCAAATTGCTGCAACCATCAAGGGAAATCTGGTTCAGTCTATGATTGCAAATCACCAGTTTGGTATGAGGTGAAATCACAAATTGGGGAGTGGGGGTCTTTTGGTGATGACCCAATAGACAAAAGTTGAGTTACTCACATAATATATGATCATAGTTATATAATGGGTGCAAGCTTGTTCATATGCTTCACTTGCTTGATGATAGAACTTTGCTAGAGTTGGTACAATATTTGCGAGATCATATAAACTGCCAAAAGGAAAGAAAAAGAAATGCTCACTCTTCTTTTACAGGTTTGCAAAACAGTAGGTTGCTCCGAGTGTGAAAATGAATCGAATACCTATTCTGAAAAGCAGCATAATTCTCCAAGAGAAAAACATCTGCATATTTTGGGTCTGTCTGCGCTATTTTCTCCAAAGTCCCAAACATCACACTAACCTGTTAACATAATCATCACCAACCATGAATTTAAGATATTTCAAAGCAAATTCTTAAATGAAAAGCATAGTGGTGTTAATATTAGATAGCCTGACCAACAATAAAGTTCAAGTGCATCAACCAGTTTTAAAAAAACTAAAAAAACAAGATGGGTTCCACACAAAAGACCAAACATCTTCTGACTCAAATAGATTGGTCAGATGATAGACTGGCCTGGTTCATCAGAACTTTGAATTGGATGAGGAAAGGAGAGGCATTAACAGAGAAATACTTTCAGCTACAGAATTGCACCACCAAAACAGCGACCAAATCAAAGCTAGTTACATTTATAGTAAAAGCCGAGAAGATTGATTGTTCTCAGGTAACATGTGGAAGGCAATTGTTCAAGTCAGGAACAGGAACCAACACAAATGCATGATATTGTAAGGGGGTCTCACTAGCTTGCTTTGTAAGGTTTCGTGGGTTGGTAGTACTTGGTAGTGTAGTTGAAATCATATCTACATCAACCTTCAAACCTCCATTGACACCAATGAAGAGAATAGTCATAGGCCTGGCTCACATTTGTTTCAAGATAGAAGATTGCTACTAATGGGACTGTTCTGCCCACCACCATCCCCAAAAGTAAATATTCACGTTGTTCTATTAGTAGCCAGCTGCTGTTTACATGGAAAATATCTCATCGGCTACACACTTAAAACCCAAATGAACAGCAGAAAATAGTGCATTGTTCTGAAGGATTTGATAGGAACATATACTCACAAATTTTGTATATGCCTGATCAACTAAATCTCTGGACTGTCCCTGGATGTACTGCTCCATACGGGTCGCCAATGTAGCAAATCTATGTATGAATACCATATGATGTCAGAACAAAAAGAAAAATCAACACCTACCAGCAGAACCCCCCCCCCCCCCCAACCCACGCGCAAACAACCAAAAAACACCCCCTTGGGAGGGGGACTGCTAGAGAAAGAAAAAGAAGTAGAAGAAACATAATCGATAATTCTTAAAGAGATATTGTTGCTTGCTCACTACCCAAAGGTTAATGAGGACAAGCATATAAAATCTTACGCGCTAGGCTGGAAGCTTCATACCTCCTCGGCTTTTCAACAATTTCAGCTACAGATAGCTATTTGCTGTAAAACTACCTAACCAAATTGCTCTTATTAGCTCCTCCAAAAAACAGACCTCTGCTCACTTCCCTCCCTCTTCCACCCCCCCCCCCCCCTTCTCTCTCTCTCTCTCTCTCTCTCTCTCTCTCTCTCTCTCTCTCTCTCTCTCTCTCTCTCTCTCTCTCTCTCTCTCTCTCTCTCTCATAGCTTGTCTCTTTTTTATTAAACAACCTCATTTATGCAATTACCGATAATATATCATATAAGAAAAAAATGCATCAACTGATTGTCACAGAAAAATAACAAAGCTCTAAAAACAGATAGCTAATACACCGGGGGGGGGGGGGGAGAGGGGCAGGGTCCTAATTTATAGAAACTAGAGGTTATTTTCACCTGGGAATGTATGACAAGACACCCATCTGTCGGACATTTCGCTCATTTCTTTCAATCTGATGGCAGGCTTCATCAACGAACTGCAACAGAACGAAAATACAATAATTGAGTTCGGCAATCAAAATCTCAATTTTGCACCACCATAAGGTCTAGAACTTACTCTATTGAACTGCATGGAAATCCTTGATTCAAGATCACCAAGCAAGAGACGTACAAATCCTGCTGCATCAGCTTTCTGACCAGAAAGATAGCGTTCTGTAATCCCATGCATAGATATACACCGCAATGGGTCAATTTTGTATGCCCAATCCACGACAGCATAGAAGTCCTCCTGAGATTCAATTGCGGAAAAAAAAATGAACGGTGAATAGAAGGCACTAGCAATTATCTATCAATATTTAAGATGTATTTTTAAGGCCTTATAAGGGAAGGTTGTAGGCTTAAATGTAATATCCTTTTTATGTTTCCATACTTTCAAGATTAGACACACCATCATATTCCAATCAAGCTCTCCATGTTTTCCTAAACCCTTTCGAGCAAAGACTGGAAACTGGAGAAATTTTGGCCAGGCAGCAAGCAATTTTAATTGTTTCTATCAGAGTATCACAATCTTCTTAAATATAAGCCCACTTGAATATTTCATATTCAGAGACAGATTTTGAAGAATCTCATTGCTGACAATCTAACAATAGGCTAGGAGAGTGCCTTCTATATATAAGCCCACTTAAAATTATAGAAAACAAATTATATGAGGCTTGATAATCTAACTCATTTGGAATATTAGTGTTCTTTTTCAAAGGGCTTGAATGGACGTTATATATTCCTCATGCATTTCTATAGCCATTAAGGACAGCTTGAAATACATACAACTCAGGTTTCTAGGAAAAATTTTGATTTTCATGTGAATCTGTAAAAGTAAATTCCACAATATACTAGTTCTTGCATGTGTAACTGATCCCTGTGGTCAAGTATATTGCTTGAGGTCAAGCATCAGACATGATTCAGTACAATCTTGATGGATATTCCCACAAACTCTGCCATAATAGACAGAGATGTTAAATCGCTTCGTGAGCAGATACAGAGAATTGTATCTAAAATAAGCCTCAGACCATTACCAAATGGCCATGGCTCAAATTTGCTAATAAAGTGTTCCACCAGGTGCAGATGTGCTTACCCTCTATCTGACAACAGCAAATTCCCTCTGCTTTACAGTAGCAGACACCCGTATACTCTTATATCGCACCTTATTTTGCAGGAAAAAAAAAATACTCACAGTGACAGCCATCTACAGCGTGAGATACTTAGGCGGTGTAGACGCTAAAGAAATAAGGTAATAACTCAAAAACTGAACAACAATATAAGTTTCTAACTTTCTACAAATAACTGTTTTTCAATACGCATAATCCTTTCAAGAAATACCTGGATTCCATCCAGCAACTCTTGAAGACATTCGTTTAGGGCACTCAACTCTGTCGAGTTCATATCTACAAAGATACAATTTAGACCATATGTTAAATATAAAAGGAAAAAATGTGTTAAAAGGCATTAACGGAAATCTCCCAAAAGCCAATGCCTACCAGCTTTGGCATTGTTGTCATCAATATCCATAATTCCAAGATCATCGTCACTGTCATCATCATTTGATGCAGACTTGTTACCATTGGGAACACTTCCCGGTGGATTAAGGGCAGCAACTTCAAAACACATAAAGTGTGCAAAAAAGGAACTCTGCAAAGGAAAAAACTCGCAGATAAGAAACTAAATGCTAACCAAGAAGATATGTACAAAAAACAAACATAAGCAGCAAGGCAACCTCATCCACGAGGAGTGGGACAAATATTGTGAGCATTTTGGCATAAGCATCAGAAACCGCTGAAGTGTCTGCATTGCTCACATTCTGACCAGCAGCCCCAGCAGCATCCAGCCAAACAGTTGGATTTCTTGATGCCTTAGTGCTAGCTCTAAGCTCATTTGCAAACTCTCGAGCCTATACATAACAAAAGAGCATGCTAAGCAGTCACGCAGCTTGAATGACACTAAAAACATAGAAGAAGAAGAAGAAGAACAATGGCTTGTGCCTTAGTCACTGGGGGAGTTGCATCTGAAGAGAAATCATGGAGACGACTTGCCAAAACCAGGAAGTAAATAGATCAGGGCTGAAAAACCAATAAGTATACAAGTAGCAAATTAAGATAATTCCAACCCTCTTTTTCATCCTTTATTGGGTTGGAGCCTTTTGGCTTTTGGGTGGGCGGGGGGGGGGGGGGGGTGATAAGAGATTTCTGGCACTTATCTAGTAATAAATGGGAAACAAATATATAGCTGTCCATTTATGGGACACAATGTTTTCGATGTGAGAGCCGTCGTCCAATAGGCTTTCATTCTTCCCTCATCCAGGGACTTCAAGTTACCAAACATATCTAGGCAGTAGGCATTAGATGAGTCCTCGAACCATAAACTCTTTGTCTTATCAGATGCAGAAGACAAAGAAATAAGTGCTTCATACATAAAGTCTTGGGGTATTTCTTTTAACAGAAATTGAATAGAAAAGTTGTGACGCAGGCAAGATTGCATATCTACAAACAAGGTTTATCATAACTACTCCCTACTGAATTATGGAAGATGCTATTGCCATGGAATAAAATAATTGGCTACCCAATTTTGAGCAAACACTCCCAAGCCAAGTGTACATGATAAGTAGAAACCTCCAAACGGTTGAGGAAATAGGGTGCCTCCACATCTCCTACAGATATGCCCCGTGATTCCATGAAGCAAAATGAATATGCCACAAAAATAACTCTACTTTTCACTGAAATGGGGGACTGAACAGATTATCACTTGACATTGGCTGTCAATTATCACAAGCCGAATGGACTGTAGCAAATTAAGTATACCACATCAGTACACAAGTTCAGCAATGTAATTATCTGACATATGCCATTGTGACCTTCCTTTGCTTAAAGGTAACAAGTCTTGGTTTCTCTCCTAAGATGTCAGATGGAAAAGAATTCTTTTGTGTCAGTATCTCACCTCTCTTCGGAGAAGCAAGTTGAGCGAGGAACAGTACGCTTTCCTCAATGGAACCAAGCAATTCTTATCAAGGCTCTGGAACATCAGAAAAGGAGAATAAGATTAAATGGGAAAAGAAAAGTACCATCCAGTCATAGCAACTAAAAATAACAGCACCTTCAGATGCTGCAGAAGGCGAGCATATGTTCTACATTTGTACCGTAAATCAGCATGATCAGGCCGTTTCAGCTGTCCACGCTGTTCAAGGACAGGAAAAGAGCAAACTATCATCAAGGACATAGTCTTAATCAAATGAATGAGATAATATGAATTTGCTCCTTACCTGAGAAAAATAACTCTTGTCACTTATCATGAAATCTACCAAGCTGGCAAAGTAGTTCCTCAAGAACTCAGATGCTCTTCGGACAAAAGTACTTTTAAGCTTTTCAAGTTCAGCTTTCTTTTCTTTAACCTGAAATAAATTTAAGATTAGAAAAGCAAATACATCCATGGATAAGTTTTTGCCACAGAATGATTCAACAATGGAGATTTATGTTGCGCTATGGTGGTGATCTTTCCTTCAAGAATGACTTATCACATGATTCACATCATAGACCATCAACAAGTGCAACTCTACTACAGCTCATCACAGTTCAAAAAGACGCAAAGATGTTAAAGAACACGTTTGGCAGCATGAAGAATATTAAGCAGGCCCACAGTGTATTCAACATTAACTTTACCATTAACTTCTTGACTTTCCATCCATTTTTTTTTTCTTTCGCTTTTGATATAAGTGATAAGAAGTCCTACAAGAAGGGCACTATGGGATGTCAAACTCAAGGATTCAAAATTTAGTATCGGTCACACTATGGTCCATATTCTAATACGGCAATTGAGTTGCACGTCATGGTTGTTGAAGAAAGTCCCCTATGGTCAGCCTGAAAACCTTTCCAATGCGGGTGAAATTCACCAAGGAATGACGAAAGTATCATGCCCTCATGCACCTACACAGTTTTCAAAAGTCAAAAGATTTAGAGTCCTAACAGCATGAATTTGCCTCAATAGGTTGTTTGCATTCAAATTTCTAATAGGGGTGAAATGAAACAGTGAAGCTTTCATTTTTAAATGCCCCAAAAATGGTACATTTACCAATTTCTCATTAATAACGTGCACAAAACCACATCCATTGACAATATTGATCTAACACTCCAGATTCTGTTTACACATGAATATTTAGACCCAAAAGGGTATATTTCACCTGTTTATGTTTCTATATCGCTACACACAACATAGAACTCAACTTGCAAAACACATTATCATAAAACAGTATTTTCCAGTAAAAGCAACAGATGGTGTATAAACGTATAAAACATACAGCTCGCATGTCTCCATAAACAGGGTCCAAAGTGGGAACTTCCATGCCACGTAGAGCACCACTAAGCCATTCACATGCCTCTATGTTCTTAATAATGTTTGTTTCATCGAAGGAACCTCCAGTGAGACATGCTGCATACTACATGCATAAAAGTCAGTTCTGTCAAAATGACAGAAACAAGCCCAGAAAAAATTATCCACAAATAGAGACGATGTTTGGTGGGGGGTGGGGGATATATACCTCAGAAGGGACACGCAGTCTTTCAAGAAGCTTATCAAGTTCTTCAATCAATGCGGTGTTGTTTACAGATTGCATCTCCAGCTTATTATTCCTGGTTTCTATCTGGAAAAATGAAGGAAACATGAAAAAAATATCACACAAGAAAATTTTGAGAGGGGACGGGATATAAAGTACAGTACAAGCTGAAAGCTAAAGTACAAGTTGAAAAAGCATACTTTTTCATCGTAAATAATAATTGCATGCAGATTCTGTGGTCAAATAAATTGTTACTATGATGTTTGTTTACTGAGTAGATGGATGAAATGAAAATGAAATACTTTTTCATCATAAATAGATTATTAGTTCTTTTACAAAATGATCTCAGGAATTATGTTTGTTGCACAGACTAATAATCTGTTTTTTCTTTTTTTCCTTTTTCATTATTTTTAACTCAAAAGACTTTTTCCTTGCCACAATTTTTGAAGTTCGGTGGTTTACTAGAGAAGCTCTTTCACAAAATAAAGTTGACTGTCACATGTGCTTACTGACTCAATGTCTTCTCTCATGTGCCTGAGCTTCACATTGAATATCCTTAGCCACTCATCCATATCGTCAACACAGCTCAAGGCCATATCAAGCCCTTTTGATACCTGCATAAGATAAGAATGTCACCAATCCACGCTCTTTTTTTCCCCCTATTTCTTTTGGAACAAGGAAATTTTGATAAATTGAATATATAATGATAGATGATCAGATGCCCAGGGAGCATCCACAAAAGAGACTAAATACATCTAAGATACAAACCTTCCACATAGCTTGCCACGTCACAATACCAAAAAAAAAAAAAAGGAAGCGCAAAAGTCCCCATTACCGCAAATAAAAGTGATGATGTCATCTTCTAAGACTAACTATATAACCCCCATAAATATTCTAAGCATCAGAAACACCAAAGTAATCAATGACTATATGGTTATGACAACGTCGCAAACCACGCAATAATACAAAATGGAAGATGTTTAAGAACAAACAACTAGTTGATATCAAGGAGTCGCAAATGGTCCCTACGATTTGTCTCTCCCTGCATCCGCTGCCTCTTTTTATCATATTCGAGCCCTCTGACAAAAAAAAAGGGGGGGGGGGGAGTTTGGGGGTGAAGCTGGTTACCTCTTCAACTAAGGGTTCTGTTTCAAGAATAGCATGTACATTGGCTGCTTCCAAAGCCTGAACTTCACGTTTCAACCTTTCAGAAAAGGCTTCTGCTTCGCCAATACCCATGACGTAACTGCATTCAAAAAATGAGTCACCCTTGACTTACTCAGCCAAAGCCATAGGCTTCCTAACAAAAGCATAAGCATACATAACTATTAACCTAATGCCTCCCCAAGGCCCAGCTTAGTGCATACTAAAGGGTTATCAAAATTCAAATGTGCTTAGTATTGCGCTATATTGCAGTGACACCACTCCCATTAAACCTTCCATTGGAATGCTGCCGACATATAGACTGTTAGAATTCAAATACATACAAACAAGAAAATTGGACAAAAAATCCATTAACTATGCTTGTAATAACCAGTTGGATAGAAA
Organism: Portulaca oleracea; assembly: GCA_029582165.1. Classification (NCBI taxonomy): domain Eukaryota; kingdom Viridiplantae; phylum Streptophyta; class Magnoliopsida; order Caryophyllales; family Portulacaceae; genus Portulaca; species Portulaca oleracea. The sequence goes on from CM055893.1 coordinate 9,767,030, forward strand.
ATGTACTGCATAAGAACAGATGAAAACGATGGTCACATTAATCTTTCCACAATCTTGTAGTCTATAGGAAGCAAGACGCAAAAGCCTCTTCAAGGTCAAAAAGATGCATCCCGCAAAGAAACCTAAGGATGAAAGAGAAGTTCACCTTGGAAGCCTCTTGAAAGGTGAACTTATCCACAAAAAAAAAAAAGAAAAAAAAAAGGCCTCTTGGAAGGTGAACTTATGGGCAGATTAGTTGAATTAAACTTGTTTGTTGCTAATGCCTTGGTGGGCTTGCACTTTGCTTGTGGCAGTTTGCAGGACACTAGACAATGGTGGCAATGGGGGAGGGAAGAAGAGGATGGAGAAGAGCTGAAGAGAGAATGAGAGAAATGAGGGGTACAGAGAGAAATTGAGAGGACAAATAAGGGTATTTTCATCTGATCACACGCTTCACGAGATTCTGGCCAAAAATGCCCGGAAAGTCACCTTACAAGTTACAACTAGTTTTTAGAAAGATAGGGGGTCCCAGAGTACATTAAAATAATGCGGTCCCCTTTGAGTCAACTTTTAAAAACATATGCCCCCTTCCAACAATTTTTTGAGTTATGGACCTCTATGAAGAAATAACTATGGTGATATTGTGTTCTGTCAAGACCATCTCAAAATCACAATCCATCACTAAGCTCTTTGCATCTTTTTATATAAAAAGAAAAATTTTGCTTTTCTTTATGGTATTGTGTTCTGTCAAGACCATCTCAAAATCACAATCCATCACTAAGCTCTTTGCATCTTTTTATATAAAAAGAAAAATTTTGCTTTTCTTTATGGTATTGTGTTCTGTCAAGACCATCTCAAAATCACAATCCATCACTAAGCTCTTTGCATCTTTTTATATAAAAAGAAAAATTTTGCTTTTCTTTTGCTTGGACAGCTACTATATGCAAATTCCCATAGATGATATGCTCAAAACAAGAAATTTCAATTGAGCAACTAGTATATGTATTTTTATAGGAGGAAGAATTTCCATCCACCTTCTGGATCATTGCTTGTAGGCCTTCTTCTCTTTGGTTGTGAGAAATGAACGATGTAAAAGGAGTTAAATTTTTGGTATTTGAAACATTGTTCCTTTGGCAGTTTGGCTATTAAGGGAGTATTTGCGAGAAGGTGGTGGATTCTTTTTCCAGAAAGCTATGCCTTATCAGGAGTAAAACCTTTTGTTCTTTCAGTCAGAATTTTGGATGAGACCAAACAGCACAACTAATTTTGTATTTTCCCGTTCTGTACATGGCCAAGTGTCCGACTGTATCTTCAGATAGGTCATTCAAAAAGGGGGAAACAAAAACAAACAAAATTCATAGCAATCAGGACAAGAAGATACAAACACGTACGTTCCAAGAAGGGCTTCCATGTCTTCTTCCTCAGCTTGGGATACAAGCTCCTTTTCAAAAGTCACTTTCAAGTCCCTTTCAACCACGGTAGTACTCGTCGGCACAGGCCCATCTTCCAAGATCACCTGATTGGTTGCCTCAGAGGTTGTGTTCTCCTGCAGGAGATTAGATACTTGAACTATCAACCAACTTGGAGACTTTGGATTTAAAAATTTTAAGGAAAAAAAAAACACCCCTGCTTGCTTGAGCAAGAAACACGCAAGGCAGAGAAAAATATAAACTTCAACTAAGAAATTCATAAATTATCTGAGACAATAATGCAGTTACAAGAAAGGGTAAAAGTGCATCGAACAGGCAACAGTATCCAACAATGAAGCAAATTCATGACTCAATATAGCAGCACAACTCTATGTCAGCCATTCAACACTGGTGAAAACGGTTAGTGTAATACATATATTGTAATTGAATTTAACATATAAATTTGTTGATCTATGGGAAAATTCTACCTGCTTTTTCTGTTGCCCTCTAGTTTTGCTCATTAACAAGGATGTACAAGTTAACAAATAATCATCAGAGGAACAATTCAGAGGCCCCCTGATCTAAGAGGTATGGGACCTTAAAATTCTAGAGCTCCATTAACTCCATCAAAGGTAAAGCCCTTCATAAGTCTCAAGAGGGAAATCTAGCCTCAAAACCACATTCAATGGTCAAAAATATTTACCAGGCCCTTTGCTGATGATAACTACATACATTTGCCTCCCCTTGCATTTTTGAGGTCAAAGGTCGCATTTCCTTGTAGGAGTAAACCAAAGAACACCACACACCATTATAATCTATAATAGAAGTAGCAAGCCATATCCAAGTAACTAGAGACTGAAGTAACATGAATGTCATTTTGCAAGTATCAATTAAATATTTAGATGGCTTAGCTTACACCAGAAAGAAACTACAATTAACACATTTACAGCACAAAGTACTATGATTGGGTATCACCCATACCTTAGCCCAAAGAGCCATTTCCACCACATCTATTCCAACAACTTTTGGAAGACGACCAAGCATGTCTTTACAGACGTTTAGTATACAAAGCAAAAGACGGTTCCTGGGTATACAATGAGAAGAGATGTAATAGCTATAAAGAAAGATAAGCAAAAAAGAAGAATAATGAATAGTAATAGAAAAGCTACCTGTCATCAATGCTCCGCATGGTCCACTGTGGCGGGCTAATCGCTTGATTTTTGAAGTTGTCAAACCCCTGAATGAACATGGATAAGGCAATAACCGGAAAGGAGTCACATATTACACAGAAAGTAATCAAATTACAATCCCCCCCCCCCCCCCAGAAAAAAAAGGGGGCAACTAGGGGAGAAATAAGAGTTACAACAATGAAAGAAATACATTCACACAGAAAGCGCAGAAGCAAATACAGGGATTCCTACGATGCACAGGTCGAAAATTACCAAAGTAAACGTACAACCGCTGGGATCATTGGTATTAACCTCCACCTTTGAGAGATGCTTCAGCTTGTATACTTTTCCAGCCTTCAAGTACAAGCACAAAATGGTCAAGATATGTGAATCCAGAAATAACTTCAAGAAACCAGCACCAAAAGCCTTGAAAACTCAAATAATCATCAGAATCTTGAGTGCATTTGATTGCTTATGCTTTTGATGCTGCAAAGGGTTTAAGAGTTTATTTTCCAAATATATTTGTTAGATATTATTTTTGCCAGTCAGTTTTATTTTAAGCATTTTGCATAATTTTCTAAGTCAGACATAACCATTGAAAATGATGAAATCCCACATAAAATATAATGCCTCACAAGCCATCATTCCATACAAGACAGCATCTAAATAATTGTGTATGGTGAAAGACAAAGGTTACCTCCAGAACACCTCCAGTAGAATAGTTAAACACACGTAGGAAAGCTTTTTCATGCTGGGCCTTCTGCTTCACAGAATCAACTGTACGTTGGCAAATTTTAGAACCAGAAGTGAGCATCAAGAAAATCGTACGTTTCACATTATCGTAAAGTGGAAAAGAAAACAGCAGAGGTCCATGACAAGAACTCGTTGGCATAAGACAGGTATATCTTAAAGTAGGGAGTAACATACAATTGCATGTCAGATACACATCTAAGAACATCAGAAGATTCCACAGTAACCTAATATGGATGCTAATAATTATTGACAATAGGCACTAGCATTAAACTTCATGATTGTGAATGATCAACCAAACTGCTTGACAATAATAAGGTTCACTCACTGCATATCATATTATCCTTTTAAAACAAGAAAAAATCTACAGATGCAACTAAACAAGCCATCTTTCACGGAAATCAAATTCATACCCATGAATCCCAGCTGCTTGAGGGGTCATATAAAGTTTGGCCAGAATTGAATTTATTAGCGATCCAGAGACCCTTGAAGCATAATATAAACTAAAGCTAAAATGTAATAGGAGTAGGATAGATTTTACAGAAACGCTCAAAATAGAAAATAAATGCACAACCAACCCATGAACAACTAACCTTATATTAACAAATTGTAGTGCTTCAGTAGGTTAATTTGGATGTAGTGTTCATCACCACGACTTAAATGGTACCAAAATTTTGAGTCAGGACACAAGGTGATGGAGGGAAGCTCACCCATGATGAATATGCTTTCACCATCAATTGCTTTGGAAACCAAGGACATTGCAGCCAAGGTTTAGTTTGCTCTATTTTGCAAGGCCAGCTAAAAGGAAAGAGCAAGGAGTTGAGCCTATTCAACTGGGGACCAAGGACCTTGGTACCTACCTGATAATTCGAAGCAAACAGCTAAGCTTGGCAGAACCAAGGGCCAGTTTTAACATGTTGCTAATTAAGCCCAAGGAGGTCAAGGTATATAGCAAGCTTAAATTACCAAGGATGTCTTAGAAGACTACAGTTGAAGGATATCTTCCTCCTACAATGCTCTTACTGAAGGCCAACTCCAAGGCCTGAAGGCCTAGCCTAAGGATGGCAAGAACTATCAAGTCCATATCTAACCTTCAAGGCCAGTTTCATAAGTGGTGGGGTTGAAGCATTCAATGACACCACAGGACATGATGATACTCGATGAAGGTACAAGTTGGGTGTTGAGGATCAAGGGAAGGTCATCCCTTATATATAGTTTGTAATCTCCATTGTAAGAAAGCAGATTTGGATGAATGACAAATCAGCATGACTCAAACCCGAAGATTCCTCTCTCTAGTTTATCTTTGATAGCCAATCAAGGCAGTGATATAGAAGGTATAATTAATTAGGGAGTGGTGTGCCTTATCTTCCTAGTTGATTAGTGGCTCTAACTACAGTCTTTGGTGGCATTGTCCCATCCTTGAAAGGTTATTAGCCTGGATTATTTCTAACTAGGTGGTGTGTCTTATCTTCGCTTGGATTAGTCCGCCTTAGCGTTCCACTCCCAAGACTCGATTCATTAGGTTGAGTTGAGTTCATTTCCAATTTTCTTTCATTTATGTTTGATTTCATTTCATTTTATTTTCCACAAAAGAGTGTATTGTCTTTTTAACCTTGGTTCTGTAAAGGTCGTTGATTATTTTGGCTATCCTTGGTGATTGTTTTAGGATGTTTTGATTATTGTTGGCAATTGTTTGTTGTCCGATTTACTTTCTCTCTCTTGCCTACGAATTCATACATCATCTGTGGTATCAAAATTCTATCCCTACATCATCATTGGTATCAAAACTCTCTCCCTATATCACCTTTGGTATCAACGCTCCATCCCTACATCACAAGGTGTCAAATGTTGCTTGTATATCACAGGCATATGACTGCACTAACTTGGAATTCCTCATAAAATCATTTTAACCTCCTCTCACCTTGGTAATATTTCTTTATATAAACCTTCAACTTTAGTTTTCTGGTCAACTTGAATGAAATTGACTTTTTTTTATACAAATGATGAAAATATCCCCAAATTTAATTCTAATATGTTCAATTGACTTCTTGTTTGACCTACTATCACCCCTCATAACCCATCTTGCTCTATCTCCCTATCGATAGACTATTTCTTCCCTCTTTGCTTCAACCTCATAATGAGTTCTCTCCAAAAAAAAATATTTGCTGCGTAACTATACACTCTAGATCCCTTCCGTCATTTGTATATATAAAAAAGTCAATATTATTAAGATTGACTGAAAAAATAAAACTGAAGGTGTGTGTAAATAATTATTATCATGGTGAAGGACGGTCAAAATGGTTTATAAAGGTAAGGGTGTCAAAAATGATTCCACAACGGGTAAAGGGGGCTATATGTTGAGCATAATTTTGTATGGTGCTAGTTGAGCATCAGTCCTTTATTTCTATTATTAATGTATATCCATTTCCTATCGAAAAACGGGCTATATGTTAAGCTTCCAAGTTACTAGATGCATCTCCACTTGTTTTGAAGCCTAATGAACAGTTCTCTATATTTTTTTAGCCACGAAGATTCTACAACAAGGAGACCCACTATAACATTTCTTGGTATAAGATTCATGTGGATACTCCACTTCTGAGTTGGATGTTGTTTCTTCTTCTCCTACTAGTCTTATCATTGATCATGCAGGAAGGCCAACTTCATAATTCTAATTAGTATTTAGAATCCTTTTTTAGCTACTCTGAAATTTGTGATGGTGTACACTGTTATTCACCTATTCGGTTTTTGTTATGGATTTACACTGTTTGAAGATTGAAATTTGCCTTGTCAGAAAGAGTCGTTAGTGGGAGACATCGATAATCCACCGGAGATTCCTTCTTCCACCGAGATCCAACGGAGTGGTACCCAGAAATCAATTGTCACAGTGTTCAATGTACCCTAAAATCATTTTTCAAAACTTTGGGCAAGAAAATTAGTAACCTCAAAACACAGAGTACCTTAGTGTAAATTTTATTAGCAAAGGGAGGCAATTTCCATTTTGTCATCTCTAGTAAAGTTTCATGGCATTATTATCACTGTGATTTCATAGGCTTTTCCCCCACCTTTTGTACTTTGGGCCTAAAATGGACGAATATATAACGCTTAGTTGGTCTCTATTTTTTATCCACCTATGCCTTTGACTATGTTTATTCTGTTCTTAGCTTCTTTAGCAAGCTAGTTCCCTAACGCGATTACATGAATCACAAACTTGACAATTTTAGGTCTCAAATTCAGGGAGTCACTTATTCATGCCAAGTGCCTTGCCCATGTATAGAATGACTTCATCATGACGTCCTTTTATAGCCCCAAAGGATAAAAGTTCAGCTTAGTAACAACTATTTGTGGTGTGTATAGGAGACTTTGATTTTGATTATTCATTGTCTGCTCACAAGAGTACTCTATTGCCAGTTTTTAGCTCCTTGGTTTTCATTAGGATTTAGGAATAGATCAATCAAAAATAAAACCCACTCTCTAGCTTCAAAAGGCTTCTGTACTACAAAACGTAAACAAAGTATCATGAAGGTCATCCTTCATACCATATTTTTTGAACATTAAGAAATTATAAGAGATCTTTGCCCAAGTTCGAACGCCATTCCAGTGGCCAAGCAAAAACTAATCAAGCTTTTGGCAATTGCTAGACTATGCATTGTGAATGTGATGTAGTGCAAGAGTTTAGGTCCAAAACGATCAAAGTGGCCCTAAGCTTAACAACTATGAAGCACGGACACGTTTCTTAGCGTCATGTATTGGTGGACATGTATCCGACGCAGCTAGGCATTTCATACACATGATGGAATTTCTCCCTTGGAAAATTTCAAAAGAAAGCATTTGACATGCAGAAGACTCGTAGTGGCTACTCAAGTCCATGACCCATGACAACCTGCTAGAGCTTCAATCAACATTGGTTCTCAGATACATGAACCCCAAGACTTGCACTGCACCAATTGCTCCTTTTAAATCAACCCTCCTCGAATTGACATTTTCCACATAACTAAACTCTAAACCACGATATCAATTCAAGGCCCAAGGTTGCACCTGAAGCTACAAAATCAGCAATTTTATCTATTGCATTACCCTCTCTTTCCTTCCCTTCCCCCTCTAAACCGAATCCAAACACACTCCTGCATAAACCCCACATCAACCCCATAAGGCTGATGTGGGACCCTAACAACATATTAAAGAAATTTGAAAGAAAGAATTACCACACCTCAATTGGAACATTTCCCGTTTAAATAAGCTGTAACCTCAACTCTACACTATCTGAGGTTAATTGATCAGTTAATAACGAAGTGCAATTCTTGCTGAACAAGAACATGTTGATCACACAGCAACACCAAATGACAAGAGTCAAAATCAAATGTCGGCCAAAAACACAGAATTCCAACTGAAGATCAGCAAATCGGAAAACAAAACAAGAAGAAACGGAGAAGAAACACACCGCAAACAGCAATAACCCTATGCTTGGCCATCTGGCGGCCCAATTTTCCGGATTTGCCCCAAACGCCGCGACTCTTGGCGACTCGGATCGAAAGCAGGACATTCTGATTGGAGCCTTCAATGGCGGATTCACAGGCTCGCCGGAGCTCGTGGTCGTCTGCACTGGATTTCGCCATTGATGGTGTTGTGTTGAGCTCTGCAATTTGAGTTGGAGCTTGCTTAGGGCTTGCTGGAGAAATTCAGAGGTGGACTGAAGTATGAAACCGAGAGACCAGGGGGTGAAGAGGGGAGGGAGAGAGAAAAAAACTTTTCCTTTTTTGACGGCAGATCGCAGGATGCGTTCTCCTGTGTTTGGTTGGTCAAAAACTCCACTAAAATAGTCAATAATTTTCCAGGATTATTTATTTTCCTCATCTTTGAAAGTAGGTTTATCTTGAAAAAAATTTTACGGTAGACTCACAATTTCCTATATTTTACTAAGAACGGGAAATAGTCAATAATTTTCCTGGATTATTTATTTTCCTCATCTTTGAAAGTTGGTTGATCTTGAAAAAAAATTTCCGGTGGACCCATAATTTCCTACATTTTACTAAGAAAAATGTCCCTTAGGCCCCCTAAGGGAAATTTTTCCTGGTCCCATGGAAGACTTCCAAATCCCATGGAAAATTTTTCTCGGGAAAAATTTCCCTAGGGTTCCTACCAAACGCGCTCTCTAATAAACCATAAAATTCAGAGGTAAATGAGATTAGATAATTGTTTATCAAAAATTGTGAGAATTTTTTAAAACTTACACAGTTGTTAATATTTAGTGTTTGTTTTTTATATCATTTGTCAACCTGCACCTACACTTACATGCACCAACTTGCAGTCACCTGCACCAACTTGCACCAATCCGCACTAACCTGCGCTCAATTTTAAAAAATTAATTTCTAATGTTTAAGCCCCAGTTCAATTTCTCACATCGTCCAAAAGGTAATGGTAATGTATATTTCTATTTTATGTTGATCGCAAGTGAAATTCTAAAATTTTAACATCCATTTTATATGATTGGAAAAATATTATTTGGTTGATTTTGCATATCTAAACACTATTGGATATTTTACTCCATACTCAGATAGGGGAGTCCGTTATCATGTTCAAGATTTCAAAAGCATGGACCTACTTAGTATGAAGATGTCTTCAATTTTTATCATTTTTCACTTTAAAATAACAATTGAAAGGACATTTGGAGTGTTAAAAAACACTTGGAAGATATTGAAATACAAAATGTCTCAAGTACCTATGCGACATCAAATCCATATAATTATAACACTTCATAAGAATGCAGCAACAAAGGCTACCAATTTCAAAAAGACCAACTGATATTGCAATTTTCTCAACGTCACAAAATATGATAGTTAAAATAGAGAAGCAATGAATCAATTTAGGGATGGGATATGTGAAAGTTTGACAAATTACATGACATCGAAAAAAAATATGTAGTTTGCATGAAATACATATTTTGAATAAGTTTTTTTACATAGGTTCTCAGTTTTGTACATAATTATAATAGTTCGTAATAATTGTAGTTTTTATATATATATATATATATATAACTATATAAAATATTAATTATTAATATGGTAATAACATCATCAACAAGTCCCTAGAATGCAATTACTTATGATTTGAAAAGAAAATGAAATAACTTACATTTATATTATTTCATCTGCATTTCCATTATCCAACCTGCACCAACTTGCATTCACCTGCAAACTGTACTTGTTCTACTGCTCTACAGAATAGACCCTTAGTGTCTGAAGCTACTAGTCTTAAACTCATGCGATGTATGATAAATCAGTACAGTATTATTTTTAACATAAATTAACATAAATTATTAATGTACATATAACTTAAAAAGATCACAACATAAATTATATAATTAAATGAAATATACGAAAAGTTGCTCAAATAAAAATACATAAAATTAAAAATACATGTAGGTCAAAAGTTTAAATGGTAAATAAATACGTCTATTCTAATTCATGGTAAATTTATTAGACATTATAATTGATGTGGTAAAAATCTCACTTTCGCCATGTCGTATGACAGATCAGATTACATGCTAGGTCAGCAAGTACACTTTGGGCCAAATCCCTACCATGGATAAATAAGATAATGGACTAAGTATGTCAACTCCCAACCCACAAGGGCCAAGGAGGAGCCCAATCCTCCTTGCTCAAGATAGTATTGACTGGTTTAATATCTCATTTATTCTCTCACATTTCTTCTATAAATACCCCTTTCACTGTTCATGATGGGACATGGCTTGGGTAATATTCACACAATTCCCAATGACACACACTCATCTTTCATCTTTAGTGAAAGAATCTCTTTCATAACCTCCACCTCGAAACATACACTTTCTCAATTTTCTCTCCATACAAATTAATTATCCTCTATTCCTATACTAACTTGAGCATCGGAGGGGCGTCCCGAGCCAAATCCTCGGGTCGGGGCGTGCCTTGTTTTGCAGGTTGGGAGCGCCACGAGGTTCCAACTTGAATCACTCTTTGTATATTTAAGAGTTCCATGTCATAACAATTAGAAAACTATAATTCAGTTATACTGGGTGGAGATTCAAATTTCCAATTTTTATTTTAGACAATTTCAGTTACAGTGGGTCAGGTATTCGATTAGAATATCTAAGTTTTAACAGATAAACTAATTCTTAAATAAACCACCGAAATTAGAGAAAAGTGAGAATTATCTTTTTTCAATTTGATCTGTAACATAAAATAGTTATGTTTTCACCATTTGATGGGACCTATAGATTTTTCTATTATAATTATATTATTATTATTATTATTATATTTAAAAGGGAAATTAATTCTTAAATAAACTTAAATTGAGGAAAATGTTAGAATTATCTTTTAATTGGGTGTGACAATCTACTTTCACCATTTAATGGGACCCACATACTTTGCTATTATAATTATATAGATATAGATTATTATTATTATTATTACTATTATTATTATTATTATTATTATTATTATTATATTTAAAAGGGAAATTAATTCTTAAATAAACTTAAATTGAGGAAAATGTTAGAATTATCTTTTAATTGGGTGTGACAATCTACTTTCACCATTTAATGGGACCCACATACTTTGCTATTATAATTATATAGATATAGATTATTATTATTATTATTATTATTATTATTATTATTATTATTATTATATTTTGAAAGGAGAATTAATTCTTTAAGTAAACCTAAATTGAGAAATAAGTTAGAATTATCCTTTTTTTATTGGTTGTGAAACCTAAAATTATTCTCGTTTTACCATTTAATGGGACCCGTATACTTTGATATTATAATTATATAGATTATTTTATTTAAAAGGGTCAATTTTTTCAATATTTATAAAAAACTAGTAAAGAATGTATGTGCCTTGCACATGCTATAAATTATAGGTCTGCAATATAAGTTTGTTACAATAATATTCATTAAATTTATTTTATTAAGTAGATATATATTGCCTTAAATTATAATAAATATGAAAAATTACAAACAATAATATAATATTATATTTGTTTTTCAAATAAAATGTACAACAATTTAGTTTAGTTACTGTACTTGAAGGTAAAAAAGTAAATTTATGTGTGAACACAAGCAAGCAGAACAAGCATCAAAACATAAAAACGTCATTCACACTTTTAATATAGAGTATATGATTAATCTCCCCCAAGTCAATAGCTAGGATTTTACACTTCAACCTAAGAAAGTGCCAAAAATTTGGCAGTTACAAACTACAACAAAGGAGTGTGTTTGGAAGAAGCAGCAACAATGTCAATTTTTAGTTGAAAAAGAAAATTAATACTTCCAATTGGTTGCCAACTGATGGATAGTTTTCCATCTCTACTTTCGGGTAATTCGAAACTCCTAAACAGGTCGTTAATTGTTCCAACTCCAACTCGATGACTTATTATTAATACTGGTAAAGAATGTTCGTGCTTTGCACAAGATATAAATTATAGGTCTGCAATATAAATTTGGTATAATAATGTTCATTAAATTATTGTATTAAGTAGATATATATTGTCTTAAATTATAATAAATATAAAAAAATTACAAACAACAATTTAATATTATATTTATTTTTCAAATAAAATGTACAACAATTTAGTTTTCATACTAATATAAAATCTTTTAAAGATTGTCGTAAGATAACAATTTTAATGTTTTCATTGTAATATTATAATTGTATCAAAATATATTTACATAATACATCGATCGTGTTTACCTAAAACCGAAATACACCCGAGTCCTGTTGTTAGAGTGAAATTTACAAGAAACCAAAATATACTCGACCAATATTTGCCTTAAAAAGAAACTTTTTTTACTATCAAAGAACATCTGACCCGTATTTACCTGAATTTGAAATACACCGAGTCATGTTTTTAGAGTGAATTTTACCTTAAATCGAAATACACCCGACCTGTGTTTACCCCTAACCAGATATATAGTCGACATATTGTTTAGTTATTGTACTCGAGGGTAAAAGAGTAAATTTGTGTGTGAACACAAGCAAACAGAACAGACAACAAAACACAAAAACGTCATTCACAATTTTACTATAGAGTATATGAAATTATCTTGATTGGCTCCGCGTTTTTGTAAAGTAAAATTTTTATATTATCATCCAAAAGAACACGACTATACTTTTAGATAATTTATAATTAAAATTCCTTATTCAATTCACAAAATTTATGTAAAAATTAAAAATAGGTATTGTGATAGTTGCCTACCTCCACTACTTTACTTTCTTTACCAAATCTTATCTTACCTTATCTTCACTACACTTAACGGCTCGTTTGGTATCTAATGGGAATGGGAATGGGAATGAGAATTAACAATGAGAATGAGAATTCATAATAGGAATGGGAATGGGAATGAGAATTAACAATGAGAATGAGAATTCATAATAGGAATGGGAATGAGAATGAATTTATGAACTCCCAAACTCTTCGTTTGTTACATGGTAATTCAAAGTAGAGGTGGAATTGGGAACAATTGCACATTTACTAAAATATCCTTGATTAATTTGAGTAGAGTGAGGTAGTATTGGTAATATTAATCAAGTACGAGGATAATATTGGTATTTAAAATGATTTATGAATTCTCAGTATGAATTACCACCCCTCCCCCTTGTAATAGATTGGTGGGAGTTGAGGGTCTCTATTCCCATTCCCAATTCCTCATTTTTTATCATTCCCATAAAACAAACATGAGAGTTGTATTACCTATTTATGTATTCCCATTCCCACCTCTCAACTCCCATATACCAAATGCCCCCTAAAAAAGAATAAGGCCTACCAAAACCTTACTTTCCATTTGTCTGTGAATTTACATGTCTAAGACATTTATTGTTTCCTAGTACAAGCTCTAGAACAGTGATTGTTCCCCTTCTTGTTAAGTCTTGTTCATATTATTCACTATGGAATATCTGCACTGAATACATGTAATATATATTGCAATTAAACTCACTCATTGTCCGTCTGGGATAATTTTGCATAGTTTTAAAATTACTTTTTAGAACGACGATCCGAACATCGATCCGGATTGGAGACAATAGCTAGAGGATTGGCTTAGATATCTTATGAATACAAATAAGTATGGAGGTACATGAACAATCACATTTACAGTTGTTTTATGGGCGATTTGGAGATGCAAAAACCTGGTAAAACTCGATCGAGATGCGGTCAACCACAATTCATTGGAAACCATACTTAGAACGACGATTAAGCAAAGACACTTATGGTGGAGATATGCTCGGAAAACAAATAACCAGGTCACTACTGTTTCAACGTAGACTTATGTAACAAGTAACTTTGAGATGAACAATTCAATAAGATTATATAAGGTAGATGGAGAATGGAGAACAAACAAATGGAGAGGTGTTGCGGCTTGGATAAGATATGATCAACGAAGTGGAACTCAGGACCACAGAGCGTGGGGAGGAACTTGCATCAGGGCACAATCAACAACTCAGGTGGAACTCCAAGCAATCGTACTCGCGTTACAAAATGCAGCTCAAACTGATGCCGAAACTGATTTTGAATTGGCGATTAAATTTATCATAAATCCATTCATGTCATGGATAGCCTATAATATTGAACAGTTAGGGACTAGGTTCACAGGTTATAGATTGAGGTAAGTGTTTAGACAACAGGTACAAGAAGTACATAGGAATGCAACAACAATACTATGTGGATGACTGTATATTATTTTCTATTAATGAATGGATAAGTTTGGCAAAAAAAAAAAAAATTTAGAAGTTCTTGTTGTATCAACAAAAAAGTTTTTTTTTTTTTAAAAAAAAACACTAACATCAACAAAATTAAATGTTAATATCAATATAATTAAATACTACCTCCGTCCCTAATTATTTGTCAACAAAACTAATTTATCAAAACCAATGAGCATGGGAAATGAGGTGAAAAGTTTGCAAATTGTCCAAAATATCCTTGATAATAGCCTTGGAATGAGGTAAAGAGCTTATTTATTAGGGGCAGAATTGGTAATATGGTTCTTGGAATTGTAAAAGTTAGTTAATTTGACAAACAAAAAGGGACGGAAAAATTAGTTAATTTGACAAACAAAAAGGGATGGAGGTAATATACGTTAACATCAATAAAATAAAATAAACTCCCAAATCAAGTAAATGGAAATATCATCTTGATTTCTCTCTCACCTACCCCACCAACCGTGATTAACAAGACCCTGTAAAACTTTGTTGGAGCCCAGAGGCCATGCCAACGTCATCATTAGCCGGTGACCAACGACGAATACTCAGAGGTTAGAGTAGTCGCAGCAAGTGGAAAACAAACATCAACTATCCACCAATCGTTCATAGAAGTTGGTGATTTGAAAGTAAAAGTTGGGTAGTTCAGCAAATGAAAGTGAAAAATTAGTTATCTTGATTAACATCAATCTTAAAAGATGTTCACTAAAATGGGGAGACTTTCATAAAGTAATTAAAATGTGTGGGTATGTTTTAAGTTTTGATCCAAACATTGTCAAAGCACTCTACTGAAGTGGCATTGTTCTAGCCAAGCTCGATAATTTAGAAAAAGCTAACAGGAAGTTTGTAAGTGTCCTTAAGATCACTCCATCAAATTTGTACACAAAAAATGAGTTATCGCATGCGAAAACATCATTGGAGACTAGGAAGATAGTATTTGAATATGAAAAGGACATTGTTTTGAAGCCACTTAACACGTAACACAATTATTTTTAATCAGGTGTTGTGACTTGGTACGAAGTTGACAAGTCTTCATTTTAAGGGTAATAGGGTAGCCAATGTGACTAGAATAAGAAATGATTATCCAAATGTCCAAGGGAAAGGCGATGAGAGAGGTTCACGAAATACGCAATCCTTTTATCCAGAATCATACATACTTAATGCTAAATGCGAAGAGAATAAGATAAACTCATCTCCTACTAGTCTCCAACAGTCAATTAAGAGAAAATAGTAAAATGTTGAAGATGAATCAAAATTCAAATTTAATAAGAAGGGGACAATTAGGAACACACTTTCCATTCTTAGAAACTTTTATGACGAGGATTTGTTAAAAAAAACAAGTAACTTTTTATGATTTAAAAAGTTTGAGTGTTTTCCTGCTCAATAAAGGTTGTGACTTGGGAAAATGCATTATCGCCTTTTCGAAAAACACTAATGTCAGGTTTTCTTACAATTTTAAAGTACCACATAATTTAAATTAACAATTATTAATTAATGATAATTTAAGCTAACAATTATTAAGGATAGCTCCAGTGATTTAAGTTAATAATAAGAAGCTCCATCCTTATCATGGATCAAAGTGACTAGCCAAGACCAACAATTAACAAAATTAAAACAGTAAAAAATGAAAAATGAAAAACAAAGATATTCACACATACAAAGTTCTTTAGGCAAACCAAGCCCATGTTATTAAAATACCAAAATAATGAATCAACAATACTTCTATTTACAACATACAAATGAACACAATTCAAAACTACATACATAATAATTCAATCCACCTCACTGAGCCCTCACCAAAGAATGGACATCCCTTTCTCTTCTCCCTGAATGTACTCATAAAAATTCAGAACTAATGCCCTTCACAATGTCATCTGTGCACAAAATACTTCAAAAGAACCCGAGATCGAGGAAAAAGTAGGAAACTGCAAAATATTGAGAGGAATATGCGACATATCAGAGAAACAAAAGGAGCAGCTCGGCTAGGGAAAATTTGCATATACCCTCCTTCATGTTTATAAATCCAATCCCGACATTTTGAACCCAATTCAATTTAACAACTTTTCCGGCAAATGTAGGATTGTCGTGAAATTTGTTTGCTGAAGTGACGACCATTTCGGCAGACAGATTTCATCACCAACCACACCTTCGTCAAAAAAGTTGTCAAATTCAAATACCAACTCAAAAATATCAGGGTTGGATCTATAAACGTGATAAACCTGAAG
Organism: Portulaca oleracea; assembly: GCA_029582165.1. NCBI lineage: Eukaryota > Viridiplantae > Streptophyta > Magnoliopsida > Caryophyllales > Portulacaceae > Portulaca > Portulaca oleracea. Next base: position 9,783,289 of record CM055893.1, read on the forward strand.
AGGGTGTATAAGCAAATTTCGTTTACCGCTTGTTAGTTACTACTGCTGCTGTTCTTCTTGCCCCATTGCCAAGGTCGCAAAGAGAGAATGACGATAAGTATGATGATGAGCAGCAGAATAATGGCATAGCACATCCATTTTCGCGAGCTTCGCTGATGCCTCCTTGCTGTGTGCAACTCCTCGGTCCCGCCACGAACAAAGGAGCTTGCCCTGGCGACGTTGGCCTCAATGTCATCCAGCTGCTCCCCTTGGTGATGGACCAACACCGCCATGTCTTGGAACACCTGGTGCAGTTCCCTCAGGTTCCTCTCGATGTCTTTGACAGCGTCGTGCCTCTCTTGAATCTCGGCTATTGTGTCCTGGATTTGTCCCCTGCCCTGCATTTGGATCGATACGAGTCAGCTCTTGACAGATTTATTCCACCAAGAAGCCTAACCAAAACCAACCCGATATTTAGAAATCCTGCCCAAGACGAACTATGGAGGGGTCGGATGCATCAGTCTTACCTCTAAATTTTGCAATTTAGAAAGACTGGTTTCACTTAACCAAAAATTTAGAAATCATCTACTACCAACTATTTCATGAAAAAGAAGCAAAGGAGATTTAATCAGACATTTTACTTTCGTCCGTTACAATCAAATCTAAAAAAGTAAATCATTTTTCAACTATCCAGATTATGGACATAATATGTCCCAAGAGGCTAGGATAGATAAATGAGTAGCCCTAGGAAGGTTTTACTAAGCTACAGTTATTGCAATTCAGCACTCCTTTGCAATATCCTCTCGTAGAAAATCCTAGCCTCTACTTCTTTGGAGAGGTTGACATCGACCCTTCTTATCGATGGTAAGCACCAATTTGATCCATGAATAAAATTTATCACTTTATACGTAAGTGCTATATTTTACCCAGGTATAGAGATTCTGCGTTTCTTCATATAAGAGTTTTGTTCTGTTAGTGTGGTCTAGTACACCAGATGAATATCAATTTTTCAAATCTTTATAACATCAATTATAAAATTTTCCGCTAATGGTATAGATGTAAAATCATCAAGAAAATTTATGACAAAATTGTCATAATTAACACTTAATGATTGTATCAACTGTTCTACTCAAGCAGAAACATAAGGATACAAATCTACTTCTTTAACAATTAACCTTCAAATACTATTTTTGGACAAGTAACCTCCAGTATCTTCTAAATCCACCACATTTCTAAGTGTCACTCATTTTGACCCAGACAAACACAAGTATAAACCCAAAATTCTGAAGTACCCTCAAGTTTGGTAATCCAACAAAATTCTGAATTACCCTCACGTAAACCAAAAATTTTGAAAATAATAATATTTTTTAATACAAATTTAATGATATTAATTTTATATGAGTGAGTGATTGTACATAAGAAATTAACACAAAAAAATTTTGGCACAAAAACCAAGGTAACAAGTAATAAAAATCCGAGTGAATAATTGCTAAACACTTCAAATACTCCCTCCCTTCTATATTACAATAATTGTCGTCTTTGACTATAACTTTCTCAATACATACAATTATTATTTTTATATAAAATTACTATCATTAAATATTAAATGTGTATCAAAAAATGTTATTCTAAAGGTACAATATTGCAATTATTAATAAAATATTATATAAAAAATTATCAAGCAAAAAAATGACATCATAATGGTTAATAAAATGACAATTAATATGATTTTGAGTGAGTAACTTTTGATCTCATCAAAAAAATTAGACTTAAAAAGAGCCTTTTGATACCAAAAAAACCCATAGCCATACACAGAGACACGTACACTCAGGTGAAATCAATCTAGAAAAGAGCGCCTGCAAAATTTTATTTGCCTGGAATGTTCTAATTGTCCAACTTGAGAAAATTCAGGTTTAATCAAAGATTTTTTTTTCCAACTTTAATATTGACCGAATTAAATGTTCCGATATAATATATTTTATTTTTGCATTGTCCAAATCTGATTTTATATGAATTTAATCTATATCCGAATTGTTCGATCTAAGAAGGCCTGGTCCAAATATCCATTTTCCAACCAAATTTTGACATGGACAAACCAAATTTAACCCGGATCCGAACTTTTGCCCGAACTTACCGGAAAATTAGTGTTTGATCTAGAGAACCAATGAAAATTCAACTCAACACACAACAATCCCCCAAAAAATTCCGAACGCAATCACAAACAAAACACGACAATTGATCAAGAACAGAGTATTCAGCATTCACAATTCATCAAACAGTTCAACACTAACCTGCTGTTGAATCGCCTTGCTCAAGAACGTCTCACTCTCGCCGGAGCTCACCAGCAGATCCACCGTCCTCTCGTCGGGATTTTCTCCGGTGACCGTGAAATACCTTCTCTCCACCGTCTCCCTGTACTCTCCATTGATCCTCTGTCTCAGCTCCTGAAACTCCTCCATCTTCTCCTTCAGCTTCTTCCTCAGCCCTCCGACCACCGATGTCCTCGTACGGTCGGCGGAGCTCCCCGGCCCGCACCCCGGCTGGCTCCGGTTCGCGGCGTTCGACCGGTCCAGCGCCTCCAGCCGGACCTTGATCAGCTTCGCCTTCTTCAACGCGCGGCCGACGTCTCCGTCCATCCGTCGCCGGAGATCCTTCACGGCGGCGGCGGTGTGGGCGGTTTTGGACTCCTCGTGGGCGGAGAGCAGGGCGGCGTGGAGGCCGTCGATCTCCTTCAGGTCTTCCTTGATCGTCTCGACGTCTTCGAAGAACTTGTCGAGGTTGACGCCGGCGGATGCTCCGGCGAGTCCGGGGCCCATTTCGAGGTCGCCGGAGTTCGGACGGTGCTTGGCGAAGGAGGAGGAGAAGAGATCGTTCATGGAATGGGGGTGATTTGGGAGGATTTTGGGATTAGGGTTTGGATGTTTGAGATTGAGATGCAGATCATTCAAATGGGGAGTAGGAGTAGGAGTACTGCTTCCTGGATAGAGAGGGAGAGAGGAAGTCAACACTGAAAGGGGAAAAGGGAAGACTTGGAAAATTAGTTGGAATTATTTAAAAGTAGGTGGTCCAAAATTTTGGTCTTAATTAAATTTGGATTGGTCATATTATTACGAGAAATTGATATTGGAGTTCAGTTTTTCCTGACATCCGATTAATTTTGGAACCCGGTGGAATATAGTCTGATATAATCGGATTGGAATAATAGAAAAATAAGAGATATTATGTCTAAATATTCAATTAGCATTAGAATTCAAACAAAAAGTTTATAATCAAATCCTGTTTTTCTAGGTCGGACGGATTCGGATATTTAATCCGATAGAATTTTGGCGCTAATCATTGGAAATATTAAAAATGCAAATTTATCTCTTCGGATTGGACAATTCAGACGGAATTAAATTCGGGTCGAAATCAGATTCAGACAATATAAAAAAGAAAAATATTATGTGGAATATTCGGTCAATAACGAAATTCATTCTGACCAAACTCGATCTTTTCCGCGTCAAAATCGGTTCAAACAATGGAAAGAGAAAAATATTATGTAACAATATTTGAGGTCAATATCAAAACACTCACAAAAAATCTAACCTAGCTCGATTCTTTTTGAGCCAAAATTAGGTCCAAATAATGGGAATAGGAGAAATATCGTATGCGAATATTTGATCAATCTAATCAAATAATTGAATGAAAAATTCATGACCAAAACCTACTTCTTCTTTAAATTTGATCAATTCAAATATTGGACAAAATTATGATAGTAGAAGCAATTTTGAATTATTAAAAATGCAAATGGGGGATGATGGCTATTGGTGGGATCAGGGTTGGATTAATAATAGGTAGACTTGGTCTTCATTTCAACTACTACGACTGATTTTATTTATTAGGATTTTTCTTACTGCTTGCGGACACAAAAAAAAAAAAAAAAAAAAAGTAGATCCAGACAAAAGGAAAAGAAGCCAAATGAGAATGAATGTGGATTTTACGCGGTGAAGAAAGTGAATTCGCGGTAATATCTTAGGCTGCCGTCGGCAATGGAAACTTTAATTTGCGGTACTCCTTCCCTTTTATATTAATGATCACTTGGGCCGCGTTACTTTATACGGTTGGTTGCGGTGCAGTAATGGTGTGGTGTAGTGAAATCTGAAAAAAAATATGGTGAATTATGATGAGTTGTGAGAATTATGGTAAATGGGATAGGTGAGGAGATAAAATATGAAAAATAGAAGAGAAAAATGAGGAGAGAGAAAAGTGAACATATATATTAATAATGATTGCCGTGTGGTGTGGTGAAATGTGGTAGAAATTAAAGAATTGTGACACGGTGTGGTACTGCACCGCAATCTACCGCATACAAGAACGAGGCCTTAGTTGATTATCAGTTTATCACGGTGTTTAATATCACTTTTGATAGTAATAATTATATAACAACTGCAATATTATACATTTACAATAGTATTTTGTGTTACGAATTTAATGATAGTAATTTCATATAACAAATCATTGTATATATTAAAAAATTTATGATAAAATTTTTTATAGTTTGACTGTATAATTTTTAAAGACGATAATTAATATAGAACAAATGAAGTAATTTTATAGTTGGACTAGGATGTCATCTATAACAACACTGACAAATTTTGTTTCACTTTTTGTCAAATCATCAATTTTAATACTTTGGAATTATAACAGTAAATGACATCTAAAATAAGATAAAAAATACAATCAATTTTAATTTACCATTCAACTTTATATATGGATTCACTTTTTCTCTCTTCTACTTTCTTTCTCTTTTCAATGCAGGCACTCCCACATTTGATCTCAGATTTGAGAATTGAGACCAAATTTGGATTTGGGAAAGACTTTAATACTCTACACGGGTAAAACAGGTACAACAAAAATTTAGGGGTCCCTTCTATCAAGGCATCTCCTTAAGTTATCCGCAAGAATAATAGAAGAAAAATCTACAGAGGAGCTGCAAGTCCAAAGGCCAGTTGAGTTTAGAGAGTGGCCAATCTTCGCCATTCAATCCGCTGCTGAGTTTGCCTCACGATAGATGTGGCAAAAATTTGAATCCACCAACTGAGTGATAAGTTTTTGGATATCTCTGACAATCATGTCGATGTGCCACGGTGTATGGACGACACCTTGGATAGCTTGAATTAAGATAAGACTATCCCCTTCAATCTGAATCTTAGAGAACCCTTCCTGGATAGCTTGTTGTAGACCAAACCGAAGAGCCAAAGCTTCCGTCAACAGAATCGATTGAGAATTAACCGGCATTGCCCGCTTTTCGTAGTTGACCCAGGTGGTCACGAATGACGAAACCTACTGCTGAACCTTGATGGTTTTGAGAACCATCAAAATTCAACTTTATATATGGTTTAGAATTTTTGGTTAACTAAAATTACAAATTGCGACAAATTATACATATAAATTTAATGTATGAAAGGTATTTATGTATTTTAATAAAAATCGAGGACGGGCATGGTGAATATGTGGTGTGTAACTTTACTGAGCAGAGAAATGGTGCCCGTCCCCGCGCGAGGATTTAATTCTTTGCCTCATCCCCATCCCCATCCCCATCGGGAGCGGGGATTTTTCCCCAACACAAGGTGAGGCCTTGGCGGGTACGGGGATTCCCCGCCCCCTTGCCATCCTGATAGGGTCGCAAGCGCACGGTGTACGGTGTAGCACGTCAAGGTCGATCCCACAAGGACTTTATTAACAACGCAGTAAACTAGTTCTCTATGTGATTGCTAAGCTAACAGGTTTTGGTTTGAAAAAGCTTCTAGAACCTAATTAGAACTAATAAAGCAGGGAAATTTATCTAGGACTTAATCAAGGGAGAAAGACTTCTAGGGAATTGCTTTCCTAACAACGAGTTTGACACTTAGAACCTAGTTTGCACAATCATCCATTCAAGTCGAATCAAGAACCGATAACCACAAGAACTCTACTGCTCTTTCGATGCTAATAGAATTACCTCAATTAACCTAAATTACAACTTTCGTATGTTTTTTAAGTTAATCAAAGTTGAAGGTCTCTAATTATCCGGTTATCAAAGTGGTTCCCTAGTCTACTATTCTGTTCTCAAATTTCACAAAACTAGGTAGAAAGGTTGGTAGTCAGATTATCCTAATTCACCTTTCAGTACTTCTCAAGTTAATCTCGAATCACAAGTATTCCAGGCCTTAGGAACACACACGGACATGAAACACACAACCTTTATTGATTCAAAACAAGAATTCATGCACAAACTAAGAACATTCAATCAAACTACATTGTTTTGGGTTGCAAAACCTTAGAATTCAAGAAATGTACTCACTCATATTCAATGAAAGCACGAAACAAGTTCCAATCATCATAATCAAATCTCAAAACAAAGAAGGAATACGAAAAGAAAGAACAAACTGCAAAGAATATGTCCCGATTGAGTATTTCGATCTCGGGGTGGAACTTTCTTTGCGAACGCCGCTACTTTCTTCTCGAATCTTGATGTTGGCCTCTCTTGACTCGATTCGATCTTGAATCTTGATTTTGGGATGTAGGAGTAGGGGGAGATTGGAGCTCTCTTTCTCTCTTGATGGCTCTCGAACGATGGAATATGACTGAATGCACGAATAACCGCCCCTTCTTCTTTTTCTACTCGCGAAACAAAACGACGGCCGCAACACACCGGACCACTCTGGTCCGTGGCCAAGCCACCATAGTCCGTGGCAGCCCACCACGATGGTGCTTGCCACAGTCGTGTCGTGGTCGGTGCTATCGCACTGGTTTGCTTCCCTTTGGCTGTTGCACCTGAAATGGGACACCACGGTCTGACCGTGGTGGCCGTTGGCTAGGTGTTCCATGCTCCGTTTCTTGTGAAACTCATGCCACGGTCCGTACACCCATGTAGGATGCCCGTGGTGTATTCGATCCTGCCAAAATTCGAGAAATCACTGGTGTTTTGGTCTCAAACCTACAAGTTTCCATAAAAAACAACAACACCAAGCGTAATAGAGAAATAAGGGGTATGTATATATGTTTTCAATCCAAAACTTCCCTAATCTACTATCAAAGCCCCTAAAGAATTAGGGTAAAACAAACACTTATCAAATCCCCCCATGCTCACTCCTTGCTTGTCCCCAAGCAAGTACAAGACTCAAAACAGAATGAAAGGACTTCAAAAGGAAAATAATCACACCTCCTCCAATAAAAGGACATATTAGAAAGCCAAAGCAAGCATACACAAAAGGACTCCCTAGCGAGATTAAGAGTCAAATTGAAACAAAGATCGTTGTTCGAAAAAGAATCACAAGTCAAGAAGCAACACAACTAATCTATCACAACTCAAGCGCAATTGAATTCCGTTCATGTACTTGGCAAACTAGTTGGGATCGGTAGGACCTCACTTTAGGGTATGTGGATCACTCCCCTTGTGTGTTTGTAAAAGATATGATGGTTCGCTCAAAACCTTTAACCAGTGTAAGCAAACTACCATAAGCTTGAAAAGACTCTCAATTCTCTACTGCTGTAGACAATATGCACACATGCCAATCACGAGGACTTTTCGAGGGTTGTAATGGAGCTTAGGTGTAGGGCAAGGAGGGAAGTTGTTTAGGAAATAAGGAGCTAAATAGCCAAGAACCTAAAGAGCAACATTCTCATAGCATAAAGCACTACACCTCTTACTTCACACCGCAATTAAGCTCAAATATACATCCCCATCGACGAAAAGTAAGGGAAGAGTCGACATAAGTAAGAAAACCACCATGCTAATCATCTATTATTTCAAAACGCCCTTTTTTCATTTTTTTCATTTTTTTCTCATTTTTGCTCTTTTTTTCAATGAATAGCATGGATAAATAAAGATTGACTCCTTTCCCATCAACCCAATTCAAGCTTCGAATAAGAGAGGGGATAAATAATGATCAAGAACAACGCTCCCCTCATCGAGCAAACTAACCAACAAAGTCACCAACAAATAGACTATAAAGCTGCCCCCCAATTGAATTGTTGCTCCACTAACTTGGCTAAAGGGTGAGGAATTAAGAACAGGCCAAAGGCACGCAATATAGGGTAAACAACAAGACAGGAAAAATGGTTAGTAAGGGCTAACAAAAAGGGTCAAAATGTTAGGTGACTTTTTGGCTATGTAGGTACAAAATGGTGCCTCAATCATATCAACACAATGCATAAGTTGGATGCAGTTTCAAAGAGAGTCAAATCAAGTTCTAGAGATGCAAATATGGTAAGATTACACTCAAAAGAATATGAGACTATAAAAGTGATAGTCTTTTAGGCTCAAAAAGTCTCACGGGTTAGCCTACCACAATCATAAGCAAATAGTTCCTTTGATGTACCAAACACAAGAATTTCACTATCATGCACAATTATCATTCAAGACTAGTTAAATCACAAACAAGATAAGCAACCTGAATCAAACAAGCAACCAAGTCTCTCCTATCATCCACATCAAGCCATAAATCTCATGAGTACACACTTGCAACGAAAATCCGAATACACCCCTCATAACGCACTAAACATAGGAGGGGTTTTCGCAATCAAATCAAGATGAACAAAACAAAACCAAATATAACAAGTAAATGCTTGGGTTGCCTTCCAAGAAGTGCTAGTTTAACGTCTTAAGCTAGACAAAACTCACCTCATCCAGGAGAATGCTCAACAATGTCATAGTCGCACTCCCTCGAATCACCATCAGCACGTGATCCCTCAAAATCTCAAAGTCGAACTCACCAGCAAGGGTCAAACTGATTTCCTTCTTCAGCAATGGAAGGCATCCAGAAGTCAGTCCTGCAAAACTCTCTTATCCAATCCTCATTATTAGCATAAGGCATGTCCTTGGTGATATTAGATTCAGGTTCAACAACGTGTACCCAATCCGTCACGTCACCAAGTCCATAACCCTCAGGAAGCACATCAACAGACTCATCATTCCCAATTACATCAACACCGCAACATGAAGAAACATTATGAGGCAGATGTTCACGAAACCAATCGAATTCAACCTCATGCTCCCCAAACTGAAAGCTCATTTCCCCCTTTTTCACATCTATTACACACCCTATGTACTATGGCAAGGAACAGTCTTCTCAAAATGATTTGGGTATGGGTGACCTCGGCCATATCAAGAATCACAAAATTCACAGGCACATAATAGTCTCCCACCATAAGAGGAAAGTCCTCTAAAATACCCATTAGGTACTTGATAGAACGATCAACCATTTGCAGTGACATAGCTCACGCGCTGGCCTGACTAGTTGAATCAAAAAGAAATAATATCACATCACAGATATATTATATTTATAGAAAGCATTTTAAATTTTATTTATCTATTAATGGTGTATTCATTGGCTAGACCCTTTTTTTTTTTGAATGTAGGTAAGTTAGTAATGTACGTTAGTATATTGTATTTTATCTTTTTATGTAGAGGTAAGGAAATTAGGTAAGAATAATATAGGTAAAGTTGATAAAGTTAGTAGATAAAAATTATATAGATCAAACTTAACTTATATTCCAAATGAACAAGGCCAATAGTATATTATATCTATAGAAAGTATATGTCGTTTTATTTCAACATTTTCATAGTATACAATATTTGAATAGTACTCCCTCCGTTCTTTTTTACTTGTCACTTTAACTAACTTTTCTTATTTCAAATTATCTGTCATTTTACAATTCCAACAAAATACATTAATTACTTTATTTACTTATCTTTTATTTACATTAAAAGTTTTACTTTTTCCCATTTTTATCAACTAACTTTATTATCCCTGCCCAACCTACTTTCTCTTTCATAAAACCAAAAAGCTATACTCAGATTAAAAATCCTAAAATGAAAAACTAACCCTAAAACTCTAGAAAACGTCCTAATTCCAAAATTTTCCATCCAGAGATGCTTTCATCCTAATTCCAAATTGGGGGGAAACGGTTGAACCCTAAATGGAGAAATCCTCCGACGCCGATGTACACAGGTGCGGTTGTTATGCTTAATTTCTTCTGAGATTGAAGTGTTCCAATCCATGGCAGACAACGTCCGACGCCGGTATGCACAGGTTCGGTTTTTATGCTAAACTGGGGGTAATCCACCATGGCAGACGCATCAACACCAATTCTAAATTGGGGGTAATCGCTCAGATCAATGTTTATTGGGGATAACACACACAAAATATTCGCAGCAAAATGAGATTGGTGATCGATATTTCTCAAGCTGGGAATATCGTCGAACAGGTACAATGCACTTGACGCTCGAATACCTCTTGTTTATCTTACTTTTTGGGGTTCTCACGAGGGTGAAATTTGCAGGCAATTGTTCAAATCCGAGTAGTGTATGCGTTTGTGGGTGAATCCAGAACTCTGCAAGCATATTCATCCGCATTTTTGCTGCTATGCCCTTCTTCTTTGGTATAGAGGTAACCTTGTCAGGCACCATTACACAAATGGTGGCCTCGCTATTGCTACCATGTTTTCTGTCATGATTGGTGGACTGTAAGTTAAATTTCCCATATCAACTCTCATTTTGCTGGTTGTTTGATTTCAGGGTATTTGCAATCAAGTTGCAAATTTCTTGGATTTGTTTACCTGGTGCTTTTCCTTGCCAATCAAATTCACTGCAGTAGCTTGGTGGGTTGTTTGCCTTGCCACTTGAGTGGCTATATCTTATGTATCACTTGGGTGATTAATAAAATTGGACTGATGCACATGAACTTTTCGAAAAAAATAAATTGTTGTAGTAATTAGTGGTTTGTAAAACATTATGAATAGATGGAGTAATTTGATGGAGTAAATAGATGCAAATTTCTTTGTTGTCTTAGTGCAATATCTACTGTTGGCTTAGTGCAATGAGTCTTGTTGACATGTGTTCATTTACTTGATAAAAACCATTGCTAATAGAGCATCACTATGAATGACAACAAGACTAACAACCTTGGTTATGTTGTGCCCTCTGAGAAATTCAGTTCTTATTCGATTGAAAGGCCAATTGCTGAAAGTGTTGAAGAAGCTCGTCACAAGAACACTTAAGCTGGCATCAAGATTCTTCAGACAGATGAAAGCAGCAAGAATAGCTAAGTGTACTCCACCCAGGTACCCAAACAACTGGAACAAACACTTGTCCGTCAACATATTGTTCTCGATTATTATGACTTCCCTTAGCTGGGAAACATCATCAACAGTTCATTAATATGACATTCGTGCTTTTCCTGCAAGATAGTTCTTGATTGTGCAAAGCCTATTAGCTCAATTGGTAGAGCACTTGCGTAGAAATTATGCAAGGATGTGGGTTCGAATCCCACATGGGCTATTTGATTGATAATACTTTTGGTCAACGGAAGGCTTGATCAACAGCAGGCTTTTTCACCCCATGGTTTTAACCATTTGATTGATTAGACAGAAGAAAAAGAATACTACTCCACAGAAGGAGTACTCAGTTACAGGCTGTTCACCCCATTTGATTGATAGTAATACTCAGTACTCGCTCCAAGATCATTTAACCAAAAACACAAGTTCAACAGCATGCTTGTTCAACAAAAAGGCTTGTTCAACAGAAAAATCAACTCTAAGATCATTTAACCAAAAACAAAATAATTCTCACCATTTCTAAACTAACCAACAATTCAGATACTACTCAGTTCAGAAAACGACAAAAGCTACAAACCCCAAACCCAAATACAATGAAGCATAAAAGGATAACCTACTGCTGGTAATGCAAAGCAGGGATATAAATCCCTAACATAATTGCAATGGTTTGCGTAATTTCTTCTTCTCCTTCATTAAGTCGTGGTTGAACAATGACACCATCCATAGAATTGCTGACAATTACCGAGTCTTCATCAACCATAGAATCTTCTACTACCCATTCCCCATCTAGAGAATCATCAACAACCATAAAATTCACCAAGTCCAGCTAATCTTCCGTGAGTCCTGTTTAAAAGGTTTCGTTAGAGTAGTTCTGGATGTCAAATTAATGAAATTTAAACAAACACATAATATGGACCAAGATAAGACCACATACCCAAGTTAAACATAAATCTAACCCAAATAACTACGCGCATTTTGCACCAACATTGGATCACATCTTAACTTAGTAGGCAACTGACTAAGTCTCTCTAACCCGAGTTTGTTCATACGAGGAATCTTGTAGTTGTTGGAACCAAAAACTCGTATAATTTCTATCATACATTGTTGCAAAGATAGAAACACATGATTTGCTCTATTTGTCGGGAAGGCATAAAAAGCCTTCTCTACTCCAGTGACTAGCTCATCAATATTTCTTGGGCATTCTTTGTACTGTAATGACTGAATAGCACGGAAAAAACCCAAATCCAACACATTCAAATCAAGAGAATTTGCAGGCTGATTAAATAAGTGAATATCAAAACCATCTTCCGTCGCTACTTGGCAAAACAGCGGATCATCATTACTGATGTGGGTTCTAGCATTGTCTTGCTGAATGAAAATAGGAAGATGGGCATCCTCTGCCGGCCACTTGTCTTTGATTGCAGGGATGACCTTCTCTATCAAGAATGACCTGATGGTTTCTTTGTTTATGGATGTCATGGCTTTTGTTTCTAATGTCCCTGCGGGTCTATTGACACTCCTTCTCGCCGGCTCTTGAGTAACAAATGGAAATACTCCAATTTTCCCAGAAAATGTTTCATTTCCTTCTTCGTCAAACCTTGGACGTGCTACAACAACCAAGAACATAACCTTAACAATGAAATTCTTGTTCTTGCAAGACTGGTATGGTTCTTCTTCACCGGGTACAAGGTAGTAGTTCTGGGTCCCTCTTTTCAAGTAGAACCATTTCGCATCAATATGTACGACATTGTACATGCCAACAAATACTGGGTCGTGTGGCACACTACCCACATCTATCATTCTCAAACAAAATCTCAAGTGCGATATTGTGTTTTGATCGGTCAGATATGGCTTCATAGGATTGGAATGTCGCCTTATGACTCCCTCGTTTTGCATTCTGTGGGCAGTGGATACACTACATCCAACACAAGCGGCTACTCCACAAAGAGTTTGCCGTTTATGCACATGGGTTTTGACGAATGAGATTAGCATCTATGACAAACTTCTTACGACCGCAATTACCGGTCTTTCTATGAGTAATATTGCCTGTCTCCTTAACCCGTTGCCAAATTCGTTGCACAGTTCGGGTAGAGTGGAAAACTAAGCTGCCACCAGCCCAGTGACATTTTTCCCTAACTAACCGTTACAACTTGCCATTAATAGACAATGATATATTTCCAAGCGTTCATTGTTCGTTAGCATTCTCGACTTTCTGGGTGGCCCTCCAACATGTTCATTGTTTCCCTCTACACAGTAACACCATTCACAAATCACAAAATTGGCCAAAAATATAAAATTGACCATTTTATTATGTTCTTTTTCATTTAATCAAAGCTCTTTTTCAAGAGCCACTAACAGAGTACTCCAACTTGTAATTCACTGCTCTTTTTCATTTGAGTACTCAGATAATTTACTCATTAACATGAAAATTGGCCAACATGTACCAAAACTTCAGGTCTAATTACTCATTTATCACTACTAAAAATATGTGTATTACCAACCATTTTTTTCCAACCAATTTAAAATGGTTTGAAAAATTTAGTGGGAAAAATAGTTGGAAATTCCAACCAATTTGGCTAAAATAGTTGGAAAATTTTCCTACCATCATTTTTCCTACTATTTGGAATTGGTTGGAAAAATAGTTAATCCAACCATTTTTCCAACCATTTTCAAATAGTAGGAAAAAGGATGGTAGGAAAAATTTCCAACCAATTTTAGCAAAATTAGTTGGAATTTGCAACCATTTTTCCCACTAAATTTTTTGAAAAATAGTTGGAATATCAAATGGTTGCTAAAATAGTTGGTTTTTCCAATCATTTTAAATTGGTTGGAAAAAATTGGTTGGTAATACAATTATTTTTAGTAGTGTATCAATCAGGGACGAAGCATTTTTTATCAGGGACTGTAAACACAAATTTCGAGCCTGAAATAAATAAAGACAAGAAATATGAGAAACGAATTAATTTTTATTGATATTTGATTGTAAGCGAGTACAATCTCTGTATTAAATACAATAAAATAGTCCTCTGATTCAATCTCCTGAAATTTGGGTGAGCCGAGGGCGCGGACGCTTGATCTTGATCTCAGATGCAGGTCTAATTGAAGAACTCTTGTAGCAGTTCTTGAGTTGAAGGTCTTGAACGTTGATCCTTGCTTGATAGTTGAAGATCTTGAACAGTAGTTCTTCAGGTTCTTGGATGCGAGGGCTTGAGTGCTTGGTCTCGATCGACGAACCAAACGAAGAAGATGACTGCAGTCTTTGATGTGAAGAACAGAAGCTGTCGAACTAGCAGACGTTGGTCCTTGGCGCTTGGTAGCTGGAGGTCGCTTGTAGTTCGATCTTCTGAAGGCTTTGCAGGTCTTGGTGAAGAACTCTGAAGCAGTTCTTGATCTTGACGCGGTAGAGGCTTGGAGACTCAATCTTGAGTTTTTGCAGACTTTGATCCTTGGTGCTTGGTAGCTGGAGACTGTTGGCAGTTTGATCTTCTGAAGCCTCTGGAGTGCAGAATGCCGAATGCCGCCGAGGTAGCCTGCAGAGTGTGTTGAAAATGAGCGAGAGGACCTCTATTTATAAGCTCTGGAGGCCTAGGGTTGCCTAGGGTTTGAGTCTTATTAGGCTTGGGCCCAATCTAATTAATTATCCCTTTATTTAAAATAAAAAAATAATTAATATACATTTTCTGCATCATCTTTGACACGTGTCATGATATTATTGGTCAGGATACTTTTCCATTTAAAATTCAATTAAATGAACCTTCGTAATTAATTTAACGCGTGGCAGATAATAATTGGCCAAATAAATTAAATTTCTTTTCCACGTGTCATTTGTTTAATTGGTCGACAAATTTTTGCCTCCTACAGAGACGAAACTAAAATTGGCCAACACTTACCAGTAACATCATTTATCAAGAGTCACATACAGATTACTCAGGGATGAAACTAAAATTGAGATGGAAGCAAAAAAATCAGGGACGAAACTAAAATTGAACAATTAATTCAAAGAAAGTAGTGCACTGAAATTACCTGCAGTTTGGCTTTCTCCTCCTATGTCCAACCTTTCTTCTCCTCTGTCCAAGCCGTCTTCTTCACCAATATCTTCTACTTCAACCTTGTAACGCCCCAATCTTAATCACAAGATTAAGACTATACTTAGAATCCCAAACCTGTGATTAGCGCAGCGGAACACCTTAGGTCGAGGCATTACCGCCGTCTCCCAAAAGAGACAAGGCAACAACACTAAAGAAACTTCCAAAACCACAAGATAACTTACTAGCTTAAAAACCTTCATATATAAAACTTATACAACCTTTGGATAACTACATAAACTTAAACATAGCTTAACAACTAAACGACTTCCAAAATCCTGCTCGCCCTTGCTAACCGGTGATTTCCTTAGAGAACTACCTTGACAGCCCTGAATTACTTTGGAACCGACTTGTCCTTGCCTTGGGAGCTCGAACCTCCTAAAAACAAAACATTAAAACATCGCAAAAGTGAGTGGGGAAACACTCAGTACGTAAACCTCCAACACGTCAAACCGTTCGAAAACGGTTTTAGTGCCGGCATTTAAATTCATTTTGAAAACGGGAAAGGGGAGATAAAACATTAACTTGAAATGACATGAACATAAACTCATACATGAGTAAAAGTAACTTGAGTTCATAAAGAAAAAACATGTCACATGAACTTAGAAGTAAATACATAAATTTAAGAGTTTTGGGTCCCTTACGATCGATGCAATGCATCTCACACACGCGCATGCCCAAACCGATCTAAGTTTGGAATGGGTGACTGCTATGCAGTCGACACTGGCCAGGTCTAGGATACTCTGATCAGGAGCATCTAAAAGGCTAGCACTATTCGTAACTAGCTAGAACATAAAACATAGAATCCATAAAATGGGACCACTTAAAACCATGAATAATCATAAAAGCATAAATTAGCATAAACCGTAAACATTTAGCATAAACCGTAAACCTTTAGCATAAACCGTAAACCTTTAGCATAAACCGTAAACATTTAGCATAAACCGTAAACATTTAGCAAAAACCGTAAACATTTAGCATAAACAGTAAACATAAAGGAGCGAAAAGTTGGACAATTCGCGTACCTTGGTTAGATGAAAGCTTTAGCGACGAGCCTCGAGCTTGAGATGGCGTGGGCGACTTGGAGACTATAATGAATTTGTAATAAAAGCGTAGAGAAATCGGTGAGGTTCGTGTAATCATATAAAATAGAATTAAATACTTAAACTTGTCTCATAAAAGGTAAGAAAGGAAATAAAATTTCAGATTTTAGTAATTATTGCTTTGATAACTTGGGCTAGAAAACTCGGATTTTTGCAAACGAGTACTTTTCGGAAAGGGAAAATCATGCCCGACAATTTTGTCAACTGGCCCAGAGGCTAGAAATGAAAGGAAGGGCTCAAAACAGCCCGGACAGAAACAGTGCATGAATAAACTATAACCGGCTTAAAAACTTAGAGTGGAACTCACGGTGAAAATTGAATAACAATAGAGAAGGTTCATGGCTTATGATGCATTTCAACCATTGGCTTGAAGGAGCATAGAATTAGAGCACTTGAAAGCTTATTAGAAAGAAGGTACTTGATTAATGAAAACATGAAGAATGTCATGGCGACGGACTTAGAACAATATCATGTTTATGGATTTTTAGAAACTATTTGTGAATCGATGAACGGTGAATTGGATATGAAGAAAGGACGAGCTTATGGTTACTTAGACATAGAGGAACGCATAAACTTGCTAAGAGCTCAAGTGTAACCCTTAGTCATCAACAATACCTAATTGGGCCTTAAAGCTTCACCGAATTAACCCATGATTTGCTAATTTACCTATAATCCTTTAGGAGATAATCCTCAACATCAACCTAACTTAAATTAGCTTAGAAAACTCATCCCAACTATCTTGACAATACCACAAAGGCTACAAACTTATAAGAACTCCATAAAAGACCCAATTTACAAATTTTAGGCTAAAAAGGCAATAAAAATTCTGGGCAGAAACTTGTTCCGGACAGCCCTGCTTCCCGGCTCAGAACTCATACTCCCGATATCGGATGACTACGAATCATACCTTTCCGGAAAGCTTGCAACGTGGCCTAAAACTTTCATGTTCACCATAAAAACTAAAGAGGTCTCCAAAGGCACGAAAAACAGCCCTCAATATACTGACTCAGAATTCGTATATAAAATTATACCTTCACGGTTTTGGTCTTAACTCGAGCTATACATGTCGGAATCTCGAAATTCCAAAGCCTATGGATAGCTAACACCTTGGGCTATCATATGGAGTAGAAATCTGGGCAAAAACCCCACTTTTATACCACTGTAAATTTCCAGAACCGAAACAGAAACCTTATCTACCGAATTTTCCGGTTTTTAGCTTGATTTTTCACCCTTAATCATATTAAAACACAATCAAATCCCATATAACCTTAATCCACCATATTTCCAGAATATAAACCTTGATAATTAACTCATCTTAGACCTTAAAAACCACATGCATCCATGGATTAAACCTAAACTTAACATAAAAGATATATTCTTGAACTCTTGCACCAAAACCTCACTAATTCACCCAAATTAAACATAATAACACTTAATTCATAATCTTAAAACATAAACTCAGCCCTTATATACTAAGAATCTCTCAAGAAATTCACATGCATTAATATGTATTCATCATCCACCATGAATTCAACCATAAAACCTCACAAACACTTAGAAATATACATGCATACACTTAAAACTTAAACCCTAACTTAACCACAACTTAAATTCATGCTTAATAAACATAAAGAAGATGAACAACATCAAGAGAACATAAATTTGAAGTAGAAATTCAGATTATAAACAAGAGAATTAGGTTAGGGTTTGAGATTATACCACTTGAATTTGAGGTGAGAGATTGAACAAGTAAAGGGGGAAGAAGGTGGTGGCCGGTGGCTGGGGCCGACGGCGCCGGCGAGGTCGTCGGAAAAGCGTCGGCAGGGGGCGGCAGAGGTGGCTGGTCGGCTGGGCAGCATTGGGAGGAAGAAGAGGGAGAGGGGTGAGTGCGAGAGAAAGTTGTGATAAAAATTCTGATTTTGCCAAATGAACTCAAACCCCCTTTAACCCCCTTAATAAAAACCCTTCCCTAATTAAATTACCATCTAATTAACACTTAACTTAAACTATTGGTAAAAGAAATTAGCTAGGTAAAATAATTGGTAATCAACCCAAATAAATACATAACATAAACCTTGAAATTATAATTTAGTATATAACTAAATAAAATTTCCTTGGAATAAAATTGGGTGGAAGACTAAAAATTAAAATCACATAAACTAAACTGATAAAACATGCTAATAAAATAATTCGGGCCATAAAATGTACTTAGGAGGATCGAGTAGTATAAATCGTAAAAGAAACGGAATTGAGAATAATATAACCTTCCTCGGTTACAAGCGTAAAATTGAGAATGATAAAATAAATTATAAAACTTATCGTAAAAGTATTCATAAACTCGTAATAATAATCATAACTTTAAATTCGAGATAACATAAAATCAACCCGTTTAACCATCGCCTAGCTCGAGACCTGTCGCGCATAAAAATAAATAATAATAATAACAGAAATAACCATATTAACGTAAAAGAAAGAAAATTTCTAACAGCGTAATTTAGATAAACACCGTGATTACGACTTTAATTAATACGGGTTTGGGGCGGGTTGTTACAAACCTCTTTTGCCCAATGTATCTCTGGCTCCGTTGGAGGCAAATTCAAATCAACTATCGATCCCACGTCCAAATTGAGATCTGGGACCTCAACAATCTGTTGTGACTCTTCTAAATTGACTACATTTGATTGTGGTGGCTCCATATTCAAGTCTAGTTCACCAAATACACATTCCATATCTTGATAGTGTTGGCAATTTTTCTCTAATATCATCCCCTAATACATGAGGTCTGATATCATTTATATGGGAAAAAACGGAGGGAAAACAACCCATTCTGGTTGGGAAAATTTTGGCGGAAAAGATGAATTTTTTCATGAAGTTCTGCCTAGAATATGAAAGGTTTTGCTTTGAAATCAGATGCTCTTCAATGGAGGTGTGAGCATGACTTGAAAAGAAGGAGGCAGTAAATACGTGGCTATAATAAACTGTGGTTGACAAGGTAAATTGCAAAATGAATTAAGGGCATTTCAGTAATATTAACGTGTAACTAACTCATCAAATTTGTGAACATTGGTTACTGTAAATGCACGTGGAGCGTCATCTAAAGCCGAACAGAGGGAGTATAGATAACTGAAAAAGTACTTGACAACATTAAGAGAGCCTGTCTAATGGGATGAATTAATTACAACTTACAAGTGAAGAGTGTTATGCTCAATATGCACGTAAGTGAATCAAAGCATTCACATAAGTGGAAATAAAAAAACATTTAAATGTCAAATATAATCTATGTTTCTAGGTTCACTACAATTAAGCCTCTAAAGTTAACATATGAGACAATTTATAATACCCCTCAACATAAATTTAGTCTAGTTTTGAACAATGGAACAAAATTGAAGGCTATTAAAGACTTGATGTTTGATGCCCCATATATATATTTGATGCCGCCCCATATGTTCCGGGCACGTCAGATCATCTATAATCTATGTTTTTACGTTTTGGGCACATCAGATTATCAAAGCATATATTTTCAAGAGGGGGAGAGGTAGAATCCTTAATATATTGGCCACAACCATGCCTAAGTTACTCTTCTGTTTTCTTTTTCTTCTCTGTGGTTGTTCATGGCATTACTGTCATGAACTATACGCAAACTCTGGATGGTTTTGGAATTGGAGGAGGTTATGATGGTGTCAAGTTCCAGCAACTTTAGGCATATGTTAGAAGCTATTTATGAATCACCTCAAGTTTGTACTTAATTTATTGCCATTTTGACTTGACAACAACATTTTTATGGGACATCTATTCCATTCGACTCAATTGATAAGACTCTAGCTTCTTTAATTAGAAGTTAGAAGCTATTTAAATTTGAAGCAATCTCGTCACGATTTTGTTGATATAATTGTCAGCCTAAAGAGAAACTTGTCCACCATCGAGTCCCATGCAATAGTGTTTGGGACATCTAGATGGTCATGTATGTGAGCAAACCATCCACACATGCATGATTGCATGGCGTCATGCATAAGCAACGATTATGACATCTTATTGTATCTACGATTTAAATCAAGAATCTATTATATTTGAGTAATAATAATGCATGTGCAGCATACGTGCTTGCGAAAATTTTTAAGCTATTAGATCTATCCATTTGGACGAATGAGTTGAACATATGATGTGTGTATATTTGGTTAAGGTAAATACATGTCATGTATATATTTCAGATTCGAACATATTTGATAATAAAAATACGAGTTGAATATATCTAGATTCAGGTAAATAATGATAACTTAATAATATAAAAACTTTACTCGTCGGTAGGACGGGCTAAATAACTAACTAGAATCTTAACAATCTCCCACCTATTCAGGAACGCATTGTAATAGTCGTCCAGATTCTTAACGGTGAGCCAAATTTTGACTCGGCGCCGTTGCACATGGTCCCTAGAAGTTGTTTTTGTTGGGAGTGTTTCGACAATGTTTTATATAGTTGGAGTTTAAATCAAAGCAATAGAGTGATCATATATCTTGCTAGAGACCTCTATAATATGTAATTAAATATATTTAATTACAAACTGTACGTATTATTTTATTTTCACTGAATTCAATTGGTTCTTAACTTAACTGATTTCTTTTGTCGGGATACTTAATGACATATCTGATATAATCTGAGCTATAACAACTATTTAAGGTATTTTTGTTCTAATGTAGCGTCTATATATATATATATATATATATATATATATATATATATATATATATATATATATATATATATATATATATATATTAGTTCCCGATTATTAATGATCTCATTACTTGTTCTTTGATGTTTTTCCTTCTCTCACAGGATCCTATAGACTTGATATGAAGGTCGACCTGCCGGATTATGACTACCCTGATTGGCTAGTGGCGCAAAGAAGGGTAGAAGTTGAGACCATATAGAGCTGGTTAAGCTCAATGGGTCGAACAAGATCAATCTCTCATTCATTTTCCTCATTAATTTATGTTATTATAGTTTTAGTCCACATTATTTAGCTCTCTAAGAATATGAAAAATATGTTAGGAGGCCACTAGTATGATGGACACTTTCATTGTTTGTTCATGTAAGAGGCTAATTATATATGATCATGCATGGGACCGAGTAAGAACGTGTAGTTGTAAGTTACTCATGTTAGGGGTGTAGCCTTTCATGAGTTGGGGTGTTCATGAACATCTTAATTAAAAAAAAGTTAAAATTTTAGTATAGTTATGAATAAAAAATTGAAAATTATCAATTATATGTTGTGTTAAATAAGTATAGTAAATAATCATCCTATTCTCGTCTTTTAATCTCTACTATCTGTATTGTTCTTCTCTCTGTATCATTTCATAACATAGCTCAAATTGTTATTTCAACCCAAATTGTTGTTTGCTTTGTTGCTTTAGTTGCTAATTACCCTCTCTGTCTCATATTAATTGCCAGACTAGTGTGTGTGTGTGTCTATATATATATATATATATATATATATATATATATATATTTGACAGAAAAGCAACACTTTCATTCCAGAAAAACCTCACACTGAGGCCCACCAAACAAAGCCGAGTCCAAAAAACAGAAAAACACAGCGAAGTACCAACTACAAACAGAACCAAAAACACCCAGAAATCTATACACGCCATGAATTTCTTACTCTTCTTAGAGACAGAAAGAAGCCTATTAAGGAGAACATAATTGATCTTCTTGACAGCTTCATGCACTGAGATACTAACTTGGTTACTTGGAAAACGTTTGTAGTTTCTGAACTCCCAAACTACAAAGAATAATCGAGGTCAAGATAGCAAGCACCATCGCTTTAATTGTTTTCTTCCTCCTCATGTTTTTCCAGTTTAGAACCCAATGATGCAAAGAAGAAAATGAACCTCGAATGTGCAGTTTGCTGCTGTAGTGTGAAATAATCTGCTTCACAAACTCACAATCAATGGACAAATGATCACTCGTTTCTGTTGCACTATCACACAAGCTGCAGGAGATATCAATATTACTACCATGAGCATGTAAACGACTAGCCACAGGTAATTTCAAATGGACAGCAACCCAAGCCAAGAAAATATGTCTAGGAGGGGAAACACCATTCCAAATCACATGATGAAAAGGCCAATTTTCATGATCTTTGAAAAAGTGCTTGTAACAGCTCTGCACAGAATAAACGTTGCCATTAACCCCTATCAAACTTTCATTGTGCTCATCTCCAACCTTTAGTTTCTCCTTCACTTTACAAATCTGCTTCCAACTCCAAGAACATGTAACAGGAGGTGTATACATCCACCAATTACTCCTCTTAATATACCTTTCATGCACCCATTTAACCCACAGATTGTCCTTTTTCTGAGCCATACTCCACACCAACTTGCCAATCTTAGCCACATTCCACAATTTAGGATTTCTCAAACCCAAGCCACCAACTTTCTTAGGATAACACATAATATTCCAATCCACCAAAGGGATGCGATTAGAATTGAGACCACCAGACCAGATGAATACCCTGCAGATTTTAACAATCTGCTCAATAACATTCTGAGGTAGAAGGAAAATATTAGCCCAATAATCGAAGATAGTTAGAAGAACTGAGTTGACTAACTGGGTCCTTGCAGCATAAGAAAGGTGTCGTGAAGCCCAGGTCCTGACATTAGCTGTAATTTTATCAACCAACATAAGACAATCAAACTTCCCCACTCTACCAGCTGTAATAGGAACCCCTAAATATTTCAAGGGGAACAGCCCAGAAGAAAAACCCATAATATTGGCTAAACTATTGGAGAGTAAATCATCACAACCAGCAGTCACAAGTTGTGGCTTGCTCTAATTAGCCATCAACCCAGATAATCAAGAAATGGGTTAAGATTCTAGCAATATGGGACACAGAAGCCTCATCAGCAGTACAAAAAATGACCAAATCATCAGCAAACATAAGGTGATTCACCTGCAAGTCCTTACAGCCAGGATGATATTTAAAATCATGTGAAAACTTCAAATTATCCAAACACCTTGACAAATACTCCATGACTAGCACAAAGAAGAGGGGAGAGAGGGGGTCACCTTGGCATAGACCACGACCACCCTTAAAACAACCATGAAGCTGCACATTCAAATTAACAGAGTATGAAGGAGATGAGACACACATCATAATCCACTGAACAAACTTGGGCGGAAAGGAAAAGGCAGTCAAAGCCTCTTCAATACATTCCCAATACACTGAATCATAAGCCTTCCTTAAATCAATTTTCATAATGCATCTAGGAGACAAATTATTTCGAGAATAACCTTTAGCAATTTCCTGTCACATCAGAATATTATGCACAATTTCTCTCCCAGCAACAAAAGCTCCCTGAGTCTGATTCACCAAATGAGGCAAAACCAACCTTAATCTCTTGCAAAGAAGCTTCGACAAGCATTTATAAATGACATTGCAGCAAGAAATAGGTCTAAAATCCGCAGGACTCACAGGATTGATCTTCTTATATAACATATCAAAAATAATAAAACCAATGTATATATATAAATATTGAAAATTGGTAAGACTTTCCATTACTAAAACCAATGTATATATATAAAATAATAAAAAAAACTCCAGGCATATCCGGAGGGGCAACAAAGAAACAACCTAAAACCAAATAAACTCAAAAAAAGAGTATAAAACATATCAAAAAGAAAAAGCCTAATCACTAAGCCTAAACTTTACATCATTCATTATAAAACCATAAACACACTCAAAGCTTCTTTCCAAATAATATGATATATAATGGCCGTCACACCCAAACAAATCTTGTATCTTGTTCTCTTCGGAAGATAAAGACAAGTTTTCAGCCAATTACTCCAATCCAAATCAAACTCATAAAGATTGATTAAAGCATTTGAACCAACTTTTTGTGTATACTCACATCTGAAAAATAAATGATCCACCGATTCTTCTTCCTTTTTGCACAATGGACATCTATTCGCCAATGCATAACCAAATTTCTTCAATCTTTCTTGTGTCACGATCCTACCATGGATAGTCAACCAAGCAATGAAAGAAAACTTCTGCACTTTAAGACCGTTCCAAATAAAAAAAAAACCATTCAACCTTCTCACCATGCTCTTTGAGAAACACATAGCCATCATATATAGTATAAGATTTATGCTTCTCAATAAAGTCAAGAAACAAAGGCGCTAGTTTATCCCGAATTTGGATGAGTCTTCTCTAATACCAACTATTATTTTGCTTGATTGAACAATCCTAAATATTCTGGCGCTTAAGATACAAGTGGTGAACCAACTTCACCCACAATGATTCCTTATCCACAATGAGCTGCCAAACCAGTTTGCCAAGAGCCGCAGAGTTCCAGACATGGGGGTCTCTCAGATTTAGACCGCCCTCTGATTTGGCTAGACAGCATGTTGACCAAGCAATAGGGGGAGCTTTCCTATGTTTCTGGCCCCATAAAAAAGATCAACAAAGTTTCATAATATTTTTGTTCGGTCTCGTCCCGAGCCGTATTTTATCTCTTTATTGGGGTGTTTGTGCGTATTTTAGTCCTTTGTATATATTAGATGTGATGAATTGGTGTTTTGTAGGAAAATAAGGAGTTAGAAGAAGTTTCGGCTTAATTGAAGGTTTTTAGGGAATTCCGAGCGATTTCCCGAGCCAACCCGAGACCCGAGTCGAGAACCGAAGCAAAACAGAGAAGTGTGGGCAGAAGGGTGACTCGCCCGAGTCGAGTCTTGACTCGCCCGTGACATAGGTTTGGGGCTTTAGAGACTTGCAAATTGAGCTGAGGAGGAGTGGAGGCCAGAAGGCTGACTCGCCCAAGTCAGGCTTCTTGGGCAGCAAAGATATAGGCCAAGGGAGGGGGACAGAACACTGACTCACCCGAGTCAATAAGTGACTCGCCCGAGTCACCTAATTCATTGCGAGCTGCGGAAAAATTGACGCGCGTGCTGCGATTTATTTCTAGGGTTTTGGGTTGTATTTTTCCTTCTTCTATAAATACCCACTTGTATTCAGCTTATTTAAGAAGTAGCCTAGGTAGTTTAGGAGTAGAATTAGATTAAGATTAAATTTATTGCTTTCCTTTAATTGCTTTAATCTCTCTTTAATTGTTCTTCAAGTTTTCCATTGTTCTTCATTGTTCTTCAAAGTTTTCTTGCAATTTCAATTCTCAATCTCTTTCAAGCTTCTTCTAGTCTCCATTGAAGTGTCTTACAAGCTTTCTCTCTCTCTCTCTCTCTCTCTCTCTCTCTCTCTCTCTCCTTTCAAATGCCATTGTTGACTTGTTTTCCAAGCTTTCTAGTGTTAGCTACAATCAACTCCATTTTTAGTGAGGAGGAGGGCTAAGGGTCACAAATTACACTCTCAAGTGGGGATTTGGGGATTCTTAGTAATCCAATTCACGATTTTTTTGTTTGTTCGGGGCAAAATCCAAGTTCGATTGAAGAGTAGAGTAGATTGTTCATTTAAAAGTATAATTTCTTGTCTTAATTTCATTGTTTATTCTAGTTTCCATTAAGGGAGATTGGATTCTAATAATACGAACTTTTGGCCATATAAGACTTAATAATACGAACTTTCGATTTGGTTCTGAATAATATGAACTTTGACCCCCTGTTGCCCCCAATAACACGCCACCGAGTTAAGATCTTAACTCGGTGGCGGTCCTAGCTGGCGGCGGAGGAGATGAATTTAGTCAATTTCAACTTGCCCAATCAGCAATATTTGTCCACGTCATCCTCCCTCTCTCTTTCTCTCTCCTCTCTCTCTCTTCATTGCAGTTCCACTCCCCTCCAACTTCTTCTTCTTCCTCCTTCTTCTTCCTTCTTCCATCATCACCCTCATCCATCAAATCCCCAGTTAATTTAGTCTTGCCCAGTTAATATTACTACTGATGAAATGATAATCAAATCCCCAGTTAATTTATGCTCAGAAAATCTCCCTCTTTCTCTCTCATAAATTCTGCATCTTTCTCTCTCTAAAAACTCATGCTTCTGAAGCTCATCGAAATGCCCAATTAGAGCTCTGAACCACCGACCATCATTCGTTCACCACCGCCATTCTAAGCCCAACAACGAAGCCCCACATTCTTTTTTAAACCCTTCATTCATGAATGAAGCAACTTCAGAAAGATTGATTTTTGGGGATTTAAAAGGGTCAGTCAGATAATTCAACTTTTGGGTTTTTGTTTTTATGCTGTTATATTTTCTGGGTTTTCAATTGTTTTTGTGGGTTTAATTTCTTTTAGATGATTTTTCAGATCCAAGATAGAGGGTTGAAGTTGAAGTTGAAGGTGCAAGAATGGCGGAAGTGACATCATCTGGGTTTCATTCATTCTCCTCAAAGAAGCCTCCGAGCTTCAGTAACAATGGCTTCACTGTCCCCTCTTCTTCTTCTTCATCATCGAAGCATATATACGATTTTTAACAAGGTGCTTTTTCTGGGTTTCATTCTTTCATCTGGGTTCGAAATCGATTTATCAAGAATCGTGCTTTTTCTTGTCGAATTTCTGGGTTAAGTTGTTGTTGTTGTTGTTGTTCTTCTTCTTCTTCTTCTTCTTCTCTCCTCTCAATTTCTAGGTTGAGTTTACAAATTGTGGTTCGATTTATTTATGGGTTCTGTGAAGGTGAGAGATTTGGGGAAGAAAATGGCGGCGGCTGGAGCATCATCTTCAATGGCGGTTGTAACATCGTTGTTGACGGAGGATTCAAATTAAGTACGTTCTTCTCTTGTGTTGGTCCGATATCAATGGTCGCTTGAACGGCCGCCGGAGTTCGTGCGTCGGCATCCTCCTTCGTCATCTGCTACCAGGTGGGTCAAAGAAGCAGTCTAGGTTTGAATTGAGGCTAATGAAGAGTTTTTGCTAGATCCAAATTAGGGTTTGAATTGAAGCTAAGTTGGTCCTATGATCTTCAACATTCATAATTGGGGAGTGATTTGAGGTGAGGAAGATGAGATGAAGATGTAACCATGAATCAGAATTAGATGATAGAGAAAATTAGGGTTGAATAGAGAGAGAAATGTACATGAGAGTAGAGGAAAATTTTTTTAAAAATAAAATAAAATGATGACATGTCATCCACTTAGCAGTCAAACTAACAAAATGAATCAAGCTAAATTTTTCCGGTTGCCACATCAGACCGCCGCCGAGTCAAGTTAATCTTAACTCGGTGGCGTGTTACTGGGGGCAACAGGGGGTCAAAGTTCATATTATTCAGAACCCAATCGAAAGTTCGTATTATTAAGTCTTATATGGCCAAAAGTTCGTATTATTAGAATCCAGTTTCCCTTCCATTAATTGCTTTAGTTGCTTTATTTGATTTCATGCTTTTATTGCTTTCCTAAATTCCATGTCTAGGTTAGTTTATTGCTTAATTTACATAATTTATCGCTTTCCGCATTGAAAAACCTCTCTAGACAAACCGATTTCCTTATCAAGCCTAACACCCATCCCTGTGGACCGACAACCCTAACTTAAAACCACACAAATTACAACCGAACAATGGTGCCGTTGCCGGGGATGACGTTATTTGGTAGATTAGGCTATTGGTTTGTGTGTAAATAGTTTATTGCTTTCTTGATTATGTTAGAAAAATGTAGTACAAAAATTTGAATATCGGAAAAAAAAGAGAAAAGAAAAAAAATTGAAAAAAAATAGAAAAAGAAAGTTATGGATAGTCCCCAATTCCCCCAATTTGAGCATGAAGCATTTTGGAAATATTTTGCTAGATTACATGATTACCGTGCTCAATGTGAATTATATGGTATCTTTTATGATACATTGGATATGTTAGGAATTGTTTATGAGGGTATAAATTATGAAACTCGTAATCTCTTCAATTTTTATGAGTTTTCTAATTTAGCTGAAGATGTTGCTTGGGAATTTATTGAATGGTTGTCTAGGGACTCTTATGAATTTGAGCAAAAACATGCTATTCCTAGTGTCCAACCTTCTTACTATGCACCACCCTCTGAGACTTTAGCCATACCACATCAAGAATACCCCCAAAATCTTTATGATCAATCTTATGATGGGGATTATGTAGAAAATTGTTATGATCTTCCCCAATGTGCCGATGTCGAGTCTCATCCTGTGTGCTACCTCTGTGATTCACCGTACCATAGTTCTGATTCTTGTTTGAAAGCTACCATTGCGGAAGCGGAAAAATCATGTGCGACAATGACTGATTATATGCGTGAATTTTTCCATGAGAGTAATCATAGGGTAGAAATTCCTTCTTCACAAATGGTTGATTTGAATGTTAAAATAGATCATTCGTCATATTTGAGTCCTGAAATGCAAATTAATTCTTCTGTGTATGATGAGGATGATGATTACTATGACCGATCATGCCTTAGACTACTTAATGACTCCTTAGCTCTAGCCCCACCTAGTGAGCATGAGGAACATGATGAATTTGTGTGTGATGATGAAGAACTTGATGACTACATGCTTGATGATGAACCATTGTCCATACCTTTGTGTGAAGAAAAGGTTGAGTTTATTGAATGTCATGATGCTTGTGATGCAATTGAGCATGATCTTGTTGAGAATGAAATTGAATCTTTTGTGATTGAATGTGTGTTTGATGCCGAATTGTTCATTTTCATTGAGGATCATTGCGTTAGTGAGGCATTAGCTACCCTTGTATGTGAGTCCATTGACGTGCATTCTTATGATGATGAGCTTGATTCTTTGGGGATTGATCATGATTGTTTGAACTTGGTTGTTGACAATAATGCTTTTGATGATGACATGCTTTATTCACGATGAGTTATGACCCGGAGCCTTCCACATTCACTTTTGATGTTGTTTTGAATGATGCACCTTTGTCTTTTGATATTGATAGTTCTTCTAGTGAGTCTGATATTGATGAAGATGAAGATGTGCCTGTTTGTGATTTTGGGAGTGTTATGATGTGGTCTAACCCTGCTTTTTCCTTATCACCCATGGGTGATTATGATGATTGTTTGGATGAGAGTGGTGATTTGAAATTTGTGTTTGATGAAAATTGCATGGAAATTGAGATTGAATCATTGTTTGCATCCAAGTCTTCGCATGAGCATGTTCATGATTGTGTTGGATTGCCTCCTTCCGTTGATTTGTATACCCAATCTCCATTTACGAGTCAATGGGAGGATCCATTTGTCATGTTTCATTTCACCGTGCCTAGAAAAGTTGTGTGCATTCCTGTATTTCATCATTTCTTTGATTTTTCTAAGGCATTCGATAAACTATTAAGAGCACTAATGTTTGTTGATGTAATTTTGCGAGTGTGCTCTTACCACCACCATTCTGAGATGCATTCACAGATGCATGACTTGTTACTTCGGGCGTTGAATGGTTCTAACATAGTGGTCGACGTCCTGAGGAGAGATGGAGTGGCTGAGGCTTCATGGATAGTTGATTATTATGAGATTTCATTGTTTGAGTATATTCAATACCCAACCAGGTAATATCGTTCCCTTCTCTTGTAAATGAAGTTATTAAGTTAGTTTTCTTTTGTTCTTTTATTTTATTTTATTTTTGTGTGTGTCTTTTTCTTTTATTTTGGGGTACTTGCTTACCTACTTCTGTTTCCTTTGAGGACACGACAACCTCTTTGTGTGGGAGTGGGAGGGTAGTGTGCATTCCGATCTTTTGAGTCTAGGAAAAGAAAAAAAAGTGAGAGTCGTTTTGTAATTATTTTAGTTTGTTTTCTTAGTTATTAGTCCCTAGTGTCTTGTATAGTTTGTTTTTCCTTTTGATCTTGCATGTGAACCATCACACATAGTATGCTTATCTTGTTTATTTCTAACCTATGGTGTGATGTTCTTTGGATCGTGGATTGAATATGCTTGATTGAAGACTTCGAGGTAACTTCTTTCTATTCTCTTATTGTGAATATATCAATGATCCATGTCGCATGCTCGATTTTCTTTTTGGGTGGCGAACCCCTTGAGTGTGATTGTTGGGAATATCTTGTTGTTGGAGCCACGTGGGCTCGGGTCGCCACCGCTTTTTATGTGATAAATGTTTTGTATATATGTTTTTCTTGGTTTTCTACCTTATTTGTGACACCCTTCTTCTCACGATGGAGACATTGTGATATCTTGTGTTGGAGTGGGGGTGCTATTTTCATTTGTCATGGGTAGACCACCTAATTTTTGAGTCTTTTGTTTTTGTTTTGCTTAGTTTGTGTCTAAAAAGTCTGGAAAAAAAAATGTTTGTGTCTAAAAAGTTTTTGTTTTCCATTTTGTTTTGTTTTTGCTTCGTTTCTTGGATTTCGTTGTCAAAATTGGGAAGCCGTTCTTAATCTTCTTTAAAAGAAACCGGTCTGAGCATTTTCGACCCTTTCTTGAGCGATTGTCATGACTTACCTTAATTAGATTCCTTTCATTGAGTATCTATCGAGATCCCATTTCTTTCTGTATTCTGGTTGAAACTGGGAGATTCTAGGGATTCATATCCGAGCTTGTTTCCCAAAAAGAAAAAAAAGAGAAAAAGCAAAAGCAAAAGAAAGAAAAAGGAAGCAAAGTTAAATAAATTAATTAAGTGGGGCGTGTCGGCTGAACAACATCAACCACCATACACTTAGCCAACCTACACGGGCCCGATATTAGCGGTACGACGCTATTACCCCTTAAACCTCCTTCTATATCGTTCGCGACGAAGAGGTGAATGGAAAAGACTGTGTTGGGAGGGTAAACCCCATTTTGGGTCGTCCAATTCCCGAAAGTAAGGCTAATACCAACCATTAAAAAGTTTAAAAAAAAAATTGTTGGGAATACCCAACCCAAAAAGAAGAAAAAAGTTTAAGTGTTAATAAAGTGAGGAACCTTTCCTTGCATCACCTGCGGCCCTCACCAAGCCAAAGGCGACCAAATGCGGGGAAGGGCAACTCTTTTCTTTCATTGTTCGTTTCGTTCGTTTTTGAGCTCGGGGGTGAGTCTTTGGAGTCTATCGGAATGAGTTAGAACTTTCTAAACTTTTACACAAGTGGGATTTAGCTTTACATGAGGTGTAAGAGATCGAAAACTCCTAAGATTGGCAGTTGTTCGAGTTAGGTGTTTGTGAGATGCTCTTAACGGTTCCTTTTGGAGGATTAACATCGTTTTCTTGATTGAAACAACTCGATTCTTGAGACGAGCAGTTTTGTTTACTTTCTTTTCAAACTTGTTTTGTTTTTCACTTTCCCTCTCTCCTTTCCTATGGCTTTTGTGGGTATAGTTGCTATAAACCCTCACGAGACCTACCTCGTCCACCCGGGCTACCGGGGGGGTTTAAAGGGCTTGATGCATGTGCTAAATGCATCCGCGATTCCTGCGAAATGAGTTAGGGTTTTTAGTATCTTTTTCTAGTCCTTTTCTTTGTTTTTAGTTTGCTCGGGGCGAGCAAACCCTTGTGTTGGAGTGTTGTTCGGTCTCGTCCCGAGCTGAATTTTATCTCTTTATTGGGGTGTTTGTGCGTATTTTAGCCCTCTGTATATATTAGATGTGATGAATTGGTGTTTTGTAGGAAAATAAGGAGTTAGAAGAAGTTTGGGCTTAATTGAAGGTTTTTAGGGAATTCCGAGCGATTTCCCGAGCCAACCCGAGACCCGAGTCGAGAACCGAAGCAAAACAGAGAAGTGTGGGCAGAAGGATAACTCGCCCGAGTCGAGTCCGGACTCGCCCGTGACATAGGTCTGGGGCTTTAGAGACTTGCAAATTGAGCTGAGGAGGAGTTGAGGCCAAAAGGCTGACTCGCCAGAGTCAGGCTTCTTGGGCTGCAAAGACATAGGCCAAGGGAGCGGGACAGAACATTGACTCGCCCGAGTCACCCTATTCACTGCGAGCTGCGGAAAAATTGACGCGCGTGCTGCGATTTATTTCTAGGGTTTTGGGTTGTATTTTTCCTTCTTCTATAAATACCTACTTGTATTCAGCTTATTTAAGAAGTAGCCTAGGTAGTTTAGGAGTAGAATTAGATTAGATTAGATTTATTGCTTTCCTTTAATTGCTTTAATCTCTCTTTAATTGTTCTTCAAGTTTTCCATTGTTCTTCATTGTTCTTCAAAGTTTTCTTGCTGTAGACCCCGAAAAATTGATGACCTTTTTCGCGGCGCTACTTAAGGAATGATTGGGAGCCGACTAGGATTGCTTAACCTTAAATAAGGTTGAACTTTTAAGAATGTTTTCGTTAACAGATTAAAAACGATTTATGCGCCGTGAGCCCAAGATTCACCTTTTAAGGAAGAAAAAAAAAGGGAAAAAGACAAAAAGGAAGGGGAAACACCAGGAACCCGTCTGGGTTCACTGCTGGAACCAAGACGGGTTCGCGATTGCAGATCCCACGAGAAAAGAGAAAAACAAAGAGAAAAAAAAAGAAAAGAAGGTGAAAACCCGTCTGGGTTCATGAATTGAACCAGATCGGGTTGCTCAAGGCTAAACACAAATTAGGTCATAGAAACCATACAAAGGAAAATACCAAAGTACGAAAATAGAGTCGCCATTGAATTTTAGGAAAAACAACAAACCATTTTGATAAACAACTCCGCCTACGAACCCAAAGACGGATTCGGTAGGCTACGAATTTGACAATTAAAATTGTCAAATTCGCCTATTCAAACGAATAGACTCTACTAGAATTAAATCAAAGCAAAAAAAGCTAAAGGGAGGAATTAGATATAAATTTCACAAATTCATCATTAAAATCATGCAAAACATTGAAAATAGAAAAGAAACATGAATTCGATAGATTATGCTACATGGTTTACATCAACTATGCTAACCTTTAGTGAAGCAGCATGCAAAGGGAGAGAAGAGGTGGAGAGAATATGCTAGTGTCAATACTCTAGCATACTCGGGTGTCGATGGAAGGGAAAGAAGGGTTTAATTTATAGTGGAATAGGGGGAGTAGGGGGCGCGTTTAGGGTTAGCATTATGGCCGCAGAACCCAGACGGGTTCTGGTGATTGAGCTCGCCCGAGAAACTCGGCGGTTTGATCCGAGCTGAGTTATGTTCTGGCCCACCGAACCCAGACGGGTTTTTTCCGTAATATTGGGCCATTATGCTTGTTTTCGGGCTAGGAACAAAATGGGTTTGCATGCTACTAAACTACTCGGCTAACTTATTTTTACAAATAACTAAAACTAATACCGGTACAAAATCCGGTGTCTACAGATAGCTCCCACTTTGATCGAGTTTGAGTAAAACGATGGTCAAAGTAGTCTTGATGATCTTGGATATGAATCAGAAGCCTGTTCTGAAGCTGGTTGACGCTTGGAAGCTTGGTCCTGCGCCGATCTTGGTTGGCCTGCTTAGTTTCTTCCGTAAAGCTGACCGAATTGATCCGCCTCATTTCGCCGTGAGGTAGATCAAGGTCATGCACTTCATTTCGCCGTGGAGTGCAAGACCTGTGTCTGTATGGGTTGACCTGCTTAGTTTCTTTCGTAAAGCGGCCGAGTCGATCCATTGCGATTTCGCGTAAGGCGGATTCGGGGGCATGCTTCATTTCGCCGTGAAGCATGACAGATGATGGGTGGTCCACTTCATTTCGCCGTGAGGCGGACCGAGGTGACGCGCTTCATTTCGCCGTGAAGCGTGCCGTGATGATGAGGTGATCCACTTCATTTCGCCGTGAGGTGGATCAAGGTGACATGCTTCATTTCGCCGTGAAGCATGCCGTGATGATGGGGCGGTCCACTTCATTTCGCCGTGGCGACCGAGTTGACGCTGGAAGCTTGGTCCTGCCGATGTTGGTTGGCGCTGCTTAGTTTCTTCCGTAAAGCTGACCGAATTGATCCGCCTCATTTCGCCGTGAGGTGGATCAAGGTCATGCACTTCATTTCGCCGTGGAGTGCAAGACCTGTGTCTGTATGGGTTGACCTGCTTAGTTTCTTCCGTAAAGCCGGTCGGAGTCGATCCGCTTCATTTCGCCGTGAGGCGGATCTGGGGGGCATGCTTCATTTCGCCGTGAAGCATGACAGGATGATGGGGTGGTCCACTTCATTTCGCCGTGAGGCGGACCGGCGCTTCACTTCATTTCGCCGTGAAGCATGCCGTGATGATGAGGTGATCCACTTCATTTCGCCGTGAGGTGGATCAAGGTGACGTGCTTCATTTCGCCGTGAAGCATGCCGTGATGATGGGGTGGTCCACTTCATTTCGCCGTGAGGCGGACCAAGGTGACGCGCTTCATTTCGCCGTGAAGCGTGCCGTGATGATGAGGTGATCCACTTCATTTCGCCGTGAGGTGGATCGAGGTGACGTGCTTCATTTCGCCGTGAAGCATGCCGTGATGATGGGGTGGTCCACTTCATTTCGCCGTGAGGCGGACCGAGGTGACGTGCTTCATTTCGCCGTGAAGCGTGCCGTGATGATGAGGTGATCCACTTCATTTTGCCATGAGGTGGATCGAGGTGACGTGCTTCATTTCACCGTGAAGCATGCCGTGATGATGGGGTGGTCCACTTCATTTCGCCGTGAGGCGGACCGAGGTGACGCGCTTCATTTCGCCGTGAAGCGTGCCGTGATGATGAGGTGATCCACTTCATTTCGCCGTGAGGTGGATCGAGGTGACGTGCTTCATTTCGCCGTGAAGCATGCCGTGATGATGGGGTGGTCCACTTCATTTCGCCGTGAGGCGGACCGAGGTGACGCGCTTCATTTCGCCGTGAAGCATGCCGTGACTTGTGTCTCTGTGCTGAAAAGAGTGTCATCACATTGTGAAGGCCCGATGACGGCCACCGAAGATGAGTTCGTCTTTTTGTAACCGCCTGACGACCGACGTATCTCGTGCATTGTCCTGCAAAACAGAGAAGGAGGGCATCAGTTTATCTGAAAATCAAAGCGAGTCAGAGAATTTACCTGTCAGTTGTGCTTCAGCTTTCGGAAATGGGCTTAAGTTTGCCATTGCTTCCTGGGAGATCCTCGAATTGCATTGGGCCAGAACTTTGGGCCTGTTTTAGACATTAAACCCGTTTGAGTTGTGCTCGAGATTGCTTTTGGGCTTGAATTGGAGCGACGAACTTGGGCCCATTTTGACTCTAGAAACCCGTATGGATTCTTGATTTTGCAATTGCAAGGCCCATTTCCGGCGACGCATCTGGGCCGGTAACTTGGCGCAAAGAACGGCCTGCGAACCCGTCTGGGTTACTGTATTGGGCCTGCAAATGCAAGGCCCATTTTCTGCGACGCATCTGGGCCGGCATCTTGGCGCAAGGAACCCGTCTGGGGTCCTTTGCATGTGACTTTAGGATAGATTTTTGGATAGATTTTAGGATAGATTTTCGGCCAATGCATGCCTTCCATGATCCTATTGCTTGGACCCGCCGGTTGGCCACTTGTGTGGTGTGCATGCATCCACTTTCCCTATAAAAAGGGGCCTCTTCGCACCCTCAATCACACATCTCATTCCTCTACTTCCTTTTCTTGCTCAAAAAATCATTCATTCACTAGTTAGGAAGCAATGGTTAGAAAAGCTAGAGATTTGCCCGTTCAACCCCATGCAACAAACTGGGCACATGAAATGTCCTCCCGGCGAGCATGGACTCCTAGGCCGGGTTGGGAACCGTCGATTCTGGTGCCTGAACCGTGGAATCACGTATGGCACAAGCATTCACATGTCCGGGTAATGTCTTCTTCCTGACTCTGCTCTTTAATTATAGCATAAATTTGCAAGTAGAAATGTTTAATTCTAGCTTGTTCATTTAGCTAATAATAATGAAGTAATTTGTGTCGATTACCCGTATTGTTCAAATCGGGCTTTATAGAACCGAGGATGATAGGCCGTTTTTTTTTTTAGAATGGGACGCATAGTGAGCCCGTCTGAGTTTGTCCGTCTGAGTTAGTCCGAAAAATGAGCCCATTTGAGCTAGGAACCCGTCTGGGTTAATCCGAAGAAATGAGTGGCCCAACCTTTTTCTCGTGAACCCATTCGAGTTGGCCCATTCATGAACCCGTCTGCGTCTTTGCCCATCGTCGAAGAACACATATGAGTTGGGCCGATGCGGCCCAACTTCTCTCCTTGCTTGAACCCGTCTGAGTTGCATACGGCCCAACCTCTTTTCGTGAACTCGTCCGAATTGGGCTGATGCGGCCCAAATTCTCTGGAACCCGTCTGAGTTGCATACGGCCCAACCTCTTTTCGTGAACTCGTCTGAATTGGGCTGATGCGGCCCAAATCCCCAAGAACCCGTCTGAGTTCTGCATACGACCTAACCTCTTTTCGTGAACTCGTCTGAATTGGGCTGATGCGGCCCAAATTCTCTGGAACCCGTCTGAGTTGCATACGACCCAACCCATTTTTCTTGTGAAAACTCGTCTGGGTTGCCCGAAAAGAGAGGCCCAACCCTTTTTTTTTTGTTTTATTTGTTGTGTGAACTCGTGTGGGTTGATCTTCGGGCCGAGAGCAAAGAAGCCCTTAATTCGTCTTGGGTTGGGCCGAATGATTTTTTAGCCTCCTAATTTAGTGGAAGTTCAATTTAGCTTTTGCTAAACTAGGGATCACTTGATAGTTTGCTGTAGAGACTTGTCTTTTTTTTGAATTTTTATGGTGGATCCTCAGGAGGACTCCCTCAGAACTAGTGGCAATATGCGGAAACCGATCAAGGTGGTGGAGCATTTTGCGGAAGATAATTGGGCGCTTGCACTTTTAGAAGAGTCGGGATTCGACCTCTTCTGGAAATGTGTCAAGGCCTGGGAACCTTGTACACCACGGGTGATGGGGCGTGCGCTCGCAGAGAGATTCTGGGATTCCACCAACACCTTCCACCTCCCTGTAGGAGAGATGGCCGTAACCCCTGTCGACTTTGTGATGATTACCGGGCTACGCTGGGGTGGTCAAGATGTCGAATTCGATCCTGTGGTGCCGGATCAAGTGATGGAATTATTAGAGCCTGTGCTCGAACGGCGCCGATTTGGTCGAAAGATGAAACTTTCTTATGGCTCCTTCGAGGATGTCATCACTTCTGTCGACTGACTTGGATGAAGAATCTCCTTGATTTAGAACAAGTCATTCATCGGAACTGGGCAAAGGCTGCTTATGCTAACTTCATTCGTTGGCTTCGCTTTGGTGTTCGGCCTGGCACTGATGTGGACCCATTCTTTGCACCGGAGAATCCGCGGGAGAAGAGCGGTCCGAGCATGTGGAAGGTGCTCGAGGTAATCTTCGAGACGCTTCTCTTTTACATGCATTTCTCTCTTCTTTTTTTATATCGTGAGTCTCGGTATTGACATATTTGCAGGTATGGGGGTATGAGTATATTAAAGGATTCACTATCCCTACCCGACACGCCAAGACAGTGCCGGCAGCAGAACGGTGGCACAAAAACTACCTCGAGCACAAGAAGAAACCATTTGGGAGCTTAGATGAGTTGCGCCGCATCTTGGATCACCTTGAGGAGGTACATCTTTCATGTAATCTCTCTTGCATTTCTTTGGTGCTTATGTTTCCTTTACTTGTGCAGGATGATGTCAATTGGAATGCAGGTTGGCTTAGATTCCATGAGACTTTATTCCTTCACGAAATGCGGCGCATAGGGATAGTACCCTGCGCTTGGTGATGGAGAGTCCGTCCGGTTGGGTCTGGAGTCTCGGTGAGAGACTTACGAGGCAAACCCTGGGCCATGAAAGGTGGATAATACCATCTGACCCTCCCGAGACCATGCATGATCCGCGAGCCTTGCACGCCAAGGCGTTTGTAGCAGCTAAGAGAGGTTCCTGGTATACTAACCATGCATCGATGGCATCGCCCGACCAATTCTGGGAGGAATGGGAACAATATCGGGATCGCCTGGCCTTCAGAAAGGTAGGGAAGAAGACCTCTATTTACTCTTTTCATGTTCCTTCTACTATCGCCTAATATGACCATTTCTTTGCTTGTTGTAGTTGGGGCCCTATTGCGAGGATGACGAGAAGAGTCAGAGCAATTCTGGGGACACGGTTTGCGGCTACTCGAGGGCGACCAGTGAGGACATCAAACCGGAACTAGAGAAGATCTTGGGAAAGCCGGTAGGTGATCCCCCTTTTTTCTTTACTTACTTGTAACTTGCTCAAACTTTGACCAATTTTCCTCATTCTGTGCAGTGGCGATGGAAACAAGCAAAAGGCTTCCTCAAGAACTACTTCACACTCAAGTGGGCTCGTGAGAAAGACCTTGCAGGTTCTGTGGTTGGGGACGCAAACGTGGATGATGATGCACAGTCTCGTCCTGTGGATCCTCCTCGCCATTCAGATGCGCACGTGCCTCGTGGCCGGTCGAACACGTGGGACCCTCTCGACATTCCTCCTTCATGGCCGACGCGAGGCGATCTTATGGGGGTGCCGCTCCAAGGCACGGGGAGGAGTAGGCGGCATGGGCATGCCGCCATGATGACCGTGGGAAAGGTATTTTACTCGAAGATAGTCATTCAACCGATTCTCACTACGGAGACACGGGTTTCGCCACGACTTTCAACGATGCATGGAGAAAAGATATCCTCCATGTCTTTAGGTGAGCACGGCATGAGGTGAGGTCTCATGATCATGGGAATTCTCGTCGAGCCGCGGTTCGTCGTGGTACCCCATTTTGTGGTGGAGACAGCTCGAGTCTAGTTGGTGGAGCTGTGTGCGGCGAGCAAGAAGGCATTTCACTGCATTTGGGTACTCCTTCAGAATCTCATCATTCGGGGTCTAGGCGTCAACCCTCTCATCCTTTGCCTCAGTACCCTTATGGAATGCCTGGGTATGTTCCTGCGTCTCCCGCACCGACTGTGGATTTAGGTTATGGCACTCCCTTTGCGGCGGTCGATCCTACTGTGGTGCTTTGCAGTGATTCGGGTGCATCTGTGGGGTATAACCGTGCCCTCGCAGATGACGCCTCATCAGTGCTTCCGTCTCAACCCGTTGTACCCGTTACTCCGCAGGGGTTTGGAGCGTGCGGATGGGAACACAAACTCAGGAATGGTCGGGATGGCCTGTCCCAGAGCCCGCCATAAGAACTTCTTGGCCTGCTCCACAGGGGTGGCCTGGAGGTAATCAAGAGTGGCAGGTTCCAGAACATTCTTGGCTTAATGCAGGCAGTACCGAAGTGTTGCACTTATCTGGCTCAGGTGGTGATACAGAGGTGG
Source organism: Portulaca oleracea (assembly GCA_029582165.1). NCBI lineage: Eukaryota > Viridiplantae > Streptophyta > Magnoliopsida > Caryophyllales > Portulacaceae > Portulaca > Portulaca oleracea. The sequence goes on from CM055893.1 coordinate 9,822,602, forward strand.
TAGACTCCTCCTACTATCAATGGGACACTTACTTTGGAGCTGGTGGAAGCAGAGCCCATGGGGCTGATAGCGCCAGTGGTGGCGGTGGAGGTCTGGCATGATGAGGATGCAGGGTCTTTATGCAACGAACCTATGTAACGCTATGTATAAATCTTTATTATGCACTTAGGACGATGCAATGCAATGATGGAATAATGCTTTTCTTTTTTCTTTTTTTTTTAGTGCGAACTACTGATGTGACGCTTATGCAATGATGGAGCTACGTAATGCACTTCTTTTATTTTCATGTACCCTTATGCATAGAGTAACAAAAATGTGCAATGCGATATGCAATCTACATGGTGGGATTACTCCCACTTCCCCAAACGAAAAAAGACCAAAATAAAAAACGAGAATTAAACGCTACAAGTACGTTCGAACTACAGTTTCGGGGCCGGCGAATAACCATCTCGTGGACCCGCATTATGACCCAAGATGAAGGCGAAATGGTTTTGCGAGATAGCCCAATAACCTGGCCCAAACCCGTTTGACGTTCAAGCCCAATGGGAGCTTCACCTATAAGCGGGTCGAAGCGGGGCAAAGGAGGCCCATAAACCCGTGCAGGTTGCATAGTTTTTTTTCTTCCATTTTTTTTTGTAAACTCAATTAAACAAGCAAGCACAAAATTAACTGACAAAATCAAAACTCGATTCGAAAGAGATAGGAAGAAATTTTGAATCCCAAAGGAGAGAACAAGTACTTGAGGCATAAATCCGCCAGTCTTAAGAATAATGCAAATGCGCGTTAGTTATGGACGTAGGTCGATTAAAAGAGCAAACCTCACATAGGAAAGAACAAACACTCAAACACTCAATTTTGAAAATGTATGTGTGTTTTCTCATACTCAAACCAATAGAAACAAACTACCATAAGCTTGGTAAGAACCTCGCTCTCCACTACTGGTATGCAATGCACAAATGACAATCAAAAAGACTTTTTCGGGTTGCAACGGGGCTTAGGTTAGGGTAAGGAGCGGTAAAATTTGGGAATGAGGAGTTAAGAGCCATGCTCGGATTGATTTTCAACGAATAAAACACTCTGAACTCTCCTTCTTGCTTAATGTATGCAAGGCATTTCACCTTTCACCCTGAAACATTTTCAACTGAATACAACCGGGTCAAAGTTTTCTGAACTTTAAATTGAATCTCCCTAATCACCCTTTTATTTTTGAAACTCTTTTCCTTTTTTTTTTACTATTTTTTTTTTACTTCTTTTTTTTGTGGGTGATCGGGGAGAAGAATATCTATGGAATCTTCGACTTTGATATAATATATGAACAACATAACCAAATACCAATTGATCAAGATATGGGACTTTCAGATTCTCCCAAACTTCCAAAAAAAAGGCAAACTCTCATCCAACCAAGCAAGGCAAAGGGATACTGGATATCAGAGGCCAAGGCTCGTATTGTCAGGGTTCAATCATGAAAAAAGGATAAACAAAGGCTAGGCGGGGCACAAAGAACGGTAAATATAATGTAAGGAAGGCTATTTAGCTATGTAGCTTATCAAAATAAAATCGAATGCCTTAATCACTTTGTCACAGCGTGCAGTGCAAATGTGTAGTCTCAAGCAAGATGCAAAACAAGTTCTAGAGATGCAACTAATGGGTGAGTCACTCAAGGGATCATGGAATTGATAAAAGTGATCAATTCAAAATTTAGGCAATGTGGACTCACGGGATGGGGCTCAACCAACTAAACTTAGCCCAAAGATTTGCGGCACGCACATTTATACTTTCTAAGATAGTCAAAGCAGTCAGATACAACTTTTAAAACTTGTCTCAAAATCAGAAGGTTTGAAGGAAAAGGTTTCGAAAACTTTTGAGATCTCATCCAGATTTTTCTAAGTGAAGCAAGTCAAACTGAAAGTAAGAAAGGTTTACGGCCTCCGTTGGATGGAATTAGTCTCAACAGTTTTCTGAGGGGGGATAGGCACGCTAGTGGCCATGGTGGATTCACTGGGTTCACTGGATTGGGCAGGCGGTCTGTAGTTGGGATTGTGAATGAGCCTGCCGGTTTTTGGGTCACGGATGCGGGCTCGGAGATGGTCTGCTATCTTGCCTGCATGGAAACTGGTTTAGTGCTCGAAAGAACCTTTATGTCACCCGCCCAATGCATGCATGACTTAATGGACCTATATGAGCCTAGGACACGGACATGACGCCTACATGCTGACATAAGGGTGACTCACCCACTTTTATGGGAGTGCATGTCCTAACTCTATATGGACCTAGCATGATGACTGACAGGACTGATACTCATTGGGCATCTGACTCAAGGAGCGTCATAAAGGGCCGAATAGGATCAATAGTAAGTGGATTGGGCTGACTGCAGTATCGAACAGTTTGGCCCGATGTGGAAGGAGAAGAAAAACAGGCCCAAACCCGTCTGGGTTTGAACTGTAACTCCCCCCTTTCAAATAGGCACAGACAGGATTCCACAGTGAGTCCAACTAGACCAGGCACGTCAAACCCGTCTGGGTTTAGGCCACCAAACCCGTCTGGGTTTGGGCCAGTCCGTCTCTCATTTGATCCTACGCGGGCTAGAATGACGTTCTACTCATGATCGGGCTAGACACTTGGACTCAACTTTTACAGGATTAATTTACATGACATATAGATGCGGGATGAGCCTAACCATGGCTTTAGATTCAGGGTTTTTCTAGGTTTAGGGAGATGAATAGGGTACCACATGTTCTCGCCCCGGTGCATTTTCCTTATATGGAATTCAAGGAAAAATGTGTGGGGTGTTGCTCTTTGGGTTTCAAGGAAACCTTTAGAGTGTAACACGGGTGAGAGGAGAGATCAAATGCTTGGCGATGTAAGTGCATCCCACAAGTAGTGACCTCCCGCTCTCAGGATTGATTCCTAGTTTTAAAACCTAAACCAACGCTTTTGTGCTCCCCAGCCATAAAGGCCCAAGAGTAGCCTGGTATGCAATATGCCTAAAAATGATAAAAATGTGAAATAAATTAATTCCTCCCCTTTTACAAAAAACACTAAAATTTAATTCTTTCAAGTTTTACCCTCTTTTTAAGTTTAAGTCCCCAGTGGAGTCGCCAATCTGTAGACCCCGAAAAATTGATGACCTTTTTCGCGGCGCTACTTAAGGAATGATTGGGAGCCGACTAGGATTGCTTAACCTTAAATAAGGTTGAACTTTTAAGAATGTTTTCGTTAACAGATTAAAAACGATTTATGCGCCGTGAGCCCAAGATTCACCTTTTAAGGAAGAAAAAAAAAAGGGAAAAAGACAAAAAGGAAGGGGAAACACCAGGAACCCGTGCAGGTTCATCTTTGGAACAAGACGGGTTCGCGATTGCAGATCCCACGAGAAAAGAGAAAAACAAAGAGAAAAAAAAAGAAAAGAAGGTGAAAACCCGTCTGGGTTCATGAATTGAACCAGATCGGGTTGCTCCTTGCGCTAAACACAAATTAGGTCATAGAAACCATACAAAGGAAAATACCAAAGTACGAAAATAGAGTCGCCAGTTGAATTTTAGGAGAAAAACAACAAACCATTTTGATAAACAACTCCGGCCTACGAACCCAAAGACGGATTCGGGGGTAAGGCTACGAATTTGACAATTAAAATTGTCAAATTCGCCTATTCAAACGAATAGACTCTACTAGAATTAAATCAAAGCAAAAAAAGCTAAAGGGAGGAATTAGATATAAATTTCACAAATTCATCATTAAAATCATGCAAAACATTGAAAATATAAAAGAAACATGAATTCGGTAGATTATGCTACATGGTTTACATCAACTATGCTAACCTTTAGTGAAGCAGTATGCAAAGGGAGAGAAGAGGTGGAGAGAATATGCTAGTGTCAATACTCTAGCATACTCGGGTGTCTATGGAAGGGAAAAAAGGGTTTAATTTATAGTGGAATAGGGGGAGTAGGGGGCGCGTTTAGGGTTAGCATTATGGCCGCAGAACCCAGACGGGTTCCTGAGCTGAATTGAGCTCTGGCCCAGTTAAACTCAGCCGGTTTGATCCGAGCTGAGTTATGTTCTGGCCCACCGAACCCAGACGGGTTTTTTCCGTAATATTGGGCCATTATGCTTGTTTTCGGGCTAGGAACGAAATGGGTTTGCATGCTACTAAACTACTCGGCTAACTTATTTTTACAAATAACTAAAACTAATACCGGTACAAAATCCGGTGTCTACACTTGCAATTTCAATTCTTAATCTCTTTCAAGCTTCTTCTAGTCTCCATTGAAATGTTTTACAAGCTTTCTTTCTCTGTCTCTCTCCTTTCAAATGCCATTGTTAACTTGTTTTCCAAGCTTTCTAGTGTTAGCCACAATCAACTCCATTTTTAGTGAGGAGGAGGGCTAAGGGTCACAAATTCCACTCTCAAGTGGGGATTTGGGGATTTTTAGTAATCCAATTCACGATTTTCTTGTTTGTTCAGGGGAAAATCCAAGTTCGATTGAAGAGTAGAGCAGATTGTTCATTTAAAGGTATAATTTCTTGTCTTAATTTCATTGTTCATGCTTTTATTTGAATTCATGCTTTTATTGATTTCCTAAATTCCATGTCTAGGATAGTTTATTGCTTAATTTACATAATTAATCGCTTTTCACATTGAAAAACCTCTATACGCAAACCGATTTTCTTATCAAGCCTAACACCTATCCCTGTGGACCAACAACCCTAACTTAAAACCACAAAAATTACAACCGAACAATTTTCAATCACACTTTGAGGGATGATGAAAATTTGTGACCAATATGTATAAATGGCCATGAGGATGCTATTTACTAGCTCAACTCTCCCAGCATAGGTAAGCTTCTTAACCGCCCAACCCCTTAACCGACATGTCATTTTCTCAAGTAAAAGACTACAATCATGCCGATTTAAGCGAGTTGGCTTCACCAGGACCCCCAAATATTTGAAAGGTAAAGTACCTTCCACGAATCCTGTAATATTCAAAATAGTTCTCTTGCTCATCTCATCAACACCCACCAAGGTAACACTGGATTTTGCTTTATTGGGCCATAAACCCGCAGATTCAGCAAACATACTAATTGCATCCATAAGATACTTGACACTCTTCGAGTCGCCATTGCAAAATACAAGAACATCAATGGCAAAACATAAATGAGCAAGCTTGAGTGACTTACAGTTTTGATGAAAACCAAAATCTTCAATGCTTGTAGCTTCTTTAATAGCACGACCCAAATAGTCTATAACAATAACAAAAAGTAGGGGGAAGATGGGATCAGCCTGTCTCAAACCCCGGTCACTTTTAAAGAAACCATAAGAATTGCCATTGAGACCGATAGAAAATGCAACAGATGAGATACATGCCATAATCCAAATCACATACTGTTGAGGAAAGTCGAGAGCCAATAATAGATTCTTCAAAAATCCCCAATCCACCGTGTCATACGCTTTTTGAATGTCAATCTTCAATAAACAGCCAGGAGCAACCTCTTTTCTGTTGTAAAGTCGTATTAAATCATCCGCAATCAAATTATTGTGAATAATTGAACGATCCTGAATAAATGCTGACTGAGACTTGTCAATAATATCAGGTAGGACCATTTTAAGACGATTACACAGAAGTTTAGTGATAGCTTTATATAAAACATTGCAACATGAGATGGGTCTAAGATCTCTTACCACTTCCGGATTAGTGACTTTAGGAATTAAAGCCAAAATCGTAGCATTTACCTCTTGTAGAAGCTTGCCCAATTTGAAAAAATCTTGGACTGCAACAGTGATATCCCCTCCTATAATCGACCATGCTTTCTTGAAATAAGTAGCATTGTGTAACACCCCAACCTTAATCACAGGGTTAAACTCTACTTAGAGAAGCTAAGCCCGCGATTAGCGCAGCGGAACACTTTTAGGTTGAAGTGTCACCGCCGTCTCCCAAAAGAGACAAGGCAACAACACCAAAGAAACTTCCAAAACCACAAGATAACTTACTTAACTTAAGAACCTTCACATATAAAACTATTACAACCCTTGGATAAAGTATATAAACTTAAACATAGCTTAAAAACTGATACAACTTCCAAAATTCTGCTCGCCCTTGCTAACCGATGATTTCCTTAGAGAACTACCTTGAGAGCCTTGAACTACTTTGGAACCGACTTGTCCTTGCCTTGGGAGCTCGAACCTCCTAAAACAAAACATTAAAACATTGCAAAAAGGTGAGTGGGGAACACTCAAGACGTAAACCTCCAAAGACGTAAACCGCTCAAAAGCGGTTTTGGTGCTACTTTAAATTCATTTTGAAACAAGGGAAGGGGATTAAAACAGGACTTGAATGACATGATCATGAAAATATGCATAAACATGAGCAAATGAGAGTAGAAAGTAGGTGGAACCCTTACGATCGGTGCAAGCACCTCACACACGCGTATGCCCAAGTTGACCAAAACTTGGAATGGGTGATCGCCAAGCGATGACATCGGCAGTCAAGGCACTCTGATCAGGAGTGCTAAAACATGAAAGTAACATAAACATAGAGTGCGGGTCCACTGTTAAATATAAAGACATTGTAAACCATAAAACTTGACATGGCATAAATTGAAATGAATCATGACTATAACTTAGATTGTAAAAGCTGGACAATTCGCGCACCTTGGGACGCTAGAGACCTTGGCGGCGCGTCTCGGCTTGGAGATGGCTTTCGAAACTTGTCAACTAAAATAAGAATAAATAGAAATGAAGAACCGAATAAGGTTCTAAATTAGATATACAAGTTTAGAAACTTAGTAATATCAATGAAATAACTTTAGGAATAAAATTTCAGGTTGTCTAGAAAATAGAGTTTATAGCAAAACTTGAGTTAGGAAAATCGAAACGAAGTGAAAGAGTACATCCCGGAATAGGGAAAAACATAATCTACAACTTTGTTAACAGCACCAGAGGCTAAAAACGACTGGAAGGGCTCCAAAATGGGCCCGGACAGAAGCTGTACATATAGAACCTTAGCATTTCCGGGTCGGAAAAACAGAGAATAATGACGTAGAAGATGATTCGAATAAAAGGGCTGGATGAATTGATGACTTAAGTACCAAAGGTTGGATTGATTTAGGACTTGGAGGCTATCAAGCTAGAAGAAAATTCTTAACTAGACCAAAGACATTGAACATTATGCTAAAGAAAGATGGGGAAAAAGGTACTTTGCCAAACTTACTAGCTTTTGAAAGCTATCCTTAAGACTCACTTAAGACTCCAAAATGGTACTCTTAGCCTCAAACACATAACTCCAAAATGACAACTTATAACCATGACACACTTATGCTTAGAACCCCTTATTGGGTTGATTTGAGGCCCAAAAGATATTAATTTATATAAGCTAAATTGAGCAGAAACGTTGTTCTGGACAGCCCTGCTTCCCGGGCTCGTAACTCAAACTCCCGACATCGGATGACTATGAATCATACCTTTCTGGAAAGCTTGCAACGTGGCCTAAAACTTTCATGTTTACCATAAAACTAAAGAGACCTCCAAAGGCACGAAAAACAGCCCTCAATACAGTGACTCAGAATTCGTATATAAAATTGTACCTTCACGGTTTTGGTCGTAACTCGGGCTATACCAATCGGAAACTCGAAATTCCAAAGCCTATGGTTTGTTAACACCTTAAGATATCAAATGGAGTAGAAATTTGGGCAAAAATCTCACTTTTATACTACTGTAAATTTCCAGAATCGAAACAGAGGCTTTAAACACTAGCATCTCAGTTTTTAATTGAGTTTTTCCCACTCTTAACCATATTAAACATAACCAAACCTCTCCTAACTTTAATCCACTATATTTCCAGAATATAAACCTTGAAAATTTACTCATCAAGGACCTTAAAAACCACATGCAACCATGGATTAAACATAAACTCAGCATAAAGGACTTGTTCTTGAACTCTTGCACCAAAACCTCACTAATTCACCCAAATTAAACATAATAACACTTAATTCATAATCTCAAAACATAAACACAGCCCTTACATACTAAGAATCTCTCAAGAATTTCACATGCATTAACATATAATCATCATCCACCATGAATTCATCCACAAAACCTCATAAACACTTAGAAACACACAAGCATGTACTCAAAACTTAACCCTAACTTAACCAATACAATTATATACTTGAATTTAAGATAAAAGAGAGCAAAAGAGATAGAAATTACAAAAGAAACATATGTAAAACATAGATTTTCAGATTAGGGTTTAGAGAAATCGAAATTGGGGGTTTTGAGAGGTTACCCTTGAAGATAAAATTGGAGAAAAACACAAGAGGGAGGAAGAGGAGGGCGGCGACCACTAGTGGCTGGCGGTTTCCGGCGCCGGCTGGCCGGAAAAAGATCGGTGGTGGTGGCTGGAGTGGCCGGCTGGTTGGAGGGAGAAGGAGGAAGGGAGAGCTCTTGAGAGATTGTCTAATTTGAGTGGGAGTAAATAAAATGACCCAAGCTCCCCCTCACTAAAACATATATACTCACGATCTAATTAAAACTAATGCTAATAATAACTAAAATAACCCTTAATTAAATAGTAATAGGATGATAACAATAGGATAAATATATTGTAATTATTGTAATAAATTGAAGTATTGGGTTTTTGTAGGAAATTAAATATATTGATAATAATTTGGTAACATAAAAATAAAATACAAAGGGATTTGGATTAAGAATAATAAAGTGGAAAAATTACCTCTTTAAAATTATGTAAAGGAAATGAAACTAAATAAATTAAAATTGGGACGATAAAATATATATAGAAATCGAGGCGGATAATTATTAACCGTTTCTCGGTAAATAAATTTATAATACACATCGTATAACCTGAAATACTTTAACTTATTGAATGAATATGTAAAGTAAATTTTTAAGCCGATAATTCGGCACCTTAGCCATCTCCTGCACGAGACTTGACACCGATATCAATAAGTAAATAAGTAAATAAATAAAGGTAAACGCGAAAAATTTATAACGCGATTTGGATAATTATTGTGATTTATAGATAATTAAACATGATTTTGGGGTGGGTTATTACACATTGTATCATATTTGGGACACACAATGAGTTACTCCCTCTGTTCCAAAAAAAATTGATGCGTAGCCGTAATTCACATCTACCAAGGCCAACTGAAAAAGCTACTTTTTTTGCTCTATCCAAGAAACAGTAATAAAACCCAGTAGTGTTTCTTTGCCTTCCATGATAAATTGCTTATTCCTTTTAACCCTCTTCTTATACTACCTTCGTCCTAGTTTAATTGTCCATTTACCTAATTTTACAAGATCAATGCACATTAGTTATAGTGTGAAAAGTTTGTTGATTTCCAAAATTACCCTTCAAAATACTTTACACAAAATAATTAAAAATTGTTGAAATTCTAAACAAATTCATTTATTAGGGGTAAAATAGAAATGAAAATCATTGAAATTGTAAAAGAGACAAATAAAAATAGACAAAGAAATTAGTTATTTAGTCAAATAAATTGGGACAGAGGTAGTACTAAAAGAAGCACCAACAAAATTGAGGGCTACAGCTGACTCTCTAGTGGTGTTCTAGCTTCCACTGTCACTCCCATTTCTATGATGGGGTGTATTTTAGGCATCCTTTAATTCATTCATTTCCAAATATTATCTACGTTGTATTAGGATTGCGGCCAAAAAAAGGGAGCAAAATGGAATAGAGGAAAGGAAAATTGAGATCCAAGTGGATGAAAAAGAAATTGAAAATAAAATTTGAAAGTTGAGAAGCGAAAGCATAGTGGCTGGTCTAGATGTAAATTGGTTTTGATTGGGGGGAAAAGGGATGGGATTGGTAGGGGTTGAGGTGGTCTAGATGTAAATTGGTTTTGATTGGGAGAAATAGAGGAAAAATCATCATGGGATGAAAGTAAGGAGACACAATATCAAGATTACTACAAGAAAGATATTACAGTTCTTCATCACATTTATCAAGCAATCACTCCAACAATCTTCCCTCGGATTATGGCTGTCACAACGACCAAGGAGGCTTGGACAATATTGAAGGAAGCATACCATGACACTGACAAGGTAATATCCATTAAACTTCAAACTTTGTGGAAGGATTTCGATACATTATTAATGAAGGAGAATGAAACAATTCAAGTATACTTCAATCATGTCACTTGCATAGTAAATAAAATTAGAATATATAGAGACATGATCGAAGACAAGAATGTGATACAAAAGGTATTAAGGAGTCTTCCACCAAAGTTTGATCATATAGTGACTGCAATAGAAGAATCTAAAGATATATCCACGCTCACCCTCACCGAGTTAGCAGGGTCTCTCCAAGCACATGAGGAGAGAATGTGTAGATTAACACACAAGCTACTAGAGCAAGCTTTTCAAGCCAAATTAAAAATCTCCAATCATGAGAATAAAAAAGATAATAGTCATGGTGGAAATTTCCAACATAGGAAGACACCATCCAATAACCGTGGATGGGGGAGAGGCAATTACAAGAATCAAGGAAGTCATCGAGATAAAAAAATCAAGCCCATACTGCAAGATATGCAAGATGATGAATCATTATACAAAGGATTATCGGTCCAAATGTAAAATATGTACATGGCACACACATCATGTACGAGATTGTAGAATCCGACAACGTGACGAGACCAACTTCATGGAGCAAGGCGACTCAAGTGAAAATGTATTATACTCCTGCTTGAATGTCACGCGAAAGGGACAAGACTCATGGTACGTGGATAGCGGTTTCTCTAGCCATATGAAGGGAAATATAGATTCCTTCGTAGAGCTGAATGAAGACATAAAATCCAAGATCACGCTCTGTGATAGGAGAACACGCGAGGCAGCTAGAAAAGGAACAATCACAGTAAAAGCTAAAAATGGTTTGACCAAGTATATTTAAGACGTCTTATACATACCTGGTCTAGCTCAAAATATCCTAAGTGTGGGCCAGCTCATTGAAAAAGGCTATCAGGTAAACTTTGAAAACAATAGATGCATCATAATTGACAAGAAGAGGAACCAAGTGATAGCATTCATCGCAATGGAGCCCAACGAAGGGGATGGTAGCCCTTAGCTCCATCATGGATTCCATAACCTTATGGCATTAGAGGTATGACCATCTAAACTTTGATAGTCTTAAAGTATTGAAGTGAAGGAATATGGTTATTGGGTTCCCCACCATAGATAACAATAAGAATATATGTGAGGGCTCAGGGCCATATAATGGGAAAAATGCATAAATTACCATTCACTAAAACCACATGGAGAGCTAAAGCCCCCCCCCCCCCATAACTGTTCATGCTGACATTTGGGGTCCAGCACGTAACCCTAGCTTGGGTGGCAAAAGGTATTTCTTGTTGTTCGTGGATGACTACACTCGCATGATGTGAGTGTACTTCCTTGAACAAAAATTTGAAGCTTTCTCATACTTCCAACAATTTAAGGCCCTCATAGAAAAGTAAAGTGGCCACAATTTGAAAATATTGAGAATGGATCGTGGGAGAGAATTTCATCAAACTGAGTTTGATGATTTTCGTCAGAAGCATGGAATCAAAAGAGAACTCACAATAAGATGTACTCCACAACAAAATAGAGTTGCGGAGTGACAGGGACGCAAGCGCACTGTGTACGGTGTAACACGTCAAGGTCGATCCCACAGGGACTCAATTAGCAACGCATTTAACTAGCTCTCTATTCGATTGCTAAGCTAACAGATTTTGGTTTTGAAAAGGTTTTAGAAACTAATTAGAACTAACAAAGAAGAGAAAATTATCTAGGGTTCAATTAAGGGAGAAAGACTTCTAGGGGGTTTCTTTCCTAACAACGAGCTTGAGTATTAGAACCTAGTTCGCACAATCATTCATTCTAGTAGAATCAAGAACCGATAACCATATGAGTTCTACTGCTCTTTCGATGCTAATAGAACTACTTCAATTAACCTAAATTACAACTTTCGTATGCTTTTCAAGTTAATCAAAGTTGAAGGTCTCTAATTATCCGGTTATCAATGTGGTTCCCTAGTTTGTTATTTTTTTTCCTCAAATTTCACAAAACTAGATAGAAAGGTTGGTAGTCAGATTATCCTAATTCACCTTTCAGTACTTCTCAGGTTAATCTCAAATCACAAGCATTCCAAGCCTTAAGAAAACATATGAACATGATGAACACAACCTTCTATTGATTCAAAACAAGAATTCATGCACGAACTAAGAACATTCAATCAAATTACATTGTTTCGGGTTGCAAAATTCTAGAATTCAAGAAATCTACTCACTCATATTCAATGAAAGCACGAAACAAGTTCCAATCATCACAATCAAATTCAAAAGAAAGAAAGAATGCGCAAAGAAAGAACAAACTACGAAGAATACGTCCCGTGGAGTCTTTCGATCCCGGGGTAGAACCTTCTCCGCGAACGCCGCTACGTACTTTCTTCTCGAATCTTGATCCTTGCCTCTCTTGACTCGTTTCGATCTTTAATCTTGATGGTGGGGAAGAGGAGTAGAATGGAAGTATTAGGGCTCTCTTTCTCTCCTTTGATAGCTAAAGAACCGTGGAAGAATGATAGATAATGAAAAAAAAAATGTCGCTGCCTCTCTTTTTCATTCACGAAAACATAACGGCGCGACCCAACAGGGCCTGCCACGGTTCTGGCCGGCCATTCTCTGCTCCGTTTTGCGTGAAATTCATGTCACGGTATGTGGGTCAATGGAGGATGTCTGTAGTGTATTCGTTCTTGCCAAAAGTTGAGGGGATATTGGTGTTTTTGCCTCAAAACCTACAAATTTGCATCAAAAACAACAACACCAAGCGTAATAGGGAAATTGGGATATAAATCAAGATTTATAATTAAAGTTATCCCTAATTCACTATTTAAATCCCCTAGAAATGTAGTCATAAGAAGCACTTATCACTGAGAGGAAGAACAGAACAATAGTCGAGATGGCCAGCAGCATGTTATAGAATAAAAACGTCTCGAAGAACTTTTGGACGGAAGTAGTAAACACAGCCGTCTATATTCTCAACCGGTCTTCCACAAAGGCAGTTCCCAATAGAACGCCATACGAAGCGTGGTTCAACAGGAAGCCAAAGGTGGATCATCTCAAGGTATTTGGCTGCATAGTGTATTCATACATCCCAAAAGAGAATCGAGAAAAGCTGGATGGCAAAGGCGAGAAATGCATCTTTATTGGCTATAGCGCAAAGTCGAAGGGATATCACCTCTATAATCCATAAACCAAAAAGATGATTATCTCAAGAGATGTCTTATTCAATGAAGCAACCAAATGGAGCTGGCCGAAAGATACAGCCCAAGAGCCACGACATGAAGACATTCAAATTCAAGAAATCAGAGAAGGACGACGCTCTAACAACAGTTCATCTTCAACTCTGTCTCCTGATGAAGGGAGTTCACTACCTCCCCTTATGGAGTCAAGCGATTCTCCACAACCTACTCGGAGGTCTCAACGAGAAAGACGTCCGCCTGCTTATCTTCAAGATTATGAGTGCGACCAAGTAATTACAACATTTTTTGCTAGTGAACCAGAAACATTTCAAGAAGCATCTAAGATGAAAAATGGATCAAGGCTATGAATGAGGAGATCAAAATGATTGAGAAAAATGACACGTGGCAACTAGTGGAGAAGCCTCAAGACAAAGATGAAGAGCAAATATAATAAGGATGACTCAATCCATAAATACAAAGCGTGATTGGTCGTCAAAGGATATTCGCAGCAACCAGGAATTGACTTCAGCGAAACATTTGCTCCAGTAGTCGCATTGAGACAATAAGAACAGTGCTTACCATTGCAGCGCAACTAAAACTACAAGTATTTCAACTAGATGTCAAGTCTGCATTTCTAAATAGTGAACTTGAAGAAGAAGAAGTATACGTGGAGCAACCCCAAGGGTACGTAATTGAAGAAAAAGAAAACAAAGTATATCGGCTAAAGAAAGCACTATACGGTCTCAAACAAGCATCGCGAGCTTGGAATAGTAAAATCGATGGGTATGTCCTTCACAACGGATTCAAAAAGAGTCCAAGCGAGCCATCCTTATACATCAAGACCCAAGCGAAGGATCTTATAATTTTGTGCCTCTATGTTGATGATCTTATATACACAGGCACAAATCAAAGAATGATCCAAGATTTCAAAAAGGATTTGATGGCGGAATTTGAGATGACGGATTTGGGCCTAATGAAGTACTTTCTCAGGATGCAAGGGAAGCAAAGCCCAGGTGAGATCTTCATCTCTCAAGAGAAATATATTGAAGATCTCATTAAAAAGTTTAACATACTGGATTACAAGCCAATATATCAACATCTATGGCTACAAATGAAAATCTCTCCACAAATTATGGCAAGGAAAAGGTGGATGGATCACTCTACAGAAGTCTGGTTGGTTCATTAATATATCTAACAAACACTCGGCCAGATATTGTTCATGCGGTTAGCATCGTCTCCCGATTCATGAGCGAGCCAAGTGAAGCTCACCTCGTAGCAGCTAAAAGAATTTTGAGATACACCAAAGGAACAAAGATTTATGGTCTTCTATACGAAATAGAGGAAGACCCCAAACTCAAGGGGTACACAGACAGTGATTGATTGGGCTGGGTGCATTGATGATCGAAAAAGTACAAGTGGATATTTGTTTCAGCTCGGTTCCAAGGCTATCTCCTGAACATCCAAGAAGCAACTAACCATAGCATTGTCAACTGCAAAAGTGGAGTATATTTCAGCTACAACTGCAGCTTGTGAAACAGTATGACTGATAAGATTACTAAGGGATCTACAACAAGGTGATGAAAAACCAACACCACTTCTCTGTGACAATATACAACAATAGCAATGACGAAGAATCCAGTTTTCCACAGTCGCACAAAGCACATTGAGATTAGACACCACTTCATGCGCGAATTTGTGGACAAAGGCGAAATCAAGCTAGATTTTTGCAGGACGGATCAACAACGGGCAGGCATATTCACAAAAGCACTTCCAAGTGAGAAGTTCAATTACTTCCGAGAGCAAATCGGAGTTCGAGATTTTTCTAGATCAAGGGGGAGTGTTAAAAATCAAGAAAAATCTAGAAAAATCTTAAAGAGAGGCACTAGAAAAATCTCCTAGAAAATTCTAGATAATTTGAGGAGATATTATTGTAGCATGTTCTAGATTTTTCCTACCATCACTTCCTTTCTACAACTATAAATATAGGTGGTGGGGTTATCATTTGCATCATCAACAACCAAGAGTTGTAATATATTCTCCCTTCATCAATAACAAAAGTTTCTCCTTTAAACAATCATTCCTTCATTTCCAAAAAAAATACTATTACCTTCAAACACCCAAAAACCTAACAATTTCTTACATAATATATTATTAACGATCACAATATCATATTTTTATGATGGTATTTTTCGTTTTGAATCTACTGTTGATAAACTTATATAATAACTCATTGTATATATTGGGTAATTCATGATCAAAATTTTTGAAATTTAATTGCAAAATTTTCAAAGACGACAATTAATATAAAATAAAGAGAATAATGCGGTTGATTTGGGTCCCTTCATTTTTTTAAAAAGTAGGAGAGAGGGGGTGACAAATGGGATAGAGAAATAAAAATCTCATTGATAAAGTTCTGCATTGCATATGCTTTTAGGCTTCTGTCGGCAATGGAAGCTTCAGTTTGCGTTAATTGTAATTTATACTTACCAAAGATTATAATTAGGTGTTGTCATTCCATAAAAAAAAAATTAATATAATAAAATTTTAGTATAATACTTTAAAATGAGATTTCAATTTGTGAAAGATGAGGGGACATGTAAACTCATGTGACTGGACAATTATATACTCAATTTTTTAAAAAAAATTTACTATTTATGGGTCCCTCATTTTCCACATATTGTAATATCAAAGTTTTGCTGAATATCTCATGATTCATTTGTTTAATGAATCATCACTTGAGTTCAATTATCCTTTGAATTGGAATAAATAAGAAGTAGGGATGGTTATTTTATGTAGTTGGTATGGTACGGTATGGTGAAATTGTGAAAAATGTGATGAGGTGTGGAATTATGGTAAAACTTGTAGAAAATGTGATTGATTTGATATGTGATGAGAGAGAATATGAAAAGTGGAGGAGAAAAGTGAGGAAATATATTGATAATGATTATGGATTTGTGGTACAAAGTATGGTGTGATAAAATGTGGAAGATGGTGAATTGTGGTACTTCATCAAACCGCACCGTACAAAAGAACATAGCCTAATAATACCGATCCCTCACTTCCTAGTCTTTCTCCATCCTTTCATTCACGGCAAACCAACGGTGATTTCCGGCCAGAACAATGGTGGCAATAGTGATGGAGGGTGGTTTGTAAATTGACGCCAATATTTTCTAGTGATACTAAATTTTCGACAATACAAGCATTTAACATTGGCGGTTGGATCAAAATGCGTTTTCTAGACCTGAGTCGTTTGATAGTGAGGACACTCGGTTTATACAATCAGTGTCCGGTTTTTCTCCTGGTCTCGTTGACTCCTTTTTGGAAAGCTCCAAAGTTGGCGATTGAAGTAAGCGGAAAGAAAAGATATTGTTGAAATGCCAATCCAAAGGGTGAGGGCTATGGATGCTACTCGCAAAGCTAAGACTACTTTTGATAAAGCTCCCAGAAAACAAAAAAATTTTACAAATATTGATGCGGAGCTTCCTCGTAAGAGGATTCTGGTGAGAAAAATGTTGATTTTACATGTCTTGATAATGATCGTACAGCAGAGGAAAACTCCAAGATGGCTGCTAAAAAGAAATTTTGATTTTTTTTTTCTTGGAGTGATTTATATTGTCTTGGTGGTTCACATGGATTTATTGCTTTTTTAGATGTCGAGTTCTTTTTTTGTCGTTTTGTTGTTGTTCTGCTGGTCTGTACTGGTGTATATTGCATCTTTGATGCAAATTTTAATCTTTTCATAACTTTCAATAGATTTAATTTTAAGCAGCTTTGAATCCATATGAATTTGGGGAATTTATTGCAGTGCACTGGGAAATCTGGAACACTAGAAATAGATTCAATTTTGGAAAGAAGGTGGGTCAGATTTCCAACCGAGCGAGAAGAGCAATTAGCTTTGTGCAGAACCACCGAGAAGCGAAGGAGATGGATGATGCGAAGCCTGCAACCAACCCTGGATGGAAACCGCCAGATTCGGGTTTTTACAAGTTGAATTTTGACGCGGGGAAACTGGGAAAGACTGGAGGTGGATGGGGGTTTGTGTTGCGGGACCATACCGGCGAAGTGGTACTGTGCAGAGTGAAGCACAAGCTGGGATTTGTAAACCCAGAAGTTGAGGAAGCCATGGCATGCTTATTTGCTTTGGAGAAGGTTATGGTTTTGAAATGGTGATTGTAGAAGGAGATAACAGTTCAGTAATTCAAAAACTGAAAACCAAGACAAAAGTCGACACTTTTGTGGGCTTTTTGATTGAAGATCATTTTGCAGCTTTCTAGTCATTTTAGCTTTATTAGTTGGAGTCATGTTAAGAGGGGCTGTAATTCAGTTGCTCATGCTTTAGCATATACCCAACCGATCCAATTTCAGGAAAGGATTTGGGAAATGGGAGGTCCAGATTTTGTCCACGATCTGGCCGAACAGGATATGTGTAAGTTTTTGGATTCCACAATAATATAACCCCTTTTTTCTGGTGTCAAAAAAAAAAAAAAAAAAACTTTCAATATTCAAAATGAAAAACATTGGAGCAGTCAAAATATGTCCAATGCCTTGACTATCAAATATGGATGCCTTTTTTGATAGTTTTTATTGAGACACGGCGGGCTAATTTTTTGTGAGAAGACGTCGTTAGCACGCCTCAAGCTTCTGTACTTTTAAAAAAAAAAAACAGAATGCGTGGGGGCTGGGTACGCAGATCGGATTCGGAAACAATACTTATAATTAGCTTCACTGACAAATGACAATAAAAAAGAGCAGAACACGTTGTAGTAAACACAGAAATGAGAAATTGAAACCCCAAACTCAGATTTTACACCATCAATTACGCAGAATAAGCAGGCAGCTACTCATCCTTAACAAAAAAAAAAAAAAAAAAAAAGTTAACTAGTGTGCTTATTTCTGTAGCAGCCACCTGGCCTGCATTCCTGCAACACAAACACAACCGAAGTCAGATTTTAAAGGTCATAATATTTATCCAAATTATACGACCTAATGAAATTGTATCCAATTTGATCTTTCATGCTATCGATCATGATCAAAAATTGTATCCACTTTGATCTTTTAGAATTTAGACTATGGATCATGATTTTGATCGTTATCAGTAATAGATGTAGCAAAGCGAATCGATTCAACAAATGCTTTCAGCATTCAATCTTGTAACATTGTCAAATTTCAACACAGGTCTAACATATTAGTTATATTTCAATGAGATGTTAAAGTGAAATTGTACAGTTTGACCATTTCGGCAATCGGTAATAGATCTAGCTAAGCAATTCGAATCAACTAATGTTTTCAGCATACAGTCTTGTCAAATCGCAGAATTTCAACACTGATCCAACATATCACTACTATTTCGACAAGATATTCGATCTCAACATGGTTCAATTTAGCGGAATCGTAAAGCTAACTGGAAAGTGAAAAACTAAGAATTCATACCTACCAAATAAGTTCGATTAGAACATATTACGGACATCGATCATGATTTAGTTGATTTTGATCACCTATCAGTAACAGATCTAGCTAAACCAATTGAATCAACCACTAATATCGTAATACTACAAAATTTCACAGCTGATCGAACCTATTAGTGATATTTTGATAACATATTCGATAATCGATCTCAACACAATTCAATCTTATTGTAAAGGTAACCGAAAAGTGAAATGCGAAACTGTTAAAACCGACGAATTCACACAGTTCAACACTGATCTAACATATTAGCTACTAACATTCGGACGAGATTTCGATCTCAACAGTTCAATTTAGCGGAATTACAAAGCTAACTGGAAAGTAAAAAGCGAAGAATTCATACCTCGATTAGATCAATCAATCGCTGTCGCTATCGCTGCTGCTACTGCTATGTCCATCATGTTCACCTCCATGCTCCTTCTTCTTCTTCTTGTCTTTCTTCTCCTTCTTTTCCTTCTTCTCCTTCTTCTCCTTGTGTTCATCGCCATGGCCATGACCAGTGATCTTCTCTATGAGACCACTGCTTCCTTCCTTGTGATGATCATCCTTCTTCTCGTGATGATCGTCCTTCTTGTGGTGATCTTCCTTCTTGTGTTCGTCTTCCTTCTTGTGTCCTCCGATGTGGAGAGCATCTTCAATCTTGTGAATAATGCCTGCCATTTTTGTTTTTTTCTCTCTCTTTACTTTGTCAGTGTCAACTTTTGTGGGAAGATGATGGATGGATTTGTTCGATGTTTGCTGCTCAGTATTTATAGGCGCAATGTTTAAGCTAATGGGAGTTTTTTTAATTTATTTTTGGATAAATAGGATTAGGTGGGGTACACAAACAATTAAGGCATCAAATCAACTATCAACTTTTTTTTAATTTTTATATTTCAGCATAAAAAATTTTAATTGTTAATATTTTATATATAATGTATTTTTTATAAAAATATTATTATAAAAAAGTATAATTATATTCCCTCTGCTCCAAAATTTATCCATTTTTTACTAATAGAATAATACTTTTTTGGTTTTGACTATTTTTGCTAAATTATATGATGATTAGTATATAAGAGTAATAAGACCATCATTATTAGGGCCTAGTTCTTATCATAGTACCATACCGTGTTTACCGTAATTTATCACACTATTTATAAACTATCGAATATCATATCATAATACACTTTACCATAACAAACATAATTTTTTTTTACTGATTTTCACTTTTTTCTCTTATCACCTACCACACTAAATTGCAACATACCACATTTTTCACAACCTACCACACTAAATTATAATTCCTACCACAAACTTTACATCAACCTACTAGGCTACTACATTGAATCGCAACATACCACATTTTTCACAATATACCAAACTATACCATTTGTTAATTTTACTCACCGCATAAAAGAACATGGTCTATATTTGCGATCGAAGATACTTTCACCTGAATATAACTACAAGTCTTGAAAAGATGTGAAAAATAAACAATCAAAATTACACATTGGACATTGTGCAAAGTCAAATAGGACTAATTTTTTTGAGACGGAAGGAGTATTTTTATTTTTAATAAAAGTCATATATGAAAAATTATTGATAAAAAATTGATATCAAAAAATGTAAGTGACAGATAAAAAATAACGGATTGAGTAAATTACACTCGATGCTCCCTCCATCTCTTTTATACTTTTGTCGGATTCCAATAACTTTTCCTTAGACTGTCACATTAACGCCTTTTTCTTTTGTACGGTTGGTAAGATGTGGAAATAGTATGGTATGGTGAAATTGTGGAAAGTGTGGTAAGGTGTGAAATTGTATGGTAAAATTTATGGAAAACGTGGTTGATATGGTAGGTGATAAGAGAGTATGTGAAAAGTAAAGGAGAATAATGAGGAAATATATTGGTAATAACTATGGTAAAGTATAGTGAATTGTGGAAAAATAATGAATAGTATAATGAAGTGTGGTACCGTACCGCATCACACCGTATAAAAGAACAAAGCTTAAAATAAGGTCTCGTTCTTTTATGCGGTGGGATCGTTTACGATTAGACACTGCACCGCAAATTTCCATTTTCCTTCATAACCCACCACAACTTTCCATTTCCATTTTTATTAAAAGTGAAAATTTTTCAAATAAAAAAAATCAAAACTTTCACTTTATTTCCATCCACCATTATTTTCAAATTAAAATATACAAACCCACCTGCCATTATTTCCACCACAACTTTCCGCATTCTATCACACCGCAACCACCACACTGTAAAAAAGAATGGGGCTTAAATATCAAATGTTAGTTATTGTTCATCAATACAACTCATCACACTTTACCACAAATCATTACTTTTCTCTCTCCTCACTTTTCTCTCTCCTCACTTTTCTCCTTTACTTTTTACATTCTCTCTCCTCATCTATCCCACATACCAATAACCTACCACAATTCCACCACACCCACCACAATTCCACCACACTACACGGCAAAATACCGCAGAAAAGAACAGGGCCTATATAAGATATATCATATCAAATTTTAGGATGTGTTTGGTTCTTTTTCAAAAAAATGTTTCCCAGGAAATTTTTATTTAGGAATATTAGAAAAATTTTCCCAGGAAAGAAAATATTACAATGTTTGGTTCATATTTGAAAACATGAGAAAATTTGTGGAAAAGTTTAGTTAAAATATCCAAAATATCCTTGTGTATAAATTTATAAAGTATTTTTCTTAAACACTTTGGAAAAATATACCATGATTATTTACTTTTCCATAGAAAAAACTTTCCCTACACTCCTATAAAAAAATGTTTTCCATTAATCATGGAAAATATTAAGTCCCACTTACAAACTTCTCTAATCCTTACCTACAAACTTCTTTAATCCTTATTTTACGCCAAATATAATATAAAAAAGTTTGATCAACTTGATAGACAATTATTTTTCTGAAGCGCGTCCATTCCGTAGTTCTTTAAAGGTGGAGGAGGAGTAATAGCCAACCCTGTCAACACGCTCGAATTTATTCTACACACTTTTGGCTCCATACTATCCTTATATTAATCATTAATGTGGACGTATTTCTAATATTGCATCTTTTTTTTTTATCAGTAATATTGCATCTTTTTATACTTTCTTTTCTTACATGATTGCATTATAATATTAAATTAAATTAATAGAAGAATCAGAGCTTTTATTTTTTTAATTATTGTCGGCATATGCCCCAAAATTATACACCAAAATAGGTGACGTAGGCTTCGTCATAATAATCGGAATTTTAATTTCAATTAAGCCTAGTTCTTTAGTCGAGATATTTTAAAATTTGGATGAATAAATTTAGATAGGTTTGGATAAGGGAGCGTTTGGTTGATCAATAACCTCAGGGAAATGGTCAATTTTCTCGGGTTGACTTATTTTACCCATATTTGAGTGTGGGTTGACATTGGGAAAAACTTCACGGTGGGCCCATCACTTTTTCCATTTTCCTAGGGAAATTTTTCCTTGGAGGGCTAAGGGAAATTTTCCCCAGAGAAATCTTTCCCATGGAAAAGTTCCCATGGGAAATTTTTCCCGGGAAAAAATTCTCCGAGGTTCCTACCAAACGCTCCCTAAGTTGTAATTCTTTTTTGGGAAATTATATTTTTAAAGTGGGAGATTTTTTGGAGAATTGTGTAAAGTTTGGATAAGTTTGAATAAGTTGGGAAAGTTATATCCAACCTAATCAAAGAACAGGACCATAAAGTACCCAAGCCAAAAACAACTTTTAGAATCAAAAAGAAATTCAAATGATTTTATTTTAATCTCAAATGAATCAACTTTTTCGTTCATTTTCCTCAAAATATTCAAATTTTATTAATAAAATATTTTCATCCAACAACTAACTCAAACCAATCATATTATTTCCTATCATATCCTTTCATTTTCTTTCTTCTTCTAACCTAACCAACCTAACATGTACCTAACTTAAATTAGTAAAGTGTAATTAAAGGTGGTTAATTTTGATAAAATATGGATATAGCCGTATATATTATGTGAAAAGTGGATGAAGGCGAGAATAAATGATTTGGTAAAATTGATAAAGTATGGTTAAAGTTAACCAACATAGAAATGAATAGGGTTAAACCCCCTTTTTTTTTTTTTTTTTTTGCCGGTGGATGGTAAGTTGTGGTTACAGATTAATTGGTCAGGTGTGTATATTATGGACAAATGTGAATAAGGTGGGAAGCTGTGGATAGAGTGAACAAAGATTTTAAAAAAATTATTTACAATTTTTAATAATTTTAAATAAGGTATTGTGCATAAAAAAGAATGGTAAAGTAGGAAAATAAGATCATGTTCTTTTGTACGATACAGTGCTATATCACAATTCACCATACTACTTAGGCATCGTTCTTTTGTGTGTTGCGTTTGCGTTGCGTTACTTTTAGTTGCGTTGAAAATGGTTAAAAAGTGATGATAATTTGCGTTATGTTGCGTTGTGTTTGGATGCGTTAACGCATAAAAGAACGATGCCTTAATATTCTTCCACATTTCACCATACTATATTTTACCACACTCATTCCAATATATTTCATAACTTTTCTATCTCTTCACTTTTTAGTTTTTTTTTCTCTACTTTTCACATTATTTTCTTAACGACCACATCATCACACTTTTTATAAATTTTACCATATCATTCCACATCTTACCGTATCTTCCATAATTTCATCATACCGCACCATTTTCATGTCATACCGACCTCAAAAAGTGTGGATAATATAAACCCAAAAAGAACTTTCTGCAAGTGATTAGGAGACAAGATCCGGCCTCGTCGCCGGAGAGAAGTCCACAACACGCAAAGTGGACGGTTGTTTTCACTCTTCGTTTCCAGTTCCATGCTGAAAATTGCTTCTTCAGTGAAATATAAAGTAGTTTCTGCTTTTTATTTACTACCTCCCTCCCATATTGTTTGTCCATCCAACTATATTTAAAAGTCCAATGGTCATGGAAAATATGGTGAAAAATGTGTAATGTACCAGAATTATCCCTACTTTTCTCATGTGAAGAAAAATAAAAAAGAAACAAAAGAATATTTATTAGGGTATAATAGGAATTACAATCACTGGAATTATAAAATGGACAAACATTTTGGGACAAAGAAGTTAGGTAGATGGACAAACAATTTGGGACGGAGGTAGTACTGATCACCGACTTTTTATGATTTCCATGATGGATAAGACTCTTTTATATGGTATCATAAGTTACCGTACCGTAAATTACCGCAACTTACCATAATTTACCGCAATTCATTATAACTTTCCATTTACCTTTTTAATAAAATCCCAAAATTTTCAAATAATTATAAAAACTTTCAGTTTTTAATTTTATATATTCACTGTTTACAAAAATTTTATAATAAAAATATTTCAATATCCATTTATTATTTCCACCGCAACTTACTGCAATTCAGCGCAACTCACCGCAATTTACCGCACCACAAACTTACCGCATAAAAGAACCGTACCTTAATACTACATCCGTTTTTTATCTATCCCCCACATTTTCGTATAAAAAATTTTGATTGTCAATATGTTACTCCGGCATTGTTCTTTTATGCAGTTAATTTTTGGTACGGTAAGTTGCGGTGCGGTAAGTTGCGGTAGATTGTGGTAAGTTGCTGTGGAAATAGTAAAAAGATAATGGTAATTTGTGGTGAGTTGTGGTAGGTTGCGGTAAATTGCGGTGCGGTAACTTGCGGTACCGCATAAAAGAACGGTGCCCCCTCCATTATATATTAATTGTCTCTTAACGTTATTAATTTCTCAATATATAGTTTTAGTATAAGAAAATACTATAATTAGATTCATCACAAAAAATATTATCACAAGAATGTAATGTTATAATTTTTTGATAAAATATGCTAGAGAAATTTTTAGTCAAAGAAGGATATCTGGACAATTAATATGGAATAGAGGGAGTAATTTGTACAAAGATTCGCCATACAAAATTAATATTATTAGAATCATAAAAAAGTTGTTAAGAAAAGTACAATATTTTTTTTATAAAATTATTTTATGAGAAATTATTAATTAAATATCGACCTCAAAAAACTTGGATGACACAAAAAAGAACGGAGTATAGAAAATGAAAATGTACCATATTAACAGTGTTCTTTGGATAAGTTAAAATCATATTTGGATGGATTGGATTGAATTGATTTGGATAAGATATGATACTTTTTTGAAGAATTGTATTTTTAGGGAGGATGTTTTTTTGGAAATTGTGTAAGGTTTGGATAAATTTGGATAGGTTTAGATTGAATTGAATAGTTGAACCAATCCAAAGAACAAGGCCGGTCAGGCAGGCTTGGCGAGAGATCGAGCTTGATTTGACCGATGCTCATATTGGCTTAAGTTCAGCTTGGATGCCTGTCAAATTAAGGCCGTGTTCTTTTATGCGATATTTTGCGGAATGGTGTGGTGGAATTATAGTGGGGTGTGGTGGAATTGTGGTAGGTTATTAGTATGTGGGGTAGGTGAGGAGAGAGAATGTAAAAAGTAGAGGAGAAAAGTGAGGAGAGAGAAAGGTGAGGAGAGAGAAAAGTAATGATTTGCAGTAGGCTGTGGCACCGCAGTCTGCCAACCACAGAAAAGAACATGGCCTAAATCCATCTTTGGTGTGCTCGGCTGGAGCTTCGCGCGGTTAGATTCATTTCAGCATTTCAATATCTATCAAGTTATTAACTAGTGCAATTTGAATTTCTATACCTTCAATCGTTATCCACCAATCCATTAACACAAGCATGGGCCTCGTGGTGCTGGAAATTTTTTGTGCAATTCTATTGTCCAAATCCGTTTCTATCAAATTTTAGCTCACTCTGAATTGTTTAGTTTAATTTAACCCAAGAAAAAAAAATGAGTTTGGACATCAATTTTTGTTCAAATTTTGATATTGATTTGAATTTGACCAACTCAAATTCACTCAACTCACCCTTATGATGATATTATTTTTATTTTCAAAAAGGTTGCTCCCCCCCCCCCCCCCTCCCCTAGTGAATCTCTTAAGAGAATGTTTAGTAGGATTTCAAGAAAATTTTTACTGAGACGATCAATTATAAAATTGTGGACTTCATGTAAAGTGTTTCCAATTGACAAATGAGAACCAAATGAAGAAATTAAAACCCCGTTTTTTGGATGAGTTATTTTCAATTAGGATAATTAAATTAAGATAAGTAAAGATAAGTTATGATATTTTTTTGGGAAATTGTGTTTTTAGAATGAATGTTTTTTTAAAGAATTGTATTAGAATAAGTTAGAATAAATTAGGACAGTTAGGTTAACTTGAAAAAAAAACAATTACAAGGCCTAACTTGTGAGATTGATTAATTTCCCCATATGTTTATGCAACCAGCGCACTCTTATAATTACCTTGAGTCTTACGATGATATTCTTTCTTTCTTTCTTTTTTTTCTTTCTTAAATTAGAAAGACACCAAACAGACACAAACATGAGCCATCAATCCCAAAATTTCCACCTAAAATGAAATTATTACTTCCACCAAGACTTGTATCTTGGCGGAAAGGTTGGAAGATGGGATGACTTATCCACCACCTCTTTGATTAATGAATCTCTTCCATGGTAAAGTAAATCAAGAAGATTTGCAGAGGGGTCGTATAGGGCTGACAAAAAACTGTTCGACCCGATAACCTGGATCTTTCCGACGGAAAGGTATCGTCATAAAATTTTCGTCTAGATTTGACAATGGCCGATTTAGCCGAAAATTCAAACACAAATTTTAAAAACAAAATTTCTATTATTTCATACCCAACTTATACTCGAAGTTATGCTTATTCGATTTGTTCGACCCGAGTCCGACCCAAAAAATACGCGAAAAAAACTGAGCATCAAACATAAAGTTTTCGTCCGATCTCAGATTTGTCTGAACCCAGAATTACCCGAACTCGGATTTTTGTCAGTTCCAGGACTGTACAAAGAAAAAAATCATTTGATGCCACTGTTGGGCCTTTTCTTCAATTTAATCCATGTTTGAAAGGTAGCAGGAGCAGGCATCATATCCCATAATAGATACATCCCCAACATCAAATAAATCATAATTTCCTTAGTTCATCAGCAAACCTTCACAATGTATATGTCATCTTTAAGTTTGGTGGTATTCTCTATTCAACTAACACATCTAGTAAAAATAAATTCAAAAGGAAGAAAATAGAGACATAAAAAGTTTAAACAAACAAGCACATACTTAATGAATGTCATTTGCCTTCTTCAAATTCAGCACTTTGTCATCGTATGGCTCCAAGCAAGTTAGCCCCACCAAGTTGTGCCCCCTCCAAACGCTGATGATATAACACAGAATAATTAGATACTACATCCTCGATTTATCGTCTTCATTAAAGCGTTTGGTAGAAGAAAAAAATATATATTAATCGGAGAAAAGAATACCTTTCTCGGCCTTTTGGCTAAGATCAAGTGTAGTAATAGTAGAAAAGACCCGATGCTTAGGGAGCATAAACAAAATTATGAACTAAATTAAGATTATCTACGAAATATACTACGTCCTTAATTTAAGTCTGTGGCTCTGTGCTATCTTAGTTTTTAAGCATCTGATCTCTACTTGAAGTTTAAGAAAAAAAAAGGAGGCAAAGGGCTAGTTATTAAACATTCACGGTTCATGCATACGGCTAATAGATGGGGTCAATTAAAGCCAATTGGCCCTGTTCTTTAGAGCGATAGGATCAAGTTAGGTTTGATAAAGTAAGGAAAGGTAAGGATGAAATTTGTGGAAGGTAAGTTAGTGGTGGGGTAAAGGTATTTTATTACTGAAATTTTGATTTTGGTTTGAGTGTTTTTTGGGGAATCGTGTGAGGTAAGGTTAGGCAAGGATAAACCTAACTTACCATTCTAAAGAACAGGGCCGTGAGCCCATGACCATCTAGGGTACAGAATACTGCACACAAAAAATCACTTATTCCATAAAGTTTGTGGAAAATGGATAGGCTTCTATGAGCATGCAAATAAGCCAGAACATTCACAAGAAAATCACTCATCATCTAGGAGCAACCATATGAGCAAGGACTAATTCATCATATATCTCTAAATTCCAAACACAGAAGCCTAAAAGAGACGGATTTGTAAAGAACATTGGTTAAAAACTCACTGTTTCTCTAAGATCGACATGCCGTAAATAAGCCCGCTGAAGGTTTGCTCCCTTTAAATTTGCATTTGTCAACTTGGTCCCCTGAAAATATGAGAAAAGTCATTTTATCTCCCCCTAATGCAGCACCTCAGTTTCACACTCCCTGAAATCATTAACAGTAAACATACCCAAAAAAACAAAAACAAAAACAAAACAAAAAAATCACCCTAAAGGAGCTGAAATCACCAGAAACCAAGTTATACCTTTAAGTTAGCACCTTCCAGATTGGCCCCTTCTAAATTGGCATTAGTAAGATCAGCGGCCTGAGAAATTACGCAATAATATAAGCGTCACCTACATTTAATGCATAAAAAGGGCAACCCGGTGCACAAAGCGTCCCCAAGCGGGTGTCCGGGGAAGGGTCCCACCACCTACATTTAATACCATGTTTTACAAATACAGGAAACAAATTGAGCCCATGCAGACTTAAGTTTATAATTAGATAGAGGTACACGAGCAGCTAGGGAAGGATTAATTGCCAACCACGAAGCACGTACAGTAGCGGCAATGACGATGGCAGAGGAAGTATTACTATGGTTCCATCCAAACCAAGATGCAAGGATATTTATACGAAATGCGACCGTACTCCGTTTCAATCAGAGGGAATGCTCATTTTTACACAACCAAAAGAAGGATTAATAGAAGTACACAACTCCTGAAAAGTTGTATTACATGTTGGATACTTGAAAGTAGACATCCACCAGTAAAAGGACGTAAGGTAGTTTGCCAGACTGTTATACAAGAAACGATGAAATAGTGAGAGAAATAAAGGTGCCAAACCTGCAAGTGGGCGGAACGAAGATCAGCTGTACAGAAGCTACAATCAATTAAGCAAGCATCTGCAAGGAATGCAAGACAATTATAAACTCCAAACTCATAGTACATCAAAAAGCCAGAAAGGATCAACATAGCTCAATAATTTAATCCATCTATTAAGCCTCATAATGAGAGAAAATGTACATGTCAACAAAGAAAACAAAATTTGTAAGTTCTAACTGGGCAAGGACACTTTGCAAAGTAGTTTCTAGCACACTGCAAGATTTAAAATCTGCCAATAATTTTTGCTCGGCTATGCATCAACGTATTCCAACTATTAGAGGATAAAAGGGACATAATGGCATAAATACAAATGGACAACAATATTGTATGTTCCATTAATTCTTCATGGCACCTATGCCAACATAAGAATGGCCATTCTAGTAGAACTTCTTTCTTTCATCCATAAGTGTTGTAACCAAAGCAAAGAGCATGATGGCGCAGTGGCCAAAAACAACCCCTTCAGTTACAAAAATGTGAGAGACACATTGCACTGCACCAAACAAAGGTTGGCATACAATCCTTCACAAAATTCTCTCCTATCCACTACAAAGCTAAGGAAACAAACACTAGGCAATATCTAGGTAGAGGAGAAAAAAGGGAAAGATAACAAAAAGAATTGACAGGCTAGATTCATATAAAATTATGTTTAGAGATGGCACAAGTTACAGAGAATGGATAATCAGCACACAAGGCACCTTCAATGAAAAGCTAGTTATAATGGCTTGATATGAATGTCTGCACATAATAACACAAAAAAGGCGGAAACTAGCTGCAGCCTCAAAACATTTTCCATGCCAAATATACTCATATTTAAAGAAAAATGTTAATATAGAAATGTTGGTGACCCTAACATCAAAGTACATCCACTTCAATAATGCAAGGAAAATGCAAAGCTTAGACACTGGAGAAGAAAGCTTGATTCTACCATAACATCTTAACAAGCAGTTAATGGTCAAATTACTACAGCATAAAACGGATGGATAGAAGGATTACCTTGTAGGTTTGCACTTTGTAGGTTGGCCCCTGCCAATAAAGCTCCGCGAAGATTTGCTCCAGTAAATTCACATCTTCAGCAGGCAAGAGGAACATGTTAGAAAGAATACCCACTCAAAGGATTTCAAGTGCAGGAGACTCAACATGGTGACAAACTGACAACAGCCAAATGAATGATTATTACAAAACAATGACAATTTGCAAATCAGTCATGTGTTTAATAGAGTTCTCTTTGTGTTTCTTACTCACGCAAAGTTGCATTATGGAAGATTGAACCCTCCGCATCCACGTCCTGCAGAAAGTAATATAGTAGACAGCCCTCCAACATTTCCAATCTTCCAATAACATTGGCTGAAAGCAACAAAACTTAAACACTTAGATAACCCACCCGGAATTTCGCACACTGAAGGTTTGCACGCGAAAAGAATACACCCTTAAGACAAGCATGGCTGAAGTCCACGTACGATAGATCCTAGATACATCACAAATAAAAGAAGTTAGATGACCACATGAAAGTTTCATCCCATAAGTATATTTTGACATCACTACCATCAGAAACTGAATCAACAACTAGTAAATACTAAGATCCACTTGTAATACCGAACTGATTTTCAAAAACCAAATTGCTTAAAATGCTTAGCCTTGCTTTTAGGAGTCTTTTACACATCAACAAATAACACACAGATAAATTAAGAAATCTAGACACGTTTTGGATAACTGAACTTTTAAAAACCTAATACCCACAATAATGATTCCTATAAAATGCTACCTCCGCTTTGACTTCTCACCAAACAACGCAAAGGCACAAGGAACTCTGAGTCTATTGATTGATTTTTCACGGGAAAAAAAGGAACATGATAATGCTTCTCATATTTTGGGATGCAACATTGAATCTTTTCTGACTAACACATTGATCTATCTCTTTGTGCAAGTTTCTAACAGATTAATATTTGGGATCTGATTATTGACATGTTCTGAAAAAAAAAAAAAAAACTCTATGCAGAAATCAGAATACTTTTCAGGGAAGGGGGGGATCAACTCTTGTAAAGAGTGTTCTCTCAAACCAGACTTGGTTCCTATCTCTTTTCCCCTTTACCTTTGTAGGAAGGTGATTACGATCAAATGGTGAAGCTGGTCCTCAAGAGGCGGTCGTGTTTGCTAGCATAGTCTCTTATGTTGTCAGGGGTGGTTATACCATTTACTTATGGTATGAGGTTGGTGCAATTTGGTACCTTCGAAGAAATCTCTTCCCCAATGTTTATGTTATTTCTTTGATGGAAATGTTTCCATTGGTGATCATAGGGAGCCACTGTCGGGGCTTAACATTTGATCTCCGCTTTTTATGGTTTTGCCAATGATGCCACTTTGGTAAGATTTTCAAAAACCTTAGATGAGGCAATGTTAGGGGCCAACTCGCTGGACATGGTGAGACCTTGTTGATTATTAACGTTGAATCAGAAACGAATTAACGAACAATAAAAGAGTTGAAGGGGCATATAGTTACAACTCTAGCTTCTTGACAGTGCCAAAAGAACAAGCTGTGATACATTTGCTAGCTGACAAGGCACGGTAAAGGAGCTTAGAATTGAGCTGAATGAAGGATGACTATAACAAATATTTATATTTGTTTAGTATTTTTAAACTACAATCAAGTCACTGAGACAGAGCTAGTGGTATATGTGAATATCATGAATAGAGAAGTGTTAATAAGCATGAGCTGATCCAAATTACCAGTTTAGAGAGGTCAAGACCAGAAAGATTCACTCCACGAAATTTAACTCTCTCTGATTGAATGCACTTGATAACGTCACAGCGAGTAAGTTCACTATTCACATCATCCCCGTCTTTCCTCTTATTATTTAATGCTCCATTTACTCCCTCTATCAGCCCCTGCAAACAAAGTTTCATCCCTTTATCAGAAAACAGCTTTATCAAGGCCAGCAGACATGGAAAAGACACACCAACGTAATGTCATAGTCCTGTACAGTCTTCAAGCCAAACTAGAGTACTTTAACAAAGGCTAGCAAAGTCCTTGTTTATAAGTAAACAACCTTCTTCACATGAAACTAGCATAATGTTCCTAATCAAACTAGTAAACTATAATATTCATAATAAGAATAGGAAGCTGTAATGGGATCATAAATCATAAAATACACTAAAATGTCATTATTTATATTATTATTTATTTCTAATATAATAATATTATTTATCTCTAAATATACTAAGTATTATTCATTTCTAAATACAATATTAGTATATTTCATAATTTCATTGTAGTTTCCTATTCGTATGAGGGAATATTACATAAGTTTCCAATTACTGTTAGGTTTCATATTAGGAAGGTTCTTTATAAGTAAGGGTTTTCCAAGCTTTTTTTACACATTAAGTTACATTTCATTAAATGCTATTGAATACTATAAATCATTACTGATTACGTCACAGCCGCACAGGGATATTAGTCTTTTCTTGAAAACACAAAAATACAAGGTATACCAATGGAAAGACAATTTACCAAATGGACCAAATGGAAGACACAAATATAGAAGGTCACCACATGGAAAATCCCTAAAAATAAACTATCTCATCTGTGAAATGAATGCAAACTATTTCCAACAAGTGAGCATTTTGAGTGCTTGATCCTATTCCCATACAAATAGAAGAGCGGAAGAGAAGGGGGAATTCCATGAAAACACACTGCAGGCTTCCGCATGTTACTTAACTATCTGATGTCACCAAGGTATTTCTCAATGCTCACTTGGGGCAATTTGTAAGCACACTTGTATACAACCAGTTGAAACAGACTAGCTAGACATGTGGAAAATAACCCATGAGCAAAAGTACAATATTATACATAAATAGGATCTCGAAAAGTAGTAAGATAAAGAAAGTACTGTTTACAAGTAGTTGATAGTACTCTGCCTCCCGCAGTAGCTCAGCATATTCTGAGTCCTTTAATGTGGGCACAACACCATCCCTCAACCAATTCAGGATATGCCGAAAATGTTTCCCGTCTCTGTCAACAAACACATAACCCTTGACAAAAGATAAAACAGACAAATAGTTAGGAAGAAGCCATGAGTAAAAGATTGACAAAAACATTTTTTCCGATGACAATATAAATTTGAAATACATAAGCTCCAGGAGGGTTTCCTTGATAGTTCACCCTTGTTCTTGCTATCCAGTGTTTTCTTTTTCCTATGCTCCTCCCCCAAGATTTTTGTTTTTGTATTTCCCTCCCCCAAGCTCTTGTCCTTGAGGACTAGTACTGTGAAGCAGTGAAACAAATTCGCTTTTTACTCCAAGACCAGACAGCAAGTTGCAGCTAAAACTATCTCCTAGACTCACTCCAACAATGAATCAAATGCACACATAATTGTATTACTACTACACGGGGGCATAAACACCAACACAGATAGTATCCTTTAAAATAAACCAGTTGCGCGAGTATCACTTGTACACAGATTCCAGTGATCACATAAGTTTTAGAATACCATAACCATATCCTCCATTCATAAATCATAACCAACTAGCTCTTTACCTTGCCTATTACAAATTTGAACTAATTTGCATACTATAAAAAAATGCAACACTTGCCTTCCCCCTAAATTTTACAATTTAGAAAGTAAAATTCGTGCGTAAATGGAAAGTTAAGTTTTGGTAATTTTTGGTAGAAAAAGGTAAGTTTTGATAAGTATAGGGAAAGTGATACTTTTGAATATAATATTAACTTTTTAAGGAGAAAGTAGATATTGATAAACGTGTAAATTTTGGTAAATTCAGCTCAATTTTGTTAACTTTTGATAAATAACTACCCGAGACGGTTCCAATTAACCCACAATTTAGAAATGGTTCACTGCCTACTACTAGAACATTACAATCTAAGGCAAACTAACTTGCATAATTTGAAAAAGAAAAAAAGAAAAGAAAAAAAAAACTCAATGTACAAAACTAGGCTTGAAAAGAGAGAACCTCATTAGGATCGTGGCAAACAGTGTGACGACCACTAAACATTGCAGCCAGCATTGAATCCGGCTCACGTTGCGTCAAAGTATCAATTGTGGTGCAAAATTTCTTCCCTCCTGCACATGCAGTCAAATTCAATTTAAAAAAAAAAAACCCCTTACTTCAACCTCATACTGATACCAATTGAACACAATGCTTTAGTTCTCTTTGCAAGTGAATTAATTCATCGCAAAGCAGGGCATCAACTCAAAATCAAGAAAAAACCCTCCGTCTAAATTTAACTTGGTACTGATTCCAATTTCACCCATTGAACACAATACTTCACTTCTCCATGAATCGCTATCAATGTCGGAAACAAAGCTCGTCAAAACCTAAACTGAAAGAGACAATCTGGAATTCAATATCGACTCTTTGCACTGAATTCAATTGATTGCAAAGCAGGGCATCAAATCGACGCATTCTAGAAAAAAACCTTCCCTCTTACTTCAACTTGATACTGATACCAATTGAACACAATGCTTTACTTCTCTATGAATCGCTGAAAATGTTGGAAGCAAAGCTCATCGATACCTAAATAAACGGAGATAATTTCGAATTCGAGACTGTCTCTGTGCAACTGAATTCAATTGATCGCAAAGCAACGCATCAAAATCCATGCACGAACATTCAATCAAAAACCCTCCCTCTTACTTCAATTTCATACTGATACCAATTGAACACAATGCTTTACTTCTCTCTCAGTCGCTAACAATGTCGGAAACAAAGCTCGTCGAAACCTAAATGAAAAGAGACAATCTGGAATTCGATATTCGACTCTTTGCAAGTGACTTGAATTGATCGCAACAAATCAAATTGAAGAAAGAGAAGAGATAGTACCTATATTGAGACGGACAATGGATGAAATGGGATCGGAACCCATGATCGTCCAACTGAGCTTCCTGAGCAAAGGGAGATGAAGAGAGAAGGAAAAAGAGAAAAGGTAAACGCCGACACACTGACTTGTCTTGCCAATGTGTTATGCAAATTACGTTAAACCCAATGTCTTTGGCACACACAAGTCATGGTGCTAGCAAATTCTGGTAAATTTGGGTCGGTCACTGTCAAAATTAATACGGGGAATTAATCTTCAAACTTGGTTTTATTCGGGTTGGTCAATTCAGATGAAAATAAATTCGAGTCAGAATCGAGTTTGAAAAATAGAAAAAAGAGAAATATTATGTCTGAATATTCGGTCTATTCAGTCAAGATCAAAATCCGGATAAAAAATCAATGCTCAGATCCGGTTTTTCCGGGTCGGACAATTCGAATTTTCAGATCGAACAAATTTTTTGCAAGCTCTTGTCATATTTGAAACTTTTATTTAAAACCATTAATATAAAATAAATAAATAAATAAATACTTAAAAGGTGTACAAATATACTAAAATTTATAAGTTATTTTTAAAAAAATTATGCAAAAAAATGAATATAATATAAAATGAATAAATGGTTGAAAGATTTATTCATATAGGATTTAGAAGTTAAAAATGAATCTATAATTTTAGAAGTTGAAAAATGAAGCTATAACAAATAAATCAAAAATTGTTCTGAGGTATCCTATATTTTACAAAAATTATTTTTTAGGAACATATTATTGAAAGTTATAACTAGATGAACAATATTGAGAGACATTTGGGATGAAGCTCCTATGTTGCATCGTCATGTGTTAAAGGCAGTTGATCGCACCTTGAGAGACATTTGTGAATTTGATACTATTTCTTTTTGGAGGAAAATTCATGCTTTTTGGAGGCGATTTTAGAGAAATACTTCCAGTTGTCACAAAGGGAAGTAAGACATAGTTGTGGCATCATTATCTCGCTCAAAACTTTTGGCCTCATTGTCGTCTAATGCATCTTAGGATTAATATGCGCTTCAGGGATCCATGCTTGACTTCTGATGAATATGAACGACTACGCCACTTTGCTAATTGGGTGTTAAGTATTGGTAATGGTACTTTGGAAGGCATATCATTACAAGTGGGGAGTGAGCCAAATTGGATAGAGATTATCTCAGAATTCCTCATACGTAATGACACGCAAGGGTTGCATAATCCCTCAGAATTCCTCATACGTAATGACACGCAAGGGTTGCATAATAATCTAATATTAGCTATCTATCCTAATTTGTGTGATAGGTTTAATGATGACACTTACATGGAAGAGCGTTGCATACTTGCTCCCACAAATAATGATGTTGATAAACTAAATCTATATATCTTATCCATGTTGCCTGGTGAGTCCTGTACGTATTTGAGCTCAGATACATTTCACGCGAGTGCCGACCACCCGGACATAGATGATATCAATCCCCCAGAGGTGATACATGGGCTTAATTTTTCTGACTTCCCTAACCATGATATTTAATTGAAAGTAGGCACACCAGTAGTTCTTTTGAGGAATACTGATCCATCTTTGGGGTTGTGTAATGGAACACGCCTAATCATTGAAAGATTTAGGCATAAGGTTTTCCATGCACGGATCATAACCGGTAGAAATATTGGACAAAAGGTACTTATTCCACATATTGACATGACTCCGTCAACTGAGGAAACACCTTTTGCATTCACAAGAAGATAATTCCCGATCAAATTGGCTTTTGCAAGTACTATCAACAAGAGTCAAGGGCAGGCACTAAACTACGTTGGGGTTTATCTTCCTAAACCAGTCTTCTCCCATAGTCAGCTTTATGTTGCAGTATCGCATGTCACCTCCACGTGGGTTAAGGTTCTTGATTTCTAACAACAACCATATGCTAGATAATGTTACAAAAAATGTCGTTTACAAAGAATTTTTCAATGACATTCCCGCTCCAGCACAGTGACCCATTTTGTTGCTCATCAAGTTGTACTCATTTATTTATCGTATTTCTTTTTATTGTGTTAGACTTTGTTCCCCCGCTCCCCTGTGTTTAATGTATTATCAATGGATGTTGTTCATTGTGTCTATGTATAGTAAGTCCCATCCACCTACCAAATTATGTCGCAAAGAATCGTAGAGTTGTAAGTGAAGGAAGGAGTGAACAACTTTATTCCCTCCTCTACGAACATGGTCCCAAAAAAGTAAAATTGAAATTACCTACTATATTATGACGTTTTATTAACTCATGTAGAATGATGTTTATACAAAGACTAACCATGCTTCCATCATCTACGAATTCATTATTTGAACAACCTTCCTTTCCTATAGTATCTCATTCAAATTTAGTTTATTCACCACTTTGTTAATTAACTAACTTTTTTTACAAACTGGAGGCTTCTTTCATTATTAGTGATTGCAAGCATGGAATCAAAGCTTTCTAAAAAATGCACGTCGATTCGTTGCATTTCACCTTTAATCCCAAAACTCACCGTTTTTGTACGAGTGATGAGAAAATTAAGTGTTCATGTTTAGACAATCACAGAGTTTGGATGGTTGTCTTTATGGATGCACGAGTATTTCGATTCCCTCTTTGTATATAATATTTTCCACATCTATTTACAATAACTACTAATACATACTATTATTTTGTATTTTGTTATTTATATTGTAGCGTGACGAGATTTTAGGCGTTATTAAAGACAATGACATCCAAAAATGGAGTTTTATCTTGAAGGTTGGTCGAGCACATCGTATCATTGGATTCTCCGTCGAACCTACCATGCCTAGGGAACAAGTCATAGTTGACAACAAATTTAAACTACTATTCACCTCCACTACTGAATTGTTGGACTTATTGGATAAATGCAATGACATTCCATACCACCATCAGCCATCATTTCTTCCTTTTGTTCAAGTCCCAGAATATTTACACGTTTCAAATCAAATAATAGGTATATATATATATATATATATATATATATATATATATATATATATATATATATATATATATATATATATATATATATTACCTTCGTCACTTTTAATTATGTTTTCAGCTTTTCAGCTATTTAGTTAACGTCTATGCTAATGTTTCCACTTGCCTAGATGTCATTGGCTTTGCAGTTGTTATTTCTCCAACTAAGAGAACCGCTAGAGGCATCCTCAAACAGGATGTCCTCATTTGTGATATACAGTAAGTTTTTTCTTTAATTTCTCATATCACTTTTACTTTTTTAAATAATGTTATTTTTTTCCCATAATAAATTAAGTTTAACTCGATCATCTTCCACACTCCATTGCTACTTTTTACAATGTAGATTACATACTTTGAAACTTACCTTATGGAGGGATTTTGCTGAAGTTTAAGGCGAGTATATTACCAAAAATTTATCACATGAAAATGTACTCCTAGCTTCTAGGATAATTGTCTCAATTTATAAAGGTATGACACTATTATTCATGTATATATTGTTTGTCTATTGTAATAGATTTTTGGATCTGTTGTTCTTTACGTACCTTTTGGTAACTTTTTTTTAGGAGTCAACCTTCTAACTACACCTCAAAGCAGACTGTTGATTAATCCACCTATCAAACATACTCGCACGTTTGAAGCCTAGTATATACATATTTGACAATATTATTTTATATGTTGTAAAGCATAACAATATACGCCTCCTTACTTATTCGATTTTCATCTATTAGGTATGCCGACAATGGACATCTTCAACATCGCTTAGATTTTATTCATTGTAAGTGGTTGCAAATTTATAACTTGGAGAAGTTGTTTGTTGCTACACCGATCACACCAATCGCATACTCCCCATCGCCAGATGTAACGTTTATATTATTACCTCCCAATTTATATGATATCCATATCCATTTACCACTCATTTATGTATCTTATCTTAACTACGTATCTAAAACTATGGAATGCATTCCAATACATATCATTTGCAGGTTCGATATTATCGCATCCTTGCTGAAGTTGTTGGAAGTGATTCAATACTTTTTCCTGCTTGCTCTACTTGCAAATGTTGTTCAAGAGGTCACGTCTCTTCCCTAAACTTGTCATATTGTGAATGTCGAACTCCAACCAACTCAACTATTAACAGGTATATTTTTTTCATATCCTACGTTCAATAATTTTTCTATCCAATTATATTTTTTAGCCTTTTTCACATTAACGTTGTATTCTTTCATTTTAGATTTTACTTCACAATAGATCTTAGCGACACTAAAGGAGCTACGCGAATATTCACTGTTCTTCGGCATCTTGCGGCAATTCTTCTACACATGTCTAATGAAGACTTGACTTCCGTCGCTTCTATGGTAAATTTACTATTATATTAAAGATTACATTTACTTCACCATGTCTATGTTGAAATATCTAACATGCCTACCTTCTATCTTATATAGCACGAAATAGTATGTCATATTGTCCGAACACTTACACCAATCATGTGTTTTTGTCATTAAACCCCCTATTAATGGTGAATATGAACCCTTGATTGAGTTGATCACATCAGTTGATTGGAAAGAAGAAGTTTATATGTCGAAGCATCAGAATTGTCATTAGTGTTATAAGTAAACTCTATGACCGACATCCACTTAATTCCGCATGTTGATATTTCATAATCTTATAATTATTTTACTGTATTTTTATCACAGATGCCCGAAGAATTGTAATGCAAAAAGTTGGTGTCTCATTTACAATAGTCATTTTTATCTTACCGAATTGTTTTACTCATGCATATCGTAAGTATTATTGAACTTATGTTTTTTTTTTTTTTTGTAGTAATGTTTCATTTTAACAAATACATATTTCTTTCTGGTTAAATCCTTTGAATGTGACTTGACATATGATCATAATAGTACCATGCAAGGCTCGGATATTTTTCAATTGCAAACGGTGGTATTTACACATGAACTCTCGGGTATTTTTTTTTTTGTTTGGGGCAATGCCCGGATATTTGCTAGTAACAAATAAATCAAAAATTGTTCTGAAGAACCCTATATTTTACAAAAAATATTATTTAGGAACATATTATTGAAAGTTGTAACTAGATGAACAATATTGAGAAAACAATCCTAACATCTCTTGGCAATGAGAATTTGGAAGCTGAATATTCCACCGAAGATGAGGGTCTTTGGGTGGCAAGCTTGTGCCAGAGCCTTGGCGACCAGTGAGAATTTAGCGAGGCATATTTCAAACCACTCAATGAGGTTCACTATATGCGGGGCAATGATGGAGACAGACATCCATATTTTATTCTCGTGCCCTAGTGCAGTAGAGAGGTGCAGGAGAAGGAAATGATACCTTTGCAAGTTCAAGACATTGCTATCTGGCAACCACCTCCACCCGGAATATATAAACTAAACTTTGATGCGAGGAAGATGGGGGAGAAAGGCTATGGTTGGGGTTTTGTCATTTGCAATCATGTCAGAGAAGCAACGAGACAAAGGCAAGAGGGGGGTTCGTGGATCCTCTAATTGAGGAAGCCTGAGCTTGTATCTTTGGGCTCACTGAAGCTAAAATCCCAGGGTACAAAAAGATCATAACTGAAGGTGACTCCAAGTTGCTCATCGAACGCCTGCAATCGAGGAAGAGAGACAATACTACATGTTCTTTTTTTGTTAACCAAGCGTTGAGTTTATGTGATCAGTTTGATTTCTTTTCTTTTAGTCGTGTTAAAAGGGGATGTAACTCGGTGGCACATGAATTAGCCCACCTAGGACCTATCTTGTGGGGTAAGAGGATATGGTCGCAAGGGATACTGGGATCAATCCAAGACCTAGCTACAAAAGAAATCTGCATGTACTTGAACCAGCCGTTAATATAAGTTCATCCCTTTTCTCAAAAAAAAAAACATTATTTTAAAGGCATGTTTGACTTCCAATACAAAATAAAATAAGACTAATCGAGGACGCTTGGATTCTAACAGTTCTGCATAAAAGGTGGGGGTGAAACTTAACCTATAAACACAAGTTCTCCTTCAATATGGTAAACATGTTCTTTTTCACACCTACCATTATGATAGTTGAACTTAGGCCAACATACATGATGGTTTGGGAACAACCATGGGGATTTGCTAAGGTAACTTAGTGATTTTCTTTGGAATTGTAATATAAGAGGAATATAAGGTAAGGTAAGCAAAGCAGTGGAGGTTGGTAATGTCATATCATCAATTTTTTTCATTTTTAAATAAATTTCGTGAATTGAAATTTAAATATCAATTGTGTAGAAATAAGTTAGAGAAGATAAGATAAAGCAAAGAAAAGATATCATTTTACCATCTCACTTACTTTAATTTGTAACTTTGTCCCATTCTCTTTCCAAACATATTGTCATGAGATATTGACTTTAGTGGATAATTATTTAAATTTCTAAGAAAAACAATTGGTTAAGAACCATCATATGACAAGTTTTTCCCCATCCATTCAACACAATACAAAAGTTTCCCACCAAAAGGGGATTACCTATTTGAAATCACTCCCATCTTCCAAACATCATGTTG
Organism: Portulaca oleracea; assembly: GCA_029582165.1. Lineage (NCBI taxonomy): Eukaryota > Viridiplantae > Streptophyta > Magnoliopsida > Caryophyllales > Portulacaceae > Portulaca > Portulaca oleracea. The sequence continues at coordinate 9,863,660 of CM055893.1, forward strand.
AGGTTCAATTCTTGATAGAAATAGAATGTTATCCTATTATAGAAATTGAGTTGATTTGTCATGCTCAACATGATCAATTTAGTATCTCACATCCCTAGCTTGTAAAGCTTACTAATTATTGCTCTCGATACAAATGTCCAATGAACGAGCCTACTTACCTTTCCATAAAATATTAAAATCTTTCCATGTTTAGATTTTCCATGATTTCTAAGACATTCATAGATATCTAAGACAACTCCAACCATAAAAAAAATTAAAACCTTTCCAAGTTTCCTGTCAAGGTTCGATTCTTAATGGAAGTCAGAGTTCTCTAATAAAAATGCAACAAAACTATATAAAATGGCAAATTTGCCACCCCAAAAAAATGTTATGAAACTGTCATTAATTTATGTTTATGACGACAAAAATGTCACTTTACCTGCTAGAATGATTGGGTGACCTATTGTAGCAGATAAACACCCTTTAACTCACTAATTGTCTTTACTAATTGCCTAATTAACTCAAAAAAACCTAAAAACTAACCACCCCTCTAGGCTCTAACTCCCCTCTAATCCACCCTCTCATACCTTTTCTTTGTTCCTTTTCTGGTTATGCTCCACCATCTCCAGTCCCCTTCTTACTCCACGCAACGCGGAGATGAAAACAAAGGAAATTTGGGCGGCGGACAACGATGGTCCCGGGTGGTAGCGAGGGTAGTGGCTGGGTGTCGAAGATCCGAAAATGGTCACGAAACGGCGAAACCAGCTGAAGGTGGTGGTAGCCCACGGTGGCGCTGGACGGCAGAACAAGGGTATCAAACAGGGGATAGGTGAAGTGGTGTGTGGCGGTTTCAGGCAGTATTAATGGTGTTTTCCGGCGGATTTTTGGATGTTGGTTGATGAATTGAAATTAGTGGAGATTTTGGTGTGATTTTTGGTGAAAGTTTGGTTCGAATCTGAGGGGAAAATGGTGAGTGAATTGGGTTGTATTTGTGGTTTGGTTTCTCGGTGGGTGGAGATGGTGAAGGTGTTGGTGGCTGTTTGGTCTGGAGGGTGACGCACGGTGGTGATAGTGGCAGCAAAGGAGGAACTTTGGGTCTCTTTGAGGGCAATTCAATTGACGAATTGAGTATTAGATCTTCTTCTTTGAGAAATTGTTTGAGCAAGAGCTTGTAGGTTGGTGATTTGCAATTTGGTGAAGTGGGTGCTTGCCTTTGGCCTCCATCTTTGAGGTTTATGGAGAGCTTGTAAACAGAGAGAGAAAAGATGAAGATTGAAGTGTAGATGAATATGATTGTTGGATGAAGATGAAGATGAGAGTGAGAGATGAAGATGAGAGTTGAGGAGGAGAGAGAGGAAAATGGTGGAACAAGAGCTAATTAAATAAGACCCATTTAAGTTTTTAAAAAAAATCAACCCGCAAAAACAAATCACCGGTAGGTAAAGTGACATTTTTGTCGTCATAAACATAAATGAATGACAATTTCATAACATGTTTTTTTTTCAGGTGACAAATTTACCATTTTTACATAGTTTAGTGGCATTTTTATTCGAGAATTCATGGAAGTAAAAATATTACCCAATTGTAAAAATTGTAGGATTGGTATATCGTGCTTTATTCATGGTCAATTTAGTAATCCTAAATCCACGACTTGTATAGCTTACTGGTAGTTACTCTTAATACAGGAGTCCAATGGACAAGCCTACTTAACCCTCTTTCAAAAATTGAAACCCTTCCAAGCTGAATTTTTCACGGTTTCTAAGTCACTCATAAAAATCCAAGACAACTCCAACCATAAAATTAACGGTCTGTTTGTTTTGGAGGGCAAAGAGGAGGGGAAAGGAGGTTATTATTCGTTTTCTTTTTGTTTGGGTATAAACAGAGGAGGTGAAGGGAGGGGAAGGGAGGGAAACATTTTACCTCCCTTCCCCTCCATTTTCTTAACCCTCAAAATGAGCGGGAAAGAGGGGGAATGGAAGAATTTTACTACTTCCCCGCCCTTTCCCTCATGAATATATCCAAACAAGTTAAATGATAATCACCACCTTTCCATTTCTCTCCCCTTTTTTCCCTTTCCCTTCCCCTTCCTTCCCCCTCTAAATTGAATCCAAACATATTGTTACAATATGCTTAAATCTCAACTAAAGGCCCACTTTCGTAGACTCATAGTTCGTACAATCAAAACCTGATCACAATAACAACCGAATAAGATTGATAGGGTCAGAAAATATGCTTTCAGCTGAGATCGGACGAAAATGGGAGAAATCCAGTCCTAGCAACCATTAAAGGTACTTGTTTTGTCACGTACATTCCGATCTTGAGCTTTGCATGATTTTATAGCGAAATACTAAAATTGCAAGCTAAAGCCAAACACATGTTCTAAAGGGAGGTGGGGAAATAGGGTTAGATAACAGAATTTACAGAAGCCATCTCAGGCCTTAGCTGAGTAGTTTGTCAACAACTGCACAAGTGAAGGGCAAGTTCACTTTCCTCGAGCTTTCTCCAAGTCCGGCAGGTCTGCCAAAAACAAGCACAAGCACAAAAAGTTCAGCGCGAAAATCGGGCCAAGATTGAACAGTTTTCCAATTTGACAGAATTGGTTGGTATCGGGGTCGAGCACAAGCTCACAATAAACTGTTTTGGTTTGTGGGAGGCACAATTGTGTGTATAATATAATTACATATATAGCTACACAAGATAGCAAAGTGTGACACAAGATGCAAACAATTGACCATGGTCCATGCCTATTTTCAAAATTTGCTTTTCCATCCAAAGTTTAAGCACTTGTCATACTATACCGATATGGCCACATCGCACGGCCTCCGAAGTTACGGTGTTTACAAGAGTCAGACATATGCATATAGCTAGAACTATACCTGACAATTGGGTCATTCAGGTCGGGTCTGGGTCAATAACAGTCAGGTCAGGATTAGGATGGGACATCCCCGTGTCCGATTAATTCCATGTTGCTTTATTTTAGTCCGATTTTGGGAAAACCAACAATTTCGGTAGATGAAAAATTCATGTCATGTCAGCTTGGATTGAGTCATTTGAGGTTCAGGCGAGTCATTCGTGTTAGGTCAGTTTTGCCAAGTAGAGCTAGGACTTTGTAGTGTTTGGTCACAAGCTCACAATAAACCGTTTTGGTTTGTGGGAGGCACAATTGTATGTATAATACAATTACATATACAGGAGACGTCGTCCCAAATTGGCATGTGGCAACAACCAATGTCACCTACACTTGGATAGCAAAGTGTGGCACAAGATGCAAACAATTGACCATGGTCCATGCCTATCTTCAAAATTTGTTTTCCCAGCCAAATTTTCAAGTGCTTGTCATACCTATATGGCCACATCACACGTCCTCCAAACCCATGTGTTTACAAGAGGAGACATGTATATAGCTCGGACTATTGGGTTATTCAGGACGAGTTTGGGTCAATAAGGGTTAGGAAATCCCCAGGTCAGGTTAATTCTGGGTTGCTTCATTTTTAGTCTGATAAGCTTGTTTTGCGAAAACTCTTAGTTTTGGTGAACGGAAAAAATTCAGGTCAAGTCGGGTTGGGTCAAATCATTTCGGGTTCAGGTGAGCCATTTCAGGTCAAGTCGGATTGGATCAGGTCATTTCGGGTTCAGGTCAGTTTTAACAAGCTTAGTTGGGACTCCGTGGACCTCGTGTCTTGGTCTAAAGAAACAATGTTGAAAAACTTCTTTTAATTCAAAACAAAATAAACACAAATATAGAGAATGAGGCTTTAGGACTTACAAAGTAGTCCATCATCATCGCTGCTCTCTTCATCAGGATTATACTACATGAACATGAAATAAAGATGAGTATTTAGATTTAAGGTCACTAAAACAAGAAGAAAAATATCAAGCAGTCTAGAAGAAGAGTGGTTCAATTTACCGCGTTGTCATCTTCAGAAGCCAAATCATCTATCAAGAGAATGATTAGGATAAAAGAGTTAGAAAGAGACAAGTGCAATACTAAAGCAACTATCAGCAGAATCGGCAGTAGCAGACTGTAGTACACTCGAGCAGGGGTCTTTTAAACAACGAATAAACAAGATTCTTTTCAGAAAAGGAATGAATACAACGAAACACATCAGAAACTTCTCCGGATAGAACCACAATGGTTGGTCTTCAAATCCATAGCATTCAAACTAAATTGTCCGCATGGCTTTGTGTAGAGAGAAAGGGGGGAAGGGTAACCCAATAGTCTCATTGATTATGTGAGAAAACAGTAAAAACTCCTCGAAAAAGAAACATTCACAGTATTCATGGTCTTACAAGAACCACGCCCTCTATGGGTCCTGCTTATGTGGAGCGTGAGGTGATCCAAATGACGCGGCTTTACCTCAAAAAACACTTTTACTAGCCGAGAGACTAATAAAATCTAAATAGTCATGGTCTTCAGTATCAAAAGATAGGCATTTCACTGTGAATAGCAGAAACTGAAACAGTATATAGATTGGGTACGAGAAATGTGCCATAATTGTCTTATTTTTTGGAAAAAGACCAGAGTCCAATTTCTTGGGCTCTATTTTCTAATTTATAATCAATCAAACAATGCCAAAGAAATCTACAAACTATGATGATCTTGTTTACACAGAGGTAAGAGAAGCATGATGAAGTTGTAAAGATACACTAACACAAGTAAAACCATGCAGAATAAGCTTCTCAATTAGAGAAACGTAAAATTCAAATAGGGGCAGCAAAACAGCAAGGAGCTACTGCAATGAGCATAGTTCAAGTAAAAGATGGAGGATAATGGCTATGTTTGGTTGACAGCTTTTTGGCCTCAAAAAGCTCTTTTTTAGACAATTAGCTTTTTCACCAAGGTGAAAAACTATTTGAAGTATTTAGTAAATAGTTTTGCATATTAGCTTTTTGGATCTAGAAAACTAATTTTCAAAAAGCTATTTGAAGTAGTTTTCTAGAATAGATTCTCTCAAATAAATAATCCAAACAACTACGTCAGACAGTCGATCCAAACAACTAATTCAAACAGTTAACAATTGGTTGTCAAACAAATCCAATAACCCTTTTATAACAAGCTTGGTATTTCTATACGAACAACTGGCAATCAAACAAGCAGCCAAAAAAATCAGTGGAGCCTGTAAATGCCAATGAATGATTAGGGACAAGACCCGGTGGCATCATGGCATGCTTGACATTTGTTGCCATATTTTTCTAAAGTAATCATATGCCTTGGAGTCTGGACATACCAAAAGCCAATAAGGTTGAAACCCTCAAGCAAAACAGTTCCAAATTTCAATGAGTAGATTGCTACACACTAAATTGAACAGATAATGCAACAAAGATCATATAACATGCATTTTCTTGGGCCTTGAGGAACAAAAGGAAAAATACGAAAATACTAGAACAGCTCAAACTATTGCGTACTTGGGTGTAGAGATACATTTCCTGTAGGAGAAAAAGTCCCAATGCAAACTAGTCCAGTCCAAACAAAAGCATCTTTTTGGCAGAGCTTGGTATATGGATTTTTCACGTACTAATAAGATATTTAACTACAAAAAGAACTTACCATCAGACTCTTCATCATCTTCGTCACACCATTTGCTCCAATCAACCTTTAGGTATGGAGCAGGTTTTCCCTCTGATTTCAGCAGTCTCTTCCACCAGCCTTTCTGTTCTTTCTTTATGGAACAGAGAATGTTCCTCAGCCCAATTTTAGTTTTGCAACCCTGCAACAGAGCAACCAACCATATAAGAGTTAAAAACATAACAATCTGAAACCCCATGACTTGCTGCAGGATGTCACACACATTGCTACAACTTCATGTCATAAGCAGTCCCACCCACAGTAACACCACATGCATCAGCTAACGCAAATCATGGAACCTAAGACATGTCTGCCATTCTAGTTGGTCATTCATGTGTAATCATAGGTGGAATAGAAAGATATGTGCACGAACTTAATCCCTTTTATATTAAAATTTATTTAGGATTACCCATTACCAAAGTTACTTGCCACCCAGTTTCTTACCATATATAGGAGAATAATGACTTCCTTCAGTTGCTGCTATGAAATTTTGAGTACTCTTCTTGTGTAGAAATACATACTATGTCTTTGTTCTTTATTCAAGCAACAACCAGTCAGAACGCACCATTCACTTTAACTATCACCCAAATAACTCACCGAATTCAGCTCAAGCAGATTCCAACGGAAGATTTCCGCACAATAAATAATCGTCCGAACCCTGGGACAAATCTCTTGATAGGTATACATCATCAAATGGAACATTCTGAATCTCCAACTCACTTCAACTGATTGCCCACATAACTCACCAAATTCCGCCCAATCAAAGATCATTCAAAGACTTCCACTTAACAAGCTCACATTGGGAACTCATTACACATCTTATTCCTAATAAGATGAGATACAACATCAAATCAAATGTTCCCTACTTCCCTAGAAACTTAATTTACAAGAATCATCCAAATATGTACAACACGGGATTGTATCATACCATTTTAGAACCTTTGAGATGAATCTCTTGATAGGTATACATCATCAAACGGAACATCCAGAATGTCCAACTCACTTTAACCAATTGCCCACATAACTCACCAAATTCCGCCCAATCAAAGATCATTCAAAGACTTCCACTTAACAAACCCACATTGGAAACTTATTACACATCTTATTCCTAATAAGAAGACATAAATCATCAAATTAAATGTTCCATTAGCGCTGGAAAAATTTTGTCCGACCTGAATATCCAAATGTGTCGGAACTAAAAAGAACCCAACTTGATCCGAACCCGATTTTGTCATTGACCGAAATGACCAAATATTCAAACACAATATTTCTCCTTTTCTATTGCCTAAACCCGATTTTGACCTAAATTTAGTTTCGTCTGAATTGTCCGACCGGTCTGACTCAAAAAATAGGACCGAACCCCAATTCCTCGTCCAAAATTTGACATTGAAAGAACCCGAATTTACCCGGAGCCGAATTTTTGTCAGCATTAGCTCCAAACTTCCCTACAAACTTAATTTACAAGAACCATTCAAGTGTACACAACAAAGGATGGTACCATACCATTCTAGAACAACAAAATCAAGCAAGTTGCATTGCAGCATAAGATGAGATGATTCTAAGCAAAAGCACACCTCGAGAACGATTGCACCATAGAGTTCTAGGACATGGTCATAGCTTTCTCCTTGTTTCCCAATTGTGGAAAACTTGAATACACCCTAAGGCTCACCCAAATAACTCACCGAACTCAGCTCAAGCAGATTCCAACAGAAGATTTCCGCTCACTAAATAATCTTCCGAACCCTAGAGACGAATCTCTTGACATGTATACACCATCAAATGGAACATCCAGAATGTCAGTGCAACTCACTTTAACTGATTGCCCAAGTAACTCACCAAATTCAGCTCAATCAAAGGTCATTCTAAGTCTTCCACTTATCAAACTTTCACTGGAAACTCATTACACAACTTATAACTAATAAGATGACATACACCATCAAATCAAATCTTCCCTACTTCTCTAGAAACTTAATTTACAAGAATCATCCAAGTATACCATTCTAGAACAACGAAATCAAACAAGTTGTTCATTACAACACAAAATGAGACGATTTTGAAGGTAAAACACACCTCGGGAACGATTGCTCCAAAGAGTTCTAGGGCACAATCATAGCTTTCTCCTTCTTTTCCTGTCGCAGAAAACTTGAACAAACCCTGGGGTTCGCATTCGACTGATACATCTTTGGCATCCGGCAGAGCAACCGTCAGATAAACTTTGTCAGATCGTTGAGCCCAGAGAATCTCCGGAGGACGACTAAACACAGTAAGATCATTGCAACTTCTCCAATGTCAACCAATCAATGCGATGATAAAAGTATGGAGAAATCAAGAAATTGCAGCGTGAATCGAAATCGAAATTGAAACGTACCGCATAGTTTGACTAGGAAAGGATGATTGGAATCTGCAAAATCAATGCAACTTCCCTGAGATTGAAGCTGAGGTTATGGAAGCAGAAAGCAAAAGGGAAAGAGAGACTGACGAGTGACACACTGACACTGACGAGTGATGACTGAACTCAGCAATGGCAAAAATCATGAACCGTGTCGAACTGCGATTGGTCAATTTTATAATTCCTACAAAAATTGATATTCAAACAGCAATATATATTATGTACTCCTGAAGCATGTACTCCGAGAAATGACATGGCAGTCATGTCAGATTTTTTTTTTAAATCAGAAACTATTTATCGGTTATCAGTGTCAGTTAAACTGAATTGTTCACTGAAAATAACATCGTTGTTCACCATACAATGTTCACTAAATTTAGTTGGATTGTTCACTAACATTAATGTGATTGTTCATTCACTTCAACTGCATTGTTCACTTACTTCAACTGCGTTGTTCATTTACTTCAACTATATTGTTTACTGAACTTGTTCCACATAGTTTACTCTTATAAGAAAAATGTAATCCAGGAGATGACATGGCACCCATGTCAGATTCTTTTTTTTAAAAAAAAATCAGTAACTACTTATCGGTTATCAGTGTCAGTTAAACTGAATTGTTCACTGAAGATAACATCATTGTTCACCATACGATGTTCACTAAATTGAGTTGGATTGTTCACTAACATTAATGTGATTGTTCACTCACTTCAACTGCATTGTTAACTTACTTCAACTGCGTTGTTCATTTACTTCAACTATATTGTTTACTGAACTTGTTCCACATAGTTTACTCTAAGAAAAATTTAGATTGTTCGTCATAACTTGTTTGCTCACTTGAAAGATTAAGATCGTTTACTCATGAAATCAATTTATAATATATAATCTTATTATGTGACAAAATTTCTATCATTAGAACTTATCGAATAACATGTACTTGAACTTGCAGGAGTGAATGGCTAAACAATGAAATAGTAAATAATGACATGGTGAACAATGGAAATATTTTCAATGAACAACCACTAGTTACATGTTAAACAATCGTAACATATTTAGTGAACAATCTCAACATATCTAGTGAACAATCTCGATATACAGGGTGAACAATCTCAACATATGTAGTGAACTATCCTATCTGGTTATGAGTGAACAAAGACTCTTTTATGGATGAACAATGTCATATGCCATGTAGGATCCGGAGCACATGCTCCAGGAGCATATAATACATATTGATTATATGCTCCATGGAGCCAATATATATTAGATGCACCCGGAGCATGTGCTCCAGATATTTGCGAATCAATGTGAACAATCATAATAATCAGAGTGAACAATCATAATAATCAGAGTCAACAACCTAATACATACGGGTGAATAATTGTAGAATTTGGAGCACATACTCCAGGAGCACCTAATAAATTGCACCATGGAGCACATGCTCCAGATCTCGCGTGGCAGATTAAATTCCAGGCTGGCTTTAGGATTTAGCATTTTCATACAAATTAAAAATCTCAATAACCACCCATGTTGTATTTATGAGCTACATAAACTCCATGTCTCCATTCATGGCCTCCATCTCCTCTCTCTCCTCCTCCTAACCATCGATCCTCCATCATCGTCGGTAACGCCGCCGCTACTGCTTCCCTTTCTCCTTCCACCACCACCCATTGTCTCCATGGTCATCGCCGGAGAATTTCGAAGCTGGGCCAACCTCCTTGACCCATCAATATCCATCCGGCCACCGTCTTTGTCCCCGAAACGCAGCCTTCATCGCCGCCGCAAACACCGTCGTGCCCTTCGATTTTAACATTCCTCCTCCCCAGATTCTCCCTCCTCCTCGCCAAACTTCACCATAACCTAGTCACCGCCAGGGAGTTCCAAGATTGGGCCAACCTGCTCGCCCTTATAATCTCCATTCTTCGTCACCATTTTCGTGCTCGACGGCACAACCTTCATCATTGCTGCAAATGTCGTCATGTCCTTCAATTTTATCATCTCTCAGTTCATCCATCCTCCCCGGATTCTACTTACTCGTCACTGGAAGCTCCACTGAGAACTTCATCGTCGATGGGATGAATGTCGATGAGTACTGGAGCGATTCGGCGAAGTGTCTGTATAACAAGGAAATATGGTGTTGTTCACCCATAAAAGAGCCCTTGTGCACTCGTAACAAGATAGGATGGTTCACTATATATGTTGAGATTGTTCAACCTGTGTATTGAGACTGTTCACTAGATATGTTGAGATTATTCACTAAATATGTTACAATTGTTCATCATATAACTAGTGGTTGTTCACTGCAAATGTTTTTATTATTCACCATGTCATTGTTTACTAATATATTTAGATTGTTCACTAAATATGTTTACATTGTTCACTATATATGTTGTTGTTGTTCATCTTATATATTTATTGAGATAAACATTTAATTTATCTTTAGATTTTCAACTATTTTCAAACCTAAGTTAAACTTGCAAACTTGTAAGTGAATGATATTGAATAAGTCAATGAACAATTGTTCGGCAAAGTGTTTGTATAAAAGAGAAATATACTGCTTAGTGAATAATGCAGTTACAGTAAATGAACAACATAATTGAAGTGAACTTCGCAATTGGAGTACATTGGTGAACAATCATGTTATTGTCGGTGAACAATCATGTTACGTCCATAACTTCAATATCAATTTCAAGTTATAAGATACTACCAGTGGTTGATTTAAATGAAGCACATATCAACATGAGATTCAGAAAAATAAAATTATGGAACTTTTGTTTGAATCAATAACGGTTAATAGAAATAAAATGCCCAATTAATAACGTAGTTCACGTTAATGAACAACATATAATGAACAATTACGTTATAGCCAGTGAACAACCAAGATATATAGTGAACAATTACGTTATAGCCAGTGAACAACCAAGATATATAGTGAACAATTACGTTATAGCTAGTGAACAACCAATGTCTACTGAACGAAATGATCTGCTGGTGATAACTGTCAATAACCGCCTGTAACTTCATAGTCAATAGACTTGGTAACTTCTTCTTTACTACCCTAATAACCGCCTATTGACTGAAATTAAAAATAAAAAAATGACATGACAGCCATGTCATCTCCTGGAGCACATGCTCCAGGAGCATACAATAATTTGCATTCAGACACGGTTAATAAAAAACATAAAGAGAGAGAGAAATACGGGTATGGTTTTTTTGTTGAACAATTTTGAGAGAATTAAGGACGGGTCATAATTTCGCTCAGACAATAGATAAAAAAGAAATGTTATGTATGAATATTTGGTTAATGTTAGAATTTTGAATTCTCACGAAAAGATTATGACTAACCTTTAGTAGGACAAAATTTTATTGGCGCTAACAGGAGTTCGGGGATGGTTGTATCGGAGTTGAAATTTTTTTTAACTTTTGTTGGATCATAATCCAACGATGAGCTTATATATAAAAGAATATACATCACAATAACTGTCATTGTTTATAGCCCGACTAAAAGTGATCCAATAAGTATAAATATTGGGCTTTAATGTATCAGGCAAGATGTGGGCTCTAATATGTGGATACCGATGACTTATTATTATTCCATGATGGGCGGAATAATAATAGGTCAAAACCCTATGGGGTTTACTATTATATATATATATATGGTTGTGGTCCCCATGTCACACACACGGTTATTTCTCTCTGATATCCCATCATCAGTGAGAGAGAGTTTTCTCTGTGAGTTCTCTTCTGAGTGGGTGTTGATCTGGAAGACCTAACCATGTCGCTTGAAGAGGATTAACAACTACAATGGATTCAGGTATTCCTATTTATATTTATGTTCTATTGATTCGCCATATTGGATTCTGGGTGTATAGTATTTGATTAATTATGATTAATCCCAACAAGTAGTATCAGAGTCGTCTCTATGTTGAATCTTTAGAATAATTAAGGTTAATCTGATGTTAATTATTTGGCCAAATTCGTTTTTTGTTCTTCCGCTGCCGTCATTATTGCAAGCTTCAGGTTCGGTTCAATTCGATCTCTTTTGCCGAAATTTCCTTAGGGCTTTTGTTCATTATATCCTAAAGTATCTATCTGCAAAGTTAATAGAATTTTTATTGCCTAATTTGGGAGAAATTCGCAAATTAGGGTTTTCGTATTTGTCGAATCAGTTGTTTGCAATTGGGCATGTTTGGCTGTTTGTTCTTCAAATTGATTGAGGGCTTTTGATAGACTCATGATTTAGTGAATTTACATGATTTTTGCTGTTTTTTTGTATCAATTCGTATGATTTTCGTGGGTATGTGTTCTAGGCGTATAAACCCTAGTTTTTGGCACTTTGTGTTCGATTTGGGTTGTTTTTTGGTTGTTTTGTTCCAAATTGATGCATGAATGTTGTTAGAATCATGTTTAATCATGTTTATATGCAATCAATTTAATTATTCATTGATTAATTTCGGGATTGCATTATTTGTACATGAACCCTAATTTTTCGATTTGGGGATTGCGAAATTGGGCTATCTTTATTGCTTACCTACACTTGTACAGATTGTCCACGCAGAAACAGAGGCGGGTTAGAGATATGGGGTGGTTTGAAGGGGGAGTGTGGAGATGGTGTCTAACTTGGAGTAGAGAGCTCACACTACAAGAAATGGAGGAGGTGTATGAACTAAGCTCAATGTTGCGGGAACAACACCCAAATCAGGAAGAAGATGAGGTCATTTGGCTCGGTGGAGACGAATTCAGTGCCAAATCAGTCATGAAAACAGCAGAGAGAATAGCAAGAGGGGGGTGCAAGTGGATTCCATTGTATGCAAAGCATGGCAGAAGTTGGCACCCCCTAGAGTGGAGATTATGATTTGGATGGTGTTGGTAGGCAAAATAAATACAAGAGCCCAACTTTGTCATAGAGGAATTTTGCCAAAGGAGTTGAATGTATGTCCATGTTGTAATGCAGGAGAGGAGGACATTAATCACGTGTTATTAACATGTGATTTTGCATCAAGCATTTGGAAAAAAATAATGAAAGATTTGGGAATGGAGAGACAGGTTGGAGGAACAATTAAGGAGTGGTTCAAAGATTGGTTGGAGGTACAATTCAAAAACAAAGCAAGAAAGAAGATATGGATTGTGATAGCCTTTGCTACAATTTGGACAATATGACAATAGGGGTGGGCGTTTGCGGTTAACCGAAACCGAATTGGTTGGGCTTTTCGTCTTTTCAATTAAAATGTCGCTATCACACGTACATAATTTCTTTCTTTGTTGTTTATTAATTATGTTATTATTCTTCTTCATCCGTAAAATAATATATAACAGATTCGTTTATATTTTTATTTAGTTCATACCATACTGTATATTCAAAAGTTTTTTCTAATAAAGTAATTTCATCTTTAATTAAATTTAAGGTATTTTTATGAACATTAGATGGTAAAGTTACTAGATATGTATATCTTGATTTTTTATGTTCTAATAAATTTTTCCTAAAACTTTTAGTTGTTTGATTAAAAGTTCTTAAAAAATTCCAAGCTTCTTGAATACTATAAACTTTAAGTTCAGGGAGATTGAAAGTTTGTCCAAGAGCATAATCTCCTTCTTTAGTTAATCTAGAAATTGACTGAAATCTATTTTTAAACATATTTAATTATTCTTTAAACTAAAGTAATGGATTTCAGAAATCCTTTCTGCTAAATATATAATTTTTACATGAAAATTAGAACAATTTATTTTATTTTGACATAAATCATTAATTAGTTTCAATAATCCATCTTCAGCATACATTCCAGATATTATTTCTATTATAAATTTCTCTATATTCATATTTAAAGTTCTTAGATAAACAAAATTATCATGTTCTTCGTTCATTTTTTCTTTGATCTTCTTGCTCTGATACCAATTCGAAAGGGTCTATCTTGTGGTTTTTATGGAAAAAGCGGTAAAACCTAGGCACTATTTAAAGAGTCTCAAACTGTTTGCTAAACTCAGGTACTCGGAGAAGAAATCAAAATAAAACATTATAATCTTCTATCATGAATATGGAATTCAACATAATTAATCAAACTAAAGTAGAAGAGATTATACTTTAGAGAGCTAAATCCGTCATACTTGTCCGAACGCGTCTTACACCTTTCTGCGTGGTTTACCTACTTTTTCTGACCCCTTCACTCTCTCTAGTATAATCACTCTTCTTGAGTTTGAATAAACATGAAGAACACATATTCTTTTGAAGGAAAGATTATATTATTTTATTGAGAAGACTTTCCTTTCCCCAAAGGAAGGGATTTAGAACATAGTTGCTATTTTACAAAGACACTCTATGGGATAAGCAGACTATGCCCTTCCCTTCTTTACATACTTCTATTTATAGAGAAAATAAAACAATAGCTTACATAATCGCTTACATCATAGTGCAATTATTACAGATAAGTTTTCATATGTCGACAAGATCTTGTTCGTTCATTTCTGTCGGCAGGATCATGGCCTTACATCAAGATGTCCTGTTGATTTTTACTTTCTTCTCTCTGATATAATTCATCAAACTTCTTTTTGACAGCTGTGCTTCCTTGGAAGTTTTGTGGCAACAGATGATGGAATCTAAAGTCAAATATTTTATCATCGATTTTTCCAGATACTTCGTCACTGGTCACGATTATAACATTTTTTTCTTGATAAAGATTTTTGTAACCTTCTCTCCAGAGTTTGTCGAGTTGACAACTGACTGCTAATGCTCCTGTTGATCTTCTATAATTTGTCCAAGATTTGTCGAAAGGAGGAGTTTCAAAAAAAATTTCTTTTGTCGCCTGAACTTGAACATTTGTTAAAGGGATTTTGTTCAAAATAATCAGATTAATAACGGAATAAACGATATCAGTCTGTTCATCCTTTTCAGGGGCGACTGAAAATATTCTGAGGCTAACATAGCTCTTGGTTTTGCTGTGATTTCTGATGGTTTCGATTATTTTTTCTGGGAAATTCTTGAGTTCAATGAGGCTTAAGCTAGGATATAGGAGATTTAAATATCCATGCTCAAAAAGTTGGTATACCACTTCGGGGTTCGCTTTGTTGAATGCTATTATTCTTGGAAATAAGGAACGCTTAGGGTTGTAAAAGAGTTCAGGAGTCTCTCCAATCTTTTCATAAGCAACAATGGTTGCTTGATGATAGTTCTTATAGAATTCATCAGTGATTATGTTCAAAGTTCGGATGCCAGTATTTCGAATAACTGGTCTAGTAGCTAGCAATCTAGCCTTTAATTGTTGCTTCTCTTTCTCCTCTTGGGAGATGGGGTTTGAAGCGTTTCCCTTGCTTGTTGATGGTCGAAATGAATGTTCTAATTGTTCAGCTTTGATTTCTTGGGGGTTTTCTTTCTCATAGCTCAATTTGAATTCGTCTATAGTTCTGTAGAAGATTGTAGTAAGATCTTTGGCCTTTTCAAGATCAGCTCTGAGGTCTTTAACTACAACTTCTATATGTTCGATTTTTTCCTCGACTGCTTCAAGATACTCATTGTAGTCAATCATTATATTTTCAAAATCTCGAACAAATGGGCCATCATCACTAGTATTGGTTTTCCCTTTCATTTGTACTCATTTTCGCGAGTGAGGTAATCTACAATGAAATTGTTTTTCCCTGCAACATGCTCATAAGTAGCATTAAACTGAGATAAGTAAAGTTGCCATCTATGTAATTTTCTCATATGAGGTCCATTATCTAGACTTTGTTTTATAAAAGTCGTTGTTGCTTGATTATCAGTTAATATCTTAAAGGGTTTGGGTAACAAAAATAATCTCCATTTCGTTATTCCTCTAATAATTGCTAAGATTTCCTTTTCCATTGTATTATAATTTTCTTCACGTTCTGAAAATATTCCGCTATGATATCCACAAATTTCATTTAAATATGTTTTTAATAGTGCTGCCCAAGTTTTATCAGAGGCATCAGTTTGTGATATTAGATTATCTTCTGGTTCAGGAAGTCTAAGACTGGGTAGATTTAAACATTCTTCTTTTAATTTTCTAACTATTTCTGTATGTTTTTCCGTCCATCCAAGAGTATTATTTTTCCTAAGTAGGCTTTGTATATCTTTCTTCTTTTTAGCTAAATCAGGTATATATGAGCTAGCATAATTTAATAATCCCAAAAATCCTTGAATTTGTTTTTTAGTTCTTAGCTCATTAGGGTATTCTTTTATTTTTCTAGAAATGTGAGGTTGTAAGCTTATTCCATTAACTCCTACTTCAAATCCTAAAAATTCAATTTTTTCTTTTTCTATAATTGCTTTTCTTTCACTTAAGCAAATTCCTTCTTTAGTAGCTACTTTAACAAATTCTTCTAGATGTTTTCTATGTTCATCAAGAGTATTAGAACTAATAAGGATATCATCAACATATACTACTAAAAAGTTGTTAAGGTGTTTAAAAGCATCATCCATTCTTCTTTGAAATATTCTAAGAGCATTTTTCAATCTAAATGGCATAATTATCCATTCGTAAAATCCTTGTGGGGTACTAAATCCAGTGTATTTTATACTATTTTCTTCCATTTTTATTTGCCAAAATCCGGATTTACAGTCAAATTTCGAGAAATATTTTCTATTTTTAACGACATTAATTAAGACTTCTTTATTTGGTAAGAAATAGTTGTCTGTTCTAGTATATTGATTTAATTTTTTATAATTTATTACCATTCTAGCTTTTCCTCTTCTACGTTCTACTTCGTTCATTACCATAAAAGCTGGAGAAGAGTAAGCTCCTTTAGATGGTCTTATTAATCCTTTTTCTAAAAGTTCATTAATTTGGACTGAAAATTCTTTAATATCTGCCTCTATATATAACATTAGTTTTTCTTTAATATATATTTCTTGAGTTAATTCTATTTTGGCTCTAGGATGTTCTGGTTTCCAAAACTGTAATGGATTTTCAGAATAAAGTTGTTTAAGTTTGTCTAATATTTTTTCTTTGATGATTATATAACTTTATATTTAGGAGTTTTATTTTCAACTTGTGTGTTTAAAGAGACTTTTTCATAACCCTGTCCACCACGCTTTGCGCGCACTCTGTATGGGTATTTCAATGTAGGTATTTTTAATATATGACCACATTTAGTTGTTAATGAAATTGTAAAAGCAGTTTGTGTAAATTTTGAAAATTGTTTCAGAAAATCATTTCCAAGCAGTATGTCATATCCCGTATTATATTGTAGAACAATAGATATATTTAAATTTTTATTTCCTAATATAATTGTTACATTAGTTTGATAATGTTCGATATAAGTTCCTGGAGAATTTACTCCTTTAATTCTAATCTTCTTGTTCGAAAGAAGTGTTTCCCATTGTGGTAAAAGTAATTGATTAAATAATGTTGCTTCTGATCCAGTATCTACTAGTGCAGCTGTTGTGATGTCCAAATCTTTTACTGTCATTTCAATATACGTAAGGATTGGAATTGCGATTTGTTTCATACTCTAAAAAGGGTAATTTTAGATTCTCCATCTATAAGGGTAATATGAGTTGGCTTGATTTCATAAGAGGTAAATTTATCTAAAAATGTCATACCTAATAATATATGATAATATTCATTGTTAATTGTTGAGTCTACATAACAATCTTGTTCTAATAAAAAGGATTTAGGTGTTCTCATCATTATCCTTGATTTTTGAGTTAAAATATTTCTTTTTCCATCATATGTGGTGCAGTTGTATTCGGGTGCTATGTATACTGAAATTGGTAAGGTTATACAATGACATTGTGAAGCTCCCGTATCTATAATTACTTTATCTTTTATCCATTTTTGTCCATCAAAATATTCTAAATTAACTCTATATGTTCTATTATCAGTATTAAGAGATCTCCAGTTTAAATTTCGAGAATAATTCATACTAAAAGTTCTTGAAGTTGTTGGCCTACTATCTATTCTGATTCCTTTTTCAGTGAAAGACAGTCTTGGAGGTATTAAGCTGGATGTAGTTTCTTCTTCATTTACTAATTTAAATTCTGTTAATGCAAGTATTCTTGCTTCTTGTGCTTGAGGAGTAATTATTGAACTTATTGTAGAGAATAAAGGATCTATTTTAATTTTCTCTTTTTGATTTTTATCTTTTATTGGGAAATTCGTATTTGAGAATATATATAAACCTCTATAATAAAATGCTAATGCATCATTTCCTGGTTTGAGACCTATATCTGTAAGTAGTTTACATTGTAGATTTAAAGTGTCTTCAATATCTTTGCTTCGGAGAGTGACTGAATAGTTTGGGTAACATTCGAAAATAAGTTTTTTATAGACTAAATTTCCTTGTAAAGTTCCTAGATGACTATTTTGAATATTATGAAATCGTTGATCGTGGAGGGATAATGTTATAGGTGAGTCAATACCTTCTTTGAAACATGCGTTCACAGCTATTTGAATTCCATGTAAATGTACATATTTGATTAGATCTCTGTTTCTTGATGGTATCTCACTTAGAAATTTATCAATTATATTTTGATTCATTAGCCTTAGTCTTATATTTCCTTGTAGATTTCGGACATATACGGGTTATTCTGTCGTATATAATTTATAATGACGAACTACTGTTCTTTTAAGAAAATCATCCATCTTTTTCATAAGTGTTCTAGGATCCTTTAAAGATAATTCTTTGGTTATAATTTTTTCATATAAATGTTGGTTAAAGGCAATTATTCCAGTATAATTTTCATTAGTTTCTTGTTCTTCTTGATGAATTATATTTTCTTCAGTACTCATCTTCAGATTCTGTACTATCTTCAATTTCACTAGAAATATTAATCTCTTCTTCTATTGATTCATAACAACTAGTAAGTTCTTCACCTTCTTCAATTTGAATTAGGTAGAGTTCATCTTTAATTTCTTCAAATTCTTCATTGAATAGTGTAACTATATTTGCTTTTCTCTTATTACAATCTATTAATTTATGTCCTATTTCTCCACAATTCCAACATTGACATGAAGTGGGTTTTTTTATTTCTTTTATAATATCTATTTTCAGGTTTCACCTTGTTTTGTGAAAAGTTTTCATATCTAATATGCTTGCTACTTTTCTGTGGTTTATTCCTTGAATCTTTTATTTTTCTACTCTTCTTTTTAGAAAACTTATTATTAAATGATTTATTTCTTTTAAGATTTTTCTTTTCCTTTGGCTTAAATTTTGGATAGTTTTTACATCCATGTTGTCCTGGTTCTTTTACTTCTTCACAACATAATGTCACTTGTTTTACTTGTTTTCTTCTATTTTCCTGGAGACACATACGATTTATTTCTCTTGTCACTATAGTTTGAACGACTGTTACTGATCTTATATATCCAGAAGAGGTTTTTAAAGTTTCTTCAAATTTTTCAGAGAAATAATCATTCCAAGGATAAAGAAATTTATTTAATAAAAGTTGAATATAATAATCTTGAATATAGATCAGTTTAATAAAATTTTGGAAATTTATTTACTTCTTCACAAAAAAATCTTGAATATAAAATTTTAAAGTTTGAACGGCTGTACGAAAGTTATTTATATATTATTTTACGGATGAAGAAGAATAATAACATAATTAATAAACAACAAAAAAAGGAATTATGTACGTGTGATAGCGACATTTTAATTGAAAAGACGAAAAACCCAGCCAATTCAGTTTCGGTTAACCGCAAACGCCCACTCCTATATGACAACACAGAAATGGAGTAGTGTTTGAAGGAAGGGAGGCAAGCAAGGAGATGGTTGAGGAGCTTATTAGGAGGAGGGTTGGACTTTGGGCTGCATCATGGAAGGAGGGTATCCCATACTCTGCTGAAACCATAGCAAGGAAGTTTAAAGATATCCATGTGCTATTTAATTGAGTGCGGTAAGAGACAGGAGGATGGAGGAGCTGGAAACAGTGTAGTAGCAAATGCAGAAGAAGCAATTGGTGTTGTTGAACAAAAAAGAACGGCTGAAATGGGAGCATAGGGTTTGAAGACTTTGAAAGGCTCATTTATGTTTTTGCTAGTTGTGGTTTCTATTGGACCACAATTTTGTTTTGACATCACAAGGGGTAGGTGGCTGTTAATGGGCCATATAGATTAGCTAGATGTGGCTGTGGACTACAATTTTGTCTTTGCTAGCTTAAGGGTTTGGAGGTGTACCCCTATGGGGTTTGTAATGCCATTATTGTGGCTGAATTTTGGGCATTTGCCTGTACTAATCGGAAAAAAAAATGTTAGGACTTTTGATTGTCACATGGTTAATCATGTTTATGGGCTTTCAATTTAAAGTTTCATGATTTATTTTTTCTGGGCATTCTTGAAGTCACGTTTTTGACGTTTTTTTGGGTTTAATTTTGCTAATTGACCATTAATATGTGTTGATTATGCTAAATTGGTTTAGGGCTTTTGCTGTGTATATGTTGAATTATGTTTGTGCATAGTTAATTTGAATTTTCATGAACTTTTTTTGCCTAGCGAAATTCAGGTTGAATTTTATCGTTCAGGTAGTTTAATTTTCAACTCTCTTATACTCTTTAAGAAGAGATTTATGGTTGTTCATGAATATAAGGTTGCTTGATAAATTTTTCTTCATTTTCCATGAAGTTTATTTATCATAGTTGATGGTTTTTTATTTATTGTTTATACTAGTTGCTATGTAATTTCAGTGGTTTTCACATTAAAGGTTGTGATATTAGGATACATGGCAATATGACGATAATGTATGCATTGTATGTTGTCAAATACATCGTTTTAGAATAAGTTTAAGTTTGAATAATGCAGTCTAAGGTTATTTTATATTTACGATGAATTAATTAAAACAACATGTCGCCTAAGTTGAATAATGCATTGTATGTTGAAATTGCTTTGCTTGTTTGTTATTGACAAATGATGGATGGCATGCCACCGCCTTTGCTATGAGTACCCCACCCTAGCTTCTCTTAAAGACATGAATCCCGAGGAGGATACAAAATATAGCCCCGAGGAGGGCCTAGGACCAGAAGAATACCTTCGATGAGAATTCGAAGGCTAAAAGAGGACCTGACCCACAAGGAGCAATTGTTGGAGATTTTTGTTTGCTGTGAGAAGCAGCTTCGAAGAGATCGAGACCGTCCCTCTAGTAAGAGTGTGATGGACGAGCCATGCTACAATTGAAGCCACATGGGAAGCCAAGAAGGAGATAAGATCGACGTATTCACATCCTTTCAACACATAAGCTGCGTCGAGTTTTGAGGACGAAACTCTTTTAAAGAAGGTAATGATGTAAAACCCTGAGTTTTTGGGTAGCACCGTCGTTAGTTCCGTTTGGCAGACTGTTGGTGTTGAGTTTAAGTTTCGAGGACGAAACTTCTTTTAAGGGGGTAATGATGTAAAACCCCGAAAATTTCAAAGGCGTTGGCCATGACGTCGTTAATAAATTAGGCTTGACTCCGTTAACTGTTTATTCATTTGCGATTATTTCTGCTAACACTTGAGCTCGTAGGATCGTTGAGGGGCTAACAAGGACATTATAGTAATTTTATGTGTTACGGGAGTGTGCTTGAGAGTAAGGGCATATTGGTAATTTCATGTGTTGTTATCATTAGTATTATTGTTATTACTATGTGATTATTATTATTATTATTATTATTATTATTATTATTATTATGTAATTATTATTTTTATTATTATTGATATTATTATTATTGTTGCTATGCGAATATAATTTTATTATTATGGTTATTGTTATTAGTATTATTATTAGTATGACTGTTATTATTATTAGGAGTATTATTATTATTATTATTATTATTGGTATTAATTAGGAATCAAAATCGTATTCTTGTTAGAAGTAGAAGTTGAGTTAGATTAGAACAGAGTTATTGTTATTATTATTATTATTACTGTTATTATATGATTATCATTATTATTATGTGATTATTATTACTATTACGTGATTATTATTATTAATATTATTAAGTGATTATCATTGTTATGTGACTAGTATTTAATTCCTCTTACAATTATGAGTATTATGTATTGTATTATGTTTTATTACTATTATATTTTGTTGTTGTTATTATTATTATTACTATTATTATTATTATTATTATTATTATTAATTACTTTTCTTACGTGAAGAGTTATGGAGTAGTATTGTTACGTGGGGTTAGTAGTATTACTACCATTAGTTTGGACTAGTATTAGTAGAGTTATTTTATTAGGAATAGTATTATTAGTAGTGATCATGGTTATTAGCAAGTAGTAGAATCATATCAGAAGGAGAGTTGGTTATGGATTAAAGGTCCAGTCAGTTAACCAGATCTTTGGAGATTAGATTGGGATTAAAGGTGGATTAGGGGGAGATTAGGGTTAGGTTGATAATTAAACCTAGCACTAAACACAACCACACAGGCAGATCCTATTTTCTCCTCTCTGAGTTTCTCCCTATTCTCTCACTCCCTCTCCGCCATCCCTTGCCGCCACCACCGCCGCCGGACCATCGTCGGTCGTCGCTCCGAACCCCAGCAACCACCGCTGACATCCACGACCACCATTGCCGCCGCTGCCACCTTGACGACGTCGGACGACGACTTACCCACACCCCGTGCCACCATTGCTGCCTCGGAGTCGCAACACCGCCCAGACGTGCACCGTTGCTCTTTTGTTTTATATTTACGATGAATTAATTAAAACAACATGTCGCCTAAGTGACCTCTCTTGTTGAAATTAATTTATTTTGAATATAAAAGGAGTGTTCATGCAAGACTATTAATGTTGTTTTGGCCCAAAGGAATATCAATGCTGATATATCGGATGAATGGTTGTGGTTATAAACATGTGATAATTTTTGGTTTACGTGTGATTATTGAATCAACCCAAAGGAGGATTCATTATTCGACTTGTTTTTATTATCAGTGTTTGATGACTACACCAAGATATCAATAAGAAGTTAATATTGTCGTCCAAAGATGGAATATTAATGGAAACCTGATATTTTGGGATGGGATGCGACCTTATTTGAACTTACTGTTATTATCAAGATTATGGCTTTGGGTTAACATGTACTGAACTGTTTACTTGTTCTCTTATTCAGCTACCTCTAATCCTGCTAACATCACCGCCAACATTAACTCTATTCCTATGCTGAATGGCTCAAATTTCAAGTCATGGAAAGAAAATCTCTTGATTGTTCTCGGTGTCATGGATCTTGACCTTGCCTTAAGGATTGACTGTCCTGCTCCTGTAAGTGATGAGAGTTCCTCTCATCAAAGGCGGGAGCTTGAGAGGTGGCAAAGGTCAGATCGCATGAGTTTGATGATCATGAAGAAAGTCATTCCAGAAGCATTCAGGGGCACTGAATCTGAAAAGATAACTACGGCTAAGGGTTTCCTTGATGAGATTGAAACGAGGTTTGCCAAGAACAAAAAGGTTGAAATCGGAGTGCTCTTGGCAAAACTAGTTTCAATGAGGTATAAAGGCAATGGAAACATGAGGGAGTACATTATGGAAATGTCTCATCTAGTTTCAAAACTAAAGGCACTTAAACTTGACCTCTTTGAGGACTTGTTAGTGCATTTGATTTTGATATCTCTTCCATCAAGTTTTAACTAGTTTAAGATAAGCTACAACTGTCACCAAGAGACTTGGTCTCTGAATCAGCTCATCTCACACTGTGTTCATGAAGAGGAAAGGTTGAATCTAGATAAGACTGAACGTGCTTACCTTACCTTGACCTATAATTCCAAGAGGAAAAGGGTAAAGGGTAAAGAAGCTGCAGATAAGGCACCTTAAAAGAAGCAGCAAAAGCAGAAATCAGCTAATGCTGAAAATAAGGGTTGCTTCTTTAGTGGTGGTACAGACGATAAGAAGAAGGAATGTACCAAATATCACGCTTGGCGTGCTAAGAAAGGTATGTTTCTTAGTTTGGTTTGTTCTGAGGCTAATTTAGCTTTGGTTCCTACGCATACTTGGTGGGTTGATTCTAGTGCAACAATTCACATAAGTGTGTCTATGCAGGGTTGCCTGAGCAGGCAAAAACCAAGTGATGTTGAAAGATACATCTATGTGGGGGATGGAAAGTCAGTTCAAGTAGAGGCAATTGGCAAGTTTAATTATTGTTAAAGACTGGTTTTTATTTGGATCTTGATGAAACATTTGTTGTGTCGTCGTTTAGGCGGAATTTGGTTTATGTTTGCTCATTGGACAAAACATATGGTTACGTTTGTTCATTTGGAAACAGATTGTTTAAGTTGTTTCATGATTCAAAATTTGTTGGAACTGGTTCTTTATCTGATAACGATAGTCTATACAAACTTGACATAGTTGCTTCTTATAATGAAATCATGCATGTAAGTAGTCGAGGCATAAAGAGGAAATTACCTAATGAGAATTCTGGTGCCCTATGGCATAAAAGATTGGGTCATATCTTCAAGAGGAGAATAGAGAGACTCGTGCCTGATGGAATTCTTGAACCCTTAACTTTCACAGACATGGATGTGTGTGTTGATTGTATAAAGGGCAAACAAACCAACCAAAAGAGATTTGAAACCAATAGAACTACGGACGTCTTGGAACTTATACATACGGACATTTGTGGGCCTTTTCCAAATCCTTCTTGGAATGACCAACAATACTTTATAACGTTCATAGATGATTATTCTAGATATGACTACATATATCTTATTCATGAAAAATCACAGTATCTGGACGTGTTCAAAAACTACAAGGCTGAAGTTGAAAACCAACTTGGCAAAAGGATTAAAAGTGTCAGATCTGACCGTGGTGGTGAATACTATGGTAGATATGACGGTTCAGGTGAATAACGTCCAGGACCCTTTGCAAAATTCCTAAAGGAGTGTGGTATCGTCCCTCAGTACACCATGTCGGGTTCACCCACTATGAATGGTGTTGCTGAAAGGCGAAATAGGACTCTTAAGGACATGGTGAGGAGTATGATTAATCATTCTACCTTACTAGAGTCACTCTAGGGAGATGCACTAAAGACTGCAGCTTATATCCTTAACAGAGTTCAAACAAATGCAACTATTAAAACCCCTTATGAACTTTGGACTGGCAAGAAGCCGAGTCTTAATCATTTTCATGTTTGGGGTTGTCCAGCTGAGGCACGACCTTATAGACCGAATGAAAGGAAACTAGACTCAAGGACAGTTAGTTGTTACTTTGTTGGCAAGGTCCAGGGGATTTAAGTTTTATCATAACCAAGGCTAAGTGTAACACCCCGTAATTTTAAACAAGATTTATTATGCTAATTAAAATTTTAATTTCAATTATGGTGTATTATTTGATTTAGTTAGCCAAATTTCTTTACTTTTCAATTTATTATATTTACTCTAATATGAATAATTTCAATAATTAAATTTTATCCCTTACTCATTTCTAAATTTTATAAATTATTGTATTTTACACATTTTCCATATTCAACTTATTAATTTACAAAATAGAAATATTATTTTATATTTCACATATTTCACACATTTTTCATATTCTATAAATTTATTACTAATTCTAGTTTTCATATAAATTAATCAATTTTGCACATTTTCCATATTTACATAAAGTAATATTTATAAATGTGTTACTTCTTTTTATAGTCAAAGTAATAATATTTTACTTATTTTATTTCCTTGCCACCCATTCCCACCATTCCTCCTCATTTTCTTCTTCTTCTTCAAGCCTCTCATGGTTTACTAAACAAGCTCCATCCAAAACCATGTGCAAAAAATGTGGATTCCCTTCATAAAATAATCATTCTCAATTCCTCTAAATACTCAACATGATTGGGGTTGGATCACCAATTCACCATCATCTTCCACCATCAAAAATTCCATCTCATCTTCTCTGTAACCATCGGCCACCACCAATAGCACCCCATCACCACCACTGTCGTCACCACCACCAAAACCTCTGCCGCCAACATGCCCGGAACCACCGCCCAGAACCACCATTTTCGCCACTACCTCAACCACC
Source organism: Portulaca oleracea (assembly GCA_029582165.1). Classification (NCBI taxonomy): domain Eukaryota; kingdom Viridiplantae; phylum Streptophyta; class Magnoliopsida; order Caryophyllales; family Portulacaceae; genus Portulaca; species Portulaca oleracea. The sequence continues at coordinate 9,889,518 of CM055893.1, forward strand.
ACACATCCATATTTTCTCAAATTCATTTCCAATAACCCACCAAATCACACTCAATTACTCATTCAAATAAACCCAAATTCATTAATCCAGACTTATACTTACCAATTTTAGTTAATAACTCACCGAAAAACTGACCGGAAACTCGCTGGAAAACACCTCCATCGCCGCCCAAAGCCACCCCGAACCACCGTCCTAAACGCCCAGAAAACCCCCTGTTTTCCCCTGTTTAGCGGCGCCGACCCCCGCTACCAACCACCCTGCTGTGGTGGTCTCCATCATCGCTAGAGCTGTCAAAAAACTGTAACGCCCCGGAAATTCAATTCTAAACTTAACGGTCAAAATCAAACGTTGACTAACATTAACAGCGGAAGTCTCATTTTTTTTTTTTACTCATTTTATTTACTTGGGCGTTACTGCCATACCTCCGAAGAGATACAAGGCAAGAAAGGGAAACTAACAAAAGCGATAACTGTTTACTTTAATTTAACAACGAAAAGAACTTCGAATTCTAGAACAACATAAACTCAACATTACTAAACTTCAAGTCTAAACATAAATTAAACTTTATTCTCAAAACATCCAACTCCAACGTCTTCACTTCTATTGCCCGTCCCCATCACATAATTGATCTTCACCTGAAAACAAAACGTTCACAACATGAAGGGGAAAACCTCAATAATGTCTACCCCTAACTGTCAAAATAGTTCAAAGATCATTTCAAACAATTTAGGGGAGGGGAACAAGTCAAACCTTTTCGCAACTCATTTGAAACCCAACCCAGAAATATCCAGAGATCATAAATAACCAGAGTTTCAGAAACCAACAACACAAGCTTTCAACTCAGAAAACACAACATTCCAAAAACCTCAACTAACTTTTCAAACTCAAAATCAGACATCAGAAATCAAAAACCAGAAATCAGAAATCAGAAACACAGTAATCCTTTCCTCTGAAAACAATCAGAATTTTATTATGCGGGCGGGATTTGCCTATCCCCAGAATATCAGAACTCAGAATCAGAACAGGATCTCAGATCCTCAAAATCAGAATGGATGGCCAGTCCCAGAAACAGAATCAGATGTGTGCACAATCTCATAAATAATATCAGGACTCCCCGATCTCTTGATAACTCCCCTGCAGGAACAGATCCTGGTCTAAGGGTTGTTACCTGCAACCCGCTTATGGTTTCACTTTGATTATTAGTATCTTATGAATTATCAAACGTCAGACTTCAAACAAAACTCATCCTAGTTTACAAAAGCGACAGAATAAAACTCAGAGTTTAAAAGACTGCCACGTTTTACTCAACTCAGAAAAACAACTCACAGACATCCAAATCGCATACCTAACTTACAGAAAGTCTCATGCGGATGCAATCTTCATAAAACATATTAAAATCACAAAAACAGATAAAAAGGCATCCCAAAAGGGATTAGGACATAGACATTACCTGAGCAACTTCTCTTTACTGCAATCACTTGCACACGGGAGCTAACTATCGCGTCGTCTCGCTCGGACCTAGAATTCGAATATAAACTTCTAAAATTAAACTCGACTTGTACGAAAGTTATTTACGCACGAATCCTACCATACCCCAACCTTAACATTTTCTTATAAGTTAGTTAACCATGTATCGAGCATAACTATTATGAAAACACTAACATCACAGCACACATTTCCTAAAGGTAATATAATAAAATCGGAACAACATATTTAAAACCATGACCCGATACAAATACTTTAATAATAATATTACGTAGGGTTTTGGAACATAATATTCGTATTATAACATAACAACCTGAAAACTTTATAAAAACTTTAATACCAAAGTATATAAAACTTTTAATACTAATAATATGAAACTTTCAGGAAACTTTATAATAATCATAATAATACGAAACTTTATAATAATAATAACACGAAACTTTATAATAATAACATGAAACTAATGACATGAAACCGTATAATACTAATAACATGAAACTTTGAAATAATATCATGAAACTAATAATAATAATAATGATATGAATCTTTAAAATAATATGAAAACTTTAAAATAAAACGTCAACTTAATATAAAAAACTAATGATACTTGGGACTGAATAATAATAATATGAAACTTATAAAACTTAATAATAATATTACGAAACTTAATAATAACAATATGAAATACTCACTAATAATATGAACTTCATAACAATGACACGAACTTATTAACTTAATGGAAATTTGATAATATCATGGAAATTAATATTTACTAAAGGCATAAAACTTAATAATAATATGACAACATTATATTAGTATGAAAACTTATTTTAATAATACGAACATATAATAAACTTACTACTATTGATATAAATAGCTTAAGATTAATAAGATGAGATAATAATAATAACATGGAAACATAGTGATAATATAATAGGGAAACTTATTAATACTAACAAAAATAAACCTAATCAATACAATGAACTTGATACTAACATGAATGTCATTATTATTTTCTTAAAAAAAGTTTTTGAGACATGGATGTTATTGATAGATAAAAAGGGTTGGTAGGGGTACCTGGTGCTGTAAGGCGAAGATGTGGGCGACGCAGCCGTAGACGGGGTCCCGGATTCGGGCTTGGGCTTCGTATGCAATGGTGACGACCGCCTCGCTCCGGTGTTGGACCGGGAGATGGTGGAGGAGTTTGGAGACATTGCTTGCCCCAAACACCTTGTGGATGGCCGCAAACCGGGTCGGGCCTTGCTCCGTCCTGAAGTACGGCCCAAATACGCACTCCGGGGCTCATTTCCGTCGCAAGAACTTGCACGCGCTGCACGGTGACTGAGAATGGGACTGGGACCCACATCCTGCCATCACTGGTTGATTCTGGTTGTACAAGTAGTAGTATGTGTATAAGGCAAGCACACGGGGGGGACTAGGAAATGGTGCAAAATATAATAGGGAAACTTATTAATACTAACAAAAATAAACCTAATAAAACATGCTTTGATTACCAAAACTTATAATCAGAATATCTAACACTCTACTACCTCCACATTACTCCCAGAATACACAGACACAACACATACTCATACTTCACAACAATACCACCCAAAAATATAGAGAGAAAAAAAGAGAGTTAGATCACAAACAATGGGTCCAAGCAATGGCGCACAAGGTGGTCGGCGGCGACAGCAAGAGGGTCCCGGTGGTCGCCGACGATACAGCAACGGGGCAGCACAACGGAGAGTCGAAATAAGGGTTCGGAAAGTCGCCGGAGCTAAGGCGGTGGCCGTCGATGGGAGGACGTCAGTGCAACGGCGACGGCTCGGGGTCGCGTCGGGTGGTGGTTGGATGATGGTGCGTCGGTGATGGTGGGGCGAGGTGGTGGTGGTCTGCGGTGGTCGAGGTGATAGTGCAGGTGGCGGTCGACACTGGTGGCAGTTGGAGTAGAGGGAGGAGAAGGGTGGAGGTGGTGCAATGGTGGTGTTTGGCTGGTCGTGTGAGGAGGCAGCAGCAACATCAATTGTAATATAAAGAAGGACCATGATAACCATCTTGACTCAAGATGGTTCTTAACCATCTTGAGTTATTCATATTTTACATTCTTGTAACTTTTATTAATATTTTCTTTAATAATTATATATATTTATCAATTATAATAGTATAAAACTTATTAGGTTGGTGAAAAAATATAATAATAGCCTAATTTTATCAATTATAGTAGAAAATCCATATTTTATACATAGTTTTATATTTACGAAATAAATATAAATAAATAATTATTTTTAACTTGTTTATAAGTTGTAGTAACCTTGAAAATGATGAAACATACCTTTAGAATGATTTAAATACACTTACATTTCACTCTATTAGTGATTTTGAAGAAATGCAAGATGGTTAAGAGTCATCTTGTGTCAAGATGTTTATCATTTTCGTATAAAGAAAAGAGGAGGAGAGAGAGAAAGAGAAAGAAAGAGAGAAAGGCGAACCGGGAAAGAGAAAAAGAAGAAGAGAGAGAAAGAGCACGTGTTGGACTGTGATTGGCCAAACAAATGGGTATGCAAAAATAATGGGTTGTGAAATGCAGCATTCCGTTAGAGACTTGGGCAAGGCTTTTGAAAATTTGATACAATGAGAAGGGTGATGTCACTTTGATGACATCATCAAATAAAGAAACTCTAAAAAAAAATAATATATCCACATGAATTAATACAATAATAAAAACATAAAAAATCAGATAAAAATTTCCCATAGCTGATAAAAATAATTTCTACCCGTAATCCAAAAGTTTCCTAACTGATATTTTTGAGACTCTAAAAATTCTAACGAACTCATCGCGTTCCTAATAACTCCGTGTGATAACAACTCATATAAACAAACGGAAAGTAACGCACGTCAGGAATTTTAACGGTAATAATAATTGAATTTTTTTCGGGGTTTTACAAAAACTGTTAGACCCGAAAACCCGGTTCAGTCCAACCCGGAAAAAACCGGATCCGAACATGAAAATTACGTCCGAATTTTAAATCCGGACAAACGAACATGTCCGATTTTCAATCTAAACCAGGTCCGGGTTTGCAGAACCGGGTTCGGGGTTGTCCAATTTTCAGTAGGTAAGGAGTATTCAGTCTTTGCTGGGCCTGGGCGGGAAGTGAAAAATAGGGTCCAAAACTCAAAATTTTTAATTTTGGAGCCTAAATGAGAAAACCCTAGAGGAGTTGTCTTATATGTTGTTCAATGACTGCCGTTTTACAATTACCAAGAGGAGTTACAACCTTTTCTTTTGCGAGAAAACCCTTAGACGATTTCTTTACCTAGTGCCCCCTGAAGAAAAAAAACGGACATCGGACATCCGGGTCCGGACATGGACATCCGGGTCTGGGTTAGGGTTGGGAAAAGTTGTCCGATTGTTAATTCGAACAGGGTCAGGGTTTGATGTTTTTTGTCCGATGTCTGATTGTCCGAACCTGTATTCGACCCGGACCCGAATTTTTGACAGCCCTAATCATCGCTGACGAAAACTCCGGCTTCCTCTGGCTTCCCCGATGGCCGCCCTCGGCCCCTGCTCCTCGTTGTCCAGAACCCATCGTGCCCCTGTGTGTCCCCCCTTCTCCGATTTCACTTATATGTTCAATTAAAAGGGGGAAAGAGGACTTAGGCCTTTTCACATATTAAACCCAACATTATATCTATTCTCTTGGGCCTCCCACATACAACCCATATTATCAATTTGGTAATCCTTTTTCCAATCCAACTTTACCTTTCAATTTCTACTAATTATTTCAATTATTTACTCTTAATATTAATATTGATACTATTTATTTATATTTTAGATTTACACAAATCAGATTTAACGAGTCGAAAAAGGGATTTACTCATTTATCCGCAAACCCAGGTATATTTCGATGATTGTAACCTTCAAACCTGTTTAAATGTAAAAACATAAGCTACTCTAATCACAGTGAAATAATTATTGTTTCCATTATTTTTAAATATTGTTTTATGACTAATACATGTGGACCCATCCATTAATTTGTTTATCTATTTTACTAATTAATTTTAGTGTGATTGGTTATCTTTCATTTATGTGTTTTTCATTGAGTTAATTACATTTACCCTACCTAACATATGCGGTAATAATTTTTGCACACCCGACATTTGGGAAATAATTTTCACCCTACCTGACATTTAGTGAAAGTGATTTTTAGTGTTAGAATCCGGTAACTTGTCATCGGAAATGGAAAAATACAATAATACCCCTATATCACTATGTGAAATTACGATGTTGCCCTTTTATTTGAGAAAGAAAAGACTATATTGGAGAGTAGAAGACAGACATGGTGGTTTGGGAGGGGTTAGGTTTTCATTTTCTGTATGGGAGGGGGGCCGGGGAGAGGAATCAATGGAGTGGATGGGTTTTAAAATGTCATAACAATTAATACTAAAGGCACAAAAGTTACTTCACATTTAATTGAAAGTCAAAGGAAATAATAACAAGGGTATAAAGGTCACTTCATATTTATTGTTTTACAGTTCACCGGAAAAGTCAATAAAAAATCAATTATAATATACCTGAGGGGCTTTAAATTTATGACCACTTAAATGTCAGGTAAGGTGAAAATTATTTCTCAAATGTCGGGTATGCAAAAATTATTACCACATAAGTCAGGTAGGGTAAATGTAATTAACTCGTTTCTCATTGTTAAACTTTATTGCCCATTGTTCATTGGTGCTGGTATACCGGTTCATGTGGGTTGATCGGTCCGCGTGTGCCCATTGTCGGGATTACAGTATTTTATAGAGTACTGCAATCTCAGATCAAGTCTTTGTCCCCGGGTCATTGATGCCGGCATACCGGTTCATGTGGGTTGATCGGCCCGCGTGCGCGCATTGTCGGGGTTACAGTATGCTGCAGGATATTGCAATCTCAGATCAAATCATTGTTCATTGTTAATTGTTATTGTTTATTATTGGTTAATTGTTATTATTTATTAATTGTTGATTGTTATTGTTTATTGCTCATTATCATTGTCATTGTTACTTTAATTGTGGTTATTGTCGTCTTTACTAATTATTTTATTGGAAAATATGGTAAAGTTCCACATTCAGATAATAACCTGCAACTGTTTGAGCATATTCTCTTCTCCCTCATTTCAAAATGAATTTACACTGAGCCCCAATAAAACTATTTGTTTTAAAAATGTTTTTACATTACAGTGTCGAATATATTGAGTTCCGTCTCATTTTTCTCCATGTTTTTCAAATATTTTGTTTGTAGGTATCAGCGGGACATTTTGGGCAAATTCGTGGCAAGGATACCTCACATAGCATATCAGGCCGCCACATAGTTTATTAGTCTTTAAGTTTCACACTAATAGTTGGCTCACCTCTTTAATTTGACCGCCCGTTTTAATATTTTCATAGTAGTTGAACAATCTTTTTATTGTCTAAAATTTTCCCTTATGAAATATATTTATATTTTCAGTTATTTTCTTAGCAAAAGCCTTGCTTTTCCTCTTGGGAAAGCGGCGTAGCGCTCTCGGCTTTTTAATACGCTTCCGCTAAATCAAGATTAATTGGATTAAAATATTGCTAAGTAATATCCCAAAAGTCGGGGCGTTACACTAAGTCCTTTTTTGAGACGATTAATGGTCAGTTCTTTGAGGATATCGAGTTTGTGGGGGGGGGGGGGGAGATTCAATTAGGAACATTGTCTTTGAAGAAGAATGTGCGAACATTCCTACAGGTATCATTAGCATTAATCAGAGTTTTATACCTGATTTTGCTTCTGACACACCTCAAGACAATACTGAGGAACCTCCTGCCCTTGAGGTTGTTCCCGAAGAACAAACTCTTACTCCTCAAGAACCTGTGCCATTAATAAAATCCACTAGAGTGAGGAGAAGTGCATTATCTGATGGCTACATTGTATTTCTCCATGAACATGAGGTGAACATTGGTTTGATGGAAACTCGAACCAATGAAAGTTCTGATTCTCAAGAGTGGATAGATGTCATGAACAATGAGATTAAGTCATTGATCGAGGAAGATGACCCAGTCAACTTCTGTCAGGCCATGGAAAGTGCAAATTCTCAAAAATGGCTGGAAGCCATGAATGAGGAAATGCGATCCATGAAGGACAATGACATATGGGATCTCGTCCCATTACCAGACGGTGTGAAACCCATTGGTAATAAATGGATATTTAAAACCAAAAGGGATTCGAATGGTAATGTGGAGAGATATAAGGCTCGTCTTGTTGTGCAAGGATTTACACAACAGAAAGACATCGATTACAAAGAGACTTTCTCTCCGGTTTCTTCGAAAGACTCTTTAAGGATTATAATGGCACTAGTCGCACATTTTGATCTTGAGTTACATCATATGGATGTGAAAACAACGTTTCTCAATGGCAACATTGATGAAACAATATACATGAAGCAACCAGAAAACTTTGTGGTAGGAGACCCAAAGAAAATGGTTTGCAAGCTTAAGAAATCTATCTATGGGCTCAAACAAGCGTCTCGCCAATGGTATTTAAAGTTCCACCAAGTAATTCTCTCGTTTGGTTTTGAGATGAATTTGCTTGCACGAAGCCAAGAGATTTCTATCAAAGAATTTTGAGATGAAAGATCTTGGAGTAAATTAGATTTACCTAACCTGACATTTGTGGTAATAATTTTTGCACACCCGACATTTGTGAAATAATTTTCACCTTACCTGACATTAAGTGTTCATAAATTTAAACCTCCTAAGATATTTTATAATTGATTTTTGTTGGATTTTCCGACGTAACATTAAAAAGATAAATACAAATTAACTTTTTTACCCTTGATATTAATTGATATGGCTTTCAATTAAATATGAATTGACATTTTTACCCTTAATATTAATTCATATGACATTAACAGATGAGTGTTGAAGAAGAGGAGTGTGAGAGGAATCGACTGTTGGTGTTTTCTAATTGGAGTTTCGACACACCTTTTACCATACAAAACAATGAAAAGGTCATTTAAGTCATTTCCTTCTCAATATTATGGGCATCATGGTATATTCACATAGTCATATAGGGGCATTATTGTATTTTCTCATTTCCAATGAGAAGTAACCGGATTTTACCACTAAAAATCACTTTCACTTAATGTCAGGTAAGGTGAAAATTATTTCACAAATGTCGGGTGTGCAAAAATTATTACCACAAATGTCAGGTAGGGTAAATGTAATTTACTCAAAGATCTTGGGGACGCCTCTTTTGAATTGGATATCAAGGTACATCGGGATCACTCTCGAGGTATCCTTGGATTGTCACAAAAGAGCTATATCGAAAAGGTACTTAAAAGACTTGGCATACAAAATTGCAAACCAGGAGACACCCCTGTAGCGAAGGGAGACAAGTTTAGTCTCACACAATGCCCTAAGAATGATTTTGAGAAAAGTGAAATGGAAAAGATTCCCTATGCATCAGCGGTAGGAAGCCTAATGTATGCACAAGTCTGCACTTGTCCAGTCATTGCATACATCACAGGAATGCCGGGGCGATACTTAAGTAATCCAAGACTGGAACACTGGAAAACAATCAAAAGGGTGTTGCAGTACCTACAGAGAACAAAGGAGTACATGCTCACATATCAAAGGTCAGATCAACTTGAGGTCATTGGGTACACTGATTCCGACTTTGCTGGATGTAAGGATAACATGAAGTCAACTTCCGGATACATTTATCTGTTGGCTGGAGGAGCTGTCTCTTGGAAGAGTGCCAAACAGTCCATTACGACATCTTCTACTGTGGTAGCAGAGTTTATCGCTTGCTATGAGGCATCAAATCATGGGATATGGCTGCGTAATGTTGTCACTGGACTGCGTGTAGTGGACACTATTCAGAGACCACTTAAGGTTTTTTGTGACAATAAGTCTGCAGTCTTGTTTTCCAACAACAACAAGAGTTCGAGAATGTCAAAATTTGTGACCCTCAAATTCTTAGTTGTTAAGGAAAGAATTCAGAGTGGGGAATTGTTGATTAAGCATATTGGTACAAACTCTATGGTTGTGGATCCGCTTACTAAGGGGTTACCACCCGTCAAGTTCCATGAGCATGTTGTTTATATGGGTGTTACAACATCTTTTGAAGATGTTCAGTTTTAGTGGGAGTTTGTAATTTGGATGCTTGTTTTGACATTGGATTTTGATTCTTCACAGTTGTGATGACGTTTTCTGCAGAAATAAAGTTATGTTGAAGTCTCCTTTTACACTCTGTTTATTTTGGATACAGTATGATCTCAATAAAGTTTAAGGTGGACCAGTTGAAAATAGTTATGTTAAGATCACACTGCATGATATTTCCATGTTACACATCCACATCTTGATCCATGTCATTCCTTGGTGTTAATGTATGTGATTATTGATGGGTGGAATTACGATAATTGTAATGAAGGCCTCTTTGATCATATGTTAACATTATTGATTGATGGGATTGTTTAGATACATTGTAATGTTGACAGTAAAGTTGAGCTCAATACTTTGGTTTACTGTGTAAGTATATTCATAAGGTTTCACATATAGCTCAATTGGGAGATTGTTGGATCATAATCGAGCTTATATTTAAAAGAATATACATTACAATAACTGTCCTTGTTTATAGCCCGACTAAAAGTGATCCAATAAGTATAAATATTGGGCTTTAATGTATCAGGCAAGATGTGAGCTCTAATGTGTGGATACCGGTGGCTTATTATTATTTCATGATGGGCGGAATAATAATAGGTCAAAGCCCTAAGGGGTTTACTATTATATATATGGGGTTGTGGTCCCCAGGTCACACGCACAGTTATTTCTCCCTGATATCTCATCGTCAGTGAGAGAAAGTTTTCTCCGTGAGTTCTCTTCTGAGTGAGTGTCGGTCTGGAAGACCTAACCACGTCCCTTGAAGATGATTAACAACTACAATGGATTCATGTATTCCTATTTATGTTTATGTTCTATTGATTCGGCCTATTGGATTCTGGATTTATAGTATTTGATTAATTATGATTAATCCCAACATTCCTTACTAGTTGAAAAGGTATATTTTATTTATTTTCTTTTATAAGAAATGGAGAAAATTATATTTTGTTTCACCAAGTTAAAATTAGGCCTCTTCTTTTATATGGTTGGTTGCAATTTGGTAATGGTGTGGTGCGGTGGAATTTGAAAAAGTGTGGTGAATTGTGGTGAGAATTATGGTAAGTGGGGTGGGTGAAGAAAGAGAATGTGAAAAATAGAAAATAAAAGTGAGAATAAAGAAAAGTGAACAGATATATTGGTAATGATTGTGGTGTGGTGTGGTGTGGTGAAATGTGGTGCGGTGAAGTGTGGTGCACTGTGATAGAAATTAAAGAGTTGGGTACGGTGTGGTACCGCACAATCTACCACATAAAAAAACGGGGTCGTAATATATATTGATTAAAGTGACTTGTTGCAACAAGAAATCTTATTTATAAAAGTTTATAAAATTTAATATTTTTGAGGAGATTATACTTTATTTGGGTTTTTTCAACAATTATAATTAAAAAATATAACAACTGTTGATTCTACCTTAAAAAAAATAAAATTAATATAATTTGATCTAAGTAATATGTTGCAACAATTAATTGTACTTATGAGACCTTAATCTTTTTCAAGAATGAGGTTTAGTTTAGCCAAAATAATATAATAAATTTTCAACTACCGTGGTTGGGGAAACAAAAAACTATGACGGAATTTTTAGTTTTAACGAAGCAAAAATTACACACTTACTTTGATTTGATTAAATTTTTGAAATTTACCTATAAATGTTACCAAACCAAACCTAGCCAAGCCAACTTAGTTTGACCAAAATACATCCAACTTTAATGAAAAAAAATAAAATAATACACTGAACTATGAGATTTGGGAGTGAACCTACATGCTACGGTGCCATTGAACTTTTTAATGGGCCAAAATTGCCAACCAAATTTAATTTTCGTTGATATTGTCACTTAACTTTTCAATTTGGTCAATGGTGTCATAAGAACAAGTCATAGCAGACAAGAGAGACAAGGGTGACTTGTGTTTGACGATAAGTAGGTGTTAGCTCTATAAAGCATATAATGATTTTGATGATAAGAAACGGTAAAATAAGTTCTATATATGAATGTGGAAATTGAATTAATTGAATTATTATGTTTCTCATACATAATACTTATGTTGGTCTAATATATTAATTGAGAATATTTGTATGGACCTTGTTATATAAATCATATCACACTATAATATCTAAGAGAGTAACTTTATGTGATATAATATTTGATTGGACAAATTTGGGAAATGTGACTTGATTAATATCATGGGAATATTAGATGAAATGATATGTGCAAAACTAATGAATGTCCAAATGCATTGAACCAAAATATTTATCATTTTGGCAACAAGTAAATATTATATAAATATTGAGCTTAATTGTTTATTAAATTTATATAATATAATATGACATGATATGATATGATTCACTTGCTTGCTTCTTGAGTGCCATATCTTATTGATAAGGTGAAAGAATTCAAATGCCACATCTTGTGGGAATCATATCAAGATCAAGGGATCATGCATGCCAAGAATCAAGAGTTGCTTTATTCACTTGATTGACTCTTCGACCTTGTTGCACTATAAATACGAGGAGCATTTGATCATCCAAGAAAATAAGAGAAGAGACAAGAGGACACAAGAAAACATCTCACTTGAGCATTATTAATTCCTATTGTTATTGAGTGTGAGATTAAAGTTGTATTGAGTTATTTGTTATTGAGTTGAGTGATTGAGATAATTATTGTTAGGGAGAGGATTTAGGAGTTGAGAGGTCGACTCCGCCACATTTGATTGAGAGGCGATATCAAGTGGTGAGATCTTGGAAGTAAAGAAGGCTCTAAGATCGGTTGTAGAAATCCATCCTAATAATAATTCGAGGTTAAATCCTAGAGTTGGAGAACTCTAGGCGGTGACGTACTCCGAAATTGAGTTCGGAGGAACATCGTAAACAACTACCGGGTTTTGTCTATCTTTTAATTTTTGTTATTTATTTTCCGCAATTTATTTATTTATCTAGCCTAATTAAACTTTCAGTAGGGAAAAAAAGGGCAAAGAATTACACAGCAAAATCATTTTTCCATTCATCACAAACTTAAGTATATTGATCATTTGCTTTACAGTTGAGTACATTCGCTACAAAACATAGCTTGGTATAATCATTTATGGTCGAGGAATGCTTTAATTAGATGTTATTGACTTGCTTATGGACTTACTAACCCTAACCAAATGCACTTACTTACAACAATGCAAGCCACCTCTACTTTCATATTCATGTTGCCATCTTTAGCCTTACATTTTTTCCTTACATCGTTTTCAAAGCCTATTCCTTCTTGCTAAGCCTCTTTGTGCTTGCATTGTTCAAACCATTTGCATTTTGCAAACCTTCTAATTGGTTCCTAGTAACTTATTCGTGTGAATATTGCTCATATTCACATGATAATAGTATAAATCAACATTCAAAAAACAATGGTACCTTGTTTATGAGTTGTTCACACTTTTACCAGCAATGCATACATTTTTAGTGTCCATTGTGTTCGAAAATACTAACCAGGCGAAACTCCTAGCCCAACTTTTGTGGCTATAGGTAGACTACAGGTACAATTGAGGAATGAACTTTTATGGTTTATAAAGAAACCCCCCCCCCCCCCACATATATATATATATCCCATGAAAAAATATAGAAAATGGGTATACACTAACTTTCTGCATGTCCCTCATCGCATTTCACATTAAAGAAAGGAGAAATACATAAAATCTAAAACATCATGGCTTTCACATGTTATAGTCGATTAATATTATGACATTATTGACCATATTGAATAATCTAACGACAATGTGAATCGTTTTTTACTAAGTTCGCATGACCTTTGATCACATTCTCCACCTATAACCCATTCCTCCACCCACATAACCACCTCCATCATCACAACCTTCTCCACCAAAATGACTTTCACCTACTCCCCAGTGCTAAACATTCAAATTTGCAGTCACCCTATCTCTCAGACAAACCAAAGATGAGAATACTAATTTTTGTTGTTGGTTTTTTTTATTATTTTTCTCATATTTTTAAGGAAATTGTTGAGTATGAGTGTATGTGTCATGTGCTAAGAGTCTTGCACAACTACAACCTCCATGGTCTCAAGCCTTCTAGTCGACCTGAGACAAGCCTTTCTGAGCACAAACGTGTCAGTTGTTTTCACCCTCCCACAAACTCGTTAGAGAAGCGATGATAGATCTCCTTCAGTTATACGAAGTATATTGCATAGTCCTCTTCATTGTCAAGTCCGAGACAAGCGAGAAGCTCGCCAAACCTATATAATCCGGTTGACATGTCAAATTGTGCGTGACTGGTGCACACAACGCAATACAATACATTAACATTATTGTCGGCGATATTCGCTCCAGTAACAAGATGCATCGTTACATTCATTTCGTTTTTACGATCACATGTAACTCGATGTAAAATATTTGGAGGTGCCCCATTAGCACATGTTCTCTCGGTCACCTATGTGGTAGGCACAACAAGGTTATTCTTTTTTTGCTCATCCACAACTATTGTTGTTGGACAATGCATTAGTTCAAAAACTATATGAACTGTATGGTTAATAGTGGCGACATAGAAGACATATTAACCCATGCATTGCATGGACACAAAGACTAGTTATTGTAACGCAACGCTATAATTCACTTATTATAAATTATAAACAACTATGTGTCACTATGTAACTCTGTCTACTTTAATTTATTCAACTACTCAAAAAAACAACTAAAGTCATTTAGTCTAGGGAAATTGGATTCTAATAATACAAACTTTTAGCCATATAAGACTTAATAATACGAACTTTTGATTTGGTGATTAATAATACAAACTTTGACTCCCTATTGCCCCCAATAGTACACCACCGAGCTAAGTTCAACTTAACTCAATGGCGATTTGACGTAGCGGCGGAGACACGCACCTGGTTGTTTTGACTTTGTCACGTCATCCACGTTGACTTATAAAATAATGCGAACTTTTACCTATGTTGCTCTGAATAATACAAACTTTTTTCTTTCTCTAAAAATCCCAGATCTCATTTTTACTTCTTCATCTTCTTCAATCCTCCCTCTCCCCATTCCCAAAGCCCCCCAAAAAACCCAGAAATACAAACTTTTTTCTCGGAAATATGTTTCACGAGAAAATTTTCTTGAGAAATAACCAAACACATCCTAATATATTATCTCATATTTTTACCCCTGCAATTGTTTCTTTATACATTTTCCAAAATTTGAGAAAATCAAAGCAATAATTTTTACAAATATAATAGAAGAAGTATCAAAATTTTCTTTATAACTAATAATTTCAATTTAAAAAATGTAGAAATCGTCTCATCCGTCCTATAGACAGGTGCACTGGTATTTTAACAAATTTAAAAATACTTTCCTATCAAAAATTAATTTTGTATGTCAAACCTTATATCAGTTTGAATTAAATTAAGACATCTCAAACAGAAAATTAAAAATTTATAGATACATCCTAATTTTATAAATTTATAAGTATTTTAAACCTAATATCACCTTAAATTAAATTAGGACATCCCAAATAAAATAAAAAAAATATAGATACATGATTACATTCTTATTTATATTTCGATTAGATTACCAATTTCATTTACGACATTCTCGTTTCTTCCTATTCCCCGGTTAATCAATTCTTATTTCTCCCCCCATATCAATCGCCCGCCCGACAATTCTCCACATAATATCACTGTTTGCAGCACCCTAAAACCCTAACCCTAAACCCCACCTCCATTACAGTCACCTTCTTGCTTCTTCCATGGTGACTCAGACCTCTTGATACACACACAATTCTTCCTCCAAATTCACTGATAATTCGCATCAATGGAGGTCGATCCTACGCAGTCGGAGGCTCTGCGGCAGAAATCGGAGTCTTTACGAAAGTTATCTACCGGCGCCATCTCTTCTTCCGTTTCGAAGCTCTCCGGCTCATCTAGGGTTCTACCTTCCGAGAAAGACTTCCATTTCTACTACAACTTTGACGAATTCAGAGCCCCAATCGATGAAATCAGTGCCAAGTCGCAATCAATGCTGCAGCAAATCGGATCGTCGAAGCACTTATGGGGCGGCAAAGAGATGCCGTTTCCGATGGATGTTGATGAGGATGGTTACGATTGGCTGGTGAATGTGAATGATGAGGTGATTGAACAGTTTGATGTGTCCATGGATGAGTTTTCTAGGGTTAGGAAGGCCGAAGAAGAAGGAGCGAAGACTCGACCTGTGGTTAATGAGGATGGATTTCAGTTGGTTTCTGGGAAGAAGAAGAAGGTTCCTGGAATGATCGAGAAAGAAGAAGTGGTTAGTAATTCGAATCAACCGACTGTGAGAGTTGCTGAGAGGGATAAGAAGACTGTGGGGCCGAAACCTAAGGTGCCATTTCACATTCCGACCATCAAGAGGCCACAAGAAGAGTACAACATTTTGGTTAATAATTCGAATCAGCCGTTTCAGCATGTTTGGCTTGAGAGGAGTGAGGATGGTTCGAGGTTCATTCATCCATTGGTTAGTTTTGGAATCTTTGTTTTCGACTCGTATTTCTGGTTCTTTGTTTATATATGAATAAAACTGTGCAAGATTTTATGGTTGTCATGTAATTTCATTTCTTTAGAATGTTGGGTTTGGAAGAAAAGAGAAAAGAAACACAAGGAGGTAAAAGAATGGGAAGGAAAGATGAATTTTTGCCCTATTTATGGTTTGTTGATTGAATTGGGAGAGGAAGAAGGGAGAGTGCTTTTGTTTCATTGAAAATTGAGTGAGATAGAGGAAGAACATTCACCCATTGGTTAGTTTCAGAACTTTATTTTGGACCGATATTCTTTTTCTTTGTTTGGTATTAAAAAAGAAAAAACTTGTGCAAGATTGTATGCTTGTTATGGACGTGATTATGTTGAGGCCAGATTCATGTCTGTTGCGTGATTCAATTTCTCTAGAATGTTTGGTTTGGAAGGAAAGGAGAAAAGAAACAAAAGAATGTAAAAGAATGGGTAGGAAAGAGGAGTTTTTGCCCTATTTATGGTTGGTTGATTGAATTGGGAAAGGAAGAAGGAAGAGTGCTTTTGTTTTTCATTGAAAATTGAGTGAGATAGAAAAACATTCACCCATTAGTTAGTCTCGGAACTTTGTTTTGGACTGGTATTCTTGTTCTTTGTTTGGTATTAAAAAAACTTGTGCAAGATTTTATGTTTGTATGGATGCTATTACGCTGAGGCCAGTTATGAATTCTGTTTTGTGATTCTATTTCTTTAGAATGTTTGGTTTGGAAGGAAAGGCGAAAAGAAACAAAAGAATGTAAAAGAATGGGTAGGAAGGTGGAATCTTTGCGCTATTTATCCTTTGGTTGATTAAATTGGGAGGGGAAGATGGAAGAGTGCGTTTGTTTCATTAAATTTGAATGAGGTAGAAGAAAAGAAAATATCTTTTGTTATCAATCTTCAAGTATATGATTCTCTTTTAGTATGAATGTTTCAAGCTCTACTTTTTGGGAACTGTGTATAGTTGGAGTGAAGTGCTTAATGGTAGGAGAAACTTGAGTTTTTGGATTTCATTGGCAGCATATTCACGGGAACTCAAGGGCATGATGTTCTTGTTATTGCCCCTTTTATTTGGGTGCCTCGTGGCCCCTTGATATTTACTTTTCCCTATATATACTTTGGTTGATTGAATTGGGATTTGGGAGAGGAAGAAGGAAGAGTGCTTTTGTTTCATTAACAATTGAGTGAAATATTCACAATTAGTTATTCTAGATTGTTGTGGTTTTTTGTTTTTTTTTCCCTTGAAGCCTAGTTATCAAATTAAACCTTTGTCTTTTGTTAATGGGTCATTGGACGTCACATAATTTTTAATTGAACATACGGGAAAAAGTAACTATACGAAAAATAAAAATTATGGTGTTCAAATGAAATATATACTATATTAATAAATTTATGGGCACAAATACAATTTAATCAAACAACTGTATTAGATATACCTAATTTCGTAAACACTTTTGTCGTAGACAACTAATATGAATAGCCAACACAAACGGCCAAAAACCGACTCAAACAACTTTCTATAAATTTTTAAAAACAACCAACATAAGTGGCTAAGGACTATATGGTTAGCAACTCTGCAACAAACTGGGCCAACATCTTGTGTACTAAACATCTGTGTGAAGTAAGCAGCTTTTCTTTTGAAGATATGATTTATGTGAAGATGCTTGATGAGCATCTCTGTTTTTGGAGGCTTTGGTGGTGGTTAGTTATTATACATTTAGAAACCACTCTTTCAAGTCTATCATCAATCTTCCCCTTCTTTCATCTATATGATGGTTGGAGGAGAGTGTGGAACTCTGGATGTGGCTTAAAATACTATGTAATTATATTCTCTTGTGCCCCATTTGTCAGGGATACTGAAATTGTCCAAATTGCTTGCTATCCTATATAGGAGAAGCTGTCTGTTTCAGATTCTGTGGATCAGAATGTTGCAAGTCTTGAGCCAGTAGAGCCACCCCCATTAGAATCTACTCCTTTCAAGCTTGTAGAAGAAGTGAAAGATTTGAAGGAACTAGCAGCTAAATTGCGCAGTGCGAAGGAATTTGCAGTAAGTTCTCTACTTTTACGTTTCTTAATTGCTAAAATATAGCTCCCTCCCTCTCTCTCTCTCTCTCTAGGTTTCGATGTGTGCCTGTCCTGCTGACTTTGTATGCATTATATGCCTTTGAAATTGGTGAGTTGATTCTGCAGATATTGGAGAGTTCATATGAGGGAATGTTCTTGTTTGTGTGCTGATATGTGTATTCATGATAAATGGGCTACATGTTGGACCGTTGGTGCTGTTATTGAACAAATGCCCCACCTTTGATAATGACAGATCTTTAGATTATTCACACAGCCACAGGGCTCAGTAATTGTAACTCGTATGACATTTAGTTGGCCAGAAGCCTTCATATTTGTGGTGGTTATGTGTTGTTGCCTTTTGTACTTGAAAAGTAATGACAGTTTTCCAAGATTGAGCCACTGTTCTGAGAAAAAGGAAAATCTTTTGTATCATTTAAGGAATTCATCTAGGATTGCTGGGGTTGGGTGAATGCATAGCTAAGGTAGGGAGAGGATATTAATACCTAGAATCTTATATAACTAGAGTTCCAATAAGAAGGCTTCTTACGACAGTAAATAAGATGAAGTAACTTCAGTTCCCAAGAGTGAGAAAAAAATAGTATGCAATCACCGGGAGGGAATGGGAGAACTTTCAAAAGGGCATGAAGGTCTAATGTTTCTCTTGAGCAAAAGTTTCTTGATATGTTCAGAAGGGGAAGGCCTCAGCATTGAGTATTGGCTCATGGAAGTCCTAAGTGGGTTGAGAAGGGTTCTGAAAGGATAAAGGATAAAGGAGAACGGAGAAAGGAGAAAGATGAAGGGGATTGGGACGTGCTGGGCTTCTTTACAATATTAGTGTCAATATAATCACATGTTTATACCTATCTTCAACTCCATATTTTTGTGTACACTGTGTGTCTGTGTCTCTGAGGGTTACTATTTCCAAATCTTGGGTTCGTTGGAACTAGTCTCTCTAAATTCCAAACTTTAGGGGTAAGACTGCTACATCCGACCCCTTCATACCATGCCTTAGCGGGGTTTCAGAGTTTTGGTTATGTTTATTCTGAGCTATTATCACTGGTTCATCTTTTTTCTCATGAAATTGCTATCCAGGTTGATTTGGAACACAATCAGTATCGGTCATTCCAAGGTTTGACTTGCTTGATGCAAATTTCAACCAGAACAGAAGATTTTGTCGTTGATACTTTGAAACTCAGAATACACATTGGTCCATACCTAAGGGAGGTTTTCAAGGATCCTTCTAAAAAGAAGGTTAGTAATTTAAGAACATTTTCGTTCTTCTCTTTATCACTCCTACAGCTTTTATTGGTAACTAGTTTTTTGTATTACCTATGTTTCCTAAACACAATAGATGTGATGGATTCGCAGGTCATGCATGGAGCAGACCGGGATATTGCCTGGCTTCAAAGAGACTTTGGCATATATGTATGCAATTTGTTTGATACTGGACAGGTATGTCATGTCACATGGTTCTCTAATAATTGTCTCTACCTTTCTTCAAGCTGTTTTCTTTTGTTACTATGCTGTCAACATATTTCAATTCTAGACTCCAACAGGAATGTATACTTTATTTGTTGGGGGTTAGACTTGCATACATTTGGCCCCTGCAAAGTACAAATCCAGTACTACACAGGAAACTGTGGCGGTGGTTCGGTTTGATTTTATTCTTCTAAGAATCGTCTTACCATGGTTAGCATTTACTAATTTAGTTTTACCAAGGGAGTGTGTTCATGACTACTACGTATTAAAGCTTTATAGCTTGTTTTTTATGTCTTTGCTTTTGCTGTCTTTTTTGAATATACATGCATGACAAAATTTCGTCAGGCTGCTGTCTATGTTGGAGATGATAGAATTGTAACTAACTTGCATAAAAGTCCATATCTTGCCCTGAAATTCTGTCTTTTGCTATTTGATAAGTATTTAAAATCCTTCAGTTTTCCAACTACATACAAAGTAATGCCATTTATCCCCCCCCCCCCCCCCAGCATCATATTTCAAGCCATAAATTGGCTTTTGTACATAGCTAACATATTGGCCAGACTGCCGGATTGCTAGATGTGTCCTTTTCTCATTCAAAACTAGGTTTCCTTGGAATTATGATTGAGAAGCGTGTTGGTTATTATATCCAATTGACAGGGGTTGTAGTTGGTGGAAAGTGTACATCTTATATTTGGTTCCTCAGTTTCTATACATCTTAAATTGCCACAAATAGGGATGTGGAAAGACTAACCCACCGAATACCTGGTCCAGTTTGACCTGGCGTGGGTATGGTCATAGATTCTTAGTCCAAATTTTAGCATTGTCGGTTTAAGTGAATTTTGACATTAAGATTGAGTGTATTGATTTCTTTATCCTTGAAGAGTGTTTTGGTAGCAAGAAGCTCCATTCCCTCATTCTGTTCCTACTTTTTCAGCTGGAAATTAGGCCAAAAGATCACCCAATAATAATTACCACGAAGATAATGTCACCCCAAAATCATTTTTAAAAACACAGATCCCTTAAAATAATCACGACAAAATGTAAGGCCTTTTAAGTTGTTTTGGTTTAGTTTCGGCATAATTTTTTTTTATTCTGGAAAACGGGCATCTCTCAGTGACCGTAATTTAATCAGATGAAAGTTGTACGTGAAATGTTAGCATGAGGTCAGTCAGATAAACTTTTATGTTAATAAAAAGTGGCTGGGGATTCTGCTGGATTTGGTTTCTTTTGCCTTGCAGATTAGCTGCTTATCTGTAGTGTATGTGTTATATTTTATTCCAGTTATGTATGAGGCACCCTTTACATGTTCTTGTTTAGTTTTCCGATGTAATCAGAGTGTCTGTTTGATTCTAAATACAGGCTTCGCGGGTGTTGCAACTGGAAAGAAATAGCCTGGAATTTCTTCTTCAACATTTCTGTGGCGTCACTGCAAACAAAGAGTAATTCTGCTTCTTTGCACTGTCAGCCTCGGTGTGAGGTTAACGTTTTTTGACTTTCAGTTTCTGTTTGGGCTGGATTGATCCCTAAACCTCATGCAGGTACCAGAATGCGGATTGGAGATTGCGTCCCCTACCTCATGAGATGATAAAGTACTTTCTCCATTTAATTCTTGTTAACAACTCCTTAACTGGTACTCATATACTTAAGTTCCGAAAGATAAGCAGTAAATGTACAAACCGAAAATGTAGCGATTACAGTGCTCTAAAGAATTCTGACGTATTTTCTGTTATTTGAATTTTGACACTGTTCTGCTTACCATTCTCAACTGTTGGTTACCCACATAATGGGAACGATTTGGTTACAGATATGCAAGAGAAGACACTCACTACCTGTTGTACATTTACGATTTAATGAGGATAAAGCTGGTTCAAGAGGCTAAGGACCTCGAGAGCTCTGACGCTCTACTTCTAGAGGTATGGTTTGTTTGTGATAATAACATCTATCTTGCGACTTTTGGTCAAGACCATTTTTAATGTACTACATCATGAGAGATCAATGTTTAGGATGAACACTGATTTGAGTGTTATGATCTATGAATGCAACATTGCAGGTGTACAAGCGCAGTTATGACTTATGCATGCAACTTTATGAGAAGGAGTTGTTGACGGATACTTCCTATCTTTACATATATGGGTTAGTCTCTTGTAGTTTGAACTTCCTACTATGTGGATTGTCTTTCGTGCCTATTACCATTGCTGCTATTTTGACCTGCACAAGTTTTTATTTTTTAGTTTACATGTATCTTTAAAATTTTTCTTGGCCTGACTGGAAATGGTTTTTGAATGCAGTGTGCAGGCAGCTAATCTAAATGCACAGCAGCTTTCCGTTGTTGCTGTAAGTGCTAATATGAGCTCATGCTATGATAAAATTTCGAACATTGTGTTTTTTTGGGAATAAACTATATGTTGCTGTCTCAAGAAAGCCCCCACCTTTTGGTGCTTCAAAGTCAACTTCTTAGCTGCATTTTGGATATTTGCTAATTAACTTGAAGTGATTCTCTCATACATGTTCCTCACCACTCACTGTTAATCCTGATTTTTTTCATCAAATTACTTCCAATGCCACCGGTGAAATAGCATAAATGGAAACCTTCACTGTTATGAGGATGCTGTAGTTTCCTCTCGTTGCTTTTGTCATGTTCCGCTTATGTATTCGTGAATTGACAAAGAATATAGTTAATGTCTTGTATGGTCCATTCCCTGGTTCTAAACAGTTACCATTTGCAGGGTCTTTGTGAGTGGAGAGATGTTATTGCCCGCTCAGAAGATGAAAGCACCGGGTATATATTGCCAAATAAGGTGCTCGTTGAAATAGGTAATATTATGATATTTGAATGCTCTAGTGGGTATTTGTAAATCTGTTCTCAATTTCGAGACAGTTTGTCACTTCTGAATAGTATACTTACTAGATCTTTTTGTGGCTAAAGCCAAGCAGATGCCCCTCACCACTAACAAATTGCGGCGATTAGTTCGATCTAAGCACCCATACGTGGAGCGCAATCTCAGTGCTGTTGTGAGCATTATAAGGCATTCCGTTCAAAATGCTTCGGCTTTTGAAGCAGTAGCCGAGCAATTGAAAGAGGGTCGCATTCAGGTCGTTAGCCCTGTTTTCGGAAACGTACTGCAAAGTTTAAATCTTTTAAAGATTGCATAGTAGTGTGTAGGGCTGATGACATTTATTTTCTGTCGAATTCCGCATTGCTCAACTTTTACTGAAGCATAACAGTTAAAAAATTTACATTAAATACTAGAGAGAGCCGACTGTTGACTTCTTATGACATTAAATACTTCATTCTTAAGCTTTTCATAGAAACTAGTTCAGTTGCATTAGCTCAAGTATGACTTGTTGCTCCGATTCTTCATTTTCCTCACCGTACCCGTGTCGGACACTCCACATCCATGCTAGGCTAGGACACTCCACATTTCAAATTACAATGAAAATACGCAAATTTTCTTACAATTTGCCGAGCTTGACATCCGTACCTGAGTCCGAGTAATATAGCTTGTAAATTCCTTTACATTTTCTTGTGGGCTTGATATGTTCTGCAAAAAAAAATGATAGTAGATATTTGGTCAATATTTACCTTACTATCTCGTCTATCTTCTTGTATACGGGTAGTAGCTGCCATGTTTCCTTTATGTAGCCGACATACATGGTATACGAAGTTTCCAACTAGTGGCCTGGTGCATTTGTTGGTATCTGTGTAGTTCTGCCATACGTTTCCCTGTTCACTTGACGGAATGACCAGGTTTACTTTTCACAGTTCCTAGGAGTGGCCTCAGGGGTTTGTCAGTGTTTTTTTGGGTTTCTGCCCATGAGTTTCCCTTTTCCACTTGACTGAAAGATTAGTTTTTATGATGCAGTAATAGGTGTATAGTTCGAATTAACGCTACAATAGTTTGACAGTTGCTATGTGCCGTAGTTTCCATTTTCCGAAGATTTTGGTTCTTTTTGGCTTAACTATACCGTTAGAGTCTACAATTCACTGAATTGTTGAGATTTGACCTTTGCTATGTGCCATAGTTTTCCATTTTCTGAAGATTTTGGTTCTTTTCGTCTTAACTATACCATTAGAGTCTACAATCAACTGAATTGCTGAGATTTCAGCAATGATACTTGAATTTCGATGTAGAATTCGAGTACCAGAATGGGAAACAATTTAATGTTCTCTTTTCTTTGTTACTTGTAATCTGCATCGTTTACAGTAACTATTTCTTTGCTTTTCATGCGAATCTGTCTCAACTTTTGATAATAGTCAGGATTGATAATATATATAGCTTTAAATAAGCAACTTACATGTTACTATGTTAAGCTCCCAGAAAATATTGTACTTTATCTGGAGGCATAGATCACAAATTATTTGTTCTATGAAATATTTTTCATGTCCGTGTGCTTATCGTTGAAAATAAGTGTTGCTCGTTCATTTTGTTTTTGTCATGACATCTTGCTTGGTTTCAGGTGCCTGACACAACCTCTGCTATGGACGATTTTCCTGAAGTTCAAACTGCTGGCGAGTATAATGCCGAAGGTTCTGAAGTTAGCAATGATTCGAATCTTGCCAAGGATAACGGTGGAGCTCCTTTTGGGGGTATTGGTCAAAACGGGGATGTTGGGAAAGATTCTAAGTTCGAGCTACCTAGTCATAAAAGTGAAAGAACTGCAAGTGCAGGGCATTCTGAAAAGGTTGTATGTGAACTTGCGTGGTTACATTTTGTTCCTATTGCCTTTTACTCCCTCCATAATTTCGTTGTCTCTGCTGTCAGGTCGCCGTAGCAACTGTTCAGGTGCTAAAGAAGCCAAACCGTGCTTTTGGGGCGCTGCTTGGGAGCTCAACCTCGAAGAAAACTGATTTTAAGAAGGTGTGTTTAGGGAGTGGTATTACCCTGCGTGTGTCTCAGATATATAGTACTGAAATTCCTTTTGCTTTACCTTTTGTTTTTGTTTGCTTGCCTTCAGTATTTTTTTTTGTTTTGGGGGGTTTCCATGTTTGTCTCTGTTGGTACTTTCAAGTGCAAACAGAGCAGATGTTCCATGGCTGATTATGCAACTTGAGTGAAACTGTATTGGTTGTGTGTAAAAAATGTTGATGGGCCTACTTTAGAAGTGTCCTATGTTTTGGCAGTGTCATGTGTTTTTAGTGTGATGAGGATCGAAAATGACCTAGCATTAACCTTAGTTTAAAAGCGCGCGTTTCGTCCCCTCCATGCCTTATGGAGCTTTTACTCTTCAGCTCATAAAAAAAATGAAGTGTTTAGTATATTTTTGAAAAAACCCTTTTCTAGGCTGAGGAAACCCTAGACCACGCGAATCTGGTCCCCTTCTTCGTCTCCTATTAAAGACAATTTGCATGATTAAACCCTAGACCACTATGCTAGTTTTATTTCTTTAGAAGAATATTTCAATGTTACATCTTAAATTAAAGACAATTTGCATGATTTTTCGCCATGGTATTGTGTCCAATCCAATATTTGATGCCCTTTTTGAGCTTATTGCGTGCAAATATAGCTTGGATGCTTTGGTGCACCTCACTTGTGTGAAGCGCATGCCTTCTCTCTGGGCTTCGCGCCTCGAGGACCTGTGCACCTTTTTGCGGCTAGCGCATATTTAATCTAAGGTATTAACAAGCAATATAACTCTGGGATATCATACCACCAAAGGGGTGTTCTAGTGGTAGTTTGCCTATCTTCCAAAAGGAAAGTATGGGATTCAATTCCCACTAGAGGCATGGGAGAATTTTCTTTCCCCTTGTCCCCATGCCTACCCTCACCTAAAGTATTACCATGAGATATGGGCCTTTAGGCGAATAATTGTTTACCATATTTTTAGAAAGCAAAACTCTGGATAATTCTGTTTTCTCTGGTCCCAATATCAATTGAAATCCGAGTCATCCTGCCAAGTTTCAGTTCAATCTGTAGGAGATTGGCGGCTTGCAATTTGCATTACATTGCAAATTTTCTATATCTAAGCCCTTTTGCTATGGATTTCTTTCGTATATTTTATTGCACATTTGAACATTTGAGATGGTTCCGTAGCAAGTTTCGTTGTACATTTTGGGTAAAAATCTTACGGCTTTCACTGTAAAATATTTGCAGGATCTGGAGCAAATAAAGTCTTCCGTGAACCTTCCGTTTTATTCGTTTTTACGTAGAGATCAGCAGTCAATGCAGTTACCTAAACAAGGCGCAGATGTTCAAAATAGAGCATCATCAAATGCTAGCCCCTCGGTTGAACCCTCGTCTGCACCAGCTTTCACCTCCAAATCAGAAGATATAATATTGTTAGATAGCGATCAACACTCAAACCGAGCACTGAAAGAGTCCGAGGATGGTGCCAATGAACCACCTTCATCAAGCTCCAAGTTAGACGATATAATACTTTTGGACAGTGAATCGGATGAGGATGATGAAGCGCCCCCTGAAAATGAAAATCATGAAGAAGCGAAACTTGAAAATCACGAAGAAGCGAAAGTCGACAGAGCAGCTCCCGAGCCGGAGCTGGTGGTTCTGGACGAAGAAGACGAGGATGACGACAGTGAACCTATGTCCCTTGACAACTTGTCCTCAAGTTTCCAGGAATGTTTGAAGACGAGTCAGGAACAAAAGGCCAAACAAGCTGAAGGAACAAGTGGCGGGGAGTTTCAGCCGTTTGACTACGAAGCAGCTAGGAAAGATCTGAAGTTTGGGGAGAAGGGTGAAAAAAGAAGGGACAAAACCGATGACGGCAAAAGTGGCAAGAATTTTAGCAGGAAAAAAGGCGGCGCATCTTCCGACAGGAGCAACAACAACCAAGATGAACAAAGCGCGCTTCCTCAAGGTAGAAGGCGCCAAGCGTTCCCAGCTAGTGGGAATCGCAGCGCGACATTCAGATGAGTCTTGCTCACTCAAATGCGTTCTTTGTTTGTTTTCTGAAATTTATTCGAGTAGGTGAAGTTGGATTGTCTGTAGAATATGTTCATGAAATATCAAGCCGAAAAGTGCTCGATATCGAAATGAAGCTGTTAAAGTTGCTTCAGAGATTGCATTGCCCCCAAAAAATTCAGAGCCACCCCCAGGTATGGTGTGGTAAGTGGTAACCTATGTACTGGGTGGTGTTGTATAATTATCTCTAAAGCAAAGGCAATTTTCTGATTTTCTTGGTCTGATATCTTTTGCTTTTGTTCCTTCTCAAGAAATCATAAAGGCAGGAAAAGTATGTTGTCTGTCAACTGATAAGCTTTTTTTTTTTTTTTTTAAGTTTGTTTGGTTGGTTCTCACTTCCCAGTTGCTGAATTTCCTAGAAAATGTTTGGCAAAGGTTGCAATTTTTTTATTATTTAGATAAGTAATTCAACCTATCGAGCTCTTATTTCATGGAATACCAATTCGAGAGGCCTTGGATTGCCAATGCCCAAAGAAGGATCGAGACCCAACACAACATTCCTCATCCGGTAAGGAGGAACATTCCTCCCATGATTCGTTAAATTTGAAGTTGGACGTAATCGGTGGGGTAGCCATGGTTGAAAAAAATATTAAACTTAGTTCACTTTGAGTTAAAAATTATAGATAATATGTTTTCAAATGAGCGAAATAATGTATTGATGGACACCTCTAATATGAAGGCCTAGATCCGCCACTGATTCATTGGGACCTTTATTTTGAGATCTCGTGATGAGGTCTATAACATTCATTACTTTGGCCATTACATGATTATTTATTTCTTTATTTGTTTGTTTATTGATTACCATTTGCCATTGTAAAAGAAAATTATTTTTTTTGGGTAGGAAAGGTGGGGGCGGACCCCTTTTATTCAAAGACAATTCAAGAGAACATTACATAGTTCCAACTCTGTAAAAGAAAATTATAAGACTGATAAAAAATCTGTTACAGAAAATTGGAAATTGGTTATGAAGAATGTCAAGAAATGGTGAAAATTGGAAATTGGTCAGAAAATTAAAAGAATGATAAAAGAAAAGTCCCTGGTTAGATACTTAATACTAATGGCATGAAAGGTTTCAGTGGGCTAGCTTGCTTAGAAGAAGAGACATGCTTAGCTTGCTTGCTTGTCAAATATCATCACATGGCAGACATACCATACCCAAAACAATGCCATTTCCACACTCAGGGTCTGTCAAATTTATAGGTAAAAAGTAATTGGTTAGAAGTTAAATTTTAGTAATTTTTGGTAAACTTTGATAAATTTATCAAATTTATCCTAATATATCAAAATTATTATTATTTTTTAACTTTGATAATTTTTGGTAGGTTTTGAAAATTTTTGGTAAATTTAAGTAAAACTACCCAACCCAGTTTATCCATAAATTTGATAGGCCCTAAAAGAACAAAAGCATATCATGTACAAAGTTTGAGACCATCTCAAGTATATCCTTCAATATCAAAGAGGTGGTATTCAGGTGACGACGACCCTATATTTTATATTCCTGACCAAGAATCAAATCTTGATGAAATAAAATATTTCCCATTGGAATGAGATTGTTGCATTGATGGGTCATTATTGTCATGAGCAGTTTGATATCGCTCTCTTAAGTTCGCTTATAGATACCTATAAAATAGGGGCACAATGGGCAGACCCAATATCAAAGAGGTGGTAGTCAAGTGACAATCACTCCATCTGCCATATTTCCCACCAATGTTCAAGTCTCCGTGGAAGTAAAGTGTTTCTCATTGGTGGAAATTATGGGGTTAATGAATCATATTTGTCATGAGTAATTTGATATTGTCCTTAAATTCGTTGATGCTTACCCATAAAATAGGGGCCCAATGAATGGGTTGAGTTAACATGATCTTAAAAAAAATAAACTATATCCTTGAAACAAATGTTTCCCAAAGAACCTCTTATTGATTGGTGCCAAGGGTTGATAATCCAGTTGAGATCCTTGAGAAGATTTGTCCAAGTCCTTATTAGGTAGACCCACCCAAGGTCTCAGGCCAATAGGATTGAAAGAAAGAAGTCTTTTTGATAGGATGGCAACCTCAAGTTTTGACTTATGAGATGGTTGGCTACTTGCTTGCTATTTTCAACATGGCAAATTGCTTGGCTTCTAATCACTCTATTTTCTTGGTTCCTACATGTAAAATCTCATTTGAAATAGCTTGAGTAGAATAAAACTTTGTTTTGATCATATCACACTAAACTAAGGGGTTATTAAGTCCATTGTTATTAGTGGCTTAATCTTGATTATTGAGGGCTTGTTTCCCTACAAATCAGCTTGCCTCATCCATTGTACAAACACAATTGATGAATTCGAAAGCTAAATGCTTGGTCTTGAATCCATTAAAACTAGGGCCGTCGAAAATTCGAATTTGAGTCATTTTGGTTCCGGACGAATTCAGACATCATATGAAAAGTTTGATGTCCAATGCTTGCTTTCTTGGGATATTTTTGGTTTGGACAATTCAGACAAAGCTTCAATTTGAGTCAATATCCGATTTGGTCAATAAAAAATGAAGAGTATTGTATTCGGATAATCGACCAAAGTCAAAATTCGGACGGAAATTTTATGACCATACCTGATATTTTCTAAGTCGAATTAAACCGAGTTTTCAGGTCGGACAAGTTTTTGACAACCTTAATGGAAACGCTCTTGAAATTCATTAAAGACTATGTCTAGAATCGACATATTCTAGTAGAGATTGTTTGGGTCTCTTAAGTAGTTAGTTGTGCTTTTGCATCTAATTCATCTCAGGGGCTCTATCTTTATGTATGTTGGTTCTATATTTAAATTTAACTATAGAAAAGACCAAAAGCCCTAGCATAATATGCTTAGTTGAGGTCCACCAAGATTATAAAACAACAAAGTTCGAATTTCTAGGAACGGAAACTATAAAATCATACTAACATAATTCCAAAACAAAAAAAAAAGGAAAATGTATAGATAGCTATTTGCATGATAGTCTCTAGTTACATAAACTTTTTATTATTAAAAGTCAATAAAAGGCTAAACTTCACATCAGAGATGCTACAAAGATCAGCAAAATAACAAGACACCAAAAGAAGACAGCAAGACATAGATTAACAGCTAGAGATACAAGACAAGTGTTCTGCAAAACAACCACCTATTCCACCAACCATTACAGAAAGAAATCAAACATTTTGTCTTCTTTTCTTTTTAGCATCCCTCTTGAAGTGTTTCTCTGCTGCACGGTGATCACAAATGACCTTTATACCACAAACATTCTTCACAATTCTCCACTCACGTGCAAGCTCCGCGTCAATATCCTTGAATCTTTGGTTAAGTAGTTAACACAAATGGCATGAGAGGCCTCAATGTGCTGTCTAGCTCAGAAGAAGAGACATGTTCATGTTGAGCTTTCTTGCCAAAACAGTGAGGAGGAGCCTGCCATTTGGAGTCCTCTAACACAACACCCACCTCAAATGTCATCACATGAAAAGACATCCCTACAACAATGAATGACATTTCCACAATAAGAACAAAAACATCAAAGTACACAAGTTTAAATCATAGTTATTAAAATCCCGCTCCTGATTTACGATCCTACGATTATATGGTCCAAAATCGTCGATACGATTCTTCTATTTACACACGATCCACGATCCTACATGGGCTAAATTCCGATCCTAACTTCCCCATACTTTCGTGTTAGGATCCCGATTTTAACAACCTTGGTTTAAATTCGAGACCACCAAAGACGTGGGTCAAATTTTGGTACCTACTCCCCCCCCTCCCGCGAGATAGGGCTCAATGAGTGGGTCAAATTTACTCGGCATAAAAAAACCACAACTTTGACACCATGTCAAGTATATCCTGAAATGGATGTTTTCCAAAAAGAGTAACTAATTTTGGGTGATTAATTTGGCATCTTGGGGTTCATAGTTGGTGCTCTATGGTTGACGAAAATTTTCATAATCTTTTCTTTTCTTTTATTTTTTTTTTGGATATTTTGGGATTCTGATCTCATCCCCAAAAATGGCATGCATTGAATTACCCCAAAGAGGAAACTTAATATCTTTGGGTATCAAGTTCCAAACCCTAAGAGGCTCAAACAAACATACCGTATGGGAACTTGATACCCAAGGATATCAAGTTTCCCCTTTTGGGAGAATTCCATGTATGCCATTTTTGGGGGATGAGATCTGATTCCCAAAAATATCCACAAAATAAAAGAAAGGAAAAGATTATGAAAATTCTCTATCAACAATGGAGCACCAACTATGAACCCTAAGATGCCAAAAGGGGAGAAACTTGCATTGATACCCTTGGGTATCAAGCCCCATTCCACTCATGTGAACCAAACTAGCCCTTAGTTTGAATTACCGTCAATTCAAACCCCCAAAAATGAGATGTATGACGTTCCCCCGGAAAGGGGGAACGTGACACCTTTGGGTATCGAGTTTCAAGTTTAAAAGACCCAAACAAACATATAGTATGGGAACTTGATACCCAAACGTATCAAGTTCCACTCATGTGAACCAAACAGGCCCTTAATTTGAATTACCGTCAATCCAAACCCTCAAATAAAAGCCAACTCTAAAAGATTTGTGTCACCATTACTCTTTGATAATCAAGACAAAGTGTCACCATTACCCAAACTATTTACCCACAAAACCCAAATCTACCTAAACTAATCAAACCCTACTAAAACTTACCAAAACTTAGACTTTACCATACCTTGCTTTACCAATGAAATGGACAAACACAAAGTGTATAAAACATCGCCACAGAAGGGAGTTCTGAAGCCAATGGATAGGCCTTTTGATGACCACATCCTCATAGTACCAAATGAAATCAACCTTCCTAAACTTACCACTAAATACCCCATGAAGTTGAAGGCAATTTTGGTAAATTTAACTAAGTTGAGGTAACTTCTAATTTACCATTATATACTCATAAAAAGAAGTTTTAGGAACCCTGAGATGTACCTGTGAAGAATAGCCAATGGACAGGCCTTTTGGTGACCACATCCTCATAGTACCAAATGAAATCAACCTTCTCCCAAACATTGCACAAGAACCCATCAACATGAGCCTGACCCAAATAGTTAGCCCCGTCGAGAAAATTCGGCCTCAGAATGCCAACCTCGAAGTGCGTGACACGACACTCGCGACCACCATCGTCGCCAATGCCAAGGGTGTAGTAGTAGGAGGTGCCATTGTTCCACTCGACGTCGTGCAAACGCTTCCCATACTGGTGTTGGATCAGGTTCAGATTGCGTCCGTTTGGCCAGTCATACCACAGATCGACTGTCTGCAGCTCTGTTTTCTTGGTGTGGTTCATCACCAAAAGTGCATGGAATTGCTCCGGCCATGGCGTTGGCACCGGTTTTTTCACATCCGTTCCGTCTTTACCTAAAGCTAGTTTGGATGGTTCTATGATTGGGACAGTTCTGCAGCTCACTGCTATCAGTTTCAAAGCCAAAGCGACGAGGATGCTAAGAAAAGCAATGCTTGGAGACCTAGCCATGCTAGATTTAGGAGTGGACAAAGCAAGGTCGTTAAGTTAATGTCAATATATACTACATGCACCTGGAGTTTATATTCCAAGATATCTACAGACGAACAATCACATTATTTGGGGCGCAAATCCCAGGAGCATGTAATGAATTGCAACAAATGATGATTTCCTTCTAGCCGTCAAAATAATTTTGATGAAAGACAAAAGAGATAATAATTATACGATACGATCTTGATAATAACTATGGATGTTTATTTGATTGATTTCATTATCTAAATAAAACAAGATTATGCTTGAAATCAAGAACATTTGGACAAAGATAATGTACATGATACAGTACGTAATCATTTGTCTTGGAGGAAACTAATTGAATATCTTTGTCTATCACACATGATTAGAGGGTGGCCTTCTAATATCAACAATGGTATAGCATATTATTATCTTTGATAAATTATAAAATCTTTAGTGATTTGTTTATGGTTTGATTGATATCACTCTCAAAGGTATTGCTAGGTAAAAGTTGCTTCAAATCAAGTATTGATTTATTCCCTTTTCTAATGATATATTAACATAATGATTTAATATCTTCTAGATATAAGCAAGGTGGTGTATCAATGAAATGAAGGACACTATCTCATTTGATACTATGCTTTGCACACTTATATTTGAGAAAAAATAGTGATATCTTCAATGATTTTTTTGATAGAAAAAAGAACTATATTAGTAAAAGGTAAAAGAACCAATGTTCAACTAGCACCATACACAGTTATGTCTAGCCAAAGAACAAACTATCCACAAAATCTACCTCGTCTAAAGAGGCAGAGCTAAACTTCTTATTTACTCAAAAGTAGAGAGACTTGACAAAAATATTTTTCAATTTCTGAAGGGAAATTCAATTCCCTCAAAAACCCTTCAGTTTCTATCTTTCCTAATAACCCAAAAATTCACATGTAGAATTACCAAGACCTTCTTGTTGGATTTCCTACCAAAGAAACTCTACCAAAATACTCCCTCCATTCCTTAATAATTGTCACTTTGGAGTTTTTGGAAAATTTTAAGAAAATAGTATTGAGAATGATAATTGTATTGGAAATTATAAAAGGAAGAGTTGAGTTTCTATTTTAGTTATACAATTGTATTGGAAATAATAAAAATAATAGGTAAATTTGGAAAAATTATCATTAATGTTACATTGGAATTGTAAAGTCTCAAATATTGTGGAAAATAGAAAATTGATCAAAGTGACAGATATAAAGGAATGGAGGGAGTAGCATATAACTCCTAACATAAAAGGATATAACCCAAGGAACACCGAGACAACCAAAGGCTAAACTACCATTAATTATTCATTTTTTATTTTTAACATCATCAAGAATAGTAAACCTTGAATAAAGAATATTCCCTCCGGTTTTTTTATTTGTCATCATGGGATTTGTGTCAAAAACTTTGATCATTAATTTCTCAATATATACAATGATTTATCATATAAAATTTATATCACTAAAAAAATACTATTAGAAAAATATAAAATTATATTTTTTGGAAAAAAGTAGTGTGAGAAATTATTAAATAAAGATAGACCTTACAAAACGTAAAAGAAAGTTATTTTTTGACGGAGGGAGTATTTTACAATAAATAACATTGTGCAAAATCAAAATTTTGTAGTAGCATAGTCATAGCATTACTGCTAATAGTGCTAAACAACCACTAATTACAGGTATAATAGTGGCAAAATCGACAAGAAAGCCTAACAATCGAAATCATCAAGTTTTGATTACTCCATTAATTCAAAAATCCACAGAATTTTCAGGGCAATTCGCAAATTAAATGCTACATTCCCACCATTACATCACTGAAACAATTAACATCAAATACAGCACCAAAATTTCTAAACCCTAATAATTAACATTACCCAATTTATAAACCCTTTAAATTCTTCTGCTCGAGTGTAAACAGAAAAAAGGAGCGAAAAACGAAATTGCGAAGTATAATTGCGCAGAAATACCGAAATTAACTTGAATTTAATACCTTGCTGATTACAGAATGCTTGAGGTAGTTGCAGTTGATGATGAAATAGAAGCTCAATGACTCTGTTCTCTGATTGTTCCTCGAATATTTGTTGGAATTTTTCATGAAAATTCAGGGGGGAATTAATCTAAATTTTAAACCAGAGTTTGTGTTTTGATGCAGAGGTTAGTGATAGGAGTGAAAAAAAAGGAAAGAAAATACACAGAAATGACAAAATATGGGGTTTTGTGACTTGTCCACCATACCTTATCTTTTTTCTAAGGTACTCGTCCCACAAAGTTACAAATTACTCCCTCTGATTTATATTAATTAATATATTTGAAAATTATGTGATTAATTTAGATTACAAATATTCTGATATAAATTGTTTTTTTCTCTTGCGCATGAATTTAAAATTATTTTGCAAATGAAAAAATGTTTTAATGAAAAATCTTAAGGAAAATTATATTATAATAATATGAATTTTTGGTAATAGTAGATTAAGTAATATGAACTTTAGAGTTGTTCTAATTAATATGAACTTAACTCGGTGACGGGATGACGTGTCAGCGGAGGCACGCGTCTGGGTCTGTTGACTTTATCATGTCAGCTTTGAATTTTAAGATAATCCTCCTCTCTCTTCCTTCCTTCTCATCATCCCCACTTCTTTTTAACTCTTTAAAAATCCCAAATCTCCCCTTTTGCTTCTTTATCTTCTTCTCTTCATCTTAGATTGGAGATGGTTTTAAGGAAATTTGTGTTTGATTCGGGTTTGAATTTGGTTACTTTCTCCTTTTCTTCTTCTCTATTTCAATTTTGTGTGCATGTTCGGCTTTTTGGTGTTATTCTTGTTCGAATATAGAAGAGAATTTGGGTTCAATTTGCATGATCTGTTTCTGTTGTTCGTTTGGAGTTCAATTATTCTGTGTTTGTGTTTAGTGCTTGTTCGAATTTTCTGGATTTTTGCTGCATTTGAATTGATTCCAGGATGTCTGGGTTTCGATGGTTTGTGCTTCGCACCAGTTTGATTTTTGCGATTGTAATATGCTTGTGTTTGATGCTTGAGGATTGAAGAAGATGAAGAAGCAAAAGGAGGGATCTGGGATTTTTAGAGAGAGAGAAAAAAAAAAAGTGGGGCAGATGAAGAGGAAGGAAGAGAGAGACGGGGGCTTACCTGGAAAGTCAAAGCTGACATGGCAAAGTCAGCAGACCCAGGCGCGTGCCTTCTCCGCCACGTGATCCCGCCATCGAGTTAAGTTCAACTTAACTCGGTGGCGTACTATTTAGTCTACTATGGTGCAAAAGTTCATATTAATTAGAATCAAATCTAAAATTCAGATTATTTAGTCTATTATGTCCAAAAGTTCATATTATTAGAATCCAATTTCCCAAATCTTAAAATTAAATTTGCAGTTGGAGTAAACATCTCTTTATATATATTGTTTCTGGATAAAAATCGTATTTGAATAATTTAGGATAGTCTAGTATCTAGTATGTCAGATTCCCACAAAAACAGTCCAGTCAACAGATTTCATGGACAAGACTCAGTATTTAACGTCGGCCCAAACATGTTAAGGAAATATTACTCATCTCCTACCGAAGGAATGCTACTCATGTCCTTGACAACTTTGGCACACTTCCCTATAAATATTTGATGGGACAATGGAGATGATCCGTGTGAAGTGACTCTCTCTTCTTCTCTTTGGTGATTTCGTCGTACGAAGAGTTCCCTTGGATTCGTCAAGGGAACATTCTTGCAGGAAAGTATTCTCCTAGAACAAGTTCCCTGAATCGCAAAAGTAGGAGCACCCAAGTCACCAGAAGACCTCGAGCATTGGGAAGGTCCTAAGCTTGCCCGAACTGATAGAAGGTCTCAACCGCAGACACCCTTACTACCATCCGTCGGGAGGCACCACTCAACACTAGCCTCAACTTAGCTCACTCAGCAGTGAGACCTCATATTCGAAGTCCAATCTTACTCGCATTCTAGCGCAAACGTCCAACCTACGCTAGAAGGTCATCACTCGTTCATTGACCCCCTGAGGCCTAACACTGTAAAGTCCAAGTCAAACTCACTGACCCCAACTTGTAAATCGGATCCTTCTGGATTCAACCCTTCATCAAGAGAAGCAAATATAAAGTTTTTCATAAGAGTGACCCAATCATTTTTAGGCGGAAGTATATTTGGTATCGTCTGTGAGTAGGAGACATAGAGCTAGCATGAAGTCAACTAGTCCAAAAACTCATACCAGACTTGAATGCATCCTATATCATTTTGTGAACTCGGAGCGGATGATCTTAGAGATGGAGAATGAAGAGAGTTCCCAACAAGAAGACGATGTGGAGGCCTTGTTCAGCCGACAAGCCTGGATGAGAAAAGTTTGAGTCCTTTTATGCATGATTATGCCTTTCATCCCCATTTGTCTTTTCCCAAAATTTGGACTCTTGGAGCTTAATATTGAACTTTGGGGATGAAGCTGAATTTGCAAGTGGATGGGTCTTCAAAACAACAACGTCAAAAACAATTTCGTATGAGTTATTGTAACACCCCCAGGTTGTTAACCACTAGATTAAGCTAATAATCTACTTAACCCAATGATTAGCGCAGCGGATTATCACCTAAGGGTATTACCGCCGTCCACGGTAGTGGACAAGGCTATCTACGAACCCAAAAACACATACTTACGACAACCCAAACATATAATTTAATCAACCTAAACACACAAACAACCCATAACATCAATTATCGTCAATCACAAATACTTAAAATCAACTCTTAAACACAAATTTAAACCCATCATTATAAATAGATTAAAGTACGGCTCCCAAGCCTGCAAGTGAGCAACTCCCAGTTCACCTGTTCTTAAGTTTGCCTAGGGGTTCGTCCGGTTGGTGCCTTCTCTTTTCCCTTCGCCGAATTTCCTAAAACGGAAACAGAAAACTTCGCAATGTGAGATAAACTCAGTACGTATACCCCTATAATATAAGAATCATTTCACAATTAATTTTAGTTACTCAGCGCGGTTCCAAGTTCATTTAAAACAACGAATAAGGTAACAACAACAATAAACAGTAAGCAAACTTTACACAAAATAAAAACATAACTTAGCTTTACATAAAACCATAACTTAACTCATATAATAAAACATAACTTAACCTTTACATAAAAGAGGAAAACTGACTTAACCACCGTTGAAGCCTCTTTACTTTAAATATAGTATGACGTAACTTAGGATATAATATAACTCATATGTAAAGCTTGACATAAATCACACTTAACTTATAACATAAAACTTGACTTTGGTTTCCCGTAAAACATGACTTATAGTCCTTGACATACCTAATCCCTAATTCTTATACTTTTAAGTCAAATAACTTAAATAACATAGATACTTAAAGCTTGGTTGCCGTATTATTATCTTGAAGGTCCCCTACTTGCGATCATCGACTAAGCCTCTGTGTGCGCATACCCGGACCGATCGGGAGATCCAGATGGTATCATGTACTGACCTTGTTTCCATGGGGTGTACTTATGACACGAATAACATGGTGTGCACTGTGGCACGGTATCATGGTGTGCACGAAGGCACGGTAACATGGTGTGCACTGTGGCACGGTATCATGGTGTGCACGAAGGCACGGTAACATGGTGTGCACGAGGCACAGTAACATGGGCGGGGCCTTTAATTAGGTGGGAAAAAGTTGAAAATCTCACTTGGTTTAATCTTGTTTTAGCTTAATGTAATAACCCACCCTAAACCATAGCTATTAGAGTAGTTTAAACTTGTTTAATTAGTTTTAATTTGTTATTTAATTAATTTGTACCTTGCGGTTAGTAGCGGTGACAAAGTCATGGAGGAATGGCGAAGTCCGGCTTTAATGGTCAAACCTATTAACCGAGTTTATTAATCTATTTAGAACCTTATATTATAATTATTTTGGGTTCTACAATTTTATTTCAAAGTCGGTTTACTTATAGATTAATTTTCCGCAACGAAATGAATTTATTTTCGGGTTACCGATTTACCGTCTTTTTAACCCGATTAAAAATTTATTACGATTTAAAGTAATTATGTATTACCAATTTTTATTTTATCCAGAATCTTAGTATTATTATTATTAGAGTATTAGTGTTACTTTTAATAGTTTAGCATTGTTTTAAGTTAAGTTAATAAAGGGGGTATATATATATTGGTTAAGGGGAGTCAATGAGTCTTTTAATTCAAATTCTAGACAACTCCAATTCAGCTTCCTTCTTCCTTCTCCCCACCGACGCAGCCAGCCACCTGCCTCCATTTTACGGCGCCGCCAGTTTTCCGCGAGATTCACCATTTTCCGGCACTTTTTGAAGCTCTCACTTCCTCTTCATCCTAGTCCATTTTATTCATCCTTTCAAGTGGTATTTCTCTAGTTTTCTCCTCCTCCATTGTTATGAATTTTGAAAGCTTTGATATTATAGTTTTATCATGATGTTTTTGTGTTAAATTACTATTTTCTTTCATGAAATTAGAGTATAGATTATCAAAGTTGGTTCTAGTGAATGAAACTAAGTGTTTGTTGCAAGTTTGTGTGAGATATGTTGAGATTCTTGTGAATTGATGAAGATGATGGTGAAATATGGTTATGCATGTTGTATTGGATGAAGTTTTAGAGTTATACATTCAGTTAGGTGAAGATAAATAAGTATGTATGGTCTTTTAGATGATTTACATGAGAATTGTGAAGGAAATTGTGTTAATGGTGGTGTAAATTAAGTGCAAGTATTTGTGTGATGTTGCATGTGAATTATACGAGTATAGATGCTAATTTTAGAGGTCTAAATGCTGGATATTAGTGAGGATATGCTTAGATTTCATTGGGTATATTATTGGTATTAAGTTTGGATGAAAACGAAGCATGTATTAAGGCAAAACATACCCAGAACCTACTGCCCATTTTATGATTTTTATAGGGGATGCTAAAATTAGTTTGAGCCCAGAATTTAGTGTAAAAGGTAGCCTAAGTTGTTAGTAAACGCTGGCTTTGGAATTTCGAGGTTTCGATTTGTATAACTCAAGTTAGAGCCAAAACCGTAAAGCCGCAGAATGACATACGAATTTTGGAGTCAGTGTATTATTGTGTATTTTTCGTCCAAAGGGAGTTTGATTCTGGAAAAGTGTTCATCATAAGAGTTTTAGAGGACTCGACGAGCTTTCCAAAATATATGGTATGCCTTAACCCGATGTCGGGAGAGTAAGTTATAGGACCCGGAAACAGAGCTACAAAACTGGAAATTTCTGGGTAATTGTCTAAGTATTCTAAGGGATTAAATATGATTATATTGGGCTTATAATGAGTTTTATGGGTGTGTAACTTAAGTCATATGACCCTTGAGATGTAGTACCTAAGTAAGAACCATAGAGCTCGATTTGGAGGACTCGAGACCCTTAAAGCTATGTTACCGTTATCGATTTAATTTACCGAATCTCTTAAATGTATTTAGAAGTTTTATCGTGCCTTGAAGTTTTTAAAGCCTCTTTGGTAAATTGAAAGTTTATGTCTTACAAGTGTTCCTTGATTCATAAAGCTCTCATAAGTTTAAAAGCATTTACCAAAGTCTCTTGATTTTATCTCAAACACCCGAAAATTTCATTATTGTTTATGTCGGTAATTTACTGCTACTGTCCGGAACACTTTTCGAGCCTTTCTCATCCTTTTTAGCCTCTGGCCCGGCCATCAAACTCGTAGAGTGTATTTTTCCCTTTCCGAAAAGTACTCGCAGCGAAATCCGAATTTATAGCTCGAGTTATGACCAAAATACTATAGTCATAAAAACCTGAAATTTTTATACGTTTTATTTCCAAAACTTCGTTGAGGTTCTACGCCTCACCTTTTCATAGCTCCTATTCTAATACCGAACTCTATCGCTTTAGCTCAAAGTTCGCTCGACCGAGCCATTCCACCGAGATCGTCACCGGGCAACTCACTCGCCTGTGCACGCAAATTGTCCAACTCTTTTTCTATTTAAAGTCAAAGTACGCTTTTATTGCATAAGTTATATTCTAACGATTTTAGTGTTTTATAAGTGGCCCCGATACCTATTCTACAAAGAGCTAGAGCTAAGCCTAGCTTTACAGTGCTCCTATCGGAGTAATCTCGACCGCCGGCCTGATCGCTTAGCGGTCACCCATCCAAACCCGAGGTCGGTTTGGCGCACGTCGCGAGATGCTTGAAGATCGACCTCAAAAAGGGGACCACAATTTTACTGTATGAAATCAATTTAATGTTATACATAGCATGTGCATAGAACTATTTATCGATAAAGTTTGCATTGTTTATAGCATGAGTTAGTTCCTTCCCGCTTTCGAAATGTTTTAGTCGGCATGAAAACCGCTTTCAAACGGTTTTACATGTTGGAGGTTTGTGTATCGAGTGTTTCCACTCACCTTTGCGTTGTTTTAATGTTTTGTTTTAAGGCCCGAGTATTCAAGAGATTCAAGAAGAGTTCAAGAGAAAGCTAGCTTTACTGGAGCCGAGGTAGGTTTAATCATGGCAAGAAGGAGGTCTTACGACTCTGCAAGCATGGGTATTCAAGAGCGGGAAAACTATTGGGATTGAAAGGTGGAAGTGTGGTGTATTGTTTGTATTGATTTATGTATGTAAAGTGGTTGTAATATTAATCAGGTTGTATGTTTTAAGTTTAAAGTGTGCGATGGTTTGGTGGTTGTTCGTTGTGGATGCCTTGTTCAGTGGTTGAACGGCGGTAATACCCCGGCTTTAACCCTCCGCTGCGCTAATCACAGGATTAATGACGTAATTAGTCGTAATCTTGTGATTACTCAAGTCGGGGCGTTACAGAATGGTATCAGAGCGGAGTTATAAGTGGAATACTTGGAGACTTGATGTCATTATAAGGAAACGAGAATGATGTGAGTAGGAATTGGGAGTCATTGGGAGAATGTGTTGGTGAATCATAGGGGAACTGATTGAATGTAGGAGTTTGGGACGCCATGAGATTATGTGATTATTGCAGGAATGTTTTGCAGGTTGAATAACACCAATTAATTTTGGGGAAAAGTCCAAATTACGTAAGAAACTCAGAAAATTCTCCTAAATTTGAAGAATTTTAGTGAAAATAGAGGAATGATGTGAAATAAGTGGGAAACTTCATGGAAATTAAAGCATGATGATTCCAGGATGGCATAACTGGACATTTAGGGGTTGTACATGTCAACGTGAGATATTCTCAACCAGAGATTGAAGGGAAAAGGAATAGTGATAAGATTATAATGATACCTTGCATGCATAAGAGGGGTATTGCATATATGTAAGGATAGTGTGTGACTCATTCGGTGTTTAAAGTTGTTTACTTGAAGAATGGACATTTAAGTTAGAAGTAATTCTGCAAGTTTATGAAGAAAGTTTAATGTAAAGCATCCAGAAGTAGAGTATAAAGTTTGGCACGGTCACTTGAAGTATTTGCATGATTATAAAGTTATAATAGGATGTACGAGTATATCTTAAGGCATTAAGAATGCATGAGTGATAAGAAGGCAGTTATAGAAGAATATTATTGTTCACCTCGTTATATGAAAGGGATCGTGACGAGAGTTCTATAGGTGCAATGATTTAATAAGAGATGAACTTTTATAGAGGTAATGAGGTTAACAAGAACGAAGGAGTAAGGGAATTAATTGCATTTAGGGTATGTGCCTTACTCGGAAGAAAGTATGTCAAGTAAAGAAATCATAGAGAGGTTTAAGTGAATTTCGGGCCTCAAAATTTCTTCTATCCTATTTATGTTGATTTATTGATTACTCATTTTACCCCCGCTTCATGAATCATTACTTTACGTATTTTATCGATCCCCAAGGTGCCTTCCTTTAGATCCTTTTACCATGTTTATAAGGTCAAGAGTGACTTTAATGTCACGCATTTATAGTTCCAGAGAATACTCAATGCCTACACAAAGAAACAACTTCTAACCCTAAACACAATAAGAACGTAAGGCAAACCCAATGTCTTTAAGCTACCCTTCCGTATGAGGAACCCTAGGACAAATTCTAGGAACATTTCCGGAATTACTATGAATCGAAAATCCCTAGCATGAGTAAAGGTCAATCATCAATGGGGTTATAAATCGAGTGACAGAAGTCGGGAATTCGACTCTAACCACCGGAGTTTTAGTTTATATTGAGCACGCTTTCCACAAATCCCCCCTATTAGATCTAAGTTCCCAAATTTCATTATCTCTCCCGGCCATTAGGGCTATTGAATCCAATGATCCATAGTAAGGTAACTAACCCCCATTAAGGGAGGTAATGGGTTTAAGAAAAGTAATTTTATTGGGAAAAGCAAGAAAAGGAGAATCCACCTCATAAGGCAAGGGGTGAGAACTAATGATATAGGAATTAATGAAATAATTGGATAATAAGGAATCTTAGATGGTTAAGCATCCCTGCAAGGAGGAATTAGCATAAGGAAGTTGCTACCTAAAAGCGTAAGGCAGATGTAATGCGGAAAGTCCTTCATAATCAGGTATTGAGACTCCACTGAACTGAAGAAAAGTTCCTTGAGAACTTTCAAATTCAAGCTACCATTAGAATTCCTAAGTTAAAGAAAAATAAGGGAAGTTTAGAGTTAAGAGCTATGATTCCAATGTACAGAATATGCTTGGATCGTCACTAAGCCACTAAGTCTACACTTACTTATGGAGCTTCAAAGAGTTATAAGGACTACTTTAGGTTAAAAAGGGATGATCTCCCCTATAGATGTAAGCGATTAGTGTCTACATTCTCAAGACTGTACAAAGAAAGGTACGTGGAAGAACTACTACAATGAGATGAATTATTCAAGTACCTACTATCCAATTTCAGAGAGCCAGGAAATCATGCTAGGAAATAACTGAGGAGAGGATATACCTCCCTCATCTACCTATAGCCAGAAGGGTGAGTTTAAATAAACGGAAAAAGTCACACGTACCTACAACAATGAATAAGATAAGTTAAAGCCAGAGGTGCTGCATAAGAAATATGGAAGGACTTAATTCTATCGCTACTCGGGTACCATTTGAGGAATCAAGCAAAGTCTATGGTATGGAGGACCCAACCATATGACTACCGATAAGTCTAGACGATCAAAAGAGAGAAGTTATAAATTAGGCACCTAAATTCGACCGATTAGGGTTGTATCCTCACCTTCTAATTCTACGTTTAGACAACGTAAGGCAAGTTTATGTTAAGAGTAAGGGATTAAATAGCAACCAATGGTAAAATAATGCCAAAGTTTTGGAACAATAAGTCTTAAGGTTTCAAGCTGTGCTAGTGCTACTCCTCTATAGTCATCATCAAAGGATATAATGAATGGGGATTATGGACCTTTAAGTCGTAAAGTGAAGTAATTAGGGAAGTTACCCAACCATCAAACTATATCATGGGATATGTACTGTCATTAATAAGGAAAGACGGCCGAGCCTAGTTAGCGAGGATGAAAAGATTCAAGATTATATTAAGCATGGTTAAAATTAAGCCGTAATCAATCACAAACGGAAGGGAGGAACATAACAAAACTTTGGAGATTCATATGGGAAAGGACCCCAATTCATTGACGATTTAGATATAAGCCCATGCATTCTTTTATATATATATGAGATTTGGAAGAATTCTTCACTCACAAGCACATAGGGAACTTAAGGTTTAAGTCATTAGAACCTCTACATGGGAAATATAAGTGTTCTCCTATCGAAATTACGAGTACCCCAAGGAGAGTAATTATTTATGAAATCAAATAAATGCAAAGGATTAAGTCCATCTTCAAGACATCATACGAAGCGAATCTATGTACATATGGAGGAGAAAGTTTAAGGACTCAACCAGAACGTTGCTAAAAAAAAAATGGATTCTTTGAAACCAACACTCCATTAAGAGGGATTCCAGCGCCATTCGTGGTGGAGAAAAAGAAAATCAGGATAAGGTGTAAGATA
The DNA here is from genome assembly GCA_029582165.1 of Portulaca oleracea. Classification (NCBI taxonomy): domain Eukaryota; kingdom Viridiplantae; phylum Streptophyta; class Magnoliopsida; order Caryophyllales; family Portulacaceae; genus Portulaca; species Portulaca oleracea. Next base: position 9,933,588 of record CM055893.1, read on the forward strand.
ACAAGGAAAGAACAGAGTCTCCCCTCGAGATTGGTTATGCCCTACCCAGATCTAGCAGCCAACTCAATCCAGTATAGGGATAGAAGTCCTCTCGAGACTTATTAGAAATGGATATACTATCAAGCAAGGGGATTGAATTCAAAGGTATACACCAGTTGCTGCGTAAACAAAATATAGGTATTTTGAGACTACAATCGTGTCTTCAGACTCACCAATACCTTTACGCTCTTTATGGGTTAAATAAGTCAAGGTTGCAGAGATTACTTAAGTCAAGTTACCATGCCATTGAAGATAACGGGTGATAAAGTTAAAGGGATACAAGAACTATAAGAAATATCCAAGGATGTTGGAGGAAACCGTAAGAGAGCAACAACGGTTATTAAGATTTCACCTAAGAATGATTTCAAATTTAGGGAAAAGAGTTTTAAGACATATGGTAAGGATAAAAGAATCAGGGAGCTATTACACGAGATAATTACGATTAAGGGTTCATCAAAGCCTACACTTACCATCGTAAGGGGAAATCTCTCCAAACACTACCAAGTGTGCTCTATAGATTGCTTTTGGAGATCTCCAGATAACTCCTTCAGACTCAAGCCCACAAAGATATCGCCATATCGTATCACCAACGAACATGTAGAAGTATTACAAAACACTCTCCTCTGCTTATGTATTGATAAATAAATCGAGGGTATATGTTACAGCATGTGTTAAAGTTTAGAAAACACCATCATCATGATCAAGATTATGATTGAAGTATCTAGAGGTCAATAAAAAGTTTATGAGGACCAAAAAGAAGTTTTAGAGTAAACTAAGAGCACCGTATCATCTCCTCGTGGGAAGAAATGGATTATATGGATTAGAATAACCCTCTTTCAACAAAGGTTAGGACAAGCATTACTACCAAGACAATAAGACTGCTGCCGATGGTTTAATGACGACCAAGGAATTCGGGAAGAAGGTCACCCCTGATTATGATTTGGAGAGAATCACTTTAATCATCATTCCAGTGTTTGAAAGACATCAATCCCAGAGACGCTATATGCAACCACCTTGTTAGAAGATAAAAGGTCAGTGTTTACTCCTCGTGGAAGGGTTGAAGTTAAGGTAAAGGATACAAGTAAAACCAATTAAGGTTCATAAGTTAAGAGCCCCATAGTCTTCAATATTAATAAGTATAGCGAAGATCACCTTTAGAGCCAGAATGTCGCCCAACGTACCTTTCTATGTAATTAATTACCAGGGTTGGAAGGTTCAGCAAGAAGTATTACGTGAGGCTAAACTCGGAGAAAGTAGAAGGGTGTTAAGTTAAGTAAATATCCGGGGAAGTAAGGGAGAAGGCTGACTAGCCAGAATATACTCACTCATTATCAAGAAGGTGAAACCAAGCAAACTAACGGTCTCAAGCCTCCGCACATCCTGGACAGGATACTAAAAATCATGCCAAGATTTACGATTCAAGAGTTTAAGCACTTATAGTTCCCTTATCAACTCTACATCTCAAGCTAAGGAAGTCTAATGGATGACACTTAGGTAAATCTAAGTCCAACTTGTTCAAAGGCATCTAGGTGACACCTTAAGCAATGAAGAATTTACGCTAACTTTGGATCGCTTTCCCAAGTCAACGCTAATGTTCTCCATGAGAAATGAGAAACGCAAGATCACCAATTTCTAGATACTAAAGATAACCCTACCTCACGATAGCCCAAGAGCATTTCAAGGACAAGAGCGGTAAGGAAAGCAAGCCCTCAAGTTGTGATAAGTATTCAAGCAAATTAGAGGTCAACGTAAGATCGTACCATTTATATATTACTCTAAGATGCGAAGTGTGTCTACGTCATCGCTCACAACCTTCAAGACACGCTTATGGATTCGCCCTAGGGCTATTCTATGCTTTTGTACACGTCCTTAGAAGATCAAAGATCAGGCCTCAACCTCTAGTACACGTGCCATTTATATCTACATCCGGGAATTGGTACGGTTGCATGGGGTTTCCAAGGATATCGTATCAGATCGAGATACAAAAGTCCAGTCAAGATTTTGATGCGCTATGCAAAGAGCCTTCGGGTACAAGCTTAGTTTCAGTAGTTCATACCATCCCGAGAGTAGTGGTCAAACGGAAAGGGTAAACCAAACTCTAGAGGACATGCTTCGCTACGTGTAATGGACTTTCAAGGAATCGATCAGATCTTCCTCTCGAGAATTCTCTTACAAAAATAGTTACCAAGCCACGATTCGGATGGCGCCTTTGAAGCTTTATATGGCGAAAGTGTAGAACACCCTATGTTGGGACGAGTTAGAGGAAGCATTAATCGTAGGGCTAGACTTAATTCAAGAAACGATCGATAAGGTCAAGATGATCCAACAACATATTCTGACACCCAAAGCATAAAAGAGCTACGCTGACAAAAGACTAAACCGCTTGAGTTCCAAATAGGAGATAGGGTATTTCAAGGTTTCCCTACAAAGGGGTTAAACGATTCAACGTTAAGGGTAAGTTAAGCTCGGTACATCGGACCTTATCCCATGGTAGGAAAGGTTAACCCACCGCAGATCGTCTAGAGTTACCGTCCAACTTAGGACATATCCACGATGTCTTTTATATCTCGACTTTGGAAGTATGTACCGACCCAATGTACGCTTTAAAGGAAGAACCTCCTCTTTTAGCCAAGGACCTTACTTTGAACAAAGAACTTATCCAAATCTTGGATCGTAGGGTCAAGCGTTTACGCATAAAAGAAGTCCCGCTAGTCAAAGTCCTATGGGCGAATCAAGAAACCTCCGAGGCCACATGGGAAATCAAGATGAAATGATGAAAACTACCCCATCTCTTTTAAGGTATTTATCTTGAATAAGTTTTATCGAATGTTACAAGTTTCGGGACGAAACTTCTTTTAAGGGGGAGGATGTAATAACCCACCCTAAACCATAGCTATTAGAGTAGTTTAAACTTGTTTAATTAGTTTTAATTTGTTATTTAATTAATTTGTACCTTGCGTTAGTTAACGGTGACAGTCATGGAGGAATGGCGAAGCGGCTTACTGTCAAACCTATTAACCGAGTTTATTAATCTATTTAGAACCTTATATTATAATTATTTTGGGTTCTACAATTTTATTTCAAAGTCGGTTTACTTATAGATTAATTTTCCGCAACGAAATGAATTTATTTTCAGTTACCGATTTACCGTCTTTTTAACCCGATTAAAAATTTATTACGATTTAAAGTAATTATGTATTACCAATTTTTATTTTATCCAGAATCTTAGTATTATTATTATTAGAGTATTAGTGTTACTTTTAATAGTTTAGCATTGTTTTAAGTTAAGTTAATAAAGGGGGTATATATATATTGGTTAAGGGGAGTCAATGAGTCTTTTAATTCAAATTCTAGACAACTCCAATTCAGCTTCCTTCTTCCTTCTCCCCACCGACGCAGCCAGCCACCCCTGCCTCCATTTTCGCGGCGCCGGCTTTTCTCCGAGATTCGACCATTTTCCGGCACTTTTTGAAGCTCTCACTTCCTCTTCATCCTAGTCCATTTTATTCATCCTTTCAAGTGGTATTTCTCTAGTTTTCTCCTCCTCCATTGTTATGAATTTTGAAAGCTTTGATATTATAGTTTTATCATGATGTTTTTGTGTTAAATTACTATTTTCTTTCATGAAATTAGAGTATAGATTATCAAAGTTGGTTCTAGTGAATGAAACTAAGTGTTTGTTGCAAGTTTGTGTGAGATATGTTGAGATTCTTGTGAATTGATGAAGATGATGGTGAAATATGGTTATGCATGTTGTATTGGATGAAGTTTTAGAGTTATACCTTCTGTTTGGTGAAGATAATTAAGTATGTATGGTCTTTTAGATGATTTACATGAGAATTGTGAAGGAAATTGTGTTAATGGTGGTGTAAATTAAGTGCAAGTATTTGTGTGATGTTGCATGTGAATTATACGAGTATAGATGCTAATTTTAGAGGTCTAAATGCTGGATATTAGTGAGGATATGCTTAGATTTCATTGGGTATATTATTGGTATTAAGTTTGGATGAAAACGAAGCATGTATTAAGGCAAAAACATACCCAGAACCTACTGCCCATTTTATGATTTTTATAGGGGATGCTAAAATTAGTTTCGAGCCCAGAATTTAGTGTAAAAAGGTAGCCTAAGTTGTTAGTAAACGCTGGCTTTGGAATTTCGAGGTTTCGATTTGTATAACTCAAGTTAGAGCCAAAACCATAAAGCCGCGCAATGACATACGAATTTTGGAGTCAGTGTATTATTGTGTATTTTTCGTCCAAAGGGAGTTTGATTCTGGAAAAGTGTTCATCATAAGAGTTTTAGAGGACTCGACGAGCTTTCCGAAAATATATGGTATGCCTTAACCCGATGTCGGGAGAGTAAGTTATAGGACCCGGAAACAGAGCTACAAAACTGGAAATTTCTGGGTAATTGTCTAAGTATTCTAAGGGATTAAATATGATTATATTGGGCTTATAATGAGTTTTATGGGTGTGTAACTTAAGTCATATGACCCTTGAGATGTAGTACCTAAGTAAGAACCATAGAGCTCGATTTGGAGGACTCGAGACCCTTAAAGCTATGTTACCGTTATCAATTTAATTTACCGAATCTCTTAAATGTATTTAGAAGTTTTATCGTGCCTTGAAGTTTTTAAAGCCTCTTTGGTAAATTGAAAGTTTATGTCTTACAAGTGTTCCTTGATTCATAAAGCTCTCATAAGTTTAAAAGCATTTACCAAAGTCTCTTGATTTTATCTCAAACACCCGAAAATTTCATTATTGTTTATGTCGGTAATTTACTGCTACTGTCCGGAACACTTTTCGAGCCTTTCTCATCCTTTTTAGCCTCTGGCCCGGCCATCAAACTCGTAGAGTGTATTTTTCCCTTTCCGAAAAGTACTCGCAAAGCGAAATCCGAATTCTATAGCTCGAGTTATGACCAAAATACTATAGTCATAAAAAACCTGAAATTTTTATACGTTTTATTTCCTAAACTTCGCGAGGTTCTACGCCCTCACCTTTTCATAGCTCCTATTCTAATACCGAACTCTATCGTTTTAGCTCAAAGTTCTGCTTCGACCCGAGCCATTCCCCAGCCGAGATCGTCACCGGGCAACTCACTCGCTTCAGGTACGCAAATTGTCCAACTCTTTTTCTATTTAAAGTCAAAGTACAGTTTTATTGCATAAGTTATATTCTAACGATTTTAGTGTTTTATAAGTGGCCCCGATACCTATTCTACAGTAGCTAGAGCGAAGCCTAGCCTTTTACAGGCTCCTATCGGAGTAATCTCGACCTGGCCAGCGTCTGACTGCCTAGCGGTCACCCATCCAAACCCGAGGTCGGTTTGGGCGTACGTGCGCGAGATGCTTCGGCATCGACCTCAAAAAGGGGACCACATTTTTACTGTATGAAATCAATTTAATGTTATACATAGCATGTGCATAGAACTATTTATCGATAAAGTTTGCATTGTTTATAGCATGAGTTAGTTCCCTTCCCCGTTTTCGAAATGTTTTAAAGGCCGGCATGAAAAACCGTTTTCGAAACGGTTTTACATGTTGGAGGTTTGTGTACTGAGTGTTTCCCCCACTCACCTTTGCGTTGTTTTAATGTTTTGTTTTTAAGGCCCGAGTATTCAAGAGATTCAAGAAGAGTTCAAGAGAAAGCTAGCTTTACTGGAGCCGAGGTAGGTTTAATCATGGCAAGAAGGAGGTCTTACGACTCTGCAAGCATGGGTATTCAAGAGCGGGAAAACTATTGGGATTGAAAGGTGGAAGTGTGGTGTATTGTTTGTATTGATTTATGTATGTAAAGTGGTTGTAATATTAATCAGGTTGTATGTTTTAAGTTTAAAGTGTGCGATGGTTTGGTGGTTGTTCGTTGTGGATGCCTTGTTCAGTGGTTGAACGGCGGTAATACCCCGGCTTTAACCCTCCGCTGCGCTAATCACAGGATTAATGACGTAATTAGTCGTAATCTTGTGATTACTCAAGTCGGGGCGTTACACTTAATTCTAATATGACCTATCCAAAACTAACCTTAAGTAACAAAAGAACTTTGTTTAACATAAAATACACACCTTAAAGGACGAGTAACATAAATACGTAGGGTAAAGATAACTTACAACCTAGTCCCTTACTTTGATACATAAAACCACATGAAAATTTGCTTACACTTGAACATGATACATAAAATTAGTATAAATGACATGAATCTCAAAGTACACATACCATATACATAACATAAATAGAACGGAAAGTTAAACGTTAAAAGTTACAGGCAATACACGTACCTGAACAGTTGAACACTTATACATACTCGCTTATACCAGCAGAGACTTGAACAGTTGGGCACAACGACCTCTTAGGAATACTTGAGAAAGAACAAGAATCATGAATTAGAGTCTATTCTTATGGAGATTAATGAAGAATATCCTAGTAAAATCCTAGGATTACTTGATAATTGGTCATGCTTCCTAAGGTTCAATCGGGTGGCCATAACTTCTCCCACAAGCATCGAAAGATTATAAATAAGGACTTTCTGGAAAGCTAAGCTCATGTGCTACAACTTTCTAGTGATCATGAAGGTCAAAAACGTGGTTAAGGAGGGTAAAAACCCCTAGCTCGACAAGCTGTCCAGAATGTACATACATGAACACCGATTTTTCGGAGAGTCATAACTCGGGTTATAGACATCGGTTTGGGATGTGCAAGCTATCTATGGAAAGCTTGAAGATCATATTAAAGTTGTTCAAAAACAGATTTGGACATGGGAAAGGGTCGAAATTTGGCCATGAACACAGGACAATCACATTAACTTTTCTGGGTAACTCATGTTTACTGACCAAGGTTCAGTGACTTATAACTTTTACTCCCGATATCCAATAGTATGAAATTTACCTTTCTGGAAAGCTTGATAAACACTCTACAACTTTTATGTTGAACACTTAAATCAATGAAGTCTCCAACCAGACGTAAAACATGTATTTTCATACCAATCTTAAAAATCGTATATAACTACACCTCTTTACGATTTTGGCCATAACTTGTGATATACATATCGGAATCATGAAATTCAAAAGTTGGGTGTTAGCTAACATCTTAAGCTACCATTTTATGCAAAAATTTGGGCCAAGCTCATATTTTACACCCTCTAAAAAATTCAGATTACACCCAGATTGCATACTAAGCTTTATCTTGGTTTTGCATGTACTTCAAACTTAATTATTTTACACTAATTTCTTCCCAAACACATTTCCTAAGCATGAATTCTGAATTTCCAAAATTAAAACATCAGAGACTACTCTCCATAGGTCATAAATCACACATGCAAGGCATAAATTCAATGTTGATGTTTTTTCAAGTGTATGTGTAAAATTGATGAGCAATAAGTGTGGAAAATTAAGTGTACTAAGTTTAAGAATACAATACAATTTTGTCTTATTTTTCCACATGCTCAATTTAATTCAAGCACATGTTTTTTGTGTGGATAAGGGTAATTAGGCATGGTTAACTATCCTAACTTCCTTATCCATGTAAGTCCATCATCATCCTATCTCTACCCTATCCAAGAGTACATCCTTGCACTATAAATAGAGGTGTTCCTCCTTCCCTTCAGACTTACTTCATTCCTTCCCTTGCACCCCCTTTCTAGGCAGTGACTGCAGCACATCTTAGGCGATGATTGAGAGTTTGTTTAAGTCTCCTCCTATAAGGCAAGAGTTTATCCTGCGACTATATACGGTCGGTATATAAGTCTAAAGAGAGTAGGTACGCCTACGACTCTCTTGATTATCTAAGTTTCTCATCCTTTTCTACCCTTTTTTTCAACATTCAACATATTTTCACACCCCAAACATAAACTTTATAAATTCACCACCAAACATAATATTATTCACTAACATACTTTATAATCTTCAATAACCAACACTTAAACCTATATCCAACAAGATTAATATTTGTAAAAACATGGAAATCACCATTAAATCAGATTGCATGCATAATCTAACACTTGGAAGAGAGAGTGCGAAGGATGGGAGCAATTACCAACTCAAATGGAGAAGAAGAAAAATGGAGAAAAGAAGAAGAAAGATGATGGTGGTGGTGGTGGCCATCGGTGGTCTGGCCGGCGAGAAGCACGACGACGGTAGGCAGAGAGGGGAGACAGGGGGCTCGGGAAGATGAAGAGCCGAGAGAGAGAGAGATTAGAGTGAGGGAGGGAGTATGAGTTTGTATAAGAAATCAAATGAGATTTATTTCCCACCTAAGTCTTGCATTTATAGACAAATGAGAGGCCAAAAAGCCACTCTTGCCTTCCCTTAGCCGACCCAAAAGATGGCCCAAACACAAATTATCAAATTTTAATCTCCCTCCTTATACCTATATCTCCCTAAACCCAATTTACTTAAACTTGCTACACCGTACAAATTTTAACGGACGACCTATGAAACCCAAATAAATATTCATATCCACTCTCCTAATTATTTTTTTAACTCGACCTGGTTAAAGGAATAAAATAAAAATAAAAATATCAAGACCCGGAAGAAAATACTTGAATATCCATGATAACCATAAATTTAAATCGGGAGAAGGAACTTAACAAGAATTTCTAATCTAAAGTCTTGATGGTCGTTGCACTGTTTAAGTCCAGCAAAACACACACTGGTTAGAAGAATTGGAACACGCGCTTTAATGATTATTTATTATTATTTTTACCCTTAATTAATTATGTTAATAAACATGTATTAAGGGGAGTTGACGTTGGGTTATTACAGTTATAAATTATTCTTGGACAGCCAAGGTGTTTAAAATCATTACACAAAAATAGCTAGGGGTATATGTCATTGTTGGTTGTTTATTTCTTCCTATTTATTGTTCTGACTCCAATAGATAACTTACCACTTCCACATAAAACAATTTTCAATGTTTATTTAAGTAGTTACCTTATTTGACATAACATTTATCCATATTGCATGACTTTCTTGGCTACATTAATTAAAGGACTATTGGTCTATAATACACTAAACTTTAGGGGTATTGGACAATAATGCACCAAACTTTTTTTTGAACTCTAATACACTTTACTTTGAGGGTATTGGACAATAATGCACTCATTACAATTCCGGTGGTGGTTGACTTAGTGGTGGTTCTAGTTTGAAGTGTCGTTTTTCTTTTTTTTTTTTTAAAAAAAATATATATATAGTCATCTTGTTTATGTGCACTTTCTTACACGGAAAAAATTTTTCTTAAAAAAATAGAAAAACGACACGTTAAAGTAGGATTGCCACCGCACAACCACCACCCAAATTGTTTTGAGTGCATTGTTGTCCAATACCCACAAAGTTCAATGTATTAGAATCCAAAAAAAAGTTCAGTGCATTATTGTCCAATACCCTTAATGTTCAGTGTATTATTGTCCAAAAATCTTTAATTAAATGACACATTTTTGACAATTGTGCACCTAGCAAGGCTAAAACAATGGTGATCTTATTTTTGGATTGTAGGTGGGGAACCACTTATTCCACGACATTCATCACTACTACTTTTTGGAACTTTATTCCATTTTTTCTACAACAAAAGGAACTCGAACACATTTTTTTCATTTTTAAGTATTTATTTGTGCAACCCATTTCATCTCAATTATGTACTTCGATATCCATTCGTGTTTATATTCTTTAAGTTTAGTTTTATTCTTGTGGAAGATAAATATGATTAATAAAAAAATTATATCAGTTATATGTATAACTATAATTTGTAAAAGTTGTAATTGAGATGTTTGGTTTAAACTCTCCTCTATATGTATATATATATAAATAATTTTTTTTGGGAAAAAAAGTGAATTGAAATAACCTTTTGAAAAAGTTTTTAAAAAAATTAGCCACCAAATTACATAAGCCCAAGAAAGAAAAAATAATAATATTATAAACTTTTTGAACACGTGAAGCGTCGACGTTTTGGATTGAAACATCATTCAGAAGATATGCACGATGCGGAGCTTATCAATGGACTTACATTCTTCTCCCGGTTGTCATCCTCTCTCATGTTTTTTCATTCCATGAGTTCGAACTCGCAGATTCCGTAATTGATGGAATGAAGAAAAAGCGATGCAGAGTGACAACCTAGAGAGATGTAGCACTTCATGATAAAGCTCCATGATATACGCCTTAAACTCTTGGCATACACCAACTAACTTCATCCACATCAATACTACACTCGAACACACTAAATCGCCATACCATACCAAGCACGCTTGTATCTCTTGCAAACTATGCTTCCAAACTTAAACTATTTATGTCTCTCCAGAATCTGCTTCTTAATTATGCTACTTTCATGTAAAAAAATATACTATACATTAAATTTACAAAATAGGATTTGAGGTCCCTCTTTTGCCATGCAACCCACATGAATATCCCATAACCTCACATGAGCATACAAATTCGGATCCTAGAAGCAGAATGCTTACGGACATATTAGAATTTGTGACTCTGTCACATCCATTATAAGACCTTATCATCTGAACAATGCCCATATCGGAATTGGGTCTTGAATTTTATTCATATAATATTGTATATAATTTGTATAAATTTTTTTATTCATAATGTTTCATATTAACAAAAAAATAAAAATATAAGTATGGTAGGCATAACAAGTGTGATTGATTCGATTAGGGAGCTAATTATATTTCTTGATATTCACAACAAATATCAAGTTTTTTTTCCCTAGAGGAAGTAACAAATAATAAATTAATCATAATAAATTATTTCTTTTATAGTTGATAATTAATCATAATTGAAAAAAATTCATATTAAATGACATTTTTTTATATTATTAAATGCCATCAAAATGCTAAACTTTAGAAAGGAAAATAATAATAATAAAAAAGATCAGCAAAACGGGCGGATTTACATGGTGGGTTTGAGTGGTCATGGTCACCCTTAACCCTAAACAAATTGTAAAATTTAGTATAATTTTATAAAAAAAAAAAATAACGACTATATAGTAAAATAATGCATTGAACACCTCAAAACAACAAAAAATACATCAACTTAAAAAAAATACATCCAAAGTACTCTTAAAAAATAAACCATCAAAATTATAAGTCACTCCAAAAAATTTCTTTTTTATTTTCCAAAAAAAGCTAAGAAAAAATAAGTTTGAAAATATCTTTTTGAAGACTGATGATGTGACGTAATATCCAAAAAAATAGTTGTCCAAATTGGGAATTAGGAATGTGAATTAAGGTGTAGCCGCCAAGGATTAGCTACTAATTTTCCTGATTAATATCGTAATAGTTTTGCATAAAGCCTTGACTTTTAAACAAGGTCTAATTTAGCACTACTTGTACTAGTGTGTATTTAAAAGATTCTCTGCTTTGCTTACTATTATTATATTGCCAAACTTTCTCCACTTTTTCGTGCTTTTTTTTTTTTGTTGTTACACAAATGCCCAACATAAATATTACTTATACAGATAACAGCTCATAGAAATCAAATCCAAACTTGCTGGTTGTTTTTTTTTTTTTAATTTGAAAATGACAATTGGTTTAGGTACGAGAAATTTGTATATCATTTTGCTTTTATATTTTCCCGTTTCATATTAATTGTCAAAAATATTATCTTTTATTTAAATTTTTTTATAGTATATTTCATTAAAAAATTACAATAATATATTCTAGTGATAATATTTTTTTATGAATTTAATGATAGTATATTGGATATGTTGAGAAATTGATGATATTAAAGGACAATTAATATGAAATGGAGGGAGTATTTAAGTATTAAATTGAAAAAAAAAAAGTATGTTTGGCTTGTATAACTATAATACAATATATAAATTATAAAATTTACATTTTTATCCTTAATTTTTAAATTTACAAGAAAAACTAAAATATTCTTAACAAATCTCACTCATCCTATTAGAGTGTTAGTTGTAATTGTTGATATAACCAACACATTTCAAATTTCATATAATTAGTAATCAATTCTTACAAAAAAATGACGTCAAAATTATAAAAAGCAAAATGATAAACATCTGGACTCAACCATCTTGAATTTCACCTAAATCACTCCTAAAACTAAATGTAAGTACATTTTAAATCATTATAAAGGTATGTTTCATTACTTTGAGGATTATTACAGCTTATAAACAATATAAAAATAATTATTTATTTATATTTTTCATAATATAAAACTATGCATCGAATGTTCACTTTCTACTATGATTGATAAAATTAGGCTATTATTCATATTCTTTAACCTAGCTAATAAGTATTATACTCTTATAGTTAATAAATATATATCATTATTAGAGAAAATATTATTCAAAGTTATAAAAATGTGAAATATGGACAATTTAAAATGGTTATTAACCATCTTGAGTCAATATATCTATCATTGTCTTTATAAAAAAAAAAAAAAATACTACTCTCTAGTCTCTCCATTTCATATTATTTGTCACCTAATTGACTGTCATTGTTTTCAGTATATCTATCATTAGTATATAATATTTCTTAACAATCATAATTTATATTTTTAGGATTTTTCGTTACCAAAACTTTACATCACAAATGATTGTATATATTGATAAACTTATGATCATAATTTTTAAAATTTGACAACATAATTTCCAAAGACAACAAACAATATAGAACAAACAGAATAATTTAATGAAAACAAGACGCTAAATAAAATATCTTGTACCTATCCCATCTTCACTCAATATCTTATATAATACTCTCTGCTTTTTTTATTTGTCATTTACGATTTTCCGTATCAATCTTTAATCAACAATTTCTAATATAAAATTTTTATAAAAAATTATAATATTACACTTTTATAATATTTTTTTTCATTACAAATCTAATGACATCAATTTTGTATGATAAATTGTTATACAAATTAAAATATTAACGATTAAAATTTTTAACACAATTTCCTAGATGACAGATAAATAAAAATGGGAAGATTATTTATTAACAATTATAATATTATATTTTTACAATAATATTTTACGTTACGAAGCTAAGTAGTAATTTTTTATAGCAAATCATTGTACATATTGAAATAATAATAATTTTAAAAATTGAACAACACAATTTCCAAATACAACAAATAATATACTCTCTACATTTCATATTAATTGTCGTCTTTGGAAATCGTGCAGTCAAATTTCATAAATTTTGACCATAAATTTCTCAATACATATACAATGAGTTGCTATGTAAAATTACTACCATTAGATCTCTCACGAAAAATAATATTATAAAAATAAAATATCACAATTGTTAATAATATCTATCTATTAATATATAAAAGTAGTATTTTTGAATTTTGAAATCGTGAGCTATGAGTGAATTTCGGTCTTTCTAGCCAATGAGAATTTAGAAAAATAAAAATCAGTAACCACTTTTCTCTCGCTCATCAAAATTACAGTACAATTTTATCCAAAATCAAACTCTAAACCTTTGCAATTATTATCCCTTGGTTTTTTAGTTATAACCACCTTTAATATTTGATTTTTTTATCCCTTGATTTTTGCAATTATAATCATCTTCAATATTTGATTTTTTGTTATCAATTATAACTCTTTATATTTATCCCTATCAATAGATATAGACTTCTGGGTAGTTTTAGAGTCGTCTCCCCATCTTTGTCCTTTCACGTCCATCTTTGTCTCACTCTTCTTTTCAGACTTGCCGAAATGCCCACTTCGGAAACCATCCCTCGCATTCCTGTTGGTGACCATTAACGACAATCCATGAAATATAAAGTCATCATCATTGATTGGTTGTCGGTGCTTATTCGCGTTTTGCATCACCATTGCTTGATGACATGATGAGGTTCAGTGAGGGCGATGATGATGACTTCCCTAATATAACTCTCAAATTATAAGTGTTGAAATTAAAGTCGTAAACTACTTCCATTTTGTTGATTAATCTTCAAGGCAATTGATCTAGTTTAATAAAATGTCAAGCATCAGTGGTGTTTTGAATGGGTCTTGACAAACAGAATTTCGTAATATTTTCGTGCTTACACGTAGTTTTATTTTTGTTTTCTTCTTAGTTTTTTTTACGTGATTTTTCTTTTAATTTGTTATTTTATGGGTGTTGATTCATGTATATTTCATGCATTTTGGTAATGGGTACTGTATTATGTTATAGCCTCGAGTTTCTTACTATAAATTCTCTTTTAATATTTGAAGCAAATTCTTTATTATCATTTGATGAATTTTTGAACATTAAGCACTTCAACTCATTTAAGATTTGTTCATTCCGAGCATTAGGAGGAAAAATAGTTTCACAAAGAGGTATATAATTTTCACACATTAACTTCAATCTATATAATTTGTTCATGTAATTGTATAACTGAATAAATGATAAATTTTAATTGCAGGTGCAAGAAGTATGACATGATTCATCATTGACGCCACTTTATTCAACATTCATAACATATAATTTTCATTGAAATATTTTATTATGTCATTCTTTTATGTGATGATATTATTTTTGTCTTTCTCCTTCAAAATTTGTACATAAATTATATATGTTAACCCATGTCTAATGATATTATTTATGTATTTTAGCTTTATAATAATCTTCATGAATATTTATATTGTTGTTGCCTTTTTATTATTAGATTTGTACTTTTAAATACACCTGTGAATCATGAGTATTGTTATACTTATTGCAAATAAATATGTATTATACAATTTACAACGAGTTTTCATTATTAGACATTTACTTTTTAATATAGCCGTGCATAGCATAATTTTAACACTAATATTATATAAAAAATTATCGTGATATTAGACACTATAAAAGTCAAAATACATAGACTAATTTAATGAAAAACCGGATACTATAAAATATCTTGTTCCAAAACAAGTACAATATATTGCGCTTTTTTATTTTAATTTAATTAAGCTTGGCATCTGGATTCTGGGATTTCAACTCTCTGGTGATGGCCCCTGGTTTTTCATTCCCTCCTTTTTGTATAAAAACCTCTGGTTTTCCCCTATTCTATCTTCTCTCAATTACCCACCTCGATCCCCAAATTTGTTTTTCCTCCTTTTCCCATTACAAATACAGATAATTCTTTTGATATTCAAACTTTCCCACAGATCTACTCCATTGGAATCCATATTACTGTGTTCTGTTTCTGTATTTTTATCTCCCACCTGGGTGTTCTTATAAATACCACAGGAGTTTCTGGGTTGTGATTTAGTGAAAGAGATTGATTGATTGATGAAAATGGAGAGTGGGTTGGTTGAGCAGAGGATTGGGCATGTGAGTAACAGGGTTATTCGGAAGAAGAAAGTCAGGAGAAGATCATCATCAACATCATCTTCAATATCATCATCATCATCTGCAACTACTTCATCACCGACGATAGTGCCATTGAAGAGGAGAATACCAGTTTGTGTGGCTTTGCAGGAGTTGTATGGATGCTGTAAGAAGGTGTTTAATGGACCTGGATTTGTTCCTCCTCCGCAAGATGTGCAATCGCTTTGTAACATCTTAGGTGAGATTCGCAATTCTGCTTCGTTTTTGAGTGGGATTTTGTTGATGATTTGATGCTGTTGTTCGGTGTTTTGGTGCGTTTGAATTGCGAAAACAATGGATGAATTTGCTCGTATGATGTTCGACGATTTGATTTTGCTTGTTTTTGGATGAAGTTCTCAATTCTGCTTGGTTTTGTTCGTTTTTACGTGGAATTTTGCTGATTTGATGCTGTTGTTCGGTGTTTTTTTAGTGTATTTGAATTGCAAAAACAATGGATAAATTTGCTCGTATGATGTTCGACGATGTGACAATTGCATTATATCCTTCGTTTTGTGCTTGTTTTTGGATGAACTTCTGAATTTTGCTTGGTTTTGTTAATTTTTACGTCGAATTTCGTTGCTGATTTGATGCATTTGCTTTGCAATTCATCACCGAATGAAAAAAACAATGGATAAATTTACTCGTTTGATCTTCGAACAATTGTATTATATCCATTGTTTTTTGCTTTTTTCGGATGAAATTGAGGAATTTTGATGCTGTTGTTGAATGTTTTAATGCATTTGCTTTGCAATTCATCACCAAAAGATGAAAAAACAATGGATAAATCTGCTCGTGTGATCCTCGATGATTCGCCAATTGTTTTCTATCCTTGTTTTTTGCTTTTTTTTTGGATGAAGTTGGGACCATGAGATGAATAATTAATTAGATCTTTAATGTGTCTACGTTCCTAGTATGTTCTCGATTATGGTGGGCTATGGAAAGAAAGATTTCCTGGGCAATAGTTTATATGAAATGCTTTTCCTTGTTTTCTTTAAAAAATTAGAATGTATGAAGATTTTGGGTATGGGATAGGATATAAACAAAACTTGAAACCCTAGATGAATGGGTTTGAGCTGATTACGACCGTGTTCTTGTTGTTTTGGAGATAGATTTCGGTAAATATTGGTCGAAAAATTATTGGGAACACGTGTAAAATTTGGAAAAAAAGTTGGATAATTTGGGTTACGTATGGTATGTGTGAAGATTTGTCATGCATTTTGCAAAATTTTTAGAGTTTGATACGTTTCACGTTACTTTTTCAACTTTTACCAAAATTTATCAAAATTTACCAAAAAGTTTTAGAGTTTGATACATTTCACAGTATTATTTACCAAAATTATCGAACCTAAATCTACCCCACCAAAAAAAAACACACCGGGCCGTGTTTTAGCATCCCCACTATCGCAGTTACAACTTCTTATAGACTGTTACGTATGTTTATAACTTTCTCAAGATCCTTATTTTACCCAACCTTACCTTACCAGTGACGGTAATTTCGATGTTTCTTCGTTTCAAAATGCCACGTTGTTTGTGCATGGGTACCCCTTCCATTGTAGGAGATGTTGACATCTTTATTTATGAATAGCATACTTGAATCAAGCCATTTTGATGACTGATTCAACACAAACATGCTTTTCGCCTTTTTAGGATAGCCAAAAGCTTTTCACAACTTGTGCAAGTCAAGTGGTATTAGTATTACCATGTGCATATTGTCCAGACTTGACCTAGAATATTCATAATTAAGGTAGGTAATTCTGTGGGTTATGTTAGCCTAAAACTGCTTGTTTTAGGTTTTCCTAGCAGCACCTGAAGCTTTTCAGAAACATTAAATACTATTTTAGGCAAGTGGGTCAAAGCATTTTGTTCCATTTCATTTTGGGTCATGCTTTGTTGTCATGTTCTATTATCATTGTCTGGTCCAAATATCATGTTCTGAGAGCCCTCCCCCCCCCCCCAGATATACAAAAAGATATCCTTTCTCCTCTTTTACTCGATTATTAGTTTATCACCATTGTCCAACAAAGTATTTTCGACGTTCAAGGCTAAGTAGGATAAGGATTGATGTCATCTCGGTCAAGAACTTCAATCTTAGTTACTGTTATTGTGAATTTCTGGGTTTGTAGGTAGCACCATTGGAATGTGATCCTTAACTTAATATTTTCTCCTACTTGGACGGCATGATGGGGATAAAAGTACGTGTATTGCATGGAAACACAATGTGGGTCTTGGGGTTGAGCCCTTTTAGTATGTGTGTATAATTGTATATACATATATGTGTGTGTATATATATACAATACATATATATACGTATACATATACATATACATATACATATACATATACATATACATATACATATACATATACATATACCTGTATATACATGTATGCGTGTGTGTTTGTGTATATATATATGTACATAAATACACACATGTGTATGTGCGCACGCGCACACGTGTATTTGCGCACGCGTGCACGTGTCTGTGCATGTGTGTATATATGTATATGTATACATGCACATCCAGATATACGTATGTGTGTTTGTGCAAGTACGTTCATATCAATCGACTTTAAATAACCAACAAGTTCAAATAAGAGCAAAGCTAAACTCGTTTTGAAATATTGGGCCTTGTTAGGATAGGAAATATTTTTTTACAACTTGGGTAAAGTAAGTTGCATTACCATGTGCGTATTGTCCAGATTTGACCTAGGATATTTATAATTAAGGTTGATAATTCTGTGGGTTATGTTTGCCTTAAACTACTTGTTTTGGATTTTCCTAACAACACCTGGAGCTTTTCACAACATTAAATACTATTTTAGGCAAGTGGGTCAAAGCATTTGGTTAAATTTCATTTGGGTCATAAATTGTTGTCATGTTCTACTTAATATTGTCAGGCCCAAATATCATCTTGTGAAAGCCCCCCCCCCCCTTTCTACTAACCCACACAAAATGAAATAAAAAAAAAAAATTATTTCTCCTTTTTTTGATATATTATTATTATTTTTTGTTGAGGACCTTTTTAGATAGATTATTACCACTTCCCAACAAAGTATGTCATCTGTGTCCAGAACAACAGTCTTAGTTACTGTTTTTGTGAATTGCTGGTTTTATAGGTAACACCATTGTAATGTGATACTTGATATTTTTCCTAATTTGGACTGCATGATGGGGATCAAAGTACACTGATTGCATTGGAAACACAATGTGGGTCTTGGGGTTGAGCCTTTTTAGTAATCAGTAACTGTCATTTGAGGTCTATCAAACAGGATGGTTGTACGTAACTGTATAGGATGCTAGTTGAGCTTTTCGTCTTTTGATCCTATACTACAACGACAAACACCATTAATGCTCAATGAGAATTGATATTGTGCATGACTTTTTCCTTGGCCTGATTGTAAATAATCGTGTGTTATATAAAGGTATGAACGCGGATTGATTTGGACATGATCCCTTACAAAGGTATGATTTTGTGGCTTTTCAGATAGAATGAAACCTGAAGATTTGGGATTAAGTAGGGAGCTTCAGTTTTTCAAGACGGAGAGTCGTGTGATAGAGATTCCAAGAGTCAAATGTACTACCATATACAAATGTCGGAATTTTTCAGTAAGTATGGCATGGTTTGATAATTTTCCGTCGATAGAGATCATACATCAACATGGGTTGTGATTAATGTTACCGAAATATGCACTCCGCATTTTGTATTTGGCTACTATTACTCGACTTATGCGCTCCTTGCCTTGCTTCGCAGATGGCGCTTTTCTTTCTTCCAGCAGGGGGCGTCATTCCCCTTCACAATCACCCGGAAATGACCGTTTTTAGCAAGCTTCTTTTGGGTACAATGCATATAAAAGCATATGACTGGGCGGATCCTCTAGATAACGGAAAAAACGGGCAGTCTTCACCATGTGAGCCTCGTTTCCACTTCTTGTCCTATGTTTTTAACCTATGTTTACTCTGAACTTCAATTCGGTTTTTCTTTCTGAGTCTAACATGTAATCTATGTCCATAATCTGGATAGTTGAAAAAGATTGTGTTTTTCAACTTGGGGTGTGTTTGGTAGGGATGATTTCCCATTTTCCGGTGTTTGGTGACCGAAAAATGGAGAAAACAATTTTCCAATTAGTCATTTTCCCTCACCCAACGGTCCAATCTCATCAAAACCATTTTCTCTCTCTCCCCCACTTTCTCTCTCTTCTCTCTTTCTCTCTCTCCACCCGTCTCTCTCTCACGCACCGGTTTGAATATCTCTCTCTCTCTCCACCACTATCTGTCACGTATTAATATTTCTCTTCCCTCCTCTCTTCTCTCTCTCACGCACCCAAATCTCTCTCTCTCTCTCTCTCTCTCTCACGCACTCATTTTAATCTCACTCATTCTCTCTTCTTTCTCCCTCTCCCTCTCGACCTCTCTCTCTCTCTCTCTCTCTCTCTCACACACCCATTTTAACTTCTCTCTCTATTGCGCTTCTTATTGCCAAACAGGTGAACATCGTTTTTCAGGAAAACCATTTCCCAATGTACCAAACACGTGAAAATATAAAATAAAAATTCACTTTCTAGGATCATTTTACAAGGAAACCATTTTCCTGAAAAACGGTTTACCTTTACACCAAACACACCCTTAGATTGTAATGGAGTAAAGTAAAATGTCTCATTAAACCTCTTAACGCTTCTTTTCCGTGGAGTCAGATAGCAAATGATTTCTAAATCTTGGTCAATTGGAACCAACATATAATCTACGTATGGATTTGGGTAAACATAGTTTTCGGGCAATTCTATTTATCAGATCTTCTGACTTGGTTTCCATACATTTTTGCAGTGAGGCTAGCGAAACTAAAAGCTAACGACGTGTTCACCGCACCATGTAAGACATCGGTTTTATATCCAACCACGGGGGGCAATATCCATGCTTTTACAGCGATCACACCGTGTGCGGTGCTGGATGTGCTTGGTCCACCTTACTCGAAAGAAGACGGTCGTGATTGTACTTATTACAAGGACACTTTGTGCACTGCTTCAGGCAAGTTTAGAAGTCGATACCTTAAGTTTAGCTATCAAAATGGCTGTTTCTGCTGGTTGGATTTGTCGCTGTATTTTGAATCTTCTGCTATGCTAGCTCCTTTGGGCTGCTCAAATGACCGTACCTTTATTACAAAATCAAAAGCAATATTCCGAAATCCTAGTAGGCGGGTCATGTAGGGTCAGATATTAGCAGTCTTACCCATAACTTTTTGCAATTTAGAGAGGATGGTTTGAATCGGTCTAACCCTGAAAAAGCCGGTTATGCTCATCCATTTTTCGTTCCAAGTTTGTCCTTGACCGAGTTTTTCCTGGTTTTGAACAAATATTTTCCTCATTTCTGTTGTTCGATCCTAATTTTAGGCTTGTCTGAAGTAGTCCGACCCAAATAAACCCGAAAAATATGGGCATCGGAGATCCAGTTTTCGTCCTATGTCCAAGTTTGAACCCGAAATGACCCGAACCTAAATTATTGACAGCCCTAGGCCTTGCTCCCCCCTAAACCCTACCCAAAGTTACTTACTTTACCAACTTTTACATAGCCATCGAAAGAACAGAGTTGCTCTTGCTCTTTACATAGCCATCGAAAGAACAGAGTTGCTCTTGCTCTTCCGGGGACAATGTCATTTTGAGCATGCTTGTTATATGTTTGTGAAAATTCTCGCTTCTTTTTCTAATGATCAACTTTGGTCGACACAGATGTAAAGGCGGTAGATCTGACGGATGAGGAGCACTCGTACGGATGGTTGGAGGAGATCGACGAGCCAGAGCAATCGAAAATGGATGGCATACAGTATTTGGGTCCTCGGATTATCGAAACTGCCAATTAACTTAACTGCATGCACTTTTGTGAAATTGTGAATTGTACTCCCCTTTGTTTTTGTTCTTGGTTCCTTGCTTTGCTTTCTTAGCTTTTCCCCTTGTTGTTCCATGTAGGAGGAAGGTGTAACCCTAAAACCACAGAATTTTAACATTTGGGTATAGTTCATTGTACATATTTTCGTGCAAGTGACCTTTTTTTTCCTTCTTTTAGTGTCGATTCCGGTTTTGTAGCGGGTTTTTTCGCAGGATTTATTGTAGGTTAACTGGTTTTCGTAGCGGGCTTTCCGAAGGATATATTTTTTTTGAGGTTAACTGGTTTTCGTACCGGGTTTTTCGAAGAATTTTTTGTAGGTTAACTGGGTTTTTTTTTCTTTCTCAAGGACTTGATGTTGTTGTTGATGATGGTGAACCTTGTTTCTGGATTCTCCATCTTCCAGCTCGCATGTTTCGTAAGTAGACCTGACAAAACTAAACCACAAAACTTGAATCGAAAAAATGAACTCGAACCGAGCTGATACTTGAATGGATGACCTAATCTTGACCTGGGCTCAAAGAAAACCCGAAATTAGTCCAAATTGTAACCCAAAAAGTGACCCAGTTAGTGCAAAAAGTAACAGGGAAAAACCATTTTTTGGAAGTTTTGAATTATATTTTTCTTCTATTTTCTGTTTTATGGACCAATATGAAAGTTTTTTTCTCCCCAAGGCATGTCATAATAATTTCTTTATGAGACATTTGGATATTTAATTTTTTTTTTCGATAATAGAGGCCGAAGTCGAAGCCAAAGCCAAAACGGCAACAAGGTTCGTAGTATCAACAACACCCATATAAAAGAAGACACTAAACAACACCACGCAGGAAATGAAACAAGAGAACCATAAAAGACCACACCTGGACCAATCACCAAAACCAACTCAACAAGCAAAACCAAGACATCAACACAAATAGCCCAAGAACAACAAAGCTTTCGCAGCAAACCAAAAAATAACAATGGCTCGAAAAACGAACACACAAAAAATCCACCTTGAAGCTCAAACCATACGTCAGGGACAACCACCCCTTCAGCCCTTGTCTTCATCCAACCTCTTCTTCTTTGACAGTTTTATAGCCGTCTCCCGGTCTTGTAATATTTTCAAACTGCCTTTATTGTTCATGTCAACCGTCAGTCGGTCCATCAAATCATCAAAAGGCGTGGAGTTGCTCCCGACGATAGAAGAAGATTTGACTTTCATCACCGTCAAACCACCTTTCAAAATGTATTTTTAATAATTTGATCCATGTAAAGATGTATTTAGTTAGACACTTAAATTTTATTTTGGCCTTTTCAAATATTTTTAATTATTTGATTCATGTAAAAATGGTATTTAGTTAGGTATTGACGTAAAGTAGTTTGAACAATTTTAAAAATTATATATGTATATATATATATATAGTTAAATACACAAACACTCAAATATCTCTTCAAAAATTACTATTATAAAAATATTTTTGAAAAGCAAAAGTATTTAAAAAGACATTAGCAAAACATACAGGTAGGGGCGTTTGGTGCCCGACTTTTTGGATAACTTTTTGGAGAAAATGACTTTTTGGAGGGTTTTTGACTGTTTGACTAGTCAATATGCCAATTTGGGGTGTTTGGTAGGTTGGCGGATTCAACTACTCCCTCCGTTTTTTTTATTTGTATTTCACGCTTTTTGAGGTCCGTCTTTAATCAACAATTTCACACATAATAGTTTTATAAAGATATACGATATTATACTTTTCTAATAGTATTTTTTATAACGAATCTAACAACATCAATTTTGTATGATGAATCATTGTAAAAATTAAGATATTAGCGGTCAAAGTTTTTAACACAATTACTAATGTGACAATTAAAAAAAACGGAGGGAGTAACTTTTTACTCCCAAAAAGTCAATTTCTAAAAGCTATTATAAGTAGCTTTTTGTAAATAGCTGTTGACTTTTTATATTTTAAATTACCATATTGACCAACTAATTCACAAAAATTGTCATTAAAATAATTTAGATTTCTATGCAAAGGATTTATGAATTTCGCTTTCAATTCTGCAATTTAAGACTAAGTTTCTCTTTCTCTTTCTCTTTATGTTTATTTATATTCCTGCTAGATTTGTTTTGTTTCTCTTTAATTCCTTTTGTATGTTAATTAGTTGTTAATTTTGAGTTGTTGGGTTGTAATTGAATTATTCGATGATGAGTTGATATTGTTTAGGCCTAATCTATCCAAATTCATGCTTGTAATTAGAAGTTTTCTCATGCCCACCACGTGTTCATTGAAATGCTCGAGAGAGTGTTCATATGTATTTTTAGGCGATTGATTTATGCTGAGAGGTGAGGTCAATTTGCTAGCGTGAGTAGAGAAAATAGTTAGGATTTTTGACATGAGAATAGTCGAATTCTAACTAGGTCTAAGGTTGCTATTCTTGTAGTTTAATTAGACTAACTCCATGAGAATAGGTAGTTGGAATAGTTAGACTAGCCATTGACCCTCGAGAGAGGGCTAATTGACGAGCTTTAATGGTGCAACCAGTCACTCTTAGTTGCTTGTTAGAATTGGTAGATTAGGTTATTCATATTGATTAGTTGTTGAATATTTATATCGCAATCTGAACATTTTCATTGTTTTCGCAGTTCATTTGTTTTCCTTGATCACCACTACTATCCTTGGTTAATCTACAGCTTGAAACACTTGAGTTAGTTCTGACTGCCTGTAACACAACTCCTTGTGGATACGACAACCGTACTTTCAATAGTATGACAATAGTAAGCATGATGTCAAACAAGTGTATGAAGGGGATAATTATGTTTTGTCTAAGGGAGGGACCTTTGTGGGTAAATGTTATGCATGTGGGGATATGTTCAAGTTGAATGCTTCAAGTGGCAATAAGATGAATGTTTCCGTTTACATGCTTGGTTCTTGTTTAAATTCTTCTCTATGGCATTTAAGACTTGGACATGTTAACTATAATAAGCTTAAGTATATGTCTAGTCTTGATTTAGTTCCAACTTCGGATGAAAAGATAGAGAAGTGTAGAACATGCATGTTAACTAAGATCACTAAAACTTCCTTTCCAAGTATTATGCGAGATTCTAAATTGCTTGAGCTAATTCATAGTGATTTAGAAGATTTCCATAGCACTCCTTCTATAGGAGGTAAAAGATAATATGTGACCTTCATTGATGATTTCTCTAAGTATTGCCAAGTGTTTCTTTTGCATTCAAAGGATGAAACTTTAGACAAGTTTAAGATATACAAAGCTAAAAGTTAGTTACATTGTGAGACCTTAATAAAAAGATTAAGATCGGATGGTGGGGGGGGGGGGAATATTATGACCCAAATTTTTCTTCAAGGTTGTGATGTGGTGCATGAGACAACAACACCTTACACACCTCAACAAAATGGTGTAGCCGAAAGAAAAAATAATATTGGGTGTGGAGACCAAATGGAAGAAGGAAGAAGGAAGAAGGGAGGAAGAAGGAGAGACAGAAAGGTGAAAGAAGGAGAGGCAGAAGTGAGACGCCACCAGCCCGAGTCCGACACCACCAGCCGCGCTACCAGCGCTTGAGGAAGTCGAACAAGTGCATCGCAAAACAAGACGCTACCAGCGTCTTGAGGGCCGCTGTCAGTGCCTCTTCCAGAAGGTGCATATTGATGCCTACTGCCAGCGCTTGAGGGCAGCGCCCTCCCTCTTATTGCCAGCGCCTATGGATTTCGGGGATCTCTTTGAATAGCGCCAAGATCTTTTTTGTTTCCTTCTACTGTTGTTTCCTTTTCTGCGGTGTTTCCTTTTTGCAGATGTTTCCTTATTATTAGAAAGGTTTCCCTTCTACCTTCTAGTATATATTTGGCCCCAGTTTCTCCTAATGATGTATCCCAGAGAGAATCCCAGTGTCCTGTATCTGATTGGGATTAAGTGAGAAAGAAAGAGAAACACAACCATTGTAATTGTAATCCTCATGTTTCTAGTACATCGATTTCGTGGTTTTTTTCCCGCTTTGGGTTTTTTCCACGTTAAACCTCTGGTGTCAATTTTCTGATTTCTTTTTCCGCTCTTATCTTTTATTGTTTATGGTTGCTTAAGTGCTCTTCGATCTTAACAACTGGTATTAGAACCTGCAGGTTGCTGAAAGAGAACTCGCTTTCAAACAATGTCGGGAGATAAGTATGAAATTGAGAAATTTGACGGATCTGACTTCACCTACTTGAAGTTGCAGATTGAAGATCTGCTGTATTCGAAGTCGCTGCATCTTCCGCTGCTGGAGAAGAGTGGATCAGGGCAAGTACGATCTGCTGGATCAACATGCGGTGTCCTTGATCTGGATGTCATTGCCTCGGAACGTCAGGTTTAACATCATGGAGAAAAAGATAACAAAGGAATTGTTGAAGGCACTAGAGGAGATGTATGAGAATCCAAGCACAACAAATTAGGTATATTTGTTTCGCAAATTAACCAACTGTAAGATGCTGAGGATGGTGATGTGGCTTATCATATTAATGAGATTACTAAGATTTTATCATAACTTGCCTCAGTAAAGATGATTTTTGTCACAAACTTGATTGAATTGACGTTCTAAAGTAACTCTTATGATTTATATCATAACAACACAATGGTTGTCACTATATAAGCTGATCATTGTAGAGATTACAACAAACTTAGTTAAGTTTATGTTTTGAAGTACTTTTATGATTTATATTACAACAACATGCTAATTGCCACTCTATAAGCTTATCATTGTAGCGATAATTGTACATCAACAATCAAATTAAACACAAAGCACACCAAAAAGAATTCAGAGAAGATGCAAATGCATGCAACATCACCCCGAATAAAAAAAAAGAGATCACTTGCTACTGGCTCACATAAACTTATTTGATTGGTTTACATTCAATTCCATGATCGACGATCAAAGCTAACTAGTAAGTAGTAACCAACATCAACCTCGCTATTATTTCACTAGGTGCATCTTTAATGGTAGGTGAGTTGATGTTCAAAGGTAACTCTTATGGTTCATATTACAACAACACACTAGTTGCTACCATATAAGTTGATCATTGTAGAGATTACAAAAACTTGATTGAATTGATGTTTTAAAGAACTATTATGATTTATATTACAGCAACACACTGATTGCCGCCTTATAAGTCGATCATTGTTGAAACAACTATACATCAACAATCAAACACAAAACACACCAAAAATTATTCAAGAAGATGCAAATGCATGCAACATTACCCTAAACAAAAAAGATGTCACTCGCGACAAGCTTAGAGAAACTTGTTTGATTGGTTTACATTTGATTCCATGATTGATGATCAAAGCTAACTAGTAAGTAGTAACCAACATCGATTAACCTAGATATTGCTTCACTTCCTGCATGTCAGTCTAATGATAGGTGATCCTAAACCGGGGTAGGTGAGGAGGAGAAACCGAAGAGGGTGTGATGGCGTTGAGAGAGTCATCACCCCCTTGCCATGCATCCTGAACCTGGGCAGCAAACTGCAAGTTCCATAGAATGTCTTCAATGGATGGTCTCTCACTAGGGTCCTTCTTTAGACACCTAATGCAGATCTCCATCATTGTCTTCAGAGATTGCTCCGAGCATGTGCTTTGGATTTCTTCTACCATAATGCTCCTTCGAAGTTCTGGATCACCTCCTACAGTTGCTTATACCTTTTTTTTCGATTATCCAACGCCAATAAGAAGTCGTGAGTTCAAAATTAAAAGATGCAAAATTATGCATAACAATAGCTAGGTAAGAAAATACAACAAAGATCAATTTTGCGAAGATAGAAAAAGTAAACATTTTTCTCTATAAAGCATTTAGTAGAATCACAGGATATCGTAATATTAGAAGTTGGTAATTTACAACCTATTAGAATCACTTTGTGACAGTTTTATCTAAGAGAGCGTTTGGTAGAATCTCAGGAATTTTTTTTCCTAGAGGAAACTGTCCTGGAGAAATTATTGTTGGAGAAAGTTTTCATAAGAAATTGTATTGTATAGTGTTTGATTGAAGTTTTAAATTTCCCTTGGAAAAATATTTTAAATGCCCAACCTATCTTTATAATTGTTTTGGGTTGTTATATTAGGAGCATGTACTTTAAATCTCATTTTCTGTCGTGAAAATTTTCCCTTGCCCCCTAGAATTTTTTTGCCAATGATCATTTTATAAAATTGCAGGCCCCACATAAAATGTTCCCCCATTAACAAATGCAATTTATTATGTGCTCCAGATATGGTCGTTTTTCACCCTTAATAACATAATTGTTCGCCGATGCCTACCTGCTGTTCACGTTCAATAACATAATTGTTCACTCATATTTACTCGTTGTTCACTCCTAATAACTCAATTGTTCACTCATACTTACCCGGAGCACATGCTCCAAGTGCATGGGAAAGGGAGAAACTGAGAGGTTGGGGGAGGGAGGGGGTCGGGCTAATGGGAGGGAGAGGAGGGTGATGGCGGTGCAGGTGGTGGCGACGACGGTGGTGGTGGCGGAGAAGAGGGTGATGGTGGGGTGGAGTTTGAGAGAGAAAGTGAGAGGCTGGGGGAGGGTGGGGGTCGGGCTAAAAGGGGAGAGATAGAGAGAGAGAGTGGCAGAGAGAGGGAGAGAGAGGGTGTTGAGGTGGAATTTTAAAAAAATGAAAATTGTTGATTATTCCAATCCAACTCAGCAAAAAATATGGCTAATTTTTTTCTTTTTTTTCTTTGCTTAAAAAACTGCCAGATAAGTCATTGTCACTGCCACGTCACACTTCCGACGAGTTGGACTCGGTGGCAGTTCGCTGGAAAAAACAACATATTAAGGTCAGTTTGTCTAATATTAATTTTCAAGGTTGGTTCGTTATATCAAAGCACCCCCAAAGGTTGGTTTATTTAATTCCAATTTCCCTAATTTCAAAATGGTTGAAGGTAGAATAGTTCTAGATCAATTTCATAAGATTCAACATATACTAAGCAACTTTAATCAACACAAGATCCACATAGATGAGGCCTATATTGTATCTTCAATTATAGGCAAACTCCCACCTTCATGGAAAGAAACCAAAAGGACTTTGATGCATTCTAAAGAAACTATTACTCTTGAGGGTTTGGCTAACCATCTCCGAATTGAGGAAGAATTGAGAATGTAGGATGACACCAAGGAGAATTCCTCCAAGGTTCATGTGGTTCATGAGAACTCGAAGGGAACAAAGAACAAGAATAAGTATAAGAACAAGAGCAACAAGAAACCAAAAATGGTTTGTTGGGAATGCGGCAAGCCGGGGCACCCCAAGAGGGAATGCCCGCTTTGGAAGAAAAAGCACGGACTCACGAACAACAACTCTAAGAATCATGGTGGTAAGAAGGAGTCCAATGGAACCTTCGTAGCTATTATAAAAGACCAAATTAATGTCATTTCTAGCGACGACATTTGCTGGGTTGATTTGGGTGCGGCAAGGCACGTGTGCATCGAACGTTCTCTCTTCAAGACTATCCAACCCACCGAAGAGGGGAGGAAGCTCTTCATGGGCAATAACTCCTCGACCAAGGTTGAAGGGATAGGGCAAGTTGAACTTGTGTTTACTTCCAGAAAGACACTTCTTTTGAATGATGTGTATTTGGCTTCGGAAATTTGTAAGAATCTTGTTTCGGGTTTCATTCTAAGTAAGTGATAAACCTCGATTTTACCACCTTAAACCTTGGTTTTCGAGCTTTGTTTCTGGGGTGTTTTACCTACTTTGGCACAAATTTGACTTGGTTCAGCTCATCGTCACTTGTTGTAGCCACAATACTTAACTTTGTCAATTGTAGGTAAATTTCGGGAGATTCGTGGCGCTTTAATTATTATTGGATGAAAGGTGAGGAAGCCGTGAAAAAGTTGGGATGAAAAGAGCGTGTAAAGGATCTCAAATGAGAGTTTTTCATAGGTGCACACATGTGCACCAGTCCAGAAATTCCAGCACAAGCGCACACCCAGGTGCACACCCAGGCGCACGTCTGTGCACGTTGCCCATAAATAAGTTTTAGTGTTATTAATTAGAAAAAACCGGCAGTTTTGCATATTACGTTATTTTCCATTCTTCTTTCTAGGTTTTGAGAGAGTTTTCTCTTTAGCCTCTCCAGAGGCTTTTAGGGTAGTTCTTAGGTTGAATTTTAGTTCTTTTAATTGTTCTGTTTATTTGCTTTTCCTATTAATTTGGATAAAAGACTCATATTGCCAATATGGTTTATGTTGACAATATAGTTACTAATTGATTATACGTATACCTATTGTTTAGAATAGTGTAATTTCTACAAATAAATTATTAAATATCTACATTAAATTGTTGATGTACATCGAGATAAAAAAAAACTAAAAATGAATATAAATCAAAATGTTAAACCTAAAAATGAATTACAATATGGACAAAAACCTAAAAATGAATTTAAAAAATCATAATGTTAAAAAATACTAAAAATAAAGCCAATAGTACAATTGGAAATCAGGAGAAAAGGTCTTCCTACAAACATCTAACTCTACCACATACTCTTTTATACAAACAACTAATATAAACAGCTGACAAAAACAGCTAACAAAACAGCCAAAAGTCAAACAGCTAACAAAACAGCCAATAGCCAACAGTCGGGTACCAAACGCCCCCGTAGTTAAAATAGTTATTTAATTTTAAACTACTCTTCAACAAAACCAATAATGAAAAAGCATTCTAAATAAATATATATTTCTTTTGATGGAGCTAAACAAAATCACTTAAAGCAATCTTTACAAGTTCTTTTATGATTCGAAATGTCACATGTAGAAGAGAATAGGAACATGGGAAAACCTGATTAAAGAAGTCATTTATACTATACTATTAGATTCAAAAATTTGGTTTAGTCTAATTCGAAAAAAACTTGAGTAAAATTAAATTTTTTATTTGAATTTTGACTTCGACTAATTTGATCGAAAATTCAAATATAACATTTTCTATTTTTATTGACCAAGCCCGATATGTAACCGGAATTTAGGTTTATCTGAATTGTCCGACTTAAAAATACCCGAACAAACTAGATATTGAACATCAACTTTTCATCAAATATCCAATTTATTTGAACCCGGAATGAACTATGTCCGAATTTTTTACTAACCCTAACATTACTCCAAACCAAGAAAAAGGCACTAGGTCACTGTACCTATTTATATCCTAGAGTACCCCACCAATGCATAATCAATTTATGACAAAAGAGGCTTACAAGTTGATCTCTAATGCCTAGTTTGTTTGAGTATTTTTGTATCGGATAATTCAGATAAATAGAAATTTTAGTTAATATCAGGTTCGTTCAATAGAAAAATAAAAAATATCGTGTCCGGATTTTCGATCTAATTGGTCGAAGTCAATATTCGGATGAAAAACTTGTAACTTACTTGATTTTTCCCGGACCGGACTAAACCGAGTTTTTGAATCGGATAGTTTTTTAACAGCATTAGTGAATGCCTTCTCTCATCGAGTTTTCCCATGTTCCTATTCTCTTCAACATGTGACACTTCAAAAAGACCTAAATCTGAATTTTTGACGGTCCTAGCACTACCCCCACCCAAAACGTAATAGAAAAAGAAGAATTTTTGGATTTAAATAATCTGACCTTTGAATCGTGAAAATCTCAATAATCTGATTTTTAAAATACCGTGGAATAATATAGATTTCAAGGGTCTTCGATTTAAATAGCATGTCACTGAATTTTTCTAACAAAACTCGGCAAAGTCCAGATTATTTAAAGTAAAAAATCTTCTATTTATATCACAGTGATCTAAGAGTCTTGAAATCTAGATTATTCCACGATATTTTTAAAATTCAGATTATTATCGAACCTTCACACTCATAATTTAGATTATTTACATCCAAAAACTCAAAAATAAAAAAAAGGTACTAAGTCACTGTACCTATTTAGACTCCATTCTTTTATACTGTTGGTGCGGTGCAAGATTGTTAAAATCGGGATTCTGACTCGGATTCATGGGGTAATTAGGATCAGAATTAACCCACGTAGGATCATGGATCGGAATGCCGACAGTAGAATCGCATCAATGATTTTGGATCATAAAATCGTAAGATTGTAGATCAGAATTGAGATTTTAATAACTATGATCTAATATGGTATAATAATAATACGATGTGATGTGGTACTGCACCGCGAACTACCGCACAAACGAAGGAGCCTTAATCTCCTGGAGTACCCCACCAATACATAAATGGATTTATGACAAAAGAGACTTACAAGGCTTGTTGCTTCTGCAAAGAATCTCTTTTTATCTTTTTTCCCACATCTCTCTTTTTATGACAAATAATACAATGGAACCAAAAGCTGCCCCCATAATTTTGCTTTACCAACTTTATAATGTAGTTAAATCTACCATCTTATCCCAAGGTAAAACTGTTGGCCTGTTGCCTAAATACACTCACACTTACCTTAGGCTCCTTCTTTAGTTGGCACTTTCTAGCATATGGATTAGGGCCTGTTTGGAAAGATAAAAAGGAATGAAATTAGGGTGAAATGAAATCTAATTCCTTTTTTTGTTGTTTGGAGAAAATATAATGGAATTGAATCCCTTTTTTACTTCGAACAATTATTATGATTTTTTTAAAGGAATAAATTGGGAAAATCATAAAAATAGAAAAAAATCGAAACAAAGTTTGTAATTCACTAAAAATGTGGAGAAATTTGAGCTAAGTTTAGGAGCAAATACAAAATAAATCCACTATGTTTATGACATATACTCGATGATGATTCAAAAAATACAATTTCATTTTTTTGAAACTGATGACCTACATTTTAAAATTCAAATTATTACTGTCCCATCACTTAAGATAAAGATTATCAAAATCGAATTTTCCACAAATATATGACCAAATCCAATTTTCTCTAAATTAGATAAATTCAGATATTTGACTCAGATAGAATTCCGCCCCCTTTAACATTGAGTGTCGGTTTGTTAACACGGGTGACAGTGAAAGCTCATCTTAGCTACAGAGGATTTTTGTGAATAAAGTAGTCATTGGTACTAAAGTGTTATGAAGTTTTGTGTTGCAATGATTTTGACCTCTTTTTCCTTTTCATAATTACCCAAAGGACCATTCTTTGCCCTCTTTTCATTTATTTATTTATTTATTTATTCCCTTTCTTTTTTCAATATGTATGTATGGTTCAGATTCTGATTGCAATTTAAGAAAGGATAATTTATCAAATATCCTTCCTTATTTTTGCTTTTTGAGGTTTGCCCTTGTTTTCTTCCTTGTTAAGCAGCTGTTATTTCCCAGGTACACAGTTGTTTTCCTGCTAAAAGTTACTACAAATAAGTTAGTTACTGAGAAGTATCATTATTTGTGTTTTGGTTGCTTCTTGGGACTCATAAATTAATGCATCTCCAAGTTTCCAGGTTGGTGTTTGTTTGAACTGAAGCTTCTCTACATACAAGAGGTACTTATCACTTGTTCAAAACTCCATCCATCTTCATGGAGATCTCAGTCTTATTATCTTTTTATTTTCTCCTTGTTATTTTGTAGGGTAGGTTATGCTTCATTCTCTATGTCTAGCTAGGTTATGCTTAAAGTCTCTATGAATAAACATATGTTCTTGCTTTGATCATATCATATGTCCATATATACTATGGATGGTTGAAAAAGATCATTTTTTTCGGCATAAATTGTAATGGACTGAAGTAAAATGTCTCATTAATCATCCTCTCCTACTTTTCCATGGAGGGGTAGGTAGCGAACGGTTTCTAAATCATGGTTAGTTGGAACCGGTCTCTGGGTAGTTGAAAAAGATCATTTTTTAAGCTTAGATTGTTATGGACTGCAGTAAAATGTTTCGTAAAACCTCCTCTACTTCTTCATTTATGGAGCAGTACGATTTCTAAATCTTGGGTCAGTTGGAACCGGTCGAAAAAGTATCATGTTTTTTCCAACTTAGATTGTAATGGACTGACGTAAAATGTCTCGTTAAACCTCCCCTGCTTCTTTTCCATAGAGCAGTACGATTTCTAAATCATGGGTCAATTGGAACCGATCTCTTGAATTACGAAATCTAGATGGGATTTCAGAGTATTGGTTTTGGTTTTGGTGCTTGATCATGTACGTTTGTAATGATTTAGTTCTTTGTTTAGCAGTGTATGTATGCATGGAAGCTCTCACCATTGACAAGTGATGGCGGAAGTAGGATTCAACCAATCACTCCTACTACTATTGTTCCTCATCTTTTTTTCGAGCGCGATTTCGCATTCAGAAAGGCTACAATCATCACAATCAAATACCCTCTTGAGAATCCAATCCCTCCTGAATTCCCCTTCAGTTTTAGTCACCAGCAGATGGAACACGAAAACCGACTTTTGCAACCTAGACCCATCTCAAACTCTTGCTGTAGTATGCTATGCAAACAGTGTAACTCAGCTTCATATAGTTGGTGCCAAAGGGTCTCCAAAACTACCCACCAACTTCTCAATAGACTCTTTGTTCACATCCCTTGCAAAACTCCCTAGTTTGAAGGTTTTAACCTTGAGTTCTCTAGGGTTATGGGGTGAATTGCCAAGACGAATCGTGGGTTTGTCTCAGATTGAGGTCCTCAACGTGAGCTCGAACTACTTAACCGGTGGTCTTCCTGAGGAGATTTCTTCTTTAAAGAATCTCCAAGCACTCGTTCTCGATGGGAATAGGTTCAGTGGGGAGATAAACCCTGAGTTTTTCGCCTCGTTTTCCGTCCTGAATGTCCTGAGTCTGACTGACAACTCGTTCAACGGCTCGTTTCCTAGGAGCATCAGCAGAGTGAGCAGTCTGAGAGTTCTTGCACTTTCAGACAATCGTTTCTCGGGAAACGTGCCTGATCTTCGCGGTTTGAAGGACCTTCAGGAGATTGATCTAGGGAACAACTCGTTTGGCCCGAGTTTTCCTCAGCTTGGGAATAAGTTGGTGAAGATTGTACTGAGAAACAACAGGTTCAGATCTGGCATTCCTGACAGTATCAGTACATATTATCAGCTTCAGAAATTCGACGTTTCTTGGAACAAATTTATGGGTCCGTTTCCGATGGCATTGCTCAGCATGCCACAGATCGAGTACCTAGACATCGCGCACAATCAGCTGACAGGACTGATGTCGAGCAACATGTCATGCAACGACGTGCTGATGTTTGTGGACCTGTCATCCAACCTTCTGACAGGGGATTTGCCGGATTGCATGGTGCTTAAATCTAAGTACTTAGATGTTCGTTACGCTGGGAATTGTCTGAATGTGAAGGACGCGGGAGAACAGAAACAGCACGCGAACGCGTTCTGTAGGAACGAAGCGTTGGCTGCTGGGATCGGGATCGTGCAGAAGAAGAAGAACAGGGTTAGGAAAGCTGTCTTGGGGTCATGTATTGTGAGTGCAGTTGTGGGGGTGAGTTTGGTTTTCGGTTTGGCTTTTTGGGTGTCGAGACGTGTTCTTAGGAAGCAGAAATGGGAAGAGAAGAGGAGCCCTAGGGTTATTGCGGAAAAGGCGGCTTCATCTGGTGGATACGCGATGAAACTGATTACTGATTCGAGTAAGTTTTCTTGGCCTACTGATCTAATCTACCAAGTTCATGTCTGATCAGTGTGTCAGAACCTGAAATTGTCAGCTCTGTTGTCGCTTTTGACAGTTACTAATGGATGTATATTTGCTATATTACATGCACCTAGAGTTTATACTCCAAGATATCTTCTTTAAGTGAACAATCACACTATTGAAAGTTAACAGCCTCGTATTTACAAGTGAACAATCACTCTGAAGCACAAACTTCAGGAGCACGTAATAAATTGCAGAAAAAACTGACTTACCAAGATGCTATATATCTAATCAGTGTATCAGAAGTAGAACCTGAAATTGTCAGCTCTATTGTCGCTTTGGACAGTTACTAATGAAAGTATATTCGCTGTGTTACGTGCACCTATAGTTTATACTCTAGGATATATGTAGCTGAACTGCTGAACAATCACACTATTGAAAATGAACGGCCTGACATCTACAAGTGAACAATCACTGTATCTGAAGCACAAACTTCAGGAGCACGTAATAGATTGCGAAAAAACCGACTTACCAAGATACTATGTTCTAAATTTCATTGCTGAGTGACTTTGTTGGTGCAACTGCTAATATGATGAAATAGCTACAATGTTGCCCTTTTCTCTTTAGGGCTTGTTTG
This sequence comes from Portulaca oleracea, assembly GCA_029582165.1. Lineage (NCBI taxonomy): Eukaryota > Viridiplantae > Streptophyta > Magnoliopsida > Caryophyllales > Portulacaceae > Portulaca > Portulaca oleracea. Next base: position 9,968,972 of record CM055893.1, read on the forward strand.
GAGCATGTTAAAACTTCTCATGTTTGTACTTTTCAATCTAAACTTTTAAATCTAAACAAATGCAATCTTACACTGATCTCATGTATGTAATTTTGGATGAAGGATATTTACCACAGACAGTAAAACTTGGGGCAATTGGGATTCCAGCATACAGAACATTTTCATTGGAAGAACTTGAGGAGGCAACAAATTTCTTCAATTCAACAGCTTTCATGGGAGAGGGTTCTCATGGTCAGGTGTGTGATTTGAATGCTGCTTCATTCCGAATCACTAAGACCGATGAGGGGTTTATAAATCAAATGAGCTCTCTCATTCTCACATGAAAGACTAGTCTTTTGGGATGAGCTTTTCCGTTTGATCTGTACCACTTTTTGGTTCAAGATCCGGTGTCGAAACATCATCAAGACTCATGTTTTTTTTTGTTTTTTGGGTTGCATTGTGGTCAGATGTACAGAGGACAGCTGAGGGATGGTACTCTTGTAGCCATCAGATGCCTAAAACTGAAGCAAAGTTATGACACACAGTATTTCACGCCACACATAGAACTGATATCTCAACTTAGACACAGAAATTTGGTGAGTGCAATTGGACACTGTTTTGAGTGTTACTTGGAGGATTCAACTGTCAGCAGATTTTTCCTCATTTTTGAGTATGTTTCAAATGGGACACTAAGGAATTGGATCTCAGGTTAGTTCAAACTTCAATTCATGAGGTAACTTTTTCATTTTGAGAATTCAAATCCTTTCATGTTGTAGTGGTACTATTGTTATGTCACTGCTTGGGACAAAAAGTAGAGCTGACAAAATTTTGTCTGACCCGAAATATACGAGTTGTCCGACCTGGAAAAAAACCGGGTCTGGACATAGATTTTTCGTCTGAATTTTGATACTGACCGAATGTTCGAACATAAAATTTCTCTGTTTCCAATGTCTGAATTTGATTTTGACCCGAATTTAGCTTCATCCGAATTGTCCGACCCGAAATAAGACCGGATCCGGACATGAATTTCTCATCTGAATTTTGACATTGTCCGAATTTGTCCGACCCGAACTTTTGCCAGCGCTAATAAAAAGAGTATTACTTGTATGAAAAGTCTTAAGTTTGAGCCCTTCTTTTAAGTTTTGTGTACTAGGGTGCTAAGAATGTATCTTAATATTAGAGCTAGAGCTGACAAAAATCCAGGTCCGAGTAACTTCATGTTAGGACAAATCGGACATCGGATCAAAACTTGATGTCCAATACCCGATTTTTCGGGTTGGACAAATCGGACAAGCATGAATTCGGGTCTAAATCGGTTTAGGGAAATAGAGATCGAAAAAAATTTTTGGTAGAATTTTCGGTCAAATCTGTCCATGACAAAATTCAGACGAAAATGGGAGCAACAGTCTTACCACATGGCTTTTAATTTAAAGTCGATTTGGTTGCATGAAAACCTTGAGAAAACTGGTCAATTTTTCTATGGTAATTTGGACATTTCCAACATTTTTCTTAGAAAATTTGTAACTTTTACCAAACACTATAAAAATATACTTTCCTTGAGCATTTTTCCTAGAAAAAATTTCCCCGGGAATCTACCAAACACCCTCTCTCAGTCATACATGTGACCTATGAATCAAAAGCCCTAAACTAGGTGCCCTTTGTATGTATGTTCATTCAAAGCCAATTACATTACAATTTTACACAAACAAAGTTTATGTTTCAGCATATCTGTAACTGAACAATCACACTATCGAGAGCGAACAATCTAGTATATGCAACTGAACAATCACCCTATCTATCTATCTATTCAAAGCACAAACTCCAGGAGTACGTAATGAATTGTAATTCGTTGCAGCAGGACGCGGCAGAAGAAGGTTCACCTGGTCGGAACGCATAGCGGCCGCAACCGGAATAGTAAAGGGAATTCAGTATTTGCACTCGGGACCCGGGCTGTTCTCAAACAATTTCAGAATAAGTGATGTTCTGATAGACCAGAACCTTGCTGCTAAAATCAGCAGCTATAACCTTCCACTTTTGGCTCAGGACATTCATATGGTTGGTTTTATATGCCCGTCCTTTTTTATATTCCCTCCGTTCTATATTAATTGTCATCTTTGGAAATTACCACCATTAGATTCGTAACGAAAAATACTATCATAAAAGTATGATATTGCGATTGTTAATAACATATTATGTAAGAAACTATCAATTAAAGAGTGACATTGGAGACTGTAAAAGTCAAAATTACCCTTTTAACTGATCTAGGGAGTATGTTTTTTAAACTTTGGTTTTTTCTTGTTTGAATTCACAGATTGGGAGTGGTGCTCCTGGGGGATCTAAAGAGATTTGCATGAGGTAACTGGTTGTATTACAGTCACTGTTTATTGTAACATCTTGTCTGATTAGTGATTAACTTGACATAGATGCAGTCAAACTGACCTGTAAACGTCGTTAGAATCGGGATCCTAACTCGGATTCATGGGGTAGTTATGATCGGAGTTATCCCACGTAGGATCGTGGATCGGGATGTAGATAGTAAAATCGCATCGAGGATTTGGATCATAAAATTGTCAGATCGTAGATTAGGATTGGGATTTTGATGACTATGCCAGCTGTAACTTGATCATAATGACCGGAAATATCTAATGATGAGGTCTTAATCTAATGGTTAACATTGAGACTTTGGGTACATTAGGTCCCGGGTTTGATTCGTTATGTATTACATGCACATGAAATTTATGGTCTAAGTATCTGAAAGTGAACAATTACATTATTGAGAGTGAACATCAACCCTATTTGGAGCACAAATTCCATAAGCATGTAATAAGTTCTGACAAGTTGTTTTGATCAATCTATATTGATTTCGGTTGTTTAAGGTAGATTCAACGACAATTATACTTTGTAGATATGATAGTTGAAAAAACTTTAATTACAGTAAAATCTCCTTAAAAATATTACTTTATCAGGTCACTTTGATCAATAATATTATTTTAATTTCGGTTTTTAAACGTAAAATCAATTGTTGTTATATTTTTTAACTATAATAATTGGAAAACTTTTCTAACAAATCTTCGATTTGTTACATAACTTTACTCAACAAATTTGCATACAAAAATGACATTTGATGCAATGAAACCTAACTTCTCAACAAAAAAGTGAATTGTATTTACACAGTTCAATTAGAATAACTTCACTATTGAATGAGAATCCTACTTAAATTTGGTATGAGTAGCTCATTTTAAGGCCTAACTTTACATGATTGCCAATTATCTTTGCAGAGTGCAGCATCAAGATAAGGCAGATATTTATGATTTTGGAGTCATACTACTGGAGATGATCATTGGAAAACCCATCAAATCAAGGAGTGAGCTCAATATAACAAGAAATCAGGTTTGTAGCTATTGCTTCTAGGGCCATATACCTATATTTAATGGAACTGGTTAACAAGAAACCATTTGCTCAAATCCCAAATCATGTTCATTAAAACTTTAAGGATGCGTTTGGTTGGAAATTTTTTTGGGGAAAATTAGTCAACTTTCCCGTGTTTGGTTGTTTATAATAGATGTGAGAAGCTTTTAATGCGAGACTCACTATTTCACTCTCAATCTCAGTAACCATAAGTTTTGGAACTAGCGCAACCTAATGTGCACTTTAAATTGTGTTTGGTTGCCCAATTTTCATAAGAAAGTTGGTTAATTTTTCAAGGTTGATTGATTTCTTCATGTTTGGTTGTCATTTGTCAATGGGGAACATTTTATGTGGCGCCCGCAATTTTACAAAATGATCATTGGCAAAAACTTTTTTAGGGGGCAGTAAGGGAAAAAATTTTTAGGACATAAAATGAGATCTAAAGTGCATACCCCTACTATAACAAACCAAAACAATTATAAAGATAGGTTGGACATTTAAAATATTTTTTCAAGGGAAATTTGAAACTTCAATCAAACACTATAAAATACAATTTCCTGGGAAAACTTTTTCCAATAGAAATTTCTCCAGGAAGGTTTCCCCTCGGGAAAAAATTTCCTGAGATTTTACCAAACGTTTTCTTAGATAAAACTGCCACAAAGTGATTCTAATAAGTTGTAAATTACCAACTTCTAACATTGTGATATTCTATGATTCTACTAAATGCTTTTATAGAGAAAATGTTCACTTTTTTTTTGTCTTTTTTTGTCTTTGCTTATTGATCTTTGTTGTATTTTCCTACCTAGTTATTGTTATGCATAATTTTGCATCTTTACTTTTAAACTCACAACTTCTTATTGGCGTTGGATAATTAAAAAAAAGGTACAAGCAACCGTAGGAGGTGATCCGGAAGTTCGAAGGAGCATTGTGGCAGAAGAAATCCAGAGCACATGCTTGGAGCAGTCTCTGAAGACAATGATGGAGATATGCATTAGGTGTCTAAAGAAGGACCCTTGTGAGAGACCGTCCGTTGAAGACATTCTATGGAACTTGCAGTTTGCTGCTCAGGTTCAAGATGCATGGCAAGGGCGTGACGACTCTCTCAACACCATCACACCCTCTCCGCTTTCTCCTCCTCACCTACCACGGTTTAGGCTCACCTATCATTAGACTGACATGCAGGAAGTGAAGCAATAGCTAGGTTAATCGATGTTGGTTATTACTTACTAGTTAGCTTTGATCGTCAATTATAGAATCGAATGTAAACTTGATCAAACAAATAAGTTTCTATGAGCTTGTTGCGAGTGACCTCTTTTTTGTTTGGGGTGAGGTTGCATGCATTTGTATCTTCTCAAACCCTTTTTGGTGTGCTTTGTGTTTGATTGTTGATGTATAGTTATCTCTGCAATGTGTTGTTGTTGTAATATAAATCTTAACAATTACTTTTGAACATAAATTCAATCAAGTTTTGTTGTAATATCTACAATGATTAGCTTCTCAGTTCAATTTGATTATGATATTCCTTTTGACATTGAGGATTATACTCTGTTAGGTTCCAACGTGCATATTAGAAGACAACGAAAGGAAAAGGCTTTAATGAAAACTAAATGGAGGATGGTAATGGACATATCTCGAGAGGCTATGTCCTCCTTAAATGTAGAGCCTAGAGAGCTCAAAGAGATTGGGGATATTACCGCGAAGATTGAACGCAAGGCTGTTATTGTGAGAAAGGTTTGCGGTATTTCGATTATTGATGATCAAGCTGCTGCAGTTGAACACTCCAAAAGAGTTGCTAAAGAGACAAGAATGCAAAATGTTTAATTCTTTTTGGAGTGAAGTGTAGTTTAGATGATATATTTTTGCAGAGCTTTTGATTGTATCTTTTTAGTTGTTGTGAGTCTTGTCTGGTTGTCGTCTTTTGCTATTTAACAAATCTTTATAGCATCTTTGATGTAAATTTTAGCTTTTATTGACTTTCAATAATAATAAAAAAAATCAACGTATATGGTGGCAACTTGTGTGTTGTTGAAATATAAATCATAAGAGTTACTTTAGAACATAATTCAACTAAGTTTGTTGCAAAAAACTGACTGGGTTCCCCATGTATTGTGGACACTATCTCTATGCCCCAACGTTCCTAAAATATATTTTAAAATATCTCATAGTTTAAGTTAACAATTGTTAAAGAACAAATTTGTAATCTGAGACTTTGTAACATGGGACGTGACTCTTCTAGGAAGTGGTTACAGATCATGAACAAGAAGGTCAATCTTTGGATGAAGGTGATTACAATTAAATATGTTCAAATGGGACTTGGTTGGAAGCCCTCAGAACCCAGGGGTCTTGTAGGTATATCATGTGAAAGTTTATAGTTAAAGAGTGAGATCATTTCTTCAAACATGTCTCGAATGTTATCGATGATGGTTCTACCAATTCATCTTGAAATGACCATTGATGTAATGAGGTCACATTGAAAGTCTCTTCCCCACTCTTTATAGTCTTGCATTGGATAGGAATGTTTTAACTGCTAATTATCGAGAGCAACCATATGGTTCTAATGTTTGGTCTTCGATTTTCATTCGAGATCGTTTTGTTGATGAAGAATATTTAGTTGATTTTTTTCAATACCTTAACGATATTGTCTTAGGATACCCTTCACAAGACTTGGTCTAATAAGATTTGAGCAAAAAAGGGGTCTTTATGGTCAGATTCAATTATTCAAAAGTCCTTGAGGTGCATTACTCATCATTGGATATTGTTGAGAATGAAGTTTTCCCTACCATCATTGGGTGGAACTCTTTTGCCCCTTTAAAGGTTGCAAATTTCGCAAAGGAACTGATGTTTGAGAGTTTTTGACCTATGACAATCTACCCAAAAAAAAAAAAATAAGAGGGACAATTTTGAGTAATAGATCTTATATGTGCGAAATGAATCTTGAATCACTAGAAGACCATTCATTGTTTTAATGCAACTTTGCCAGACTTATTTGGAATTTAGCCTTTGGTTCCCTAGATTGATTGTGAGTCGTGTTATATTCAATTAGAAGTCATCTTCCTATCAATGGTGTTTTTGAAAGGAAACCAAAGAAGAAGAAAACAATGGTCATAACACATGCGATCTTTTGAGAAAATTTGGAGAGAAGAAAACAATTAGAAGTCATCTTCCTTTGGGTTAATGTGGAGTTCAATTGTGGAGTCCAATTATTCCATATCAAATATGCTCAATTTTGTGAATAACAGACATTTTAGATGTGGTGGATTTTGTGGATAGCATACATTTTGGATGTATATCACCGTACTTAATTGTATGGACCATATCTTCTTCCATCATATTATATTACACATTATATACAATATATTTATATTCTTTTCTTTTAAAAAAAGTTCATAAAAGACAAAAAAAAGAATGTATGTATTTACCATTTAAATTAGGCATTGGGTTTCTTGTTGCACAAGCAGGCCCAAAAGTAGCCTTCTTAAAGCAAAAACACATACTCGAACTCCCTTTTGGTCCCAATTCATTCACTGAGAAAGAACAGAAGAGAAGAGAGAGTAAAAATGGAGGAATCAACGAAGACGATTGCTCACGAAATCGGTGGAATCCAAACCGATGCACTTCGATTCGGCATTCATGGCGTCAAGAGCGACATCCTTGAATCTCATCCTCTCGAATCTGCGCACAAATCTGTATGTTAACTTTCTACTTTTCTGTGTAATTTGTCGATTTATCAATTTAGGTTAAATCTCTGATTTGGTTTGGTTTGATTTGATTTGTAGGCGAAGAAGACGCAGGAAGAGATGAAGAGGAAGATCCTAGCTCATACTTATGGCTCCGCTTTCCCGCTCAAGATGGACCTCGACAGGCAAATTTTGTCTAGGTATGGCGATTTTTCATTGTTTGCGATGGTTTGAGCAGTTTAGGTTATGATCTGCTTGGGCGATTTGTTGTTCAAAATTGAGAATGATGGTGGCTAGGGTTTTAGGTAATGAGAAGTAGCAGAAATCTTTCATGAAATCTGTGGTGTGAGAGTATATATTTGGGCATTGGAATGGAGTTGTTTTGTGTTTTCTGAGAAAATACACAAATTTGCTTCTCAGAAGTTGAATTGAAGTGGTTTGTTCTTAGTGAGTATCTTTAATTGCTGCTTGGAAACACCTGAAATGTGTTTCTGTAGTGAACGAGCTTAAGTTATCAAAATGTGTTAACAATGCAGTTATGTACTGCTGTGTATAAGATTGATGGAGTCATTGATGTTGTTATAAGAGCCTTAGCTACCAATTTACCATTTTGTTTATGCAGTTTATATCATAATTATGGTTGTGGATATGATTAATTAGGAGAAAAGCTTTACTCAGATCAGTCATTTTCTTCCCAGACATTTTGCCTAAGATGATGGGAAACTATGGAATAAAAGAATTAGGAGATGGACTGCTTGTATTCACATAAATAACGAAAACCAATTCTCCGAAATTCCGCCCATATGGGGTATGGAGGGGTCGGATGTAGCAGTCTTATTCCTAAATTTTTTTAGAGAGACTGATTCTATTTGACCCAAGATTTAGAAACCATTCGCTACTTACTACTCCATGGAAAAGAAGTAGAGAAGATTTAATGAGGCATTTTACTTTTAGTCCATTACAATCTTAGTTGAAAAAATCATTCACTGCTTGTATTCACATAATTAATGAATTTAAAAGTTCTTAGACTAGAGCAAGCGCATTAGTCTAACTGATCCAATTGGATAATGTTCTTCATTTGGGGGTTGTGGTCTCCAGAATCAGAGACTTAACTCCTCAGTTTCTGCATACCTTTCTGGAAGTGCCCTCTATTTTAAATTTATGAAGTTAGAACAAGCAGATGCCGAATGGTCTAAACACTTCAATGGGATAAAGTTGTGACTGTTGTGTTGTTCTTTTGGGGATTGGAGGCCTCCAGAACCCAGACAGCCAGCTTATGAGTTTGGTATGCCCAACTTCCGTCAATTCTGAGTGGATTTTGTGCTGATGTTGTTCTGAGTGGTTTGGGTTTCTTCTGACATGCTTCTGTGTTTGTGATATGTGATCGTCTTGTAATGGGATCCCTTCCCAACCATTACAATTGGACATTTGCCTGCCGTTCATATATTTTATTGCAATTTGGTTTCATTATCCTGTTTGTGCCAAAGTACATTAATTGTCTTCATGATTTGCTGAGGCCATTTTGTACTAGTCTTATCTTAACTAGGGAGGTGTTTATTAGTTTTACGTTACACATATTGCATAGTAATTTGAGAGGATTTCCTGGCTCAGCCAGACAAAAGCTTGGCTTGAAGCTCACAGAGCCTGAAATGTTAGGCTTGGGCTTGGCTAGATTAAATATTGAATTGATGGAGTAGGTGTTGAAATAACATTCTATTGAACTTGCCAATGCAATGCACCTGTGTTCGAACTATACTGCAAGAATTTTTATTATAATTCAGAATTTTATGCAACTTATAGATCAAAGAAAATTACTAAATTTATACTTTAATGTTAAATTTTAGACATCTAAATGTGGATAAGTGCTACGTATACCTTGAGAACATAGCGTAATTTCTTCTCCAAATAGCTCAATGAGCCTCCCTAGCCTCAAGCTTGGCTAGATAGCCATCCGAGTTGAGTTGAGCTTTGGACGGTCAAACCAATCCTGACCCGAGCTTTGACCCTGCAGCTTGCCAAGCTATCTTTGGCTATTTTACAGCCCTAGGTGTGGTGATATGTCAGTCTTGCTATTCATATACATGATCTGCAATTGTCAATTATGATTCCTTATTTGTAGTCCCATCATGCCCCTTCCCTTGCTTTGCTCCACCCTTCTTTTTGTTTTCCTTTTTTGTTTGTTTTTTTGTTTGTTTCTTTTCCCCTGTGCGGTGTAGTGGTAGGGGAGGTGGTGGTGGAGAAATACGTGACTTGCCATTTGCACCTATTTCTTGTCTGCTGTTTTTTACTATAGTTTTATTATTTAAAGTAAAATGTCCTTGACATCTACGGCTATGTAAAGTAATACAGGCCAAATTCAACCCAATCACAAGTAATTTCTCAAAATTTAACGGGATTTCATGTCTTTTGCTTCTATCTACGTGATATACATTTTTCCCGTTCTCTTTGTTGTTTTTTTTTTTGGGTGACACCTACCTTTTGAGGAAGGGGTCTGGTTATAGGAAGCTGTACAAATGTTGGCAGAATGCATTCACAATGCATTTAGTGCACATTCTTGTTTTCTGCTTTTTATTCTGTACTCGTAATTCTTTATTACTGGTTCTGGAATTCCAAGTTAGGTGTTTAATTACTTTTTCCCAATTTGGTGTCGGGAGGGCCAGTGTTCCTGTGCTTACATTCTTATCATTGTGAAGCCCTTCTCAATTTCTTTGCACTTTCTTTTTCTCCCAGATTTCAGAGGCCTCCAGGAGCAATACCCTCCTCAATGCTGGGGTATGAAGCGTTTACTGGAACTTTGGATGATATTGGGTTTGAAGATTATCTGAACGGTACTGAGAACATCTTTCATTGTTCTTTGCTGCTTCATTTGTGTTGAATACCAATAGACTTTTTTGTATTCTCATAATCATATGATTATCCTCCTAAACTGGGAAGGTTGCCCTGTGCTGATTTTGCAGCTGCCCTGAAAGGCAATCCAAATATACGTGGCAAAACCAACCCAACCCAGACCCGAAAGTGGCAAAAGCAATTAACCCAAAACCCGAAGTGACCCTACCCGACCCGGCTTGATCCGAATTGATATTTCACCAAAGTCGTTCGTTTTCTATAGATAATCTTATCCGTACAAAAAAAAAAAAAAAAACCCCTGAACCGAAATCAACCCGATACAGCCTGAACCCTGTCCATCCGAATTGACCCAACCCCAATTGGTCTAACCTGACCCAAATGACCCAATTGCCAGGTCTAAATCCAAACACAAATCATCCACAGCCCTGCCCAGGACTCTTGGGGGGGAGGGGTGTTATGTTTGTTAGATGTCTTTTTACGTTAATGAATGTTAATGATGTCATTGGTTCAATTGTTTGTGCACTGACCTCGTTGTTTGCTCTGATGTTCAGATCCACGGGACTCGGAATCCTTCCGGCCTGCAGATATGCACCATGGCATGGAGGTTCGGCTGGGCTTGTCCAAAGGACCCGTCTGTCCAACTTTCTTCTGATAGCATGTCACAAGTGCCCTTGAGAGCCTCCTATTTGCGTAGCTCGGATGCCCGTGTTGTGTTGTTTAGTAACATGCTTCTAGACATTGTAATGTACTGAACTTATCATCGGAAAATGGCCGCTTTGATGTACTTGATGCCCTCTGACTTTGTTTATCTGCAGATTTGTATGGATTTTACCTTGCGCTGAAAAATGGGTTTTCTGTTCATGATTGTGTATTAATTGTTGTTCAGGATTGCCTATGATATCTGGTTTCTCATGCTTCTGTTGGAGTTTCAGGATGATCAGCTGAAGTTCAAACACCAAATCTCTATGATTTCTTTTTATCTGTTGTTTTAATTTAAAGTAACAGCAACCGAAGTAGTGATGTATGTCTTGGCCAAACAGAAGTCTAGAACTGCTTGCTTCTTGGCATGTTATGTTAGATCTCAACCAGTGATCAATTACTGATCTAATTTATTACATGCTTTTAGAGTTTGTGTTTCAAATAATCTTTGGTAATTCACTAGTATGAATGTTCAGTTTATATATATGGAACATAAATTTCACGTGCATGTAATATATATTTGGTCAGTGGGTTAACAGGTTTTATTGTTATTTGTCACAATTAAGGTAGTCTACCTACTCTGGTTTATCAATTTTGAACGGATTAAATTGGCACAACTGAGAAGATTTAAGAGCATATTCATGTAAGGCATGCATTAACGATACACTAGAAAAGTTTCATGCTTTTGGTTGGAAATCTTTTTTCAAAAAATTAGTCAGTTTTTTCAAGTTGAAAAACAGTTTTAGTTTGGTCATGTTCAATGGATGGGAAAATTTAATTAAAAATGATGCGGAGACTACTATTGCATCTCATAGTAAACATTTTTCTCTAGTAAAGTGTTTCTCGGAAAATTATTGAATGCCCTGTCAGCCTTATTGTGATCTAAGATTAGGGTGCTCACTGTTCACCAACTAGGCAACCACTTAGATTTTGAAATATTTGCTTCATAACAAAGACGTATAAACTCGTCTTATTCAATGAATCTTCTCCAAGAATTTGATCTAGAAGTCAAACACAACAATTATTCATTTTAGAGCAGTTTGCAGTCTGGTAGGGTTTGATTTTGTGCTAAGTTATTTGTTCTTGCTTTTATATCCCCTGTTCTTTTCTGTGGTTGGCAAACTACGGTGCCACAGCCTACCGCAGTTTGCCACAATCCATCACATTTTACCGCAAATCATTACTTTTCTCTCTCACAATTCCAATAACTTACCACAATTCCACCATACCCACCACAATTCCACCACACCTACCACACCATTCCGCAAAATACCGCATAAAAGAACAGGGCACCATGTGTCTTCACCTTGTTCTTTTTTTCTTTTTTTTTTTCTACTGCTTTGCTATTTCTGTAGCTTTTTGCATCATCTAAAGTAAATATATTACACATATATGGAGTTTGTACTCCAATATATCTGTATGTGAACGATTACATTGTTGATAGTGAGGAACTTTATATATGCAAATGAATAATCACATAATTGAAAGTGAACAACTAAATATATGCAAGTGAATATTCACAGTATTTAGAGCACAAATTTTGTGAGCACGTAATAAACTGCATCGAAAAATGATTCAAGAGGCTCTACATAATTATTTGTCGGTGATAATCCGACAAGAAGTCGTGCGAGAAGACATTTTTTTTTGTTTAGCAGCATTTTTTTTAATGGAAGTTAACTCTTCTTATGTGTTAATTAAAGATTAAGACTACTGGTTCATTAATCATATCAAACATACTTGATCCAAATCTATTTTTAATCCTCTAATTAACTTTTCTCGCCTTCTTTAGCCAAACTTATTGTCAAATTGTCACCTATAAAAAAATTATAAAAAAGATAATTTCACTTGAAAATATCATTAAAGTTGTAGGGTTTTTAAAATAATTATGATGGTAAAATCTAGGCTCCTTGAATCTTTTTTTGAAATTGGACTTCTGTAGTTTCTAGTTTCTACTACCCAACCTTCAAAACCCCTTATTTCTTATAAACAGAGCTGACAAAATTCGGGTCCAGATAATTATAGGTTCAAACAAATTGGATATCAGATAAATATTGATGTCCGATGCTCAGTTTTTCTGCATATTTTCCAAGTCGGACTCGTGGTGGATTGGATAAGGATAAGTTCAGGTCTAAATCAAGTTTAGACAATAGAAATTTTGAAAAGCAAAATGATAAACATCTTGATGCAAGATGATTATTGAAATATTTAAATCATTACAAAGGTATGATTTATTACTTTGAGGGTTATTACAACTTATAAATAATATAAAAAATAATTATTTGTTTATATTTTTTCATTAATATAAAGTTATGCATAAAATGTGTATTCTCTACTATAATTGATAAAGTTAGGCTATTATTTATATTTTTTAACCTAAATAATAAATATTATATGTTATAATTGATCAATATATATAATTATTAGATAAAATATTATTAAAGTTTCAAAAGATACGCAATATAAACAATCAAGATGGTCAGTTATTGACCATCTTAAGTCAAAATGTTTATCATTGTCATTTGAAAAAAGTACCTCTTTGAATTTTCGGTCAAATCCATTATCAAAATTCATATGGAAATTACCTCTTATTTTTTTTTCGAACCGGACAATTCCGAGGACCTCTTGCCGGAATCTTCATTTCCCCGCCACAAACACCTTCTTCACCACTCTTTCCTCCATTTTTCATCCTCAATCCTATTACTTTTCAACAATTTCCGATTTCAAGGGTTTCAATTCAAATCGAAAGAGACTTGTCTTCTACTTCTAGTCGCCATTCTTGCTCCATTCAATAATGTGCTTCGAAAGATTTTTGCTGAGACATTGATTGCGAAAGTTTCAAGTTCATCTTTGCTGCTGAGACATTGAGACGAAACTGCATGTAGGTATTTATGTATGTATGTGCACTTTTTCTTTACAATTTTATTTTATATGTGGATTAGTTTGGAACGGAACCTTGGATGCTTAATTGTCAAACTTCATCTCATCAGATTTTGTATGATGGATTTTCGTCCTGTGAATCCGAAACAATGTCCAGAAATTGTGTCGCATTTTTTCTCCCTTGCAGTGGCCTTCTCCAGATGACTGATGTTTGTGGTTGCTTTTAGGGTTCTTGATATTCGGCAAATGTCTATCTTGGAGATACAACTTTCTTATATGTGTAACTAAGGCTGCCAAAAATCTGTCCGACCAAAATCTCGGATTTGTCGGACCCCAAAAAAGGGGTATGGAGTACGGACCGTACGGTCATAAAATTTTCGTCCAAAGTTTGACATTGATCGATTTGGCCAAAAATTCAAATATAATTTTTTCAAATTTCGACTGTCCTTACCCGATTTAGACCTGAATTTATGTTTGTTTGATTGTCTGACCCGAAAAAATACGCGGAAAAACTAGGCATCGTATATCAAGTTTTCATCCGATCCCCGGAATTACCCAGACCCGGACTTTTGCCAACTCTTTATGTAAATATCATCGTAGTACCCACTGTCCCGTTGTAAATATTCTTTGGTTGATAAGTGTTGCTTGTCCATTATCACACAGGTTCTTGATCCCATCATATTCTCTTGTCTGTGCCCAAGACTTTGGCCACAAAAGTTGGAAGAAATGTTCCATCAAAGTATGTCAATGGAAGGGGGATAGATTGAGACTTTTGGAGGAATTTCTACTCAAAAGTTGACCTTTTTCCTTTCCCTATATTAGGCAAGCTCAAAGTATGTTGGGACCTTATAATATTTTACATATTTCTACATGCATTCATATTCTTGATGCTCAAGTATTAGCAACAAAATAGCAACATTTGTTTATTAAAGACTTTTGGGGAAGTGTAGATGTACCTTGCCCTTGATAGTAAAATATTGCTGAGAACCACAATATTGGAATAAATAAGATTCTCAAAGAGATTGACCAGAGAGTTTGGAGACAAGTTTTGGTTTTTTTGCCTTATTCATATGATGTGTGAAGAATTCGAATGGCCGTATTGAGATGATTGTAGTTAGTATGAATCCATGAATTGGACTAGTTTTCTTGGTCATGTGGACATGTACTAGCACTCTAGGTATTTTTGTTTTATGTCTTGTAGTTCTTGATGCATTAATCATACTTGGTAACTTGTTCATATAGTGCTTGTTCCTCAAGTAATCTAAACATATGGCATGAGATGTGTCATCATACTAATAAATCAAGATACAAGAGTACTTATATCGGCACAGCCGTATATTCACAATCATTCTATACTTGGTGTGCACGCGTGTGTGTCTGTGAGTGTGAAGATGGTGTGCATATGATAAAAACAAAAGAAGCTAAAAAGAAGCTGATATCCCCACTTGAACCTTATCTATGTGTTTCTCTGATTGTCATTGTTATTGTTGAAGTAACTTGAATCATAGACAAATTTTGTAACATATTTACCTAAAATAATGCAAATAAGCAATTTTCCTAAATAATTCATTCCTTACCATTTAATTTTCTGTATTTTTTTTTTTGCTTTGATTTCAGTGGTTTGTGTTACCTAAGACACATGTCTTCCTCAGCCATATCCTTATCGGTCTAGACACCAGCAGTAATAGTCAGACCTTGAGATTGCCATTAGTTCTTCGGGGCTCATCTTTTCAAGCTCACTTTCCCTCCATTGTGCGAAATTGTTTCGATTTTGTGGGTCGCTTGCAAGTGGGTAGAGTTCAGCTTTATGGTTCTGGGATCTCATTCTCA
Source organism: Portulaca oleracea (assembly GCA_029582165.1). Lineage (NCBI taxonomy): Eukaryota > Viridiplantae > Streptophyta > Magnoliopsida > Caryophyllales > Portulacaceae > Portulaca > Portulaca oleracea. The sequence goes on from CM055893.1 coordinate 9,984,289, forward strand.
AGTAAAGCCTCATTGTCGCAACACAATCATCAAAGGGATCTTGAACGCCATTTTGAATCTCGTAACTGTAAGATAAAAAACATTGTTAAAATGTGGTTGGAAGAAACAAGTTAGAAGAACCATATTTTTTTGGTTATAGCTACTTGCCCTAGGTATGCTTGTGTGAGGTATTTGAGGGAGTTGCTCAGCTTGCTCGTCTTCATCAATGGAGGATATTTTGCCGTATCCCTGCAGATGAATGAATGTGTGTGAGTTTTTAATTGGTTTGTTATTTAAATCTATGTAGCGACTACGTATACTGCAATGTCATAGTTGCATTGGAGAAAATTATACCTATTTCTTTTACCACAAAACATGCCTAAAATGTTCTTTTACTGACATTGACTGTGTATATCTCTTAGTTAACTTATTAAACAAACCAAGGCAGATTCAAAAGTGACTTAAGAGTAAAACTATCTGCATTCAGAACAAACCCTTTTTTGTAAGTATGTCTATGATTATGCTCGACAAAACTTGGCTTAAAACATCCTGTTGGCTAGGTTTAAGTCAAAACTCAAACTTCAAATGTGTATCGAGATCTATAGTTCATGAGTGCTTCAGTACCTTATCATGATTGCTGAATATTCGAGTGCTAGGCAGTCAAGATCATGATCGAGCCCGTGTCCTACTAGAATTCTCGCTTTTCCTCCTTTTGACCGGATTTTCCACACAGGTTCTCCATTGCAAAGAAAATCTTGAATTTTCTTCTGCACTTGCTTCAGTGGCATTGCATCCCTCAAGTATTCGGGCCTTATTCCTGTTGTCTCATACCTACTCATAGTTTCATAAGTGATCGATGTTTTAGTTGTGGTTTGGAGCTAGCATTGTAGGGAAGTTAAGCTAAGAAATATATATAGCTACCTGTAGTTTGTGACAGGAATTTGGGGCTTCACATATGTATGGAAGATGATGTTGTTATATTCATCAGTTAGGCAAACCCTAGCACAAATATCCACAGACCCATCACTGCCACCACCTACCATTTTGCAGGCAAGTGCAACTACTTGTGCGCCTCTTCCTTGGCTGTTATAATCCATCCTTATATCCTCATGAGTTCCCAAGCTTCCCATGCGAGAAACTAGAGCCTGCAGGGGTGATCAAGTTGGAAGGTATCAGTTCTGTATCAAACCGTTTTCGTTGGTTTTATGAAAACAAGACTAATACTCTGAAATCCCATCTAGGTGAGGTATGGAGGGGTCCGATGTGGCAGTCTTACTCCTAAGTGACGCAATTTAGGGAGACTGGTTCGGATTTTTTTGTTGGTTTTATGTGTGTCTAAATTGGTTTTCCTAAAGGTATTTCTGTGGGTCCTCAGGAACCAGACTCTCCGTGAACTTCAGTTCATTTTTTTTTTGCCGGGGGGGGGGGGGTCCTACATCTGGGTCATCTACATCGTGTTCATGCGTGTTTCTCATGGGAGGATGGTGATGATGATGATGATGATGTTTACGTTCATTTATTTCATGGATTTGTCATTACGTTTGGACGGGTAAATTGGCAAGTTGCACGGTGCGTTCTCAGGGTGTTGGGGCTATCCAAAATGGTCAAGCACACGCTGCATCCACGGGTGTTGAATATCTTGGCGCATTCTGCCTTTGGCAATGGTCCTGCAAAAACAGTAGTGTAGCAAATGAACAATATCAGCACAAGTTTTCATTGCTAACCATAAATGAGACCCACTTAGAATACCTTTAAACTTATGTAATCAAGTGTTTTAATGAACAAATTGGACAACCATGTTTGCATGTTCTATCTTGAACACATCCACTGAGGTTGAAGTAAGTCAATTTGCATGTTTCATGTGTGGTTGGTTTTAAAATGCAAAATTTAGGGGTAAGATGATTACATCCGACCCCTCCATACTTGTTTTGGACGGGATTTCGGAATATTGATTTTGGTTTTGGTTTTGGCATGTGTTGCTATGAATTTTCGCACAAAGAGTTGAAAGTAAGTTACTTGCAGGGACCATACCGATAAGATGTTCTCTTAATGATTCAAACGATCGACAATGCTTCCTACACACTCCACACATGGGTTCATGGATGGAATGGAAAGATGTCCTCATGTGATCCACCAGGTGCTCCTTTCTGTTGAATTGCCTATAGCATGCTGCACATTTGTTCCTGCTTTGATCACAAGACAAGGTTTAAAGAAATGTTAGACATGATAACACTATTATATAGAATTCGGCTGGTTGTTGCGAATCATATGCATATATTAATACTAGATAACATTTTTTTCTGATTATGCTAGAATTCCGAGCTACATGAAGAGATTAGCCCGTCTGATCACGAACTTTCCAAGACACATCCATAAGGGGAAGAGGTCATCCCTCCATCTTGAAGGTAAATAATCAACCAGAACCTCCTCAATTAGGTACTCTATACAATAGAAATTCGGGGCTATGTTGAGACGTTGATATTGGCTATTTGGAAACTAAAAAACTGGTTTTCATGCCCCTTTTCCAACTAAATAAAATGCTTGTTAGTTCAATATGCAAGGATTAGCGAACTGCTATTCTACATGATTAGTTGCTAAGAGAAACAAACAAGTAAATGAGATGTTGAAAAGTTTATAGTGGTGAAGACATCACAATGCAATATTGAACAAGCGAAATGATACAACAACAACAACAACAACAAACTCCAGTATAATCCCGTTGACACAAGGTCTAAGGGGATTCAGATGTCCATGCACGGGAGTGCATGAAGAGGCTAATAATAGTCAAAATGATGATGCATTAAAAGCAATTTTGTATGTGAAAAGCTGGATGAAGTAGCTAGGAAAAACATGCCTTGAAGTTTCTAACGCGTCCGGTGACCTGTAGTCCATCTCAGGCGTCGTTTGGAAGTTCAAGAACTTCGATATTCTGAGTTAAATGCTATGATAGATTTTGGGAGAGGAGTATGTGAAGCATTCTATTTATATCGATCCGTTTGAAGGGGAGAAAAAGGAGAGTGAAGAAAAAGGTTTATCAACTTGTATGATAGAATGATTCCTTAGGGATTGTCATTTTTAGCAGTGAAGATTTCACAGCTTCTATTTCTGATTTTCTGCCATGGGATTGTAATTGTGCTGTTTTGTTTTCAATGTTTTGCAGTTACAGAGTTACAGTATTCCAGATGCTTAGTTACCTCTTTGTACCTTGAGAATCTAACCTCCCTTTTTTTTCTTTTAGGTTTATGAATACATGTGCATGGTCCATGAAACTAGTGGTCCTAAGTCCTGACTTCTTGTCTCCCTTAAAACTGTAAATGCACAGATGGTTAATTCAGCTTGTAGTTGGTTAATTACTGCTTAGTTGAATTCGAGTCAGGCTGTCTAAGTTTACTTCAGCGGCTTAATAGCTCTTTGTCGTTTCTTAGGGAGCGTTTGGTAGGAATCCTATGGAAATTTTTACCGGGGAAAATTTCTCATGGGAAGTTTTCCATGGGAAAGATTTCCCTGGGAAAAATTTCCTTTAGCCCCCTCCCCCAAGGAAAAATTTCCCTAGGAAAATGGAGAAAGTGGTGGGCCCACCGTGAAATTTCCCAAGGTCAACCCACACCCAAACATGGGGAAAATAAGTCAACCTGGGAAAATTGACCATTTCCCCAGGGTTATTGACCAACCAAATGCACCCTTAGTGAATTTGATACCGTTGTTGAGGATTTGAGTAAGCTCATTATATGGCTATTAGCCGACCCGACCCAACCCGAAAGTTTAAGGTTAGGCCGGGAATTTCCAAACCTAAAACATAAGTAAACCTGAAACCGACCCGTACCAAACCCGACCTGAAATCGACCCACCTGCCCGAATTGACAAGCCTTTGGCTAAGATTGCTCCGAGAGTAGAAGAATAGGTCTGGATGGGAGTTTGTCCATCACAGGTTGCCTCCTATATACTGATGGATAAATTATCAATATAAGTGGTTGGGATGTTTTTTTAAAAAAAATAATTAAAAAAAAGTATGATTGCTTTTGGCTATTAAGAGTTTCATTAGATTTCATCAATGCTTGTTTAGTCTTTTTTTTTAATGTAATTGTTATAAACTGATGGGAAGAAAAACGTTAGAGCATATTTACAACGCAAACAAGTAATATATCATATGCTTCATGCAAGAAAAACGGAAATGGAAGGATGCAAGATTTAACATTGAAAATCCAAATTGGGAAAAATCACAACTGATGCGAGCACGATAAAATGAAAATCCAATACATAGGGTAGGGTACAACAAGCATTTTCAACTCCGCACGTGATCAATAGGAAAGGTATTTTTAATTACATGAAAAGTATCGATCTTCCTGAAGACTCTCAATAGCAAAACTCTTCAACCGTAGCGAACTGACTAACTCCTTAGGGTTTTACAAGTACAGTATATATTGAGAATGAACAATTTGATACCCACAAGCGAACCAAAACACACCATTTGGAGTACAAACTCCAGGAACATGTAATAATTGCAAGCAGATTTTACCTCAGTCTTTCCGTCATGATGCTCTTTCTTTAAACACTCTTTGTTTGTATATATTGAATTAACTAGCTAGCTCACAGGTCAAGCCAATCTAGGGTCAACTTCATTTTGAAATGAAGTCCTTCAATATTCTAATTTTCAAGATTTTACTGTAAAATTTTTTTTTGTTTTTTTTTGGGGGGGGGGTGTTTGAGGCTGTAATATTTTCCAAGAATATTTCGGTGGAGATTTTTTGATATGATATTATGCTAAATTTTGTGGATACCTTAATCACTGATAAAGTAGTGGAAAACCTACTACTCAGTGTTTTCCCAAAGTGCATCTAAACTGGATTATATTCCTTATTATTCTCATTGTCTGACATGCAGAGCCAGAATGAATGAAAGAATTTAGTTGACATAAAAACACAGATGAAGAATTCACATGCAACTTGTATGTGAATTCGAACCGACAGGTTAAATATAGGTCTGACATATTTTGAATTTGGGTGAATAACGATCAGTATATTTTGGTTTTATAGGTTCAGGTCTTGCACTGTAATTTTGTTGTTGCTTATTAAATGATGCCTTTTTTGTGATAGTTGGATTTACGGTAAAGTTTCATTTTTGCCATTGCACCAATAGTTTTGTATCTAAACATTTACAATATAGTACTAACATGTGCAGCACTTTGATGATGAGATTTTAACTTTTGAAAATCAATAAAAATGGTGCATGGGATCTTAGATAAGGGTGCACCTTTTGACCAAGGTGGGGCTTCAATAGATTCCTTCTTTGAACATTGAAAATGAAGATACCATTAAGTTAAAGGGCATAGCTTTGCCAAAAAGTCCGCCTCAGTCAAATTTGGTCAGTGTCAAAATTCGGACGAGAAATAGATGTTTGGACCCTGTTTTTTAGAGTAGGACTACTCGGGCAGAGCTAAATTTTGAGTCAAAATCGGGTTCGAACAATAGAAACATAAAAAATATTATGTCTAAATATTCAGTCAACGTAAAAAATTGGTTTGAACCGAACTAAGTTATTTCCATCTGAATCGGACAAATTCAAACATTGGATCGGACTAAATTTCACCAGCATCACATGCAGCGAGGGAATGTGAGTCTTGGAAACTGTGCTCACAAAGTACGTTTCCTTGCAGCCAAGAATGAAATTTTGGGAAACGTCGTTCCCAAAACGCTGAAGTGTTGCACTACTCAAACTTTTTTATTTATCTTTTACATTTTTTATTATATTAAATAACTCTATTTAACACTCCTAAAAAAAGAAAGAGAACATTTGTATTTGGTGTTAGACAAAAATTTAGATCCGGGTAAATTTGGGTCGATCAAATTTGGACTTTATCAAAATTCAAATGAAAAGTTGATGTCCGGACCCAATTTTTTTCGAGTCAGACCGAGTTGACAATTCGGACAGAGCTAAATTCGGCTCAAAATCGGGTTCGGACAAATGAAAAAGAGAAATATTATGTCCGCATATTCGGTCAATGTTACAATCGAGTATGGATCAAAGACATTTTTTTGGGTCAGACAAAATTTTAAATATCTATTTTTGACAATAATAAAATTAAATTTGAAAAGTATAAACATAAATAAATATATAATTAGAATAAAGTGGACTTCTTAAATGAATATTATAAAATAAAAGAGTAGGATTGAGTTCCTATTGTTGTAGAACAAATAAAATGAAATTCCAAAAAACAGAAATGATTAGTGATGTGGAAGGGGTGAGCCCCACTCAAAATCCAAAAACTTGAATTGCTATTGCACTTGCTCTCACTTGCTCTAGAGCAAGTGCAATGGTGGAACTTTGTGTGTTAGAACTAGTATTGAGAGTTGAGTTATAGTACAACAAGGAACTAAATTTCAAGGAATGAGTTCCAAGAGCTCTTTTGCATTTATGAAATATATGCATGTATTTATCTTTTATATTTTATTTTCAACCAATCATATTTTGACATGTGGTAGTAGAATGAAATATTTTTAAAAAAAAGAAATATTAATATTTTAAAGTGAAAAAGTAGAAATGAGTTCTTATTGTTATAGAATAAATGGAATGAAGTTCCAAAAAGTATGAATGATGGGCGATGTGGAAGGGGTGAACCTCCACTTATATTTCAAAAGGTTGAATTGCTATTGTATTTATATATATATATATATATATATATATATATATGCATGGTCGTCTATATATTATTGTGATGCCACAATAACGTACGTCCTAATTAGCATGCATGCATATATGAGTCAACTTTTGTTAAATTGGCCAACTTTTCATATTTGTTTCAGACAATCCTACACAGCTCAACACACCATATTATTCCATCACAATGTATGGCTTTGATTACTGAATTGCTCATACTGATCTAAAAATGACCACATTTGTTTGACAACAATATTATGTTGTGCACAAGATCATTTGTGTTAGATTCCTGCTTTTGTGTGTCATGATTTAGGGTATGTTTATTATTTATTTATTTAGGGTATGTTTGGTGGAGAGGAAAATCATTTTCGAGAAAATAAATTTTTTATTTTCAGGTGTTTGGCGGCCAAACAATTGGAGAAAGTCATTTTCAGTGAAAATCTTTATTTCCTGTCATTCCTTTGTAAACTATTTTCTTAGGTTCGACCTTAAAAAAATTCAATTTCCCAATTCATGTTATTCCTCACGGTCCAAGTTCCTCGCGTTCGCTCTTATCTCCATCGGAAATAGTTCATTTTGCATCTAACTCTTTCTCTCTCATCTAGCCCAAGAGAGGCATGTACAATGTATGTATATATCTGCTAAACAAGTGAAAATATCACTTGAAAACTTATTTTTCTGGAAAATATTTTACAAGAAAAATCATTTTCCGGAAATATGATTTTCACTTGCACCAAGCACACCCTAGTTTTGATCAAAATTTCCTTTTATCAAATTGATTGACAATTTTTTTTTCTTTATTTTCTTTGTGGTACTCTTTGGATGGATACTAATATATTATGCTTTGAAGATATTGGAAAATACTGCACTATATAATTTCTTGTACGATAATATATTGCACACTTTTTGGGTTTGAGTTGTATACGAGCTACACGAGTGTTTTTTTTTTAGACAAATGAAAGTCTTTGCCGTTGTACCCTACACAAAATAATCATCTCGATCCCTGCCTCTTGTCGTCTTTTCTGGCATTCAGAAATAGCATACTCCACACTCTTGGCCATGAGTGTATATGTTTAAGAGTTCATTGGGTTAATCTTGGGAGAAACCGATAATATCAATTAGCAACAAAGTCGAGTCATAATTACTTTCAAGACAATGATTATTAATTCATGACTCAGCTTTCATGTGCTTCCCACAACATTGACCCTAACCCTATTTTTTTCCAACAAATGAGGGCAATGCACATCAAATTATCTTCCTCTTGTGGAAAGTTGGAAACCATTTCCATTCAACCCCAAATTCAAAGCTGTTTATTACTATTATACTTCCAAAAAGAATATAAAATTATATTTTTATGAAAGTATTTTTTTCAATATAAATCAAATAATGGTAATTTATAGTAAAAGATTTATCGCTTAACCGTAGAATTTCCAATGTGACAAATATTATTATAGAATGGAGGGAGTACAAAGGGAAAGTGTGATAAGTGATAGGAAAGGAAAGGGATCTTGGGTGCCCATGATGGTCAAAAGGATCTCTTGTGCCCACGTTTGGACAATGTGGTCGTGGATGCAGAATA